>OU862913.1:0-2400000 GCA_917880885.1 Limnephilus marmoratus
CTTGGGGTCGGACGTTTGAACTCTTTGGGTCGGTCATGACTTCAACCTACTGGCTCTGAACCGTCTGAAATTTTGGATTCTTACTAAGAATCATAGCCTGGATACGTATCATTCAAAAATTCGACTAAAAGTAGAATTTTTGCAAAAATTCATCGTTTTACGGGCGCTTTGTAACAATAATTGTGGTCTTTCATTACTTTGGCCCTATGTTTCCGAACCGTGTGAAATTTTGGATTCTTACTAAAAATCATGGGCTGTAAAAGAATCAACCCAAAAATCTACAAAGATTTTGTTTTTTCGATTTAACACTTTGGTTCGGTCGTTTAAGCACTTGGGGTCGGACGTTTGAACTCTTGGGGTCGGTCATGACTTCAACCTACTGGCTCTGAACCGTCTGAAATTTTGGATTCTTACTAAGAATCATAGCCTGGATACGTAACAATAAAAAATTCGGCTAAAAGTAGAATTTTTGCAAAAATTCATCGTTTTACGGGCGCTTTGTAACAATAATTACGATCGTTCATAACTTTAGCCCTATCGTTCCGAACTGTGAGAAATTTTGATTCTTTCTAAGAATCATGGTCTGTACACGAATAAATCAAAAATCTATGAAGATTTTTTTTTTTTAAATAATCGTTTGAACATTTGGGTAAGGCCGTTTAAGCACTTGGGGTCGGACGTTTGAACTCTTTAGGGCGGTCATAACTTTAGCCTTATGGCTCCGAACCGTCTGACATTTTGGATTCTTACTAAGAATCCATAGCATGGATACGTATCTATCAAAAATTCGGCTAAAAGTAGAATTTTTGCAAAAATTCATCGTTTTACGGGCGCTTTGTAACAATAATTGTGGTCGTTCATTACGTTGGCCCTATGGTTCCGAACCGTGAGAAATTTTGGATTCTTAGTAAAAATCATGGTCTGTACACGAATCAATCAAAAAATTTACAAAGATTTTTTTATTTGTAAATCATCGTTTTAACACGGCCCTATGTTTCCGAACCGTGTGAAATTTTGGATTCTTACTAAAAATCATAGCTGTAAACGAATCAACCCAAAAATCTACAAAGATTTTGTTTTTTAAAATCATCGATTTAACACTTTGGTTCGGTCGTTTAAGCACTTGGGTTCGGACGTTTGAACTCTTGGGGTCGGTCATAACTTTAGCCTTGTGGCTGCGAACCATCTGAAATTTTGGATTCTTACTAAGAATCATAGCCTGGACACGTATCAATGAAAAATTCGGCTAATAGTAGAATTTTTGCAAAAATTCATCGTTTTACGGGCGCTTTGTAACAATAATTGTGGTCGTTCATTACTTTGGCCCTATGTTTCCGAACCGTGTGAAATTTTGGATTCTTACTAAAAATAATAGCTGTAAACCATAGGTTCCCAACGTGGGCGATAACGCCCCCTTGGGGGCGTTTCAGACCTTCAGGGGGGCGGTAGAAGGCAAAGAGAAAATTGGGGGGGCGTTTCAGACTTTCAGGGGGGCGTTAGGAGACCCAGAGAAACCCATAGCTAGTTTGCTAGCACATATCGAAGAAGTCGAAGACATGCTAAAAGAATACGAACTGCACATGGTGATGATGGAAGAAATTAACCAAAATGAAACAACATTTCAGGAATCTTCGACAATTAGATGCGACTCATTTAGCAGCAGGCACACAGGTGGAGTTATCACATTAATTCTGTAGTGTATGTATGTGAGTGTGTAAACAACATCTCTTACAAAGTCACAACAAATGCGGTACTAGATAAAAATAATACCTGGATACCTACTGGCAATTGAAGGATTTTAAGCTGGGAACCTATGCAGCTATTTATCATTCCCCAAATCAAAATGATACAAAATTCTTAGATTTTTTTGAAGAATGGTGCCGTTAGCAAATAAATACAAGAAACTTGAAAATCATCTGTTGAGATTTTAAGAGGTAATACCACCGGTGAGAAATCTCGACGGTAGGTATTTTAAAAAATTCTCGCTATCGCACCGCGCTCAAATAGAACTAGCTATCGATGTGTTGGTGAGACCACGTGAGTGTTTGGCTTGTACACCCTCTCGCCCCCTCGCGTCTCTTGCCTACCGTCTTTCGCCACGCGTGCTTGTAGCTTGTAGCTCATCTCCATAGACAGAAAAAGGGCCATTATTTTTAAACGCACGAGGTCTGCTATTGTCGGTCATTTATAAATATCGTCGATAGGTATTGTAACAATGTCTTCTGTTCACGCTTATTACCGACATATTACGAATTATTTTACTAGAACTCTATGTAGGTTAGTAGTTTTAAAGTTTTCACTGTATTTGCGTTTATAAATATGCAGTCAAACCAACTACATCGAATTATTATATACATACATATGATTATTCTCTACGATACATTAGTTATTATTGAAAATTAGTATTAACCTCTCAGGCCTCGGGCCTGTTTTTCGAAAAGTCAAAATATTTCCGCTTTCCAATAAATTCCAAATAACTTTAATATTTGTGAACGCATCCGAAAACTAAAAACTGTTTTTGAAAGATGATGAAATACGCTTTCAAATTTTATAATTCGAAATAAACATATAATTTTGTTTTTATTTTATCTAATCTAAGACACTATATAAAGAGATAAGATTTGTTTGTTGGTTTGTTTGTTTGCGTCGAATAGGCTCCGAAACTACTGAACCGATTTGAAAAATTCTTTCACTGGTTGGAAGCTACACTATCCCCGGGTGACATAGGTTATATTATATTTTCAAAAAAATTAGGGATCCTTACTAAAACTCTCATAATGTAACCCAAGGTGTAAAAAAACTACCTAAAATATTCTTTGCATCGCGTGCGCTGCGAAAACTATTAATGATTGAATAAAATAATGTACGACGACTTTGCAGAAGATATCATTATTTACAAAAAGTGTCGCGACAGCATATGTCTAACTATTATAGTTATGCCACAATAAGTGTTCTTTTATTTGAAAATTTTAATTAAAATGTCGCCGCTTGAAAAGGATCTTTATTTGTACCTTGGTTTTAATCCTTATCAAAATAAATTACTTCATAAACAAGACTGCTTTAATACCTTTATTTAACTTTTTGAATTATTCAATTCGGACATACCATTCGAAAGATATCGCGAGTTTAAAAGTGCAAGTATTAGATAATTTATAAAGTTAGCTAGGAAGGGGACGCGGGAGGGGAACGGGGACGCACGGGAAGGTGATTCCGGGAGAAAAAAGTATTTATTTGAATATGGCATTGCAACGCACGCCGGGAACCAGCTATTCATTAATAAGCAAACATAATATCTTCGTTATTTGTTTTCAGGGTGTTATGCCGTGTTGCTCTACCTTCTTTTTAATTTATTTATTTAATTGAATACTAGCTGACCCGGCAACGCGTTGCTGTGGCTAATAAAACACTTTGTAAAATCCAACCTTTGTTACCACCGCCGTCTTTGAGTGTATCGCGAAGAGACAGACAGATGCCGCGGAGGACTTTAATTTGTAATACGTAGAGATGGTGTGAAAGATTATAATAATGTGAATGAAATGCTTAGGGTAACTAACGTATTTAAGTAAATAAGGATTAATACTGTATCCGTCTAAATAACTTTCCAATTATCCCATTGTACGTGAGCATTTTTTTAGAAGAATGGGTATAGTAAGCTATCCGTAAAAGATTTATGTATACCATCGCGAACTTTTTTGTAGATCTATAAAAGAGAAATATCCCACCATGCATTGTTTTGTTATATCTCAAACTAGCTGGTTCCCGGCATGCGTTGCAATGCCATATTCAAAGAAATAAATTGTTTCTCTCTGCATGTCCTTTCCCGTGCGTCCCCGTTACCCTAACACATCCCTTTCCCCTCTTGCATTCCCCTTCCACCTTCCCTCCCCTTCCCTTCGCTCATTAGTTTCTGGGGTGGGAAATGACTCTAAACACTTCTTGGCTAACATCTTCTCTACATATTATAAACTAGCTGACCCGGCCACGCGTTGCTGTGGCTAATAAAACACTTTGTAAAATCCAACCTTTGTTACCACCGCCGTCTTTGAGTGTATCGCGAAGAGACAGACAGATGCCGCGGAGGACTTTAATTTGTAATACGTAGAGATGGTGTGAAAGATTATAATAATGTGAATGAAATGCTTAGGGTAACTAACGTATTTAAGTTAATAAGGATTAATACTGTATCCGTCTAAATAACTTTCCAATTATCCCATTGTACGTGAGCATTTTTTTAGAAGAATGGGTATAGTAAGCTATCCGTAAAAGATTGATGTATACCATCGCGGACTTTTTTGTAGATCTATAAAAGAGAAATATCCCACCATGCATTGTTTTGTTATATCTCAAATGGATTAGGCAGTGTTTTTGATGAAATCTCCCAGGCGGCTTGACTTTTTCCGACACTTCTAACAATTATCGTTATGTTTCAACCAATTTACACAAATCCTTGACAAATTATATAACTAACCTTCCTCACGAAACACTCTATCTATTAGTGAAAACTGCATGAAAATCCGTTCAGTAGTTTTCGAGTTTATCGCGAACAGACAGACAGACGGCGCGGAGGACTTTTATTTATAATATGTAGAGAAGATGTTAGCCAAGAAGTGTTTAGAGTCTTTTCCCACCCCAGAAACTAATGAGCGAAGGGATGGGGAGGGAAGGTGGAAGGGGAATGCAAGAGGGGAAAGGGATGTGTTAGGGTAACGGGGACGCACGGGAAAGGACATGCAGAGAGAAACAATTTATTTCTTTGAATATGGCATTGCAACGCATGCCGGGAACCAGCTAGTTAATAATAAAAAAGGTTTAAAAATAGCCCACCTTAAGTTTTTTCTAATTAAAATTACGATAACGAAAAAGATAAAAGCACTTACATATTTTATTAGACAATTAAATCTAAATGGATTTATTGTGTTGTGTGTATCATACGTGTGAGTTGACATGTTTGTAAATAATAATGTTTAAAATGTTAGATATATCGCTTGCTGAGGTTTGATTTGTACTCCTGTATTTTTGAGTTTCTTTAAGCAGTAAATACAAAAAAGGATGTGTTAGTTCGTTCAAAATTCAATCAAAAATGTTGGTCTTTTACCTATAGATAGATTTACCTACACATTTTTTTTAAATATTTATTACAGTCAGTTTGAAATAAAGGAAACAAATATATAATTTTTTTAAACTTCAAAACTTTTTATTTTTATTTTCAACTTTATAAAACCTTAAATTGTAATATTTAATTACATGAAGACAATATTAGCGAAACTTCAACCCAAGGCAGGCCCAACTTCATAGTACAAAAAAAAAAGTGCAAAAATCACTTACTTCGCAATTTTTGCAATAAAATAAAAGCACCTGGAAAAAAAACCAACAACGCTAAAGGCTTTGTACCAGTTCACATAAGGAAAAAGGTTGAAGCAAACGTTTTACGTATGAGAAAAGCTATAGTTTGAGCAGTAAATTACAGAAAAGAGCAAGAAAACACGGCACAAAGTGATAAAGTAAAAAATCTGAAAATGGACAAAAAAATGCCGCAAACCATTTTTTTGGTGATCATACAAAATGTTCGTCATACTATTGCAAGTCGGAGAAGTATACTAATGATCCAAATTTAGTAAGCGATCTTCAAGATTGTGGAACCGGACTGATATTCAACAATTATTGTCGTCTCTAATAGCAAATGCAGAAAGTCTTATTATTAACGTGATAAATAACACTGTGGAGCAATTCAACAACGTTATAGCCAAATTTATAGGCGGAAAAAGAGCAAATTTTACAAAAATGGGATAACTTCAGCAGTTGAGCTTCTTGAGCAGTAACTTCGTGGAATAGTGAAATGACAACCCATTCACGAATACGAAAAAATCCAAGGCCACAGTCCTGGCAACTACACGAAGCATTTTATTGAAAGAAAACGACGTCGAAGGAGACAATACAGAGGTGTCGAAAAATAAAACTAAGGTATTACGAAAACACGACAGAAAAGAGAAAAAAAGTTACAGGGCCTGATGAAAATTATGGTCAATTGGAATTACATCCAGATATGCCAGCTGAATTATTTGAAACGATAAAGAGGAATTTTTCAAAGAATTATCTCCATCGAATAAGGATGAACTCGAAAGGAATACGGTGGGCCAAAGCAATAATAATTTGTGGACAATTGAAAGGCGTAAGCGGCTTACAGCTTCTAACTTTGGACAAAAATATGTAAGCTACGGCCAAAAACTTCAGTTGCGAGAGTATTAAACTCGCTACTGTACTCGCCATTTAAAGGAAATATGGCCACAAATTATGGGAAAGAAAATGAAAACCAAGCAATTGAGCAATTTACAAAAGAAACAAAATTAGAGGTATTCGCCTGTGGACTATTTATCGATGAAAACAAAAACTTTTTAGCGGCAAGTCCGGATGGCCTTTTTGGCAAGGATTCTATAATTGAAGTGAAATGCCCATATAGTATAGCAAATATGTCACCAGAAGAAGGATTTGAACAAAAAAAAATGATTACTGTAAAATTGAAGACAATGCTTTAACATTAAAACGGAATCACAATTACTTCTACCAAGTACAAGGCCAGTTACACATTACTCGTCGTAAATACTGTTATTTTGTCGTGTGGAGTCCTAAAGGTTTGCCGTATGAAAAAATTGAAAGGGACGATTCAATCTGGCAAAAAATTGAACCACTGTTAGAAAAACTTCTACCACCAATGCCTTTTACCAGAAACAATTGACGGTCGCATATCAAGAAATTTACCGGCGAGAGAAAGATCTAAATCATAAATTGTTTAAAATTCATTGTATAGTGGTAAAAATTTTTGTACAATAAAGTGTTTACAAACAAAAAAATTCAATTAATCACTGAAGGCAATGTAAGCGACTCTCAACTAAAAATTTGAAACAGATTTTTTTAAAAAACATAAACCTCACATTGGAGGCACCGAGGAAAAATAATCGCTCAGGGACTTTGTTGGAGAAGTTGTTGGACATCATTGGAGAAGCTGTGTGGAGGGTATTTTTAGGATAAGGAAGGAAAGGAAGTTTTGGGTAGGGAAAAGGTAGGTAAAAGTATGAAATGATGGTGGAGAGTCCAGCTGTAGAGATCAAAAGATCTTCCTCTTCCAGTTTCTCCCAATCCGGCCCGCCACGCAGTAAGTGGACAAAATTATCCGCCACCAAAACCCATGCAGACCTCATCCGTGAACCCGGGAACCCAGGCTCTGTCACCAAACATAGAGGACCACTTGCGGTGACCAAGTGGCGGGGGTGTTGGTTATCCAATAAATGGTTCCCGGGGCGATGGTACCTAAAACGCCTCCCAAATTGAAAATTTATTATAGTACTTGACATAAAAAAATTTAATTTTGCACAATTTTAGTATGAAAGCTCGGTCAGTATTGGTATACCGCGATGAGTCACTAAACAGAAAAAAAACGAATAAAAAATATCGATTACTCGGGCAAGGACAACACTAGTCTACCGATAAAATTCTTTACATCACTACTTCGCATTATATGTATGTATTTGTCAAAACCCACGTTCCCCGGCCCCCCTCAGGAGAAATGAGCGAAAGGGACACCTGCACGTCGGGCCGAAAATACCTAAATAAAATCTTCGAAATCGATGTTTTGTATTCCCCATTTTTCTTCTCCAAAACTGGACGGATTTAAATTTTTTTTTTCACTAACTGTATTAAAAGAAAATATTCTATGTCGGTACGTTTTGCTTTTTTTCAAAATACATTGTTTAGTTTGTATACTGAACGTTTTTTGACGGCGTTTAAATTAGGCAATTTTATTCATTTTTGGAAGGTCCTAACTTCTATGAGAAGTAAATTATCAAAAAAAACAAAACGTACCGACACGCTAGTGGTCAATATCTATATTATGTAAAAAAAATTTTTGCTCTAGGGTCAAAATCCAGAGAGATAAACGGGGAATACGTTTGTATAGAAAAGCGCCGCTAGTATTTCCTCATAATATTCAATATAAAAAGCACATGATTACAAATCGTCATAAATTGCCTGGGTAGGAAGCAACTTGTCAAAAATTATACAAGAATATGAAAAAACTCCAAAGCTATGATTAATTTGGTAATTTCAAATGACTTTTACGCGGAAGTTAATGCTGCGGAAGAATTCAAAATCAATCTGATCACGAAACAATTATTACAAAAATTAGATACAATAGTCTGAACACGAAGTATAATATATATATAATATATATCTTATATATACAGGAATAAAAAGAACTATAATAAGGATAAATTGTGTACGGCATTACAAAACAAAAAGTGGATCTGCGATAACCAAGGAAATTTAGGCAGAAAAGCCGATGAACTAATAGGACACCTGAAAACAGTAGTAAATGAACTAATGCCTACAACTAATATATCTTCTCTTATATACAAAAATGAATCGCTTACTGTGTTGCTAAGCGCAAATCTCGAGTTCAGCTGAACCGATTTCGCTAATTCTTTCTTTTTCGAATATTCCTTGAAGTACGAGAATGGTTCTTACGGAGAGAAAAATTAAGAAAATTGCCCAGAAAATTGGATAATTTTAGAAAACCTATTACTAACCTAAACGACTATCGCACGTTTGACAGTACGCGTGTTTGAGAAGGATATTTTGCAAAACAATGATTGTTAAATAAAATTCTATTTTTGAAAATCTTTAAGTTGATAAATTTATTTAAAGTAGTTACTCCCCTAATAGTTTGAATCGAATCAAGAATTTTAGATATTTTAAATAGGTACCTATGTTAGGTACCAAATTTAATATACATGAAAAATGGAAATTTGAATAAAAATTATAAAAGGTGGCACGCGGGCTGTTTAAAAACTGAATGTACTGGGATTGAATATATGGAATGCGGGAGGAGGGTTGGCGGTACGAGGGAGCGGTAAAGGGAAGAGGGAAGGTGGGGAAGGTGAAAGGCGAAGACGAGAGAGGGGAGGGGAACCTGGGAGGGGGAGGGGAACGTGGGAGGGGGAGGAGAACTCGGGAGAAGGGTTTGCGAGACGGGGGAAGGGGGGGGGAGTGGAGTGGGGAGAGGGAAGGTGGTGGTGATGGAGTGGGAACGCGAGAGGGGAAGAGGACGCAGGAGAAGAAGATGAGGCGGAAGGGAAACGGGACGAATGGAAAAGAACACTCAGGGAGAAACAATTTCTTTATTAAATGGCATAGCAACGCATGCCGGGACCAGATAGTATTTATATATAAAATGAATTCCTGTTTCCCTTGGTCACGCATTCATTTCACTTTTTTTTTAAAGTTTCCCAATACTTTGTAGAAGGTTCTTACAGGAAGAAAATTTAAGAAAATTGCTCAGAAAATTGGATAATTTCAGAAAACTTAACGACTATTTTAACTTCACACGTTTGACAGTTCGCGCGTTTGACGAAATTGAATTGTGTTTTTGAATGTTTTTTTTGTAAAAAAAGAATTATCTATGGGTTATTTACATTATCGATTTTTTAAATAGATACCGACGTTGGGTACCAAATTTGATTGATTGTTCTTGTAATATATAAAAATGAATATTTGTTTTGAATGAAAAGCGAAAATTTGAATAAAAAAATTGTAATAGGAGGCACGCGAAATGTTTGAAAACTGAATGTACTGGGACTGTTATATGGAACGCGGTAGGGGGATTGGCGGGATGGGGAAGTGGAAGAGGGGAGGGGGTAGGCGGTGAAGGTGGAAAGGGAACGCGGGAGGGGAAGGAAATGCGGGAGGGGAACAGGGAAACAATTTATTTCTTTAAAAATGGTATATCAACGCATGCCGGGAACTAGCTAGTAGTATATTAAAAGATAAATAGTACAAATAAATAGTATACCTACGAAATCCCTAAATCTTCTAAAAAAACAAAGGGATACAGCTTATAAAGCCTGTAAAATACAATTTCCAGAAGAAAGGTGGGAAACCTGTAAGAAACTTAGAAACATGTAAAGGTACAGAAATAAAACATACCAAAAATTCGTATTCGAGGCTAAAAATTATTACCTCTCAAAGAGATTCAAGAAAAATGTGGACTACACTTAAAGAAATTATAAGTGGCAAACAGAGGGAAAACATTAAGGAAGTTCGGTTCCCGATGGAGTTGAAGATGATAAAACTAAAATAGCCAAATTTAATACTAAGTGTCGAAAACATAAATAAGAGTATTTCATTATTCACAGATACTTCTTCTCAGTCATCGGAAAGATGAGAGAATAATAATATTTTCAGGTAACAGTGAGTAGGTATTTAATGAAAATTTTTAATACAATGACGCAAAAATCATCGACGTCTGGAATTACTATATATATAATTAAATTTAAGTAGTTGCACTAATAAATTAATCTGTGTTAAAGTAAATTTTTCCGCAGTCGTGGAAAACTTCCATAATAACACCAATGCCCAAAATAATAAATGCTAAAAATTTCGAAGTCCTCAGAAAAAGAAATGGATAACCTACATATGAACAAATACTAGAATCCATAGTTAAAGAAGAGATGAGAAAATTTATTGACAAAAATAACATTCTTGTAAAACAGCAGGGTTTAGAAACAAATATTCATAATGGAAAACCAGTATGGATCAGAAGAAAAATACTAAAATACTAATAATAAAATTAAAAATAGAAAACAAAGAAATAAAATTGGAGATGCTATATCTGAAGAACAACAAGTAAACCTCGGAGTTCCTCAAGGATTTGTATTGGGACCGCTCCTATTTATTTAGTATATATATTAATGACATAGTGAAGTGCCTAAAGTACTGTTCTATCAAAATTTTGCTGATGACACATTTTTATATATTATACCAAATAATATCGAAGATGCATTGTCAAAAAAAGCTTTTTTTTAAATAACACTTCTATATTATATATTAAAGTTTTTTTTTCTTCGAATAAACTGAAAATAAATGTAACTAAAAGTAAATTCATGGTATTAGAGAAGAAACTCAACGAAATTACTAATCTTAATACAGAAAATCAAAATATTGAAGAAGTAGAAGAAATTAAATACTCAGGAACCATAATCTATAACAAATTAAAACTAAACACTGACTTTGAAATGTTAAATTAAAAAATTGCAGAAAAGAATAAAATGAAAAAGAAAAGTAGGATAAAGGGAAAGTTAGACGTCAAAACACGGAAATTGGTCTACAATACCACTGTAGCGTGTCACGTGAATTACTGCACAAGTGTAATCTTTCTGAGCAATAAAACCCAAGTAAAAAAAATAAAAATAATTCAGAACGGTTCCACGCCAACTCAGAATTAAACCATCTCAGAAACACCTCAGAAAGGTCATTAAAAGCTATGAAAAAATACATTTAAATATAAAATTGCCAGTAATCCTAACACTTAATCAATATTTTTTTATCATCACTCTTTAATGACCTTTATGAGGTACTTCTGAGTTGGTTTCATTCTGAGTTGGCTGGTCACCAAATAAAATATACAATAAAAAATAAATAAAAAACGCATCTTGCCCCATCCTATCTCCCCCCCCCCCCCCCCCCCCCCGCTCCGTTAGTAAATATAATCGTGACGACAATTGCTGTTTCAGATTTACGAGTTGGGGGGCGTTAGAAAAAAAAATATTCTCAAAGTGGGCGGTGGTCAAAAAAAGGTTGGGAACCTATGCTGTAAACGAATCAACCCAAAAATCTACAAAGATTTTGTTTTTTAAAATCATCGATTTAACACTTGGGTTCGGACGTTTGATCTCTTGGGGTCGATCATTACTTTAGCTTTATGGCTGCGAACCGTCTGAAATTTTGGATTCTTACTAAGAATCATAGCCTGAACCAGTGGCGTAGCGTGGGTATAGGCCGCCCGGGGCGGGGGAAAAATTTGCCTCCCCCCCCTAACTTCTACAGGTACTTTTTCCGCAGATTTTCAAAGGCTGACCCGGGGGGGGGGGGGGTAGAGATCCTATTTTTTTATGCCGATTCTTATAATCCTATGTGCCGAGTATTCTTCCAATAAAATCATGCTTTTAAATTCTAGTTCAGTTCCAGTTCCGTCACCGTGCGGGACAGTTTATTTTAACATCGCTCCGTTGCGCGAATCCTACCGACCCGCGCTCCGCCCCTGTTAAATCGTTTTTTTGAGCAGATTTCTGCCCAATTTTAAATAGTAACAGTGTGAAATAATTGTGCCGAATTGAATAACGTGTTGAAACATAAAATATTCGACTCCGTTAGAAGCTCACCGGTTGTGGGAGCCTTCTTGGCGTCCCACAAAAAAGTGTCGAAGTCTGTAACTTTGGAGAACGGAAACGGACCGCGGAAAAAAATATATCAGTGAATGCGCGCTATCAAGCTCTATCGAATAGGTGTACTTGGTGTTCAAATATATTTTTCTGAAAAAATATTATTAAAACTTTAAAAAAAAAAAAATCAATAAAAAGTGTAGAAACCTATAACTTTCCCCAGTGAAAACGAATCGTGGAAACAGTTATACCATTAAAACCGCGCTGTGAAACTCTATCGAATAAGTGTCGTAACCCGTAATTTCATTTGTTTTAACCTTCGTTTCGGAGTGTAATATTATCTACAATTAAATTCTCTTCTTAAAACTAGGGTAAGTTATGTTGAGATAAGATATGGACCGCGCAGATGAGATTTTAAAGCGGATCTCGGAAGACCTAGACCGCCAAATGGCCCACAGGGCACGTCTGGCGGAGATGGAATATGAGGATGCTGTGGAATTTGCGCGCTCACTAGAGACCACAGACCCTACTGCGGGAACCTCTCAACAATCTCCGGTAAGAGATAAAACTAACTTAGGCTTGTCGTTACAGATTGCTGATATGATTACGTCTCCCGACAAGGATCAGGAGTCAGATCCTCGGCGACTTACGGCAGGCTTCTGCAATAATGTTAATGAGGTAGTGGGAGGTAAGTCTTAAATTCAAATAAACAAAAAGCTCCCACGCTCTGATGAAGCTCAACCTTTCGAAGATTTCCTGAATAAGTTTTGGGAAAACCTCGCAAAAATTACAGGTGCTGTCACAGAGGGTAGGAACAAAATGAATAAGGAGGAGAAACAAGTTGTCGCTCAAGCGGTCGACATAATTAAAAGAGACCTAGTTATCCTGGTTGTGGAGAATGCGTCGCTGAAGGCAAGGGCTAAAGCCCTCGAGGAAGTCATTACCTCTCAAGCCGGCTTAGTTGAAAAAATCGACCTTTTAATCAAACATAAACCCACTGTTGCCCCCCTCTCAGGCGGAAAACAAACAAACGCGGGCAAAAAAACGTACGCGAGTGCGGCTGGCGCTACACCTAGCGCCTCAATCTTTATCGATGGACAGGAGCGCGGTTTACCTCCTCAACAGCCGACAGTATTATTCTACCCCACGGTACCGGAAGGTAAAACGTCGGAGGACACTAAAAAAGTGATCACCTCCATCCTAGATCCAAAGTCAGACGGATTCCAAGCGGTCCGCACTAGAAGTATTAAGGGAGGAGGTTTTCTCCTGCAGACATCCAGTGCCGGGGGGTTGAAAAATATACAGAAAGCTGCCGAGAAACTCTCTGCTAGTGGTATAAAAATGATCAGTCCACAGGGCCGCCTACCCAAAATCGTACTTTACGACGTCCCGAGGGGTGACGTCTCCAAAGATGCCGCCCTATTTGAGGAGATCTTCGTAAATAATATCACAGGGAACTGCACCCTCACTAAGGACGACCACCTCAGAACCATGCGGAGGGTATCACTTTTTGGTAGGAGGGATGCCCCTACCATGAATATGATTATTACATGTCATCCTGACTGCAGGAAGGTTCTAATAGACAGCGGACATTGCTACTTTGGGTGGAACGCCTGCCGTGTTCGGGATTATCTGGGTGCAACGAGATGCTATAAATGCCACTTGTATGGCCACGTGAGCAAATCTTGCACCCAGGAAACGACAACATGCCGCCACTGCGCCGCAACCGGCCATGACTATGAGGATTGCCCCAAAAAAGCACTGGCCGCTGTCTGCGCTACCTGCTCAAGGTTTAAAAAGCCGGCGAACCACTCTACGGGAGATCGTGCTTGCCCTGCCCACAGAGCGGCTATAGAGGTACAAGTACGTATGACGGACTATGGCGGGCGCTAATTCCCTCACCATTGGTCAGGCGAACCTGCAAAGGTCTCGGGTGGCCACCCTGGAGACTCAGCGGGTGATGTCTGACCTCGGCATAGACATCATGCTTATTCAGGAGCAGTACGTGTGGCAAGGCAAAACTCCTGGAATTAATAGTCCGGGTGCGGTGCTCGAGGTGGGTTCCTCTCCGGGTGCGGGTGTCCTGGTCAATACTTCCTTGATCAGACCCCTCCTCTTGGGAGGGCTCTCAAACGAGTACCAAACCTGTGTATCCATTAAATTAGCTAACACGGAAATCATCGTGATCTCCGTTTACTTTAAGTACGGTAATCCTGTTGAACCGCATATTTTGAGCTTAACGCGAGCCCTTCACAAATTAAGAGGTCGAAACGTAATTATCGGTGGAGACTTCAACGCGCGATCGCCTCTCTGGTTCGACTATAACGGAATTCGGACGGAAAGATCCTTTGCTGTCGAAGACCTTATTGCGGCGCAAGGTCTGTTCATCCTCAATGAACCGGGCATGCTTTCTACTTTTTCAGGACCCGGAGGCGAAAGTAACATTGATCTCACTCTATGTTCTAGATCTGTTGCGACTAAAATATCTCCGTGGAAAGTTCACGAGTGTGCGTTAGTTTCTGATCATAGACTCATAACTTTTTCTGTGGGTATTCCAAAGACAGAAACTCCACGGTCTACGTGGAATTTCAGAACCACAAGGGCGGATTGGGATAAATTTGGGGAGGCGCTACGCCAATCATTAAGGGGCTTTCACGACGTAGCAGCTAGGGAACCGGACAATTTGGGGAATTTTTTCAACGCGGCGGTGGTATCGGCCGCAGAAGCCTCTTTGGGAAGAACTAACCCTAAAAAGGCTATTCGGACGCCGTGGTGGACACAAGAGCTCACTTTGCTGAAGGGTACATTTAAAAGCGCTTACAGGAATCTCAGTGTGGTCAGGCAGAGCTTATGCTCGCCCGAAGAGGCTATTGTCCTCCAAGCCCGCTTTAGGGCCGCACGAGGTGCCTATCGCTCGGGTGTCCTTTTGGCAAAACGAGCTGCCTGGCATAATTGGGTTAATGAAGTGGGTAACGCCAACCCGTGGGAAATCCACAGCGTCGTTGGAAAAACGGGAAAAGGATCTGAAAGTTACTTGTCGAGCGTGGTGCTCGGGAACGTTGAGAGTGTCGATGTTACCTCCACTCTTGAGACACTTCTGGGCAAGTTAGTTCCGTTAGACTCAGTAATAGGGGAAAGTGTTCACCATAAACAGATTAGAAATCTGTCACGGCTACCACCTAGTGAGCCCGCCCAGGGGAACGGCATGCCACCGTTAAGTCGAATTGAAGTGGAAATAATAATTAAGGGTTTGGGTCCGAAAAAGGCACCGGGATTTGATAGATTGAATGGAATAATTGCGAAGAATGTCTGGATCCACGCCAAAGAGGAGTTCTACCAGGTGTTGGAGACGTGCTTGCGTAGGGGAAAATTTCCTACGGAATGGAAGAAGGGCGTGCTCCGGATTATACCAAAGGGTAACGGTAAGCCGAAGACGGACATAGGAGCTTATAGGCCTATAACATTATTGCCAATTCTAGGCAAAGTTTTGGAAAACATCATCAAGCACCGACTACACCTCACCCTAACGCCGCCCAGCCATCTTCAATTCGGCTTTGTCCCCGGCAAATCCACGGAGCACGCCATTAAACATGCGCTTGAATGGGTGAGGGTATGCCAAAAGAGGTACGTTATAGGCATCTTCTTGGATATCTCGGGTGCCTTTGATCACGCGTGGTGGCCGATGATACTTACCAAGCTGAAAAGCAGGAACTGCCCGCGTAAACTGTTTGAGATTATTAGTGACTATCTAAGTGGTAGGACAGTTATCATAGGGCACGGGGACGTTTTAATCACCCGAACAGTCGACATGGGATGTCCGCAGGGGTCGGTTCTCGGACCCGACCTGTGGAAAATCTTGTTCGACGACTCCTCCAGGTTGCCCTTGCCTGAAGATTGTATATCGGTCGACTACGTAGATGACAAATTGTTTTTGGTCTCTGGGGACAGTAGGAGGGAAGTGGAATCTAAGGCTGAAGAAGGTTTACAAGTGATCCTTGAATGGGGACAGAGAAATAGACTGAACTTCGTTCCCCACAAGACCGTGGACCTCCTCATGAAGGGCATGCTCAGCCGAGGCAGGAACCCCTTCATCAGAATGGGAGGCTCATCCATCCGATTTGCAGAAACACCAGGTATTTAGGCGTAATTTTGGACAGATCTTCTTCATTCCTGGCCCACGTCAAGAACGTCTCCGACAGGGCACAAGCCCTGTTTCAGAAACTGAGAAGACTCTCAACAGCCGAATGGGGATTGCGCTCTCCGGCGATTCGCCTGCTGTACAGAGGGGTATATGTGTCGCAAGTATCATATGCTGCCTCTGTGTGGGAGCATCGCTTGGATAACGTCTTGATAAACTCTGCTCTTAAACGGGGTCAGCGGACTCCCCTGTTGGCGCTCTTGGGCGCTTATAGGACTGTGGCCTCAGATGCACTACCGGTTCTGGCCGGCATTCTGCCGATTGACCTTGAAATTAGGGAAATATTGACCAAAAATGAACTTATTAGAGGCAGGGCTGCTGTCCACCTGGGAGTCGAGCTGACACCGGGAGGAGTCGTGGCCCTCCCTGGCTTGCTCAAAGCGATGCGCGAGAGAACGCTGAGTGTATGGCAAGAGCGATGGGATAGGTCGACGAAGGGCAGATGGACTTTCTCCTTCTTCCCTTCAGTTAAATTCAGAATGGAAGGGGCATACATTAACCCATTGGCCACAGAATTAATGAACCAAAAAGTTGGCCTTTACCACTGAATTAATTTTGTACCAAAAATTGAAAACCTGCATCGGTGTACTAAATCTATTGTTACTTTTGAACCGTATATTCAAATGAATGAATTTCTTTAAATTTGTTTACATATTAGATTAAGGTAAAGAAAAACATAAAAATTAAATTTTTATAAAATATTAAAATATGTGTAAATAAGGTTACAAATATAACCTTCTCCTTTTTCGTAAGTTTTTTTCCACATTTTTATCCAAAAAGTTACAAAAAAACATAATATTCATTAATCGAACAATAATAATTTTTGATTTTTATATACATGTATACTAATAACTAATAAAATAATTGTCTATGATAGTCCTCAAAACAATCAGGGACGTTCAGGTTCACTACCAAAAGCCTAGAACCACTCGCAATATTGAAGAAATTAAATGGCGGCTGGCTGCATACAAAACTTGGAACACAAATATCAGGGAAAAAATATAAGAAACATATTATTGCCAATTCTATGAAATTAATCATTAATTACCTACAGAGCGTTTGGCATTGAAAATTTTATTGAAAAATGTCACTATCGTGCTCGTTTTCCGTTTTTTGACTGACCTACTCTAGCCCGTCAGCGTGCCGGGGTTTGTGGTTAAGTACCTGAGTTGCACACCCGGCAGGCTGTCGGGGTTTGTGGCCAATGGGTTAAACTAGATCACTATGTGACGCAGATGCTTTCTGGGCATGGGGAATTCAGGGGTCGGCTTCATAGCTTGACCCTCTCTCCTCACCCAAACTGCGCATGTGGTGATACTAATCAGGACGCCAGACACATTCTGTGGCACTGCGAGTTGATGAAGGAAGCACGAGAGGAAATGTTGGATGGCTTGCGCGGAATAACAAGACCAGCGTGGAATGCTGACCTTGTGTCGAACAAAGAGAATTTTGAATGCTTGAAAAAGTTTGTCAAGTCCTGGGTAGAGAGATGGCCTGTACTTAGAGTCGCCGACCTAGATTAAATTCATCTTTGTTTCAGGTGCCACACGTATTGCTCCCGTCTTCTTCTTCGGTGCTCCTCTATTACTCTTTATTTAGTGAATATGCTTTGAACTATCTATAATATAACTTATGTGACCTATAAAATACTGATAACATCTGTCTATTTTTTTTCTTCTGATCTCTGCTAACAATGATTTATGTTTTTACCTCGACAGGTCATGTTGGTGTTGGTGATCGATATTAGTGATGACACTAATGCTCGATATATTATCACTCTGAACTGATTCTGTAATTATGTTTCACATCTATAAATGCTCTTATTATTTTCTATTTTTCTGTATTAGTTTTGGTTTCCATTCTTTGGTGGCGCAACTGAACTGAACATGTTATGTATCGTCATTCCCCCATAGAAAGGGGGTGGGATAGACCCTGTCCATGCACATTGCCAGACGAACACACACCAGAGTGGTCTTCCCGCGATCCGCCCGCGCCTCCCCCATCGTCATGCGTAGGCCTGAGGCGTAACCGTGCGGTCTCGATGTCCTTCCGTCCCCCCTCCGGTAACCCGACGCTCATCTTTTCCTCAAGGTCTTCAAAATCTTCCCCTTCTCTCCCAAGTGCATTTCTTCGAGGCAAAATCGGGGAACCGGCTAAAGGGCGCGGACTTCGAGCATCGTCTGCGGTTGGGCCGATAGCTATACGTATTCTCATTGGGACTGCCCGGTGGTCAATGGAATACTTTTTCTGGCTCTTCTTTTTATATATTTTATTTTCTTTCCGCTATTATAGTAATTACTTACATTATAACATAATCATACAGCGCTCTTGAGGCGATTTTTCGCAAAAACAGCGCTATATAAGTTGTCCAAATTTATTATTATTATATAACTGTTTTTTCCTCATTACTTATTTTATTTACAGAAGGTTTCTTCGACTGGTCTAGCCGTTATTTTTATTTTTATTTTTATTTTTCTTTTACTAACACTGTTTTCTCTTATTGATGTTACCTATTTCAGAAGAATTATTCCACGGGCTGCTACTTCTATTTATCTTTTGTATAATTTTAATGTAAGTACTTGCATACTGCTTACTAACCCCGTATGCATGGACATTGGAGGGTCTAGAGACGTTCAAATAAATGTAGCTTCGTTCAAAAAAAAAGTAAAGTCTTGAGGTGTGCGGTGAAGGAGGAAACCATATGTTTCCTTATAACGCCGTTGGGAAAGTGGTGGGTCCCCTCCAATGCTTTTAAATTCTACTACAAATTTATATATAACTGCTCTCAGAAATCGAGAATGGTATGCCTGTAATAGAATTTCGCATCTTCATCACGCATACGTATGGAATGCAACTCAAATGCAAAGCTTCACTCGGTACACGATGAATTGGCAACTTATTGATATATTGATAACACAAAACTGGTTTAAATTAAAATAAATATGCGGTTTATCAAAACTACACTCAGAACATAAAAACGGTTTTTCTTTGATTCTAGCCGCACTTATATTTTGAACACAAAAATGGTTTTAATTACATCTGTATGTGGTGAATTAAAGCTACACTCAGAACATGAAAATAGTTTTTCTTTAATTCTGGCGGCAATTACATTCTGAACATAAAACTGGTTTTAATTAAATCTGTACGCGGTGAATTAAAACTACACTCAAAACATGAAAAGGGTTTTTTTTTTATTCTGCCGGCATTTACATTCTGAACACAAAACTGGTTTTAATTAAATCTGTTTGTGGTGAATTAAACCTACATTCAGAACATCGGTGTGGAGGAAAATTTCGCCGCCCCCTTATTTGGGTACTTCAAGCGGTGGGGGGGGGGGGGGTTGTATATGGAAATCCTATTTTTTTATTACGACCTATTTATACACAAGCCGGATTTTTTTAATAATCACATTTGACGAGTATTCTTTCAATGAAAATCATGTATTTAAATTCTACTCCAAAGTTGATTAATTGATACTGCCTTAGAGTCCCCAAAAAATAGTTACATACGCAACAATCAATTTTTCAGAATTTTACAGCATTATGTAATTCAAATGTAAAGCTTCACTCGATGCAGGATGAATCTGCAACTCGTTATTTAATGTATCGTTGTATTCTGAATGCAAAACCAGTTTGAATGCGGTGAATTAAAACTACACTCAGAACATGAAAATGGGTTTTCTTTGATTCTGGCTGCACATACATAGTCTGCAAATAGAATATTATAACTGAACTTCGAATAAGAGCATGTTTTTGTTAGAAATATGGCAATGTAAATCGTGAATCTTAGGTTGGCTACAACGTAGCTGTTAATATTGATAAGTTGTCAATACTGCAATGTACTCCCTTGTCTATTACTCTCTTGTGTACCTTTCCAATCGTGAATAAAGAGTTAATATTATTACTGCATAAACTGGAGGATTTCATTTATAACAATCACAGGTTATGGGCCCAGATCCCCAGATTCGCTAATCTGTTGATAAAGTTTAAGTACGCAAAGTGAAATCAAGCGGAAGTGAATATCAGCGAAAAGTGAGGTTAAGTTGCCGGAACGCGTGCAGAAAATTTTCGTTGAGAAGGATAAAAACCACTGATAAATCTAATCAGGCAGGGCAGGAAGCAAAATGGAAGGAAACGTGATGACTACCAATGCATTGAAGTTGGAAGGGGCAAGGAATTGGAATATTTGGAAGTTTCAAACGACAGTTTTATTGAGAGGACAAGGATGCCTGGACATTGTAGAGGGGCGCACTGTGAAACCTGAAGAGATTATCGCACGAACCACTTGGGAGACAAAAGATGCTAAAGCTCAGACGTTACTGGTTACGAGAATGTCGGAAGACGTTATGCTACATATCATATCATGCACAACGTCGGCTGCAATGTGGAGAAAGCTTCTAAGTGTATATGAGCAAAAGTCAGAAACCAGCATCCATATTATCCAACAAAGATTTTTTCAGTATAAATATGATAAAAACATCGAAATGTCAGTATTTCTGTCTACAATTCAAGAGATGCAAAGTCAGTTGAAACAAATGGGCGAGAATGTATCGGATAAATTCATAATAACCAAAGTATTAATGAGCTTGCCGGATGAATATAAACATTTTATATCGGCGTGGGAATCGGCGCCTGACGACAAACAAACGTTCGATAATTTAATAGCCAGATTATTAATTGAAGAAGAAAGAGTGAAAGAGAGAAGATATGAAATACAAGAAACTTCATCCTCGTCGGCGTTTGTAGCTAAAAGAAATCTGAAGTGTTACAAATGTGGAAAAGCCGGACATTTTCAAACTCAGTGCAGAAGTAATCGAGACAATGAAAAAAAGTTGAACGAGCAAAAATGCTTTTACTGTGGAAAATTCGGACATTTTAAGGCACAGTGTCGTTTTAAAAAGTCAAAGGAAAATAATCAAAGCGCTATTAATAAGAAGACAAGTAATGCGTTTGTAGTGTCAAATTCAGCGTATAAAAATTATGAACAATCGAAGTTTTTAATTGACTCTGGAGTGAGCGAGCACATGTGTTTCGACCGCACATTATTTTCATCATTTTCAAGTATTTCTCAAAAGTCCGTAATTGTTGGCAATGGAGCAATCATTAGTGTTTTGGGTTGCGGACAGATGGAGGTACAAGTCTATAACGGCAGTGAATGGATAAATACAACAATAAACAATGTTTTGTTTGTTCCGGATCTAAAGACAAATTTATTCTCTGTAAACCGCGCAGCTGATCGCGGGTACACTGTTGTGACGAATGACAGTTCGTGTTTATTCTATAAAAATGGCGTTGTTTGTGCGATAGCCAGTCGAGTTGACAGTTCATACTATTTGGATTTTCGTTTCAAATGCGAGGTCGCAAGTGTTGCTAAAACTATGAAAAATGACCTATACGAGTGGCACGAGAAATTAGCACATCAAAACTTTGATTATGTGAAGAAAGCATTGCAGAAAAATAACATTGAGATAAAACAAACTGACGTACCCCAATGTGAGAGTTGCTTGAAAGGAAAGAAACATCGTCTACCATTTAAGAGAAGTGAGCATGTCAGCACAAAAACATGTGAAATAATTCATGGCGATACGTGCGGACCCATGGAAGAAAAATCAATTGGCGGGTCGAGATATTTTGTCATTCTAAAGGATAAGGCGGCCAACTTTTTAAAATATCAATGCGGGACAGATGGTGTAAACGGGGGGGGGGGGGGGGGGTGGAAATCTTTTTTTTATTACGACCTCACTTTTTTCACATAATTGATAGACAGAGTATTCAAATAAATCTTGTTCGTGAACTCTACTACAAATTTATAACTGCTATCTCGGAAATCGAGATTGATGTCCATGTAATAGGATGAATATGCAACTTATTATTTAATTGCTTGTTATATTCTGAACCCAAAACTAGTTTAATTTAAATCTGTACGCGGCGAATTAAAACTACACTCAGAACATGAAAATGGTTTCTCTTTGATCTGAAACTAGAATTTTATAACTGCACTTCGAATAAGAAATAATGTTCTTCGAAATATGTCAGCAGACGAATCCAACTGGAATTTTACATTTTGAACGAATAACTGGCTTACATTAAATATGTATGTAGCGAAATAAAACTACACTAAGAACATAAAAATGATTTCTCTTTGATTCTGGCAGCACATACACAGTCTGCACCTAGAATTTTATTACTGCACTTTAAATAAGACAATATTTTTCTTCGAAAGATGTCAGCAGACGAAATTTTACATTCTGAACTTGCAAATTAAATGTAAAGCTTCAGTCGGTACAGAATGAATCTGCAACTTGTTATTTAATGTATCGTTATATTCTGAACACAAGGGTGTTTTAAATTAAATTTGTATGCGGCGAATTGAAACTACACTCAGAACATCAAAATGGTTTCTCTTTGATTCTGGCGGCACTTACATAGTCTGCAACTAGAATTTTATAAATGCACTTCGAAAAGGGAATATTTTCCTTACTGGAAACTGGTGGGGTCCCTTCTAATGCACCTCGAATAAGAGAAAATTTTTCTTCGAAATATGTCAGAAGACGAATCCAACTTTAGAATTTTACATTCTGAACACAAAATTGATTTGAATTAAATCTGTATGCGGCAAATTAAAACTACATTCGGAAATGAATGTTAACACTTTTGCCACAAAGGAAATTCTTTTTGCAATTCTTCACTGAACTCACAACGCCGTTTTTTGGCGGTCGGCATGGTTAAGAAATTATTTGATTTGAGTGATAAATATGGGTTATAAATATTACGTGTCACGGCGTGCACTAATTCGTAAACAAAACAACTCAATCACTACAACTACACTGGCACTCTTGGACCTTGCTTATTACGTAAATAAACCAATCCCTAGATCGATATCTTTAGGGCCTTCTCCAGGGAAAAAAAATTGTCTTGAACTTAACCAAATGGCTTAAATAGACTAAAGATAGAAGAAGTTTATTTGACTACCATAGACAGTATTTAAAAAAATATAGAAATGCGGGACATGCGGGACGCTTTAGACGAATTGCGGGACTATTTTTGTAAATATTGCAATGCGGGACAACAACTGCAAATGCGGGACGGTCCCGCAGAATGCGGGACGGTTGGCCGCCTTACTAAAGGATGACTTTTCTAACTTTAGAAGTGTGTATTTCGTTGAAGCAAAACACGAGATTAAGCGCTGTTTGGAGGATTTTATAAATAAAGCCGAAAATACTACTGGAAACAAAGTCAAGATATTTCGGAGTGACAATGGGCTGGAATTCATAAATAGAGAAGTAAAGGAAATATGTTCTAAGCATGGGATAACCCATCAGACTACTGTGCCCTATACTCCTGAACAAAATGGGAAAGCTGAGAGGGAAAATAGAACCTTAGTCGAAGCGGCACGAACAATGCTACACGCGAAGAATTTACCTAAGAAATTGTGGGCAGAAGCGGTAAATACTGCTGCTTTTGTCTTGAATAGAACGGGGAAAGGAAAAGAAGGAAAATCTCCATACGAAATATGGACAAATAGGAGCTTTGATGTTCATCATCTGAAGGCGTTTGGTTCACCAGTGTATGCACATATCCCAAAAGAGAAAAGAAGGAAATGGGATAAGAAGGGAGAGAAGGGTTTGATGGTAGGTTATGCTGAAAACGTCAAAGGCTATAGAATTTACTTCCCTAAGAAAAATAGCGTAGATGTAAAGAGAGATATCATTTTCTTAAGTCAAGAGGAAATAGAGGAAAATGAGGTGGTGTCGGATAATGTAAAGAGAGATGTCATTTTCTTAAGTCAAGAGGAATCAGAGGAAAATAAGGTTGTGTCGGACCTGAATACTCAAAGTTTGTTGGGGTCAGAAGAAACAGTGGAAGAACAAAAGGTTGCTGAATGTGAGGAAACTCAAGTTACCCAAAATGACAGTCGTACAAGTCTCAGTGAAAACAGTTCTTTATGCGAAAGTGAAAGCCAAACTGAATACGAGCCGTGCAGTGATGAACTATCAGACTTAGATGAAACATTGTTACCTCAAAATGAAAGAAGCAAGCGAGTGAGGAAACCGACAACATTCTATCAATGTCAAAATGTTTTAAGTGAAGCAAATGAGCCAGTGACATACAAAGAAGCTATGAAAAGAAGCGATGCGAATAGGTGGAAAGAGGCAATAATTAGAGAATTACAAACTTTAGAAGAGAATAATACTTGGGATTTGTGTAATGCACCAGCACACGAAAAGGTTGTAAGTAGCAAGTGGGTTTTTAAGCTTAAAGGAAATGGTAATGAAAAGCAATATAAGGCTAGGCTAGTTGCAAGGGGGTTTGAGCAAAATGGTTATTTTGATTTAAGTGACATTTACGCTCCTGTGGCTAAATTATCAACATTTAGAATTTTTGTAGCAATAGCGACTAAATTAAATTTGCCTATATATCAAATGGACGTAATAGGTGCGTTTTTGTATGGGGATATAGACAAAGAAGTCTATATTAGATTACCAGAAGGGGCTTATTCTGAGGGAAATAATATTGTAAAACTAAATAAATCACTCTACGGTTTAAAGAGTTCCCCAAAGTGTTGGAACATAAAATTCAATTCTGTAGTAAATAGAGAGGGTTTTGTTAAGTCTAACTGTGACTCATGTTTATATTTAAGGTATTATGGAAATGAGAAAATGTTTATTTTTCTTTATGTCGATGATATTTTAATTTTTGGTACAAATGAGAAAGATATTTCTGAATTTAAGCAGAGAGTTGATTGTAAAACATTTAAATAAGTATGGTGTCATGAGCTCAACTTTTGTCACAAGTTAAAAAAAAAGGTATTAATTATTATTAGTTTAACTGTATTTACATTGAGAAGGGGTGTTAGAAATATGGCAATGTAAATCGTGAATCTTAGGTTGGCTACAACGTAGCTGTTAATATTGATAAGTTGTCAATACTGCAATGTACTCCCTTGTCTATTACTCTCTTGTGTACCTTTCCAATCGTGAATAAAGAGTTAATATTATTACTGCATAAACTGGAGGATTTCATTTATAACAATCACAGTTTTCTTTCGAAATGTGTCAACACATGAATCCACAACTGGAAATTTACATTCTCAACCCAAAATTGGTTAGAATTAAGTCTATATGCGGTGAATTAAAAGTACACTCAGAACACGAATATGGTTTTTCTTTGATTCTGGCAGCACATACAGAGTCTGAGATTAGAATTGATCTGAATTTGAATTTAATAACTGAATAAGATAACGTTTTCCTTTGAATTGTGTCTGCAGATGAATTCTCAAATGGAAGTTTACATCATGAAAACTGGTTTTACCCTTCGAATAATAAGAAAAACATAACTATAAACTTTTGCCTGTCAATGTTTCCGCACAAAATTTCCGGTTCTTCCCATGCAAATTTATTAAAACAAAACTGTTCTAAAATCTAGATAAAGTATTTTTTTCGACGTGCTTATTAGAACATTATTGTTTCTAAACATTAAAATTTTAATTTTGGACATGTGAATTGGCTCAAAAATACACGCCTGCAAATATTCGAATTAAAGTACCTAAAATAGAATAAACTTAAAATTTTAAATACAGATTCCTTTTCTTAAAAAAAATGTTATAAAACTGTATCTTAACTTTTAATCGCAATAACAAATTTATTTTAAATTAAATGTGTGGGACATAATTTCACAATTTTATTTTCAAATTAAATGTGTGGGATAATTTGCGTCTCCTGTGATTAGACGGGTCAAATTAAATTTGTATTTGCCGAATTAAAACTACACTCAGAAAATGAAAATGGTTTCTCTTTGATTCTGGCAGCACAATCATAATCTACAACTAGAATTTTATAACTGCACTTCGAATAAAATAATGGTCTCTTTCGAAATGTCTCAGCAAATTAATGAATACACAACTGAAATTCAGTCGTTAATACATTCTGAACACCATTCTGATTTTAATTAATAGTGCATCTGTTTGCGAGTCTATCAGCTTTAAGTAGCATTAATTAGTATTACTATCATAATAAGCGTACGTTTTTCCTACGAATTGCGAAATTTGCAGCTTAAAAAAATATAGTTTTTGATATTTTAATGAATTAAAAAAAAGAGATGGATTCGTAAACGAAAGGATCGTAGAACATGTTCAAATAATGATTTGAAATGGTTTAAATTTTTCCAAGATAATGTTATAATTTATTGTGAAAATTTGCCGCCCCCCTTAAAAGTGCCGCCCGGGGCGGGCCGCCCCCCCCCCCCCGCCCCCCCCCCCCACGCTACGCCTCAGGCCTGAACACGTATCAATGAAAAATTCGGCTAAAAGTAGAATTTTTGCAAAAATTCATCGTTTTACGGGCGCTTTACAAAGCGTTATTGTTATTGTTACAACAATAATTGTGGTCGTTCATTACTTTGGCCCTATGTTTCCGAACCGTGTGAAATTTTGGTTTCTTACTAAAAATCATAGCTGTAAACGAATCAACCCAAAAATCTACAAAGATTTTGTTTTTTAAAATCATCGATTTAACACTTTGGTTCGGTCGTTTAACCCCTAGGATACGACACACTACAATAGCAGTGCAGTGAAATCATGACTACATCTACAAATGAACTCTAATGTGTGGGTGTAGAGCTAGGTTTTAGAATTTTTAATGCATATTGTTCCTGTCCATGAAAGTTCGAAAGCAAAAAAGTTGATATTGAAGAAACCTGTCAATTATTTCAAATATAATTTTCAATATAATGTTTGGTTTTAAATATATACAATATACTACCCGTCTAAGCACTTGGGGTCGGACGTTTGAACTCTTGGGGTCGGTCATGACTTCAACCTAACTGGCTCTGAACCGTCTGAAATTTTGGATTCTTACTAAGAATCATAGCCTGGATACGTATCATTAAAAAATTCGGCTAAAAGTAGAATTTTTGCAAAACTTCATCGTTTTACGGGCGCTTTGTAACAATAATTGTGGTCGTTCATTACTTTGGCCCTATGTTTCCGAACCGTGTGAAATTTTGGATTCTTACTAAAAATCATAGCTGTAAACGAATCAACCCAAAAATCTACAAAGATTTTGTTTTTTAAAATCATCGATTTAACACTTTGGTTCGGTCGTTTAAGCACTTGGGGTCGGACGTTTGAACTCTTGGGGTCGGTCATGACTTCAACCTACTGGCTCTGAACCGTCTGAAATTTTGGATTCTTACTAAGAATCATAGCCTGGATACGTATCATTCAAAAATTCGGCTAAAAGTAGAATTTTTGCAAAAATTCATCGTTTTACGGGCGCTTTGTAACAATAATTGTGGTCGTTCATTACTTTGGCCCTATGTTTCCGAACCGTGTGAAATTTTGGATTCTTACTAAAAATCATGGGCTGTAAAAGAATCAACCCAAAAATCTACAAAGATTTTGTTTTTTCGATTTAACACTTTGGTTCGGTCGTTTAAGCACTTGGGGTCGGACGTTTGAACTCTTGAGGTCGGTCATGACTTCAACCTACTGGCTCTGAACCGTCTGAAATTTTGGATTCTTACTAAGAATCATAGCCTGGATACGTATCAATCAAAAATTCGGCTAAAAGTAGAATTTTTGCAAAAATTCATCGTTTTACGGGCGCTTTGTAACAATATTTGTATTAGCAGCTATTAGTGAAATTAATAGCGAGTTCAATCTAGAAGATGTGAAAATTTACAGGCTTGGAAGTAAAATTCCAAACAAAACCAGGCCAATTAAATTAGAATTCGATGAAGTCAAACAGGCGAAACTTATACTCTTTAACAAAACTACTCTGTCCAATGGAATTATAATCAAACCTGATAGGACTCTACAACAAAGACAACATTTAACTGACCTCTGGAAGGAATTAGAAGAGAGGAAAGATAAGGGCGAAGTCGATTTACGAATCAAACATTTCAATGGAATTCCCAAAATCATCAAAACTCAATCAAAAAACTGAAAAACAAACAGAACAGATTTTCTAGACTTACAGGATATTATCAAAATGTACGGGGAATGCGTACAAAATTGCACCAACTTAAAATTAACTCCCCAATCTTCTCACACGACATTCTGTTTTTAACTGAAACATGGTTAAATGCTGACATCAGCTCGTCTGAATTAGGCCTACATCACTATACCACATATCGTTCTGATCGAAATTCTATTACGAGCAAAAAGTCTAACGGAGGAGGTGTGATGCTTTGCGTATCCAAGAATATATCATCTACTAAATTACCGGTTAAACACAAAAGTGTTGAACAAATTTTTGTATTGCTCAATATACCTAATGGAAAAATTATTATCGGCTGTGTCTATATCCCACCTGCATCTGATTTGCAAACATATAAAAATCACATTGATGACATAGAAGTACTCAAATTCAAATATCCTAAAGCAAAATTCATTATTGCCGGTGATTATAACCTTCCCAACTGGACCAGCCAAGATGACAATGGACCTGCTACAAACCAAGCAGAATTAAAGTGTGATAAATGCAGTGAAATTCGTGATATGTCTTTATTCTTGGGACTAACTCAATCAAACAAGATTTTCAACTTTAACAATCGAATGTTGGATTTAGTGTTTTCAAGTGATTCGAAAATAATGGTTGAACTATCCGACGAATTATTATTACCGTTAGATCAATTCCACCCACCATTGGATATTATCATAACAAATATGCCTTTAACATCTTCAAAAAAAACAAGTGCCCCATCGTATAACTTTTCCAAAGCTGAATACCATCATATTATTGAGTACCTTATCCAAACAGATTGGTCCTTTTTAGATGAGGAAAATAATATAAATGATCAATTAGAACACTTTTACTCGATTTTAAATACCTCTATAGAACAATTTGTTCCCAGGGTTAGCTTCAAATCATCTTATTATCCGAAATGGTTTACAAAAGAATTAACTAATTTAATTAATAAAAAAAAATGTATCCACAGAAAATATAAGCATACCAGAAATCCTAACGATTATATAACATTTACTAAACTACGAAAACAATGTAAAGAACTATCAATAAAATGCTATAGTAACTATGTTAACGTAATTGAAAATGAGGTACGTCATCACAATGTGAAAAAATTCTGGAATTTTACTAAATCTCAGCGAAACGATAACTGTGGATATCCTAATAACATGTATTTTAAAGAAAAATGTGCTGACAGTATCGAGGGTATAGTTAATCTCTTTGCTGACTCATTTAAAAGTGTTTACGACAAAGATATTCCTGTTAATGCAGTCTCCACTACTTCGGTGGAAGAGTCATTAAACCTAAGCCAATGTTTCATAAAATTAGAATCTTTAAAAAGGGGCATAAACGCATTGGATAGTAATAAATCTGCTGGACCTGATGGTATTCCTCCCATATTTTTAATAACTTGCATTGATAGTTTGATATATCCCATACAAAAACTTTTTAACAAATCCTTAGCATCTGGCTGTTTTCCGGCTCTGTGGAAAAAGAGTTATTTAACGCCTATTCATAAAAAAGGAGACAAAAGCGATATATCAAACTATAGACCTATTTGTATTATGTCTGCTTTACCCAAACTTTTCGATTCATTAGTATTAGATACCATTGTAAAACCTATCAACAATATTATTGTTCCTAACCAACATGGCTTTATCAGAGGTCGATCTACCTTAAGTAATTTAACTATCTATAATAATTACATATCCGAATCCCTTAGTCTGAAACAACAAGTGGATTCTATATACACTGATTTCAGTAAAGCATTTGATAAGGTTCGACATCACATTCTTATATACAAACTCCGACTGTTAGGCATCAAAGGAAGTTTATTGACATGGATTATCAGTTACCTCAGTAATAGAGTGCTTAGTGTGAAGATTAATTTTATAGAATCCTATGTATTCGAGGCCACAAGTGGTGTCCCGCAAGGGTCCCACCTCGGCCCAATATTCTTCTTAATATTCATTAATGACATTGTAAACATATTTAAAGATGTACAAGTCCTACTTTTTGCAGATGATCTAAAATTGTTTAAAAAAATACGAAATATATATGATTGCCTAATTTTACAAGCTAATTTAGATGAATTTTTTAAATGGTGCGAACAAAATATGTTATTTTTGAATACTGAGAAATGTCAAGTAATACGATTTTCCAGAACTCATTCTCATATTTTACATGAATATAATTCTAATAATGTTAAATTAACACCAGTATTACAAATTCGCGACTTGGGAGTTATATTCGATTCAAACTTAACATTCATACCACATATAGATAATATAACTAATAAGGCTTTAAAGATTCTTGGCTTCCTTTGTAGAACCCTAACTGATTTTAAGTCCTTGGATTGCATGAAAACACTCTACATTTCATTAGTTAGATGTCAAGTTGAATATAATTCACCTATTTGGTCCCCTTTCTATAAAGTACACTCTAACAAAATAGAACGTGTTCAACACAAATTTCTTAGGTACTTAAATTTCAAACTCAAAATTCCAATAGAAAACATTAATTATTTAAGTTTAATGAATCGACTAAATTTAATTACGCTGTCTGACAGAAGAATCATTTCAGACCTAATTTTATTGTACAGAATTATGAACAACCTAATTGACAGCCCTGCCATCGTTTCTACTATTAAACTTCTTGTACCGACAAGGAATACTAGACAAAATATAACATTCTTTTGCAACACATACACAACTAACTATCAATCACACTCACTTACCAATAGGATGCATTATTTAGGCAACAAGTTTGGTGGTATTGTAGATGTATTTGCTGATTCCCTTTACATTCTAAAATGCAATTTAAACCAACACTTTGTTGAATCCTACAAATTATTGTAACATGGGTATAATATATTTAACGATTTGATTTGTTATTGTAATGTTTATATTATATTTTGTTCTATGTTATTGTTAAATATTATATTGTTTTAAATATTTCACGGGTTTCCACAAGATTATACAAGTGGTTTTTTTTCTTTAAAAACTACTTGTATATTCTTAAAAGTTTTTTCACTTTTATAACTTTTGGTATAAATTCTATGTATGTGTAATCCTAGATATCTTAAATATTATTTTCTAATCTATGTAAAAGCCCCTACGGGCGTATAACAACAATAAATAAATAAATAAATAAATAAATAGTTACGATCGTTCGTAACTTTAGCCCTATCGTTCCGAACTGTGAGAAATTTTGATTCTTTCTAAGAATCATGGTCTGTACACGAATAAATCAAAAAATCTATGAAGATTTCTTTTTTTTTAAATAATCGTTTGAACATTTGGGTCAGGTCGTTTAAGCACTTGGGGTCGGACGTTTGAACTCTTTAGGGCGGTCATAACTTTAGCCTTATGGCTCCGAACCGTCTGACATTTTGGATTCTTACTAAGAATCCATAGCATGGATACGTATCTATCAAAAATTCGGCTAAAAGTAGAATTTTTGCAAAAATTCATCGTTTTACGGGCGCTTTGTAACAATAATTGTGGTCGTTCATTACGTTGGCCCTATGGTTCCGAACCGTGAGAAATTTTGGATTCTTAGTAAGACTCATGGACTGTACACGAATCAATCAAAAAATTTACAAAGATTTTTTTATTTGTAAATCATCGTTTTAGCACTTGGGTTCGGTCGTTTAAGCACTTGGGTTCGGACGTTTGAACTCTTGGGGTCGGTCATAACTTTAGCCTTGTGGCTGCGAACCATCTGAAATTTTGGATTCTTACTAAGAATCATAGCCTGGACACGTATCAATGAAAAATTCGGCTAATAGTAGAATTTTTGCAAAAATTCATCGTTTTACGGGCGCTTTGTAACAATAATTGTGGTCGTTCATTACTTTGGCCCTATGTTTCCGAACCGTGTGAAATTTTGGATTCTTACTAAAAATCATAGCTATAAACGAATCAACCCAAAAATCTACAAAGATTTTGTTTTTTAAAATCATCGATTTAACACTTTGGTTCGGTCGTTTAAGCACTTGGGTTCGGACGTTTGAACTCTTGGGGTCGGTCATGACTTCAACCTACTGGCTCTGAACCGTCTGAAATTTTGGATTCTTACTAAGAATCATAGCCTGGATACGTATCATTCAAAAATTCCGCTAAAAGTAGAATTTTTGCAAAAATTCATCGTTTTACGGGCGCTTTGTAACAATAATTACGATCGTTCATAACTTTAGCCCTATCGTTCCGAACTGTGAGAAATTTTGATTCTTTCTAAGAATCATGGTCTGTACACGAATCAATCAAAAAATTTATGAAGATTTTTTTTTTTTTAATAATCGTATGAACATTTGAGTAAGGTCGTTTAAGCACTTGGGTTCGGACGTTTGAACTCTTGGGGTCGGTCATAACTTTAGCTTTATGGCTGCGAACCGTCTGAAATTTTGGATTCTTACTAAGAATCATAGCCTGAACACGTATCAATGAAAAATTCGGCTAAAAGTAGAATTTTTGCAAAAATTCATCGTTTTACGGGCGCTTTGTAACAATAATTGTGGTCGTTCATTACTTTGGCCCTATGTTTCCGAACCGTGAGAAATTTTGGATTCTTACTAAAAATCATAGCTGTAAACGAATCAACCCAAAAATCTACAAAGAATTTGTTTTTTAAAATCATCGATTTAACACTTTGGTTCGGTCGTTTAAGCACTTGGGGTCGGACGTTTGAACTCTTGGGGTCGGTCATGACTTCAACCTACTGGCTCTGAACCGTCTGAAATTTTGGATTCTTACTAACAATCATAGCCTGGATACGTATCATTCAAAAATTCGGCTAAAAGTAGAATTTTTGCAAAAATTCATCGTTTTACGGGCGCTTTTTAACAATAATTGTGGTCGTTCATTACTTTGGCCCTATGTTTCCGAACCGTGTGAAATTTTGGATTCTTACTAAAAATCATGGGCTGTAAACGAATCAACCCAAAAATCTACAAAGATTTTGTTTTTTAAAATCATCGATTTAACACTTTGGTTCGGTCGTTTAAGCACTTGGGGTCGGACGTTTGATCTCTTGGGGTCGGTCATGACTTCAACCTACTGGCTCTGAACCGCCTGAAATTTTGGATTCTTACTAAGTAAGCGTAAGGCGTAGCGTGGGTATAGGCCGCCCGGGGCGGGGGAAAATTTTGCCGCCCCCCCCCCCCCTAACTTCTACTGGTACTTTTTCCGCAGATTTTCAAGTGCTGACCGTGGGGAGGGGGGGGGAGGGGGGGGGTAGAGATCCTATTTTTTTATGCCGATTCTTATAATCCTATGTGCCGAGTACTCTTCCAATAAAATCATGCTTATAAATTCTACTACAAATTTATATATAACTGCTCTCAGAAATCGAGAATGGTATGCCTGTAATAGAATTTCGCATCTTCATCACGCATACGTATGGAATTCAACTTAGGTGCAAAGCTTCACTCGGTACACGATGAATTAGCAACTTATTGATATATTGATAACACAAAACTGTCATCAACTGTTTATCAAAACTACACTCAGAACATAAAAACGGTTTTTCTTTGATTCTAGCCGCACTTATATTCTGAACACAAAAATGGTTTAAATTACATCTGTATGTGGTGAATTAAAGCTACACTCAAAACATGAAAATAGTTTTTCTTTAATTCTGGCGGCAATTACATTTTGAACATAAAACAGGTTTTAATTAAATCTGTACGCGGTGAATTAAAACTACACTCAAAACAAGAAAAGGGTTTTTCTTTGATTCTGCCGGCATTTACATTCTGAACACAAAACTGGTTTTAATTAAATCTGTTTGTGGTGAATTAAACCTACATTCAGAACATCGGGGTGGAGGAAAATTTCGCCGCCCCCTTATTTGGGTACTTCAAGCGGTGGGGGAGGGGGGTTGTATATGGAAATCCTATTTTTTTATTACGACCTATTTATACACAAGCCGGATTTTTTAATAATTACATTTGACGAGTATTCTTTCAATGAAAATCATGTATTTAAATTCTACCCCAAAGTTGATTGATTGATACTGCCTTAGAGTCCCCAAAAAATAGTTACATACGCAAAAATCAATTTTTCAGAATTTTACAGCATTATGTAATTCAAATGTAAAGCTTCACTCGATGCAGGATGAATCTGCAACTCGTTTTTTAATGTATCGTTGTATTCTGAACGCAAAACCAGTTTGAATGCGGTGAATTAAAACTACACTCAGAACATGAAAATGGTTTTTCTTTGATTCTGGCAGCACATACATAGTCTGCAAATAGAATATTATAACTGAACTTCGAATAAGAGCATGTTTTCTTTCGAAATGTGTCAACACATGAATCCACAACTGGAAATTTGCATTCTCAACCCAAAATTGGTTAGAATTAAGTCTATATGCGGTGAATTAAAAGTACACTCAGAACACGAATATGGTTTTTCTTTGATTCTGGCAGCACATACAGAGTCGGAGATTAGAATTGAACTGAATTAGAATTTAATAACTGAATAAGATAACGTTTTCCTTTGAATTGTGTCCGCAGATGAATTCTCAAATGGAAGTTTACATCATGAAAACTGGTTTAACCCTTCGAATAATAAGAAAAAAATAACTATAAACTTTTGCCTGTCAATGTTTCCGCACAAAATTTCCGGTTCTTCCCATGCAATGTTCCTTTTTATTAAAAAAAAAACTGTCCTTAAATCTAGATAAAGTAATTTTTTCGACGTGCTTATTAGAACATTATTGTTTCTAAACATTAAAATTTTAACAATTATTATAAGCAATAATTATCAGCCTGAAACACTCATCCACATTGAAAAATCTTCCGAGAAAAGATACATGACGCCAACGGGACTTGAACCCGTGTCCTCTCGATTGCCGGTCGATTGCTCTGACCACTGAGCTATGGCGGCTTATCTCGTACCCGCCAAATGATTCAATATATGCTAGTGTTTCATTCAACAATTACTGCTTATTATATTTTTTCCACCTGAAAACAACCAACTTTATTTTTGCCGCCATAGCTCAGTGGTCAGAGCAATCGACCGGCAATCGAGAGGACACGGGTTCAAGTCCCGTTGGCGTCATGTATCTTTTCTCGGAAGATTTTTCAATGTGGATGAGTGTTTCAGGCTGATAATTATTGCTTATAATAATTGTTACCCTTTGTGCTATGCATAAAAAATCTTGTCTTAAAAACGTTAGTTTTACAATTAAAAAAATAATAATTAATATTTGACAAGTTTAAGTATTTCCCCAATAAATGAAGACATAATTTGTCTCGACGCCACCTAGCGAGGGACTTAACACTTACAATGTTTCTCTCGCAAAAATAAAGTTGGTTGTTTTCAGGTGGAAAAAATATAATAAGCAGTAATTGTTGAATGAAACACTAGCATATATTGAATCATTTGGCGGGTACGAGATAAGCCGCCATAGCTCAGTGGTCAGAGCAATCGACCGGCAATCGAGAGGACACGGGTTCAAGTCCCGTTGGCGTCATGTATCTTTTCTCGGAAGATTTTTCAATGTGGATGAGTGTTTCAGGCTGATAATTATTGCTTATAATAATTGTTACCCTTTGTGCTATGCATAAAAAATCTTGTCTTAAAAACGTTAGTTTTACAATTAAAAAAATAATAATTAAAATTTTAATTTTGGAAATGTGAATTGGCTCAAAAATACACGCCTGCAAATATTCGAATTAAAGTACCTAAAATAGAATAAACTTAAACTTTTAAATACAGATTCCTTTTCTTAAAAAAAATGTTATAAAACTGTATCTTAACTTTTAATCGCAATAACAAATTTATTTAAAATTAAATGTGTGGGACATAATTTCACAATTTTATTTTCAAATTAAATGTGTGGGAGGTAATTGTTCGGAACAAACGTCAACGGTTAATAAGCACTTTTTTTTGATAAAACTTTTAGATTCTTCTTAATTGCCATAAAAGACAACTATGTGCATTGGGGGAGGTTGAAAATGTTACATTTTTAATTTTATTTACGTAAATTGAAAATTGGCTTTCACACTGTCAAATCACTCTGTATGCAGTTCGGAACAAACGTCAACGGTCAATACGCACTTTTTTTTTATAAAACTTTTAAAATTAAGATAATATACACAAGCCCGCTACACAAACCCTGGGTAGCCAAACAAACCATTCAAAAACGTGGGCTGTTTTTTAAAGTAAAGATGACATACACAATCCCGTTACATAACCGTTGACGTTTGTTCCGAATATTTACCGTGTGGGATAATTTGCGTCTCCTGTGATTAGACGGGTCAAATTAAATTTGTATTTGCCGAATTAAAACTACACTCAGAAAATGAAAATGGTTTCTCTTTGATTCTGGCAGCACATACATAATCTACAACTAGAATTTTATAACTGCACTTCGAATAAAATAATGGTCTCTTTCGAAATGTATCAGCAGATGAATACACAACTGAAATTCAGTCGTTAATACATTCTGAACACAATTCTGATTTTAATTAAGAGTGAATCTGTTTGCGAGTCTATCAGCTTTAATTAGTATTACTCTCATAATAAGCGTACGTTTTTCCTACGAATTGCGAAATTTGCAGCTTAAAAAAATATAGTTTTTGATATTTTTAATGAATTGAAAAAAAGAGATGGATTCGTAAACGAAAGGATCGTAGAACATGTTCAAATAATGATTTGAAATGGTTTAAATTTTTCCAAGATAATGTTATAATTTATTGTGAAAATTTGCCGCCCCCCTTAAAAGTGCCGCCCCCCCCCCCCGCCCCCCCCCCACGCTACGCCTCTGTCGTCGCCTCAGTTCTTATTTGTCCAACAGACCATTTTAGTTTTTGTTCAATCTCCACTTTAAAATTAAAAATAAAGTATTTAAAACAAAAGTTAATCACTTTACTGAGAATTATTTAAACTAATGAGACCTTTAATTTTACGGAAATAGCTTCTCTTAAACACCTGTCATAATGTTTTATTGAAATAATGAAAGAAAACCTTCTCCTCCCGTAAAATTTTCAAATGGTCAAATTTTAGCTGGACAAATACGAACTAAGGCGACGTCGTATCAATCAAAAATTCGGCTATAAGTAGAATTTTTGCAAAAATTCATCGTTTTACGGGCGCTTTGTAACAATAATTACGATCGTTCATAACTTTAGCCCTATCGTTCCGAACTGTGAGAAATTTTGATTCTTTCTAAGAATCATGGTCTGTACATGAATCAATCAAAAAATCTATGAAGATTATTTTTTTTAAAAATAATCGTTCGAACATTTGGGTAAGGTCGTTTAAGCACTTGGGGTCGGACGTTTGAACTCTTTAGGGCGGTCATAACTCTAGCCTTATGGCTCCGAACCGTCTGACATTTTGGATTCTTGCTAAGAATCCATAGCATGGATACGTATCAATCAAAAATTCGGCTAAAAGTAGAATTTTTGCAAAAATTCATCGTTTTACGGGCGCTTTGTAACAATGATTGTGGTCGTTTATTACGTTGGCCCTATGGTTCCGAACCGTGAGAAATTTTGGATTCTTAGTAAGAATCATGGTCTGTACACGAATCAATCAAAAAATTTACAAACATTTTTTTATTTGTAAATCATCGTTTTAACACTTGGGTTCGGTCGTTTAAGCACTTGGGTTCGGACGTTTGAACTCTTGGGGTCGGTCATAACTTTAGCCTTGTGGCTGCGAACCGTCTGAAATTTTGGATTCTTACTAAGAATCATAGCCTGGACACGTATCAATGAAAAATTCGGCTAAAAGTAGAATTTTTGCAAAAATTCATCGTTTTACGGGCGCTTTGTAACAATAATTACGATCGTTCATAACTTTAGCCTTATGGCTCCGAACCGTCTGAAATTTTGGATTCTTACTAAGAATCATAGCCTGGTCACGTTTCAATGAAAAATTTGGCTAAAAGTAGAATGTTTTCAAAAATTCATCGATTTACGGGCGCTTTGTAACAATAATTGTGGTCGTTCATTACTTTGGCCCTATGTTTCCGAACCGTCTGAAATTTTGGATTCTTACTAAAAATCATAGGGGGCCGTTCAAGTATTACGTAACGCACTCGGGGGGGGGGGGGGGGTCTTGCAAAACGTTACGGTGCTTTACGGCTTCCGTGGGGGGGGGGGTGTTCGAACAATGCGTTACGTAACATTTTATTACGTTATTTAAATTAAAAACCAGGGAATTAAAAACTTCCGAGTTGGTAACCCTTTTCCTTTGTGTTGTAAGGGGAATCCCTCGGCTGTGTTGTACGTCATTTTTATATTATTTTCGTTGTCAGTATTCGTTAGCGTTTCAAACACGAATTACGCAATTAGACAAATTACTCCAGTCAGTGTCATTAAAGGTACTATAATGTCCTCAAAAGCGGGAGATTTACACCACCAGCTATTTTTGGCCTACAAAGGCTCTCATGCTGACTTGCCAGCGGAGCAATGTCAAAAAAATGCCACCAAAATTTGGAAAGCGGCTAAAGAAAAAATAAAAAATAAAGAAAAATTTATGATACATATAAATGATGTTATACGAAAATTCAAGGTGACGGCCACGAAGACCAAAGCAACAACACTTTTTAGTTATTATACGCAGGTAAGTTTACTGCTAAAATATAATAATATTACATATATGTAGATAGGTATGCAATATAGAAACTAAACCTAGACTTTTCCAAAAAGCACTGGTCATAAGTATTACATATGTTTAGCTACCTAAGAAAACATCAAGCACATCAGCAACACTATTGTCAGCAAGGCCCAACGTCCCATCGACTTCCCATACTCTTCAACAAAAACAGGTGTGTTTGAACACTTTTTCAGCACAGTTTGTCTAGGTCTTGACGTTTATGTAAATAATTTGTTAGCTATATATATAATCTGAAAAGGGAAATCGTTTATGTGATGAACTTTGATATTCGTTACGAGTAATTTTTCCAAACATTTTATACGAGTATTTCAATTAAACATAGCACAGTGTTGTTTTCATGAAAGTTTACGTCGATTTTAGTAAAAAATTGATATTGCCGACGATTGAGTTAGTTAGTGCTAGAAGGGAGACTTAAAAAACTCGCAAGTTTACTCATAGTGGTGAAAAACCGTTTTCATGTTCCGACTGCAACTATTCATGTTCTCAAAAAAAAAAACATTTAAAAGTCCACTGGCCGTCTCACGGTAGAGAAAAACTTTTTTTATGTTCCGACTGCAACTATTCATGTTTTCGAAAGGGACAATTTAAAATCCACATGTTGATTCACCGTGAATAAAAAGATTTTTTTTTGTTCCCACTGTAACTATTCATGTTCTCAAAAGAAACATTAAAAAAGACTACAAGCCGTTACGCAGTGAGAAAATCTTTTCTATGTTCCGATAACAATTATTTATGTGCAAGATAGGAAACTTTCAAGTTTATCTACTTATAGTGAAGAAAAACCATTTTCATGTTCCGACTGCAACTATTAATGTCCTCAAAAGGATAATTTAAGAGCCCACATGCCTTCTCACAGTAGTGAAAAACCATTTGTATGTTCCGATTGCAATTATAAATGTGCTAGAAAGGAGACTTTAAAACCTCATAAGTTTACTCGTAGTGGAGAAAAACCATTTTCATGTTCCAACTGCAACTATTCATGTTCTCAAAAGGAACATTTAAAAGACCACAAGCCGCCTCACAGTGGAGAAAAACTTTTTCATGTTCCGACTGCAACTATTGATGATCTCGAAAGTGACAATTTAAATTCCACAAGCTGACTCACCGTGATATATTAGCATATAAATTAAATTCGTTTATAGGATTCAGAAAATTCAAAAAATTCATTATAGGATTCAGAAATTTAAAAAAAATTCTGTGTCTACAATTATGTCTTGCAAAGTTGTCAAAAACATCGTCATAATTAAAGACAGCAAAACGTTTTAATCAACGTTAAGTATTGCTAACGAATTAAATCTCTTATGTATATGTCATGCTCGAGCGAAGATAATTTTTTGCTCTCTTTAGACACCGCTTACCACTCCAACTACTGACTGCCGTCGATACGCACATTCTTAAAGATATGTCAATGTTTGGGTAAATTGTTTCGATTTCTTTATTTCTTAGAACCTAAAATGTAAAATCGCTTTGGTTTTTCGGGACAGTTCTCCATCTCAAGCTATCGTTGTTAAATAATATTGAAGATGAATACATGCATCAAAAAGTACTTTTCTAAATCTCCAAAATTATGTCGTTAATAATAACATACTTACTAGCACAATTTCGAATTTCTTCAGTGTTCAAATTTTGATGGAATAAAATTTTTCTGATAAAGGTTTTTCTCCACTGTGGGTAAATTTATGATTTTTTAGATATCTCTTTGAAGAACATGAAAAGTTGCAGTCAGGACACGAAAAAAGTTTCTCTCCACTCTGAATTAGTGAGTGCGTTCTTGGACATCCATTTTGAGAACATGAATTGTTGCAGTCGGGAAACGAAAAAGGTTTTTTCCACTGTGTACGTGATTTTTTAGATGTTCCTTACGATAGCATGAATAGTGGCAATCTAGACATGAAAAAGATTTGTCTCCTCTGTGGGTAAATATGTGACCTTTTATTTGTTATTTTGTAGAACATGTATATTTGCAGCCGGGACACTAAAAAGGTTTGTTATTATCCACTATGTGAAAACATGCGATTATTTTAGATTTCTCTTCGTAAATGCGTAGTTACACTCAGAATATGGAAAAGGTGTTTCTGCACTGTGAATCGTGCTATGGATTTTTAAATCGAGAACCTTAATAACTGCATTCGGGGCATGAAAATGGTTTAGTCCGCTGTGGATAAACAGGTGATTTTCTTGATGCCTCTTTAGAACTTGAATACTCGCAGTCACTGTGAGTCAGCAAATGATTTCCTTTATACAACATGAATACTCTTTGAAACGGGACACGAAAAAGATTTGTGTCCAGTGTGGGTAAACATGCGAAATTTAAGATAACGTTTTGTGGCGCCTGAATAATTACAGTCGGGACAAGAAAAAGGGTTTTCATCACTGTAAGTTAGCAAGTGCCGTTTTAGTTTGTTTTATCGAGAAGAAGAATAGTTGCAGTCAGGACATGAAATGGGTTTTTCTCAAATGTGATTTTTATATTCCTCTTAGTAGTACATGAATAATTGCAGTCGGAACGTGAAAGGGGTTTTTCTCCACTATGAGTCGAGTCAGCAAGTTAGTTCTTAGATATCCCTTTTGAGAATACGAATAGTTGCAGTCAGGACAGGAAAGAGATCTTTCTCTTCTGTGTATCATACTGTGGAATTTTTAAATTTTCCTTACGAGAACTTGTATCACTGCATTCCCGATAGGAAATGGTTTTTTGGTACTTCTTTGTATAACATGAATAATCGCAGTACAAAAAAAGGTTTTATGTCACTGTGGAGCCAGCAAATGATTTCTAATAGGTTCCTTTGCACGACATGAATAATTGCAGTCGGGACATGAAAAAGGTTTTTGCCAAGTGTGGGTAAAATGTGAATTTTAGATACCGTTTTGTAGCGCCTCAATCACAGTCGGGACAAGAAAAAGCTTTTCATCTCTGAAAGTTACAAGTCAGTACATGAATATTTGCAGTCGGAACATCGAAAAGGTTTTTCTACACTGCGAGTCAGCAAGTGACTTCTTAGATATCCTTTTTGAGAACACGAATAGTTGCAGTCAGGACATGAAAAAGTTTTTTCTCTTCTGTGATCATACTGTGGATTTTTAAATCTTCTTTGTATTACTGCATTCGGGACGGGAAAATGGTTTTCGTCCGCTGTGGGTTAACATGTGAATTTTTTGGTGCCTCTTAGTAAAAAAATAATAAGAGCAGTAGAAACACGTAAAAGGTTAAGAAGTTCCTTTGTACAACATTAATAATTGCAGTCGGGTCACGAAAAAGGTTTTTGTCCAGTGTGGGAAAACATGTGAATTTTTACATACCGTTGTGTGGCGCTGAATAGTTGCAGTTGGGACAAGAAAAAGGTTTTTCATCAGTGTGAGTCAGCAAGCAATATTTTTATATATGGCGAGGCCGCACACGTGATTAAAACAAGAAAAAAGGGTAAAAAGGTGACTTTCCAGTACTTTGCGCAACTAAATTGTGATTGTCAGGTAAAAATTTGCAGTTCGGCGTTACGTAACGTTTACAAGACATCTAATCTGGAAAAACCCAAAATGATATTCTAGACCAAAACAACAAAATACTTGAAAGTATTCAATTTATGAGTTCTCAATATGAGGATTTCATGGCTAAAATACGTGACATCGAACTAAAGAATGATGAAAAAATTAATATAGAAAGTGTTTTATTATTATTTATTACATTAAATTTTCACCATTAATTTGCAACATTATTTTACACAATTATTTTTCACTATATAAAAAGCTCATAATCCATCAAAATAATTAATACATAATATAGATCGTGTTTTAATAGCACAATTTAATGAAAATAGTCTACATCCAGCATAAATCCATTCTTAAAAAAGCAAAATGTTTCAGAAATACCTAAAAATATATGTATAATGTAAATTTATGTGGCAGTTCTTTTTTTCCAAAAATATAAGAAAACTACAAGAAATCAAAACAGTCTTTATTAAATACCATGTTATTTATCTACATATAATTCTAAAAAATTGAACAAAATATCGAAAAATGGTGAATATTTCCAAATACTATTACTAGCACTATTCTACACAATTTGGACACCTGATCGACTTTTTTTCTGTTCTGTGTACTGTGCAAACCGGTTTTTTGCATTTTTCACAGAATATTCTTATTCTTCGACTATGTTCTGAGCAAAATCTACAACATCCGGTTTTATAAATATTGTAAGTATTTGAAGTAGTCGCGGGTGCTGCAGTCTCCATCAGCGTCGGTGTGGTAGTGGACGTTGTTGCATCAGAAGATGACAAATACAAAGCAAACGCATCCTGTTGTTGCCTATGGAATTTGGCTGCACTGTTTTTTCTTTTTTCCACATTTGACTTGGCTAATTCAGTGCTTAAAATTCTTATAAAATGTTTTCTTCGACTCCTATCATTTTTTTTCCAATCAGGATATTTTTTAACCCATAAAATATATGAGTTTAAAGCTGCGATGTCAATCATTTCCATAAATATCCGGAAAGGCCATCTTCGGGTGGGTCTCACACAAGAATATTCACAAACTCTAACAGCTCGTAGGGCTTTGAAGCAAAGAATGGACGGCTACCTCGAGAGTGTTTTCTCTTGGGGTAAAAATAATCTCGTTGAATTTAATGTTTCAAAGACCCAATCTTGTCTGATTACGTCCAAAAGGGATCGAAATGAAAATCTAGTATCTTTCAACGGAAGCAATCTTCCGAAAAGGCCCTCTATTGATATGCTTGGTGTAACCCTAAGTGACCAGCTCAGGTATGGGGGCTCCATCGAAGCCAGAGTAAAGCTAGCCTCCCAAAAACTGGGCGTACTGTACAGGGCCCGCAGATACTTTAATAGTACACAACTGCTAACCCTGTACAAATCGCAAGTGCGCCCCACGGTTGAATTTGGCAGCCACCTCTGGTCTGGAGCTCCAAAATATCTGAAAAATACCCTCGACTCTGTGCAGAAACGGGCGGTCCGTTTAATAGATTCTCCCATCTTAACAGACGGATTGCAATCTTTAGAGCACAGGCGTCGGGTGGGAATGCTATCCTTGTTCTACCGGTATTACAATGGAAGATGCTCCGAGGAACTAGCATCATTGATCCCTTCGGCACCGGTGCATAGTCGGGAAACACGCCAAACGCGTGCCCAACATTTGTACACAGTTGACATTTGTCACATGAGAATGGGTTGTTTCTTCGACTCATTCTTGTGTTCAACAGCTCGGCTGTGGAATGATTTGCCGGCCTCTGTGTTTCCTCCTTCCTACAACATGGGTCTCTTCAAGACCAATGTTCATTCCTTCCTCTCCTCAAAAAGACCCTCCACACAGCATCCCAGATGACATAGGCCCTGAGGGAAATTATTTTCCTCAGGGCCTCCTGTGTGGAGTTAATGTAAAAAAAAAAAAAATTCAGCTGTCATTTTGTCCCCCGTATCAACTGCACCTTTGGTTTTGTTGTAATGAAGGATTATTTCAGGCTTTTTTCCTTCAGATGTGCTTATATCAGCATCGTTAAATTGGGTTGACAATAAAATAACCGCGTTATTAATTTTGGGAACATACGACACCAGAGTGATTCGATTTGTAAAACAAAAAATGCTGCTAAAAATCTCCTTAGACTTATTTGCCAGCAATTCTGGTGGTACCTCTCTTTTATTTTTGCGAAGAGTGCCTGTCAAAGTTAAGTTATGGCTTAATAGTTCCTCCGCAAGAGGAATAGAGGTAAAAAAATTGTCAGTTGTGACTCCTCTGTTTGAACCAAAGTATGGTTGAACTAGATCCATCACCACTCGCCGTCCTTGATTAACCTCACGCTTGTTATTAAGCATTCCAGAATAAATTTGTAAATTAAGTACGTATGCGGTGTCTGAATCAGCTACACTCCAAATCTTCATCCCGTATTTTCCTGGTTTGCTCTTCATATACACTCTAAATGGACAATTTCCTCTGAATGTAGCTAATCTCTCGTCGATTGTTATGTTTGATCCGGGAGAATACAGCATTTTGCAGGAGTTCACAAATAGATTAAACACTAATTTAATTGCTTCTAATTTATCCCCGGTGCTATCCATTCTCGTTCGTCTAGTGGCTTTGTCATCAAAACGTATATTTGTGTATATGTAAACAAATCTGTTTCGAGACATTGCAGCGGTAAAAAACGGCTGTCTGAAAAGAAACTCACTGGTCCATAATTCACTTAGTTGTAATTTTCTTCCTCTGTTCCTACCCGACGACAGTAATATTCCAATAAATGCATATATCTCATCCACTTCAATAGGTCGATCAGTTCTATTCACACCGTGGCAGTGATTATTCGTGTGTGTGCATATTTCTTGGACGATATCCGTACTGATGAATAAGGAAAACATATCTGTCATTGATGTAATGTTTACACTATCATTTCGTAATCCGGGAATGTCGTTTATAATATTATGTGCTCGGCGTCTTGATAACGGAGGTGGCACTGAGCTCCACACAATTCCAGCTTTAGATTGATATGAAACGCTTTCAGAGTTATCTTCGTCTTCTAATTCACCGATATCACTTCTGACACACTCGGTTGCATTATTTTCATCACCCATTAAGTCTTCAGCGTCACGTTCGTTTATCACTTCAAACTCACTTTCAGACATATCACTTGCGGCTTCTTGAACTTCAACAAAGTCTTCACTGTCAGAAATAACTTCATTAATTTCAAATTCGACATCCGAATCGTAGTCACTCTCAGCGATGACACGTAAAATGTCTTCTTCTGTCATAGATTTCCTCGCCATAATTATTTACGATTAATTTTGATTTTAAAAATATTCCAAAAGGTACCGTTGCGTATTCGATTTTAACTTCCGAAGTAAAATTATTTTTGTTTCAGATTCGTTAGCTGATATTGCTATATTTAGGTTCTTTACAACTTATCTATAATGAACTTGGTACGCGTGCACACTTGGTTGTAATCTGAAGTAATGAGATGGATCTCCAGCATTATTATAGAAGAAACATATTTTAGAAAGTAGAACGCAAATGCAAAGAACTGTAATCCTTTGAACCTATTAAAATGTAGTTATCCCAACATTCATTGTAATTTATTACATCTTTCATTGTCAAAACTAAAAAATCCACTTCCTTTTACGTAATAATTATTTGTAAAGATGTGAGGGAGCGGGAGACAGAAATGAAAGGCGTCATGTCGAAGTGGTGAGTCAGTCATTTATTGGGCTACTTAGCAGATGGTCGGTGGTCGGTAACATGATGTAATGCGGAGTGCCATAGATGATGCTGCAGGCGTACGGAGGTGGAGATGGTGTGGTGAAGGTCAGCGAGTTGCTCGACACCATGGCGGTGGAGATGACCTATCTTCCAGGCCGTTGCTCGACGCTTTGAATCGCGGAGATAAACGGTGTGTGGCTCGGTGAGCTGAGCCACCAGCAGGTAGTCCTGGCGAGGCGGAGCGTGTTTCCATGGCAGCGAAGCACGGTGAGGCTTCGGGGTGCCATGAAGTGGTGAGCTGATCCCTGGACTGAAGGTGACGCAAGCCTTGTAAGTCGCGGGATGTAGCTGATCTCAGGAGCTGAAGACACGATGGGCCTTGTAGCTGAGACGTGGTGATGGACCTCGAGGAAGCTGCCCTGGATGCGTAGCGATGCCATGCAGGAGCACTTATTACATGTTGAGATGTTGACCGATGATTAATGTGAGACTGAACTGGACTGAACTGCAGCGGGCGAGCGATCGGCTGCTTATATAGCCGCGGTAGAGTAACTACCTCGCGGTAGGTAATACGAGCCACTTCGCCAATTGACGAGAATATTCGGCGCCGTACAGATAATGTACGGTGCTGTCTCGAGACCTTTCTAGGCGGGGCGATATTATTATCGCCGGGCTGGCACGGGAGGCGAGAAAGTACATCGCGGCCAGTATAGGTACGAAGGTACCTAGGCAAGTAGGTTTGCCGATGCGCGCGGATATTAGGAGATGTTTCTCGATTCCTCTTTTGGTGGCGTAGTTTATAATGATGTGTAGCCACACACCCCTTCCCAGTGTACGGAGTACAGGGTTGAAAGATGATGCCAGGAGTCGCAGGAAAGCCGGGTTGATGCTGCTGGTCGGAGCGTCCGTGCTGATGCGTCTCTACCGATTCACTCGTTTTGCGGTGTTACCGGTGCGTCGTGGTAACACTCTTGTCAGGATGCTGTATGCTGCGTATCCATATCACGTCGGGGTCACCAGTTGAGGGAGCGGGAGACAGAAATGAAAGTCGTCATGTCGAAGTGGTGAGTCAGTCATTTATTGGGCTACGTAGCAGATGGTCGGTGGTCGGTAACATGATGTAATGCGGAGTGCCGTAGATGATGCTGCAGGCGTACGGAGGTGGAGATGGTGTGGTGAAGGTCAGCGAGTTGCTCAACACCATGGCGGTGGAGATGACCTATCTTCCAGGCCGTTGCTCGACGCTTTGAATCGCGGAGATGAACAGTGTGTGGCTCGGTGAGCTGAGCCACCAGCAGGTAGTCCTGGCGAGGCGGAGCGTGTTTCCATGGCAGCGAAGCACAGTGGGGCTTCGGGGTGCCATGAAGTGGTGAGCTGATCCCTGGACTGAAGGTGCGTCAATCCTTATAAGTCGCGGGATGTAGCTGTTCTCAGGAGCTGAAGACACGATGGGCCTTGTAGCTGAGACGTGGTGATGGACCTCGAGGAAGCTGCCCTGGAGCGTAGCGATGCCATGCAGGAACACTTATTACATGTTGAGATGTTGGCCGACTGTAAGTGTGAGACTGAACTGGACTGAACTGCAGCGGGCGAGCAATCGGCTGCTTATATAGCCGCGGTAGAGTAACTACCTCGCGGTAGGTAATACGAGCCACTTCGCCAATTGACGAGAATATTCGGCGCCGTACAGATAATGTACGGTGCTGTCTCGAGACCTTTCTAGGCGGGGCGATAATATTATCGTCGGGCTGGCACGGGAGGCGAGAAAGTACATCGCGGCCAGTATAGGTACGAAGGTACCTAGGCAAGTAGGTTTGCCGATGCGCGCGGATATTAGGAGATGTTTCTCGATTCCTCTTTTGGTGGCGTAGTTTATAATGATGTGTCGCCACAGATGAAACTAATCTTTTCTGGGAAAGTGAAGATCCCTTTTTAAAATAATGCTTTTTATGAGGGTACAGAAATACACAAGGATACATTAAAAATATTGTTGCGTACCCACATAAAAATAATAGTTTTATGGGGGACAGGCATTGAAAAGAAATTTTCTCTATTATGCTTAAAGGGTATTTTTACGCTCTTTAGAAATATTGAGTTTGCAATTATTTTGATTGATGTCTTGTCTCGGCTAATCACCCAACCGGCCGTCACGGCATCACGTCGCTTATCAACAGGAGTAAGCAGAGCGGATAGATCGCCACCAATTCTGCCTTCAATCAAATTCATCCCTCACATAATATGTAATTTATCGGGGGACTACGGGAATTATTGGAGAGTGGGATAAGTTTTAAGATTTTCACGGCCAAAAGTATTTTCGTTGTTTTTGGGGTGTTATGCCGTGTTGCGCTACCTCCTTCTTTAGCCAACGTTTCGGACATCGTTGCAGTGTCCATCATCGGGGCAGATCCGGCAGATCCGGTAGATGTGTGACACGGCATAACACCCCAAAAACAAATAACGAAAATATTGGAGAGTGTTTCAAAATAATCCGAACCAGTTTGAACCTCTATCAGTATATAAATACATTCATGCAAGTGCTCTGTAAAATTATTTGTTTGTGCTGTTCTGTTATTCTAACTTTAACTCGTGGCATGCCTCGATCTAAATAATTGATTCGCTTCCTCTCCATACATTCTCCTTTTTCTTTTATTTGCTCTACAGTTCCAAATCATCAGCTCATTTTTTTAATCTTTTCCATCAAGCGCCCTTGAGCTGATTTTATCACCGAATGACGCAATGAAAAGATGACCACCTATATATATAAATCCAAATGTGTTTTTTTTTACATGAGCTCCACATAGGAGGCCCTGAGGAAAATAATTTCCCTCAGGGCCTATGTCATCTTTTGGGATGCTGTGTTGTGGGTTTTTCTTGGGAATGGAGGGTGAGGAGAGTTCTGGGAAGGAAAAGGGGTGGGTAGGAATCTGGGGTTCAGTGTATCCTGGTCATCCGCCTCCAAGACCTAGACAAACCTCACCCCATGAACTCGGGCACCTCTGCTAAATCACCAAACATAGCGAACCACTTGGGGTGACCTATCGCAGAGGTGTTGGTTAACCAGTAAAGGTTCCCGGGGCGGCGGTACCCATTCCCGCCTCCCTAATTTGGGGTTAATGAATTGTGTATTATGCAAATGTTTTAAACTTTCAAAATACCTCGTTTAAACCCCGCGAAGGTTTTTGGATTATTTCAACAATATGACAATACATCTGAAATCTTTTTCAATCATCACAAAATTTTTTGCGAAACTGTTAAAATTTTGAAAATGACATTTTGCAAAACAATGGTTGTGAAATCAGAATTCAGTTTTCAAAACTCTTTAAATTAATGATTTAATTTGAAGCATGTACTTACATAATAATTTGAATACAATCAGGAATTATAGATATTCTAAATAGGTACCTACGTTAGGTACCAAATTTGATTGATTGTTCTTATAATATTTGATTATTCTTATGTAATGTACAAAAATGAATATTTTTAATATATGAAAAATGAAAATATGAATTAAAAAAATTATACGGAACGTGGGAGGGGGGTTTCGCGGGACGGGGAAGCGGGAGACGAGAGAGGGAAGGCGGGGAAGGTGGAAAGGGAACGCGGGAGGGGAAAGGGACGAGGGATGGGAACGGGGGCACACGGGATAGGACATGCAGGGAGAAAAAATAATCTTTGAATATGGCTTTGCAACGCATGCCGGAAACCAGCTACTAATAATAAAAATGTTGGTTTCCCCAAATCTTGGAAAGTAATCGATGGATTGACTCAAAAATTTAACTGAACATTATATTTTAGCAGAATAGTATTTCTATATGTAATGGTAAGATCTGGCGTTATAAAATTTGTATAAAAAAATTATTTCAAGTGAGGCGCAAAATGTGCGCATTTCATATATTTTAGCGGCAGGGAGGTAAGGCAGAAATGTACTCGCAGGGATAAACAATTTCATTGAATGGCATTGCAACGCATGCCGGGTACCAGCTAGTTACTTATATTGTCAATTAAGCTTTCTATTAGCCTTGCATTTTCTCCAAATCGCCACAATTTTAACACGGTCCTACGTACATGTACACACGTACACATGTACATGTACACACGTACGCCACAGGGATCTCATTTCTACACCATTAAGTATATATTCATCCCATAAGTACTGCATTGTTATACATTATTGTAAATTAAGTCTTATATGACGAGATTTGGTCAAAATAAATTAGATAATAAAAATGTTTATTGCTTCGGAACTAATGTTCAAGCTGTATAATAGTGAGACCCCCATAATATCCAAAAACTGACAAAAAAACAAACAAAAAACATGTGCCTAACATTGTGTTGATTCTCGTTCGTACCATTTGTCTAGACTTGTCCGAAATTGCAGTCAATTTGAAGGACACACGCTGAAAGAGATTAAACAAATGACACCGGTTTAAGGGTCAGTCGGTCCGAAAGTCGAACCTTCTGACATTTTTCCTTCGGGTCTTTTTCAGATTAAATCGAAAAGTCAAGCAACCAATGTTTTCTGTAGCAAGATAATTAATATTGACATCTCTGTTTTAGGCACGTCAAATAAATGTGCTAGAAAGAGACTTTACGCATAATATGATGTCAACTTTGAGGAATAAAGTAGTCTCTTCAGATAGGCAAAAGATTTTAACGTTTTATTTTACATCTCTTTTTGGCACACATAACTAAAAGGAGATCGTAATATTGCACGTATGTTAATGAGTTTGGAATGAATTAATGTTTTGTCTTCTCTGTTATTCCCGTAGAAATTTAAAATTTGTTGTCTCATCTGACATAGAAATGTGTCGACCTTTAAGAAAACATTTTTTATTATTTTATACAGAATCTTCACAATTTTTTAAATATTTTTTACGGATGCAAAAATATATTTTTTAGGAATACCTAAAATGTTGATTTAATGATTGAAGAATTTGAGGAGTTATTGATGTTTGAAAGAGCGTTGTAAACAAAAATCGCATCGTGGATATGGCGGGTTAACATGAATGTCATTGATGATTTGAACAATCTAAATAACTATAAATGGTGCGCTTACGGAGTTAAAATTATTCACGAAAATATAAGAAGCATTTCTAATATTGACGATTTTTTAATTTTTCTGGATCAATTCAATTACCAATTCGATGTTATAATTTTATCGGAATGCTGGTTTAATAAAGATTATACCTCAAAAGTTATTCACAATTACTCTGAATACCACACAAACATATATCTTAATAAGTCTAGCGGAATCGTTGTATACATCAGAGACGGACTTCAATCTCAAGTTGATGAAATTTTCTTATCACAAGCCAACTGCCTGAAAATTGTATTGAATAATAATCTATGCATTTTTGCAATATACAGATCACCCTCTTTTCAAAATATTGATACTTTTCTGAATTCACTCCAATCAATTATCAACAGCTCAAAAAACATAGAACGACAAATAATTATAGGCGACCTCAACATCAATACAATTACTGAATACCACCGCCAATCCAACGATTACCTATGTCTACTAACTGAAAATGGGTTCATTCAGACAATTATCAGCCCTACTCGTGAGCAGGGCAAGAGTAAATCTTGTCTTGACCACATCAACGTCAAAAAAATTAACCATGTTGACTCATTTGTCATTCACTCTACAATCTCAGATCACTATACAACAGCACTCTGCCTTAAAAACAAACCTCCTAATCCTGCTAAAATTAAACATGTTGCAAGAATAAACTATAATAATTTAATTGAGGACTTGAGCTCAGAAAACTGGCAAAATGTTCTAGACCAATCTGATGCCGACTCATCGATGAATGAATTTATCACTAAATTACATTCATATATTTCTAAACATACTAGTAATAAACTTATACCGCATAAACAAATAAAACTTACGCCATGGATCACCCCTGGCATTATCAAATCGATTAACATTAGGAACCAACTTCATGAAAAGGCGAATAGGTGCCCTGAGAATATTATAGTACAAGCTCATTACAAAAAGTATAGGAACTTTTGCAAAAAACTAATAAATCGGCCAAAGAAAATTATTATAAAAAATTCATTTACGAAAATAATTGTACTCCAAAACGTTTATGGGAAGCATTTCGCAATATAACTAAAACAAAAATAAATAAATCTTCCGATATTAAATCACTGAACATCAATAACGTGAACACCTCAGACCCAAAAATCATTGCGAATTTTGCCAATAATTATTTCACGTCAGTGGGAGTCACACTTGCGAAAAAAATTCTCAACAAGCTTAATACAACAGAATCCGATCTCGCTAAGTTAACAATCTCTAATTTCGGTCATAAATTAGACAATATCCAAACAACTTCAAATGAAGTCATAAATATAATTGACGAACTTAAGTCATCGAATGCTTGTGGTCCTGATAACGTTTCATCAATTCTGCTAAAAAGTATTAAATCCTTCATAGCAACTCCAATCGCGTATATTTCCAATCTAAGCTTCGATTCAGGAAAATTTCCAAATCATTTAAAACTCTCTATTGTTATACTGCTTCACAAAAATGGAGATAAATCGCAGATACACAATTACCGGCCAATTTCTTTGCTCAATTCTATTTCGAAAATTATTGAAAAAATTGTAAAGAATCGTCTCAGTCATTACCTTGAAAAAAACAATATCCTTTCCAACAGACAGTATGGCTTCAGACCAGGATTGAGCACTGAAAATGCAATTACAAACCTGACGAAAATCATCTCCAACAATATAGATAGAGGAAGAAAATGCATTGCGCTCGTCTTGGATCTAGCCAAAGCGTTCGACACTATCTCACACAAAATTCTCTTGAAAAAACTACTCGGCATTCAGGGTCAGCTACTTAAATGGTTAGGTAGTTATATAGAAAATAGGAGCCAAAGAGTGCATATTAACGATACTCTAAGCGATCCGGCTGATATTAACTTTGGTGTACCTCAAGGAAGCACTCTAGGACCACTTTTATTCAATCTCTATATAAATGAATTATGTAACAGTTCATTTGCCGATCATATCATCACCTTTGCCTATGACACAGTATTATTATTTGAAGGCAAAAATTGGAATGAAGTTCATAATAATTCAGAAATTGGTATCAACAAGGTAAAACAATGGCTAGATAATAATCTTCTCACTCTCAACACTGACAAAACTAAATTCATTCGCTTCAGTGCAACTCAAGCGGGACAACCAAGAGAAACTCAAAGAATTATTGTACACCATTGCAATGACCCAAACACTTGCAATTGCAATACCTTAGAATATGTGGATAGCATAAAATATCTAGGAATTATCGTAGACAAGAATCTGAGATGGAATGAACATATCGATTCAATCTCCACAAAGGTCAGAAAACTCACGCATCTTTTCATGGCTATTAGAAATATTCTATGCGCTAAAGATCGCAAACTAATGTACTATGCCATGTGCAACTCATTACTTGAATATGCATCTTTAGGATGGGGAGGATGTACCAAATCAATACTGGACCCCTTAGCTAAAGCACAGAAATCACTACTAAGGGTCATACTTAAAAAACCATTTAGATACCCCAGCAATGATTTATTCAAAGAGATAGGAGTTCTGGATGTGAGGCAACTATTTATAAGAAAAGTTATATTATACACACAAAAATATCGTCACCTCTTCCCCTCCGTAGAACATTATCACAACACCCGACATGCAGGGAGGAATCCAATAGTTCCACTTGCTACTATGACATCCCTTGCTCAAAGACAATATTCTTACCTAGGTCCAAAAATGTTCAACCTTATACCCGGTTCTTGGAAATTGAAAAGTGCAAGCGTCCTGCCTAAATTAGTCAATGATTGGATTCTGAACTTAGGGAGAGTCGAAAGTGAACGTATGCTGTATAACTGGTAAACAAAATCACTTAACTTTCCTGGTCACTAGACCAAAATTCCTACCACACTTCATCGAGTTCAATGTTTGGACATCCTTTCTATGTTACATGGGATTTATGGTTATGCGCCCCTGAAGCCTGTCTGCTCCGTATAGGTATATCACCGCTGCAAAGCGTTGACATGCAAGTCGCACGTCGCACGTCGCTAAGTCTGTGAAACTTGTTTTTTTTTGTAAGGATCTGGATCGAGTTGGCTAGGCCATGTATTTTGATAACTAGACTTAAATAATTTTATAATAATTAATATAATATTTCAAATTAATAACTAATTATTTTTTGAAAATTCATTTGGTAGAGATTCATTTCGAATTTAAATTGTGTTTTTTGATAATAAATGTTGTTTTTTTTAATAATAAATAATAAAAACTGTCTATTTTCATTAAAATAAGTCTGTAGGTATTATAAGAAACAGCTTATTACTTTAACATCTAACTATATTATAGCGATACTTTTTATTAAAATATATATTTTTTAAAATTACAATACGATATTATTATTTCCTTATTAAAAATTTTTTGCACCAGATTTAAATGTCCGGGTTAAATTTTTCCCCCCAAAAAAAAAAAGAAGGAAAAACTAAACCCTTTCATACACTTCCCCAAATGATCATCCAGTGAATCCACGCTATGCAATTGCACTATATAAGTATTATAAATACAAAACAATACAAGAACAACATGTCAACCTACTAGAGACCAAATGGGAATATAATTCACCGACTCCAGATATTTTCATATCAGAGGGTTCGGCTCTGTGGCATTTCTTATTGAACCTATAAATCCTACCGATCCCTCAATATAAATATTTAAAAAATCCTTTGTAATCCTACATGTGTATATTTTTAAATTTTATGCACCAGATTTAAATGTCCGGGTTAAATTTTCCCCAAAAAAAAAAAGGAAAAAAAGAAGGAAAAACTAAACCCTTTCACACACTTCCCCAAATGATCATCTAGTCAACCCACGCTATGCAATTGCACTATATAAGTATTATAAATACAAGAACAACATGTCAACCTACTAGAGACCAAATGGGAATATAATTCACCGACTCCAGATATTTTCATATCAGAGGGTCCGGCTCTGTGGCATTTCTAATTGAACCTATAAATCCTACCGATCCCTCAATATAAATATTTAAAAATATTTTTTATATTACTGTAAAATTAATATTACCTGGTTTATCTTTTTGCTGTGAAAAATACACGCTTTTGGTGTTGATTTTTGATCACTTACAAAACAAAACAATTTCAAACACAATTTTCATTTAGATTGTCCGGCGGCTCCGTAATTCCAGTGTGTCAACAAACATTTCTCAAGAGCATAAATATTTCAAAACAAAGGGTGCAACACATAATGGAATGTTTTTATAAAACTGGCAAAATAGTCACGGAAAATCGTGGTGGTATAATAATAAGTATAATTTAGTAAACTCTTCTAATTTTTCTTTTTCATGGTGGATGTAATTTCACCATTTAAAAAAAAACTAATATCTTTTTCTCAGAATTTATGAATATTTCTAAATTTGATAAAACTTTAAGCTGTTCATATAATTTCCGTTTCTATAATTATTTTAATAAAAAAGTCTTATTTTAAATATTGTTTTCTTACATTGACTGCAACATCTTCGAAATTGTCATTTAAATCAAAACCGGCAGTGTCCAACTGTTTGTGAAACAAAACAGCAAGTGTCCGAATGTTTGAAACAAAAACGGAAGTGTCCATCAAAAAAACGCATTTTTTTAAGAAACTAGAGCATTTAGATACATATATGATTCGAAATATTATTCTTAAACCGGTTTACTAACATAATATTAAATGTTCCTTCCATATTGATAAATAACGGACTGATTAAACGTTTTTTTCAGTTTGCCAACAATTTGACAAAGTGGACACTTCCGTCTTTGTTTCTAGGGGCCTCACTTGTATTAAAAGTTCAAACTCCTAAACACATAACTTAACATAATTTCATTTCTTTGCGTTGTAAATCTTTTGTAATTCATCCATCTTGTAAATCTGAATGTATTATACATATGTTACCAGGTTATTCGGTAAATCCTATTATAATATACCTATGCTACCAGATTACCTTTTCTACTTTGTCACAAAAAAAAGTATGTGTACTTATATTTATATATTTTATATACATTTTCTGTATTACACACCTTAGCTTCAGAGAAAAATGAAATTTTCTGTTTTTTTTTGTTTTTATATTTTTTGTTATGTAATTTTGTACATTTCAGGTATAATATGAACTAAACATGTCAATTTGTCTGTCCTGGAACGGGAAGCTTTCCTAGTTGGACAGGCAAAGCTTTCTTATTGTAATTTGTACTTTCTTTGTATCTATAATAAAAAATAAAATATTGTTTTCATTTGTTTTATTTTGTCTATGTTTCTTATGCTTAGGAAAATATGTATCGTTTTGAGGAGTTTATTTGTGACTTGTTTGATGTGATGTGTCCATCTGAGGATATGGTTAATTATGATTCCTAGATACTTTATTTGTTCTTTTTTTTCTAGAGGAGGGCAAATGCAGATATTGGTGTTTAAACAATCGTGTATTTTTATGGTGTTTGTGTTATTTTTTGGCTGTCCTGTGCTATTTATACTGTACGTTGTAAATTTTGTTTTCGATATGTTTAGTGTAAGTGTGTTTGAGTCTAGCCATGATTTCACTCGCATGATTCCTAAATTCGCTATGTTGAATGCATTTTTCCATTCCTTAGATTTAAAGAGTAACACTGTGTCGTCTGCATAACTAACTATTTTACCGTCTATTTTCATGCTGCAAAGTTCATTAATGTTAATAGTGAAGAGAACGGGCCCTAGTATGCTTCCTTGTGGAACTCCATATGTAATTGGTAGTGGCTTGCTAATATGGTTGTTAATTTTTACTTGCTGTGTTCTGTTACTCATATAACTTTTAAATAGTTGGAGTTCCTTGCCTTTGATACCTATGTTTTCTAATTTTTGAAAAAGCGTTTGGTGGCAGATTGAATCGAAAGCTTTAAGTAGCTAAATCTAGATATATCGCTATGCATTTATACCCTTGATCTAAATTGTACACGCCAAAGCTTCTTTTGTGCCTATTTTTTCTCTAAATCCATATTGTTTTTCCGAGATTAATTTATTTTCTTCCAGGTATATTATAATTTGGTTTTTAATTACTCTTTCGAAAATTTTTGAAAGCGAGTTTAACAATGTGATAGGTCTTTAGTTAGTTATTTGCATTTTGTCTCCGAATTTGTAAATAGGAATCACCAGTCCTTTTTTAAGAGTACTAGGGAAGCAGGAGTGTGTTATACTTAGGTTGATTAAGTGTGTTACGGGTTTTAAAATTTCGGTTTTTATTATCTTAATGCAATCCGTCGTTATCTCATCTAATCCAGGAGCTATTCGGTTTTTTAATGGGTTTATTATTTTGTCAATTTCCTCTTCCGAAGTTGTTTTTATTGCAAATCTGTGTTGTGTCGGTTGTGTTTTGATGTTTGAACTGTTTGTCTGGACATCATGCTTAACATTTATTTTTTACCATTATTTTAATTTAAATTGCACTTTTAGCAACTAAACGAACTTATCTTTGGGATTTTTATTGAAAAGAGTAATAGAATGTTAATTTGAATCATCATCATGAAAGCAGTCGGTGCTGAAAGGTATTACAGGGAAGTCAAATATAGCTTTTTCAGCTTTCGGCACCTTGCAGAGTTATTTGCAGAGTGTAACTTGCAGAGTGTAGCTTGCAGAGTGTAACTTGTAGAGCGATCGCCGTCCGACTGATTTATCATTACATTAAGGTGTTTACAACAAGTCTAGGCCTCCAGCTACTGAGAAGAGCGGCTACGTCGTAAGCGTAGTTACAAAACTACAAGCAATTTAAAACATGGTGGGTTATTTTAATCAATCCCCCAATGCGCCCGGTTAAGGAGCAACCAAGATGTTAAAATAACAACAAAAATTATATGAATGTAAAAAATTTTTTTTAATATATACCATCAAATTTTTATTTCTTTACACTTAATTAACTCCACGTGCAAAGTCGTATCTTCCCCATAGCATAAGCATAAACTTTCTAATAAAGTGTGTTTTGTCGGAAGTGTCCTGCAGGTAAGTATGATTCTGTATCTATTTGAAAATAATAAAATTAGATAGAGCCTAGGATTCATAATAAATTGTAAAGCGCCCTTGAGGTGATTTTTCACAAAAACGGCGCTATACAAATTATCCAATTATTTTTATTATTAACTAGTAACACTTTGAATAATTTCTAAAAAAATTTAATGTCATCTTTAAACTTAGATTCTTGTCAAAGTAATGATTCATTTCTAAATTCAGAATAATAATTATATTCAAACAATTTTGACTTTTTTAAATAAAGATAATACTTCTAGAATCTTTAATACTAGAGATAAGAGCACCCAGTCCCAGTATTGTAAACAGCTAATGTTATAAAGTTGTGTATTTGTCACAACGTCTAAAAGCTTTTAAGCAGAGTTGCATAGTACTTGAATATCATATACTCACATCGAATTTATTAAATTTTGCCTTTAGTGGCCAAATATTTATCGTAATGGTTCAATAAATTTTATTTTTATGCTAACAGCCGGAACAACACAATGGATTTCTCCAGCATGAGTAAGAATGTGAACATGAATAACTGCGTAAGGCAAGTGAAAAATGTATTCTCCAGTATTAGTAAGCAGTGTCAACCATGACTTGTGTGAGCAGGAATAGTAACAGTGTGAAAATAAAGTTATCTTCAGTGAGGGACCGTTCAAGTATTACGTGACGCACTTCAAGGGGGGGGGGTCATGTTACGTAACATGTTTTTTTATTGATTAACAAAAAACACGTAATATATAAACTAAAACCGTTAGCAACTTGGAAGAATTTTATTTCCTTTTTTTTTAAATTAAAAAAAGGGAATTTAAATCTTCCAAGTTGCCAACCCTTTTTATTTATAATTACCGCGGAATCCCTTGAGCTTATTGTAAGTCACTTTTACTTTATTTTAGTTGTCGGTGTTCGTTAGTGTTTTAAACAAGAAATGCGCATAAACAAAAATTGACGTGGTCAGTGTAGTTAAAAGGAGTAAATAGGTTTTATGATGTCCTCAAAAGCGGGAGATTTACATCATCAGCTATTCTTGGCCTACAAAGGCCCTCATGCTGACTTGCTCGACTTGGCCCTCATGCCAAAAAAATGCCAACAAAATTCAGAAAACAGCAAGAGAAAAAATACAGAAAAATTATGGAACATAATATAAATAATGTTATACGAAAGAGTTCAAGGTAACGGCCACGAAGAAGAACATAACCAAGCTACTTAGTTATACACAGGTAATATAACTGCTAAAATAATAATAATATTATACATAGATAGGTTTCGTGGTACATGCATAGTTACACTCAGAACATGATAAGGGTTTTTTTCATGAAACATGAATAATTGCAGTTGGAACATGAAAAAGTTTTTGTCCAGTGTGGGTAAACATGTGAATTTTTAGGTACTGTTTTGTAGCTCATGAATAGTCGCAGTCTGAACGTAAAAAATGGTTTTTTATTACTCTGAGTTGGCAAGGGCCGTTTAAGTTTTTTTCGAGAAGAAGAACGGTTGCAGTCATGACATGAAAAAGTTTTTCTCCACCGTGGGTAAACTTGTGATTTTTAGATTTCTCTACGTAGTAAATGAATAGTTGCAGTCCAAACCTGAAAAAGGTTTTTCTCCACTATGAGTCAGCAAGTGACTTCTTAGATATCCCTTTTGAGGACACGCATAGTTGCAGTCAGGACATGAAAAAGGTTTTTCTCCGCTGTAAGTCAGCATGTGACTCTTTAAATTACCCTTTATCGAAAATGAATAGCTACAGGCGGAACATGAAAAGTGTTTTTCTCCGCCGTGGGTCAGCATGTGACTTTTTTTAAATCTTCCTTTGAGAACTTGCATAATTGCATTCGGAACATGAAAAAGGTTTTACTCCACTATGAGTCAGCTTGTGAATCACAGAGGAGTAAAGTATTGATCCACAAAGAAACCTTAGGAAAATTACTTACTCAGGGCCTCCTCAGGGGAGGTAATTTAAAAAAGTTCGTGTCGTAAAACCATGTAGGTATATTATAGGTCAGACAGTGTTAAATTGTGGAAATCCCGGAGGAATACATGGCCCATTAAAATAATAATAATTTCCAATTTTTTATAAATAACAATTTGAATAAATAAAATAAACAATATGCGCTTGTATTGCGAGTTACAAATCTCCTGTTTTATTTATAACCGCAAACAAGATTAAAACAAAAAAGGTATTTAAGCGACATTCCAGTACTATGCGCAACTAAGCTTTGACTTTTGGTAAAAATAGTCACTTGGGTGTTACGTAACGTTTAGGTGGGGGAGGGGAGAGTGCAGAAAACATTGCGAGACGTTACATGGGGGGGGGGGAGGGTCAAAATTTTATAAGTTACCCTTTTAGGGTTATAATATGAAGTTGATGAACTTTTTAGAAAACGTGAATAATTGCAGAAGGAAGACAAAAAATCCCTTTTATTCAGTATGAATGCGTAAGTGTTTTGTTAAACGTGATTTTATCGCGAAGGAGTAGTTACAATAAGGACACGAAAAAGGTTTTTCTCCAGAATGGATGCGTAAGTGCCTTGATAAAGCTGATTTGTCTGAGCAGGAGAAGTCACAATGGGGACATGAGAAAGTTTTTTCTCCAGAATGGGTGCGTAAGTGCCTTGTTAAAGCTGATTTGTATGAGCAGGAATAGTTATAATGCGGACATGAAAAAGCTTTTTCGCTAATATGGGTGCGTAAATGCTTTGTTTAAGCTGATTTGACTGAGCAGGAGTAGTTATAATAGGAACATGAAAAAGGTTTTCCCCCAGTATGGGTGAGTAAGTGCCTCCTTATTGATTTTTTTAAGAACGAGTGGTTTACAACATGTATGATATTCTTTTCCAGGAAGCATCAGTTCATTCAAGTCCGTTATAATGTCTGAAAAAGATAAACGATAAAGTTAAATAATTATATATCTGTTAGGAAAAGAGAATATTATTAAAAGAAACGAAAATCGATATTACCTGCAGCAGTTTCTGTAATACTCTCAGAGTGCTCTTAGCATTCCTTTTTAACATCTATCAGGTCTATGTCTATTTCCGTGTAAGGGATACTCTCTCCGTCTTCTTCTCGGGGTCCTGGTTCAGCCTTGATGGGTACAGTGTCCACATTAATGCTACCTGGAATAACAAAAACGAAACATTGATAATATGAGTAATGACGTGTTACATTAAAAATTCGTTGTGGGTCGGTATTATTTATGATATTATATGGTTTATACTTGTATTAATTGTTGGATTGATTCATTAGTTTAACAAAGCTCCCGCTGATTAACAATTTGAATTAACTAAGCGGGTACAAAATATTGGATAAGCATATGAAATTATAAAACGGTCACATAGTAGGAAATTGATTTTAAAAATAAAGTTTGAAAAAAGATGAAGTAATCTCTAGAATTGCAATCGAGCAGTTAATTATAATGGTTCTTTTATAAGTGCCGATAGTAGTCTTGTTATCAACGATTAGATATTACCACTTTACCAAAGTAATTGCTGGAAAGTCAGTTAAAAACTTTCAAACAAATTTTATTATTTTTATAAAACAAACTTTTATGTAAAAAAAATATTCCGGAAAGAGTTATGTTGTTTAAAGTCACCATTAAGAAATTACCAAGGGTGAATTAATTATAGTTATAATAAGAAATTTGTTGTATTACGTGGGCATAAACTCAGAGGCGTAGCGTGGGGGTGGCGGGGGGGGCGGCCCGCCCCGGGCGGCACTTTTAAGGGGGGCGGCAACCACAATAAATAATAACATTATCTTGGAAAAATTTAAACCATTTCAAATCATTATTTAAAAATGTTCTACGATACTTTCGTTTACGAATCTAACTCTTTTTTTAATAATTTATTAAAAATATCAATAATTATATTTTTTTAAGCTGCAAATTTCGCAATTCGTATGAAAACCGTACGCATATTATGAGAGTTATACTAATTAAAACTGATAACTCGCAAACAGATTCACTCTTAACTAAAATCAGAATTGTGTTCAGATTATATTAACGAATACATTTCGAAAGAGACCATTATTTTATTAGAAGTGCAGTTATAAAATTCTAGTTGCAGACTATGTATGTGCTGCCAGAATCAAAGAGAAACCATTTTCATATTCTGAATGTAGTTTTAATTTGCCAAATACAGATTTAATTTAACCCGTCTAATCGCAGGAGAAGCAAATTGTCCCACACGTTTAATTTTAAAATAAAATTTTGAAATTATTATTATATTACATTTATTGACATGACTGGTTGGTGGTTGAGTGGGCATAGCGCTAGGATCCCATCCGGGCGTCGCGTGTTCAATTCCTCGGCTGGCTAAGTCCTCCATCACAACACAAGCAACATTTTCGGCTTTCTGTGGTGGTAGTAGGAGATTTTCAAACATTGTTGGGTTATTCGTAACCCGGGAATGTTTGTCTTTCTTTTTAAAAAAAAAAAAAAAAATTTCAAAATAAATTTGTGATTGCGATAAAAAGTTAAGATACAGTTTTATAACATTTTTTTAAGAAAAGGAATCTGTATTTAAAATTTTAAGTTCATTATATTTTAGGTACTTTAATTCGAATATTCGCAGGCGTGTATTTTTGAGCCAATTCACATTTCCAATATCAAAATTATAATATTTAGAAACAAGAATGTTCTAATAAGCACGTCGGAAAAAATATTTTATCTATATTTTCGAACAATTTTATTTTTTGCAAAAGGATAAAAAAAAAGCAATAAAAAGGAACATTTAAAATGCATGGGAAGAACCGGAAATTTTGTGCGCAAATTTGTACGTATTTTTTTCTAATTATTCGAAGGGTTAAAGCAGTTTTCAGAATGTAAAATTCCATATGAGGATTCATCTGCTGACACAATTCAAACTAAAACATTATCTTATTCGAAGTTCAGTTATAAAATTCTAGTTGCAGACTATGTATGTGCTGCCAGAATCAAAGAGAAACCATGTTCTTGTTCTGAGTGTACTTTTAATTCGCCGCATACAGACTTATTCAAACCAATTTTGTGTTGAGAATGTAAGTTTCTAGTTGTGGATTCATCTGTTGACACATTTCGAAGGAAAACATCCTCTTATTTGATGTTCAGTTATAAAATTCTATTTGCAGACTATGTGTGTGCTGCCAGAATCAAAGAAAACCCGTTTTCATGTTCCGAGCGTAGTTTTAATTCGCAAGGTAGAGATTTAATTTTAACCAATAAAGAATGTCAAATTCCAGTTGGATTCATCTGCTGACACATTTCGAAAGAAAACATTCTGTTATTCGATGTGTAGTTATAAAATTCCAGTTGCAGACTATTTATTTAGTGCCAGAATCAAAGAAAAATCATTTTCATGTTCCGAGTGTAGTTTTAATTCGCAAGGTAGAGATTTAATTTTAACCAATAAAGAATGTCAAATTTCGGTTGGATTCATCTGCTGACACATTTCGAAAGAAAACATCCTGTTTTTCGATGTGCAGTTATAAAATTCCAGTTGCAGACTATTTATTTAGTGCCAGAATCAAAGAAAAACCATTTTCAAGTTCTGAGTGTAGTTTTAATTCACTGCTCACAAATTGGTTTTGTGTTCAGAATACAACGATACATTAAATAACGAGTTGCAGATGCATGGTGCATCAAGTGAAGCTTTACATTTGAGTTATATAATGATGTAAAATTCTGAGAAATTTATTGTTGCGTATGTAACTATTATTTGGGGACTCTAACGCAGTATCAATCAATCTACTAAGGAGTTTTATAAACATGATTTTCGTTGAAAGAATACTCGTCAAATGGGATTATTAAAAAAAATCCGGCTCGTATATAAATAGGTCATAATAAAAAAATGGGATTTCCATATACAACCCCCCCCCCCCCCCCCCCCCCCCCCCCCCCCCCCGCCACTTCAAGTACCCTAATAAGTGGGCGGCGAAATTTTCCTCCGCCCCGATGTTCTGAGTTTAGTTTTAATTCACCGCATACAGATTTAATTAAAACCAGTTTTGTGTTCAGAATGTAAGTGCCGGCAGAGTCAAAGAAAAACCATTTTGATTATAGTTTTGATACACCGCGTATTTAGTTTAATTATAACCAGTTTCGTGTTATCAATATAACAATCAATTGCCGATTCATCGTGTACCGAGTGAAGCTTTGCATTTGAGTTGCATTCCATACGTATGCGTATGCGTAATGAAAATGCGAAATTCTATTACAGGCATACAATTCTCGATTTCTGAGAGCAGTTGTATATAAATTTGTAGTAGAACTTGTAAGTATGATTTTATTGGAATAAAACTAAGCACATGGGATTATAAAAATCAGCATAAAAATAGTATACTAGAGGGGGGGGGGGGGGGGCGGCAAAATTTTCCTCCGCCCCGGGCGGTAAAAACCCACGCTACGCCACTGCATAAACTACGATGGTGGGTTTGTAAGTTCGCGGAATGGGGGTAAGGAGTGGAAATAAAAATCTAAAATTATTTTTCCTTTCCAATGTATTCACCTGCTACCCTAATGCATTTTTCGGATCTTTCAATTATCTTATGTATATCCACATAAAAATATATTTTTCTTTGTCCAAAAAACAGGCCGAAATTGCATCCTTCACTCCATCACCACTTGAAAACTTTTTCCCACGAAGTTCTTTATTCATGTTTGGAAATAGGAAATAATCACTAGGAGCCAGGTCAGGACTGTAGAGAGTAGGATTTTATTGTAGAGGTTATAAGATACTTTTTTTCCTAAAAGTTGTGTTTGTAGTTACTTGTTGGATATGTTTCCATTTCCAAAATAAGATGCTGTTCTGACTGCGTCCATCTGAAACACCTCTGTGATATACGCAATGCAACTTACTGGTTGGATGAACACTCTCCGCATACTGCAAACATTCCTTCTTCACATCCGTGAGGTGGATTTCTATATCCGTATAGGGCATTTTACCTGAGCCTTCTTCCTTCGACCCTTGTTCAGTCTTGATGGAAACACTGTCTGTGTTGGTAAAATCCATGGCACTGCTGTGGTAGCGTTCTGTTATGTGATAGTAATTGGTTTCAGCTGAAAACAAATACCTAAGGCTTGCAACAAAAACTCTGCATTTAAACAATATGTTATCTTTCAAATAAAACAAAAGTCTCTTCAATATATATGAATTATATGCAATAATTTTACGTGGTAAACAAAAACAAAATTGTCCTTGGAACTATCAACATAAAATTAATAATACTTGTGAAAGCACTAAGAAACATACCTACTTCTTTCACTCCTGTCAATGAAATTGCCATCTTATTCCAAATTTCACACATTCACACAATAACAAGTGAAGATTTGTAGATACCAAACTTGGCTGTACTCTCCATAATTCCAATGACTGGAATGTATCAACATTAAACATTTTAGTTCGAAGTCAAGTTGAATACAATTATTCCACCTAGTTACAAACTTAAAAATCCTCTCCGATTCCATCTAATATTAATAATTATTATAAGCAATAATTATCAGCCTGAAACACTCATCCACATTGAAAAATCTTCCGAAAAAGATACGCGACGCCAATGGGACATGAAACCCGTCTCCTTCTGATTGCCGGTCAGCTGCTCTCCCAATTGAGCTATGGCGGCTTATCTTGTACCCGCCAAATGATTCAATATATGCTAGTGTTTCATTCAACAATTACTGCTTATTATATTTTTTCCACCTGAAAACAACCAACTTTATTTTTGCGAGAGAAACATTGTAAGTGTTAAATCCCTCGCTAGGTGGCGTCGAGACAAATTATGTCTTCATTTATTGGGGAAATACTTTTTTCTTTTTTTTTTGTATAATTGTAATCTGTATGCGGACGCCCAGAACTTAACCGAGGTTTATGCACTGTATATAGAGATGTCGAAAGTGAAAAAATATATCGATATATCGATGTATCGATATTTATTATAATATTAATATCGACGTCGATATATCGAGGAAAAAATATCGATGTATCGATATATCGGTCAAATTTTCAAAAGATTTTGCGTTTTAAAAATAAAAGTGTATTCAGCTCAATATTATCAATAGTAATTTTTATTCACAATGTGCATTATTTTAAAGTAAAAAAATCTCAATAAAAATTAAGGTATTTTTATCAGTATTCATTTTCATTAAATAAAAAAAAAAATAAATAAATAAATAAAGAATCTCTTCCCTGGAAAGTCGACTCGCGGATTTAGAACAAGTCAAACTCTCCGACAGCGTGAAAATGGCGGTTGTGGACTTACGGACGGGAGAACAACCCGCGGAGGCCGTTCTTCGGGTAGCTGGCTTGCTGGGACTGCCCCTCCAACAACAAGACATCCGCATGGTGACCAGGACACAAGATCGCAGGCGGAACACCCCGGTCAAACTACACATTGCCTTCTACAGCCAAAAAACAAGGGAATCGTTGCTCTCGCTAAAGAAAGAGGCCAAAACCTTAAACCCAAACTCTCCTATCTTCATCAATGAAGTACTCTCTCCTTACTTCAAAGAACTGATGTGGAAAACGAAGCAAAGGGCCAAAGAAACCCTTTATCAATTCGTATGGTTCAAATCTAATAAATTGCTTGTCCGCAAAGCAACTGGGGAAAAAATCTTCCGAAAAAGATACGCGACGCCAATGGGACATGAACCCGTCTCCTTCTGATTGCCGGTCAGCTGCTCTCCCAATTGAGCTATGGCGGCTTATCTTGTACCCGCCAAATGATTCAATATATACTAGTGTTTCATTCAACAATTACTGCTTATTATATTTTTTCCACCTGAAAACAACCAACTTTATTTTTGCGAGAGAAACATTGTTAGTGTTAAATCCCTCGCTAGGAGGTGTGTTAAATCCCTCGCTAGGTGGTGTGTTAAATCCCTCGCTAGGAGGTGTGTTAAATCCCTCGCTAGGTGGCGTCGAGACAAATTATGTCTTCATTTATTGGGGAAATACTTAAACTTGTCAAATAAAAAATTTTATTTTTTTTTATTTATTTATTTATTTTTTTTTTTAAATCGTTAAACTAACGTTTTAAGACAAGATTTTTATGCAAAGCACAAATTGTAACAATTATTATAAGCAATAATTATTAGCCTGAAACACTCATCCAAATTGAAAAATCTTCCGAGAAATAAATGACGCCAACGGGAATATAAATATTCGATACAAATGTGTAATGTCTAACCTGTATTTAACTACAAACCTGGCCTACTAGTCCAGTAAAGGAAGGAGTTGTAGAGTGCGTGAGCAGGGACCTAAGCGATTCTTTCAGGACTTGTTTAGGATGCTTAGGGTGTGAACATACTAAAAGTCCTGACGTCTAGGTGGTGAGCTAGGGGGGGGAGGGGGGGGGGGGGAAGGTCCCGATTTTCGGGTTTCCGTTTATATCTCAAAAACGGTGCGTCGCAGATGAAAACTTTTTTAGAATAAGTAAAAGCTCATAAGATTATCTACAACTTTTATTCTATACATAATTTTGAAAATCCCAGCCGTTTTTGAGTTATACGCTCCACAAATGTCAATATTTTCTAAAAAAATCATTTTTCCTCACATTTTTCATCAAACATTCCTTCATATCGTCTAAAATATTCATCCAAGAAAGAAATTTATTCAAGAGAAGTTGTAAATAATTTAATTACCTTTTAGAATATATACACATGTCTAAATAAATCTCCAACCAGTAAATATTTACAGCAATTTTAAGTTTTTTCGTAAAATGTCGTCATTTTCAGAAAAAGCTGTTTTTTCTCTCCAAAATGTTAAGATGGGTTTTTCTTCATGGGAAATTCCTTATTAATTTTTGCACACAAGAAAGCAGGTAATTTGTCTTCGAGCAGATGATTAGTGAAATTCATTTTATAATCATTATTATTGTGATGGGTAATTAGTTTGGACGTCGGAGATGCTACAATAACGTGCTACGATGCTGTTCGAGTTGGTGAAAAGGCAATGAATGCGATAGTGGGCTTGACATTCTCAGACATCAAGTTGTCCCGCAAAGATCGGGCATTCCCAATGTCTTCTGTCAGCTCGTCGATAAAAATTCACGATGAAAAGGTTGCAGTTGACCCAACATTGCTGTTTCAGCGGATGTGTAAAAACAAACGATCAGATGAGGATTTGATGAAATTCTTTGAGTATGAGTTGGCCCCATTTCCCTTGGCACTGTTCAATGAAAGTGGGATGCGAAAAACAAATAAATCTGTTCTGTATAGCTTATTCGAGCCTTTCAAAAAAACTGTTCTACTGTCTCAGATGAACATAGTTGAGAACGGAGGATTTCTATCATATATTATACACATATTATCTATATTATACAGAGTAATTTGACAAAAAGATGCCTCCGTTGCCGCAATTTGTGATCGTTATATCACCTATATCAACCACCACTATCCTGGAATGACTCGCACTGTGGTATTTGCTGGGTACGCAAATCCAGTCAAAAGCACGAAATCACAAGAACAAATGCGACGATACAGACTGAGAAGGTCAGCCGACATCAATTTGACATGGAACAAATCAATACCCGTTAAACAGGAAGATTTTTTATCCTATCCTACCAACAAAAGTAATTTAATCTCCTTACTACAGACTAAGTTTCGGGAGAATGGGATACAGACTCATCAGGCCACCGATGATGCTGACGTCTTTATCGTGAAGACTGCTGTAGAACTATCCTTTCACAACTCTGTGGCTGTCTTTGGTGAGGATGTGGACCTCACTGTCCTTTTGATTGCTTCCACTCCTCCCACCTAAGATATTCTGTTGCTGAAACCCGGACGAGGGAAAACCAAAACATTGGCACTGTCCACCCAAGAGATGCAGCATCGTGGATTTGAACACATCATATTTTTACATTCATTTACCGGATGCGATACAACGTCTGCAAATTTCAGGAGAAGCAAGGTGGGCTTTTCAAAATTGTACTTGGAGTCAGAAATGATCAAGCAAGCGGCAATGATCTTTGACAATCCCTCCTCTACTCACGACGAGGTTGAAGAAACTGGAAATAAATGCTTCCTGAAATGGTATGCGGCGCCAAAAAGACAGACCTCCCTTAACCAGTACCACTTCCAATCGTTCACAAGGTCCGTGGCAAATATGACATAGGACATAGGATATGAAATAGGACATACCACCAAGTTCAGCAGTGGCTCGGGATTGAGCTGTCCCCTGAAGAATGGGGGTGGAAACACGAAGGAGACACCCTGGCGCCAATTACAACAGAAGATCCTCCAGTACCGGAGTTCCTTCTGAAAATGATATTTTGCCGCTGCACCAAGGATTGTGCAATTGGCAAATGCGGATGCCGAAAAGCAATGCTGACCTGTTCTGCAGCGTGCCTTCACTGCCAAGGGAGATGCCTCAATAGTTTGCCTGTTGCCGAGGACGACGATGAAGATGACGTAGAGCCCTTTCAGCAAGAACATCCACCACTGAGAATGACGATGCCATGGATGAACAACGCTTGCCAGGACCCTCACGTCCAAAGAGGATATGAAAACTTTAATCCATATAAAGTTGAGAGTGTAACATGATGTTATTAAGAACAGTGTCAAGGGAAATGGGGCCAACTCACACGCAAAGAATTTCATCAAATCCTCATCTGATCGTTTGTTTATACACATCCGCTGAAACAGCAATGTTGGATCAACTGCAACCTTTTCATCTTGAATTTTTATCGACGAGCTGACAGAAGACATTGGGAATGCCCGATCTTTGCGGGACAACTTGATGTCTGAGAATGTCAAGCCCACTATCGCATTCATTGCCTTTTCACCAACTCGAACAGCATCGTAGCACGTTATTGTAGCATCTCCGACGACTAACCTAATTATCCATCACAATAATAATGATTATAAAATGAATTTCACTAATCATCTGTTCGAGAACAACTTACCTGCTTTCTTGCGTGCAAAAATTAATAAGGAATTTCCCATGAAGAAAAAACCCATCTTAACATTTTGGTAAGAAAAAACAGCTTTTTCTGAAAATGACGACATTTTACAAAAAAACTTAAAATAGCTGTAAATATTTACTGGTTAGAGATTTATTTAAACATGTGTATATATTCTAAAAGGTAATTAAATTATTTACAACTTCTCTTGAAAAAATTTCTTTCTTGGATGAATATTTTAGACGATATGAAGGAATGTTTGATGAAAAATGTGAGGAAAAATGATTTTTTTAGAAAATATTGACATTTGTGGAGCGTATAACTCAAAAACGGCTGGGATTTTCAAAATTATGTATAGAATAAAAATTGTAGATAATCTTATGAGCTTTTACTTATTCTAAAAAAGTTTTCCTCTGCGACGCACCGTTTTTGAGATATAAACGGAAACCCGAAAATCAGGACCTTCCCCCCCCCCCCTCCCCCCCCCTAGCTCACCGCCTAGACGTCAGGACTTTTAGTATGTTCACACCCTAAGCATCCTAAACAAGTCCTGAAAGAATCGCTTAGGTCCCTGCTCACGCACTCTACACCTCCTTTTGGACCATTCGTTTACTGGACTATACATATTTAAATAATAAATAAAAAAAATACCTTATAAAATGAATAAAATCATTCAGACTGTCATAAAAAACTCATTTCAGACTAAAATTGTTTATAATATTATTAATAGCGCTGATTTAATTAAGCCAATTAAATATTCCAAAAAAGAACAAATCTATCCAAAATTCTGTTAAATTTTAATTATAATGTTAGGTTGGAGTTATATTCGCATGTACCTAGAGTGAATGCAGTTGGTAATACTTTCTGATAACTAGCAGATGTGTTCTACTGCACGTGTAGGCACGAGTATAGCAACAAGATCTCAGTATCACCCCGAAAAATATTACAATTCAAGATTGAAATGTTACTTGAAATAGCTTAAAAGGAGCTTCAAATGAACGAGAAATAAAAATAAAACTAAACCTTGACGATTAAAGCGCTCTTGAGGTGATTTTTTTAACAAATACTCTGCAATAAACTGCCACCTGCATCAATGAAACGACCACAGAACGACCGTTCAGCTATGGACTTCACAGAAACAAGCAATACTTGCTTCACAAATGGGACCAACAGAAACAATCGTTAAACGATACACTTTCCGTCAAAGTAAGTCATTCTCGTGTATTTACCCGCACCGAGTTTAGAACTGTCAATTTGACATTGGTGTAGTTTTGTGTGGGTTGAAATATTTAACTGATATGTGAAGTAGGTATATAGGTAATACTTACATTGGAAATATATCCCTAAAGTATCAATATAGGTTAAGTTTTAGGACGAAAAACCAGAAAGCACATGTTGACGTCTATTATTGTTATTAAATGAAAGCAAATAAAATACAAAAGATGTCGTAATAAGGAAATTTACTTAAAAGGAATCGAGTTAAATATTTGACTCAAGGTCAAGACTAGATTAACTGGCTAATCGCTTGGTTTTAAAGTGTGACAGCGGCCGCAAATTAACAAACTTCAAACTCATGGAACTAGTCTCATAACCTGTTCACCTGGTTGGTGTTGGGTAACTGTGTTATAATGCCAACACTATAAATTAAGTGTTAAGCGATATATTTTTACGATGAAAAAGCACCAATGAGGAGCTTAGTAGTAAAGTAGTCAATATAACAAGAACCTACTCACTACAAGGTGAAGTGCCGCGGTCGTTGAAGAAATGTCTCTAGAAGAGAAATGTCTCTAGTTTTTAAAATTCAAGTAACGTCCTACAAACTACACAATAATTGTGTTAAATTAATATTATTAAGATTATTTCAATAACCAGCACATTAGGTATATCAAAGTTTTTAAAATTTTAAAAACTTTGATATACCTAATGTGCTGGTTATTGGAATAATCTTAATAATATTAATTTAACACAATTATTGTGTAGTTTGTAGGATGTTACTATTAGAAAGGCGGAGAAACAATGACTGAGAAAGGGAGAAAGTAAAGGAGACTGACTGACATTAATATATCACTCACGGACACACGACTCACGAGACTGGGATGTTGTTTGAAGTTTATGTTCAGTATTGCCGTTACAAAAAATATAACTTCAATAATGGATGCATAAGTGTAGCTATGACTCCGTGTGATTTGATGGCAGGAAATAATGATCGAGGAAATCAGCGATAATACATCGGTTGTGCCCATCGCTAGTTTAAAGATTACCTTAGTCTGTTATTTACCTAAGTAATTTAGTTTTAGCATTGTTTACGAAGTATGTAAGTTTATAAAAGTGGTTGAACCTAAGTGATTGCTTGATTTTTTCATTACTTTTATTAGTTCGTAGCTACCTACGAGTTAAAATGTATAAAATTACAATAACGGTGAACGGTTTAGTCACCTTAGTTAGTGTCAGTAGCTAGCTGCTTAGAAAATAAATATTCTAAAATTTTCTTCTCTATTTAAATTATTGTCTATGCATAACCTCACTATTTCTGACACGTGATTTCAAAACCGACGAATCTTATCGTCCTGTTTCCAAACTCTATTTGTTCATAATCATATTCCTTACACTGTTCAACCCACGCAGTCAAATCAATCTACCCACCGCTTGTGATAGTTATTGGTAAGTTCTAATGATGACATTTTGTACCCATGATCCATGATGAGTATTAATTGAGCTATTCATATTGCTTGCCACTCCACTGCCATTGTTCCAAATCAAATTGAGCGACAGTTGAGATAAATCATTACATTTTAGATAAATCATGCTCTAATGCACACCTTCGTGGTATTTATCCAACGCGACCTACACACCAATAACAAGTTAGGGAATCCATTTTACCATATTAAAATCAGCTCACCGAGGAACACCCCTCCGATTTATCGCGAATATTCACTTTTAATGTCACGAAATGTCAGTTTTACGAAAACTTTGTGTGCCGCTTCACAATTAAAGCTCTAAAAATGAAACATTTCTGAACGTAGCCGAATACTAAAAACTGTTTCAGAAAAGTTACAAAATAAGCTTTCAAATTATTTTATTACAAATAAATACTAACATTTGTAAATATTAAAATTTAGAATGCAAACATATAAAAAAATGTAAAAATGACTCACGTGATGTTTTTATGTGAAAATGGTACCAAAATCACGAAATATGTAAAAAAAAAACAATTCTTATTCTATTGTATAAATGTATAATAAACTTTGTCACCTCACTTTTTATCATTTCATACAAAAATATTAATAAAAATTAAAAATATCCAGCGGCCCGTAGGCGATTTGGCAGGTAAAATAAATGTCAACCTTATGTCTGACAGAATAGGTCTTTTTACGTATTTCTACGTACAATTTGAATAGGGATACATGTACAGCATGATTCACTATCGATCTTTTACTCTTTGTTTTAGGGATGTCACTAAAACAATAACGGAGTTACATCGATTTCTGTGGAGACACACGCGTTGACGTGAAAACACGCTTATTGTACTTGACTGCTAATGTCATTTTGACGCGTATATCTGCTTACGTTGCTGACGGTTTGTCAAAGAGACTTTTATAAACATATTGAAAGTACACTTTCATTTCCAACTTTTCCTCTAATTTGTTCATACAGAGGCTTCATAGTTTGGTAATAAATATTTTTCTGCGGATATTTTAAAATCAGGATTACGAATTCTTACTATAATCCTTGTGTAATATTTTAATATTTTCCTATAACATGAATAATGCTTTTCTAGTTTTTATTATTTTTCGTTCTTGTTGTAATCTCGGTATTTTCTTAGATATATTTGAATATTCATATTATACCACTTTAAATTATTTTTATAAAAAAATTTAAATATAAAGTATTAACTGAAAATTCCGGTTACATTCATCGTATTACATTGTTCTGAGCATTAATAAAAAAATTGTTTTATTAATCTAAAGTAAGAACTGTCTTCTGTGATTATTTTCTTCAATAATTCGTTGTCTATGGAAATGTCATTGAACCTTGTGACGCTTACATCGCGTTTTGCGTCTTTTCACGATACCACTTTTGCAGAGCTTTTTGTAGTAATATTGTATTCAGTGCACAATATTTGCGTTCCATTTATTCAGTTTTGTGTCCCTTCAGTGACCCTCACATTTCTATCCCGAAGTTATTCACATTCTTGCACTTCTACTTTTCTAGTGACGTTTCTTCAACACATTGGTATTGACTGCCGCGCTTCGCCTTGTACGTAAGTAGGTTCATGTTATATTGACGAAGTAAGAACGAATCCCCTTAATTGGTGTATGTTTATTATAAGAATATATAACATTTTACAACTTTCGCGACATATTATATTGAGCTACCCTGAACCAAGCAGGTTAACACGCGTCATACGAGTAGACTTACGGCCGCTTTTAAAAGTGCCAATCAAGTTTTTTAGAAACTTTATTAAATCCTTATCCTTCTTCTGACTTCTCGAATTTTTATTTGGTTCTAGAATCAAGCATCGAATATACAAGAAACAGTGTTTGCGAAGTGAGTATACAAGAAAAAAGAGAAGCAAAAGAAAATGAAAATTTGGGAAATAAAGGAAATATTTAAGAAAATTAAATTTGGCCACAAGAAAAACAATATACCAGAAAAACAGTAAAAGAAAATAAAATACAAATTTTGGAAATTTTTTCATTTTATTTTTATTGTACAACAGAATAATTCAAATTACAGTACAATTTAGTTACCCTATCCGAGTTTAGGCAAGTGACTACTTTTAAGTCATATAAAGAACAGTCACTTACATCCAAATGGTTTACAATTTCATTTTACAGCACCACTTCCCTCATCATTTATGCTTTGCCAAGACGTCTGTTCTGCCGTTCAGTACTTTAAATAAGTCATTATGTCGACTTCGGCTGTAAAGGTCTGGTACATATAAATCATAGCATCCCAAGAGAGATGGGCTATCGATGAAATTGTTCCAAATTTTGAAAGACGGAATGGCAAGACTTGCTTTTCATCTAGTTTCTAGACTCACATAATCAGTTTCCTCAAGTAAGTCAGTATGGTGCATGAAGCTTGGATAGGTTCCGTGTTTCCGCATATAAACATACCTGAGGAATTTCTTCTGGATTTGCTCTAACATATATATATATATTTTTTTTATTATGTTTATTCAGTTATTTTTTTTATTTTTACATTATTTATGTTACAAACCTTACAAAACTGATCAATCAGTTTGATTGTAAGAAATATCAATGTACTTCTGGTGGTACGGTGCCCAAACATCGCTCGCGTACTCCAGATTGCTTCTCAGTATGCCATCGAATAACGCTAGCATAGCTTCTTGGTTATCAAACTGCTTACAAGTCCTGATGATGAACCTGTAGCAATCGAACGTGCTACGTAAACACAGTTAAAAGAAAGCTCTAGAATCATCGGTTGATAGTTTTTTATGTGCCATTAAAATTTTCACAATGTTATCAACATATGGAGTGTGACAGTTAAAAAAATATAAACAGTACAATTTGTTTCAGCTTGCTGTTCAAAAGAATTGGAATTTGAATTGCTTGAATTTGAATTCTTAAGTAAGTACTTCTCACAGCGCAGGTAGCTACAGTACTCCCTCCCCAGACAACGCAGACATGGCTGCGGTGGAAAGAGGAATAGTCAGATACCGAGGTGATCGGGAAATCGAACCCGCCTTCCAGAACGAGTGGTTGTGTGTATCCGATCCTTACTGCCATCGAACAACGGAAGGGTTGGTTGTGATGTGGCGGCTGGTGACTCTGATGCGGTTTGCGAGTGTGATGTGAAACTCTCAAGATCTTGAGCAACGTATGCTGGTTTGAGGCGGTCGATGCTCACGGTGATTTCCTTCCCTTTTACCAGTATGGTATATGTTCGTTCGTGCCGACGAACGACTTTATGAGGGCCACTGTAGGGTTGTTGAAGCGGGCTCTTGACTGTGTCGTCCCTCAGAAAGACGTGAGAAGCTGTGGGAAGATTTTGGAAGACGAAACGATGTCCATAACCATGGCGGGTACCTTCAACTGGTCTCAGCTCGTTGAAATGTTTCCGTAGTTCCTTGAGGAAGCTTCCGGTGTCGTCGTTAACATTAGGTCGTGCTGTACATAGAAATTCGCCGGGTAAGCGGAGCGGCTCGCCGTATACTAGCTCGGCTGAGGTTGTCGCGAGGTCATCTCTCCAAGCTGCTCTGATTCCCATGAGTACGGTGGGAAGTGTTTCCGTCCAACGGTTATTCTGATGGCACTTGATCGCTGCTTTCAGTTGACGATGAAATCGTTCCACCATGCCATTTGCTGCGGGGTGGTATGCAGTTGTATGGATTTGCGTCGTGCCTGCCAGGAAATTCAACTGCCTGAACCGCCTCGACTCAAATTGTCTCCCTTGGTCCGTAGTAATGCGGAGTGGAGTGCCGAATCTTGTTATCCAGCCCTTGTAGAAAGCACGCGCCACTGTTTCAGCCTCTTGGTCTGGGATCGGGAATGCCTCTGGCCATCTCGTGAATCTGTCTACGCACGTGAGACAGTATCGGCATCCTTCTGAAGAAGGCATGACGATTATGTCGATGTGGACGTGCTCGAATCTAGCGGAGGGTCTGGGAAAGGCTCCCAGGGGTGCTGACACGTGCCGTGTAATCTTGCTTCGTTGGCATTGAAGGCAATTGCGTGCGAGCTTAATAGTCTCAGCTTTAATGGCCGGCCAGACATAACGTTGAGTTATGAGCTTAACCGTGGCCTTAATTCCAGGGTGAGCCAGCTGATGGACCGCATTGAATGCCGCAGGTCTGAACTTCTTCGTGACGAAGGGTCTGGCTATGGTAGTTGAGACGTCACAGTAGAGATGCGCGTCAGTACCCGGAATATTAATCTTTTTAAGTTGTAGGCTAGAACTTCCTTGCAAGTGTTGTTCCAGTTCAGGGTCGCACATCTGGTCAGCTGCCAGCGCTGCGTAGTCCAGAGGAGTATCTATCGTCTCGACCCTGGAGAGAGCATCCGCGACGATGTTGTCTTTTCCGGAGACGTGTCGGATGTCAGTTGTGAACTGGCTGATATAGTCCAGATGGCGGAATTGCCTTGGTGAGCATTTGTCTGCTTTTTGTTGGAAGGCGAACGTGATAGGCTTATGGTCTGTAAATATGGTGAACGACCTGCCTTCCACCATGTGGCGAAAGTATTTCACAGCGAGATAGATGGCTAGTAGTTCTCTGTCGTATGCGCCATATTTCTTTTCAGCTGCCGAAAACTTCTTCGAAAAGAATGCTAGAGGCTCCCAGTGACCTGCGACGAATTGGTGGAGTGCGGCACCGGCTGTAGTACCAGACGCGTCGCTGACGATAGAGAGTGGGGCGTCGCACTTCGGGTGAACGAGCAGGGTTGCCTGGGCCAGTTGCACTTGCTGAAAGCTTCTACTGTTTCGGCAGTCCAAGACACGAGTTGTTTGCCTTTTTGGTTCCCTTTTAGGAGGTCATTGAGTGGAGCTTGTGTCCTCGCGGCGTTGGGAATGAATCTTCTGTAAAAATTTATTGCTCCCAGGAAACGGCGGAGATCCTTGATGGAAGCTGGTTGGCTGTAGTTGTTGATGGCCTCCACTTTATCTGGGAGGGGTGAAGTGCCAGCGTTGGACACCGAGTATCCTAGGAATTTGACCTTAGTCAGGCCGAAATGGCATTTGGCGGTGTTGATGACAACACCATATTCCTGCAGGCGCTGGAATAATATCTTGAGGTGGGCTAGGTGCTCTTCCTCTGACGTTGAGGCAATAAGGATGTCGTCTATGTAGGCGTAACAGAAATCTAAGCCTCTGGTAACCTCGTCCATGAAGCGTTGGAAGGTCTGGGCTGCGTTGCGGAGGCCGAAAGACATCACCGGAAATTCGAAGAGTCCGAATGGCGTAGTGATTGCTGTTTTCAGAATGTCCTCGGGAGCCACAGGGATTTGATTATATGCCCGCACCAGATCAATCGTTGAGAAGATCTTGGTGCCGCTCAGTGCCTGTGCAAAATCTTGGATGTGGCGTACGGGGTATCTGTCCGGAATAGTTCTGGCGTTCAATCTTCTATAATCGCCACATGGTTTCCACTGGTCGTCCTTCTTGGGTACCATGTGCAAGGGAGATGCTCAAGAGCTCTCGGAAGGTCGAGCGATTCCGAGACGGACCATGGCCTCGAACTCCTTCTTGGCGCGTTTTAACTTGTCAGGAGCAAGGCGTCGTGGGCGTTCGACTGTTGGAGGTCCTGGCGTGGTGTTAATATGGTGCAGTGTTGCGTGACGAACTTCCCTCCTGGCGCCGTCAGGGCGAGTGATGTCAGGAAACTGTTGAAGAAGCTTATGATACGGGGACGTTCCTGTGACCGTCTTAATGGAAGCGATCTTGTTGTCGCTTCGTTTTCCCGTGATGGTCAAATTCGTCACCTGGTCCAGCAGCCGTTTATTTCGGACATCCACCAGTAGCTCGTACTTGGCGAGAAAGTCTGCCCCGATGATTGGCCTGGAGACGTCTGCAATGACGAAGCTCCAAGTAAAGTCGCGTCGCAATCCCAGATCCAGGTTGAGCGTTAGGCTGCCATAAGTAGCGATTGTGCTGCCATTTGCTGCTGCCAGTTCGTATGTCGCTTTAGTGGGGCGTCCCTGGACAAGGCGTCGTGGGAAAACGCAGAGATCTGCGCCGGTGTCTATAAGAAATTGGGTACGGGTTACCCTGTCGGTAACAAAAAGGCGACTGACTTGGTTGGGGCTGGTGCTGGTCGCCATCAGTTTGGGCCCCGCGCGTTTTCCTGCTGGAAGTTGCAGGGTTTGGTGCACTTGCTTGCCTTCGTCCCATACTTCCAGTGGTACCAGCATGTTCCCTCGGGCTGACGACCTCTGGACCGACTGCGGGAACGATTGCTCCAACGATGCGGGGTGGCGCTCCTCCTATGCTGGCCAGAGCGTAGTGTTGAAACTTCGCGCCTCAAGGTAGCGAGCTCTTGTTGGAGAGGCTGCATCAACCGCGCCATCTGTGTAACCAATGAATCTTCGGACGATGGAACAGCCACTGAGTTAACTGCCGGTCTACCAGCATAGTCTGCTATGGCGTCGGCCAAGCTGGCCACCTTGTCAAGCGGAGTGTCTTGCTGCGTAGCCAGAACCACCTGCATACTTCTAGGAAGACGACCCATCCATAGGGTTCTCAAAACCTCATCGGGCACAGCGCTGCCGGCGAGGGTGCGCAGGTGTCTCAAGAATTGGGAGGGTTTACGGTCTCCGATCTCTTCATGTTCCAGAAGTCTCCTTGTCTTCTGCTCCTGCGTGGAGCTGAGGCGTCTGGTTAATTCGTATTTTAATAGTGCATATGCACCGACCTCAGGGGGCTTCACAATGATGTCCCGGACTTCTTGGGCGTGGGCGGGATCCAAGGCTCCGAGAATGAAACCAAATTTTGTGGCATCCACGGTCACTCCTGCTGCCTCGAAGCTGCGCTCCACCATAGCGAACCATAATTCTGGGTCATTAGGGCCAAAAGGCGGAATGCGTACTGCCACTCGGTTGACCTCAGGCGGTGGATTCCTGATGTTGGGTTGCTGGTTACTTGTCGTTGGTTGCTTGTTGCTGGTTATTGGTTGCTGGCTGTCCTCAGATGTTCCGCTCACAAGAGACATGATGATGATTGGTGCGCGAAATTTATCACCGAATAGTTTATTTCGTGCGCGACGTGCTCGCGGTAGACGTACTTGCACGCGTCGTGTTCACTGTCGGATTCACAAATGTAAACTTCGTGGTCACTATGTGAACGTCGGTGTCACCAATGTAGCAATCGAACGTGCTACGTAAACACAGTTAAAAGAAAGCTCTAGAATCATCGGTTGATAGTTTTTTATGTGCCATTAAAATTTTCACAATGTTATCAACATATGGAGTGTGACAGTTAAAAAAATATAAACAGTACAATTTGTTTCAGCTTGCTGTTCAAAAGAATTGGAATTTGAATTGCTTGAATTTGAATTCTTAAGTAAGTACTTCTCACAGCGCAGGTAGCTACAAACCCAAGAAGTTTGTAGCAAGACTGAGTGAGCTGCGATATATGGCAAGAGAATATCAGTTCGGGATCAAAGACGACACCGAGATCCTTCACGGATTTTTCACGTGATAACGTTTCGCCCTTTATTTTATAATCGTAAACTATAATGTTTTTACAACGATTGAAGGACATTGTGACACATTTCTTAGTGTTAGAATCTAATTTGTTTGCAAATGACCATTCAGATAGCGCATCCAGATCAGTTTCCATTTTAAAGCAATCTTGTTGGCTTCCATACTTCCATCATAATTTTAAGGTCATCAGCAAATAGTAGACATTTGCTGTTCGTAACACAGTTTTGGATGTCATCTATAAGTATTAGAAACAACATAGGTCCGAGGTTAGACCCTTGAGGAATTCCAGATTCCGCTTGGAATTATGTCCATTTATCGTAACACATTGGCTGCTGGATTTTAAATTTTTAACATTTTCCTAAACTGGTGGCTACCAACCGTGAAAAATTAAGCATATTTGTGATTGTTGATTTCTTTGGAAGGAAACCGTGTTGATTTTCACCAATGAATGGCGCAATCTGGTGACTTAATTTGTCACAGATAAATGAAACAATTTAACTTTGTTTGAAGCACTTTTATATTTGATTAAATCCGACCAGTTTCAGAACGACCGTTCCTTCTTCAGGGCAAATGTATACTGATTTGACAGTTTTGAAATATGGATGGGAACAATATATTATTATGGTAGGGGTGGAGTCGTTGCTAGGTATTAATGAAGAGTGGGTGGTATTTACAAGTATTTACGTTTCGCCCTTTATTTTATAATCGTAAACTATAATGTTTTTTTACAACGAGTGAAGGACATTGTGACACATTTCTTAGTGTTAAAATCTATTTTGTTTATTAGATTTTAACACTAATTTTAACTAAGAAATTGGTTTTAGTGGTTATTTACAAAGTTAAATTGTTTCATTTATCTATAATGGATAACCACAAAGTTATAGCTACATTCAAAAGTATAATTTGTCACAAATCAATTTTTCTAAAAGTTTGGGCAGCACTGATAATACCGGTCTGTAGTTTTTGACGTCTGTCTTATATCCTAGATATGTAAGGTGCTCGTATAAAATTATCAGACAACATATTTTAATAATTTTTCTGACGCCGTCCTGCCCAAATCTAGAAACTATTTTGTAATTTTTGGACCGAAGAATGACACTTCACATAGTTTTGGTTGTGAAGCGATTTTGTTGTACAATTTCGGTCCCAGGTACGAGAATATCCTTTGATAAGCCGCTTCTTCTTCTTCTTTCGTATGGTGGGGGGTCAGAGGGGGACATCTAGGTCTGCGAGCCAGTCTAGGGCCTCAGACGTTGCCCTGTGGACCTCATAAATCCCGCCGGGGAATGAATGGAGCGGGCATTCGTTGACCACATGTTCGGTGGTCTGCACCGCACCGCATTCACACGTCGCCGACTCTTTAAGGCCCCATCTATGCATCATGTGAGCACAACGGCTATGGGAGCACCTTATTCTATTGATGGCAGTCCAGAGTTTGCGAGGCAATGAGAACCCAGGCTGTCTCTCAGTGGGGTCTTGCACGAGATCGGCGTTTTTGACGTTGGCTGATTGCCACTCAAGCTTCCACCTATCTTCTGGGGTGAGAGGTGTTCGAAGGATTCTTTCTCCTTCCGTCCAGAAGGGTTTTCGAGACTTTAAGCGGCATGCCGGGTGAGAAACGACATCATCGTGCAAGGGTATTTCGCTTTTTTGCAGCGCCTTCTTGTATTCCCTCAGTGTTGCAATCTCTCGCCTGATATTTGGCGGGGTTATATTTGCAAGTACGGGGAGCCAAGGAAGAGGAGTCACAGGCAAACGCAAAACTCTGTGTTCAGTTTGATGTAAAAAATATTTACCATGACCCCCATCCCCGCTATCTTGGAATAACTTTGGACAGGAGCCTGAATTACCGGAAACACATGGAAACAGTGGGCAAAAAAACCAGGACAAGACTAAACTTAGTCAATAAGCTGGCTGGTACTAGCTGGGGATGCGACGCCAACACGCTCAGAACGGCATCCATTGCCCTGGTTTTCTGAGCAGCTGAATACTGTGCTCCAGTATGGGCCAGAAGCGCCCACACATCCATGGTCGACGTTCAGCTTAATGCCACAATGCGAACCATCAGCGGAACCTTAAAATCGACTCGATAAGCCGCTATGTTGCTAGTTGGAATAGAGAGGCCATTTCTGCGCTTACTTCTGTTTTGATGTTTGTGTTCGACTCTATTTTTATTTTATTTTTATGAGCATAAATTATTCTCTTTTAAATGTAACATTGTCGAAAATCTCGTACTTTAAATTCCCTGAAGAGAGCGTCGCTGGAATATCTGAAAGGTTTCTTCATTATAACACGTAAAATAGATTTATGTGCCTTCAATAACTGGTTTAATATTGTTTTTCCTGTACCCCCCCCACCCAATACAGCCGTAGGTTATGATCGAGTTACATAGCTTGTAGTATATATTTTTTAATTAGTGTGTTTTTTAAATTACCCGCAATGAAATAAATATATGAATCAGTGTACGCACTCTTTTTGCTACATTTTCTATTTGGTATTTCCATTTGAGGTTACTGTCAACCATAACGCCTAAATATTTAATAAATTTAACACGCTCAAGAGTTTCACATGTACATAGAGAGTGATTATTTCCAAAACTACAATTAATTTGATGTATCATGAGGTGGTGAAGTGTTTTGGGTTGTCCTGCAATAGTAGAGCTGAAAGTTAGATTTTTTTTTGTTTTTGATATGTTTATATATTTATTTTCCATCCTCTCCTTCAAATAATATGACGGTGTCATCTGCAAACGTAATAATTTTCCCACCTATATGTTGATTACGTAGTTCGTTGATGTATGTACTAAAGAGGAGGGGTCCTAGTGTACTTCCTTGTGGAATTCCAAAGCTATTTTCTAGTGAAGTACTAGTAGCCTCGATAATTTTTTTGCTGGAATCTCTTAGAAATATAATTTTGTACCCATTGAACAGTTTTCCCGCTATCCCTATATTTTGCAGTCTCTGTAAAAGTATTTTATCGGATATTGTGTCGAAAGCCTTGGTCAAGTCCAGTAACAAGGCAATGGTTTTCTTGCCGCGGTTCATATCTCCTGTAATAGTTTCCGTGATACGCGCGATGGCATCATCTGTTCCTTTACCAGACCGAAAATCGGATCGGTTTGGGTTTAGAATTTTGTTATTATCCACATATTTGCTCAATCTTGATTTGAAAATATTTTAAATAATTTTAGATATCGCACGTAATTGGCCCATGGTTTTCTACAAGAAAGTTTGGTCCATTTTTGTGAAATGGGATAATTATTGATTTTTTTAAATAATCAGAACATATTCCCAAAGAAAAGCTTAAGTTATGGATATACGCAAGGGTTCCATGCCAACTCAGAATGAAACCAACCTCAGAAAAGTCATTAACAGCTATGAAAAAATTTAATTTTAAAATAGCCAGATATGATTTTAGATTTTCACGGTCAAAAGTATTTTTGTTATTTGTTTTTGGGGTGTTATGCCGTGTTGCGCGAACTCTTCCTTTAGCCAACGTTTCGGACAGCGTTACAGTGTCCATCATCAGGGCAGATGTGGCACATCTGCCCTGATGATGGACATTTATTTTTTTTAATATGTATGTATTTAGACTATCTGGACCCTTTGCATTTGTAGTTTTAAGACTGTTGATTATTTTTATGATCTTTTCTACAGTAGTTGGTTTAATTTCAAATGAGTTATTTGGATCATTTGTTTTAATTTCTGACGCTAAAGCGTCTTCAGTTTTTCGAGTATTTAAAAAAAATATAATTTGCTAGCTTATAGCCCACAGATGCAAAATGTTGATTAGTATGACATGGAATTGTTTGAGGGTTAGATATGGTCGAATTTCCGATTTTATGTAGATTTAACATTTTATGTAGATTTAACAATGCCATTACTAATCCACTGGGTGAGTTGTAGTTTACTGTGAGAAATGTGTTTTATTTTTTAATGTTTTGTAATGGCTGCATTGATTTTATCGATGAAATAGTTTAGAGCATTGTTAACTTCAGTTTCTTTATAAATAAATTCGCAATTTTTTTTATTAAGATCATTTAATAAAGCCTCAAAGTCAATAAGCGATTTATTTTTATTTTTATTTTTCTATGTATTGAGTTTGGGATACTGATTGCAATGGCGTAGTGGTCAGTAATTGTGAAATTCATAACAAATGCAATTGAGCTTGTTATGTTTCTGGTACATATATGATCTAAGCACGAGCTTGAAGTACCTTGTACCCTAGTTGGATAATTATTGTTGGAAATCAGGTTACTTTCCGCCATAGCACATAAATAGTCATCACACTGTCTATGCCTTACTTCTCCTATTGTACTTATATTCATGTCCCCGATTTAGTCCAGTCAAGGAAGGAGGTGTAGAGTGTGTGAGCAGGAACCTAAGCGATTCCTTCGGAAACTTGTTCAGAGTGCTTAGGATGTGAACATACTAAAAGTCCTGACGTCCAGGTGGTGAGCTAGGGGGGGGGGGGGTAAGGGGGGTTCCCGTTTTTCGGGTTTCCGCTTATATCTCAAAAACGGTGCGTCGCAGAGGAAAATTTTCTAATAATAAGTGAAAGCTCATAAAATTATCTACAACTTTATCCTTTACGTAATTTTCGAAATCTAAGCCGTTTTTGAGTTACACGCTCCAGAAATGTAGATATTTTCGAAAAAAATCATTTTTCCTCACAATCTTCATCAATCATTCCATCATATCGTCTAAAATATTCATCAACGAAACAAATTTATGTTGAAGAAGTTGCAAAGAATTTACTTTTCTTATAGAATGTATATACATAATAATAATTATTATTATATTTGGATGATTTATATAGCGCCGTTTTTGTGAAAAATCACCTCAAGGGCGCTGTACAAACTTATAATACATTTCTAAAATCTAAAAAACTACAAACTAGACAAGCAATTAAAAACAACTTATGGCTAAAAATTGCATACACCGCTTCATTGATCACCGATACGAAAATATATGTACAATATTTTGACCAATGAACGCGATGCTGCCTAAAATTTAATGAAAACAGGACCATACTTACCTGAGAGGTCGCTTGAAATTAACACTGTATATTGTCCATTAAAAGAAATTTAGATAGAGTTCGCACGCAGAGAACATTATTGTGAACACATGTTATTTAATCCTGAAAAATATTTTAATATTAATATGTAATGTATTCTTTGACGAGTGTATTTTGGAAAGTAAAAGCAACATGTAAAAGTGGGTGGTGCAGTAGTACCTATAAGGATTTGATCTTTCTAAATGTGATTCGTCAAGAGACAGATTGATGTGTAAGGAATCGAGTAATTTTAATTCAGTAAGAAAAGTGTGATTAAGACATAGCACAGACAATACAAGTATGATACTCTCAAATAGGTATATTTAAATTACGGGTATGAGAGCCCAAAAAGGAAGGTTTTTAGCTTGGACCTAAACTCTGTTGGGCTTGTTATGCATCTTAATTCCGGAGGGAGTCTATTCCAAGCCTTAGGCCCAGATACTCCGAAAGCACGATCTCCAAACATAGTATTTGGCTTTCGTTTAGGTTCTATTAGTCTGCCTTTAGCAGATGAAGTTGCTGATCTAAGGGTTAATTGTCTCGGACCGGTATTTTCCGGGACGCATAATTCGGAGATGTAATGTGGGGCCATTTCGTTGATTGATTTAAAAACCATCCAGCACAATTTGTACTGGATTCTCTCAGGGCACTTGAGCCAGTGAAGGTTACGAAGGTGTTCTGAGATATGCGAATATTTAGAGACCCCAGTTATGAGCCTTGCCGATGCATTAAACACGGATTGAAGTTTGTCAATAATCTCCTACCAGTAAATATTTACATCAATTTTAAGGAACGTGTTTTAGGAACTCTGAACGTTAATGAAGTCCAAGTACTACAATCTGTTAAAAACAAAGTGGTGTGTCAGTAATAAGATAAAAACCGCTTTTTCTGAAAATGACGTACTAAAAAAATTAAAATTGCTGTAAGTATTTACTGGTTGGAGATTAATTTGCATATGTACATATATTCTAAAAGGGAAATAAATTATTTACAACTTCTTTCAATTCAATTTCATTCTTTGATGAATATTTTAGTTAGACGATATGAAGGAATGTTTGATGAAAATTGAGAGGAAATATTATGTTTTTCGAAAATATCTACATTTCTGGAGCGTGTAACTCAAAAACGGCTAAGATTTCGAAAATTACGTATGGCGTAAAAGTTGTAGATAATTTTATGAGCTCTTACTCGTTATAAGAAATTTTTTCACTGCGACGCACCGTTTTCGAAATATAAGTGGAAACCCGAAAATTGGGACCTTCCCCCCCCCCCTCTCCACCCCTAGCACACAACATAGACATCGGAACTTTTAGTATGTTCACATCCCAAGCACCCTGAACAAGTTTCCAAAGGAATAGCTTAGGTTCCTGCTCACGTACTCTACACCTCCTTTTGGACCATTCGTTGACTTTTTTGCAAGTTTTGCGAAAAATCCTTAGTTTTTTACCTCTACAATGAGACTCTCCAGGAAAGCTTGGATGTCGTTGAACGATGATGATCTTTAGATGGCTAAGATACCTAAAGTCTTATTTATGTTGATTTTTAAGCAATTACATTGTTTTATGTGTTTTTTTTTTGAACTAGGGAATTTAATGTGATGTCCATATAAGCTACCACGCCGCTATTTTGGTTAATATGTGTAGTATAAGGCGGCCAACCGTCCCGCATTTGCAGTTGTTGTCCCGCATTGCAATATTTTCAAAAATAGTCCCGCAAATCGTCTAAAGCGTCCCGCATGTCCCGCATTTCTATATTTTTTTAAATACTGTCTATGGTAGTCAAATAAACTTCTTCTATCTTTAGTCTATTTAAGCCATTTGGTTAAGTTCAAGACAAAATTTGTCCCTGGAAAAGGCCCGAAGATATGTATCTACGGATTGGTTTATTTACGTAACAAGCAAGTGTCCAAGAGCGCAAGTGTAGTAGTAGTGATTGAGTTGTTTTGTTAACGAATTAGTGCACGCCGTGACATGTAATATTTATAACCCATATTTATCACTCAATTCAAATCAAATAATTTCTTGACCTTACCGACCGCGAAAAAACGGCGTTGTGAGTTCAGTGAAGAATTGCAAAAAGAATTTCCTTTTTGGCAAAAGTGTTAACATTCATTTCTGAATGTAGTTTTAATTCGCCGCATACAGATTTAATTCAAACCAGTTTTGTGTTCAGAATGTAAAATTCTAGAGTTGGATTCGTCTTCTGACATATTTCGAAGGAAAATATTCTCTTATTCGAAGTGCATTAGAAGGGACCCCACCAGTTTCCAGTAAGGAAAATATTCTCTTTTCGAAGTGCATTTATAAAATTCTCGTTGCCGACTATGTAAGTGCCGCCAGAATCAAAGAGAAACCATTTTGATGTTCTGAGTGTAGTTTTAATTCGCCGCATACAAATTTCATTTAAAACACCCTTGTGTTCAGAATATAACGATACATTAAATAACAAGTTGCAGATTCATCCTGTACCGACTGAAGCTTTACATTTAAGTTGCAAGTTCAGAATATAAAATTTCGTCTGCTGACATCTTTCGAAGAAAAATATTGTCTTATTTAAAGTGCAGTAATAAAATTCTAGGTGCAGACCATGTATGTGCTGCCAGAATCAAATAGAAACCATTTTCATGTTCTTAGTGTAGTTTTATTTCGCTACATACATATTTAATGTAAACCAGTTATGCGTTCAGTATGTAAAATTCCAGTTGGATTCGTCTGCTGACATATTTCGAAGGAAATTATTCTCTTATTCGAAGTGCAGTTATAAAATTCTAGTTTCAGACTATTTAAGTGCTGCCAGAATCAAAGAGAAACCATTTTAATGTTCTGATTGTAGTTTTAATTCACCGCATACAGATTTAATTTAAACCACCTTTGTATTTTGTATTCAGAATGTAAAATTTCTGCTGTGGATTCATCTGCTGATGCATTTCGAAGGAAAACATTATCTTATTCTAAGTGCATTGGAGGTTATCCAATCTAGTACTGTATTAAAATATAACTAGCCGTTGGAAACAATAGTTATATTGTTTCAACGTCCAACGCTGTTGAAAATATATTTTTTTTTTTTACAGTGAATACCGCACAAGAATCTCAACTGCTCCCGTCTGGAGCCAGTGAGACTATGGCATCCCCAATTGGGGTATGTTGTGAGGCTGAAGGTAGTGGGGAGGGGAAGGAGGTGGGGAAGAGGAAGGTTGGGAAGTACCTGGCTATTCAGATCTGGTCACCAAACACGGCTAATGCCATTTTCAAGCAACGTTTCAATTCTGAATGGTGGTCTTACCCCAGGGCGATACTGATAGTATCTTCCACTCTGGAACATGCCGCAAATATACTATATATATTATTTTAAATGAATTAATTGTGAAATAACACAAATTAATCAATAAAATTTATTTGCGCACGCCGGGTTCGAACCCGCGACCTCCGGATTGTGTGTCAAGAGTCTTACCCACTGGACTACGGAGGTCGTCAATTAGCGCCAACAGTTGAAATATAATACCTGCATGCAAATATTATTCAACGCAGTCAACGATTCAACTGCCTAATAAATAAACCTATTGTTTTCAACGGTGTTGGAATGATGAAATCAAAAGGGTCAAGAGATCACACTTCGTGAACGATATTATACCCAATTACACAAGGTCTTTTGGTAATGTACGTACCTACTGCACGTTTTTTTTATTTTCCCATCTAATACGGCCGATACGCAGCGCCAGGGAACAATCAAATTTATCAACGACAAGCAAAAAATAACCTATTGATAATTATCAACGCCGGTCGCCTAACATCTAAGTTTTGAACCTATTGTTTTCAACGGTGTTGGAATGATGAAATCAAAAGGGTCAAGAGATCACACTTCGTGAACGATATTATACCCAATTAAACATGGTCTTTTGGTAATGTACGTACCTACTGCACATTTTTTTCCCGTCCAATACGGCCGATCCGTAGCGCCAAGCAACAAGCGAATTTATCAGTGACAAGCAAAATATATCTTAAACGTCTTTTCATTTTTCAACAGGGTTATATTTTCAACACCGAAAACCAACGTCTTCCAACAGTTTCAACTTACAACGTTATTATAGGATTATTATTACGTGTGTGGGGCGTGGGGCATAGAGATAATAATAATTAATAATGCATCAATGATTCGGGGAACAACCCGTTAAAAGGGATTCCTTAATACGATTTTGATATATTTTTTGTTTGTTTTTTTGTTAGTATCGTGTCGATCTCCTATTTAGTTGCGTCAACGTCGGCGTTGTTTTCAACAGCTATTTTCAACAGTTGAAAATTGCCAACGATAACGACGTTGGCGTTGGATAGAATTATCGTCAACGCCCAGTACTATATATCCACCACATACCCGCCTTAGTATAAGTAACAGATAGTTACTCCTTCAGGGCTCTAACAATGACCCGATTTTTTTTTATAGAACGACTCTACATTTAAATGCAGGAAGCTAGACTTATTCTAAGTGGAGGTATAAAATTCTAGTTAAATACTATGAATGTATTGCCAGAATTAAAAAGAAACCATTTTCATGTTCTGAGTGTAGTTTTAATTCGCCGCATACAGATTTAATTTAAACTAATTTTGGGTTCAGAATATAACAACCAATTAAATAATAAGTTGCATATTCATCCTATTACATGGACATCATTCTCGATTTCCGAGATAGCAGTTATAAATTTGTGGTAGAATTCATGAACTAGATTTATTTAAATACTCTGTCTATCAATTATGTGAAAAAAGTGAGGTCGTAATAAAAAAAAAGATTTCCACCACACCCCCTGCCCCCCCCCCCCCACACCCACTGTCCCGCATTGATATTTTATAAAGTTGGCCGCCTTAGTGTAGTAGTATGGTATTCATTATAGCTTGAAATTTTTTTTTTTTTATTGTGTATTTTATTTAGATATAAAATTGGACATCTTATATCTAATGTTTTCTTTTCTATGACTACTACAATATTATTTACTACCTACTGACTAAAATTTGGACTTTACAACATTAAGACATAATCCACGAAAAACTGCAAGACTTTTAGCCTCCTTAACATTTACAGGGAGTTCATTGAACATTTTAAAACCTTTATAATAAATATTATTTTGTGTTCCCGATAAATTTGTTTTAGGAAGCCTAAAATCGTTGCAGTTTCTCGTAGGATAACAATGAACTGTACTGTTGATTCTAACATTATTCAACATGTAATCAGGTAACATTTTATTTTTTAACTTATAAATTAAAACTAGGGTATTGAAAACTAATCTTTGCCACACACTTAAAATATTGAGTTGGCGTTGCATGGTTTGTACCCTGGTATACCTGCTACAGCACAATATAGATCTCATGCCTCTGTTCTGAATTATTTCCATTCTTTTAATTTGTGTTTTATTGCTCAGAAAGATTACACTTGAGCAATAATTCAGATGGTATGCTACAGTTGTGTTATAGACCAATTTCCTAGTTTTAATGTCTAATTTTCCCTTTATCCTACTTAAGAAATTAATCTTTTTGGCAATTTTTCTAGTTAGTATTTCAAAGTTAGAGTTAAGTTTTAACTTATTATCGATTATGATTCCCAAATATTTAAGTTAGTTTATTTATGCATAACCATTTAGATATTTCACGAAGTTCACTTTGTATTTTTGACAATGCATCTTCAATATTATTTGCTATGATATATAAAAGTGTGTCATCAGCAAACAGTTTGATGGAACAGTACTTTAGGCACTTCACTATATCATTGATATATATAATAAAAAGTAGTGGTCCCAAGACCGATCCTTGAGGAACTCCAAGGTTTGGCTATGTAAGAATCACTTAATCTGCTTTCAGTGTAAATTATTACATGAAACTTTGCAACAGATTTTATTTCAGCCATAAATATAAGAAAGTTGTCCAGATTTTCCATAGTTCTAATGTTCTGATGTACAATATTAATTTTATTAGATCCCCATTCGAGTTGCATAATTTTATTCTTATATTCACAGATTATTTCAGTAATCGGCATTATGATTATACCGATTTCATTATGTTTTTATTATTACCATTTGAACATTAATTTATTTCTTATTATAATTCTTATTCTATCAATTCTGTTTAACAGCAAAATTGCTCTCCAAACCGGCATGGCCATTGGCAAGTTAGTCCTGCAGGCCGGAGGATAGAAGAGTCTATGCTGTCGGTGGCGAAGAAACCTAAGTTTTGATTACGATTCTCTCAATCGATTTTATTTCTTTCCAAGGTCGAGGTAATAACAATAAATATCCTTATTTCCAAATATGTGTTATGCATACAATATCATTGTTCTTAACAGAATATTCCAATCAAACAAAATAATCAAAGCTCACTCAAATTACATTTTTGATTCAACGACTGAATCATGCACGGGGCACGGGGATGAGAATAACTTTACGGCTACTCTTTGCTAAGACGCTTATGTTTCGATAAGTTATGCCCGAACACAAAACAAGATAAGTAAATCACAATTAACCTCTGAGTAACCAGGGCTCTCACAATTAACTACTCACGGCTGTTGTGTCTTCTGGCTTGGTTTCCGTTTGGTGTCAGTCATAGATATTTCCATAAGCGCTCGATAAGATTGTTCTATTCGATTATTAGAACTACGATCTACGATAAAGTTTGAGTCACGAGTCGATTTACGTAATAAGTTCACACAAAGTATACGATAGAATACGGTATGATTTACACTTTATGTAACGATAAGGTAAATAACACTTCGGCGTAGAGTGAAATGTTACGATATGAACGGTGGTTAGCAACGGACTTACGGACTGACGATACTTACACGGTTTACCGTATAGTTAGGCACCCTTATTGTGCGGAAGTCCAAAATCTGGATTCCTCCGATCTCGTATGACAATCGGAGCACAAAACGAATGAAATCCATCAGCGTTATGAAACAACGACGTTATTTTTTATTTATATTTATTTGGGCTTGAACCAAACATCAAACGCTACCACAGCAGTGCCATGGATCTAAACAATCCGTTAACTGTTTCTATCAAGACGGAACCATGGATACATTTTTATTTTACGGAAAATTATTAACAAACCAATTATTTTAATGTTGAATTTAGAAATTTAATCATAATTATTTCAAAATTACTAGAGTGATATAGCCACAGTCTACGGTTAATGGTACTGACTGATGCTCTCTTACTACTAATTAGCTAATGCTACCTAGTAGCATGTTTCATGTGTGTAACCGTAACCCCCCAAGGAGCATGGTACTGGATTCGCGGGAGTAAAAGAATTGAGCATTCTCATTTACGGACACGTATATCAGTACCATTATATAACGATAGCATCAACTCGATCTTTCTTCTTCTTATCTCAGAAATTCGACAACTTAGACATCCGTCTTGGTAATATCCATTGATGCTTGTATCGCTTGTTGAACAAACATGAGTTGTGTACTTCTTCCTAAGTCCTGCACTTAATAACACAAATAACATTGGCGGAACCGGCTGTTGTAAACACATCCCTAAATAATATTGGCAGCATACAGTTTTTAAATTGCATTGATTAAAAACTCACATCATATGAACACTTATTTCCGATATTCTGTTAAAAGCGGAATGGCGGATCCAAAACAAGGTAATACCGTTTTCGTTATTTGTTTTTGGGGTGTTATGCCATGTTGCTTTAGCCAACGTTTCGGACAGCGTTGCAGTGTCCATCATCAGGGCAGATCCGGTAGATGTGTAAACCAAAAAACGAAAACATATAAAATAAACCCCAAAAACAAATAACGACATACTTTTGGCCGTGAAAATCTTAAAACACAAGGTAATACCGGTTTATCTTATGAGATAGATATTGTGTACATTGTATTGAGTTGTGTTATTATTGATGGCTATTCTCTCAAAAGTTTTCTAGTATCAAATGCAAGCTTAAAATAAGGTCACAATAATTATTTAATCCTTGTTATCATTATTATTTTTCAATGTTTTGTCAAAACATTCAATGCATTGAATTTCCGTTATAAAAATGTTCTGTTTCAGGAATTTTTGTTTTGGCATGAATTAATTACCAAACGCTACCACAGCAGAGCCATGAACCTACTAAATCCTGAGTTGATTTCCATCAAAACGGAACCAGGGCCCCAGGAAGAAGGCGAAAGTGTAATGCTATATATGGGTACAGATTTCGACCTCCAAGATGTGAAGAAGAAATGTTTGCAATACGCGGATATTACGACAGCCAGTTAGTTATTTAAAAAAATAGTATATTACAAATGTAGCATGTTTAATTTGGTATTTCTAATTAATTGAATTACTCGTAATTAGTACCTGATTCCTCAACCTCGTTGGATTTAGGTCATGTAATAAATTAGACTTTTTATTTTACAAATTGATTGATCGAGGTAAAAACCTTTCCATTGACTTCTTCAAAAAGATGGAAGTAAGAAACTTTCCATTGACTTCTTGATGCATCAGTCCCTGAAGCGGACATCTGGTGTCATTCTTTTTTTTAAGTTTTTTTTTTCAATTCCCGTAAATGCATGGTGAATAATCGCAATATTTAATCTTTTAAATTTATTGTTTTTATAAAAAAAGTTTTGTTGTATCAATGATCATTTTTTGTTTTTGCAGGCAGCATGGACACAGTTGTCATCGATACGGATCTGGTATCCCGAAAAGAAGATGAAGAGTGTTTTTCTTATATGGAAATTGACGTAAGCCTGTCGGATGTAAAAAAAGAATGCTTAGAAAGCGTTGAAAGAATGTACCAGACAGCAGGTAATACCGATTTTCATTGTAAGATTTAAGATTTATTAGTATCTATTTTGTCAAATAGTGTAGCTAATAAGTCTTAATTAGTATTTTTTATCCGTATTTTCCAAATTTGTTGACAGATCTGAAGAACATGCTGGTTCACAGTGGAGCAAAACCTTTTTCTTGTTCCGAGTGCAACTATTCATGTTCTCAAAAGGGCAATCTGACGATCCACATGCTGACCCATAGTAGGAAAAAAACTTTTACATGTTCCAAGTGCAACTATTCGTGTTCTCGGAAGGGAGATTTGAAGAAACACGTACTGACTCACAGTGGAGAAAAACCTTTTTCTTGTTCCAAATGCAACTATTCATGTTCTACAAAAAGCAATCTGACGAGACACAGACTGACTCACAGTGGAGAAAAACCTTTTTCTTGTTCCGAGTGCAACTATTCATTTTCTCGAAGGCGCAGTCTGACGGTCCACATGCAGACCCACAGTGGAGAAAAAGCTTTTACATGTTCCAAGTGCAACTATTCATATTCTTGGAAAGGAGACTTGAAAAAACACATACTGATTCACTGTGGAGAAAAAATTTTTTCTTGTTCTGAGTGCAACTGTTCATATTCTACAAAAAAAAATCTGACGATTCACAGGCTGACTCACAGTAGAGAAAAACTTTTTTCTTGTTCCGAGTGCAACTATTCATTTTCTCAAAAGGGCAATCTGACAGTTCACATGCTAACTCACAGTGGAGAAAAACCTTTTTCTTGTTCCGAGTGTAACTACTCATTTTCTCAAAAGAGCAATCTGACGGTCCATATGCTGACTCACAGTGGAGAAAAACCTTTTTCTTGTTCCAAATGCAACTATTCATGTTCTATAAAAAGCAATCTGACGAGACACAGACTGACTCACAGTGGAGAAAAACCTTTTTCTTGTTCCGAGTGCAACTATTCATGCTCTCAAATGGGCAGTCTGACGATCCACAAGCTAACTCACAGTGGAGAAAAACCTTTTTCTTGTTCCGAGTGCAACTATTCATGTTCTAGAAAGGGCAGTATGATGGTCCACATGCAGACTCACAGTGGAGAAAAAGCTTTTACATGTTCCAAGTGCAACTATTCATGTTCTCGGCAAGGAGATTTGAAAAAACACATACTGATTCACTGCGGAGAAAAACTTTTTTCTTGTTCCGAATGCAACTATTCATGTTCTATAAAAAGCAATCTGACGAGACACAGACTGACTCACAGTGGAGAAAAACCTTTTTCTTGTTCCGAGTGCAACTATTCATTTTCTCGAAAGGGCCGTCTGACGGTCCACATGCAGACCCACAGTGGAGAAAAAGCTTTTACATGTTCCAAGTGCAACTATTCATATTCTTGGAAAGGAGATTTGAAAAAACACATACTGATTCACTGTGGAGAAAAACTTTTTTCTTGTTCTGAGTGCAACTGTTCATATTCTACAAAAAAAAATCTGACGATCCACAGGCTGACTCACAGTAGAGAAAAACCTTTTTCTTGTTCCGAGTGCAACTATTCATTTTCTATAAAAAGCAATCTGACGAGACACAGACTGACTCACAGTGGAGAAAAACCTTTTTCTTGTTCCGAGTGCAACTATTCATGTTCTCGAAAGGACAGTTTGGCGATCCACAAGCTAACTCACAGTGGAGAAAAACTTTTTTCTTGTTCCGAGTGCAACTATTCATGTTCTAGAAAGAGCAGTCTGATGGTCCACATGCAGACTCACAGTGGAGAAAGAGCTTTTACATGTTCCAAGTGCAACTATTCATGTTCTCGGAAAGGAGATTTGAAAAAACACATACTGATTCACTGCGGAGAAAAACTTTTTTCTTGTTCCGAGTGCAACTGTTCATATTCTACAAAAAAAAATCTGACGATCCACAGGCTGACTCACAGTGAAGAAAAACCTTTTTCTTGTTCCGAGTGCAACTATTCATTTTCTCAAAAAGGCAATCTGACAGTCCACATGCTGACTCACAGTGGAGACAAACCTTTTTCTTGTTCCAAATGCAACTATTCCTGTTCTATAAAAAGCAATTTGACGAGACACAGACTGACTCACAGTGGAGAAAAACCTTTTTCTTGTTCCGAGTGCAACTATTCATCTTCTCGAAAGGACAGTGTGGTGATCCACAAGCTGACTCACAGTGGAGAAAAACCTTTTTCTTGTTCCGAGTGCAACTATTCATTTTCTCAAAAAGGCAATCTGACAGTCCACATGCTGACTCACAGTGGAGAAAAACCTTTTTCTTGTTCCGAGTGTAACTACTCATGTTCTCAAAGGAGCAATCTGACGGTCCATATGCTGACTCACAGTGGAGAAAAACCTTTTTCTTGTTCCAAATGCAACTATTCCTGTTCTATAAAAAGCAATCTGACGAGACACAGACTGACTCACAGTGGAGAAAAACCTTTTTCTTGTTCCGAGTGCAACTATTCATGTTCTCGAAAGAGCAATCTGATGATCCACAAGATGACTCACAGTGGAGATCGAATTGGATTGTGAGTCCCCAGCTTTAATTAATATTGCACCTAGAACACCAAAATGGTTTTCCTCCGTTTTTTGTAGTCGGAAGGCAAGAACGGTTTCCTTCGAAATGCCTTCCATTCAATTTGCATTGTGAACATAAATTTGGTTTAACCTTAAGAATGAATCTGCATAGGAGTCCACTAGTCCACCGGCTTAAATTAAACTCTTATTACATTACATGAATGTTTATTCTGCATTTTGTAGCATATTTATCGTATGCAAATGTATAAGAACACGAGTGTAAATTTATGTTTATTTAAGTTACACGGCAGAAGTTTGGTAAAATATTAAAAACACAACGCCTTTTTCCTTCGTGTTTACCATGGTATGAGTTTTTACAAACCTTCACAAATCATTCTCAAATCAGAGCAATGAGAGTAATATCAGGACAATATAGTATGTAGGTCACCCCTATTGTGATGGCTGGAACTGCTTCCCTTTGGCAATAGTAGCAACATCATCAATGCATTAGCTGGCATTGATGATGTTGCTACTAGCAACTGATTTTCCAGAAATGCATCCAGTACCGGATTATCCCTAAGGCAGAGTCGGCAACTGCCTAGGGGCCCCGCATAGGCTAGGGGTCCCGCGTCCCGAGAAAAAATGACTTGCTTCAATTAGTGAGCAACGAAGTTTCGGAAAAAGTCAGCTTTCAAGATTTTTAATTTTTCTATTATGAACATTTACAGGTTAATAACATTAGGTACACGCATTGAAGAAAACAACAAATCAAAAGAATTAGGTTATAACCCAATAAATAACTAATGTTCACATCATGCACAAATAATAAATAAAAAGTCTATAATGAAAACAAATATATTAACATACTTGTATTTTACTTTTCTTTCCTTCTATTTGTTGCAACATTAGGTCTTTAGTATCTTAAGTGATTGAAGGTGCCGCGTGTGGTTTAATTCGGGTCCATAGCTTAGACATTTGCCTAGAGAGTCCCATAACAACATTCAATGTTTGCCATCAACATCATAAATATTGACAATTTTTGTTGTGTTTCGAGCATCCCATGTTCGACGGAAAACATTTCCAAAACATTCCATCCCGGGTGAAGCAGGAAGGCAGGCGGAGGCCATCATATAATAGGCCACTTGCATCACATTTAAAAAAAAAATCCGGTTAGACAAATATTCTAAGACATTCTGTATTTTTTTTTAATAATATTTTTGAAACCCTGGAATTTTTTTTTTAAATTTCCAGAGTTTTTTTTGAAATTTTCAATCCGAAAAATCAGACCAATAATTTTATAGATGCGAAAAAACGATAAATACATAGCTGAAAATCATTTTTTTAAAAAAAGAACGTTTTCCACACGAATGGCACAGGAGAATAACGAGGCATAACAAAAATATTACATCTCATAAATATTTTTTTACTTGATCCATCTTATTGATCATAAATTTTTTTTTTTTTTTATTATTTATTAACCAAGATAAGCACAAATACATTTTTTGTTTTTTTTTTTGTTTTTACAGTTTGAAGTATAATACATATTTTTTGTTTTTGTTTTTTGGTAAACACCACCTCACTATGCTGAGCCTGTTCCGAGGTGGCAGGAATTTAGTCAAATTTTGATTGCTTAATCTTGTAAGAAAAGAATAAGATAATTTTTTAAATTTATATATGAAAAGATAAATAGAATGAAAGAAAAAGAAAATGATAAAAGTTGAGAAACATAAAAAAATATTCATACAATTAATAAGAAATATAAAAATTTAAAATGATTATATAAGAATACTAAGAAATTTAATCTAATAACAAATATTTGAGAGGAAAAGAGAAAGATACAGTTTAGTGTGTTGTTATATGGTATACATTGTTATTATATGGTATACGAGTCAGTGTTGTTATACGGTATACATTATTGTTATATGGTATACGAGTCAGTACATCAGTACATGAAACGTCAAACGTATTTTGAAAACGTCTACAATAATAAACCTAAAAGTGCGATAAAAAGTGAAGTAGGCCATTACAACCAGTGCAGTCACTAAAACTAATAATAAAAACAATTTAAAAAAACCCTACTCATATTCGTCAGAACTTTTATTCAAACAATTTAGGCCGGTTACAGTGCTCGACCGACGGTCGGTGCGCACGGTCGGTCCTCACGATACGCATGCGTACGGTCGGTCCTGACGATCGCATACCACCGACCGACCGTCGGTGCGTACCGTCAGTTCACGATTGACCAACAAGCTGACCGGACGTCGTACGCGAAATTATTAATTAATAGCTGCTTATTATCTTCGTAGACGTATTAGGAACAGAAGACGTAGATATCACGTACACCCGATCGTCGCCCAGAGAGCATTTCTAGCTCGTCGGTCGACCGACGGTTCGGATGCGCACGCACTCGACCGACGATTCTCATACGCCCTGCTTAGCGATATACGCAAGCGTACGGTCGGTCCTGCACTGAACGATTTAGGAATTTTCATACAAATGACAAGCGCGACCGACGTACGCACCGACCGTCGGTCGAGCACTGTAACCGGCCTAAAGGTCAGAAAATTAAGTGCATTATGCTTTTATCATGCAACATTACAAATTTATACAGATAATATTAAAAATCAAGTTGCACCATTTAAAAATAACAGAAGTCTTAGACAAACATCAATACTTCCCACTCCAAAATGTAAAAAAAAAAATTGGACAATTGAGTCATAAATATCTCCGAGCAAAATTTTTTAATTCATTACCAGAAAAAATTAGAAACATGAATACCAATATAAAAAAAATTTAAAACTCACCTTGAAAATTATACTGAAAACTTAAACTGAATGATATAAAAAAAGCAATATAATAACACCCCCCCATACACACAAGCCTTGCTTAATTATGGGGGTACATCAAATATATCTACTATGTAATTAATTACTGTATAAAATTTATTTGTAATTTATGTACCTTCTATTACTAATAAAAAAATAAAAAAAACATTATCTGCCCGCAGTATACAACGCCTTTGTTGAATATCCACGTATGAATTTTGTGTCTTAGATTAGCATTTTTAGGCACGTGAATATCTCTAATATCCTTTTCAATTAAATTTAAAAATTTTGGAGCCAAATTACGGTAAAGTCTTTGTCCATAGGTAGTATTTGTCTTTGGAGTCATGTGTTGGTGTCTGTGTCGTAATTTTGTTGTGCAGTATGATGGTTTAGTTTTTCCTTTTGGTAATGTATAATTATAATTTTGATGTACAGTTGTTGTATGTTCAATACAGCAAAGTCCTTAAATAACTCTATTGTCGGGAATCTATAGGGTTTTTTTGTAATAACTTTAATTAAGGCTTTTTGTGCTTTGTCGAGAGGGTCCATATTAGTTTTAGCAGCACTACCCCAACCAATCTACCAATCATACCGTGAGTGATAATTGATTGGGCTTGTGTGTAGTATATCGTTTTTAGAGTCTTCATTGGCACTATGTTTCGTATGTTTAAAAAATATATATATTAATTTTCTAACTTTACCCGCTGTTTTATTTATTTGTTCTGTCCATCTAAAATAGTTGTCAATATAAATGCCTAAGTACTTGATTACCTGAGTCCGAGTTAGTGGATTGCATTGACAGCTTTTTTTGGATGTGCAATCATGTATGGTTAAGCTTTCATCAAATCTTGGTTGTCGTCTGGGATCTATGCTAAATGTCATGTACTTTGTTTTGTCAGTATTTAGTGTCAGCAGGTTGTTGTCTAACCAATATTTGATCCTGTTGATTCCTTCTGTAGCTTTCTTGTATACACTTGTCCAAGAGTCAGAAGTGAAAATAAGAACAGTGTCATCCGCAAAGCATATAACATCTCCGCCAATGTCTAGCTGGCACAAGGAATTTATATATAGTAAAAATAGGATGGGTCCTAGTGTACTTCCTTGGGGAACTCCATAAGTAATGTGTCTGTTTTGGCTTGTTGCGTTTCCTACTTTTAGTGAGTGGCTGCGGTCAGTTATATATGATTTGAACCAGTCATACACAGAATTTGTAATACCTATGTTTTTTAGTTTTTAAAGAAGGATTTTATGAGACACCGTTTCAAAGGCTTTGCTTAGATCGAGAAAAACTGCAATGAAACTTTTTTTTTTTTGACAACATTTTTTAAAATGGTTTCTGTTACTCTTAACCCAGCCAGCCCTGAGAGGGGTGTACAAAATCCCCTTAATCCACTTTTCGCACGATAACTCGATGATTAATTATCGAGTTATCGTGCGGTAAAACGGTTCTTTATTTTAAAATAAAAGTGAAGTTGAAATAAAAATAGGGGTAAGTTCGTTTAAAAAAATAATATTTTTATTTACTGTTTAAGTTTAATTTGTAGAACTGCATTTAATGTTTTAATGACAAATGATATTATTATTTAAATTTAAAAAAAAAACGGGTTGGTAAATATTTCCCTATCGAGTCCACGCTCAAAACACACTTTAAAAAAATTGTACTAGGTAGATTATGGTTAGTTATAAGTTATTCAGTAATCGGAATTGAAAAATATTGCGTTGTTTTCTTTTTTAATTTAAAAAACGTGAAATATCGTTTTTCAAGGACTGCCATGTTAATTACGACAATGAAATACGCATTTTTAAAAGAAAAATCACTCTCTGTCAGTTAGACAATCATGTACGAATTGCAATCTTCGAAAATGATAAATAATGCGTATTAAGAGTCGGTTCTCCCAAATCAGAATTTGCGATTCGGTTCTTTGTACAATTTATACTTTCAAATCTTCCCTGCAGAGGTTCCATCGTTCCATTCAAATAAACGAAGAAATTAATATTTCGCATTAGCGCCATCTGTTAACAAAATTTTAAAATCATTCATTTACTTACAAGCAAAGTTTCTGACTTCACAAGGTGCACGTGTTCCAACATATCAGGGTTGTGTGGGTAGTACCTAGGCACAGCAGCCAACAGCCATAAAAATATTATTATAGAATGGCAACACTGACATTCCAGCGCATTCTACCGGTCGCTGTCAGATTAGTAAATTTATCGAAGATCATTCTTGATTATTCGTTTGTTCCGGCTGCTGTGTGCGAAGGTTACAATCTTCATAGTTCTACCCGCGGTCTAAATTTTATTGTCGTAATGTAATTTACCGAATCTTAAATATATCTGGAGCAGATAAGAATTCGACTTGTTATTTGAAAATAAACCCGTGACATTCTGATACTCATAAAGGTTTGGCATGGGAACATATCTCATCCACCCTTTATAAATGGTGACCCGACTTTACACGATTTAAATTTCTAAAAAAAATGTCACAATCCTGCACACCAGCCAGCCGGATCCAATGGCTAATCAGGAGTCCTGAGACAGCAAAACGTAAGTTAAATTTCAATTTTAAAAACCCTTTCTCAAATTTACATTGCAGTAGTCTAGAAATTAAATGCTCTCAGTAATTTTTATACAATATGTACGTAGTACATCCCTTTGCGATTTCGATTGCATCGGAGTTACCGAAATTGAAGTAATCTGTTAATCCATAAACTCATATCTGCGGATATGATATATACCTACCTGATATCGTAATGATTATTATCCCAACTAATATTTTTTAAAATAATCGTGATTATAACGACCATTAACTGTGAAAGAAATCAATTTCAGAGTCGACGGCCAAAGGACATCCGAGCGAACAGATCTTCATGAGCAGAGTGAAAGCAGTTGGCAGCCTATTCCCGAGCTCACCATCAGCCTTTACCGGAGCAGCTGACTTTCACCAGAGCAGCGGACTTCAACCAGAGCACCTGTCTTCCACCTGGGCAGTCTACCCGTCACCAGGGAAGCAGAGCTGACAGCCAGGCATCGATGGAATACCAGCAAGTGACAAGAAGCATAAGACGTAACGTTCAATCTAATACATTTAATATTTTCCAGGAATGTGCCAATTTTTGCATGCATTTATACCTACCGTGCAATAAGATGTTACAAAATCACGATGAGATTGCAAAAAATTTTTTAAAATTCTTACAGATAATTGAAAGTTAACCTAGAATTTACATTTCGTTGATTGCAAAATGATAGAAAACTACAATAATAATGGTTTGAGTCTTGGATTATGCAAATAATTAAAAATTTTAAAACACAGAGGTCAATAATAGTACCATTTTCATGATTTGAAAAATAAATGTTCTTAAAATGAGGAATCTTAACAATAATACAATACAAGGTTACAATATTTTTTAAAAACAGTATATTGTTACATCCATTGGGTTGAATATTGTTTATTTGTATAATTGAATAGCATGATATTGCCTTTGATATTTTTAAATTACGGACAAATAACACCAATTTTTGCCAATTATGCGAAAGCGTCCCAATATCTGAAGTAGTTTATGATGTCATCGGATGAAGAAATACCCATACCAGTGAATACATCGAAAACAGAGCAGCTTCATCAAGAAATACCGGTAGCAAAGCATACCGCGGAATATAACCAATCCGATCAGAATTTGAAGAAAAATTCAATAAACATGGAATCACCCAGTGAAAGCAACAATGATCCTGCAATTCACCACGTCTCAGTCAGACTACCTATTGCGTGGAAAGAGAATATTTCGCTCTGGTTTATACAGGCTGAAAGCCAGTTTGTGAACTCACGAATAAAGGAAGACTTCACCAAATATAATATTATCATCGCAGCACTAGATTCGCAAACATTACAGTGTGTCAGCGATATTGTCACAAAACCGCCCACGACAGACAAGTATCCAACCTTGAAAGCTGCACTGATCGACAGATTACAGGACTCAGCAGAAAAAAGGTTAACCCGACTCCTAACTGGAATACAACTTGAGGATCGTAAGCCAACTGGTCTCCTCAGGCATATGATGGAACTGGCTGGTCCCGCTTTGGCAAACAGTGCAATAGTACGTACTCTTTGGCTCCAACGCTTACCCCAGCACGTCCAAGCAATTCTATCGGCTCTCACAGATAATGACATAAACCAACTGGCGGCGGCTGCGGACAAAATCACAGACGTCTACCAATCAACGGAGTGCGGGGCAATGGAATATCAAGGAAAACCAAGCACATCAAAACCTGAAAATACAGAAACTAACCTGTTACTACAATTACAGAAACAAATTTCAGCGCTCACACAAGAAGTGTCTCAACTAAAACTTTCACAAAATAACCGTTCCCATACCTTCCGAGGAAGAAGAAATCAGAGCCCATTTCATCATCATTGGCCCGCGGGTATTTTTTTTCAATAAAATTTTTTTGCTATAAAAAAACTCCCGTCTTTCAGTAATTTATTTTGATGCGTTCTATGTTGCTATATTAATTACGTGTGTCTTTTTGTTGAAAAAACACATCTTACAAAATCGAAAGAGATACATATCTATTATATTAACTCTTGAGCAATTTTGAAACGTTACTTAATAGATATTACCACCGCAACGACGATTATCTATATTTAAATTTGTCAGTACTTAAATGAAAAAATATCGATTAACGATAGAGAGATAGACATAAACCTTTTTTATTACTTACTGAGCACTCCCACACACGTCACAGATTCCTAACCACCCCTAACACCTTTTCCTTCCCAGAACTTCCTCTCCTACCTTTTATAAAAAGTACCCTCCACAAAGATGATATAGGACTGAGGGGAATCATTTTCTTCAGGGCCTCTTGTGTGGAGTCAATGAAAAAAAATGTATTTAAAAAAACAACTAAATTAATTAAGATTTTTCTTATAAGGCTATCTATACAGGATTTCCGGGGATAAAGTGTACAAACTTCGGAAGGAGATTTTACATGACGGTAGAAGTAAAAATGACAACTTTTTTTTGAAACTTCAATGTTTTTTTCCCTAATAAAAATATTTTTCCAAAGAGGAATATACTTTTTTATAAGCAAACAATTCAACTTTTTTACCCGAAAACTGAAAGAAACTGAAAAAGAAACTGGGTTATATGAAAAGTCACAACCTGGTAACAATGCTTGACGTGTGTGCCATATGATGAAGACCGTGATGCAATACAAACATAAAAAAAAACTATAACACTTATATTAGCACCGAAATCAATGTTTATGTTTACATTTATTTTATTTTTATTAATTATTAACGCTCTTATGGGCTCTTACATACATTAACATTTTTTATGTTTTAGTGCATACAGGTGTGTTTAGATGACAAAGAAAGTATAATAGGTTTTACACCCCCTTTTACTCCTGATACTGCTGCTGCATTTACATCCATGGTATGTTTAGGTTTTGGGTCGCATGTGTTGACTGTAAATTTGGCGCGACACATGTTACATTCAAACAGTATTTTGGACATTAGGCCAACTCTTTGCTCAGATTGAACAGTAAGATTTCCAAATCCGCATCCGAAAGGAGAATGGTCCGATATGGATTGCAGTTGGCTTATAAAATTGAAAATGTCGACGATGCGTCTTTCTTCTCCTCCTTCGACTGCATCATTTTTATACAACCTAGAAAAGCAAAAGCAGCATTAAAATGGATACCGATTTATGAAAAAATAGAAATAAAAATGGATATCGATAATGATTTGCATGCCAATATCATTATAAGTATGATAGATTTTTTAATGTCTGTATTACAGATTATCACAGATAATTTTTTTCGAATAAAGCGGATGTTTTTTCACACAAAGCAGATAGTTTGTAGATTAGTAATTCACCTCTTCGGAGCATATATTTTTTCGTTAGTAAAATAAAATACATATATTATTTTAGTGAAATAAATCACCATATCATACCCATTGTCAATGCTTTGAGAAAGACCTCTCCGGCCGATGATTTTCTTCTTATAAAGTTCTTTTTTTTGTTCACGTATACGCGTGCTTCAGATTTACTGTAATAAAAAATAAAGTTAAAAATTTAGGAGGTAGAGGTGTAGTCAAAATAACATCTTTGAAACACAATCAGGTAGAAATGCTTAGAAATTTTTTCCATAGGAAAGCTAATAGCTCAGAAATGCACAAAATAATTTGCAAGGCAGATAGAAATATTACACCTTTAAATTTATATGACGAGAATGCCAACATTCTTATAAATACTAACCAGGAATTATTAGATTCCTGGTCAAATAAAATCATTCATGCAAAACACTTCAATTCGTAGTTCTAGATACACCCCTGAAAACCGATGCTTTCGAATGTTTGTCAAAACGGAGCGGGCAGCCGGCAAAATGCATCCACTGAGTAAAAAGGTATTATTAAATGTACGAAATCATCGGTAGATCGGAGATCTGACCCAGGACGATTTCTACATATTCCAGATACTTACATAGTTATTATGCATATTGTCTTATACAGAAAGTGAAAATGCCGATATATTATTATCTAGGTATGTAAGTCCCTTCGTTGGTTGTAACTTCCTTTGTCAGGAGAAGTAAATTGTGCATCTCGTTTGTTGTTATAGCGCGCGTAGGAAAGCAAATTTAAAATTGACCCAAAAGATGTCACTGCCGTCGACGAGTCATTTCAAATAAAGAATTCAATGCTGTTTATGTCCTATAATTTTAATAAATGAGCGAAATAAAAGCTTTTGCGTTCAATGGTCATTTAAAAAAATGTAATTTAATTTTAAAAAACTTAGCCGGGAATTTCAGTTTCCGAAGCATTAGAAATAGATTTATTTCCCAAAGTACGCATTCTGTAAAAAATAAAACAATAACGGTCACCTTTGTTATATAATACACAAATAAATTGAAAATTTATTTTTATAATAAATATTACATAATAGTAAATAATACGAGTATGTATTATATTAATAAAATCAAAATTTTATTTTTTTCTTCTTACCTTATACATTTCATCATACGTTCTCGATTTTGGAGATAATGTTTACGCTTAGAAATACGACTTTTTTGTTGTTGTCTTCCCATTTTCGCAAAACAATATTATTATTTACGTACCTACGTGTATATTAAACAAATCACGAAACGTAGGTCGACAGGTCTGCGTGGCGAGCTGTCTGGACAGCGAATGACGAATATTTGAAAGGCACATAGGTTACACGCACGTTAGATCGAGATGGCCTGTAAAAAATATTATCTTTAGAATTAAAAAACGTAAGCGCCTGTTGTTAAAATATTTAATTAATCACAATTTATTGAAAAAAGAGCAAAAATCTCGCGATAATTGTCTTTAGTTTTATTTAAAGAAACACTGTGAATTTTTTCATACATATAACTTGTAAAATAACTGAAACAAACGTGTTAATAATAATTTTTGGAGCATACTTTGTGATTTTTTTCTATCGAGGGAATTTTCTATAATTTGCGTTTCGGCGCGATAAATGTCTAGATATTATCTTCAAAAATAATATATATTTTTTTAAGAGCTTAAAAACTTCAAATGTTTAATGGAGATTTTTAAGAAATCGGTAGAAATTGGGAGAACCGAGGCTTAATCATTATTTTGTTCGGTTTCATAAACACGAAAAATCACGCGAGACGTTTGCCGTCGTAATTAACAACATGGCATTCCTTGAGAAATGACTTTCGCATTTTTAAAGATAACAAAATAACCATTAAAATGCAATATTTTTCAATTCCGGTTACTGAATTACTTATTACTAACTGTAATCTACCTAGTATAATTTGTTTTAATTTTTTAAAGTGTGATTTGATCGTGGACTCCTTGGGGAAATATTTACCAACCGGTTTAAAAAAACACTTGATTTGCATTTTTCACGCGTAAACATTTTTATCCGTTTAATGCAAGGGTAGGTAGAAAGGATAGACCGTCACACGATTTTGATACACTTAATCGTGCCGTATCTTTCTTGGGCGGCTTCTGCTTCTTCTACCATTATTTCCGCGGCATATAACTTAACCGTTTTTAAGTAATAACATTTTTTTTAAATTAGTAGATACAATACAGCATTCTTATGAAAATTAACATTTATAATTTTTTCCATCAGAAAATGGCTAAATAATTAACAGATGAAGAAATACAAAAGTATTTAGAAGACTACCATTCTAATAGCGATCGGGAAGATTGTGACAGCGATTTGGACTTTGAATTGTGTGATTCCAATAATTCTGAAGTTGAAGACAATGTGGAAGTAGAGTCAGATGTTGAAAACACGAATTTTAATGATTCTGAGGACAATGGAAATGAAGAAAATATGGAAGTTAATGACAATTTATCTTACATCTCCAAATCAGGCTTTATTTGGAGTTCCAATCCTTGCATCAATACAAGGACCAGAGCTCACAACATTGTATCTTCTTCTATGGGCCTCAGAGACGAAGCAAGAAATATTACATCGATAAAGGATGCCTTTAATTTATACTTAACGTCAGACATGTTAGAAGAAATTTCGTCTCACCAATCGATTTTGCCAACACAGTCCTGACAAAGACATAACAAAATCTGAGTTGGAAGCATTTATTGGAATATTATTAGCATCTGGAAGATGTAATGGTCGGAGGCTTGCACTGAAGGAAGTATGGACGACAAATCCTCTTTTCAAATTTTATTTTTTTTCTGTGTCCATGTCGAGGGATAGATTTGCATACATATAATCAAAACTTCGGTTCGACGATAAAAATACCAGGCAATTAAGAATCGACCTCACCGGAGATAAATTTGAGCCTTTTCGCTCAGTATAAGATAGATTTAATGCAGCCTGCCATAAATATTTTTCACCCGGATTTTACATCACTGTTGATGAAAGACTACCAAATTTCAGGGGGAGATGTCCATTCCGAGTTTACATGAAAAGTAAGCCAGGACGATATGGATTGAAAATATGGGTTAATGCTGACGTCAAGACATCGTACATACTCAACTCACAGCCATATACGGGAAAGGTGGAAAATAGGAGAGAAGTAAATCAAGGCGAGAGGGTTGTAACAGATCTTATTCGTCCGTATTATGGAACTGGTAGAGGCGTTACAACGGATAATTTCTTTACATCGATTCCTCTTGCAAATATTCTTCTAAAAAATAATATCACACTCACAGGAACTATACGGAAAAATAAACGTGAGATACCGAAGGAGTTTTTGAATTGCCGAGCTCGAGAAGAACTATCAACCTTGTTTGGTTTTTCTGATAATCTTACATTAATTTCTTATGTCCCAAAAAAAATACAGCGGTCACACTATTATCGTCTGAATATAATCATGCTGATGTCGAAGATCGACCTAAAAAAAGACCTGATGTTATATTACACTATAACAAAACAAAAGGCGCTGTCGACACTGGGGACAAAATGACTCAGCAATATAATTGTGCTAGAGCAACTAAAAGGTGGCCATTTCGTATGTTTATGGAAATAATGGATATGGCTGCATTAAACGCTTATGTAATTTGGACCAGTAAATTTTCGGAATGGAGGAAAGATGATCGCAGTCGAAGACAAGTTTTCATTAAAGAATTGGCATTGGAATTAGTGAAAGATAATGTATGTCATCGAAAAAGGAGCGGCAAAAACTTTCACTAGCATATTCAGCATGGGTTTGAACTATTCGATCGAGTAGTGAATGATGAAAATAGTCCTCCGGCAATCGAACCGGCTACATCGCAGGAGGCGGTAAAAAAAAGTCGGTGCATTTTTTGTCCCAGAAATCAAGACCGAAAATCAAAAATCTGTTGTAATTTTTGCAAGAAACCAATATGTCTCCTCCATAGACACCAATGTAAAATAATCTCTTGCCCAAATTGCAGACAAAATGATGGTGGTGCTGATTGAAAAATGGTAAATGATTTTTGAATTTTTTCATTTTCAACCGATTTTTCCATATTTAAAATCAAATATCGATCTCATAATATGATATTTTCTTACAGATTCAAATCGCGCAGACCATGAATCCATCGATATTATATTACCAATTCAGTTATTAGTTCAGGATTCAGGAGAAGTTATTTTAATAACTTGCTGACATTTCAAGTTGTAAGTTATTTAACCGTTTTTATTTAAATATTTGTAAAATTGAATATTTAAAGATTTAATAAAGTGTGAGGATACAGAAGTTATAACTATACATGTTTACAGTAAGAAGAAGAAATTGGACTGATTGGAATTATGAGAAATAAATAGACCAACGAGTGAAGTAGAAAAACAGTATGTTATGAACCATAAATTAGGAAAAAGGGCTGATTCCCATTTAATGTGTCCAATTAAGCATGTTTTTTTATTTTAGTATGTAAACAATATTATTTAACGCATACCTAGATGTTAAAAAGTAAAAATCACATAAAACATCAGAGAGAAATATAACTGGGAATTTTGGCGCTGGCATCTGGGGAGAAATCTACTTTGGAGATTATCCCAAACTGTACCTTTTATAGTTTGAATAATAAAATATTTTAACAAAAAAAAAACAATTTTGGTACACTGTATGTCATAAACTAAAAGCCAAAACAACTATAAAATATACTTTGAAAACAAACCGGAGGGTAGACAGGAAAAACCAGAAATAACCAACTGCTAAAAATAGAGATGAAAACAATAATATTATATAAAAATGCAACAAAACCCATAGGATTCAGTAAACCCAATGTAATGCTAACCATCTCCCAGAAGGTGATAATCCCACCCGAAGGGATAATGAAAAATGTAACAAAGCCGCTACGCCGACAATAAAACAAAATAAGTCATAAATGTTCAATATTGCAGAGAACCAACGACGCCCTGACATAATTTAGTTTTGAATTATACTAGTCTTAACCATTCCTTAACCACAAAATAATTCTTTATTCATTTTAACTACCCGAGGACAATATTTCATATTTAAAGGGGACTATTCAAAGATTACATGAATTGAATGCATTTTAATTTACTTTTGTGTTGATCGTATAATACACTTTTGCGTGTTTTTTTATTCAACATCAAATATGCATTTGCATAACACTCTTTTTAGAGTTTCTGGTCTATGAATCTAAGTTTCATAAATATATTTATTCATTTTCATTTGACTAGTTCACCCTTTACTAACATCAGTGTATTACGCAATGGCCATGGTACATTCACACCTTTCTTATCTCTGCTGTATCTGGGGATTTGCCTCAAACAAATACGTAAATAAGTACGTTTAAGGATGAAACTATGTCATTTTTTACATGTCATTTTTTACAGTGTAATTTTTTACGTGTAAACAATGTAATCTTTTCATTAAAATATGTAATTTTCTTGTCATGTTCAATTGTCTGGTTCCTTTTTCTCTTCTTTTCTTTTCATATAATATATTATAATAAAACTTTATTCCACTTAATTTTATTCGACCGTAACCGGTTTCAGCTCGTTAAAGCCATCTTCAGACTGGTACAAATAATTCTTAGTCTACGGTTTATATACACAACATATAGGGGAGGGGGGGAGTTTCTTTTATTTTCCATTTAGTTGTAATCATCCGTATTTGTATAACCTTGTTCCTATTTTCATTTATTCTTTTCTATTGTTGTTTGTTCTACTCGACCTGTCTTTTATTTTTCGTCTATATTGTATGTGAAACTTATATTTTTAATAGAAAAATGAAACAATTCAACTTTGTATAAACCACTTTCATAATGCGTAAATCCGACCGGTTTTTTATATATGTGGTTTATACAAAGTTGAATTATTTCATTTTTCTATAATGGATAACCACAAAGTTATAGCTATATTCATAAATATATATTTTAATGTCTAAATTCCTACGTAAAATTGTAACTGTTTCCTGCCCCCATGAATTATATGCAGGGACCGCGGAAGTACTCTGTGACGGGGGGGGCAAACTTGTTTAGTCGCCCTCTTCCTTCAGTCTCCTCTCCAGTCAATCAACTAGTTATAAATAAGACAAAACGGAGATGACTAGGTCAAACAAATAACAGGTTCAATGAATAAAAAACTTTTGTAGCGGTCACTTAACCCGCTCTGATAAAACCATCGCAGCGCCACTGGTTAAGAAACACTCCAGAAACAAATACATAGATGCAAGCCGCTACTGGACCTACCTACGGCCGATACTACATCTACCTACCTACAGCGGAATAATAATTCCGCCACTTACGCGAAAGGCCTAGAACGTATGGCTGTACCGTACAAATGCCCGCAGAAAGTTCGAGCGATTTCTCACCTTTGCGTGAATTCACGGCATTACCTAGCGTGAGAGTAATTACTCGTCGCGAGTATATACCTAAGCAAGCGCTCGTCCACTGCAGTCAGTCAGTACCTTCCATTCATCGGCCAAGCAACACAGTCCGAGCAGTGCCGCGACTAAGTACGTGCCTGCGCCGGGCACGGGCCCCGCACAGTCAGCAGTGAACAACATTTATCCAGTGTGACACCAGGAACGTTTCCAACACCTTCGAGGAACTTCACCAACCACCAACCGGCAACGAGCCAGCAACGAGCCAGCAACCACCAACCGGCAACGAGCCAGCAACCAACAACCGGCAACAAGCCAGCAACCAGCAACCGGCAACGAGCCAGCAACCAACACGACGACGGTCGACCGCCTGGACCAAGGTCACTTCTACACCGCCATGGTGTAGAGCAACTCGCCGGCTCCCTGAAGACTTGTGATCTTCACCGCCGTAGTCTCCTGACCTTTTTTTTTTTTTTTTTATTAATAATTTTTTTTTGGTTACATACATAAAAATATTACAAAAAAACATTTCTTTAAATAAGAAGTAAAAAAAAATAAAATAAAATATGTAGCTTAACGATAAACAATAATACAATTTAACAACAAAAAAAAGATGTTACAATATTATACATATATGTATGGTAACAAAAAAAAATCCCACATAGGCATCGCCAGTTCGTGGGTATACTTAAGTTTTTTTTTAATGCAGTTAAGATACAACATAGCAAATTAAACTTTAAATTAGTAAATTGAAAAATAATTATGTTTTAACATATTTATAGAACAAATAATTCCGTATTTAAAAAACAAAAGTTAACAAAAAAATATATATATATATGAAAAACAAAAAAGGTTAAATAAAAATTAGGGATTTGTAAAGTTATAACAGGTAAGATGTTATAGCCAGTGGCGTAGCTAGCATGGGTGGCACCCGGGGCGGAAAACACGGTGTCACCCCCCCCCCCCCATTAATTTTTTTTTTGAGAAATTCAAAACACAAATTTTGACTTCCTAAAATATAAAAAAAAAAACATTTCTAGCTAGTCAAATATGTAAAAAAAAAATTGTTATCCTCAAAATTAAAACACTAACAGAATAACAGCTTTTTCAACAATCGATAGGTGATAATTTCCTTCGCGAGTTCCCGTCAATCACAATGTACGAAAGAAATAAGAATGACACAGGGGAAAAGGGAGGAATATTTCACGGGAATCCCCAATAAATCAATAGTAAGAGCTAGTAACGAAAATAAAATAACTGAATTTTTGGGGAATGCTGACCGACCGAGCCATATACCTACAAATTACAGAGTTCCGTGTGGAGTCTTCAATTCTAATATGCTGCAAAAATCTGAAGAAAATCATTTGCTGTCATGAAAACATAGTAACCAATACTTAGGTTAAAACCAGTTTCGTGTTCAGAGTGTAACGATAAAATTTCAATCGTGAAATAGTAAAGAGGGCGTTCAAGTATAACGTAACGCAATTTTTGAAAAATTTTGACCCTCTCTCCCCTAATGCAACGCGCCGTAACGTTTTTCTGCACCTCTCTCCCCCTAAACGTTACGTAACACCCAAGTGACTATTTTTACCTAAAAGTCTCAATTAAATTGCGCAAAGTACTGGAAAGTCGCTTAAATACCTTTTTCTTGTTTTAATCGCGTTTGCGGTAAAAATAAAACAAGAGATTTCAAACTCGCAATAGGTCCATGCGTACATTGTTTATTTTATTGTTTTAAATTGTAATTCATAAACAATTTGGGAAAATATTATTATTTTTATCGGCCTTTCATTCCTTCCGGATCTCCACAATTTAATAGTGTCTTACCTTTAATACACCTACATGGTTTTACAACACATAACTTTTTTTTTTTTTTTTAAAGAAAGACAAACATTCCCGGGTTACGAATAACCCAACAATGTTTGAAAATCTCCTACTACCACCACAGAGAGTCGAAAATGTTGCTTGTGTTGTGATGGAGGACTTAGCCAGCCGAGGAATCGTACATGTGACGCTCGGGTGGAACCCAAGCGCTATGTCCACTCAACCACTGACCGGTTTCATTTTACATTAGCTACACTGAGGAGGCCCTGAAGAAATTAATTTTACAAAGGTTTCCATATGGAGCAACACTTTACTCCACTATGATTCATAAGCTTACTTAGAGTGGAGTAAAACCTTTTTCATGATCTGAATGCAGTTATACAAGTCTTCAAAACGAAAATTTAAAAGTCCACAGTATGATTCACAGAAGAGAAAAACCTTTTTCATGTCATGCTTGTAACTATTCGTGTTCTCAAAAGGGATACATAAGAAGCCAGTTGCTGACTCAGTGTGGAGAAAAACCTTTTTCATGTTTCAACTGCAACTATTCATGTACTATGAAGAGAAATCTAAAAATTACACGTTTACCGACAGTGGAAAAAAAACTTATTTCATGTCCTGACTGCAACTATTCTTATTCTCGAAAAAAATAACTATAACGGCACTTGCTAACTCACAGTGATTAAAAACCTTTTTCTTGTCCCGACTGTAACTATTCATGCGCTACAAAACGGTATCTAAAAATTCACACCTACCTACCTTGTTTTTCAAACTGGTCTTTCAGCACTAATAATCACGGTAACACAATAATAACTTCTTCACTAATTCACGTCAGTCCATAGATAACAATTCACTTCACGAGTCTACGTTAATCACAATATACGAACGAAATTAGAATGACACAAGGAATATTTCAGGGAAATCCCCGACTAAGCTAGGAACAAAAAAAACATTTTTCGGAAATCCCCGACCAACCAAGCCAAAGAGCAAAATAACAGTCAGTGTTAACGTGTAAAATATTTTTTACGGCAATTTTGCACTTTCGTAAGTTTTTTCTCCACGTTCGAGTGTCACCCCCTCCTCGGGTGGCACCCGGGGCGGTCCGCCCCCCCCGCCCCCCCTTCGCTACGCTACTGGTTATAGCAGGTAGGTTTTTGTGTCATTTGTAGTTATCCAAGTCTTTATTAATTTTTTGTATATGCTGTAAGAGGATATGTTTTTAGATTTAATTTCTATAGTCTGATACAGTGCATTATAGATTTTTGGTGCAATGAAAAAAGCATGTCTTTGCGCAAGCCTAGTTTTGCAAAGGGGAACCTCAAATGCATTATTTACTCTACTGCTGGAGCGTTTTTCGTTTTTTGTAAAATATACATTTCGTGAAAATATATATTTCAGACATTGCATACAGTAGATTTTTCTTATATCTAAGAGTACAGCTTCTTGGAGTAATTGCAAGGAGGGGTAGGTAACATCTTTATGCAACATTATTTTTATTATTAATTTTTGAGTAATTTCTAGTTGCTTAATATGGGTATCATAAATACCCCCCCATCCAATTATTCCATAAGATATTGATGATTGCACCAATGCATGATATACCAGTTTCATTCTTTTAATATCAACTATTTTATTTAATCGTTTAAAAATGTAAGTTAAATACCTAAGTTTATTTACAAGGTTTTCTACGTGATTTGTCCATTTTAGTTGGCTGTCTATAATAATTCCTAGGTATTTAACTGTGTTCCCCGAATTCATTTCTATACAGTTAGCACACAAAACAGGGTTGCAAGAATTGTTGTGAAACCTTATATTTAGGTGAGTTAAGGGTGCCGCCCTTTTGGTATTATAGAATGGAATATACATAGTTTTTTCACAGTTCAGAGTTAGGAGGTTTTGGTTTAGCCATTCTTTGACAATGGATGTGCACTTATTTGCGTTTTCAGAGACTTCTTTCCATGATTTACCATGGACTGTGATAGCAGTATCATCAGCATACGAGAATAGTTTTCCTGGAATACTGATATTACACAGGTCATTGATATAAATTAGGAACAATAATGGACCGATAACTGTACCTTGTGGAACCCCATGTCTCACATATTCTGGTTTACTAATATTATCACCAATTTTTGTACATTGTCTGCGATCAAGTAATAAATTTGTTAATAGTGACAGACAATTATTTTTAATTCCAATATTATTTAGTTTTCTAATCAGTTTATTATGATTAACGGTATCAAACGCTTTTTTTAGGTCTAAAAAGATTGTTAAGCTTTTCATATTTAAGTCAAGATTGGTGTATATATTTTTTGTTAGATTAAATAAAGCGTCATCTGTAAGTACTAAGACCTTTTCTGAAACCGTATTGATTTGGGGACAAAAGTGCATTTGATTCTAGAAACTCTAGTACTTGTATTTTAATAATTTTTTCTAATATCTTCGCTAGTTGGGATATTAGCGATATTGGTCTGTAATTGTCAAGTTTAGAGATTGATCCAGATTTATGTATTGGTACAATATTGGAGAGTTTAAATGCGTCTGGGAAAACGTTTTTTTCAAAATAGGAATTAAAAATGTATTGCAAGGGCTTCGAAATGTGTTGTTTAATAGATTTGATAGCGATGGCGCTTAATTCATCTGGACCATTGGCTGTATTTATGTTAAGATTGTCAATGTGTTTTATTATTTCAGATCCGGTAATACGTTTAAATTGGGTTAAATTAGGACTATTTTCAGAGTGTTCGTCCATTTGAGTGTATTGATGAATATGGTTTTGAAATGAGGGATTGTTATTTATTATATCTGAAGCAACATTTGTAAAAAAATCACCTCCTTCTTCACTCATCATCATTCAGCAGCAACACTAATGGCACCACTGTCACTCCGCTCCGCTTCGACCTCGCTACGTAGCGCAACAATAAAGACTGACTCCTTTCAATTCTCTCTACCGATCCGGCCCGCTCCCTCACTTTTTTTTTAAATATTGCTTTATTGCATTCATTTAACGATACCAACAACGTTGCATCTCTCAGCCGTCTTTGAGGCAAATTCCCTAAGAATTTCATTTAAATCTAAACTAAATGTTTCCGCCTTATGCCCGTGCAGTATTGCTAAATAAGTAAGTCTTATCTGCTTCATTGGTAGTCGGAGGAATGTTCCGATGCGTCAGAGGGCACTCAGAGACCTTTCAAGCGACGTAGACGCAGCTGGCACGGTGAGGAGTAAGACTACTAACTTTTCTACTTCATTAATCATTGCTCTTGAAACTTTAGGTAGATTAGCCAGTTCTCTTGCGTACTCTCGGACAGTCTTCACGTGAGGTATTGCTTTCTTAGCTATCTTTATTTGCAGTGCTGGTGAGTCAATATCAAAATCAGTTGCGTGAATGCCTAATTCGGTCTAGATGTCGCTTGCTGATAATTCCTTTGAACGGTTAAGTAGAACAGATTCGAGCTGGGCGAGGCGATTCATTCCAGGCTGTTCAAACCTTCTTTCCAACTCGTTTTTAGACAAGTCTAACACTGATATAAATTTTTGGTGGAGACTTTCCCTAGGCGACAACTGCACAGTTGGAGCTCTGCCACTGAAGGGTTTTGGAGGGGCTCGAGCATAGGGCATAGTAGGCATAGTGAGTACCATATTTTGATCTGTCCATATGCGATTGAAATCGTGTTCACCCATCAAGTTGTACACATTCCACAATACAGATAGTAAAATTGGAGGGGGCGCGGCCCCCCCCCATTTGATTTTAGGGGGGCATTTGGCCCCCTCTGCCCCCCACTTCCGCGGTCGCTGATTATATGTTCCCCCTGTCCTAAAATGAGTTCCGTAACTCATCAGGATTGCTCTAGCAAGAAATAGAAAAAAATAAAACTTAAAAACTATACAGACAAGCTGAAATCTCTGAATGTGAAATATTTTTTTTAAAGAATATTTGCAAATCTATATAAATAAATTACCTTTGTTATATTAACAATTTTCTTTTTAAATTTATCGAAGTACTTGTAAGTTTAAAAGAAAAATAAACAAGATTTAAAACTGCACTTTTTTACAAATTATTTTTATTTAAAAATATTTCCCACTGTTTAGAAAGCGCTGGCTTGCTACAGCTTCAGTGCCTAATAGCTTTGGTCACATTCCAAGCCGGGCCAGATGGTTGACAAGACTTCACTTAAAACACACTATGATTTTTGCAATTTGTTCAAATACGAGTAGGGGCCCGCGATACCCCAGTTCGGAGCACGCGGAATGGTATTGTATGGTTAGTATGGGGAAGGTTAATATTGCATCTTGTACACCCATATTCTTTCGAAAACCATACTGATTTTCTGATAAGATTTTGTGTTTGTCTAAGTAGTCTACAAGTTGGATTTTCACTAGATTTTCGAGTACTTTTGAGAGCACATTTAAAAGTGAGATAGGCCTATAGTTTGAGGGATTATTTTTTTCTCCGGATTTGTAAATAGGTACTATGTTTGCTTTTTTAAAGTGGCTGGGGAATACGCCGCCAGTAATACTGAGATTACAGATATAGGTGAAGGGAAGAGCTATTTGATATTTTATTTCTTTTATTAGTTTAGTGTCAAGTTTGTCGAGTCCAGTCGCACAGTCATTTCTCAGCCTATTTATTTGTTGTATTATGTCCTTGATTTGGAAAGTTTCCACTCTAAATTTATTGTTATTTTGGGCATTAGTGATATATTCCTCAGCAAGTGTATATTCGTCCGTATTCATTTTATTTAAAAGTTTTTGGGCCAATGTTTAACCAATGTCTGCGAAATGATTATTTAACGTGTTCGGCATATCAGTCTGGTCAGTTATTATTGTATCATTAATTTCTATTTGTTTGAAATTTGCTGCTGGTTTCTTATTTATATTGTTGATTTCCTTTACTGCGTTCCATAATACCTTCGGGTCTTCTTTATTCTCTTCAATTTTCCGTCTATAGTATTCTTCTTTAGTCTGTTTCACTATTGATCGGCAGATGTTTCTTTATTTTTTGTAGTAATTTTGGAGCTTGATGTTATTCGGCGAGTTTGATGACTGTTTATATAGTTTATCACGCCTATGTAAGCATTTTACCAAGTTCACATTGATCCAAGGTTTAATTTTTCTATTTTTGTGAACTATATCTCGAAAGGTTGTATATTTTAGCACACTAGTATTTATTTGCTCAGTGAACTTCATCATTGCAGCATTAACATCTGTTTCAGTCAAAATATTTGTCCAGGACATTGAATCAAGAGATGATCTAATAGAGTCATAGTCTGTGTATTTTAGTTGCGTCGTGTTTTGTTGATTGTCTTTTTGTGGTTATTTGTCTTGGAAAGGGTGATCATTGTAGCAAAGTGGTCAGTTACTGTTGTATTTATAATAGTTGCAGAGATATTAAATTTTGTCCTCATAAAAATGTGATCTATACACGACTGTGACCTGTGGCGTAGCTAGGATGGGTGGCACCCGGGGCGGAAAACGCGGTGTCAACCCCCCCCCCCCCCCCCCCCTTATAATTTTTTTTTGAGATATTCAAAACACAAATTTTGCCTTCCTAAAATATAAAAAAACATGTATAGCTAGTCAAATATGAAAAAAAAATGTTATCCTCAAAATTAAAACACTAACAGAATAACAGCTTTTTCAACAATCGAAAGGTGATAATTTCCTTCGCAAGTTCCCGTCAATCACAATGTACGAAAGAAATGAGAATGACACAGGGGAAAAGCGAGGAATATTTCACGGGAATCCCCAATAAATCAATAGTAAGAGCTAGGAACGAAAATAAAATAAAAGAATTTTTGGGGAATGCTGACCGACAGAGCCATATTGCTACAAATAACAGAGTTCCGTGTGGAGTCTTCAATTCTAATATGCTGCAAAAATCTGAAGAAAATCATTTGCTGTCATGAAAAAATAATAACCAATACTTAGGTTAAAACCAGTTTTGTGTTCATAGTGTAACGATAAAATTTCAATCGTGAAATAGTAAAGGGGGCGTTCAAGTATAACGTAACGCAATTTTTGAAAAATTTTGACCCTCTCTGCACCTCCCTCCCCCTAAACGTTACGTAATACCCAAGTGACTATTTTTACCTAAAAGTCTCAATTTAATTGCGCAAAGTACTGGAAAGTCGCTTAAATACCTTTTTTCTTGTTTTAATCGCGTTTGCGATAAAAATAAAACAAGAGATTTCAAACTCGCAATAGGTCCATGCGTATATTGTTTATTTTATTGTTTTAAATTGTAATTCATAAAAAAATTGTGAAAATATTTTTTTTTTCGGCCTTTCGTTCCTTCCGGATCTCCACAATTTAATAGTGTCTTTTCTTTAATACACCTACATGGTTTTACAACACATATTTCGTTTTACATTGGCTACACTGAGGAGGCCCTGAAGAAAGTAATTTTACAAAGGTTTCCATATGGAGCAACACTTTACTCCACTATGATTCATAAGCTTACTCAGTGTGGAGTAAAACCTTTTTCATGATCTGAATGCAGTTATACAAATTCTCAAAACGAAGATTTAAAAGTCCACAGTATGATTCACAGAAGAGAAAAACCTTTTTCATATCCTGATTGTAAATATTCGTGTTCTCAAAAGGGATACATAATAAGTCAGTTGCTGACTCAGTGTGGAGACAAACCCTTTTCATGTTCCAACTGCAACTATTCATGTACTATGAAGAGAAATCCAAAAATCACACGTTTACCGACAATGGGAAAAACCTATTTCATGTCCTGACTGCAACTATTCTTATTCTCGAAAAAATAACTAAAACGGCACTTGCCAACTCACAGTGATAAAAAACCTTTTTCTTGTCCCGACTGTAACTATTCATGCGCTACAAAACGGTATCTAAAAATTCACACCTACCTACCTTGTTTTTAAACTGGCCTTTAGCACTAATAAACACGCTTACACAATAATAACTTCTTCACTAATTCACGTCAATCCATAGATAACAATTCACTTCACGAGTCTACGTTAATCACAATATATACGAACGAAATTAGAATGACACAAGGAATATTTCAGGGAAATCCCCGACTGAGCTAGGAACCAAAAATAACATCTTTCGGGAATCCCAGACCAACCAAGCCATAGAGCAAAATAACAGTCAGTGTCAACGTGTAAAATATTTTTTACGGCAATTTTGCACTTTTGTAAGTTTTTTCTCCGTGTTCGAGTGTCACCCCCTCCTCGGGTGGCACCCGGGGCGGTCCGCCCCTCCCCCCGCCCCCCCCCCTCGCTACGCTACTGACTGTGACGTAGGCGTGACTCTGGTAGGTAAGTTGATAGCAGATTGGAGACCGTAGCTTGCAAGAACACACTCGTAGTCATCAGCTTGGTGGTGCCTGTCTCCAATTATGTTTATATTCAGGTCTCCGGCAACGACGCAGTTTTTGAATTTATTATTGCTCTGGAGATTTTCGTTTAGTGACATTAGAAACTGCGATATATTATTATGTGATGGAGATCGATAGATGGCTATGATGGTAACGGAATCAAGACATTGTATACACACACTGTTTGCTTCTAGTATATTAGTGGGAATCATTGAAGCAAAAATTGAATTAATTGCGTATACTATCACTCCATCACTACGGTTTTTGTGATGTTTTGACGAGAAAACATCATAACCTAGCATACTGGGCGCAATAAAATCGTCACTAATCCAGCATTCGGTGAGAATGATAACATCAAATTTTATTTTTATTTGTTCTAAAGAAACTGTAGCGGTCACTTAACCCGCTCTGCGAAATCTACCGCTGCGCCACTGGGCCTCCACGGAACTCGCTGGAAGCCCACACAACGAACTACCTACCTACGGTCGATACAGCATCTACCTACAGTACTACGGGTCCAGCCGCACCGCCTCGTAAATAATAACGCCACTTACGCGAAAGGCCTAGAACGTCTGGCTGTACCATACATGTGCCCACAGAAAGTTCGAGCGAGATCTCAGCTTTGCGCGAGTTCACTCCGCATTACCTACCGCGAGAGTAGTTACTCGCCGCGGCTATATAATACGTGCCTGCGCGGGGCCCTTCTCCGCGCAGTTAGCAACTAGTGATTTAACGCATATCCAGTGTGACTTCAGGAACATTATTAACACCTTCAAGGATTCCTTCTCCAATCACCATCCGCTGTCCGGCCCTCCGCGCCTCGACATTAGATGACACCCGACCTATCAACTACCAAGCCGCGCTCGTGCTTGTTGTTTATATAGGTGCAACCCGTTCTCTGGCATTTCGAACCCACCGCGTTCCGCTGCCAGAGATCATCCTCATCACCTCTCAAGGTTCCTTCCTGCGTCACGTGTGTATGTCGACTCAAAGGCACACACAGCCGCCATACCTCGTCAACACGACGACGGTCGACCGCCTGGACCAAGGTCACTTCTACACCGCCATGGTGTAGAGCAACACGCCGGCTCCCTGAAGACCAGTGATCTTCACCGCCGTAGTCTCCTGACCTTCTTCACTCTTCATCGCGCAGCAGCAACACTACCGGCACCACTGTCACTCCGCTCCGCTTCGACCCTCGCTACGTAGCGCAACAATAAAGGCTGACCCATACATCGACTGACGCCTTTCATTTCTCGCTACCCGACTCTACCGATCCGGCCCGCTCCCTCAAAACTAATAAATTATCAAAATTTTTGGTGACACTTCTGATGTTTTGGTTGAATATTTTTAAACATTAATTGCCCGCAAAATGAGTGAATACTTTTGATGCATCGATAATGTTAAGTGTCTCTATATTATTAATGTTTTGAATGTCTTCTTCGAAATGTTCGTGTTTGTAATCATGTTCATTGGCCATTTTTTAAACTACTATTAATTCAATATGAACTACTAAAAATAACTAACACTAAAAAATATATATATACCGTCTTATCACTATACATTATATATGTCTTCGTAAAATGTTAAATCTTTGTAAAGTTCATTCCAAAATGTTTCGTATAATGTCTTATCACTGTAAAATGTTTATAAGTAATATCACTTCCTATCAAGAACAAAATTAGCGGGCAGGGTCCGACGTCATCCTTCTGCGTAGGGACGGGCGGTGGGGCAGCGGGGGTCGCATTTATATCACTGTAAAAATGTTTATACGTAATACCACTCCATATGAGTCCGATGTCATCCTTCCATGAGCTAGTGGGCGGGCGGTGGGGCAGCGGGGGCTGCAGTTAGAGGAACAGCCGAGCTATTCTGTAATTATTGTGACACGAGATCGATCTCGTACGAGATGTGCTGTCAGATTTGTGCAATTTACTATGGTTGTCAAAATGTCAATTGCCTTTTCAATGCTAACTTCGCCGGTTATATGTAGTTTAAATCACGAAATACTGTAAAAATGCATGATGTATGTTTAAAGTTGTATATTATTGTAAAAGTTGTATTTATGACAAAGACCAATCAAGTGTGACACACGTCATTTTTTGCTCTCTCAAAGTTATTGCTTTCCTACAGTTAAAACATCAAATTATACATTCAAACTTTGCACAATTCTTCGGTGAATTCGTACAAAATTAGTTTTCATATTTTCTCTAAAGTGTTGATGGTAATTCATTGTTGAAACCAAAATTATAAAGTGCAGTTCTGCGTTGCCATACATTAGAATTTAGGACTACCTACGTGTAATAAGTGTATCCGCGCCGGGCAGTGCCGCGGCCGTCCCGTGCTCCGTTGCCTCACAGACATACAATACCTACTTTATATCCACATCGCTGTTCGCCTGACAAGCCAGAGGCGACCAACCTTTTAACATGTTCTGTTTTAAGTGCCAACTAACTATGACAGATGGCATCACTTGTAACTCCTGCAGTAAGCAGTTTCACTACGAATGCGGAGGCACATCTGAAACTACATTTCGAAAGGCTAACAATGAGAAAAGAAGAACCTGGCGCTGCACTACCTGCAAAACTTCACCCCAATCAACAGCTACGTCAACCAACCCCATAGAAGATGTGATGGTTGAAATAAAAAAAATATTCTCGGAACTTGCCTCCCTCAAAACCCTTAATAACCAAGTAAAGGAAGACATGTCTGAACTTAAAAAATCTGTCGACTTCAATAATTCAAAATTAGATGATTTTACTAAACGATTCCAAGCATTTGAACAATCGATGAGCAAAGTAGACAATCTGGAACGAGACGTTTCCTCTCTTCAATTAACAATAAAATCAATGCAAGAAGATTCAAACAAAAGGGAACAATGGATGAGGCTTCAGAATATTGAAATAAAAGGAATACCTCAAGATAAAAATGAAAACATTCCAAACATCCTATCAGAAATAGCAAACCAAATTGGTATTCACAACTTTAAAACCAGTGAAATCGAGTTCGCTACCAGAGTCTCAGCGAAAGACCCACATCATTCTAAATTAATCAAACCAATAATTGTAAAATTCACCTCCCGCTCACGTAAAAATGAATTCATCTCGGAGATTCGACGAAGAAAAGGAATAAGCACGAAGGACTTAAATTACCCCGGTGACGAAAGAAAAATCTATGTCAACGACCATCTGACCAGCTTCAACAAAAACCTCCTTTTTCGGGCAAAGGGGTTGGCGAAGGAGAAGGGGTACAAATTCACGTGGCTGAAAAACAGCATGATATTTGTAAGGAAAAATCCTACTTCACCCCCCATACTAATTACCAAGGAAGAGGACCTCAAGAAAATTTCCTAAGTTCTCCTGCATCCTCTTCGCGTCGTAAAATAGATTTTTTATTCTGTCATGTATCTCCCCACACATTCCCCTACTCCCATCATCCACTCCTATTACACCTACCCTCCCTCTCCTATTTTGCCCTCTCCCTTAAAATTCTTAATTCACTTCTAACCCAATCAAGTCAACTTTTCAAGAACCAATTTGAAAACCATGTAACCGCCTGTTGGCGACCACTACCTGCTACACGCTTTACACTCAGACCTACTCGACGAACTATCGCGGTCTCGCTTACACCAATTACCTTTTCTGCTGCTGTGGTAAGCAAATTATTATATACTCATTTGTCCACAATAATTTCACTAAAATACCTACTAAATAATATTATGAATAGTTCTTACCTTAAATATGGGTACCTACCTATATCTAATTATATCAACATCAGAACAATAGTATCAATAGCCGGACCTGAGATGCGTATTACAAGACATATACATTATTATTATTTTAAACTCTGTGATGCACCCACATGCATTGTGTTAGATGTACTTACTCTGTTAAATTGCGTGCCCTACAACCGAATTTACTTATCTTACGTAAATACTCGTTCATTAATGCACGTTCGTAGGTACTTAATTTACGCAGGTACATCTAACACATGCATTGTGTTAGATGTATTTATTCTTTTAAATTGTATGCACTATAACCGAATTTACTTATTACACTTATCACGTATATGTATAACTTACCGCTTTCTCACTAGCATTTACTTTAATACTCTCCCATGTCTTTAGCAATATATTATCAGAATGTTAGAGGTCTTCGAACCAAAACAACGACGTTCCTTCAAAATACCTTTTCAAACGATTACGATATAATCGCTCTTACAGAATCATGGCTCACCAAAGGCTTCAGAGACGAAGAACTTTTCGACTCTCGGTACTATGTATATCGTAGAGATCGCGACTATGCTTCCACCGGTCAACGTCTTGGCGGTGGTGTAGTATTAGCTATTAAACAGGAGCTGATCAGCATCGCGCGACCTGAATGGACCTCTTGTGCTGAAGACATTTGGGTCACCATTCGCACTAATAGTACACCTCACCGTTTAATCCATATATGCTGCGTATACATCCCCGGAGGGACTCAACATCAATATTTAATTGAAAATTTCCTAAACATGTTATCAGATGTGGTAACAAATAATCCCATGGATTCTTTTATTATCTTAAGTGACCTTAATCTTGCTGAAATTTCATGGACCCTAACTACGTCATCTGCTCACTATACAGCTAGTAATTACTCTACTCATATAAGTAATCATTTCGTAGACTGTATGCATTTTTTGGACCTCTCACAATACAACGGTGAACTAAACTCAAGCGGCCATATCCTAGATTTGATACTGTCAAATCTATTAATCTCTGTCGAATCTAATGACGACCCGCTAGTTCCCGAGGATGCACATCATAAAGCTTTGTCCATTAGTGTGCCATTTCAGGAAACCCCTTCATTGACAAATGCGAAAAGGAAAGTTTTTCTATATAATCGCGGAGACTACGCATCAATTAATCTCGCCCTAGAACAAGCTGACTGGGCATCCATTTTCTCTACCTCCCAAATAGAACCAGCGCTTGATGCTTTCTATACGTTTTTGAAATCCCTCATAAACCTTCACATTCCTCATAAATTTTCGTGGAATTTGAAATATCCTCCCTGGTACAATGCTGCCCTTATAAAGGTAATGAAGGAAAAATCGAAATATTTTAACAAATATAAAAAATACAAAAATCAGGCTGATTATGACGCATTTTCTCTCCTTCGTAAACGGCACAAAGATTTATGCCGGGAAAGCAAATCTCGCTACTTAAGTAAAATCGAAAATAATATATCCTCAAACCCGAAAAACTTCTGGAGCCACGTTAAATCCTCTAACAAATCTCAGGGTGTTCCTAAATGTATGTATCTTGGAGAGCTGAGAGCCGATAATGGAACAGCCATTGCAAATTTATTCTCAGAATATTTCAGTTCGGTTTTTAGTAAACCCTCCAATCCACCTGCCCGTAATCAAACTGACGTCGGAAACCATACATCCAATATAAGCAATATTGAGGTGACGCGAGAAATCGTCTTAAAATACCTTAAGCAAATAGATACTTGCAAAGGTGCTGGTCCTGACGAAATACCTTCAATCCTTATTAAACGATGTGCAAACAATCTAGCCTTACCCCTCTCTTTGATTTTCAATCGTTCTCTTACCGAATGCACTGTCCCAGTTATATGGAAATCCGCGTTTGTGTCTCCTATCTTCAAGAATGGTAAAAAAACTGATGTCAAAAACTACAGGCCAATCTCCAAACTTTGCATATTCAACAAAATTTTTGAAAAAATAATCTATGATCAACTATATGCTGCTCTTAAACCTAGCCTGAATATAAACCAGCACGGTTTCATTAGTGGTAAATCAACAAGCACAAATCTTTTAACTTTCACAGAGTACCTCCAGGATAATTTGGATAACCGAATACAAGTGGACACTATCTATACCGACTTTAGTAAGGCGTTTGACAGGGTCGATCACTCTATCTTATTAAACAAGCTCTTAGAGATTGGTATTCACGGCAATCTTTATCGTTGGCTCTCTTCGTATATCTCCAATCGTAGCCAAATAGTAGTGGTTGCTGGATTTAAATCAGATTCTGTTGCTGTTACATCAGGAGTTCCTCAAGGCAGCCTGTTGGGACCATTATTATTTAACATCTATATCAATGATATTGGTAACTGTTTTCTAAACTCCCAAACTATCCTGTATGCAGATGACATGAAAATATTTTCACCTATAAACTCAATCGAGGACTGTCAGAAGCTGCAAGATGATTTGCTACGCTTGAGCACGTATTGTAATGCCCATTGCCTGGAAATAAATATTTCTAAGTGCTTCATCGTGCGCTTTACTAGAAATAAAAACGTATTAATCCATGAATACTCAATTAATCATGTACCGTTGTCTATCAAATTCGAAAGTAAGGACCTTGGGGTTATACTTGATAGTAAACTGAATTTCAACAAACATATCGACCATATAGTCACTAATGCATCTTCTATGCTTGGTTTCATAATCCGCTCCTGTAAACAATTTAAAGACCTTAATACTTTCAAAACACTGTATTTCTCATATGTTCGTAGTATCCTTGAATACGCATCTCAGGTGTGGAACCCAGGCTATGCAGTGCACAAAAATAGAATTGAAAGCGTTCAAAATAGATTTTTAAGATACCTCAATTTCCGCTCTTTTCGATCTCATGTTAGTAATGAAGACTCTGCAAAGTTCTTCAAAATACAAACGCTAACTTGTCGAAGAAACATAGCAGATTCGGTAATGTTATTTAAAATTACACATAACTTAATCGATTGTCCTGATCTTCTTCAACGCCTATCATTCCATGTTCCAAATCGCAACAGCAGGCAGTCACTTACCTTTAATCTCCCTATTTGCAAGACCAATTCCAAACAGAACTCATTTATCTACAGATCCACACACTCATTTAACTCAAATTATTACCACATTGACATTTTTAACTCAACTTTACGTGACATAAAACGAAAACTCAGCAAGCACCATGACTCAAACTAGAAAGTTCAATCCCTATATATATTCCCGTCCTTTGCCTCTTAATCCTATTCCTATGTTCCTCCTCCCTCCCCCCCCCCCCTTTTTATATTTTGTAACTAAAAAATAAAACTTACATATCACACTTTATTATTATAACTATCATCAGTGGAAAGTTCATAATTGGCATAAATAACATCCTATTATTTTATTATATTATAATTTCTGATTTGCTGTCAACTTTCTCCAAAATAAATAAAATAAAAATAAAATAAAATACCGAGGTTTTGACGTTTGCAAAATTTCGTTTCAATTCAAATTCGCATGAATTAGGTAATTTGTCAAAATTAACGTAAAAACCTATTTTTTTGTACGTAAATAGTTGTTTCTTCTACTTACTAATTTTTAAAATGAAGTGTAATTTCCATAATCTTTGCCTAAAAGTGCGGCGGTTAGCAGTTTTTTCGTCCCCAAATATTCAATTGTTCTACAGATGTTGATTTGCCATCGAGATATGTATTAAGCTCCTATTTCTTCAACAGATGTCTAGTAGGCGAGCGGGCAGCTGGAGATGATGATTAGTCGGCTGGAAGAGAGACCGACAATGACTTCGGGGCGGCAGCAGGGAAACGATGGCCGCATCAATAACGAATTGGCGTGGTCTTCCCTGGCGGTCGACCTGAATGCTATGAAGCTCGGGTGCACGAAGAGTGACGACAAGTGGCAATAGGTATGCACTCATTATATTATTACCACTATTATGTTTCTATGGAGGTGTCTACTAATATCTATAGGAATTCCAAAAACTGAAATAATCGAACTAATATCTATGAGAACCAAAGTGTTGACAAATATCTACAGCTCAAACTGTAAACTAATATCTATGAGAACCAAAGTGTTGACGAATACCTACAGCACTGGCAGTGGTTGGATTTGCAATTATGTATAGCATATTGGAATAACGTAATTTTGCGCATGCAGTTTAAAAAACTTAATTTATGTAAGTATGTATGTAAAAATCCCTAATATTGGACTATTGGACACATTTAGCTGATTAGTCCAACCTACGCTCTGTAGATTAAGGCCGCCAACTTTATAAAATATCAATGCGGGACAGTGGGTGTCAACGGGGCGGGGGAGGGGGGGGGGGGGTGGAAATCCTTTTATTTTTTATTACGACCTCTAAATTAAATCTGTATGCGGCGAATTAAAACTACACTCAGGACATGAAAATGGTTATCTGGCAATACATTCATAGTATTCAACAAGAATTTTATACCTGTACTTAGAATAAGTCTAGCTTCCTGCATTTAAATGTAGAGTCGTTCTAAAAAAAAATCGGCTCAAAAGGTGGGTATGTGGTGGATAACCTCCAATGCACTTTGAATAATATAATGTTTTCCTTCGAAATGCATCAGCAGATGAATCCACAGCAGAAATTTAACATTCTGAATACAAAGGTGGTTTAAATAAAATCTGTATGTGGTGAATTAAGACTACACTCAGAACATTAAAATGGTTTCTCTTTGATTCTGGCAGCACATACATAGTCTGAAACTAGAATTTTATAACTGCACTTTGAATAAGAGAATAATTTCCTTCGAAATATGTCAGCAGACGAATCCAACTGGAATTTTACATTCTGAACACATAACTGGTTTACATTAAATATGTATGTAGCGAAATAAAACTACACTAAGAACATGAAAATGGTTTCTCTTTGATTCTGGCAGCACATACATAGTCTGCAACTAGAATTTTATAAATGCACTTCGAAAAAGAGAATATTTTCCTTACTGGAAACTGGTGGAGTCCCTTCTAATGCACTTCGAATAAGAGAATATTTTCCTTCGAAATATGTCAGAAGACGAATCCAACTAGAATTTTACATTCTGAACACAAAACTGGTTTAAATTAAATCTGTATGCGGCGAATTAATACTACATTCAGAAATGAATGTTAACACTTTTGCCAAAAAGGAAATTATTTTTGCAATTCTTCACTGAACTTACAACACCGCTTTTTCGCGGTCGGCATGGTCAAGAAATTATTTGATTTGAATTGAGTGATAAATATGGGTTATAAATATTACGTGTCACGGCGTGCACTAATTCGTAAACAAAACAACTCAATCACTACTACTACACTGGCGCTCTTGGACTCTTGCTTGTTACGTAAATAAACCAATCCCTAGATCGATATCTTCGGGCCTTTTCCAGGGACAAATTTTGTCTTGAACTTAACCAAATGGCTTAAATAGACTAAAGATAGAGGAAGTTTCTTTGACTACCATAGACAGTATTTAAAAAAATATAGAAATGCGGGACATGCGGGACGCTATATTCGATTTGCGGGACTATTTTTGTAAATATTGCAATGCGGGACAACAACTGCAAATGCGGGACGGTCCCGCAGAATGCGGGACGGTTGGCCGCCTTACTGTAGATATTAGTTCAACCTACGCTCTGTAGATATTAGTCAACACTGGGACCGTCATATATATTCGTTCGACCTTAGCTCTGTAGATATTAGTCAACACTCTGAAGTTCGTAGATATTAGTTCAACATATGGGCTGTAGATATTCGTCCGACATACAGGCTGTAGATATTAGTATCTGGAGTCGTTTCTATTATTGCAACGAGGTACGGAATTCAATTGGATTACGGATTGAAATAAAAAAAATATATTTATATTCTTTATTGATATAATTTGAATTTTATTATATTTTCTGTAGTACAAAAATGTCTATTTATTTCAGACGTGGAGGGATCAGAGAAATGGCGTCAAAAAAAAGCATCTGGTTTGCGATCGGAGATGATGAAGAGCGGAGGTGGCCCCAGCCAGGCACAACCCTTGACTCCGTTGGAGGAAAGGGTCCTGGCCATCATTGCTGCCGAGGCAGTATATGGACGTACTGCCACGGAGTCCGTACCTGTAAGTTAACTAATTATTACGATTATATGGAAGTATTTCACCATCCTCTTGATAGCTTACCCATAGGCCATAGGAATATGTATATTTTCGAATTCAAGTTTAAGATTTATTTCCTTATAAAGTCGGAGCTTACTATTCTACACCTACTCGAACTTGAGAAAGGTGACTACAAATCGGATAAGTTAGCCAAGTTTTTTTCCTATAGCGAAGTATTTATTCATTATTTATTTTATTAGTACACATTATCTTACTGATAAGCTAACAAGAGGATAATACCCCCCAAGTAAGTTGTTATCATCTCTTGCTTAATAATATAGTTATATTATTATGAAAATCGTGTTGACATAAAAGTGTAGCTGGAGAATATGTTATAATAGACTGAGTTGTTTTGCGGTCTTTCTCTCTGCCTGCCCCTGCGGTGAAATGACTTGATGGTTAGACAGTTAGTAAAGTATCAACGGTTCCTACTTTTAGTTGCAATTGTTTAGAACTTTATTGTTGATATCATGCATCGACATTCAATATAAAAATACTATGTGACCCGGTCACACGTTGCTGTGGATAACGAAACACAACGCCATTACCCAATCTTTATAACTAACGCCATCTGTTAATTTGGATACATATCAAATCCACACCGTCTGCTTGCCAGCCTGCTCCCTTTATATATTATATTATTTATTACAGCACCCTTGAGGTGATTTTCACAAAAACAGCGGTATACAAATTATCCAATTATTATTATTATTATATCAATAAATTTACACAAAACCTTGATGCCTAAACCTACCTCATGAATCACTCTATCTATCGGTGAAAACCTCATGAAAGTCCATTGCGTAGTTTAAAAGATCTAAGCGTACAGACAGCGGGAGCGACTTTGTTTTATACTGTGTAATAGATAACTGCTTGTGGTATATTTGATGCAGCTTTCAAAGAAAATACAAGGGTGTGCATTGCTCAGTTATTTTAATGATACAAGATAAGCTAATACCTTTCGACTGTTGTTGCAGATTGATTTCATAGTGGAAACAAGTACACCACCATCATCACCACTACCGGAGGTGGAACACTTGCTACAACTGGAAGTGTAGTACGTGGCCCCATGTCCTGTAGAGGCAGTCCCGCTTGCAAGTAACCGTAAGTACTAAAGCACTGAAATACTAAGTAGTGAAGAGTGTTTTCAAATACTATAAAATGGTATGTGACAAATAACAAACGTTAAAATATTTATTGACTATTTTGTTTCAGCGAATAGAAAGGCGCTCTCCATAGAAGAGCTTTTGATATTGTTAGAGGAAAGCAGAGAGAGGTGAGAGGCGATGCAAGAGAGGAAAAGCGGCTCTGCCTGGAAGAGAGGCAGGAGAAGAGAGGGAGAGGAAAGAAGAAGAGAGGAGAGGCAAGAAGAGAGGCGAGAGAGAGAGAGAGAGAGATAGAGTGAAAGAGAGAGAGAAAAAAGAGGAAGCTCAGCCTAAAGGAGAGTAGACAGGCGGCTGATAATGCAGGTAATTTTAAATGAATATTTGCAACCTTTGAAAGATGAATTTATTTTGATTAATTAAGATAAATTTATAAAAATGCGCTTATACATTTTTATATAAATTGGTGACAATCCTACACCTAGCAATTTGACCTTGTTATTATCAAGGTTGTCGTCATCTGCATGGAGTCCTTCAGCAATTCGCCTCAAATTATCTTTGACACACAAGTCTGCTGATTCTGGCATTTATAATTTTAATAGTCATCAGGGGAGTATAATGAAGTACCCGATGCTTGAGTATACAGCTTCTTAGGTGTGTCCCGAGTGTTAGCGTGGTCCTGAGGTAAGGCTCTCGACTCACAATCCGAAGGTCGCAGGTTCGAACTCGGCGTGCGCAAATAAATTTTATTGGATTGATTACCGCTTTCACAATTAATTAATTAAAAATAATTAATTAATTATAAATAATAATGGTGACCAGATCTGAATAGCCAGGTACTTGCCCACCTTCCTCTTCCCCGTCTTCTTCCCCTCCCCGCTACCTTCAGCTTCACGACATACCCCAATTGGGGATGCCATAGTCTCACTGGATCCAGACGGGTGCTGTTCGGGATTCTTGTGCGGTATTCATATAAAAAAAGACTAAAGTAATGCTCAATGCATTTCCGGGCCTTGCAATGTATATTCTGTATATGTGGATTCTTGCGAACCGGAAACTGCATTTAATATTGGCGTTATCATGTACGGACGCAGTAGAAATGCCTTCGATGCATCCTACCACTCCTGGAAATTGAAATTTTTCGTTAAGTCTAAAATAAATAACAGTACATAATATATTATACAACTAATGAGGTAGATACGTCGCTAACTCTGAGTGAAACTTGGTACCTTACAACGGTAATGATTAATGATTTATAATAAATAAATAATACCTACATAACACAACATGTATGGCGTACGAAGTAATGCACCAATTTCACCAAAGTAGCACTAAATTTGGTACTATTTTATTATATTATATTATATTCATAGTTTATATTCTATCTATATTTATGGTTATTGTTTTTATATTTTAGCAGGAGTAGTTCAAGACACAAGCGCGGTGTATATTCATACTGTCGTACTTATAATATAATACTGTATAAAACATGTTTTAAAATCAGTGAAAATAATTTGTAGCCACATCATTGCAGTTTCATCGCTCAAAAAATCATATAGATTATTACGTTCGTTATTATATCTAATATTGTAAATTTTAATATAGTTTCTCCTATAAGTGTACTTGTATTAAAAGTTCAAACTCCTAAACACATAACCTAACATAATTTGATTTCTTTATGTTGTAAATCTTTTGTAATTCCTCCAACTTGTTCTTTTAATTCCTCCATATTGTAAATCTGAATGTATTATACATATGTTACCAGGTTAATTCGGTAAATCCGATTATAATATTTACTACCAGATTACCTTTCTACTTTGTCACAAAAAAATGTATGTGTACTTATATTTATATATTTTATATACATTTTCTTTATTACACCCCTTAGCTTCAGAGAAAAATGAAATTTTCAGTTTTTTTTTTTTTGTTTTTGTTATGTAATTATGTACATTTCAGGTATAATATGAACTAACATGTCAATTTGTCTGTCCTGGAACGGGAAACTTTCCTAGTTGGACAGGCAAAGCTTCCTAATTGTAATTTGTACTTTCTTTTGTATTTCTATAATAAATAAATAAATAAATATTTTATTTGTTTCAGAATCACACACACACTGTACACCATTTTTGGGATTTTCAACAAAATATATTTTTTACTAAAACATACCCTTTGTTTAACTTTATTTCGTTGTATGTTTACATACTCTGTATGTACTCTGCCAATAAACTATCCAATAGGGATGCAATAAGGACACTACTGGACTGATATGACGACTAACAGCCGTTTGCGATACACAGATGTGTGTAGCATAATTACATGAATCTACAAATTCTTTCAAAGATAAGCAAACACTTCTTTAAAATTAACTGCATTGTCAGCCACCTACTCTCCTCCGGGCGGAGGTCCTTCTCCTCTCTCTTCTCCCACCTCTTCTAGACAAAGCCACCTTTCCTCTCTTGCCTCTCCCCTCGCCTCGCTCGCCACTCTACTTTCCTCAACCAACAGGAAATAATCTTCTGTGGAGAACTTTTCTATTAGCTGAAACAAAATAATCAATAATTAATTACTTTAACATTTGTTATTTGTCTCTAAGCATTTTTTTATATTATTTCCAAACTCTCATTACTATTTATTATTTCGGTGCTTAAGTACTTTTTTTTTCATTAACTCCACACAGGAGGCCCCGAGGAAAATAATTTCCCTCAGGGCCTATGTCATCTTTGAAGATGCTGTGTGGAGGGTCTTATTGAGGAAAGGAAGGAGTGAACAAGGGTCTTGAAGAGACCCATGTTGTAGGAGGGAGGAAACAGAGGCCGGCAAATCGTTCCACAGCCGAGCATAGAAACGACCCATTCTCATGTGACTAATGACAACCGTGTACAAATGTTGGGCGCGTGTTTCCCAACTATGCACCGGTGCCAAGGCGATCAATGACGCTAGTTCCTCTTCCATTGTAATACCGATACAACAAGGACAGCTTTCCCACCTGACGCCTATGCTCTAAAGATTGCAGTCCGTCTGTTTAGATGGGAGAATCTATCAAACAGACCGCCTGTTTCTGCAAGAGTCGAGGGTTTTTTTCAGGTATTTGGAGCTCCAGACCAGAGGTGGCTGCCAAATTCAACTGTGGGGTGCACTTGCGATTTGTACAGGGTTATCAGTTGTGTACTATTAAAGTATCTGCGGGCCCTGTACAGTATGCCCAGTTTCTGAGAGGCCAACTTAACTCTGGTTTCGATGGAGCCCCCGTATTTCAAATACCCTTACGGGCATTTGAAAGAGGGACCTCCTCATCAGTGCTTGGAACATGGGACGACGTTAACTTGCTCCATTTCCAGTGATGATGATGATGGCGGAGTCCTCGATTCCAATAGGAAATGAAACTACAACAACCCTCAAAAGGAATTAGCTTTTCTCATATCATTGTAAAAATAACCGAGCAATGCCCACGCGTATTTTCTCTGAAAGCTGCTGTCTGTACGCTTAGATCTTTTAAACTACGCAATGGGTTTTCATGAGGCTTTCACCAATAGATAGAGTGATTCATGAGGTAGGTTTAGGCATCAGGGTTTTGTGTAAATTGGTTGATATAATACTAATAATAATTGGATAATTTGTATAGCGCCGTTTTTCTGAAAAATCACCTCAAGGGTGCTGTAATAATATAGGATATAAAGGGAGCGGGCTGGCAAGCGGGCGGTGTGGATTTGATATGTATCCAAATTAACAAATGGCGTTGGTTATAAAGGTTTGGTAATGGCGTTGTGTTTCGTTAGCCACAGCAACGTGTGACCGGGTCACATAGTATTTTTATATTGCATGTCGATGAACGATATCAACAATGAAGTTCTAAACAATTTGCAACTAAAAGCAGGAACCGTTGGTAATTTAATAATTGTCTAAACATCAAGTCATTCAAATACTTCCATATAATAGTAATAATTAGTTAACTTACAGGTACGGACTCAGTGGCAGTACGTCCATATACTGCCTCGGCAGCAATGATGGCCAGGACCCTTTCCTCCAACGGAGTCAAGGGTTGTGCCTGGCTGGGGCCACCTCCGCTCTGCATCATCTCCGATCGCAAGCCAGATGCTTTTTTGACGCCATTTCTCTGATCCTCCACGTCTGAAATAAAGAGACATTTTTGTACTACAGAAAATATAATAAAATTCAAATTATATCAATAAAGAATATAAATATAATTTTTTTATTTCAATCCGTAATCCAATTGAAGTCCGTACCTCGTTGCAATAATAGAAACGACTCCAGATACTAATATCTACAGCCTGTATGTCGGACGAATATCTACAGCTCATATGTTAAACTAATATCTACGAACTTCAGAGTGTTGACTAATATCTACAGAGCTAAGGTCGGACGAATATCTATGACGGTCCCAGTGTTGACTAATATCTACAGAGCGTAGGTTGAACTAATATCTACAGAGCGTAGGTTGAACTAATCAGCTAAATGTGTCCAATAGTCCAATATTAGGGATTTTTACATACATACTTACATAAATTAAGTTTTTTAAACTGCATACGCAAAATAACGTTATTCCAATATGCTATACATAATTTCAAATCCAACCACAGCCAGTGCTGTAGATATTCGTCAACACTTTGGTTCTCATAGATATTAGTCAGCAGTTTGAGCTGTAGATATTCGTCAACACTTTGGTTCTCATAGATATTAGTCAACAGTTTGAGCTGCAGATATTTGTTAACACTTTGGTTCTCATAGATATTAGTAGACACCTCCATAGAAACATAATAGTGGTAATAATATAATGAGTGCATACCTATTGCCACTTGTCGCCACTCTTCGTGCACCCGAGCTTCATAGCATTCAGGTCGACCGCCAGGGAAGACCACGCCAATTCGTTATTGATGCGGCCATCGTTTCCCTGCTGCCGCCCCGAAGTCATTGTCGGCCTCTCTTCCAGCCGACTAATCATCATCTCCAGCTGCCCGCTCGCCTACTAGACATCTGTTGAAGAAATAGGAGCTTAATACATATCTCGATGGCAAATCAACATCTGTAGAACAATTGAATATTTGGGGACGAAAAAACCGCTAACCGCCGCACTTTTAGGCAAAGATTATGGAAATTACACTTCATTTCATAAATTAGTAGAAGAAACAACTATTTACGTACAAAAAAAATGATTTTTAGGTTAATTTTGACAAACTACCTAATTCATGCGAATTTGAATTGAAACGAAATTTTGCAAAAGTCAAATCCTTGGTATACAACTTTAAACATACATTAGTGGATAAATAATCATGCATTCTTACAGTATTTCGTATTTTAAACCACTTAAAACCGACGAAGTTAGCATTGAAAAGGCAATTGACGTTTTGAAAACCATAGAAAATTACACAAAATTGCACAAATCTATGCACAAATCTGACAGCCCATTTCACGTGAGTTCATCTCACCTCACAATTTTTAGAGAATAGCTCTGCTGATCATGATGATTGTGTTGCATTAACTTGTATAAAAAACCCTCTACTAAAAATAATTTGAAAATACATAAACAAAATGTCAAATATGGTCGACACGACTTTAACCTCAAAGGCAAAATTTATTACAGATTGTCCGCAAATATAGCTCTTCTAGTAAATTGTTGAGGGCCTAAATTGTGTTTCAATAAACACAATAACTATTATTTCTAAATCTCTATAAACAGTATGAAAATAAACCAAAAACACGAAATGTTGAATTGCATACTTGCGCATTTCAAATCTCAATACAATCTAATACACGCGGTCACCAGGTGACAGGTTAGCAGTGACGTCACCACTCACCATTTCAGTAATGCCAACTTAACGCTGTGTTTTCAGGAGAGGTTTAAAAATGCACTTTTTAATAATTTTTTAAAAACTCTGCGTTTAATATGATGAAATAAAACTTATATATTCAGAATCAGCGTTTATTGGTCTATATGCACATATTTTTTTAAAGCCATAATATTTTTCACTGGAATTCCTTATTTATTTATTTATTTATTTAAACGCCCATTGGGCTTTTACATACATTGTTATAAGTATTATTACATTAACTATATGGCATATAAAAGTTTAAGTACATATATGAATAAAATAATTATTATATGTGTAGTACCTACATAAATGTTTTACAAATAATATAGAATACCATTATGGAGAACAGTTTTTTTTTTTTGTACTTACAAACAAAAATAACGGGATTGAAATTAATCAGCATTAGTAGGGACTTAAGCATAATCGAAATATAAATTAAATTACAATATTAATTTGTAAAGTTACATATATATATTAAAGTTAAAAAGTCTAAAAGAAAAGAGTGAAATAGATAGAAGCTAAAAAGGGTTTTTCACTATGGAATGGTGAAGTCATACATTTCAGCAAAGTGTTTATGTAAATTTCGTTTAAGCACTGCTACGGAATCTCTAAATATATCAACGACATTACCAAATTTATTACCAAAATTTTGTATTCGATTTAGGGATATGTGCGCTTGATAATTTGTTTTGAAATTGTCACAGTAAAACGTGGAATTTTGTCTCGTATTTTTGGGAGGTACAAATAATTTTATTGTGGCCAGAATTTCAGGGCTGTCGATTCTATAATTAAAAATTTTATTTAGTAGAACAAGGTCGGAGATAATTCGCCTATCTGACAGCGTAATCAAATTTAGTTGGTGCATCAGCTGGATATAATTTATATTTTGGATTGGAATATTTAGTTTAAAGTTAATAAATCGTAGAAATTTGTGTTGTACCCTTTCAATATTGTTGGAATGTATTTTATAAAAGGGGGACCAAATAGGCGAATTATACTCTACTTGACTTCTTACTAAAGATGTGTACAGTGTTTTCAAACATTCTAATGACTTGAAGTCGCATGCGGTTCTACATATAAACCCAAGCATTTTTAAGGCTTTATTTGTGATTTCATTTACATGCGGATTGAATGTTAACTGTTCATCAAATATAACACCCAAGTCCCTGATTTGAGTGACAGCTGTCAATTTTACGTTATTTAGCGAATATACATAAATTATATGATTACGTATTTTACAAAAACGAATGACCTGACATTTTTTAATATTAAGAAACAGAGAGTTGATGATGCACCAACGATATAGTTTATTTAAATTAAGTTGCAAAGTATAACAATCGTCTAAACTACGTATTGTTTTATATATTTTCAAGTCATCTGCGAAGAGAAGAACTTCCACATCTTTAAATATGCTAACAATATCATTAATAAATAACAAAAAAAGAATTGGTCCCAGGTGAGACCCCTGAGGAACCCCACTTGTGGCTTCGAAAACGTAAGATTCCACAGATTTTATTTTCACACATAGCTCTCTTTTACTAAGATAACTATCAATCCAACTTAATAGATTACCCTTGATGCCCAACATACTTAATTTTTGTACAAGAATATGTCGCCTTACTTTGTCAAAGGCTTTGGAAAAATCAGTATAAATTGAATCCACCTGATGCTTCAAGGCAAGAGAATCAGTTTTGTAATTTTCGTATATGATCAAGTTACTTAGAGTGGATTTACCTGTGATAAAGCCATGCTGGTTGGGTACAATAATATTATTAATTTGTTTAATAATGACATCTAGGACTAACGATTCAAATAGTTTGGGAATAGCGGACAATATACATATTGGTCTGTAGTTAGATACATCGCTTTTATCTCCCTTTTTATGAATAGGCGTAAGATAGCTTTTTTTCCACTGATTTGGAAAACACCCTGACGACAAAGACTTATTAAATAGTTTAAATAGTGGATAAGTCAAACTGCGAACACAAGATTTTAAATATGTTGGAGGGAAACCATCCGGTCCAGCGGATTTATTAGTATCTAATGCTTTTATAGCCTTTTCTATAGCGTTTATTTCAATAAAACAATGGCTTAGGTTAAGTGATTCTTCAAGTGATATATCGTTTGGGATTTCATTATCAGGAATACTATCATCATAAACACTTTTGAATAAATCTGCAAAAAGATTGACAATGCCTTCGGTACTGTCCGCACAATTGTTATTCAGATGCAAAATATTTGGTAAACTACAGTCATTTTTTCGCTGAGCATTAGAAAAGTTACACAATTTTTTTACATTATCATGAACCTCCATTTCTATTAAACTAATATAATCATTATAACATTTTTTGGACAATTCTTTGCACTGCCTTCTTAAGTTAGTAAACGTTATATAATCATCTACGTTTCTAGATTGCTTATATATTCGGTGAGTTTGTTTTTTAGTATAAATTAATTCTTTTAATTCTTTTGAAAACCATGTGGGGTAAAAGGATGCATTAAAATTAACTTTTGGAACATGACGTTCTTTTGAAGTGTTTAGGATTGAATAAAACTGTTGGACTTGATTTTCAATATTGTTTTCATCTTCTAGAAATGACCAGTCTATATGGTCAAGATAATTAATAATATTTGTGTAGTCAGCTTTATTAAAATTGTACGATGAAGTTTTTAATTTCTCCAATTTTCTAGACACATTTGTAATAATAATATCTAACGCTGGATGGTGTTGGTCTAAAGGTAATAACAATTCATCCGATTGTTCTACCACTGTCCTTAAGTCACTAGAAAATACTAGGTCAAGCATTCGGTTATAAGAATTATGCACTTTATTTAACTGTTTAAGTCCTAGGAAAAAAGCCATATCGAGCATTTCCTTTGATTTGGCACACTGCACTTCTGTTTCGTTAATAATCACTTCATTGTTCTTATCGAAAGACCAGTCAATTTTCGGAAGATTGTAGTCGCCTACAATTATAAATTTGGCTTTAGGATATTTATATTTTAGTGTTTCTACATCCTCGATGTGGTTCTTGTATATTTGCAGATCTGACATTGGTGGAATATAAGTACAGGCTATAATGATTTTTGTTGATGAAATATTTAGCATTACAAAGATGTGTTCAACGTTTTTGTGTTTAACTGGCAATTTTCTAGATGAAATGTTTTTGGATATGCACACCATTACACCTCCTCCTTTTGATTTGTTGCTCGTATTGGGGTCACGGTCAAGACGGTAAATGTTATATTGGTTAAGGCCTAATTCCGATGAATTGATGTCCTCATTTAACCATGTTTCTGTTAATAACAATATATCATGTGGGATTGTGGGAGAAGTTATTTTGAGATGTTGTAATTTGGTTCTCATTCCGCGAACATTTTGGTAATACCCAAACAATTTTAGGTGCTGTTTAAGTTTTTTGGCACATTTTTTATTATTTTTGGAACAGAGTTTATGTACTTAATTGTTATGTTTGTTTCCCCATCCGCTTTTCTCATTTCAAACTCTTTCCAAACATCCGACATTTGTTTCCTTTGCAGCTCCGTGAGATCTTGTTTAACTTTGATGCCGTTCTTCAGTTTATATTTATTTATGATTATTTGCTTAGCTTGGTATGAATCTTGCAGTTCTACTTTTAAGGGCCTGATCTTGTCAGTTTTTCTTACGCCAAGCCTATATATTTTAGAAATATTTATCTGTAATGTATCATCGATACTTTTCAACGTAGAACATACTTTATTGTTGTCATCAGATATCCTGTTAGTTTGATTCTCGTCTTCACTTTCAGGTACGTTCAGCAGAATGAGATTTTTCGAACGTAGATTCCTTTCTGTTATCTCGGTAATTGCGTCACATATTTCCATTGAAGTGGATTGAGTAGTCATTTCATTATTACCTTTCATTATGCAGTTCGAAAATGTAATAGGTAATAAAAAATTTGGCTTATTAATTTCATATGACATCTTGGTGCACATTGAACCAAAGTAATGTAGATCACTGTGAATTGGTTCACTATGTACATGGCTTCTAAAATTTTCCGGGTACCCTTAATTAGATCAACTTTAATGTTTTCTTTGTTCAACAAACTGAATGGATAGTAAGCATAAAGTAGTGAGAATTAACAAGCACACAGAGAAGGAGATGAAAAAAGGTTTGGAGTCGAAGAAAGTAGGAATAAAATATCATTACAAATAATATGCATTCCCTATCCAACTTTCTGGCGATACTGCAGAGTATCAGACTTAGTTAAATGGTTATCGAATAAAATACGTCATCAGCGGTAACAGTGTGGTTGATTCCAATACAAATTCACTGTCACCTTATAACATTGACAATCAAAAACATTCGTTTAAGCTTCTTTCCATATCCAATGTAATAAACAAAATTATGCTACCTACATTTTTGTTTTTCAATAATTCAAAAATTGATTAAAATCATTTTTTTCAAATTGTGCAATGATCAAAATAAAGCTCTTGTTAATTTTAATGAATTACTAATTTTTTTTGTTAACAATATCTGTAAAAACGATATAAATAATAATAATAATAAGTTGTTTATTTCAGCCGAACAGAGCGGTGGGTGCAATACTCTGTCAACCATATAAAAATATAAAGTACATAAAATGGATTTACATACTATGAAACAGAAAAAATAAAATAATATAAAAAAGATTTAAAAAGAAAATATATATATACACATTTTAAGTACTCGTATATCTACTACGGGGGCTTCAGATGAATTCTCCATGTTCGGTTATCATAAAATTATTCATAAAATTAAATGCTAATTTCGTTTTCTACTTGGTCGTAATATATATTCATGACAAATAAAAAATTAACATAAGTAGGTTCCTATTTTATAGATACAAAATGGCATCACTGAGATATAATCATAGACTAGGAAATTATTTTCTTTTCTTTAGTGTCTATGGATAAATTTACTCCGAATGGGCCGTTTTCTGAGTAATTCCAAAATATCCACGAGATGGCAGCACGGTGTTTAGCGGTCCTCCTGTCATCTAATTTGTGGACCAAATCTATGGACTGACGCACTGACGTCTTTCAATGATTGATCTGTCATTTCGATAATTTGCAATTTGTTTTCCGACAAGTTTAGCCGAACAGAGTTTGCTCGATTTGTAAGTAAAATGCACAAAAAGTAAGATGCTGCTCTGAGCCACAGACCGTGCTGCTCAACGGCCTCGACGAGGCTCTCAACGGCGATGGACTCCTTATCGTAGCGCTGGTTCTGCCCTTCAAACCATACGTTGAATGTAAGATATGGATTTTATTATACCTCTAATACTTTAACCAGGGATTTAACCGGTCTTTTAAATGTGATCAATTTTAAGTAAGTGGTACTATGGCACCCTCAATCAGGGTTTGTTGTGAGGCTGAACTGAATGGGGGAGGAAAGAATATGGGAAATGTGAAGGCTGGGAAATGCCTGGCTATTCACACCTGGTCGCCTAACACAACTATTGCCATTTCAAGCAATGTATCCCTTCTAAATGGTGGTTTTTCACCGGCTGTTTAAGGAAGGGCCTTAAAGAATGGATTTTTAATAAACATCTTGAAAAGACCACTATTAAATAAGGGAGGAGAGGGAAATATTCCTAGTATGAAATATTGCATGAGAACAAGTCGAATGCTGCTGTCATCTACTGTGGATGGATGTTCAGCTCTTGTCCTGCGAATTTCTTGCTGGTGAACCGATACCAAAGGGATCTCATCAATTTATTAACATTATCTGCTACGTGCATTGCCTAGATCTGAATAACCAGCTAGTTACCAATTTCCTCCAGACTCAAAAGCTGCTGTTTTGTTACTCTTAATTTTTCATTATTTTTGACATAGGTAAAAGCAAAGCTTAAATCTCAAAGCATAAAGCTCGTGGCAAAAATTTAATCGCTTAACATTTAAGCTTAAACTCAAAGCTTAAAGCATGATCTTTAATTTCTCCCAACTATGTCTAGGATATTGCACTGGTCGTCTTCTCACGGATTCCTTGTACTATTCAATTATAATTTTCAGACGAATCTGACCACATGGCGAAGGAGCGTCTGCCCATCCGAGGCCACACATTCGATGAGCACGTGGAATCCTTCATCAGCTACTGCGCCACCACCGTGGGGCTCCAGGTCATGCAATGGTCACGCTTGCCCTACCTCTGCGAGGGGGACTTCAACCAGTCCTACCACTGGCTGAACGACTCCATCTTCATCATCAAAAAGGACCCAAATTTCCCCGACACCACGGCTGAATGGAAGTTTTATTAGGTTTACTTATATTACCTCTCACCTTTGTATTTTGATATCCCTCATCTGTGAAATAGATTATATTTCTATTGAACGTTTACAAATAAAATTTTAGCATAGGAAAAATCAATGGTTTATCAATAAATAAATGTTAATTAATGTTGTATAGTATGGGGGTTGCGAGATTTTTTCGATTAGTTACCCCAAAATAAATATGTGTCAAAATATGTAGTGCGCAATGCTATTTATTACCCCTCTGAGACTTGAAATTGAGAAAAAACTGACTTATTTATTCTACACTATTTGCTAATCTTATTTTCTTTATTTTAACAGGTTGACTGTTCACAAAGTTGCTCACGCGTTGACCGATGCTATCATAACTATGTAGCGGCCTCTTCTGTTAAAACCACCGCAGCGCCACTGGTTAACGATCACACCAAAAATAAATATCTAGGTGCAAGCCGCTACTGTAAGTACGTCTACCGCCTTGTAACAATTAACGCGGCAACCTACTGGAAAGTTCCCGACTGCACAATACTTTATCAACACAGCGACTCGACTTTTCTCGAACGTTCTCACCTTAGGCGCGGCGGTCGAATTTCACACGCCGTTCTCGAAACTACTTGCCCGACCGGCAGAGTATAAAAGCCAGCGCAGCCGCATGCAGCTCAGTCTCAAGTCTAGTCTCCAGTCACACACACAGTTACCAGTGCACAGCTTATCAGTGAATTCGTTCCAATGCGGTATCGGCTGAACGGCCAGCCCCGGCGACTCAAAGCCGGCACCTGTGCCCGTTGCGCCCGCAGCCTTCGAGGACCCATCATCTCGCAGCTAATATGGTCCACCGCACCATCAGCTTTGGAGAATCCTTTACCCGCGACTACAAGGCCAGCCGCGTCTTCTGTCAAGGGTGCAGCAACATCTCAGGCATATCGAAGCCCGTCGCGCTTCACTGCCACTGAGACTTTCTCCTCACAAGGTTCACCGCTGTCCACCTCCGCGATTCAAAGCGTCGAGTGACATCCTGGACGTCATGGTCTTCTCCACCACCTCGGTGCAGCGCTACATGCTGGTGACATGCAGACCCGTGGTCTGCTCCATCACAGCATCTTCGACCATCATCATCAATCACTGCCAACACCACTTATGACTTTCACTCGCTACTATTCGTGTCAACACCATCTGACTGTTTGCTACGTAGCTCTTCAATAAAGACTTCGACTCACTACATCGACTGACGCATTTCATTTCTCTCGTCCCGTCTCTACCGATACGGACCGCTCCCTCAACTATATAATATTAGAATCTTAGAATGTAAAAAAAAATAAAATATATGCCAAAACAATAAATAATTTATGTATAATGTTAATTATTTGTTGTACTGATGTGTTCTTCTATGTGTATAATGTTTGTAAATGTTTTACGACACATTTATATTATGTCTGTAGTCTTGTTCTTTTCATACCTCGAGAAATAAAAGAAAGTTTTTTTTATTTATTTATATATTTGTTGAATTATTTTGTGTTATTTAGTACAATTAAACAACAATATTTTTTAACCATGGCAGTAGCTGTCGTGAAAGGCTGCAGAAAACCATGTCAAAACTGCAGCAACTCACTCTTTATTTTAATAAAACAAATATAATAATGATCTTTTCGATATTTGTTTTTGGGGTGTTATGCCGTGTTGCGCTACCTCCTTTAGCCAACGTTTCGGACAGCGTTGCAATGTTGCAGTGATCCGGTAGATCTGCCCTGATGATGGACACTGCAACGCTGTCCGAAACGTTGGCTAAAGAAGGAGGTAGCGCAACACGGCATAACACCCCAAAAACAAATAACGAAAATACTTTTGGCCGTGAAAATCTTAAAACGTATCATAATAATGATCGTTTATTTCAGAATGTTGTGCAAAGCAATACATTCCATATTTTGAAATAGTTCAAACATTGACAAAATAACAATGCATTCATACATAGAATGGAACTGAAAAGAAATGAAAAATATAGTATATAATAATAAATCCAAAAAAATATGCAAATATCCGTTCATGGGGGATATTTGACAGGCTTCCATTTCCAGAAGGGCATCAGGGGTCAGGGGGGACTCCATTTCCATCCAGGCAACCATGGAAGTGATGATGGTATTCTTCGACTTGCGTAGTCTGCGCCATAAGCTTCCCCTGCGGTGGAACAAAAGTTTATTTTAATATAAACAGTTAACTTTTCCTTTTTATTATCTATCTATCTGAATGTCTGTATCTAGAGTCGGTCTGTCACACGGAGTATCAGAAGGCAATATGACTTCCACTGCCACGTCTTCTAGATTCACAGGTAACACTGCTTCATCTTGTGGTTTTGTAGAATTCATATATATTTTTTCACGTATCAGACACCTTCCCTGTCTGTTTCTTAATTCTAAATTATATACTTCTACTTTTATCCAGGGAAATATTGAAGGAACTACACCTTTCAGTAGCTTTTGCCTGTACAGTACATCTGAAAATAAAATTAGGCTCAAACTTCCATACTTACATTATATAAAATACGAAATGGTCTACGTTGAAATAATAATAATTTGAATTTTTTCCTAAAACACTGAAAATTAAATTACAATCACAAGTATACAGACACGGGACGAGAAATGCAAAGCAAATTAGACTGCCAACAATGAAGAATCACCCGCCCAGAAATCTCATGCCAGACAGTTTGATAACCGTGTAATAAAATTATTGGGTAAATTTTGGGGATCGCTGGCAACGGTTAATACGCACTTTTTTTTAAAAAAATCTTTTGATTCACCTTAATTGCATTAAAAGACAAGTATTTGCATTGGGGGAAGTGGAAAATATTTTTGTGTAACATGGTTTGTGAAACAAAAGAAAGTGCCCCTTTATAACGCCTACTCACGTCAAGGCAAGAAAAACATCCCAGTTTTCAAGTAGTTTAGCGGCTACGCTAGGTTTGTGTAACATGGTTTGTGATTCTGGCGTACAATCTCACAAGACGAAAGCTAATTTTAATTTTACGTAATGAAATATTTTCCACTTCCCCCAATGCAAATAGTTGCCTTTTAATGTAATTAAGGTGAATCAAAAGGTTTTTTTAAAAAAAAAGTGCATATTAACCGTTGCCAGCGATCCCCAAAAATTAATAATTATTGCAATACTTAATTGAAAATGTTTAATATGAAATAAGGTATTATGTCTACGGTAATTATTATGTTAGTTTTGGTTGACTACACTTATATTTAGGTACGTTTGTCAAATAATGTCAACTGCGAAGGAAGGCAAAATATTGTGTATAAAATTTTGTGCATTCTATGTCAAATGTTTCTTTACGTGTTCATTAAACTATACAAGTACTATCTATATTATATTGGGGTTTCAATTATAGTAAGATATTAATTGAATGAGTCATGTACTTACTGTTATAGTTAATATTATTGAATACATAATCTGTGTCCCTGAAATGAGCTTTACAGACAACAGAATCAGGAGTCGGTACCCGTTTGGAACGCCTAATTGAATGAATCCATTTCGCTTTCAAGTCTTTCAATCTTTGGGAACCTCGTGTCCACCCCTATTTCTACACATTGTAACACTACAACAGGTTGACGGCATTATTATAATATTTAAAAACACTAAATTGCGTAAAACGGCCTAAAAAATGAATGGGATCTGACAGTTAAATAAAATAGTTGGACCGCTAGGACTATTAGCGAACCTAGCGGCCAAAATCGTGCGAAAACAGCCCATTCTTCGTGTCATTTATTGTTGGTTATGTTTGACTTTATTCCTTTTGTCAATTTAAACACCAAACAAAAACGATCACTCCTCGTTCCTTCAAACTCATCATAAAGTTTTGCAGAACTAGCAGCCACTTGCGTAAAAGCATGAATTCCACCGCCATCAAGTCAGAACCAGGCACAAGTGTGGAAGAGAGTGTTGCCGTGATTCTTACGGAAATCGATCTAGAATATCCTTTTATCCATTCGGAATCTATTTCTGAAAATAACACAGGTATTTTGTTGTCTTTTATTGGTGCATAACTGTTACACAGTCGCAAAATGCAATCGAAAATAAAACTGCAGGTCTTTGCATGGTTGCATATATCCGCTGTCCGCCACGTGGGCGTCCTCCTACCGCAGAAACCTTCCTCATATAAAAATGTTTTTATTAGATATGAGCGGCATACAGACAAGGGAACTATATCATTCCTAGGTTGGGCGTCTTTGAGAAGGGAGAGTGTCAGTAGGGATATGAGTAATGCGAACTTTGAAGGGGCCTGTATTAAATGATGTAGGAAAGATTAATGCCGATAGAGCGATCCAAACTGTTTTTCAATGTTTTTTTGCGATTGTCGTTGCATATAAGTTTAATAAAAAATGGATGTACTAACATTAATAGAAAACATTAAAAGTGAACTAAAAAACATTTCGACCGTATTACTAGAGAAGGAAACTTTTTGCATTTGGGGCGGCGGAAAATGATGCTTTTTAAATTTCAAATGCGTAAAGTGAAATTTTATTTCGCGTACCGAATTTGCGCTGCCATTTATTGTACCTGTCATTTTGTTCTGTTCATTCTGTTGGTATTCTTGATACTTGATACTATATGGTAGTAATTCGTATGAGTTCGTAGCAGACTTCATACGGAAACATGAGATGTCATAATATGGTCGTGATTGTAAAGACAAACATAATTAATAATATTTAAATGTAGAATAGGTTTTAAAGCAAGATTATTCTTACTTAAAAATAAAAATTTTTAAATTAAAAAATTTTTTTAAGTAAAAAAAACGCGTGTTTTTTCAAATTTTTTTTTCTAATTTTTTTATAAGTAAAAATAATCTTGCTTTAAAACCTATTCTACATTTAAATATTATTAATTATGTTTGTCTTTATAATCACGACCATATTACGACATCTCATGTTTTCGTATGAAGTCGGCTACGAACTACGCTGTTGCTGTTGCATTATCAGGAATACCAACAGCACAAAAATGACAGATTATCATAAATGGCGGCGCAAATTCTGTACGCGAAGTAAAATTTCACTTTACGCAATTGAAATTTAAAAAGCATAATTTTCCGCCGCCCCAAATGCAAAAAGTTTCCTTTTGTAGTAATTGAGGCGAATAAAAAAGGTTTTTCTAAAAATTATTCGTAATAAGCGTGGACACTTCGATCGAAAATTTACCCTTTCAATTTACGGACGTTATTTTCTTATGTATATTTACATTTTTTGTACTGACAAATCGTCGTGGAATTTCACTTATTTTTGTAAAGCCACTTATTTTTATACTGACTTTCAAGTTTCTTTTTGATAACTTTTCCTATAATTTGTCCATACAGAGACTGGTAATAAAATAAGTATTGTTCTGTGGATATTTTAAAATCAAGATTACCTACACTTACTATAATCCTATTGTAGTATTGTATTATTTTTCTATATAACAGGAGTATTCCTTTTCTTGTTTTATTATTTTTCTATCCTTATTGTGCTTGTAATGTCGGTAGCAGATATATTTGTATATTTATATACCCACTCGTATTTTGTTTCATTTCATAAAAAGTAAAATATCAAATATCAATCGAAAATTCCGGTTGTCTGCGTCGTATTCACAGATAATAGAAACAAAGGGTCGTATTGCATTTCTCCCAGTATTCATTAAAACATTGTTATATATATTGACACGTGCCTTTCTCAGTTAGCAGAGAAATTCCGTATGCATGAGCTCTCATCATCATCTCGGGGTCCTGCGTGGGATAAAAGAAAGCTACTATCTGATGTAAATAAAATAACTCATATTAAACTAAATGTACTTGTTATTATTGACAAGCAAAAACATAATCTACATAAATACCTTTGTAAACTCATAAAGAAAGGTGTAGAAAGAGAGAGAGATAATTCAGTTATTTTAGTAGATTCCACTCCAAATGATCATTCGTAGCTTGCCATAGTTAAAATGGCGCACCTATTCTAACCTCAGCGACAAGGGCTCCAGATAGCTGGAGAAGAGCCCCAGAGCTGCCGCTTCGCAAGCCCATGACACCGTGAAGCATCCAAGATTCCAGTCCATCCACAAAGGCCCGCTGCTCCAAATGCGTTCGATGACCAATTCTGAGCATTGAAAGGATATAACCCGCAGCTCTAGACTGTAAATGTCATTTAAGAAGTGCCTGTAATCTTCATCAAAGTTGTCCTCGGTGATATTGGATTGTACGTGGCTGTAAACACGCCCGTCCAAAACATCAATTTATCAAGCTGTGATCAGAAAATCTCGATGGCTATTTCTCGGTGGATTGTTTTCCGCGTCATTACGAGCGTCAAGCATTAATTCTTCACATCACCAATTTGTAGGTGTTCGCACTAGCCTCCCTGGCTTGTTGAACAAAAACCCGGACTACATCAAGCAACCACTCTGTTAAAGCAAAGCAAAGTCGCTGATAGAGAAATTTACACAATCATTTACCAGTAATAATAATATTTCTCGTGCTGAGATTAAACACAAAATCACACTTCATAATATAACTCTTTACAAATCAAACTTCCGACAAATTCATTATTATGTCATGACGTCGCCCTTATAAAACAGTTTCTGTTTTTTTTTCTTTTTTCAAAACAATCGAGCCAACGTCCAGGCAATTTGAATTTGTTATTAATCGTTCCAACGGCAGCCGAAATTAATAATAGGTACTCATTTTGAGCAAGTACTGACTGAATAAGAACCATAAAAATAATTACGTTACAGTATCAAAAGTAAGAACTGTCTTGTATGATTATTTTCTTCAATAGTTCTTTGTCTATGGAAATGACATTGAACATTGAACCTTGTGACGTTCATGATTTTGTACGATACCACTTTTGCTCCACTTTTCGAAGTAATATTGTATTAATTTATCAATATTTGTGTTCCATTTATATATTTTTGTATGCCTTCAGTGACCATCACATTTATTCCGAAGTTATTCACATTCTTGCACTTCTACTTTTCTTGTGACGTTTCTTCAACACATTGGTATTGACCGTCGCGCTTCGACTTGTACGTAAGTAGGTTCATGTTATATTGACAAAGTGAGAACTGAGCCCCTTAATTGGTGCGTGTTTATTATAAGAATATATCACATTTTATAACTTTCTCGATTATTTATGCTTTAAACCGCTTACTCGTTAATACGGAAAAAAAAATTATCGAAGGAAGCAAAGCAAACACTTTGTAGTGTGACATTATATATTAAATGAAAAAACACACTTTGTAAAACACCACTTTTTATTGGAATTAATATTTAACAGCCAACCGGGTTTCGCTTATCTCAAGCTTCATCAAGCAACAAAGTTAATATAATAAGCCCTGATGAAGCTTGAGATAAGCGAAACCCGATTAGCTTTTAAATATTAATTCCAATAAAAAGTGGTGTTTTACAAAGTATGTTTTTTTCATGCAATATTTTGTATTAAAACCGTTGGATTCAGCTTTATTATTACGAAAAGTGAGGATTTATGTCGGGGGAGACCTAAAAACATGCAAAAAATATGCATTTAACATTTTAATATTGTTAAAATTAATTCGCTCACGCGGTAATGCCATTTTTTTTATTTAATAAAATGGTATCGATTACTTGTTTACATACATTAAATAAAAATTTCTATTAAAATACATTTAATAATACGCTTTACACCCTTTTTAAGAGCAAAGCTCGAGTTAAAAGGCGGATAAACGCATGTTAACCACAATTTAGCAAACGAAAAATAATATTTTTTTTAAATAAATAAATCAAAAAATAGATAGTTAACAGAAAATAAGAAAAATCATATTTATACATATATATTAATATTTTTTATATATGTATAAAACAAATAATAGATAAGAAAAACAACAGATTGAAGCGCAGGAGATAAAAAATAATGAGAGAAAAAGGATAACTAATATTATTTATTTATTTATTTATTTATTTATTTATTTATTTCTTTACATGGTACCTAGGTCTAATGTTTACAATTCAGTTTGTAACCTCACTAGGTCAAGCCTGTGTTGAGGTTAACAACTCTACAACTTAATAAAATAACACAAAAATAATACAGTTATTGAAGAACAATATTGTTGCATGTTTCTTACAGATTATGATTAATACCTGATAAGCTGAAGGCGATAGTACATTACAATGTTAACATGTAGGGTGACCATAATGTTGCGATTTGATTTTTAGAAATATTTTTTTTTTTTTATTTTAAACGAATTAAGATGAGAAATATATATATATATATATATATATAACTAATATATTATGTTATTAATTTGGAAGAGAAAGATGGTAAAACAGTTAAGACAAAATAATATGAATTTAATTTAGAAACGATAAATTAGAGAAAAACAATTTGCAATCCTCGGCTAACATAAATAATTATAATTATAATTGCGTTGTTATGTTGATAAGTTGTATAAAAAGAGTTTTTATTAAATTTTTGAATTTTTTGTAATTTGTTTCCAATCTTAATTTCAAGGGTAACTCCAATATATTTGTAGAATTGTTGGGCTGTGGTGGTGTTACAGCGAGGTATAGTCAGAGAACCAAGGATATTTGTTCTATTACTGTTCGAAAAAAGAGTGTTAACATTATTGAAACAATATTTGTGTATTTGTAAAAGCCTAATTTTTTTATAAATAGAAAGGACTTAAAATTCCTGAAATAATTTGATGGTAGGGTAATCGTATGGCTTTTTTAGAATTATTATTATTAATATTCTTTGGATAATTTCGAAAGGCAAAAGAGAAGTTTTGAAAGCATTGTTTATTCATCGTTTTTATTTTAACATTTCATAGACAATGCTGCCAATCATAGAAAGAATATTTTAACACATAAAGTGAACGCATTATTGACAAGTTTGTACCTGTATTTATAACAGTGGAACATGGAAAGAAATGTATTAGATTAATTACACAAACCCGCTAGACAAACCCTGCTTTGCCAACAAACCGTTTAAAACCTGGGATGTTTTTTAAAGTTATGATGAAATGCGAATTTATTTTAGAGAATTAATTTTATAAGATTGGTACTTCCGACAAATGTCGTATTTGATTGTCTATAAGTTAAAAAAAGGAACATTCCGTATTATCCGGGCATCAAACTTCGACAACACAAACTTTCCGTATTATCCGTGAGGTGAACTAACTGCATATTTACCCTTTCGCGATATTTTACATTGATCTATTCTAAATCAACCAGGTTAACACGCGACAGACAAGTAGATTTACGGTCGCTTTCAAAACTGCCAACCGAGCGATTAGTGGGTTTATTGATCCTTGGCCTACTTCTTGCTTCTCGATTCTGAATGGAAGCAGGGTGATACTGAGAGTATCTACCACTCAGATGACAATGGAATCAACCTGTTCCACCCACATATATTTGCAGTATACAGTAAATTTGACGGTTTTTCTCTGTGGCTACTAATAATACTGTGGAGAATAACTAACTTAAGTTGGTATTGAACCGTTCAAGTAAATTTTTGCCGGTCATGTTTATTAAACCAACATTGCATTTTGTTATCTTTACTTTAATCCTTAACTGATCGGTCTCTATTCTGTCATTTAAATGTAAAAGTGTCCGTGAGATATTTCATATTTACGCGCAAACAACTGAACATTACCACTTGTAGTTCTTTGCATGCAGCCGGGAGCGAATGATTTAGTTAGTCCTCGTCTACAAACTCATTTAATGAACTTCCCCCATTGTGTGAAAAACGGAGGCCGCCGCTTTCTCCTGTCAACTACAGGTGACAGGAGATGTAACGCGAATAAATATTTTTTTTGTACCACATTAATTTAGATCACAAAGAAAGTTAATCCGTTAAATAAAATGCTTTAATTTTTTTCTCGATCAATATGACTTCTATAAGCCTAATAAAGAGGCTCTCAATGGGACACGGGAACGGATAGTTTTACAGAAATGTTACCCTGCCAGAATCATTGATCTTATGCGATTATTTATTACTTACTCGGATAGCTATTTATACTTTTATATTCCCGCTCTCCATTTTGATATTTGTTGTACAAGGTTTAAATCTACGATATTAAATATTATTGTGGAGTGGTCTTGATCACCTCCAACACTTTAAATATTTCCTTCCAAATAATGGTAATTATTTGAAAGTCTTTTCTAAGCACTCGTAAATTGTTTTAATTAATTAATGTTCGGTTGCAGGTTAATTTATTGTGACCAACAGCTGGGACCTATAAGCATTATTGTATTGGAACTCTATCACAGAAGGCCATGGATCTTCCCAACCCAGAGAGTGTTTCCATCAAGGTGGAACCAGGGTCCCAGGAAGAGGGTGGAGGTGAAATGCCCTATACGGATATAGATATCTACCTCCCGGATGTGAAGAAGGAATGTTTGCAGTATGTGGAGAGTACTCCGGCAGTCAGTAAGTTTTTATTTTATTTTATTTGTTAGCGTTATAAACAGTCATTACAAGTTCATATGTAACAGTGTTAGAGATAGTCATATCATTGACCAATAAAATAACGACATAAAAATTTGAGACCATAATAAAAAGAAAAACAAACAAAACAATATATGTATGTAATATAAACAGTTCTGAAAAAGTGTATCTACTCTCTTAAATCTACAAAATATGTGTTTTCAAGGGTAATATATACTATAACATTTTTGAAGAGGTTATTTAATGCAAACTGCTGAAATCAAAAAAGAAAATGAAGAAAAATTAAAATGAAAAATGAACAAGAAAGATAAGGAATTAATGAAACATTAACTTTTCCGTTGAATATTACTTTTTCGAATTTTATGAAGTTAGCAAGGTTCGTGTTAAACATGTCAATGTCTGTGCATAATCTATTGAAAGTGCTACAGCTTCTTCTTATAAACACATTTTGAAGATAATTAGCATTGCTCTTAGGAATATAAAATATTTCTGGAGATCGAGTGACTCTTATTGGACATCTGAAATTAATATTTTGTAATAGGTAAGGGCTATCAATAAAATTGTGGATTATCTTATAAAGCATTACTAAGTCTCTGATATCTCTGCGTTGATCAAGGGTTTTGAGGTTCATAGAGACATAATTTACATCATTTCGCATGCGAAACGAAACATATTTCAAAAACTTTTTCTGGACTCTTTCTATATTTGATTTATATGTAGAACAATGAGGGTTCCATACTGTTGAAGCATACTCTAGATGGCTCCTGACGTATGATATGTATAGAATCTTAAATGTTTGTGGATTTTTGAAAACAGAACTTACTCTAAGTATAAATCCTAGCATTTTCAAAGTCTTAGACGTGATGTGCTCGACGTGAGATTGAAAAAGAAGCTTACTGTCTAATAGAACTCCAAGATCTCTAATTACATTTACCGTATTTAAAAGATTGTTTTTAATTATGTACGGATACAGTACCTATAGTGTTTTTCTTTCGAGAATAAGATATGACGGAACATTTATCTGCATTCAAAAGAAGTCGGTTTTCTAAACAATACACATTGACCAGGGAGTTCAGGTCATCCTGGAGCTCTATACAATCCATGTCAGATTTAATGATTTTGACAATCTTTTTGTCATCCGCATATAGGAACAGCTGAGAATTACGAATAGTTTTGTTAACATCATTCATAAAAATATTGAATAAAAGGGGGCCAAGGTGAGATCCTTGGGGAACTCCTGAGGTTACGGGGACAAAGCTAGAGCAGAACCCCAGTACAGTTACAGCTTGCGTACGATTGTCGAGATAAGAGGCTAACCAATGAAGGAGGTCACCGTGTATACCCATCAATGCTTCGACTTTCTCAATTAAAATGCTGTGTGGGATTTTATCAAAGGCTTTGGAATAGTCTGTGTAGACTACATCAACTTGAAAACCGTTATCCATAGCAACAAGGACTGTGTCAAAAATTCGCATAGATTAGTTTCTGTTGATTTTCTGTTCACGAAGCCGTGTTAATTCGAAATGATGTGTGGTAAGGAAAAATGATATCGAAAACAATCTTTTCAAAAAGTTTACCCATTCAATTTAATTTAGAGATCGGTCTGTATTTTATATGTTGTGTTTGTCGCCTTTTTTGAATAAAGGCATAATATATGAACTTTTCCATTCTAGTGGAAAAATACCAGAAGACAAAGAAGTTTTGAATATTAGACTTAGCGGATAACATAAAACATTAGCGCAATTCTTTAAAAATACCGGGTGTATGCCATCAGGCCCACTGCCTTTGGTAGGATCTAATGATTTGAGATATTTACAAACTAATTCAGTGTCTATATAAACATTATCAAGATTTAGTACTGAGGTGTTTGGATTATATATTCGATTGGTAGACGAGGTGGACGGGGCGGGGGATTCAAAGGAGGATTGAAAATGTATGTTGAATAAGTTACTTAAAGCTTCCCCACCCGATACACGCTGGGAGTTAAGAAACATATTGTTAGGTAGTTCAGAGCTTCGTTGCTTAGATTTAACAAAAGTCCAGAAGTGTTTGGGATCGGTATTGATATTAATTTCGGCCATATTAATGAAATTATCATAGCACACCTTCTCCATACGCTTTTGTCGTTCTCGGAGAAGAGAGAAAGTTTGATAGTCAGAGATGCGGTTATAAATTTTATATTTTTTGTGGAATTTAAGTTTATCTTTAATTACTTTTTTTAAGACAGCGCTGTACCATGGGGGGGTACCTGGAATCTATGTTAACTGTTCTAGATGGTACATGCGTGACAATTACCTTATTTAATTCTGAATAGAAGCGCGCCGTGACTGAGTCTACATTACTGCTGTTAAGAGTCGTTGTCCAGTCAACGGCTGCTAAGGCGCTATTAATCTGCACATAGTCAGCGCTGTGATAGGAGCGGACCGTGCGCGAGCGTGGGATTTGGAGCGACGGCTCGCGGGCCATGCGCAGCACCACCTCTAGCGAGCGGTGGTGTGCATCCTCCGGCACTAGCGGTGTATTGCACCCCCTTACAGTGCACATGCAACTCGAAGTTGCATTGCAAAAATTAAAAAAAAAATATATATATATATATATATATATAAATCCTTACAACTTATATTTCTCAAAAAAGTTCTCGATCTCCCAAGTGAAGACCTCATCTCATTTGGAACACGATATAAGTTACATGTATTTCGATACATTAAAAATATTATCCATTGAAATATAAGTAAATTAAAACATTAAAAATATTTGTTAAAACGCTTAACAATATTTCCTGAAAATGTTTTAAAACCAGTGAATATTCGCTCGCCTTCATACGTCCATTTTTTATGTTTTACTAGCTGGTCCCGGCATGCGTTGCTATGCCGTTTAATAAAGAAATTGTTCCTCCCTGAGTGTCCTTTCCCATTCGTCCCGTTCCCCTTCCACCTCCCCTTCTTCTCCTGCGTCCTCTTCCCCTCTCGCGTTCCCACTCCGTCACCTCCACCTTCCCTTTCCCCACTCCACTCCCCTCCCCCTTACCCCGTCCCGCAAACCCTTCTCCCGAGTTCTCCTCCCCCTCCCGGTTCCCTTCCCCCTCCCAGGTTCCTCTCCCCCCTCCCGCGTTCCCCTTCCACCTTCCCCGCCTTCCCTCTTCCCTTTCCCGCTCCCTCGTCCCGTCAACCCTCCTCCCGCGTTCCATATATTCAATCCCAGTACATTCAAACAGCCCGCGTGCCACCTTTTACAATTTTTATTCACATTTCCATTTTTCATGTATATTAAATTTGTTACCTAATATAGGTACCTATTTAAAATATCTAAAATTCTTGATTCGATTCAAACTATTAGGGGAGTACCTACTTTGAATAAATTTATTAAAGATTTTCAAAAATAGAATCCTGATTGAACAATCAATGTTTTGCAAAATATCATTCTCAAACACGCTAACTGTCAAACGTGCTCATGTTTTCTGAAATTATCCAATTTTCTGCGTAATTTTCTTAATTTTTCTCTCCGTAAGAACCATCCTCGAACTTCACGGAATATTCTAAAAAAAGAATTAGCGAAATCGGTTCAGCCGCTCTCGAGATTTGCGCTTACCAACAAATTTAGCGATTCATTTTTATATTATAGATGTGTCTGGATGTCTCTCAGTATTTCTAAAATCTCTATTCTTGACATTGCATTTTTATTATTTCCTTTTCAATATGTTGCATTTTTTAAACGTGTAATATCTGTGTAAAATGTACTTATATGTGTCTGTCCTTCCCGTAATGAGTTTTTCCTCAACACATTGGGAATAATGTTTTACTTACCATGTTTTTGTTATGCATTATTATTTAATAAAAAAAATATTAAAAAAACCCATTGACAATAAACTTCTAAACTCCATTCTGAAGATGCTCAAAGGTAAATGGTATTTCTTTCCTAAAGTATCGGTCCCTGAAGCGGACATCTCGGCTCCTTCTTATTTCTGAAATTAACCTTTAAGTCTCTTATCTAAATTACTGCTTGTGCACAGTATTTCAAACGTATTTCTATCGCCAATAATGCTATTTTTTTATCAAACACCTTAAAGACAGTGGCCTGGGGTGGGATTAATAATCTCATTTAACGAGTATTCTTCCAACGAAAATCATGTTTATAAATTCTACTACAAAGTTTATAACTGCTCTCGGAATACGATAATGGCATCCATCATCCATGTAAAAGGAATTCGCGTCTCGATCTTTTACACCGTGTTAATAAAATAATAAAAATAGTAAATAAAATATTTATTACTCACGTCGCTAGACACTCATGGTCCAGCAACGAATAAAACTTTCTTAGATCATTCACATCACTTCGTCCACGGACCTCTCTCAATCATTCTCACTGTAAATTAGTCATAAGCAATCCAAGTGCTTAACAAAATAAGGGAATTCTTGCAATTCATTACATGCGGTGTTGCCAGTCAAGATGAAATTATTGTGTATTCATTGACGGCCGGCGTAGCCCAGCGGTACGGCTCTTGACTCGCACACCGAAGGTCGCGGGATCGAATCCCGGCGTGGCGAATAAATTTTATTTGATAAATTTGTGCTATTTCACAGTTTATTCATTTAAAATAATATATTGTATATTTGTGGCACGTTCCGGGGTGGAAGATACTGTCAGTATCGCTCTGGTGTAAGACTACCATTCAGAATTGAAATGTTGCTTGAAATGGCATTAGCCGTCTTTGGTTACCAGATCTGAATAGCCAGGTACTTCCCCACCTTCCTTTTCCCTGTATCCTTCGCCTCCCCACTACCTTCAGCCTCACAAAATACCCCAAATGGGGATGCCATAATCTCACTGGCTTCAGACGGGAGAAGTTGGGACTCCTGGGGGCCAAGTCTCTATCTTTTATTGTTTACTAACAGCCTGTTACTTAACATTAATTACGTCACAAACACGTATTTTGACCTTAACGCATAGCGTTAAGGTGTTTGTTAACATTAATTACGTCACTTAACATTAATTACGCCACAAACACGTATTTTGACCTTAACGCATAGCGTTAAGGTGTTTGTGACGTGTTTGTGACGTAATTAATGTTAAGTAACAGGCTGTTAGTAAACAATAAAAGATAGAGACTTGGCCCCCTGTGCGATATTCATAAAAAAAATATAAAAAATGGGATATCGTCACAGAATGAGTAATCAAAAATTCCATGCTCATTTCAATCGGTCCGAATCGTAGGTGCGACAAAAAGTATGAAATGAAATGGTTTAAATTTATACAAGATAATATTATTATTTATTGTGAAAATTTCCAGCCCCCCATTAAAATGCCGCCCTGGGACGTTCGTAATTTAGAATTTTAAACACTGTTCTTCTTGGCTTATCAATGTAGGTATTGTATTGTTGTTTGTACAGGTAGCAGTAATGTGGAGACTGTTCCCATCAAGGCAGAACCAGGTCCTCGAGAAGAAGTTAAAGGGGGAATTACTTATACGGAAATTGACATACATCACCCGGATGTCTAAAAGGAATGCTCAGAGCGCTCTGAAAGAATTACCCAAACAAGAGGTAAATCGAATATTTGTTTTTTTTTTAATTTAGGGGCGTGGAACCTTTTTGCTGTCGGAGAAAATTTGGATGTTTGTAGTATCACCCGCGAGCCACAAATAGATTTTCATGAATTTATGAATTATTTTAATGTTTACTTGGCTTACAGAACAAAAGGCAAGTTGTGACCTCATAATCATTTTGCCTAAGAGTCCACAAGCCTAAATAATTTTTACATAGCGAATTTCACAGAATTTTGCAGCGTACGTTGTGAAACGCAAATTAAAAGCTTTGTTCGGAACATGCGAATGGTTGCTTTTAGCAGGCTACACCAGAAGTGTTCGCGGGCCGCAGTTTACTTACTCCTGGTTTACGTTATCAACTCAATCTTTTCTAATCATTGCGTTTTTTTTTATTTGACGGTCCCTACTTACACTTATGTAACTTAATCGTCTTTATGCTTAATATTTTCCAGAAGGATTCCTGAAGAAGCATCTTAAGGAAAAACAGTTCTCTTGTCCTCATTGTGACTATTCCTGCTCTCGTAAGTCAACGTTAGAAATCCACTTGCGCACCCATACTAGAGAAAAACCTTTTTCATGTCCCGACTGCGACTATTCGTGTTCTACAAAGGGGAATCTAAAAGCTCATATGCTTACCCACACCGGAAAAAAACCTTTTACATGCCCCGACTGCGACTATTCGTGTTTTACAAAAGGTAATCTTAAAATTCACATGTTTACGCACAGTAGAGAAAAACCTTTTTCATGTCCCGACTGCAAGTTTTCATGTTCTACAAAGGGAAATCTCAAAGCTCACATGCTTATCCACACCGGAAAAAAACCTTTTACATGTCCCGACTGCGACTATTCGTGTTATTTAAAAGAACAACTAAAAATTCATGTGTTTTCCCACAGTGAAGTCAAACCTTTTTCATGTCCCGACTGCGCCTATTCATGTTCTACAAAGCAAAAACTAAATATTCATATGTTTACCCACAGCGGAGAAAAACCTTTTTCGTGTCCCGTCTGCGACTATGCATGTTTCATAAAAGTAAGTCTTAAACGTCACATGTTTATCCATAGTACAGAAAAGCCTTTTTCATGTGCCGACTGCGACTATTCATGTTCCACCAAGAGTAATCTTAAATATCACATGTTAACCCATAGTGGAGAAAAACCTTTTTCATGTCTAGACTGCGACCATTCATGTTCTACAAAGCAACAACTAAATATTCATTTGTTTACCCACAGTAGAGAAAAACCTTTTTCATGTCCCGAGTGCGATTATTCATGTTCTACAAAGCAACAACTAAATATTCATTTGTTTACCCACAGTGGAGAAAAACCTTTTTTATGTCCCGATTGCGACTATTCGTGTTCCACCAAGGGTAATCTTAAAATTCACATGCTTGTCCACATAAGAGAAAAACCCTTTTCATGTTCCAACTGCAATTTTTCATGTTCTGCAAAAGGTTATCTTAAAATTCACATGCTTACCCACACCGGAAAAAAAACGTTTTCATGTCCTGACTGCGACTATTCGTGTTATTTAAAACGACAACTAAAAATTCATATGTTTACCCACAGTGAAGTAAAACCTTTTTCATGTCCCGATTGCGACTATTCATGTTCTACAAAGCAACTACTAAATATTCATATCTTTACCCACAGTGGAGAAAAACCCTTTTCATGTCCCAATTGCGACTATTCATGTTCTACAAAGCAACAACTAAATATTCATTTATTTACCCACAGTGGAGAAAAACCTTTTTCATGTCCCGAGTGCGACTATTCATGTTCTACAAAGCAACAACTAAAAATTCATACATTTACCCACAGTGAAGTAAAACCTTTTCCATGTCCCGACTGCGACTTTTCATGTTCTACAAAGAGACGATTAAAAATTCACATTTTAACCCACAGTGGAGATAAAACTTTTTCATGTTCCGACTGTGACTATTCCTGTTCTACAAAAAGTTATCTTAAAATTCACATGTTTACCCACAGAAGAGAAAAACTTTTTTCATGTCCAGACTGCAACTACTCAAGTTCTAGAAAGGGAGATCTAAAAAAGCATTTGTTTATCCACAGCGGAGAAATGCCCTTATCATGTCCCTAGCAACTTTGCATTAAGTATAAAATTTATTTTCTTAACTCTAATTAACTTCATATGTATAGATATTATAGGCATCTTGTTTCTTAGAAGTTTATTAATAATAACTAACATTTTGAAACAACAGTATAGAATATAAGTATGATGATGTACGTCTCTTGTGGACATTGAAGTATAAAAAGTAAGATAAGAACCATTTACTTTGTAAGTATATCTACCTACCCGTTTAGTTACGTAATATATTGAAATAAAAATTTTAAAAAATGCATGGGTATTATGTTTTACTCTTGAATTTAAAAAATTATGTGCACAGATTTCGGGCTTCAAAAACAATTTTTCATGAAAAGAAAAGATGTAAGTGAGGTTTATTTTGAAGTTTTCAAAAGAAATAAATAATGTTAAAAAGAACATTTTTAGTTTTTCAGCTTTTTTCTCATTGTTTTTAAAATAAGTAAAAATGTATATATATAATCTTGAGAACCCGGGACACTTTAATGCTACTATATTATTACATTTGTCCTAACTTTATTACTTACTTATAATACTGTAATAATTATGCCCAGAACGGAATATAACTCTAAAATTAAAGATTTTCTAAACACTGATGCTTTTGAAACATAACGTTCAGACCCCACTAATAAATTCCAACAACATGTAAAGAATGCTTTAAAAGACTGTAAAAACCCAATGTTCATAGATTTTTCATATGACCAATTTAAATTACTCACTAAAAATCCCAAGATACCCAGGTTATATGGATTCTTAAAAATTCATAAAACTATTTGCCCTATTAGACCGGTTGTAGCCTGTTGTAATTCCCCAACTTTTAAATTAGCCTCCATTGTGACTAATGTGTTCAATAATTCCAATGTATTTTCCCTAAATATACAATCAAGAATTCTATTGAATTAGTGAATTATTTGAAGGACTTAGGTCTCCCAGCTAACACTAAACTAATTTCATTTGATATTATAAACCTTTATCCTAATGTACCTGTGATTGAATGTAAATCTATAGTATCTAACCTTCTTAATAATTCCCAGTTACCTGATGACCTGTCTAATGATCTTTCCCGCCTTTTTAACGTTTGTTTAAATCAAAATTATTTTTAATTCAATGAGGTTTTCTACCAACAAAAAGATGGTCTTCCGATGGGGGAACCCACTAGCTCGGTATTAGCTGATACATTTATGGATAATATAGAAAATGAGATATTTGAATGTAAATCCCCTTTGTTAAAAAACGTTATTTTATGGAAACGCTATAATGATGATATTTTGTGTATTTGGACAGGCACAGACCGTCAACTAAACAATTTCCTATCCCTCCTTAATTCCTTTCATTCAAAAATCCAGTTCACACTAGAGATAGGCATAAATTCCACTTTAAATTTTCTAGATTTCTCTTTATCCATCATTAACAACAAAATTAGCTTCAACATTTATATAAAACCTACATTTACGGACACAATAATTCATAATCATAATCACAGAATCGAAAGTGTGCAAAACAAATTTTTTAAACACATAAATTATAAATTCAAATTACTCTTTGCAAATAACTCTGAATCCTTAAAATTTCACAACTTTACTCCACTTCAAACGCGTAGATTAATATCTGATTAAATATTTTTATACAAAATTCTTAATAACGGCCTGGACTCTCCTGAACTCGTAAATTATTTAAGAATTCACATACCTGCAAGGCCAACCAGACTAAACCATTTTTTCATTTGCCCGCGTACAGAACCAACCTTAGAAAAAATTCTCCAATCCCCCGTATATGCGCGCAATATAACACGCAATTTAACAATATCGATATTCTTTTGTGAAATACCGATACGAAGTCAAGCGTACGATCACAAATGTTAATTAAATTAATGCACAGCTATAGAAAAGGTACAGCATGAGCATCTCCTGTCCCCATCCCATCTTCCTCTGCCTCTTGCCCTTTCCTATTCCTTCTTCCTTCTAATATACTTACATTTATAAATTTTTGTTAATTTCATTTTCATGTAATGGTTATAACCAATTAAAATTTTGTATTATATCATAATAACCATTAGCATAAGAAACTGTTTTGGCTTACCTCATTTTTAACCGCTTCATTTTTAACATCCTGTATAAAACTGCTGTTTGTTTCTTACAATAAATAAATAAATAAATAATACCTCCAATCACCCTATCTCGCATAAGCACTCTTCTTTCCATAGTATGATACACCGGCTAGTCACTATCCCCTTATCTGATAATAATTTTTCTAATGAACTAATTACACTTAAATAGCTATTAACAACGGATATGGCTCCGATCTAATAAATAAAATCCTCTCAATAAAACTTCGACGAATCGCATCAAATAAATTTCTGTATAATTCTCTACCATTTATGAATAATAATATAACTACTCATTGGCGTAGAATTTTGTACATTAGTAAATTCTCTTCCCTTTGCACGTCGACACTTCCATCAGAAATAAGGTCGGCCTTCTATACTAACAATAATTTATTTATTTATTTATTTATTTGTTTTATTATACGCCCAGAGGGCTTTTACATAAATAAATAAAGGCAGTACATCATTAACATGATAAGGAAATAATATAAATAAAATTACAATAGAAATAAAAAAAGTACATTAGTTAAGTAAATAGAAATATAAGCAACAAAAACTTAAATTACAGTAAGATATAATAACGATAAGTTACGATAAAAAAATACATACATGATATAAAAATACAAATAACAAAAATTTTAAAGTAAGGTGATCAGAGGTTTACAAAATTGCAACATTAACCATGTCTAATAAAACGTAAGTATTAGTTTCGCAAAGTGGCAAACCGCTACATCGATGGTACCCCCAGTACCTCTGCAAGTTGCAGGGGTTCAGAACTCCAATTTGGATTTTAATATTATAGTGAAAATTAAATAATTTTTTTTTTTAATATAACTAAATAATACTAAAGGTTATGATGGTTTATAATACATATTACAATGATTTTTGATTAATAGGATAGGTAGAGATAGTTTAGCAAATTTGTCGATGAACGAGTAGTTTATTAAATTTACCAAAGAATTCCTTAGTGAGTACTTGTATTACGGATAAATGATTTCATTATTTCATTTTTAAATTGTGTCAGTGACATATTCCATACATCTATGTGCGAATACATATTGCCCAAGTGTTGGATTCTGTGTAGTGGTATATTGAATTGTGCCCTGGTCGTAGTATTACCACAGTAAAATGGTAGTACTGACCTTGTGTTTCTCGCCGGCACATTAAAATTTATGAGCGCCAAGAATTCAGGGCTGTCAATTGTATTACGTAAGATTTTAAATAAAAAAACTAGATCAAAAATATTTCTTCTATCACTCAAGTTTAATAGATTAGATAATTGCAATAGATAAGTGTAGTTCAATTGTTCTTTTGGTATTTTTAGTTTATAATTTAAAAAGCTTAGGAATTTTTTTTGTATTCTTTCTATTGTTAGAGAATGCACGTCATAGTGAGGAGACCATACAGTTGAGTTATATTCAACCTGACTCCTCACTAGTGATGTGTATAGAAGTTTTAATGTTTTAATGTCAGTAAAATCTTTAGCCACTCTTAGTACAAAACCTAACATTTTTAAACCCTTTTTTTTAAATTTAGCTAAACTAACTAATTCTAGGGATACAGAGGATAAATGAAGCCACTCTGGCATTTATAAACTTAATTGTAACGATTGCTCAGCCACATACATAGATAAAACAGCGCGTAATGTAAATATTAGAGTTAAAAGAACACATCAGGTGCCTTACAAGCACAGGTTTCTCAGTATTTGCTGACCATTTAATTGATACTGACCATACATTTAACATAAATACAGGAATAAAAATAATACATATAAATAAAATAGGAATAGGCTTTAATAATTTAGAAGCATTAGAAATATCCAAATCAAAGAAACTGAATTGCCAAATTTTAAACAAACAGTTAGAATTAACCAACAGCCCGATTTTAAAGTTATTCCCTTTCTCCCTATGTAACTCCCACCCCCACCCACCCGTGACTCCGCCTCCTACCCTTCCACGAACCAGTATCTGATGTTCTCTCCCTCTCTTGTATGCTCTCTCTCTTTCTTTTGTGTTAACCTTAGAATCTTAACTCTGTACTGTAATTTAGTTTATAAATATGTTTATTGTCCTGAAGAAGGTTGAGTTCAACCGAAACCAGTCGACGAATATAAATAAAAAATAAAGTGGTTTTTAAACAAAGTACTTGTTTCATTCAATATAATGTCAAGTCACAAAGTGTTGACTGTGTGCTTTCTACGATAACAAATAATTAATGTTACAGATTTTAACCTTAAAAAACAATTTTACGTGAAAAGATTTAAGTTGGGTATATTTCTATGGTTTTATTGTGGAAAAATAATAATGCAAAAAATATTGTCGCTTGATTTTCAGCTTTTTTCTCAATGTTATTAAAATAATTATAAATATATCATCTTGAGACACTTAAATGCCCCTCTATTATTCACTTCTTTTTCCTTTATTATTTATTTTTATTCGCTGCGCCCAATTTATTTCTGAAAGCGAAATTTATATCTACCTCAAAGCTCTCTGTATTGGGGATTTTTTCATGATTAAAAAATTTAAATATTAACCGAACAAGTCAACAAATTACTTTTCCAAAATTGGCGCAACATCATGTGCCCACCCTGGTAAATTATTAAATATCTTTCAAAATATTGAATAATATTTGTTTATTTATTTATTAACAGATTTTATCCATTTACAGCACAATACATTACACGTTTTGACTTTAGGTACACGAGCTTGATACAATTATAAATGATGCAAAGTTGAATTAAAAAAATAATAAATTTCAACCATGACAAAAATAAGAGCACAAAAAATGATAAAGATAATGCCAATCAAGACAGGAACATGGTTTTAACTGAGTTCATGACTTCTGTCACATAAATACAAAATTCTTGGATTACTTGCGCTATGACGGGAGACGTAACCTTACTCGACGCGTAGCACGTAGCAGTTCAGTACTAAAGTACTAAATGTATTTCTTGCTTTTGTCTTCCCACTTTGAGATTTCTACCTGTCCAAAAAGTGAAGGCTACTGCCATCTAGCGGCGTATTTTTGTAGCTTATTGTTTTTGTTGATAACAGATTACAGATTAGCGACGTAAGGCGAAACTAAATTAAATGCTAGACGATAAAGCAGATTTCTCGATTTCTGCCATATTTCGTACGATGACTGACACAAGTGTGTTTTGTTTATTTGTTGGTGTTAGAAAATATTATTTATAAATAGCCTGCGTTTCTAGTTAAAAACTCTCTTAATTCGTGGATCTCCTGTAAACAGCTAGCATTATCTAGCAAGTGGTCAAAGTGACTAAATTCAGTGTTTTGTCGGGTCGGGAACAAAAATATTGTAACAATGTGCTTGGGAATAAACGAGAGGAATTCCGCCATTGAACCAGATGTTTTCCTTGAAGTTTGAAGTCCTTCTACCAATTACCAATTTATAACACTACCCCTCGTCTAATATAGTATGTAACGTCATTGACTAAAAAGAGCCAAACAAAAACCTTTGTAGAATTTAGAATTTGAGAGAATGAAATAGAAAAAAACCGGTCAACTCTTTGTGTAGTACTTTGTGGCCTACCCATAAATGAACTAATACCTAGATCGATATCTTCCGGCTTTTTGTTCCCAACTGGTTTCAACACATAAATATACCATTTCAACACTATTTTAACTGTCAAAATGAAAATTTCATTTCTCTGACGTCACATACCATCGACAAGGATAGTGAAAAGTAAAAAAAAAAAGGATACTACCATAAACAATATAAATCCCTACCCACTACCCAATTTATCAGCCTAAAAATTATTTTAAAAATAAAATATCCAAGATGTTAAAAAGCATTTATTTATTTATTAATCCACATATGTATAAATTCACAAAATAATATACAAACATATTTTAAAGGTGTTGAAAGATATTCATTACAAAGCAGTCTTTTTAGGATAATTTTATTAGGATTGCCGATTTCCAAAAAAAATATGTTCATTGTGATGTTTAATAAATAATAAAAAAAGAACAAGACAAGTAAGATAAATGAGGACAACAATTTCATCCTATATTGAGCATACTTTAAATATATGCACTCAGAGAGTCGGAAAGAAAATCTTCAATACTCGTAGCGATGCGTTCCGTTGCATTATTTTGTTGGGCGTATCTCAATTGACGCCTGGTCCCCGCCATTTGCAACTGCATTCTCCTCTTTCTGGGTGTTAGAGTTGAGACTTCCTCTTACCTAGAAAGACAATATTTCAAACAAATTACCACATTATTCAAAACAAAAACCTATAATTGCACCGTGTAAAAAGGTAGTCCAGTTAAATGACCAACTTTACCATCATGCTGTTTCCGCAGGGGTAGGCAGAGAGGACAGACCACCAAACAACTCAATCTAGCACACACTCCTTGCCTCGTTCACATTCATACATGCTATTCTATTATTCTGACTCTTGACATGGCCCGACTCAAGTATCTGATTCACTTGGTCATGCCATGTCTTCCTCGGCTTCTTTTGCCATTCACATTTGGAACGTGTACACTATTTTCCTCGTTCATTCGCTCTACATGGCCAAACCATCTGAGCGTCCCTTTCTTAACCTTACTCAGTATGCTTACATCAGCCTTGCATTCTTTGCGGATCTCCACGTTTCTCACACGATCATGGATGGTTTTACTACACACATGCCTCAGGGATCTCATTTCTACAACATTCAATCTACTTTTTTCCTTCCTCTGCCAGTTCAATGCCTCACTGCCATACCAGCAGTCCATTACAGACAACGTGATTTTTCACAAAAACGGTGCTATACAAATCATCCAAATATTATTAAAATGTACTTATAAACGTACCCAATCTCTGATTTCATCATCTGCCTCTTCTTTGAAGTCGTTGATTTTGTCCTCGTCAAAGGTAAAGCTCTTGTGGAAGTCCTCCTTGTATCACTGATATTACATTCTGGTATTGATTATCAATTATTTTATCTAGAAAAACACAATATTGCAGGTCAATTATCACATTATTCTAAACAAAAGATACCAGACGCCGATTACCAAGCGAACGCTTACCCGGGATGCTTTTGAGGATCGAATTGCTGCTGCTGGGCTTCGGGACACTCCTTAAGTGGGTCGGTAACTTATGTCGAATTGAATCCATATCTTCACAGCCTTCGACACCGCAATGATATCAAGGAATCATTTTCATAAATATTTACGCCGGTGTTGGGAGGTTAGGAATATCCGGTTCGAACAATGTGCTATCTCTATTTGACATATAATACCATAGATATCCTACTAGATATACTACTCAGTTCTCAACAGTCTTTCTATGGAAATTTGGACCAATAAAATGATATTGTCATTAGTCATACGTCACGACATGGTCACGACACGAAAAAGTTCGGAGTTATACCCCCCTGGGCCTACCCACTCTTGTCTACTTCAAATTTCTGAAGATATCGCTTCTACCGCATGTGAACGGTCCACAAAGTTTGAAGAAGTACATTTATTTGTTTATTTATTTTACTCTATCCTCGTCGATGGTATGTGACGACAAATAATCGAATTATTGGTATATTTACTGTGAAATTGTTTCTATACTTTCATCATACAAAAAGCTTGAAGTTATCCAGAAAGTGAGTGCTTTATCTATGGTCTATCATTTCTGTGGAGTCGATATGTCAAATTAATGTCAATAGTCAATATTCGGCGTCTCCAACTCCTTTGTTTCCTTGTCGCCAGTAATAGTTGCTCCGTATTTCTGAAATAATGTTGTGAGAACAATACAATAATCGTATTAAATATATGTCACTTGCGATTGTTTCATAACAACCTCGTTTAAGAAGTTTTTTGAAATTGAAGAGCTTCTAGTTTTCTAGTGACGTTACTTCAACGCTTTGGAATTGACCGACTCGCTTCGCCTTTACGTAACTAGAATTGACTAAATAACACCTAAACTCTTTAATTGGTGCTTGTTGTTGTAAGACATTTGATTTATCAGTTTTTGCAGAACTCGCATTACATACATTTGTAACGTATTGGGCTACCCAAACCCAACACCAACAATCATATAACATATTATAACATCTTTTGGCTTCTATGTCAAAATACAGTTGAAAAAGTTCACCCTTACATTCATGAACACATTATTTACAATGTTATAGTATTATTTACCTTATTCATAAATCAGACAACTGGTTCGACCCACAAAACTACACCAACGTCAAATTGATAGTTCTGCACTCAGTGTGGCTTTATACACGAGAATGATTCACTTTATCGCAAAATGGGACGATTATTTCTGTAGGTCCCATTTGTGAAGCAAACGTTGCTATTGTTTCTGTCAAGTCCCTGAGCGGTCGCTCTTTTGTCAAGTCATTGGTGAAAGCGGCTGTTTATGTTCAACAGTTTATGTTTAGTGGATTATTTTTTAGGTGCTGTTTTTTACGTTCTTACGACTCTTTACCTATTTAAACTACCAAAATCTAAATATTTGCCCCGATGATGGACACTGTAATACTGTCTGAAACATTGGCTATAGAATAAAGGAAGCGAAACTCGGCATAGTAACCAAAATATTCACCATGAAAATACTTTTGGCCGTTTAAAAATTAAATTAACTTTATGTTTTAATTTAAATTCATTATAAATTAAGTTTTAAATTAAATGGAATTTAATTTAATTTAATAACGGTTATAATTCAAAATTAATAGACAATATTATGTTAAACAAAAAATATAACAAAAAGTGTTTTAGATCTTTTGTCTATCCATACGTTGTTGAAAATGATAATAATTGGAGAAAATTTTTATTTTTAAATAATAACATTTCAAATTTAATAATTAAAAACATGCCAAAAAATGTACAACCAGCTTTTTATACAAATAACAAATTAAAAAATTATATATTAAATAATAAGGATAAATGTGATTTTTTGAACAAATCTGGGGTTTAAAAATTAATTTGTAATGATTGTAACTTTTTTATATTGGAAAAACTTCTAGAAATTTTAACATTCGAGTTAAGGAACATATAAGATGTTTAAATAATAATAATTATTCTGAATTTGCCAACCATATTTTGGAAACAAGTCATTCTTTTGATATTAATACAGGTCTTAAAATTTTACATACTAACACTACGGGCATACAATTGGATAATTTAGAAATTTTAGAAATTAGAAAAAGCATTAATAGTAAATTAAATATTATAAATAACCAAACAGTTTTTAAAAATAGCCATCTTTTAAATTTATTTTCTTATTAATACTTACAATTAATTATAATTATTGATTTTTTGATTTAGACTAATTATTTTAATTAATTATTCTTAAAAGTTTTTTATTATCTAAATGCAATTTTATTTTTCCTTAAATAATTTTTATATTTAATTTTGTATAACTATTTTTATGATAAGTAAGTAATTAATCACCTCTACCTTTTAATATTTTGTCTATGTTATAATTTATTCTAATTTGTCTATACTTGTTTGTCATTTATTTTCTTTATAGTAACATATCCTGATGAAGACAACATTGTTGGGAATAATTTCGGTTTACGGAAGGTCTTCCAAAATATTTTTTTTTTTTTTATATACTAATTATGGGCCGGAAAATCCAAAACTGAAAGAATTTTTTTTCGGAAAGCAATATTAACAAAGTTACACGACTTTAAAATTTTTTATACACACACACAGGAAAATAGTCATTTTGGATGCATTCTGATTCCTACAAAATCAAACTAGTTATTTTTATACTAACTATGGGCCGGGGAATCCGAATCTGAAAGAATTAGGCGGCGGTAAGCAATATTAACTAAATTACACGACTTTAAAATTTTCTATACACACACACATGAAAATATTCATTTCAGAAGCTGGTTTTGACTGACGCAATACAAAGTCATAGAAAAACAAGAAATACAGGAACGTGTGTTGGCAGTGTTACCAAGTCTCAAAAATATTTATCCCTATTTTATGAATTACAACTATCTCAACGGCCGTATTCTTAAACCAAAAGTATGAAAATTCGTAGTCTTAAAAATGCGTAACCTAACCTAACCTAACGCTAGGTTTGTGTAACATAGTTTGTGCCCCTTTATACCGCCTGCTCGCGTCAATTTTAAAAAACAGCCTACGTTTTCAAGTAGTTTAGCGGCTACGCTAGGTTTGTGTAACATGGTTTGTGCCCCTGTATACCGCCTGCTCGCGTCAATTTTAAAAAACAGCCTACGTTTTCAAGTAGTTTAGCGGCTACGCTAGGTTTGTGTAACATGGTTTGTGCCCCTTTATACCGCCTGCTCGCGTCAATTTTAAAAAACAACCTACGTTTTCAAGTAGTTTAGCGGCTACGCTAGGTTTGTGTAACATGGTTTGTGCCCCTGTATACCGCCTGCTCGCGTCAATTTTAAAAAACAGCCTACGTTTTCAAGTAGTTTAGCGGCTACGCTAGGTTTGTGTAACATGGTTTGTGCCCCTTTATACCGCCTGCTCGCGTCAATTTTAAAAAACAGCCTACGTTTTCAAGTAGTTTAACGACTACGCTAGGTTTGTGTCACATGGTTTGTGCCCCTTTATACCGCCTGCTCGCGTCAATTTAAAAAAATATCCCTGTTTTCAAGTAGTTTAGCGTTTACGCCAAAAGTGAGTAAAATTTATAAAAAATAATTACTTAAGTTAGTGATTGATATGGCAACACTTAATTTTATGTGGCTGTTTCTATGACTTTAAACTGTCATAATACTTCCAATATGTCGATTTTCATGTATGCGTATAGAAAATTTTAAAGTCGTGTAACTTTGTTAATATTGCTTTCCGAAAAAAAATTCTTTCGGATTCGGATTTTCCAGCCAATAGTTAGTATAAAAAAAAAAGTTTTATTATTTTGGAAGACCTTCCGTAAACCGAAATTAAGCCATGGAATTTAATTAAAACCAATTGTATTAAATTTAAAAAAAAAAATTCTACTTAGTAAACACAAAAAGAATTAATAATTTATTTAATTGAAATGTTGGTATGGAAACATTTTTTTTACGGTCCTTATTTATTTTCAGCTGAGAACAATTACCATCACCAAACAGGACGCTATCACAGCAGTGCCATGGAACCTCCCAACCCAAAGAGTGTTTCCATCAAGACTGAACCATGGTCGCAGGAAGAAGACTCAGGTGAAATCGCGTATACAGATATAGAAATCTACCTCCCGGATGTGAAGAAGGAATGTTTGCAGTATGTGGAGAGTGTTCAGCCAACTAGTAAGTTGCATTGCGTATATCACAGAGGAGTTTCAGATGAACGCAGGCAGGACAGCTGCTTGTTTTCTACTTCTCCTCGTGTTGTCCTTCTGTTTTTTTTTTTATTCTCCTAAATTTCGCTATTGATGAACTAAGACAACGTATAACTTATTATTCCCTCAAACTCCTTTTAATTATTTTAGCTGTTGCCTCAACATATTTTATCACTAAAGTAGATCATCTCTCTTTCTCCACGCCGAAAAAACTTTTCGATTTGGTAAAATATACCATATGTCATCCCAAGGGGTTCGCTACGTTTGGTAACTTAGCGGGGGTACCCGTGTTCATGAGGTGAGATTTGTATAGGTCTTGATGGGGGATGCGTTTGCCCACTTTATGCTTGCTGGCCAGATCAGGTGAGATTGGTTGATGGAACCCTTTTGATTTCTCCAGCCGGCCTCTCTCAACGCATTGCCTTGCACCGCAGGAGAGGAATAGATTAATTCATCCAATACTCCTGGAAACCCCAACCAGATTCCTACCCACCCCTGATATACCGGCTAAGGGGCGCGGAAGCTGAGTGTGGTTCACGACTAGACCTAACGTCATGCGCATTCTTGCTGGGACTGCCAATCGATTGGAGAGGACTCCCAACCGTTTGCCATGCCCTTATTACTTATCTACTGTGTCTTCCTCCCAAACAGGTTTTTGTAGGATACGCTGGATACAATCACCCAGCGCTTGCCACCGCGTGGACTTTCACCAACCTGTTTTTTTTTTTTTTTTTTTACAGTGAATACCGCACAAGAATCTCAACTGCTCCCGTCTGGAGCCAGTGAGACTATGGCATCCCCAATTGGGGTATGTTGTGAGGCTGAAGGTAGTGGGGAGGGGAAGGAGGTGGGGAAGAGGAAGGTTGGAAAGTACCTGGCTATTCAGATCTGGTCACCAAACACGGCTAAAGCCATTTTCAAGCAACGTTTCAATTCTGAATGGTGGTCTTACACCAGGGCGATACTGATAGTATCTTCCACTCTGGAACATGCCGCAAATATGCTATATATTATTTTAAATGAATTAATTGTGAAATAACACAAATTAATCAAATAAAATTTATTTGCGCATGCCGGGTTCGAACCCGCGTCCTCCGGATTGTGAGTCAAGAGTCTTACCCACTGGACTACGGAGGTCGTCCTCTTGTCTTGTCTATACTTTGTCATACTAACACATATTGTATCTGTATTTCCCGCTAAGCACTTGCATACTGCTTGCTAACAACGTATGCAGGGACATTGGAGGTCTAGTTTCATTTTCAAATGTAGAGTCGTTTTTACCAAAAAAATTAGAGTCCTTGCAAGAGCCTTGAAGGGGTAACCATCTGTTACCTATACCAGGGCGGGTAGGTAGTGGGTCCTCCAATATCCACCCCTGATATCTCTTTCCTTCCGAAAACTTCCTCTCCTTTTTTCCTTAAAAAGTTCTTCCAAACAGCATTCCAAAATGTGATATATACCCTAAGCCCTAAGCCCTAAGGGAAATTGTTTTCTTGGGGCCACCTGTATGGAGCAATTGTAAAAAAAGATGTATCATGTTTTTTGTTCATCAAATAAATACTTATTATGATTCGATTGACAAGAAACTATAAATTCCATCTAAAGATTATCAAGAATGGAAGGCTTTCGCTAAAAACGTCCGTAACGCTGACATATTTATTTATACCGTGCTTCTACAGATGTTCTTACTTATGCGAGAACAAGGCAGTTACAAAAACTTAGTTAATACACAAATAGGTACAGATTATCACAATAATATACCCAGACAGAGAATACATGAACTTTCATAAGTCTGTATAAAGATACAAAAGAACTAAAAAAATATTACAAAATTACATGAAAGCTCACTCATATGACAAATAATACAAAGAATAACAAAAATCTTCTGTATTTCTCGATGTCGTTACATAGTCAACAAATTTAATGTAAGGGAAACGTACTTTTTTACATTAGATCGACACTGAAGGCCCTGAGGAAAATAATTCCCCTCAGGGCCGACGTCATCTTTTTGGGGCTGCTGTGTTGATGGTCTTTTTAGGGAAAAGAAGTAGGGAAAGTTCTAGAAAGAAAAAAGGTATGAAGGGTGGGTAGGAATCTGAGGGGTCAGTAAGTCAAGAAGTGAAGGACGAATGATTTCATGCCTTCCACTGGGTCCTATTGGAGTGATCAAAAGATCTCCCTCAACCAGTCTCTCCCGGTCCGGTCTGCCACGTGTGCAGACGTATCCGCCGCCAAGATCCTGACAAACTTGAACCCATGAACCTGGGAACCCCTGCTAAGTTACCAAACGTAGCCAACCACTTGGAATGACATGTGGCAGCGGTGTTAGTTATTTATTTATTTAAACGCACATAGGGCTTTTACATAGAATGTAGTATATTTTTTTTTATTACAGTGAAAAGATTATAAGTAACATAATGTTATGTTAAAAACAAAATATAGATTACATAAAATATAAGAAACAAAATATAGTCCATAAAATATATGAGTTGATATAAAGTAGGTAAGGTTAAAATTGTTGTTCACATTAGTTCATGGGATAGGTAGAAATAAATAGTTGGCACATATGGCGTTTGAAGTTTGCTAAGTTCAAATAATTGTCAAATGCATCCATATTGTTTAAGTATTTGTTACCAAGACTATGTAAACGTTGTATTGGAGAATGTAAATCATAGATGGTAGAGATGTACGTATATAAAATGTCAATGTTTGTCTAGTTGTTCGTGTAGGTAAATGTAGATTTATTAATTGCAAAAGTTCACAACTGTTGAATTTAGAGTTTAATAATTTTAATAAAAAGGTTAGGTCGTTTATTTTTCGTCTGTTTTCTAATGTTGGAATATTTAAAGTATTCATTAGCGACGGGTAATTTATGTGCTCTAAAGGGATGTTAAGTTTAAAATTACACACAACAACAAATAATACTTCAAAGTAAAACAAAATAATACTTCAAAGTAACAACTGTCTGTTTTGTTTACTCCTGCAAAATTAAAAAAAAAATATATATTAAAAGTGACCCAAATCATCGAAAAAGTGCACTAATTGCTGCTAGTATTTTAGTTCTGTGTTTTAAGTGTCTTAAGTACAGTCAAAACCATACGGATTTACTCCCATCATACAAAATACTAACCAAGAAAAGTGATATTATTTACGAGTATAATTCAAATTGAAATTAAATAACTTATTTACCCACTCAATTGAATTATTTATAATGGATAAACAAACAAGAAGCAAAAATACAAACCAGAGTGATCTGAAATTAAAATCTATACTCCCAGAACATAAAGAGATTCTTGACATTGTCTTAACAGCTGTCAACAATAAATTTGAAGAAATGAAAAAAGAATTCTTCACGAAAATGGACGAAGAAAATGCTGAATCTCGAAACTCACGTAACTTCATCAGTAACCAATATGATGATATAATTATTAAAATAGAAAATATTACCAAGCTGGTGTCTGAAGTCGAGATGCTTCGAAGAGAAGTAAATGATAAAAACAAGATTATAAAAAGTTTTGAAGTTAGAATCGCGGAACTAGAACAAGCCTCGAAAGAAGATTGCATAGAAATATGTGGAATCCCACAATCAAATGAGGAACAGCCAGTCTTACTAGTACAACAGGTGGCTGCGGCAGCTGGGATGGCGATTCAGCTACATGACCTGAAGGAGGTGAAACGTATCCAGGACAGACGACCAGGAGTCTACCCGAGAATCCAAGTTAAATTCCACGATAACAACAAACGAGACCAACTGTTAAAAATCCGGAAGAACATCGACGCCAAAACCGCGACAACCCTGGGCAGCGAAAAAATCTACATAGGAGAAATCATTTGTCCATACTTTAAAGAACTACTCTGGAAAACTAAACAGAAAGCAAAAGAAACTAAGTATATGTATGTCTGGTTTAGGGAAAACAAAATACTGGTTCGTAAATCACCAAATGAAAATATAATCTATGTTAAGCATTCAGACGATCTAAATCAACTTATTTAGAAGGTACATGGCACTCGCACCACCGCACCGGTTGTCAGTTATCTAATAAGTCAATAAGTACTATAATTCTACCTGTAACAGACGTATCAAGCCTTTACAAGACTGTAAAATAGTAGCACCGGTTTTGTGCACGCCTTCCACTGGCTCACGCTGATGATGGTGATATTGTTGGCTGGCCTCCCTACATCCAGTGGTATGGCCCTGGATGCGCCTCGTTTCTGCCTGAGCGGTGCCTTGCAGTGCCCAGAGTCAGGGCCGACTGCAGCGGTAGGCACCGGGTTCTCGATCAGGCAGAACTTCGGCAGGAGGCAGCAGCTGGCAGCAGGTCGCAGACTTCCAGAGGTAGGTATCTGGACCACTTGTGGAGTAAATAAAAGTCTTGTTGACTGTTGAAGAATAACTTATAACTTTATTTTTGAAAAAATCGACATATTTATTGGGTTAATTGAACCCGACGGCGATCGGACATTGTTTTATAAAAAATGTGGAGGGGATTCTGGCCTCCTTGGTGGCTAAATAATGGCCCTTGTTGGGGCCGCAATATTGAAGAATGCGGGCTCTTGTTGTCCCTAGCAGCGTAGCTGGCCTGGGGCAGGCTCTTGTTCTCCCTAGCAGCGAAGCCGGCCAAGGAGTGACTCTTGTTCTCCCTAGCAGCGAAGCCGGCCAAGGAGTGACTCCGGTTGGCTTCTTCTGGATGTCTTGTAGGGCTTTAGATTTGCCCTTGTGGGCTTTATGTTTGCCTTTGTGGGCCTTGTAGGCTTCGCGGGCTAAGTAATAATAAAAAAATAGGCAAGGCCGTCCGTCTTCCTGGCGGAGGAGGAGGAGGCGAAAAGGCCGTCCGTCTTCTTGGCGGAGGAGGAGGAGCAGCCTGCTTGCCTGTTGGTGGCAAGCAGACTCTCTTCCTAGTGAAAAAGGAGGCAAGGTTGCCAGAGCAGACTTGCTCTTCTTTGGCAGCGAAGCCGCAATACAGGCCCTGACCGGGGCCGCAAACTTTTTCTCCGGGCCAGAATAACGGCCCTTCATGGGGCCGCAAACTGGTTGCTCCGGGCCAGGATAACGGCCCTTCATGGGGCCGCAAACTGGTTGCTCCGGGCCAGGATGACGGCCCTTCATGGGGCCGCAAACTGGTTGCTCCGGGCCAGGATGACGGCCCTTCATGGGGCCGCAAACTGGTTGCTCCGGGCCAGGATGACGGCCCTTCATGGGGCCGCAAACTGGTTGCTCCGGGCCAGGATGACGGCCCTTCATGGGGCCGCAAACTAGTTGCTCCGGGCCAGGATAACGGCCCTTCATGGGGCCGCAAACTGGTTGCTCCGGGCCAGGATGACGGCCCTTCATGGGGCCGCAAACAATAAATAAAAAGGAGGCGGAAAAATAATGACAATTTGTTAGAAAATGTCTCCCGGTGGCAACCTGGCACGCAAGCTTTATTTGGTTGCACCGGGGCATTGTACATAAAGACATAAAGAAATTGTAAGAATAAAAATTAGAAAAGAGGGTGTGCAACACGTCCGTTACACTACCAATTATCTAAAAATAGCTTCAACCGATGGTTACAAGTGTCAAACTGTTCTTAAACTGTTCTTAAACGTGATATGTAAAAATGGATGCTAAAACTAACTATAAAACCTTAAATTCTAAATTCTGTAAAAACATTCTACAAAATAACCTATTCTCTCTTCAAATTGCACTATTCTTAATTCTCTTAATTATTTTAGATAATTTAGTACCGATAACATTTATCCAAATTGTTAATCGAACTGATATATTATTTATATTTCCTAAATCTATCTATGTTCATTTACTCAATTTAATTTTAATTATTTTAATTTTTGTATTATACACTTTTATCATATATTATATTATACACCTTTATTACACTTTTATTATAAACTTATATCATACAATTTTACTCGATAAAAATAATTTACTTTGTTCAATTAGCAAAGCTTATTCAATCTACATACGATATTTAACCCAAATTGTAAATCATATAATTATATTTTCTATACTTATCTATATTAACTGTCTACACTTAAATTTACTTATTTTAATTTTCCTCCTGGATTAGATGAGATAACGACGGATTGCATTAAGATAATAAAAACCGAAATTTTAAAACCCATAACACACTTAATCAATCTAAGTATAACACACTCCTGCTTCCCTAGTACTCTTAAAAAAGGACTGGTGATCCCTATTTACAAATCCGGAGACAAAATGCAAATAACTAACTATAGACCTATCACATTGTTAAACTCGCTTTCAAAAATTTTCGAAAGAGTAATAAAAAACCAAATTATAATATACCTGGAAGAAAATAAATTAATCTCGGAAAAACAATATGGATTTAGAAAAAAAATAGGCACAAAAGAAGCTTTGGCGTGTACAATAGACTATATACATATCAATTTAGATCAAGGGTATAAATGCATTGCGATATACCTAGATTTAGCTAAAGCTTTCTATTCAATCTGCCACCAAACGCTTTTTAAAAAATTAGAAAACATTGGTATCAAAGGCAAGGAACTCCAACTATTAAAAAGTTATATGAGTAACAGAACACAGCAAGTAAAAATTAACAACCATATTAGCAAGCCACTACCAATTACATATGGAGTTCCACAAGGAAGCATACTAGGGCCCGTTCTTTTCACTATTTACATTAATGAACTTTGCAGCATGAAAATAGACGGTGAAATAGTTAGTTATGCAGACGACACAGTTTTAATCTTTAAATCTAAGGATTAGAAAAATGCATACAACATAGCGAATTTAGGAATCACGCGAGTGAAATCATGGCTAGACTCAAATACGCTTACACTAAACATATCGAAAACAAAATTCACAACGTACAGTATAAATAGCACAGGACAGCCAAAAATACACGAATGTCTAAACACCAACATCTGTGTTTGCCCTCCTCTAGAAAAAAAGAACAAATAAAGTATCTAGGAATCATAATTGACCATAACCTTAGATGGACACATCACATCAAACAAGTCATAAATAAACTCCTTAAAACGATACACATTTTCCTAAACATAAGAAACATATACAAAATACAACAAATGAAAACGATATATTTTGCTCTATGTCAGTCTATAATAGAATATTTAATAATTGCTTGGGGAGGAGCAACAAACTCAGCTATCGAACACCTGGAAATTGCTCAGAAAACGATTTTAAAGGTAATACTTAAAAAACATAGACTTACTGATACAGACCAAATATTCAACCGTTGTGACGTACTAGACATACGACAATTATATGTTAAATCGCTACTAAATTACATTTTTGACCAAAAAAACAACCTTCAACAAACACAAAATATCACAAACAGACCAGTTAGACAAGCATATAAAGAAAACTTAAAAACTCCGACGGTAAATACAAGCTTTGGACAAAGACACTACCAATATCACGCTATGAAAGCATTCAACAGTCTAACACTTGAAAATAAAATTGAGGAAAACAAAAATAAATTCCGACACAAAATTACAAAATGGATTAAAGACCAAAATAGACAATACTACCAAAATATCATAGCATAAAAAAAAACACACACACACACACATAACCAGTATATAAAACACAATCACCCACAAACACACAACACTTATTAAAAATATTGTTTTTAACCTTATATAATATTATTTATTTTTAAATTTACGTTAATTTTAAATCTCTACTTTTTAAGTTTAATTTATCTTTTACGCACCAGATTTAAATGTCCGGGTTAAATTTTCCCCCCAAAAAAAAAAAAAAAAAAAAAAAAAAAAAAAAAAAAAAAAAAAAAAAAAAAAAAAAAAAAAAAAAAGAAGGAAAAACTAAACCCTTTCATACACTTCCCCAAATGATCATCTAGTGAATCCACGTTATGCAATTGCACTATATAAGTATTATAAATACAAAACAATACAATAACAACATGTCAACCTACTAGAGACCAAATGGGAATATAATTCACCGACTCCAGATATTTTCATATCAGAGGGTTCGGCTCTGTGGCATTTCTAATTGAACCTATAAATCCTACTGATCCCTCAATATAAATATTTAAAAAATCTTTTGTAATCCTACATGTATTTAAGATTACTGCTTTTTGCATTTTTATATACAAATTCTTTGACAATTCTAATATGCTTAAATTTTGAATCAGATTCCTAGGTATTATGCCAGTGGCCGAAATAACAAATGGTAATATTTTTATAGTCCGAGAATGCCAAATTCTTTTAATCTCATTTCCTAAATCTGTGTATTTTCTAATTTTTTCAGAAACAGTTTTTTGAATATTACAGGAATTTGGAATAGCTACATCAATGATATAAGTTATTTTTTTTAATTTTGTCATGTAAAACTATATCAGGTCTATTATGACTAATTGTTCTGTCTGTTAGTATAGTTTTATCATAATATATTTTATAAAATTCATTTTCTATAAATGAATTTGGTTCATATTCATAATAAGGTACTACATTACGGCAATCAATCAAGTTATGTTTAATTACCAAACTTTGGTGAATTATTTTTAAAACCTGATTGTGCCTAAATGTATACTCAGAAGGCGCTAATATAGAACATCCCGATATAATATGTTCTATAGTTTCGGGAAAAGCCAAACATTTTCTACATAAATCATCAATTTGATTTATATCTTTGATTATATGCTTTCTATAATTTTTAGTATTAATGACTCTATCTTGAATGGCAAGCATAAATCCTTCTATTTCTGCGCTCAACTCTCCAATACTCAACCATTTGTTTGACGAAAGTTTGTCAACATACGTTTGGTTGAGATAATTGAAGTGTTTTGCGTGAATAATTTTATTTGACCTGGAATCTAATAATTCCTGGTTAGTATTTATAAGAATGTTGGCATTCTCGTCATATAAATTTAAAGGTGTAATATTTCTATCTGCCTTGCAAATTATTTTGTGCATTTCTGAGCTATTAGCTTTCCTATGGAAAAAATTTCTAAGCATTTCTACCTGATTGTGTTTCAAAGATGTTATTTTGACTACACCTCTACCTCCTAAATTTCTAGGTAAATTAATTCGTTCTATAGCTGAATTTGGATGATGGCAATTAAATTTTGTTAACGTAGTTCTAATTAATCGTTCTAAACTATCTAAATCTGTATTGGACCATTTAATTATGCCAAATGAGTACGTTAGTAGAGGTATTGCCCAAGTATTTATTGCTTTTACTAAATTTTTAGCAGATAGATTGCATTTTAAAATTTTTCTGATCCTAGTTTGAAATTTAATCCTAATATCATTTTTAATACTAGTGTGATCTAATCTATTCGATTGCGGGTATCCTAAATATTTATAAACCTCATCCCCTTTCATACTTTGAATTTTGAAATTTCTAAATATACCCTCGTCTCCATCTACAATTTTGCCTTTCTCTATATGGATAGTTTTACATTTATCTAAACCAAAAGTCATTTTAATATCATCTGAAAAAATTTTAACTACCTTAATCATTTTCTCTAAATTTGATTCAGAATTTGAAAATAATTTTATATCATCCATATATAATAGATGTGAAACTATACTACTCTCTCTTGTATTACCCTTAATTTTTATTCCAAACTTGCTTTTAATTAACATTTTAGAAAGGGGATTCAATGCTAAGCAAAACCAAAGAGGGCTCAATGAGTCTCCTTGAAAAATCCCTCTTTTTATTGAAATGCCCGGTACTACTATTTTCTTACCTTTTAAATTAACTAGCAAATCTGTATTCCAAAAGGACATAATATTTTTCAAAAAGCTAATTATAATTGGGTTAACTTTATATATTTTTAATATTTTGATTAGCCACGAGTGCGGGACACTATCAAAAGCTTTTTGATAATCTATATAACAAGTATGTAAATTACGCTTTTGATTTTGAATTTGTTTTAAAATTACAGAATCAATAACTAACTGTTCTTTACATCCCATATGTTTTCTGCGACAACCTTTTTGTTGTTCAGATAAAATATTTTTTTCATCCAAATGAGTATATATTAAATCTGTCAAGCAAGAGGTTAAAATTTTGTATATTGTCGGTAGACATGTAATGGGTCTATATTGAGAGGGATTATTAATATGTTCGCTTTTAGGCAACATATAAGTAATGCCCTTAGTTAGAAAATTAGGAAAATTTTGAGGTTCTCTGACAAGTTTTGAAAGATTTTTTGCAAAAAGAGGATGTAAAGTAGTTAGACGTTTGTACCAAAAATTATGTATCCAATCGCAACCCGTGGCTTTCCAATTATGAGTATTTTTTATAATTTTGGCTAACAATTCAACCGATATATCAGAAAAACTCATTTGTTCAATGTCTGAACAATTGAGTTCTTCATTTTCTATCCAGTTACCTGCCTCATTATGTTTTATATCTTTACTCCAAATGTTTGTCCAAAAATCGCGCATATCTGATTCAGATGGCAACGGAATATTATTATTCGAAATAATATTCTGTTTATCGTCAAGTTTGGAATAAAATATTTTCTCATTTTTCTGAAATAATCTATTATTATTTCTTTTATTATACGTATAATTATATCTTTTTAATCTACTAGCTTTTACACCTAATTTTTGTTTTAATAAATCTAATAAATCATTGATTATATTTTCATTATTATTACTACCAATGCTATAACCAAATTTTCTCCCAATTTCATCTACATATCTCAAAATATTCCTACTTCTATTTCCATTTTTATATTCAATTACTCTAGCTATACTACTTCTTAAAAATACTACATCATTTTCTAATCTAATCTGCCATTCTGGTTTACTATAACTATATGATCTATCATCAGAGGATATTAATTTAACTCCTAACTTATTACATATAGTGATAGCACTAGCGTACACTATTGTATGAAGATCTAAAAAACTAATATCGTCAAATATTATTTTTGGTAAAATTAAATTATTTAATTCAGAAATTAATTTAGATAATTTCTTTGACGTATGCAATTTTGGTAATTTTGGTCTAACTGTGGGCTCTATATCTATATATCTATTTATATTATTTTGAAGCAAGTTAGCTAATTCTATTACATTATCATCTAGTAAGTTTAAATTTGCAATATTGATTTCCCTAAGATTATGAATAATGTCTAAGTTATTTGAATCTACTCTAATATCATTGGATTCTTCTACTAGAATATTAGCTAAACTATCTTCATTCAATGCATCTAATATAACATTACTACTCGTATTAATTTGATCTAAATTATTCTCCAATTGCAATCTATCTGCTACTTCTTTTCTTATCTCATTTAATGTTACTACAGGAATTAAATTATTTTTGAAAATTGACCTTTTTTGGTCAGCTAATCTTTGTTCGTTTACTTGGGCAACCGGATAATTTTGTGAGAAAAGTAAATGTAATTTTTTCCTATACAATAACATATCTGTTTCTAGTTTAGTTACATAAAAATATGAACGAACGATGAACATATTGACATCGTTCGTCCATTTCATACGCTGCCTAGGAATACCTGCTTTTGTTTTTTGGGGTCTCAGATTATCAATGTTCATCTGTATAGATGACATAATAAACCCATTTTCATTTCCGTTGGTTGAAAATGACATTGTGTCACCTTTCAAAACAACTTGGAAATGATTTATTAATTGTTATTAATTCCTACATTCCAGTAACCAAGCAACTGTCGTCGTTACCTAGTGTCAACAAATAGTTTTCAATATCTCCAGATTAAATATTTTAATGTAAACTACCCTTCAATACTACAAATCTATAAAATATATTATATTGTAGAATAATGTTATCAAAATAAAATATATAATTAAATTTACCTACAAAATATATTTCAACGTAATCTCAAAATATAGTTGTTTACCTTGGTTACTGAAGTCCTCACAAAAGGAAAAATTTATTTTGTATTTATTTACCTTAATATCCTACGGTCCACTGGCAGTTTATTTATTACGTTATCTAATATACTTATTTTCAAATATTTATATGTTTTGGGATCAAAGCTAATTCTTTTCTATCTGATACAATAAAAAAATCAGAGAGCTAAAATACAAGCAAACGTCAAGGCTTGCGTTGCTAAGCAACCTTATTTTAACGCACCAGATTTAAATGTCCGGGTTAAATTTTCCCCCAAAAAAAAAAAAAAAAAAAAAAAAAAAAAAAAAAAAAAAAAAAAAAAAAAAAAAAAAAAAAAAAAAAAAAAAAAAAAAAGAAGGAAAAACTAAACCCTTTCATACACTTCCCCAAATGATCATCTAGTGAATCCACGTTATGCAATTGCACTATATAAGTATTATAAATACAAAACAATACAAGAACAACATGTCAACCTACTAGAGACCAAATGGGAATATAATTCACCGACTCCAGATATTTTCATATCAGAGGGTTCGGCTCTGTGGCATTTCTAATTGAACCTATAAATCCTACTGATCCCTCAATATAAATATTTAAAAAATCTTTTGTAATCCTACATGTATTTAAAATTACTGCTTTTTGCATTTTTATATACAAATTCTTTGACAAATCTAATATGCTTAAATTTTGAATCAGATTCCTAGGTATTATGCCAGTGGCCGAAATAACAAATGGTAATATTTTTATAGTCCTAGAATGCCAAATTCTTTTAATCTCATTTCCTAAATCTGTGTATTTTCTAATTTTTTCAGAAACAGTTTTTTGAATATTACAGGAATTTGGAATAGCTACATCAATGATATAAGTTATTTTTTTAATTTTGTCATGTAAAACTATATCAGGTCTATTATGACTAATTGTTCTGTCTGTTAGTATAGTTTTATCATAATATATTTTATAAAATTCATTTTCTATAAATGAATTTGGTTCATATTCATAATAAGGTACTACATTACGGCAATCAATCAAGTTATGTTTAATTACCAAACTTTGGTGAATTATTTTTAAAACCTGATTGTGCCTAAATGTATACTCGGAAGGCGCTAATATAGAACATCCCGATATAATATGTTCTATAGTTTCGGGAAAAGCCAAACATTTTCTACATAAATCATCAATTTGATTTATATCTTTGATTATATGCTTTCTATAATTTTTAGTATTAATGACTCTATCTTGAATGGCAAGCATAAATCCTTCTATTTCTGCGCTCAACTCTCCAATACTCAACCATTTGTTTGACGAAAGTTTGTCAACATACGTTTGGTTGAGATAATTGAAGTGTTTTGCGTGAATAATTTTATTTGACCAGGAATCTAATAATTCCTGGTTAGTATTTATAAGAATGTTGGCATTCTCGTCATATAAATTTAAAGGTGTAATATTTCTATCTGCCTTGCAAATTATTTTGTGCATTTCTGAGCTATTAGCTTTCCTATGGAAAAAATTTCTAAGCATTTCTACCTGATTGTGTTTCAAAGATGTTATTTTGACTACACCTCTACCTCCTAAATTTCTAGGTAAATTAATTCGTTCTATAGCTGAATTTGGATGATGGCAATTAAATTTTGTTAACGTAGTTCTAATTAATCGTTCTAAACTATCTAAATCTGTATTGGACCATTTAATTATGCCAAATGAGTACGTTAGTAGAGGTATTGCCCAAGTATTTATTGCTTTTACTAAATTTTTAGCAGATAGATTGCATTTTAAAATTTTTCTGATCCTAGTTTGAAATTTAATCCTAATATCATTTTTAATACTAGTGTGATCTAATCTATTCGATTGCGGGTATCCTAAATATTTATAAACCTCATCCCCTTTCATACTTTGAATTTTGAAATTTCTAAATATACCCTCGTCTCCATCTACAATTTTGCCTTTCTCTATATGGATAGTTTTACATTTATCTAAACCAAAAGTCATTTTAATATCATCTGAAAAAATTTTAACTACCTTAATCATTTTCTCTAAATTTGATTCAGAATTTGAAAATAATTTTATATCATCCATATATAATAGATGTGAAACTATACTACTCTCTCTTGTATTACCCTTAATTTTTATTCCAAACTTGCTTTTAATTAACATTTTAGAAAGGGGATTCAATGCTAAGCAAAACCAAAGAGGGCTCAATGAGTCTCCTTGAAAAATCCCTCTTTTTATTGAAATGCCCGGTACTACTATTTTCTTACCTTTTAAATTAACTAGCAAATCTGTATTCCAAAAGGACATAATATTTTTCAAAAAGCTAATTATAATTGGGTTAACTTTATATATTTTTAATATTTTGATTAGCCACGAGTGCGGGACACTATCAAAAGCTTTTTGATAATCTATATAACAAGTATGTAAATTACGCTTTTGATTTTGAATTTGTTTTAAAATTACAGAATCAATAACTAACTGTTCTTTACATCCCATATGTTTTCTGCGACAACCTTTTTGTTGTTCAGATAAAATATTTTTTTCATCCAAATGAGTATATATTAAATCTGTCAAGCAAGAGGTTAAAATTTTGTATATTGTCGGTAGACATGTAATGGGTCTATATTGAGAGGGATTATTAATATGTTCGCTTTTAGGCAACATATAAGTAATGCCCTTAGTTAGAAAATTAGGAAAATTTTGAGGTTCTCTGACAAGTTTTGAAAGATTTTTTGCAAAAAGAGGATGTAAAGTAGTTAGACGTTTGTACCAAAAATTATGTATCCAATCGCAACCCGTGGCTTTCCAATTATGAGTATTTTTTATAATTTTGGCTAACAATTCAACCGATATATCAGAAAAACTCATTTGTTCAATGTCTGAACAATTGAGTTCTTCATTTTCTATCCAGTTACCTGCCTCATTATGTTTTATATCTTTACTCCAAATGTTTGTCCAAAAATCGCGCATATCTGATTCAGATGGCAACGGAATATTATTATTCGAAATAATATTCTGTTTATCGTCAAGTTTGGAATAAAATATTTTCTCATTTTTCTGAAATAATCTATTATTATTTCTTTTATTATACGTATAATTATATCTTTTTAATCTACTAGCTTTTACACCTAATTTTTGTTTTAATAAATCTAATAAATCATTGATTATATTTTCATTATTATTACTACCAATGCTATAACCAAATTTTCTCCCAATTTCATCTACATATCTCAAAATATTCCTACTTCTATTTCCATTTTTATATTCAATTACTCTAGCTATACTACTTCTTAAAAATACTACATCATTTTCTAATCTAATCTGCCATTCTGGTTTACTATAACTATATGATCTATCATCAGAGGATATTAATTTAACTCCTAACTTATTACATATAGTGATAGCACTAGCGTACACTATTGTATGAAGATCTAAAAAACTAATATCGTCAAATATTATTTTTGGTAAAATTAAATTATTTAATTCAGAAATTAATTTAGATAATTTCTTTGACGTATGCAATTTTGGTAATTTTGGTCTAACTGTGGGCTCTATATCTATATATCTATTTATATTATTTTGAAGCAAGTTAGCTAATTCTATTACATTATCATCTAGTAAGTTTAAATTTGCAATATTGATTTCCCTAAGATTATGAATAATGTCTAAGTTATTTGAATCTACTCTAATATCATTGGATTCTTCTACTAGAATATTAGCTAAACTATCTTCATTCAATGCATCTAATATAACATTACTACTCGTATTAATTTGATCTAAATTATTCTCCAATTGCAATCTATCTGCTACTTCTTTTCTTATCTCATTTAATGTTACTACAGGAATTAAATTATTTTTGAAAATTGACCTTTTTTGGTCAGCTAATCTTTGTTCGTTTACTTGGGCAACCGGATAATTTTGTGAGAAAAGTAAATGTAATTTTTTCCTATACAATAACATATCTGTTTCTAGTTTAGTTACATAAAAAAATGAACGAACGATGAACATATTGACATCGTTCGTCCATTTCATACGCTGCCTAGGAATACCTGCTTTGGTTTTTTGGGGTCTCAGATTATCAATGTTCATCTGTATAGATGACATAATAAACCCATTTTCATTTCCGTTGGTTGAAAATGACATTTTGTCACCTTTCAAAACAACTTGGAAATGATTGTTATTAATTATTATTATTATTCCTACATTCCAGTAACCAAGCAACTGTCGTCGTTATCTAGTGCTGTCATTTGTCAACAAATAATTTTCAATATGTCCAAATTAAATATTTTAATGTAAACTACCCTTCAATACTACAAATCTATAATATATATATTATATTTTAGAATATATATATATATTATAATAATTTTTTTTTTTTTTTTTTTATTATTATTATTTTACGCACCAGATTTAAATGTCCGGGTTAAATTTTCCCCCCAAAAAAAAAAAAAAAAAAAAAAAAAAAAAGAAGGAAAAACTAAACCCTTTCATACACTTCCCCAAATGATCATCTAGTGAATCCACGTTATGCAATTGCACTATATAAGTATTATAAATACAAAACAATACAAGAACAACATGTCAACCTACTAGAGACCAAATGGGAATATAATTCACCGACTCCAGATATTTTCATATCAGAGGGTTCGGCTCTGTGGCATTTCTAATTGAACCTATAAATCCTACTGATCCCTCAATATAAATATTTAAAAAATCTTTTGTAATCCTACATGTATTTAAAATTACTGCTTTTTGCATTTTTATATACAAATTCTTTGACAAATCTAATATGCTTAAATTTTGAATCAGATTCCTAGGTATTATGCCAGTGGCCGAAATAACAAATGGTAATATTTTTATAGTCCGAGAATGCCAAATTCTTTTAATCTCATTTCCTAAATCTGTGTATTTTCTAATTTTTTCAGAAACAGTTTTTTGAATATTACAGGAATTTGGAATAGCTACATCAATGATATAAGTTATTTTTTTAATTTTGTCATGTAAAACTATATCAGGTCTATTATGACTAATTGTTCTGTCTGTTAGTATAGTTTTATCATAATATATTTTATAAAATTCATTTTCTATAAATGAATTTGGTTCATATTCATAATAAGGTACTACATTACGGCAATCAATCAAGTTATGTTTAATTACCAAACTTTGGTGAATTATTTTTAAAACCTGATTGTGCCTAAATGTATACTCGGAAGGCGCTAATATAGAACATCCCGATATAATATGTTCTATAGTTTCGGGAAAAGCCAAACATTTTCTACATAAATCATCAATTTGATTTATATCTTTGATTATATGCTTTCTATAATTTTTAGTATTAATGACTCTATCTTGAATGGCAAGCATAAATCCTTCTATTTCTGCGCTCAACTCTCCAATACTCAACCATTTGTTTGACGAAAGTTTGTCAACATACGTTTGGTTGAGATAATTGAAGTGTTTTGCGTGAATAATTTTATTTGACCAGGAATCTAATAATTCCTGGTTAGTATTTATAAGAATGTTGGCATTCTCGTCATATAAATTTAAAGGTGTAATATTTCTATCTGCCTTGCAAATTATTTTGTGCATTTCTGAGCTATTAGCTTTCCTATGGAAAAAATTTCTAAGCATTTCTACCTGATTGTGTTTCAAAGATGTTATTTTGACTACACCTCTACCTCCTAAATTTCTAGGTAAATTAATTCGTTCTATAGCTGAATTTGGATGATGGCAATTAAATTTTGTTAACGTAGTTCTAATTAATCGTTCTAAACTATCTAAATCTGTATTGGACCATTTAATTATGCCAAATGAGTACGTTAGTAGAGGTATTGCCCAAGTATTTATTGCTTTTACTAAATTTTTAGCAGATAGATTGCATTTTAAAATTTTTCTGATCCTAGTTTGAAATTTAATCCTAATATCATTTTTAATACTAGTGTGATCTAATCTATTCGATTGCGGGTATCCTAAATATTTATAAACCTCATCCCCTTTCATACTTTGAATTTTGAAATTTCTAAATATACCCTCGTCTCCATCTACAATTTTGCCTTTCTCTATATGGATAGTTTTACATTTATCTAAACCAAAAGTCATTTTAATATCATCTGAAAAAATTTTAACTACCTTAATCATTTTCTCTAAATTTGATTCAGAATTTGAAAATAATTTTATATCATCCATATATAATAGATGTGAAACTATACTACTCTCTCTTGTATTACCCTTAATTTTTATTCCAAACTTGCTTTTAATTAACATTTTAGAAAGGGGATTCAATGCTAAGCAAAACCAAAGAGGGCTCAATGAGTCTCCTTGAAAAATCCCTCTTTTTATTGAAATGCCCGGTACTACTATTTTCTTACCTTTTAAATTAACTAGCAAATCTGTATTCCAAAAGGACATAATATTTTTCAAAAAGCTAATTATAATTGGGTTAACTTTATATATTTTTAATATTTTGATTAGCCACGAGTGCGGGACACTATCAAAAGCTTTTTGATAATCTATATAACAAGTATGTAAATTACGCTTTTGATTTTGAATTTGTTTTAAAATTACAGAATCAATAACTAACTGTTCTTTACATCCCATATGTTTTCTGCGACAACCTTTTTGTTGTTCAGATAAAATATTTTTTTCATCCAAATGAGTATATATTAAATCTGTCAAGCAAGAGGTTAAAATTTTGTATATTGTCGGTAGACATGTAATGGGTCTATATTGAGAGGGATTATTAATATGTTCGCTTTTAGGCAACATATAAGTAATGCCCTTAGTTAGAAAATTAGGAAAATTTTGAGGTTCTCTGACAAGTTTTGAAAGATTTTTTGCAAAAAGAGGATGTAAAGTAGTTAGACGTTTGTACCAAAAATTATGTATCCAATCGCAACCCGTGGCTTTCCAATTATGAGTATTTTTTATAATTTTGGCTAACAATTCAACCGATATATCAGAAAAACTCATTTGTTCAATGTCTGAACAATTGAGTTCTTCATTTTCTATCCAGTTACCTGCCTCATTATGTTTTATATCTTTACTCCAAATGTTTGTCCAAAAATCTCGCATATCTGATTCAGATGGCAACGGAATATTATTATTCGAAATAATATTCTGTTTATCGTCAAGTTTGGAATAAAATATTTTCTCATTTTTCTGAAATAATCTATTATTATTTCTTTTATTATACGTATAATTATATCTTTTTAATCTACTAGCTTTTACACCTAATTTTTGTTTTAATAAATCTAATAAATCATTGATTATATTTTCATTATTATTACTACCAATGCTATAACCAAATTTTCTCCCAATTTCATCTACATATCTCAAAATATTCCTACTTCTATTTCCATTTTTATATTCAATTACTCTAGCTATACTACTTCTTAAAAATACTACATCATTTTCTAATCTAATCTGCCATTCTGGTTTACTATAACTATATGATCTATCATCAGAGGATATTAATTTAACTCCTAACTTATTACATATAGTGATAGCACTAGCGTACACTATTGTATGAAGATCTAAAAAACTAATATCGTCAAATATTATTTTTGGTAAAATTAAATTATTTAATTCAGAAATTAATTTAGATAATTTCTTTGACGTATGCAATTTTGGTAATTTTGGTCTAACTGTGGGCTCTATATCTATATATCTATTTATATTATTTTGAAGCAAGTTAGCTAATTCTATTACATTATCATCTAGTAAGTTTAAATTTGCAATATTGATTTCCCTAAGATTATGAATAATGTCTAAGTTATTTGAATCTACTCTAATATCATTGGATTCTTCTACTAGAATATTAGCTAAACTATCTTCATTCAATGCATCTAATATAACATTACTACTCGTATTAATTTGATCTAAATTATTCTCCAATTGCAATCTATTTGCTACTTCTTTTCTTATCTCATTTAATGTTACTACAGGAATTAAATTATTTTTGAAAATTGACCTTTTTTGGTCAGCTAATCTTTGTTCGTTTACTTGGGCAACCGGATAATTTTGTGAGAAAAGTAAATGTAATTTTTTCCTATACAATAACATATCTGTTTCTAGTTTAGTTACATAAAAAAATGAACGAACGATGAACATATTGACATCGTTCGTCCATTTCATACGCTGCCTAGGAATACCTGCTTTGGTTTTTTGGGGTCTCAGATTATCAATGTTCATCTGTATAGATGACATAATAAACCCATTTTCATTTCCGTTGGTTGAAAATGACATTTTGTCACCTTTCAAAACAACTTGGAAATGATTGTTATTAATTATTATTATTATTCCTACATTCCAGTAACCAAGCAACTGTCGTCGTTATCTAGTGCTGTCATTTGTCAACAAATAATTTTCAATATGTCCAAATTAAATATTTTAATGTAAACTACCCTTCAATACTACAAATCTATAATATATATATTATATTTTAGAATAATGTTATCAAAATAAAATATATAATTAAATTTACCTACAAAATATATTTCAACGTAATCTCAAAATATTGTTGTTTACCTTGGTTACTGAAGTCCTCACAAAGGGAAAAATTTATATTGTATATATTTACCTAAATATCTTACGGTTCACTGGCAGTTTATTTATTACGTTTTCTAATATACTTATTTTCAAATATTTATATGTTTTGGGATCAAAGCAAATTCTTTTCTATCTAATACAATAAAAAATCAGAGAGCTAAAATATAAGCAAACGTCGAGGCTAGCGTTGCTAAGCAACCTTTAAAATTTACGCACCAGATTTAAATGTCCGGGTTAAATTTTCCCCCCAAAAAAAAAAAAAAAAAAGAAGGAAAAACTAAACCCTTTCATACACTTCCCCAAATGATCATCTAGTGAATCCACGTTATGCAATTGCACTATGTAAGTATTATAAATACAAAACAATACAAGAACAACATGTCAACCTACTAGAGACCAAATGAGAATATAATTCACCGACTCCAGATATTTTCATATCAGAGGGTTCGGCTCTGTGGCATTTCTAATTGAACCTATAAATCCTACTGATCCCTCAATATAAATATTTAAAAAATCTTTTGTAATCCTACATGTATTTAAAATTACTGCTTTTTGCATTTTTATATACAAATTCTTTGACAAATCTAATATGCTTAAATTTTGAATCAGATTCCTAGGTATTATGCCAGTGGCCGAAATAACAAATGGTAATATTTTTATAGTCCGAGAATGCCAAATTCTTTTAATCTCATTTCCTAAATCTGTGTATTTTCTAATTTTTTCAGAAACAGTTTTTTGAATATTACAGGAATTTGGAATAGCTACATCAATGATATAAGTTATTTTTTTAATTTTGTCATGTAAAACTATATCAGGTCTATTATGACTAATTGTTCTGTCTGTTAGTATAGTTTTATCATAATATATTTTATAAAATTCATTTTCTATAAATGAATTTGGTTCATATTCATAATAAGGTACTACATTACGGCAATCAATCAAGTTATGTTTAATTACCAAACTTTGGTGAATTATTTTTAAAACCTGATTGTGCCTAAATGTATACTCGGAAGGCGCTAATATAGAACATCCCGATATAATATGTTCTATAGTTTCGGGAAAAGCCAAACATTTTCTACATAAATCATCAATTTGATTTATATCTTTGATTATATGCTTTCTATAATTTTTAGTATTAATGACTCTATCTTGAATTGCAAGCATAAATCCTTCTATTTCTGCGCTCAACTCTCCAATACTCAACCATTTGTTTGACGAAAGTTTGTCAACATACGTTTGGTTGAGATAATTGAAGTGTTTTGCGTGAATAATTTTATTTGACCAGGAATCTAATAATTCCTGGTTAGTATTTATAAGAATGTTGGCATTCTCGTCATATAAATTTAAAGGTGTAATATTTCTATCTGCCTTGCAAATTATTTTGTGCATTTCTGAGCTATTAGCTTTCCTATGGAAAAAATTTCTAAGCATTTCTACCTGATTGTGTTTCAAAGATGTTATTTTGACTACACCTCTACCTCCTAAATTTCTAGGTAAATTAATTCGTTCTATAGCTGAATTTGGATGATGGCAATTAAATTTTGTTAACGTAGTTCTAATTAATCGTTCTAAACTATCTAAATCTGTATTGGACCATTTAATTATGCCAAATGAGTACGTTAGTAGAGGTATTAGTATTATTATTATTATTATTATTATTATTATTATTATCATTATTATCGTATGTTTTTTATTTACTTTTTTTCCGTTTTTTTCACCAATATTATATATATATATTGTATTGTGTAAAATTTTGTATATGAAATGGAGGCCTCAGCACGGGTAAACCACCCAGTGAGGCCAACATCATAAAAAAATAAAATAAAAAAATTTACAAAACGTAGAAATTTTCTTTGAATTCTTTCAATAGTATGAATATGAATTTTATAGGAGGGCAACCAGACTATGGAGTTATATTTTATTAGGCTTCTAACAAGGGATGTGTACAATAGTTTAATGATTTGTAACGATTCAAAGTTCTTAATTGTTCTTAATACAAATCCTAATGTTTTCATACCCTTATTTGCAGTTTGTTGAATGTGAACCGTGAAGTCTAGTTTCTCATCCATTATTGCGCCAAGATCCCGCATTTCCGATACTCTTTCTAAATTTATTTTATTTATTGAATAGTTGAAAAACAGTGATGTTTTTTTTCGGGAAAAGGTCAAAGTTTTGCATTTTTCTACATTTAAATATAGATTATTTTGTGAGCACCAAATTTTTAGCATGTCTATATTTGATTGAAGAATTTCACAGTGATTAAGGATTATTATTTCGGTAATTATCGGTTCGGACTGGCCACGCTTATTACGAATAAAGTCGACCTACGTACCTTGTCAGGGCAATGAAACATCAGCTGCAGTAAACATGGTTATTGGAGGGAACTGTTTAAATACAACAAGGGTTCATTTACAGTCAATAAAAGAGCACAGGTAGAATTAATAAGCAGAGCGCTAGAGACTTTCATCACCAGGGTGGTAGGTTCTCTTAGGCGCATGTGTGGAATTCCTGAAATAAAGTCGACCTACGTACCTTGTCAGGGCAATGAAACATCAGCTGCAGTAAACATGGTTATTGGAGGGAACTGTTTAAATACAACAGGGGTTCATTTACAGTCAATAATAGAGCACAGGTAGAATTAATAGCCTATCTATTCCGGGATCATAGCCTAACAATCTCTCTCTATCGAGTCCCTCTGAGACCGATCATAATTACGCGTAAATTGGGAAGGACACACGGCAAAAGGGAAATTAGTGGTTCAGGTACTCACAACAACCTGGGCAGGTGTCTTGAGGGCAGCAAGAAGAGAGGTAGCCAGGCGGAGCTGGTACTCTCCACAGGTTTTTACAGGCGAATCTGGACATCGCGTCTCCGTTAGAAGTTTCTCGAACAAAAGTGCCGGAACGATCGGCGACAGAGCGGGCGCTCTCAACCAAGGGGTTACGGGAGAATGGCAGTTGCTGGCCGTTGTCGGCCGGCCGCCGCGAGCGTGCCGTGCGCGGAGCGCGGGCGCGGGGAAGGGGGCGGGCGCGGTGCACGGGCGGGGAGAGTGAAACCGTTGCACGGGCAGGGGTGTAGCGTCGTAATTTGTAGGGCTGTATTCCGGCGCATCGTAACAGTATAAAGATACAAAAGAACTAAAAAAATATTACAAAATTACATGAAAGCTCACTCATATGACAAATAATACAAAGAATAACAAAAATCTTCTGTATTTCTCGATGTCATTACATAGTCAACAAATTTAATGTAAGGGAAACGTACTTTTTTACATTAGCTCGACACAGAAGGCCCTGAGGAAAATAATTCCCCTCAGGGCCGACGTCATCTTTTTGGGGCTGATGTGTTGATGGTCTTTTTAGGGAAAAGAAGTAGGGAAAGTTCTATAAAGAAAAAAGGTATGAAGGGTGGGTAGGAATCTGGGGGGTCAGTAAGTCAAGAAGTGAAGGACGAATGATTTCATGCCTTTCACTGGGTCCTATTGGAGTGATCAAAAGATCTCCCTCAACCAGTCTCTCCCGGTCCGGTCTGCCACGTGTGCAGACGTATCCGCCGCCAAGATCCTGACAAACTTGAACCCATGAACCTGGGAACCCCTGCTAAGTTACCAAACGTAGCCAACCACTTGGAATGACATGTGGCAGCGGTGTTAGTTATCCAATAAATGGTTCCCGGGGCGGCGGCAGTACCATACCCGCCTCTCAAATTGTGAGCTAGAGTAGGCAAAGGTAAGATGTATTCTCTGCTGTGTTGTCCTCTAGGTGAGTTTACTATGGAAAAAATAGTTGATTTCGTATTATTTTCATGTGATTTTATATGCTGTTTAATGAAAGCACTGCGTAACTGTAATTGTTTTGTTTTTACAGGTAGCATTAATGTGGACACTGTACCCATCAAGGCAGAACCAGGACCCCAAGAAAAAGACAGAGAGAGTATCCCTTACACGGAAATAGATATAGACCTGACAGATATAAAAAAGGAATGCTTAGAGCACTCTGAAAGTATTGCAGAGACTGCTGCAGGTAATATCGATTTTCGTTTGTTTTAATTTGATTTAATTATTTTCTCGTTTCATTATAGATATATACACATTAAACTTTATCCTCAATCTTTTTCAGACATTATAACGAACTTGAATGTACTGATGCAGCCTGGAGAAGAATCTCATTCATGTTTCCATTGTAACCGCTCATTCTCAAACAAATCAATAAGACGGCACTTACGCACTCACACTGGAGAAAAACCTTTTTCATGTCCCCATTGTAGTTACTCCACCTCAGACAAATCAAATTTAACAAAGCACTTATTCGCCCATTCTGGAGCAAAGCCTTTTTCTTGTTCCCATTGTAACTACTCCTGCTCAAAAAAATCATATTTAACGGTACACTTACTCACCCATTCTGAAGTAAAACCTTTTTCATGTCCTCATTGTTACTACTGTTCCTCACGCAAGATTGATTTAACACTGCACTTACGCACACATTCTGAAGTAAAACCTTTTTCATGTCCTCATTGTAACCACTCTTCCTCACGCAAGATTGATTTAACACTGCACTTACGCACCCATTCTGGAGAAAAACCTTTTTCATGTTCCCATTGTAACTATTCCTGCTCAAACAAATCACATTTAACGGTGCACTTACGCATCCATTCTGGAGATAAACCTTTTGCATGTCCACATTGTAACTACTCCTGCTCAATCAAATCAAATTTAACAAGGCACTTACGCACCCATTCTGGAAAAAAACCTTTTTCATGTTTACATTGTAACTACTCCTGCTCAATCAAATCAAATTTAACGAGGCACTTACGCACCCATTCTGGAAAAAAACCTTTTTCATGTTCACATTGAAACTACTGCTGCTCAAACAAATCACATTTAACGATGCACTTACGCATCCATTCTGGAGATAAGCCTTTTGCATGTCCACATTGTAACTTCTCCTGCTCAATCAAATCAAATTTAACAAGGCACTTACGCACCCATTCTGGAGAAAAACCGTCTTCATGTCCCTGTTGTAACTACTCTTCCTCACGAAAGTTTGATTTAACACTGCACTTACGCACTCATTCTAGTGATAAACCTTTTGCATATCCCCATTGTAACTACTCCTTCTTGTTAAAATCATGTTTAACAACGCACTTACGCATCCATACTGGATAAAATCTTTTTTGTCTTCCTTCTGGAATTATTCATGTTCTCAAAAAGGAATTATAAATGTCATTTTTTAACCCTTCCTAAAACTTCCTTTTCCCATTGTAACTACTCCTGCTAACACAAGTCATCGTTGAAAGTGCTTACCAATACTTGAGAATACCTTATTCACTTGTCTTGTGCAGTTATTCATGTTCACATTCTTACTCATGGTAGAGAAAAACCATTGTCTTGTTCCGGCTGTAAGCATAATAAAAAAAATATTGAACCGCTGCGTTAAAAATTTGCCGCTACAGATACTTGGAAATAAATTCAATCTGGATAACGTTTTCATTTTTTCTGTATGAAAATACAAATTATAAATTTCTTAAGTTTTGATATAGTGCTATCTGTTACTCATTTCTGATTTTAGCCCTTTACTTTACTTTTTCTTTTGTTGATTTTTTCTATTTACTGTATGGGTACCTATCCTTTTTTATTTGTTGTACTTAGGATGGGTTTCTTCATTTACCGAGAATGCTAAATGCAATGCTAATTGTAAAAGTAAACAGTCAAATGCATAGAAATGGGTTTTTTCCTTTGACATTTACCGTTTACTTTCACCTTACATCTTACAGGCTCAGGGTGGGTTTCTTCATTTACCGAGAATGCTAAATGCAATGCTAATTGTAAAAGTAAACAGTCAAAGTCATAAAAACGGGTTTTTTCATTTGACATTTACCGTTTTCTTTCGCCTTACATCTTACAGGCCCACAATGATGCTGCAAATGCTAAAGTAAAGATAACCAAAATGGCGGCCGATGTCTAAATGTCACTTTGGTGACAGTTCAGAGATTTTCTTGCTATCTATTTTACGGTATTTGCTAGTATTTTATCATTATGTTCGCAACAAGTGATAGTTCGTCAAGTTCCGACGATGAACTAATAATTAATTACATGACTCAACGTGTAAAGCGTCATAATATACGCAGGAATTTCTATCTAATGGAAGACCTAGATTTTGTGTGCCGATTTCGCGTTAATAAAGAAACTGCTCGACATTTGACTGCATTAATTGCAGATATGATATGTTCTCCCAGTGACATGTAAGTAATGGTTGATAAAGTGTAATTACAAATATTTTCAAATGACATAACGAATGAAGCTTCTAAAATTTGTTTCTTTCTGTTAGGAATAATGCCGTCAAACCATCAGAGCAGTTGTTATTGGCTTTGAGGTTTTATGCAACTGGTTCAATGCAAAGAGTACTCGGAGATGTTGCAAATACACACAAAAGTACAGTGTGTAAAATAATTTTTAAAGTATCAAAGGCCATAGCATCGCTAAACAAAAATTTCATATCAATGCCTAGAAGTGATGCTGAAATGTTTGAAAATAATGTGAAATTTCACAAATTGGCCAAATTTCCAAACGTCATAGGAGCTATTGATTGTACCCATATACCAATAACATCTCCCGGTAAGTAAGATTTATCTATTTTATTTATCTGTATTATAATACAATTTGTATCCGACAAAAATATCGATAAAATACCTAGGTATTGATATTTTCAAATTTATGTAAAACACTAATATTGGTTTTCATTTTGTTATGCAATTGTAATATACTACAAAGATTTTGTAATTTTAGGTGGACTAGTTGCAGAGTTATATAGAAACCGTAAAGGTTATTTTTCGTACAATGTACAAACAATTTGTAACGCTGATCTCCTAATTATGGATATTGTATGTAGATGGCCAGGAGCTAGCCACGACAGCACTATTTTTAATGCTAGTAACATACAAGCCAGGTTGGAGAATGGAGATTTTGGCAGTAACGTTATTTTGGGAGATGGCGGTTATGGCATACAGCGCTACCTTTTTACTCCTCTTAGAAATCCTACGACACCAGGAGAGGAACTGTACAATAGATGCCATATTCGAACCAGAAACCCAGTAGAGCGTTCTTATGGTGTCTGGAAGAGACGTTTTCCCTGCATTGCCACCAAACTTAGATTAAGTCAGAACAGAATTGAAAGTGTTATACTTGCCACCGCAGTTTTGCATAATGTATGCTTAAAGAAGAATGTTCCGGAGGTAGATCCGGAAATAAATGTTGATCTCGACAGATTCCGCATGGATAACAATGAAGGCGGTGGCACTGGTGCGCCGACCACCTCTGGAAGAATAGCTAGGGAAGCCCTCATTCATTCCTATTTTGACCAGTAAGCATTTGTTCCTTGTATTCTTAATATTTATGTTCATGGATAACCACTTTCTTACAGTATTCCACCCTTGACCCTTTGCAGGTTTTCATTTACATAAATCCATTAGAAATTATACAAGAAGTAATTAAATAAGGGGAGGTTTATATGGGCATGAGTGTAGAGCTGTCCTCTCTGCCTATCCCAATAGGGAGATGGTGTGTAATGTATATATAATTTGTTTTCAGGTTGGCCGCCAGAGACACAATATGAAAACTCATATAACTTACTCATGTGCAGTGACAGTGACTGCACTGTGCACTGTGCAGTGACCACATTACATGGAACAAGAAATAAGAGGCGAGGATTTGCAATGATGGACTCTTTTAAAAATATTATTTTTTATTTAAGAAGTTGTAGGACTTATAAAGGAAAATGTTTAGTTCTAACAATTATGTGTTCATAATTTATTAACACCCTTTTCGGGGCGCTTTTACAAATAAAAATATACATAGTTATAACTAATATGTACATATTTTATAAATGCACATAATTATATGTTTGCCCTGAGGAAGGAACGGTCGTTCCAAAACCAGTCAGCGTTAAACGAATATACAAATGGTTCAAACAAAGTAATATTGTTTCATTTATTACACAACTATTATTAAACATAAACCAACCAGTAATACAAAATATAATAGAAAATTTGAAAAGCAGTTCTTCTCCGTCGATCTGCTGAAATGGAAAATTTTTAATTAGAAAAAAGTATGCTTCGGATTATTTATTTAATTGTTTTTCTAGGAGAAGTATTTCTAATATCTTTTTCTTTTTTTCTAATTCCAAATTTTCCATTTCTAATATCCTTTTATTTTTTTCATATTCCAAGTTTTCCAATTCAGCAGCATTTTTGCAGTCTTCATTTTCAGTTTTTCGCTTCAACACTTCAATCTCCATTTTTATTTTTTCCGCTTTCAATTTCATTATATCTGTGCAAACAGACAGCCTAGCCTGTTTCGGAGGTGTGTTTTTTGAAAACCTTTTGCGAATATCTGAAACAAGAATAAAAGTTCCTATTTTATTTATTGGTTTCATAAATCAATAAATACAATAAAACTGTACATGGCCCGCAGATGCTTTAATAGTACACAACTGCTAATCCTATATAAATCACAAGTGCGCCCCACGGATGAATTTGGCAGCCACCTCTGGGTATGGAGCTCCAAAATACCTGAAAAATACCCTTGACTCTGTGCAGAAGATGCTCTGTGCAAAAGATGCTCAGTGGCGGTCCGTTTGATAGATTCTCCCATCTTAACAGAAGGATTGCAATCTTTAGAGCACAGGCGTCGGGTGGGAATGCTATCTTTGTTCTACCGGTATTACAATGGAAGATGCTCCGAGGAACTTGCGTTATTGATCCCTTCGGCACCGGTGCATAGTCGGAAAACACGCCAAACGCGTGCCCAACATTTGTACACGGTTGACATTTGTCACACGAGAACGGGTCGTTTCTTCGACTCGTTCTTGTGTTCGGCTATGGAATGATTTGCCGGCCTCTGTGTTTTCTCCTTCCTGCAACATGGGTCTCTTTAAGACCAATGTTCATTCCTTCCTCTCCTCAAAAAAACCCCCACACAGCATTCCAGATGACATAGGCCCGGAGGGAAATTATTTTCCTCAGGGCCTCCTGTGTGGAGTTAATGTAAAAAAAATAATAATTCAGATTTTTATTGATTAAAATATTTCCACTTACTTCTCAAAGGAGTTTCTGCTACAAAATCATCTTGATTTATGGTATCTGTCTGGTCATCTATCACAGATCCTTCAGGTAACTGCTGGCATGTGTCCATCACAGGATTTACTTCTGAAATCAAATAATAACTATGAACTCATATATTATGCAATCTGGCGGACAAACAATTTCCTGCTAAAAGAAATGATGACAGTTATTGGGAGCAAGTCTTTAACGGGATAGTTGCTAATTGTAGATTGCGATTTGTGGGTAACTAAATCAAGTGTTTATCTGCTTGACCATAAGGACCTCAAGCATCTATAGAACATATCTATAATACCTACATATTTGCTAACGTACATAAAGTTAGAGAATTTCTTACCTGAACCCATAAGCTCCTGTACAATTAATAATTTTTCAGCACTCAATGACTCATTATTTGTGTTTGACGTGGCTGAAAAGATGAATAATATTTATATAAAAACCAAACTGGCTTGTTTTTTAGGCACAACCTTTGTTAAAAGATTAAAATACAAAATATTACTGAACTGCCTGCAAAACATGATGAAATAATGAGACAACAGTATTCATTACCATCACCACCACTCCGTGACAAGAGAAAATCGACATTCTGCATCGGAACACATCATACTAAATACATTTATTTTCTTGGTAATTGCAATGTGTCTATCACAACTTACAATCTCCATCGTATGTCGACGAAATCCCCACAATGGATTCCTTCATTATGCTGGAAATCCACTCCGAAGTGTCTGACATTGGCGGAATTGGAGGCCCACCACCTGTTTTTTTTTGCGATTGTTTTTGCTTTCCAGCTTCCTAAAATATACAAAACACATTTTTTCAATTATAATCAAATGAAATCATCATGAATACATGAGAGATAACATAAAATGAGGAGGGATTGTAATACCTTTCTAGCAACTCGCTTTATATACTCCCACTTATATTTTAATTGCTTCATTGTCCGGAGTACATTTGTAGACGCATTGAATTCACTTGTCAACATGGTCCAGGCTGTTTCCTTGTCACGTGAGCCCAATGCGTCAGTCCTCTTGCTCAAAATAACACTTCCATATTTTTGGATTAATTCTTTTAGCAAGTCAATCTCCCTCGCCGAAAAATTGCTTCCACGTTCGCTGCAAAATGTATACATAGGTTATGTATTGATTAAAGTACTTTATTTAATGGTGAGTTCACGATATAGACGATCATTCATTCCTATATTCAAAATAACTATTAATACTGATATAATTGAATTTTTACTTACGTTTCGACAGCAAAACTCATTATTATTAAAATTAATCACAAAATTTACACGAGACGATGCAATCATAGACAACGCAATGCGCATAGAATTCACAGAATGTTTGACGTTTATTGTGTGAGTTGCCACATGAAAAAAATATATGAACAGTTCCCAGTACGAAAGTGTGGGAATTAGATCAGTTATCATGCTGTCATCCCCATTCGCCTTTACTTTCACAGTCGGCGCTGTGAAAAAACCCGTTTTGCCGTAAATGTCAACTGTACTGCTAAAGTAACTGTAAACTGCACAGCTAAAAGTAAAGGTAAATGAAAAAACCCAGTGTCACAATGTTGCTGCAAATGCTAAAGTAAAGGTAACCAAAATGGCGGCCGTTGTCTAAATGTCACTTTGGTGACAGTTCAGAGATATTCTTGCTATCTATTTTACGGTATTTGCTAGTATTTTATCATTATGTTCGCAACAAGTGACAGTTCATCAGGTTCTGACGATGAACTAATAATTAATTATATGACACGACGTGAAAAGCGACATAATATACGCAGGAATTTCTATCTAATGGAAGACCTAGATTTCGTATGCCGATTTCGCGTTAATAAAGAAACTGCTCGACTTTTGACTACATTAATTGCAGATATGATATGATATGTTATTCGAAAGAATTACTCATTGCTAATAATTTTATTACAATTTAAAACGTGATCCCTGAGACGTATGTGTGGTAAAACAATGTACGATCGTGTGAGAAATGTGGATATCCGCAAAGAATGTAAGGCTGATGTAAGCATAATGCGTAAGATTAAGAAAGGGACCCTTAGATGGTTTGGGCATGTAGAGCGAATGATCGAAGAAAGTAGTGTAAGAAGAATATACGACGCGAATGTGAATGGTAGAAGAAGTCGGGGACGCCCGAGGAAGACATGGCACGATCAAGTGAATCAGATACTTGAGTCGGGCCATGTCAAAAGTCAGAATAATAGAAGAGAATGTATGAGACGATGTATGAATGTGAGTGAGGCAAAGAGTGTGTGCCAAGACCGAGTTGTTTAGCGGTCCGTCCTCTCTGCCTACCCCTGCGGAGAAACGGCGTGATGGTTATTTGGTTAGTTAAAACGTGAAACAAACAGCAACGCAACCATAGATGAAGCAATTCGCACACAATGTTTGACATTTATTGTGTGGGTTGCCACATGAAAAAAATATATACACAGTTCCCAATACGAAAATGTGGGAATTAGGTTAGTTTTTATGCTGTCATCCCTATTTACTTTTACCTAAGCAGTTGGCATCGTGAAAAAACCCATTTTGCCGTAAATGTCAAATGCACTGCTAAAGGAACTGTAAACTGCTAAGCTAAAGTAGAGTGCAAATGAAAAAACCCACCCTTGGTAATGTTGATTTTTTTTATTCCTTTTTTTATATTTTATTGTTTGCTATAAATAGTTACAATATGGATAAAGGAGATTTGCACGTCCTACGCGTATATATGTATTAATGGAATAAAAATATTTATTTTTTATTATTAGTAATATTTATTACACTTATGTGATAATACTTTTTATGTAAAAATGTAAATAAATTAAAAAATATCTATCATAGTTTATTTTAGTAATTTTCTTTTATAATAATAACTTATTAATCACCTTCTTTGCTTTTTAAAAAAATTTGCCTTTTGTAATTTTTTTACTTCAAATAAAATTGATTTGATGACTCAAAACTGACTTTCACAGCAAACTTTGAATATGTGCTAAAAAAGGTATCAAAAAAGGTAAATTTTCTTAGAAGACTAAGACGTAAATTAAATAGAACCACTACGGAGCTCATTTATAAAACTATCGTTGCTCCACATTTGGACTACTGCTCTACAATGTTATATTTGGCCAATGAAGGAAGTTTGAACAAACTAGAAGTTATACAAAACAAAGCTATGAGATGTATACTGGGAAAAGGCAAATACGCAAGGATTGATCAAATGAGAGAGGAGCTAAATTGGATTCCAATAAAAAAGAGACTACTATTTAACGTGTTAATTTTTGTGCATAAAATTATGAAAAACCAAATGCCAAAATATTTTAAGGATGAAATAGTTTTTAATAGAGACATTCATAATTACGAAACAAGAAATGTAAACAGAGTTCGATTGCCACAAATTAATGAAGAAATCAAAATCACAGAACAGCCTAATGTACAGAGGACTAAAGATGTATGATGAAATGCCTGAAAGTATGAAGAATGAAGAAAGAATGAACGTATTTAAAAAGAAATGTTATGCTTACTGTAAAAATATTTAAATTTATCAAATGAAATGTTACATTGTGCTTATTAGTTTATATGCATGTAGTATAAACTAACTCAATAATTAATAAAAAAAAATAAAAATAAAAAATTTCTTTTTTTGTATTTGTTCATTTTTAGTTTTAGTGTACTTTATATCCTGAACAAGAAACCGTCTAGAAAGTTTTCGTTTAGAAAATGTTGATATTATAAAATTAGTAATTGTGTACACAAAGTTAGTTGTTTTATTATGGTTAGGTCTCCATGATAAAGTAGGTTGGTTGATAGCATCCTCGATGAGGAATTAGAGCCCCGCAGAGAGAGACTTCAGTCGCGGTAACTATCTCCTGTCGGCGTTCATTCCGGCCATCCATTTCAAAAGGGAACATAGCTGCGATTTGGGATCTTTTAATCAGACGGGAACAAAACAACTATTCTATTCGTCTCGGGATTTTATGTAGTTTTAAAAAAAATAATTGTTTTCATGCTTTCTCGCTAATCATCGTAAGTGAGAGGATAGATTGTATCGCCACACACTTTTTCATTAAAATTCCGGTAGGTCCGGTCCTTAGCTCTTCCTAATCATCACCTTGCTGGAAAAGTATTTTAAATTTTGAACAATGGCAAGAAACGTAATGCAAATTCGGGCATTTGTTTTGAGAAGCAGAAGAAGATTTGGAATTACATCGGAAGCAAGTTGTTGGTGTTTTGCGTGTACATAATCTCGTTTGGAACCAAGAAACGGGATTATACAATCACGTAATTAAAAAGAAAATGTAACTATTAATATTTCATTGTGTGCACATCGCACAGGAAGGGACAGTCTCGTGAGGTTGTCGGATATCTCATAATAATTAAGCGCCCTTGAGGTGATTTTTCACAAAAACGGCGCTCTATAAATTGTCCAATTATTATTATTATTATTATTAATACTATTTTATGTTTGTTTAATTTAAGATCCGAACATAATAATACTTACAATATCCAATTTCTTTGCTCAATAATACCCACAAATTATAATGTTTATTGATGTCTCCGTGGTTCCGTTTATTTTTCAATATTAGTAAATTCCTGATTTATTTATTTTATTTTCGGGAAATCAACAGTTTACATTTTTCCCGTTTGTACATGTTTGTATAGCAAAAATAAAACCAATTATGGATTTCGTCCTTGTGACTTTAGGTACCTCTGATTAAACAGCATAATAAAAAAATATAAATAATAAAATTTATAATTAAGGAGTATGAGACCAAATCTTCTTTTGGCGATCGCCGAAATGTATGTACGCGCATAACTTCCGAATGACTGCACCAAATTGGATAATTCTTTTTTTTGTGTGTTCGTTATTGTCAGGACAAGGTTTGTATAAAACTACTGATGAGCTCTGGCATTATGAAATTTGTATAAAAAAAATTGCAATAGGTGGCACGCGAGCTGTTTTAAAACTGCTGAGGAAATGATGTATGGGATGCGGGAGGGGGGAGGGGAACTTTGGTAGAGGGATCACGGGAGGAAGAGAGGGGAACCAAGGAGGGGGGAGGGGAGCCTGGGAGGGGAAATTGGGAAGGGCGACGCGAGAAGAGAAGGGGAGACGGAAGGGGAACGGGACGAATGGGAAAGAACACGCAGGTAGAAACAATTTCTTTATTAAATGGCATAGCAACGCATGCCGGGTACCAGCTAGTATTTTATATAACTAAAAATTAACGATTATTATAAGCAATAATTATCAGCCTGAAACACTCATCTACATTGAAAAAATCTTCCGAGAAAAGATACTTGACACCAACGGGACAACGCCACAGGGTGCGGCAGCATAACTTCCTTTTTTTAAATGTGCGCCATTCAGTCGGTTGATGTCGTAGCGGAGCGCTAGTGATCTCGTTAGAGGCGGAACCTTAAAGTTTTGTCCCGACACAGTTAAGTCGCCATCATGCGTTGGAACAGTGAGGAGCGTACGTTTGCCAATGAAGCCTACTTTTTGAACGGAAGTTCTGTGATCGCGACCCAGCGCGCCTTTCGGAATCACGTTAATTTAGCCTCTGTCCAGGACCGGAAATCAATTGTTATATGGGTCACTTCATTCAGACAAACTGTAAGTGCGACAAGAAGAAGAACTGCAGTCCCCTGTCCCATTAGATCACCGAGCATTGATGGCTGTTTTGAGGGAACACTTCCCAGAGCAACTTTTCTCAATTAGGGGCGATTTGGAGTGGCCGGCCCGCTCTCCCGATTTGTCCCCATGTGATTTTTATGGATTTTTTGAAATCCCGTGTTTATGTGAACCGTCCAAGGACCTTATAAGATTTGAAGACCAACATCCAGGAAGAAATTGCCATGATAACGCCTGATATGCTGGCAAGTGTCATGACAAACGCCAGAAATCGGTTAATTCAGTGTATGGAGAATGGGGGTCGTCACTTAAATGATTTGATCTTCAAAACTAAGTAAAACAAAACTTTAGGTATGTACCAACATTATAAAAAGAAATAAAAAAATTTTAATTCATACAATGGGTTTTATTAAGTTTTGAAAAAAGGAAGTTATGCTGTCGCACCCTGTATTTGGTAAGTTCGGAATTGAAAATGTCCACCTTGGATAATACGCTATTGTAACTATTGCATAGTCTGTTCAGACAAAAAATCTGCTTACAGTTTGGGGTAAAGTTCGGTTTAGGGGCGGCGTTCCTAGATAATAAAACTAGTTATTTTTATACTAACTATGGGCCGGAAAATCCGAATCTGAAAGAATTAGGCGTCGGCAAGCAATATTAACTGAATTACACGACTTTAAAATTTTCTATACACACATAGGAAAACAAGCCATTTTGAACGTATTCTGACACTACAAGTCATAGAAAAACAAGAAAGTTGTTACACCACATAAAATTAAGTGTTGCCATTAAGCAATAATATCAATAACTAATTTAAGTAATTATTTTTTATAAATTTTACTCACTTTTGTATCACAAACCATGTTACATAAACCTAGCGTAGCCGCTAAACTATTTGAAAACTGGGATGTTTTCTTGCCTTGACGCGAGTAGGCGCTATGAAGGGGGCACTTTCTTTTCTATCACAAACCATGTTACACAAACCCAGAGTAGCCGCTAAACTACTTGAAAACTGGGATGTTTTCTTGCCTTGACGCGAGCAGGCGGTTTTAAAGGGGCACAAACCATGTTACACAAACCTAGCGTTAGGTTAGGTTAGGTTAGGTCTACGTCACAACTTTTTAAGACTACGAATTTTCATACTTTTGGTCTAAGAATACGGCCGTTGAGATAGTCATAATTCATCAGGTTAATGTGTTATGTGATGAATTATCATGTGAGGCAGTATCGTGTCGGAAAGTTTTACGTTATTGATATTATTGCTTAATGGCAACACTTAATTTTATGTGGTGTAACATCTTTCTTGTTTTTCTATGACTTGTAATGCATTCAAAGTGGCTTGTTTTCCTTTGTGTGTATAGAAAATTTTAAAGTCGTGTAATTCAGTTAATATTGCTTGCCGACGCCTAATTCTTTCAGATTGGTTCGGATTTTCCGGCCCATAATTAGTATAAAAAAAAAATTATCTAGGACTATCGCCCCTAAACCGAATTTTTTCCACAGTTTGTCTTGCATTGATCCACCTTGAACAGGACAGAACAGCGTGTTGTACGCGAAGGTACATTAAATTGAATTTTGGAATAAAAAAGGACCGTAAAATAAATCTCATTTTAGATATTCACACGGCCAAAAGTTTTAGCGTGATTAATATTAGGGTTATTATGTCAAGTTTCACTTTCTTCTTTCTTAAGCCAACGTTTCAAACATTTTTACAGTGCCCATCATCGGGGCAGATGCTTAGATTTAGGTAATTTAAGTGGGTATGGGAGTAGTAAGAATGTAAAAAACAGCGCTCTAGAAATAATCCTCTTATTATGAACTGCCGAACATAAAAGGTCACTTTCACCAACGAAACGACAGAAAGGCGATCGCTCAGATCGGACTTGACAGAAACAATGGCAACGTTTGCTTCAAATGAGACAAATAGGACCTGCAGAAATTATCGTTCCACTTTCCAAAAAAGTAAAATCATTCTGCATCAGCGTGGCTTACCACACTGATTGCAGAACTGTCAATTTGACGTTGGTGTAATTTTGTGGGTCGAAACAGTGGTCTGATTTTTGAAGTTGGTACATAATTTATTTATTTATTTACTTATTTCAACGCCATAAAATGGCTATATCAATCCATGGATACATAATACATGATACACAGTGGAACACAGGAGGGTACTTACAATGATAATAATGTACATTAAACATGTATGATAACAACTAGAATTTAGTTATAGGAAACAAATATGTTTTACACCAAAAAAAAGAATATGGGCTCGTAAAAAGTATAAATATTTTTATGCAAAATAAAAATAAGTAAATAATGCCAATATTGTAAATATAATGTGTTAGTGAATTTAAGGGCAAACTTTCTTAGGTCGATTTTGATATAACGAGACAAAAGATGTTATTATAATGAAAACTAAAAGGAATCGAGATAAATACATTTTATGGTTATTTGTTTTTGGGGAGTTATGCCGTGTTGCGCTACCTCCTCCTTTAGCCAACGTTTCGGACAGCGTTACAGTGTCCATCATCAGGGCAGATGTGTAAATGTTAGAGATGAAATGTGTGCTTAAGTACTTCGAAGCAATTCCATGTTGCCAGCACCAATCCACTGCGGGCTGGCATTACAGTATACTTCAAGATGGTTTTTTGCATTTAGCTTTGGTGTAGCCGTCAATTACCGGATACCAAGAACTATTGAGCTTAGCCATCTTAACTCACTTCACAGTAAAATTAAGTTCACAATGGAGTTGGAAAATAACCACAAAATCCTGCCTTTTCTAGATGTGGAAGTGATGCGAAAAGAAGATGGTAGCCTAGGACATACAGTGTATAGGAAACCAACTCATACGAATCGGTATCTACATGCTGATTCGCATCACCACCCAGCGCAGAAGAGAGGACTTATCCATACGTTGGTAACCCGAGCGACCAGAATATGTGAAGAAACAAAAATCGGAGCGGAACTTACTAAGCTCACCGATGCACTGGAGCGTAACGGTTATCCGGCAAGGCAGACAAGGTAAATAATAAGAGCCAAATCTACACCAAACGAAGACAGAATTGAACAAGAGTCTACAGGCGGTAATTCCTAAGCGTTGAAGTAATGTCACCAGAAAAGTAAAAGTTCTTCAATTTCAAAAACTTCTCCACAAGATTGTTCTTCAAATAATCGCAAGAAACGTAAGTTTAACATTATTTTTGTAAAGTTCACATAACATTAATTCAAAAAGACTATATCTGGCGACAAGGAAACAAAAGAGATGGAGATGCCGAATATTGATATTTTTATGACATACCGACTCCACAGAGACGAAAGACCATAGATAAAGCACTCAACTTGCTTGATAACTTCGGGCTTTTTGTCTGTGGAGAGTTTAGAAATAACCATAGTTAACCAATAAATCATATTATATTTGACGTCTCGTACCATCGAAGGGGAAAGAGGAAAAGCCTCGATTTCATTGAGTGAGTTTACAAGCTACTAGCCGGTAAGTTGAAAAGCGGGTGAATCGGCGAGTGACCTTATCACGATGATACACAAAACTGTCTACTCGCTCAGTAACGACAGCAGCAGCTAAAATAACGACTCCTGCGTGAACCAATTCTGTCGACATTTTGAAAAAAACTGAGCTCCTAGCTAGCGCCATACACTAGTCAATAGCGAGAATTAGGGCTCCCGATTTGCTCCCGAACAAATTCTGACAGTTGTGATTGGGCTAGTTTACTTAAGCCTCGATGACACACAGCGAGTTACAAGCTACTATCTAAAAGCGGGTAGTTAGCAAGTGACACGATGACACTGGGCGAGTTTACTAACATATAGTGAATTTCCCAGATAGTAGCTTGTAAACTAGCCCTAGGTCATCGACGCTTTTCAGATAGTGAATTTCCCAGCTAGAAGCTTGTAAACTCGCTCAATGTAATCGAAGCTAAAATAAAATAAAAATGCGCTACCATAAACAATTTAATTCTATTGCCGAGCTTACTCACTTCATCAATATAATTATTTTAATAACAAATTGTTTGATTTGTCAAAATCTCAATGTCAAATAATGTCAATCTCTCGCGACCATGGTTTGTAGAAAATGCGTGCGCATGGAGCGCTTTTTGCCTCAATACAGCATTATTTAAAATACCTCGGATTGCTTTGCTGACAATTTTGGCGAATTTTTTGGTAATTAAGTGGAAGTTTAGGTACAGTTTTATATTATTTTTTTTATTAATCCTACGAATATGTGATAAACGACAAAAGATGGACGAATTTATTGGCTATATATAACTTTAATCAGTTTTTATATCTCTGTATTAAAATTCGGAGGTATGTTTGTTTTAATGTGGACGGAAAATATACAAAACGATTTTCCAAAAAAATCTCGAGCAATCGGAGAAAAAAGTTTTAAAATGCGCGTTCGTTCCAGTGGTTAACAAGATTAGCTCATGCGGACCTTTCTCGAAAAAAAAATCGTGGGGCATTTTCGATATTTCGAACGTGTGACATAGCTTGAAGTAAATCACCGCTACTTGAATTGCAGTTACTTCAAATCTTCCAGTGCCAATCAACCTTGTTAAACGCATTTTCCACGAACCTAGCTACAAGCCTATGTAATAATAATAACGTTATATTTGTATAGCGCAGTTTTGTGTCATTTCACTTCAAGTGCGCTTAATGAAGGGTTTTGTTAAAATGGGCTTTAATTTTTTATTTTAACTTTATGAGTAAAACCACAATTTGTAATATTTAATTAAATTAAAACAATACAAGCGAAACTAAATCGAAAATCTGGAAACAGAAAAATTAGAAAAAGATAGGCACCTCTGGGAGTCGAAACCAAGATCCCTTGCTTTCAGGACAAAAGCGGTAACCACTGCGCCAAGGTGTCGATGACGATTGAGTTTACATTGTATTATATTGTCTTCATTTTGTTAAATTATCGATTGTACCTATTAACTTCATTGCTTGAATTCAGTAGGTTGCAGATCGCGTCAAAATGTATAAAATAACATCTACTGTGGCCAGTGTAGTTTATATACCTTTAGGTATTTTAATGCCAAAAATTCACGGAACTGAACAAATGTGCACCATCTACAATAAGGTTGCTAGCCTGGGAGTAGGCGGTAAACTCAAAGAGCTTAAAGTTAATCAAAGGACCGGAAACAGTCATATAATTTTAGAAAGCAACGAAGGCTGAATTAAAATTATTTTTACGGAGAATAATATAATGATAAAATTTGCAGCTAGCGGCGAACACAGAGCGGCGAAAGCAAAGCGGGACCGTAATAAAAATTGGAAAGCCAGGATATTTTCGGCAAGGACTAATAAAACCCAATCGCCGCGCTAAGCCGAGCGAAGGGCCATAAACCTTTTCGTTTGACCCTTGCCGCTGCCGCCGGTGGAATTAGTTTTGAAGATCTACCCCAGAGCAAGAAGGAAGACACGAGCGAGAATTTCACCACGAAGTCAGTCACCATTTACCCGGCCAGGGGATAGTACTCCGCTCTACCCTCGGAGCGTCCCAAACCGACCGGGGTTTGCGCGAACCGAATCCCGACCAGGGATAAAAAAACGGTGGTGTTTTGCAACCCGACCAGGGCTTTGCACGCGACCCCGCGGAATTTCCCGACCAGGGAAATTACCAGACACGCTCGCGGATTTCGACCAGGAACCGCCGATACGATCGCGAACTTCCGCCAGGAAGTCTAACTAAGTGACCGTGAAAATACTGAAAATTCCGATCAAGGATTTGTGCAAGTTCCACTTTGCACAAATTTTCACTACAAAGAACTCTCGCAACTCTACCTGTGCAATAACAAGTGAAAAAATAGAAACTAAGTGTAAAGTGCCTAGTGACTGTATGCGTACGCAGAGACTCCATCATCAGCATCCAAAGGGAAGTGACTGAACATTAAATTTTATTTATTTTAACCTTCGAAGTGATTAGATTCTGAACAATTACATAAAGACTACCGTAGAATTAAGCAAACAGACTTTCTAATTTTAATACTAATTAATTAAGTAGTTTTAAGATTAACACTAGATTAATAATTAACACCTGTCTTTTGTGTCCTACTAGAATAAATGTATCGTTTCTTAAATCGGTAGGTTTTTTAATTGTTTCCTCCTTAATTTTTAGTTAATAGTTTTTTTTTAACCCGCCATAAGGCGCGGGCGTATCATAGTAAGTTACCTTACTGGCTATCAGTAAGTACCTACTTAGAAAATAAATATTTGATAAATTTCTAGTCTATGTCGCCATTATTATCTATGCATAACCTCACTATTGCTGAGGCGTCATTTCACCTCCGACGGATCTTGACATCCTGTTCCAAACTCCATATCTACGTAATAAAATCCCTTACACTGTTTAACCCACAAAGTTAAATCAATCGTCCCATGCTGGTGATAGTTATTGGTAAGTTATTCATATTGTTTTCTACTCCAATTATAGCGGCCGTTGTTCCAAATCATTGAGCAGCCGTTGAGCTTTATTTAGGCTAATGCTTGCTCTAATGTGCATTTTGTGGTGAGTAACGCGACCTTCACACCAATGACAAGTCCGGGATCCTATTTTCCAATATTCTAATCAGGTAATTGAGAAACTTAAATTTCAATTTATCGAAATGTTTGTGCAGTTTCATTTTATGGAAATTATTTCCTGAAACTAACATTTTTTATTCCGACAATTCGTGAAGGAATTTCATTATAATGATATTTTGAAATAATTTATAACATTTCTCTCCTTTTTATTTACTGACCGTGAATGTATCCGGTTTTAAATATCTTTTTTTTTCGTACCACCTTTTCTTGGAATTTGTCCATATAGAGACTTCATATCGTTGGTAATAAATATTGTTCTGTGGTTATTTAAAAATCAGAATAACTGAATAACGGTTAAATTAACAAACTCTTACTTTAATCTTAGTGTAGTATTTTATTATTTTCCTATAACCTGAGTATTCCTGTCGTATTTTTAGTTTTATTATTTTTCAACGTCTTTCATTGTACTTGCAATCTCAGTATCACTTATTTATTTGGGAGTGACTGTTGATTGTAATTTTAAATGGGATGTACAAATAAACAAAATTTGTAAACGGCTGAGGGCGATAGTGGGTAGGCTGTACAAACTGAAATGTTTCGTTCCGGTGCATATTTTAAAAATCATTTACTTATCACTCGCAGAATCAACTTTACGGTATGGATTAACAACTTGGGGACACTCTTGCAAGACTAATTTGAGCCACCTACAATCAGTACAAAATTCTATGGTTAAGTTATTAGTTCAAAAATATATCTTATATGTCCCAGAGAAGTATACTCGTGGAAGGTCCCATACCCTTTTTTATGCTCCAAAAGCGAGGACTTCTGCCTATCAGAACGCGCCAGTCAACAGAGCGACTGAACTGCTCAACGAGTCTGCATTGACCATTGACATTTTTAACGTAACCTACAGGCAGTTTAACAATTATCTTTTGACGTATGTCACAAAGTAGTAAAACTGACCTTTTTATGTGTTTTGCTATACTTTTTGTCTAATTTGTAATCTTCTCCATAATGTATTGGTGAATAACCGTTTTACGGAGAACATGAAAAAATAAATAAATAAAATACATATTTTTTCACAGAGATGAAACATATCATTGTTGTATGGGAATTTAACAATATTACCGGTGCAGGCCTTATTATGGTACAAAATATTGATTCAGCATATGTCTGAGTCTAATTATAAGAGGAAAATAGAACATGATTATAATGCAAGGTTCACAAAGAATGAAGGAATGATTGTTCCAAAATATAATAATAACTACGGACGGCGAACCCTGGAATATAACGTGACAAAAATATTTAACATGTTACCAATTAAAATAAAAAAATTGCGATTCTACAAATAGATTCAGATATATGCTGAAACAATGTCTGCTAAATAGAGATAGTTTATATTAATTCATTATGTGTTAATTGTTATAATCTGTATGGTTATAGTAATAATATTATGTAATGTTTAAATTTGTAACTGAACATTAACATCCTGTTGACAAACTGCTTTATTGCGGTTTAACGGGATTGTACCTTGAAAACCAATAAAAAAAATTAAAAAAAACTTCAGCTATGGATGTAAATTCATAAATCAACTATGTTTTTACTTCACAATTAAATGTACCTACATTATTATTACTTCCTATATAATACAGATCTTCTCCTATATTAAGGCGGCCAACCGTCCCGCATTCTGCGGGACCGTCCCGCATTGGCAGTTGTAGTCCCGCATTGCAATATTTACAAAAATAGTCCCGCAAATCGTCTAAAGCGTCCCGCATGTCCCGCATTTCTATATATTTTTAAATACTGTCTATGGTAGTCAAATAATTTTCCTCTATCTTTAGTCTATTTAAGCCATTTGGTTAAGTTCAAGGCAAAATTTGTCCCTGGAAATATCGATAAATAATCGATCTAGGGCCGAAGATATCGATCTAGGGATTGGTTTATTTACGTTACAAGCAAGAGTCCAAGGGCTTCAGTGTAGCAGTAGTGATTGAGTTGTTTTGTTTACGAATTAGTGCGTGCCGTGACACGTAATATTATTACCCATATTTATCACTCAAATCAAATCAAATAATTTCTTGACCATGCCGACCTCGAAAAAGCGGTGTTGTAAGTTCAGTGAAGAATTTCCTTTTTGGCAAATGTTTTAACATTAATTTCTGAATGTAGTATTAAATCGCTGCATACAGATTTAATTTAAACCAATTTTGTGTTCAGAATGTAAAATTCTAGTTGGATTTGGCTGCTGACATATTTCGAAGGAAAATATTTTCTTATTCGAAATGAATCAGAAGGGACCCCACCAGTGGCGGATTTGCCCTAAGGCCAAGTAGGCCCGGGCCTAGGGCGGCCAGATATTAGGGGTGGCTAATCATGAACGCAATTTGATGATAACAAGAAATAAAAATAAAAAAAGGATTACTAACTTGACGAAACTAAGCGCATCTGAAGTGGAAAAAAAGGACAAAGCATTGCAAATGGTTAATTCTACTGACTTAGAAGACAATTTTTCAGAAGAATGTCTCTATTTTCGTGCTCACTGCAGTGTGAAAAATGTGAAACAGTGAAATGGTAATAAACTGATGGTTGATAACACCATTTATCCAAACGTGGATATTGCTTTTCGTTTGTGTGTGTGTACTCCCGCCAGTAACTGTTCTGCAGAACGATCGTTTTCTTAGTTGCAACAAGTTAAAATTTATTTACGCACAACAATGACGGAGCAAAGGTTAAACGATCTTGCTTTGCATAGAAGCAGATTTTTAAGGAAATAGGATTGCGAAGAGTTAATTAATGATTTTGCTGCACTTAAGTGCAGACGAGTTTTGTAACACATTGTGTATTTAACAATATTGTATATTGTATGAGAATAAACCTGTTGTTAAACTAGTTAAATAAATAAAACCTAAAACCGTTTTAATGTTTTGTTTAAATGTGCAATTATCCTTGAAACCTTAGAAAGTATTACAAACTAGCAGCTATTATAGTTAACTAAATTTCTAAATCGATTTCGATAAAAGTTGGCAATAACGTAAATTCATTATGTATTCTATATGTTAGGTACTGGGAAAGGGGCGGCTTGTTCTTACTTCATGACCTGGGGTCTAGGGCGGCCAAGACTGCAAATCCGCCACTGGACCCCACCAGTTTCCAGTAAGGTAAATATTATTTTTTTCGAAGTGAATTTATAAAATTCTAGTTGCAGACTATGTAAGTGCCACCAGAATCCAAGAGAAACCATTTTGATGTTCTGAGTGTAGTTTTAATTCGCCGCATACAGAATTAATTTAAAACACCCTTGTGTTCAGAATATAACGATACATTAAATAACAAGTTGCAGATTCATTCTGTACCGACTGAAGCTTTACATTTAAGTTGCAAGTTCAGAATGTAAAATTTCGTATGCTGACATATTTCGAAGAAAAATATTGTCTTATTCAAAGTGCAGCAATAAAATTCTAAGTGCAAACTATGTATGTGCTGCCAGAATCAAAGAGAAAACCATTTTCATGTTCTTAGTGTAGTTTTAATTCGCTAAATACATATTATTTAATGTAAACCAGTTATGTGTTCAGAATGTAAAATTCCAGTTGGATTCGTCTGCTGACATATTTCGAAAGAAAATAATTCTCTTATTCGAAATGCAGTTATAAAATTCTAGTTTCAGACTATGTAAGTGCTGCCAGAATCAAAGAGAAACCATTTTAATGTTCTGAGTGTAGTTTTAATTCACCGCATACAGATTTAACCTTTGTATTCAGAATGTAAAATTTCTGCTGTGGATTCATGTGCTTACGCATTTCAAAGGAAAAAATTCTCTTACTCCAAGTGCGTTGGAGGTTATCCACCACATACCCGCCTAAATAAGTAACAGATAGTTACTCCTTCAGGGCTCTCACAACGACTCTATTTTTTTTAGAGAACGACTCTACATTTAAATGCAGGAAGCTAGAGCTATTCTAAGTGCATGTATAAAATTCTAGCTGAATACTATGTATGTATTGCCAGAATTAAAGAGAAACCATTTTCATGTTCTGAGTGTAGTTTAAATTCGCCGCATACAGATTTAATTTAAACTAGTTTTGGGTTCAGAATATAATAACCAATTAAATAATAAGTTGCATATTCATCCTACTACATGGACATCATTCTCGATTTCCGAAATAGCAGTTATAAATTTGTGTTAGAATTCATGAACAATAACAAGAGAATTTTGAATACTCCGTCTCTCAATTATGTGAAAAAGGTGAGGTCGTCATAAAAAATAAATAAAATAAAGGATTTTCACCCTCCCTCCCCCCCCCCCCCCCCCCCCCCCCCCGCTGACACCCACTGTCCCGCATTGATATTTAATAAAGTTGGCCGCCTTATCCTATATACACTAATATAAATATCAATTCATTCCTTTTGAGGCGTATTGGTAAATAGAATTACCAGTGTACAAGCTGACAATGTGGAGAAGCACTTTATTTTAAAGAAAAGTTCCATCTCCTTCCCCTCCTCATCTCATTTTGCCTCACAACATTCTCTTTAGCCAACGTTTCGGACAGCGTTGCAATGTCCATCATCAGGGCAGATGGACACTGCAACGATGAGAGATTCACTCATCTGTCGGATCTGTCCTGATGATGGACACTGCAACGCTGTCCGAAACGTTGGCTAAAGAAGGAGGTAGCGCAACACAGCATAACACCCCAAAAACAAATAACGAAAATACTTTTGGCCGTGAAAATCTAAAAACTTAGCAAAACTAGTAAAATGAAAGATATAATGTTCGCTTGTGATAGTGCTTATCTATAATATAAAAATGAATCGCTTAATTTGTTGGTAAGCGCAAATCTCGAGATCAGCTGAACCGATTTCGCTAATTCTTTTTTTAGAATATTCCTCGAAGTACGAGGATGGTTCTTACGGAGAGAAAAATTAAGAAAATTGGATAATTTCAGAAAACCCGCACGTTTGACAGTTCGCGTGTTTGAGAATGACATTTTACAAAACAATAATTGTCAAATCAGAATTCTATTTTTAAAAATTAAATTTATTTAAAGCAGGTACTCCCCTAATAGTTTGAATCGAATCAAGCATTTTAGATATTTTAAATAGGTACCTATGTTAGGTACCAAATTTAATATACATGAAAAATGGAAATTTGAATAAAAATTGTAAAAGGTGGCACGCGGGCTGTTTAAAAACTGAATGTACTGGGATTGAATATATGGAACGCGGGAGGAGGATTGGCGGGACGAGGGAGCGGGAAAGGGAAGAACGAAGGCGGGGAAGGTGGAAGGGGAATGCGGGAGGGGAAGGGGACGTGTGAGGGGGAGGGGAACTCGAAAGGTTGGTTAGCAGGACGGGGGAAGGGGGGGGAGTGGAGTGGGGAGAGGGAAGGTGGAGGTGACGGAGTGGGAACGCGAGAGGTGAAGAGGACGCAGGAGAAGAAGGGGAGGCGGAAGGGGAACGGGACGAATGGGAAAGGACACTCAGGGAGAAACAATTTCTTTATTAAATGGCATAGTAACGCATGCCGGGACCAGCTAGTTTGTAATAAATATAAACTTTTCTTGGGGCAACAAGAAGTATTTTGTTATTTCCCGTAATTTTAGTTGCCGGAACGACCAGCAGAGGTCCATCTAGCAGTTCTAGCAGGCCAGTCTGATGGCGAATGAGACAGATTGAAAGCGAAATATGTTAATTCTTAAGTCAGAGCGAGCGCGCTAATGTTAAAACACATTAATATAAACGGACTAATTTGAATATATTTAATTAAACACACCATGTTTAAAAAAAAGCAAAATTCTCGTCTTAAGTATCATTTAAAGTTTAAAGAAACATTTTGATTTTTTTCACAAATATAACCTGTAAAATAATAGAACCAGACTTGTTTTTAATAATTTTCGGAGCATTTGTGATTTTTTTTATCATGGGAATTTCATAAAATTTGTGTTTCGGCGTAGAACACTTCTAGATATTTTCTTAAAAAATAACATATATTTTTTTTAAAGCTTAAAAACTTCAAATGTTTAAGGAAGGTATGTAAGAAATCGGTAGAAATTCGCGTAGCGGCGCTTTAAGCTTTAGTGTAGCCGTCTATTACCGACTACCGAGAACCATTTTTTCATAGTTATGGTTTTTAAACCAAAAAACGAAATCGTCCAAACACCCTCAGTCTGGCTAGACGAAAGGAAAATGAATGTTAATCACAGCGTTAAATACCTCGGACATGTCATCACAGACGACCTTAAGGACATCGAGGACATGGAAAGGCAGAGAAGAGCAATATCAGTTAGAGCGGGTATGCTGTCAAGACGTTTTTACTCCTGCAGCCCCAAAGTAAAAAGAATACTGTTCAACGCTTTCTGTACCTCGCTGTACACATCAGAACTGTAGGTTGACTACATTGCAACCCAGTGGCATAAGTTAAAGGTTGCTTACAATAACGCTTATCGTCAACTTTTTCGCCTACCGAGATACTGCAGTGCTACGGAAATGTTCCTGGAGGGACGAGCACATACTTTCCGTGCACTTCTCCGCCACCGCATGGGAAGTTTATGGCGCAGACTGCGCCATTCGAAGAATGCGATCATCACCGCCATGACTGCCTGGATGGAGTCTTCCCTGATGGCCCTCTGGAGACGGGAGATGGTGAAATACCCCCCGTAAACTGCTATTTCAATTAATTTAAGTGCTTAATATTTCATTTTTCATGCTTATTTGTTTTCATTTAATTTATGTGTTGATGTTAATTATTTTTTACCTGATCTTATTATTTATCTTTCTTTTGTTATGTAAAAATATGGAATGTATTGCATTGCACTTCCCCTGCATACATTCTGGAATAAACGAATATTATTATTATTATAACAAACTTACATAAAAAATTCTTAAATGTTTTAAATTGTTAACAGCAAAAAATTTAATACACATTGCTCTGTAACTACTTTCATAGTACCTAATTCCTTCTTTATATTTGTAATTGCTGTGTAGCTTTTATTATTTTTCCTAATAATAACTTTTAATAACAAACTTACGTACATTTATAATAGCACAAAAAATTTATTAGGTACAAGAAATTTACTGATTTTTATATTAACCGCAAAAAATGTTTTACACCTCTGCTAACCGGTTTGCTTCGAGTATGTTTGTAATAATGTTTTGTGTAATATTGTGACAATCATTTCTGAAACTACTGTCGCTTAATACCGAATACGAATATGCTGGTTGTACTCCTTTGTAACTCATTTGTATCGAATACTCATACCTACTTGTGTTGTGCCAACTTATGTCTGTCATGTTCTGTTTATTTTTTTTATGTACTATATACTTGTTATGATTCTACTTAGTTGTCATAATGCTCCTGTATAATTTACCTTACATGTAAAAGCCATCAAGGCATAAACAAATAAATAAATAAATTATGCAGCTCCGTCGTCTCTATAGCGTTAATATTAGCGGGATTTTTGTGAATTTCAATTATTATTATTTTTTTTATTATAATCTTATTTTTTTATGTTACATAGGTAATTGTGCTGTGCCTGTCTCACTAGGAGTTCCTGTGTTGAGAGCAGGCGCATTTTAACATAAATAGTTTATAAAGAATAACAACAACAATGTTATTTACATTTAGAGTAAAAGTACAAGGACAATCAGCATCGTATCAATGGGTTAGCATGCATTAGGAGGTTCTAAAAATATTGTTGATATATGATCTGTCTTTGGTAGTGATCCAAAACTTGGTATCTGTTTTGTATTTTACGTGATTAGTGTGCTGTCTAATGGTCAGTGGAAGTGTATTATAAAGTTTTGTTGCAAAGTACCTGAAGTTTCTTTGACCAAATATTGTTTTGGCGAAAGGGATAAGTAAGAGATTTTGCCCTTCGGTTCCTTGCCTTGGTAATTGCCTTGGTAATTAAGCGTGCTCTGTGAGTTTCGGGTCTTCCCAAGACTTCAGGAACAAACCCAAACTAATAACCGGTTCCAATGAAAATGCTCGGCATTTGCTGATTTGTCACGGTGGCCGAGCGTACATGCTCCAAAGTGTTTTGAAATCCTTTTGGAGATCGTCCGCTGAGTTTATACAACAGCTGAGTGTATACCCTCCATCCTTCTCTAGAGGAAACTAAGTCTGTAACCGTCTATGATATTTATTGTAGGGTGGTCCAGATCGAGTGAAATGCTTTGCGTATTTTGTTCCAACTTAAAACTCTTTTAAAACCACTAGTAAATACAATTATTGAAGTAGTGTTCTGTTGCAGGCGCAATTTATGATCTGGCACCAATTATCACCAATATATTGAACCGTGACGCTATCATAGAAAGTCATGGATCTTCCCAATTCAGAGAGTGTTTCCATCAAGGTGGAACCAGGGTCCCAGGAAGAGGGTGGAGGTGAAATGCCCTACACGGATATGGATATCTACCTCCCGGATAAGAAGAAGGATTTTTTGCAGTATGCGGTGAATACTCCTACAGCCAGTAAGTTTTTTTAAGCTTAACAAGAAAATTAAATGTTAGATGTTGATTTCGGTTTTGCAGAATTCATGTCCGTCTTGCAATGTTTCCAGTCTGGACGTTTGCTTGTTCACGATATCCTTCTTATGTAGGTATTATAAACGTTGTCATCCCCCTTTTTTGTCTTTCCAAAATAAATATGAATAAAATCCCAAAGTTTCAAATCATATTCGCGATTTAAAATATTGGTTTCATGAAGGTGTACATTTAACTTTTTTGGGGGTTATTATTAAGTTTTTAATATAAAGCGTGATATTTTGCCTTTCGAACACCGTTTAGAACATATTTCTCACTATGATAGTAAGGAAGTTACAGCGATTTATGTGAGACCTATGCGAGCTCGGACAAATATGCTCTCATATTATTAAACGTGTTAACTTTGAACACAAAAAACCAAATATACCAATTTTATCTTTTCATATAAAGTCCGCCTTCTGCCACTCATAATTTGTAACTGCAACACATTAAAAAACGTATTCAACATCAAATACTTTGCTGTAAAAATACATACATTTTTGTGATGTAACAATCATGTCAATATGTTGGTAAATAATACTTACCATATTTAAAGAACTCCAGACAAGACATAAACTAGACAAAAACAAATTGAAAACGGTTTATTTTGCAATAATCCAGTCTATGCTTTTTCGTTATATGTTTTTGGGGTGTTGTGCCGTGTTGCGCTACCTCCTTCTTTAGCCAACGTTTCGGACATCGTTGCAGTGTCCATCATCAGGGCAGATCCGGCAGATCCGGTAGATGTGTAATTTTAGTCGTGAAGTGTGTGCTTATTTAAAGGATAGCAGAACACTTTCGTGCTTGCAAACTCGGCCACCCTGATAAATCGGCCATCGCTGAGCACTTAATCGAAACCGGCCATTACTTTGGATTTGTTCCTGAGGTCTTGGGAAGACCTAAAACTTATAGAGCACGCCTAATTACGGAGGCAATTGAAATCTACAAAAATCCTGTTAATATTAATAGAGACGACGGAGCTAAGCTCAATAGCTCTTGGTATCCGGTGATTGACGGCTACACCAAAGCTAAACGCAAAAAACATGTCTAAGTATACAGTAAGGCCAGCTCGTGGTAAACCATTTTTTTTTTTTTTTTTTTTGTGTTATAACTTTATATTGACTAAATTCGCTTTAACCAGTGTAATTCTAATTCTAGTAAAATTCATTTAATATTAATAGAGCAAAAAAAAAACCATGTCTAAGTATATAGTAATGCGAGCTCGTGGTAAACCATTTTGATTTATATTGACTAAATTGGCTTTAACCATTGTAATTCTATTTCTTTAATTCTTACCATTGTGATTTCTAATTTTAGAATTCATTAAGAGATGGAGCCACTTCGGTCGGCATCTCGCAAACGGACTTGCCCCTGACTAGCATAAATACCACGTTTTAATGAACTTTCTATTCCGTTCCGCGGCGACGACGCCACTGCTTGTCACGATTATTTTGTACTGGTGAAAGTTAACAATTGTAATTTTTATTTTATTTTATTTTTTCTTAAATTCTTACCATTGTGATTTCTAATTTTAGATTTCATTAAGAGATGGAGCCACTTCCGTCGGCATCTCGCAAACGGACTTTCCCCTGGCTAGCATAAATACCACGTTTTAATGAACTTTCTATTCCGTTCCGCGGCGATGACGCCACTGCTTGTCACGAGTATTTTGTACTGGTGAAAGTCAGTGCTGCTGGCGACACGGTATCGCTTCGAAGTAAATAAGCACTAGTAGTGTTCAATATCGGTACTTTTACTACCCGTCGGTATCCGTTACTTTCACAAAAAGTAATCGTTACTATGTAATCGTTACTGATTACTTTGATTACTTTCGGGTAGTAACTACTGCAAGTATCAAGTCGTTACTGAATGCTTTGATTACTTTCGGGTAGTACCGACTACTAGTATCAATTCGTTACTGAATGCTTTGATTACTTTCGGGTAGTACCGACTACTAGTATCAATTCGTTACTGAATGCTTTGATTACATTTGACTACTTTCGGTTCCGGATACCGCCGGATAGATACAAATCGTTAGTGGTTACATTTTGACGTTTGTGTATTTCGTTAGCGCGGATAGCGTGTACTTTGGTTATGAATTATTAGGATTCTACGTTAAATAGTTATTTATAGGTACTTCGAATATTTTGAAGAGTTTGTGTGTTTAGATTTTTTTACATTATCTTTAATCGTAAATTACATAATATTAACACACTGGATTGACGTGTCATTTTCCTTTGAAATTCGAAACGTAATTTTACATGCGTGTTTTGATTTTTGTTTTTCTAGCTTTGAGATAAGTTAATAAAACACTATTATAGGCTGGTGGTAATTTTTTATACATTTTATTTATTATTTATTTAATCTCACATAATGTCATATTTTACCTATGATGATAGATGTTATAGGCGGGCTTATTACTTGGCGGAAATTTCTACAAACCAAATTCATCTTTGTAATCATAAAAATAAAAATGAAGCGCATATTGTATTATTATTTTTTTTTGTAAACTCCACAGAAATTTACATCTTATAATGTGTGATAGAATAAAAGAGGTGTTAAAATTATTACTTTGAAAACTTTTTATAGTCGTAATAACATCTAATAATCATATTTTTTACACCGTTCGAAAATTGTAGTAGATACCTACCGTCAAAAAACTTGCATACTTAGTACAAATTGGTAGCAATATAGATATATCAGATAGCAAGGTACACAAACATAAATATCAACTGAAAGCGTTTTTTTCCCGATGTAAACAGTATTTTTCGTCTCTGGCAATACCGTACTTAAACGTCGCTGGTGTGAAGCGCCCCAGCGGCACAAATAGAAACGACCAAATAATCGGTACTCGGTACAAAGTGTGGTTTATTTATGAACAGCTGGTATAGCGTGGAGCGCCTCTTGCGGCACAAATAACAACCAAGTAATCGGTACTGAAGTATCCGCATCGACAGTAATCATTTCAAAGTATCAATGAAAGTAATCATTTCAAAAGTAACGGATACTCTTCGTTTTTAGTAGTCGGTACTTTGATTACTTGGTGAGTACCGATTACTTCAGTACCGAATGATTACTTTTCATGCATCTCTAATAAGCACACACTTCACGACTAAAATTACACATCTACCGGATCTGCCGGATCTGCCCTGATGATGGACACTGCAACGATGTCCGAAACGTTGGCTAAAGAAGGAGGTAGCGCAACACGGCACAACACCCCAAAAACATATAACGAAAATGCTTTTGGCCGTGAAAATCTTAAAACTTACCAGTCTATGCTTTCTTATAATAAAGGTATCCTGCAAAAATACTTACATAGAACTACTTCAAGTTGTCCAAAAACTGATTCTTAAAGTTATGTTCAAGAAAAAATTCGGATATCCAACTCATTTATTTTACAATAAATGTAATAACATGAATGTTAAACAGGTATATATTACACAAACGCTTTGTAGATTTTTAAATAATATTAATGTTGCAGAAAGAACTCCACAAGTTCGTACTACGAGAATAGGCTCTGGTCTGAACTTTGTGGCAATTCAAACTAATTTTTTTGTTGGTCAAAGAAATTGTTTTTATCAGGCTCTTCTCATATTCAATATTCTAGAATACATTAAATCACCTTCTAATTACTTTTAAAAATATTGTTAAATTATATATGTTGGCCGAGGATTGCCAATTGATTTTTTTCTACTTTTTCATTTCTAAATTAATAGCTAAATGATTATGAATATAATTTTTTTTCAGTTTAAGTTTTTATTCCAGCAGGACTGAGAGAATAGTGCAATCCCAGTCTGCCATATTTCATACTCAATTATAATGGAGAAAATTAAAAATCTAAAAGAAAAAGAAAGCTAAATGAATATTTTTTATTATAAGCAATAATTATTAGCCTGAAACACTCATCTACATTGAAAAAATCTCCCGAGAATAGCATACATGGCGCCGACGGGACTTGAACCCGCGTCCTTCTGATATCCGGTCAACTGCTCTTTTACTGTTTTTTACATTTTTCCACCTGAAAACAACCAATCCTTTGTGCTATGCATAAAAATCTTGTCTTATACATTAGTTTACCAATTTAAATATAATAATGAGTTCTCAATTCGACTTTTTTTTTTTTATTATTTTTTTTTTTTTATGTTTGTTACCTCAGAACTTTCTACTGAATGAACCGATATTGATAATTCTTTTTTATTTGAAAGCTAATGCTTCCTGTGTGGTCCCATTTTAATTTGGTCCAGTTATGACAATGGCATCCATGAGAAAACCATATAAGTCTTAAATTTGCATAAGTATGTGCGCGACAAATGGACCAATAACTCAATATCACGCTAACCGATTTCGATGATTCTTTTTTTATTGGAAAGGATGTACTTCAAGGGTTGTTTTATGAGAGTTTGGTTAGGTTTTGATTATCGGATCCATGACAAAGTAACGGAACTCTTCAATTCTTAGAAGCAAATTAACGAAACTCGGCCGAATCTCTTAATTTGACCCTAACGTCGTTATGGTCAAATTATGTCTGTCTCAAATGGAGGCGTCTACTAATATCTACAGGAATTCCAAAAACTGAAAAAATCGAATTAATATCTATGAGAATCAAAGTGTTGACGAATATCTACAGTACTGGCAGAGGTTGGATTTGCAATTGTCTATAGCATATTGGAATAACGTAATATTGCGTATGCAGTTTAAAAAACTTAATTTATGTAAGTATGTATGTAAAAATCCCTAATATCGGACTATTGGACACATTTAGCTGATTAGTCCAACCTATGCTCTGTAGATATCAGTTCAACCTAAGCTCTGTAGATATTAATCAACACTCTGAAGTTCGTAGATATTAGTTCAACATATGAGCTGTAGATATTCGTCAGACATACAGGCTGTAGATATTAGTATCTGGAGTCTCTCAAATGACAGCACGTATAAGTAGGCCTACCCATGTTCAGGCAAATTAGTTATTGTATTTCAGATTCACTAAGGGCCGTCTGTTTCAACAGAAAGTTAAATCGTGTCCTAAAGTTAAATTTTAACTGTCAGTTAAAGTAACGAGGACGTTAAATAGGACCGCGCGCTGTTTCAAGTATATTTTCGCTTAAGTAATAGTTGTCAGTGTAGCCAGTCTAAAAAGCAGAATATTCCTAGGAATTACGTCACAAAATGCATCGAAATATTTTTTGATGCGGCAACACCGTAAACTAAATCAGAACAACTGTCAAAATAACCGGTTGTATTTTGTTTCGCATCATAGGATCTGACGGCTTTGATCCGAAAAAAGTATTTGTGTGAATATTTACAAATAAATGACGACCTATTATAATGCATATAATATACAATATGAATGTAATTTACTTTCCAATAGATGTGATATCTCCTTGAATATGAAGTGTCGCATATTTTACGAGATCTTTAATTCAATTTATTTATGGTATCGAAAATATTAGAAAAAAATACATTATAGCGTTTTTAAAATCCGTTTGTAAGAGAATTACATTAAACGTAAGTAGTGTACAAATTATAACTACCGATATTAATAGAGCTTGTCTTTTAAAGCAGCTTCACTCGCTAATGTCGATATACGAAACGAGTCTAACCTACTACTCATGTTGTATTTTTTTAATGTTTGTGATACAATAGGTATATTGATTTGAAGATCTTTTAAAATTTGCGATACATCTATTAATAGAGCTTGTCTTTAAAAGGTAACGCTAAATATAGGAAATTGATTCTGTTCAACAGCAAGATTTTTTCGACATGCGGTGCCGCGTCAAAAATTCGAGATCATCCCATAACCATATTATTGACGCGGGGACGAAATTTTTTGGTTTTCGCTGCAAGACATATTGGATGAGGAATTCATCGTCATTATCATCCTCTTCTATAGTTAATATTTATCATGATTACTGATTAGAATATTAGTAATCAATGTTGAAACACCAATTTTAGTACATTACTTCGACCAGAACTGTCAAATATGCCAATATGGCGGAGTAACTCTAGAGTAACTATCGGTTTTCGGAAAGTAAGTACAAAAGTTAAAAGTAACGTAAAACAATCAGTCAAACTGATTGAAAAACGCATTTTGCTGAAATGTAACTATAGTAACGGCGTTTTGTTTTACTTTTACTTTAGCGAGCGTTGAAACAGACGGCCCTAAAAATCAAAAAATAAACAAAAATTTTAACAAAACAAAAAAACTAATAAAAAAAATGCACTAAAAAGTAAAAAAATAATTTCGTATTATTCTACAACTTCATAATCAACTTACTTTTTCTATTCATCAATATGTAGGTACGATTGTTATTTTTGGAATCGGTGTCAGCAAAGGTACCCGGCCCGGCGCGGCGTGTTCACTTGACAGTTCCCCTCACGCCGCGGCCCCGCTCTCGCCTCTCGCCTCGTCAAGTCGCTTGTGCGATACAAGCACATCTCACATAGTTACAAACCTACCTTGACTGACACCGACTCCAAAAAATTTTTAAAGTTTTTTTTTTGTTTTGTTAAAATTTTGTCTAAACCATTTTTACATCTTTCTCCTGCCAACTTTATAGCATACCTATAATATTATATATACATATATTTATAATTTTCATCTTAATCCTTAATAAACGTATTTTTTATTTCAAAGTACATCTCAACACTATGGTCACCCTAGAAGTCGGCATATTTTCATTATAATGTACTTACTAGCGCCCTCAGCTTAGTAATTGTAAGAAACGTGGAATAATATTGTTCTTTAAAAACCCATATAATTTTGTGTTATTATTGTTAATTTTTAGTATTGTTATTGTTATTTTTAGAGGTTATAAATTGTATTGTAAACAATGAAGCTACCATGTAAAAAAACAATAAATAAATATTAAAAATTAACAAAAATAATCCGTTTTGTTATTGTAATTTCTCGGAGATGTATGAACGTAATTTTGAAAAGCAGATCTTCTCGGTATATCAATGTAGGTATTGTATTGTTGTTTGTACAGGTAGCAGTAATGTGGAGACTGTTCCCATCAAGGCAGAACCAGGTCCTCGAGAAGAAGTTAAAGGGAGAATTACTTATACGGAAATTGACATACATCACCCGGATGTTAAAAAGGAATGCTCAGAGCGTTCTGGAAGAATTACCCAGACGGCAGGTAAAGGCGATTTTTTGTTTATTTAGTTAAAAATTCGCGTTTGCTATTATATTTCTTATGATTTAACTTAACCTACTTACACTTCATATAACTTTTATCAACTTTATCCAAAATACGTTTCAGATGTATTCCTGGAGACACATTCTGGGGAAAAAAAATACTATTGTTCTCATTGCAACTATTCCTGCTCTTGTAAGTCAGCGTTAAAACAGCACTTGCGCACCCATACTGGAGAAAAACCTTTTTTATGCCCCGACTGCAACTATTCTTGTTCTCAAAAGGTACATTTAAAAAGGCACATGTTCACCCACAGTGGAGAAAAACCTTTCTCATGTCCCGACTGCACCTATTCATGTTGTACAAAGACTAGCCTCAAAAATCATATGTTTACCCACAGTATAAACAAACCATTTTCTTGTCCAGATTGCAACTACTCATGTTCTAGGAAACGAAGTCTACAAAGACACGTTTTTACCCACGGTGGAGAAAAGCCTTTTTCGTGTCCCGATTGCAACTTTTCATGTTCTGTCAAGAATGAACTTAAACAACATATGAATACGCATAGTGAAGAAAAACCATTTTCTTGTCCCGAATGCAACTATTCATGTTATACAAAGGGACGTCTTAAAATGCACATGTATACCCACAGTGGAGAAAAACCTTTTTCGTGTCCCGATTGCAACTACTCTAGTTATACAAAGGCACATATAAAAAGGCACATGTTTATCCACGATGTAGAAAAGCCTTTCTCGTGTTCCGACTGCAACTATTCGTGTTCTACAAAGGAACAATTAAAAATTCACGCGTTTACCCATAGTGGAGAGAAACCATTTTCGTGTCCCGACTGCAACCATTCATGTTCTACGAAGACACGGCTAAAAAATCACTCTTTTACCCATGGTGGAGAAAAACCTTTTTCATGTCCGGACTGTAACTATTCATGTATTTCTAAGAAACTTCTAAAAATTCACATGTTTACCCATGGTGGAGAAAAACCTTATTCGTGTCCCGACTGCAAATATTCAAGTTCTACGAAGGCAAACTTAAAAATTCACGTGTTTAATCATAGTGGAGAAAAACCTTTTTCGTGTTCGGACTGCAATTATTCAAGTTCTTCAAAAGGTAACCTTAAAACACACATATTTTCCCACAGTGTAGTAGAAATGCCTTTCTCATGTTCCAGCTGCAACTATTCATGTACTTCAAAGGGAAAACTAAAAATTCACACGTTAACCCACAGTGGAGATAAACCTTTTTCATGTTCCGTCTGCAACTTTTCATGTTCTACGAAGTGGGGTCTAAAAAATCATATGTTTTCCCATGGTGGAGAAAAACCGTTTTCTTGTTCCGACTGCAACTTTTCATGTTCTACAAAGTGGAGTCTAAAAATTCATATGTTTACCCATGGTAGAGAGAAACTATTTTCTTGTTCCGACTGCAACTATTCATTTTCTCGGAAACACCATTTAGAAAGGCACATTTTTACCCACAGTAAAGCAAAACCTTTTTCATGTACCGACTGCAACTTTTCATGTTCTACAAAAGGGAATCTTAAAAATCATATGTTTGCCCACGGTGGAGAAAAACCTTTTGCATGTTCCGACTGCAACTTTTCATGTTCGACAAAAGGGTATTTAAAAATTCATATGTTTAGACACAGTGGAGAAAAACCTTTTTCATGTTACGATTGCAACTATTCATGTTGCACAAAAAGCAAACTTAAAGTGCACACGTTTACCCATAGTGGAGAAAAACCTTTTTCATGTCCAGACTGCGAATACTCAAGTTGTCGAAAGGGAGATCTAAAAGATCATATGTTTATCCACAGCGGAGAAAAATCCTTTTTATGTCTCCACTGTAAAAAACCACTTTCACGTAAGTCCGCTTTAAAGCGTCACATGCTGACTCACAGTATTCCAAAACCTGCTCCGCATATGAAATTAAATTAATTTTATCGAAGGAAGCAAACACTTTGTGGTGTAACATTATATATTAAATGAAAAAACACACTTTGTAAAAAGTGGTGTGAAATTAAATTAATTTCGTCTTTGGTAAAGTTTGCGAAATATATCTTGCTCGAAACTAATAGATCCTTGGTTTAAAGATCAGACGTAACATCGGAGCATTCAATATTGTAAATATAACAACATTAATAAAAATGGTGGCAAATTTTAAAACCCTAAAATTGATTCATTGAAATAGAAAATACTCGTAACAAAAGAACATCAAATTGAAACATAATAAGATACAGAAATATCGTTACGGTTGCGACTGGTGATCGAACCCAGGACCTCTGTCTCAGCGGGACAATACAATGATTATTTTATTTCATTTTTATTCTAATATTTCATATTTGGTTATTCCGAATACAATTATTCTCAATTAATTCCTTTCTACTTTTTGACTGCCATTTTTTATGAGTGATAGGTACTAAACCATACATACCATAAATATAAGCAGAATGTCCTGGGTTCGAGGTCCAGAGGTGTCAATGTCTTTTTCTGATTTTTCCGTCTCAAGATTTTCGATTAAATTTCGCTAATATTGTCTTTAATTATTAAAAAAATAATATCAATTAACATTTTAAAACAGCAGTACAGATCATAAGTATGATGTTGTATGTCTTTCGTGTTCATTGAATTTTAAATAGTATGATAAGAACCATTTTTTTTATTTTTTATTAAACCAATACATATAATACCTATACAAAAAACAAATATATGTAATATTGGTGGTAACAATACCTCCCTAATTGAGAAATTCTCGTGTTTAGGGAGGGAGCATTATCAGATTGACAGTACTATACCTACATAGAAAAAATATTAGTTGACATTTTCGTTCACAGTGGAAAATATAAGTTGGCACATCGTAATACATATCTAAAACTAGTTAGTAAGTATATTTGCACGTAGTTAATTACGTAATATGTTAAAAGAAAATAAATAAAAAGTTGTATGGGTATCAAGATTTATCCAATAATTTAAAAATTTATGTATAGGTACAGATTTCGGGCTTGAAAAACAATTTCGTCGTGAAATGGAAAATATTTAAGCGAGTTTTATTTTTAAGGTTTTATGTGGATAACGTTAACCACTCCGACCCCTAAGCGTGTTTACACAACAATTTAACAATAGCATTCAAGTATAATAAGCTTGTTTTCAAACTTACGCGTGTGTTCCCACAGAAATCGTATTGTTCTAGTTACATCCCTAAAACAAAAATTAGAACATCCATATTAAATCAACTTTCACATTCAAAGTTGTCCATAGAAATAAATAAAAAAAATACTTATTTTTGTAAAAACATTTAACATTTTAATTTTTTATCAAATATTCTTCTATAAAATTGTAAAAACGTGAGGTGACCAAATTGTTTATTATACATTTATTTTATACGATATAATAAGTGTTTTTTTTTATATAATCCGTTATTTCAGTGCTAACGGTTTTTACACAAAAACATCACTTGAGTCATTTTTACAATTTTTTATGTTTGCATTCTAAAAATATTTACAAATGTTTATATTTATTTGTAACTAGCTGGTCCCGGCATGCGTTGCCATGCCATTTAATGCGCCCCACGGTTGAATTTGGCAGCCACCTCTGGTCTGGAGCTCCAAATTACCTAAAAAAACTTGACTCTGTGCAGAAACGGGCGGTCCGTTTGATAGATTCTCCCATCTTAACAGACGGACTGCAATCTTTAGAGCACAGGCGTCAGGTGGGAATGCTGTCCTTGTTCTACCGGTATTACAATGGAAGATGCTTCGAGGAACTAGCGTCATTGATCCCCTCGGCACCAGTGCATAGTCGGGAAACACGCCAAACACGCGCCCAACATTTGTACATGGTTGACATTAGTCACATGAGAACGGGTCGTTTCTATGACTCGTAATTGAGTTCAACGGCTCGGCTGTGGAACGATTTGCCGGCCTCTGTGTTTCCTCCCTCCTACAACATGGGTCTCTTCAAGACCCGTGTTCACCCCTTCCTTTCCTCAAAAAGACCCTCCACACAGCATCTTCAAAGATGACATAGGCCCTGAGGGAAGTTATTTTCCTCAGGGCCTCCTGTGTGGAGTTAATGTAAAAAAAAAATTAAAAAGTAATTTTTTTTATTTTTTTTTTATTTATCAAAAGTATACAATACAGAATATAGTATATTATATAAAGCATTGTACTCCCAGGAGTTAATAAACTCATTGCGGGAATGATACACATTACATGAAACATATAGCTGTATGTATTAAATGGACATATGATGGGGACATACACAACATTATTATTTCAGATAGTCATTAAAGAAATTGTTTCTCCCTGATTGTCCTTTCCCACTCGTCCCGTTCCCCTTCCGCCTCCCCTTCTTCTCCTGCGTCCTCTTCCCCTCTCGCGTTCTCACTCCGTCGCCTCCATACTCCCTCTTACCCACTCCACTCCCCCCCTTCCCCCGTCCCATCGAACCATCCTCCTGAGTTCCCCTCCCTCCTCCCAGGTCCCCCTCCCCCCTCCCGCGTTCCCCTTCCACCTTCTCCGCCTTCCCTCTTCCCTTTCCCGCTCCCTCTTACTGCCAACCCTCCTCCCGCGTTCCATATATTCAATCCCAGTACATTCAGTTTTTAAACAGCCCGCGTGCCACGTTTTACAATTTTTATTCAAATTTCCATTTTTCATGTATATTAAATTTGGTACCTAACATAGGTACCTATTCAAAATATCTAAAATTCTTGATTCGATTCAAACTATTAGGGGAGTACCTACTTTAAAGATTTTCAAAAATAGAATCCTGATTGAACAATCATTGTTTTGCAAAATGTCATTCTCAAATACGCGAACTGTCAAACGTGCGATGGTTTCTGAAATTATCCAATATTCTGCGCAATTTTCTTAATTTTTCTCTCCGTAAGAACCATCCTCGTACTTCAAGGAATATTCTAAAAAAAGAATTAGCGAAATCAGTTCTTCTGATCTCGAGATTTGCGCTTAGCGACACATTTAGCGATTCATTTTTATATATAAGATAATTGTTAATAAATTCAAATAATGATGACTAGAGACATCTATGTTCCGTTATTGTATTTAATAGGTTTTTAATTACTTATTAGCATTTTGATGTTTGACACTGCCGTTAGAGGTTACCTCTGCGTTTGCATCTACTTTACCGACCTAGTTTCTGATTAGCAATATAGGCTAATATCCGTTTCTATTATTATGGTTTATAAGAGTGTGTTTACCTTTAAAAACTGTCTTTTTCGTATTAATTTTGTCTTAGTAAAGGGTTTTCTTCAGCAGATTAAGCGGGGGTCGGTTGTAACCAAAGGTTTTATAAAAGTGTTGATCTAAAACAAGTTGTAGTCTAAGTTTATTGTAATTAAAACGACTCAACATTAAAAAAGTGTTTGGAATATAAAAAAGTACATTAAATACTCGATCATGAAATAACTAATAACAAATATTATGGAGCTCATTTATTGATTTATAGAGCTTTAATTGCGAAGCGGAAATAACACATAGTTTTTATAAATCTGACAGTTCGTTAAGACAAAAAACTTGCACAATAGAAAAACACCTGAGTGTTTAAAATTCAGGGGTGAAGAACCTGCGGCCCGCGAGGCCTTTTGGTGCGGCCCGCGGACACTTTCGGTGCGGCCTGCTGAGAGAACCACAAGAAATTGCACAGAACGGAATGGGTTTTTCACGGTGTTTTAGATACATTTTTAAGACGTTATTACAAAATCGTCACTAGCAAGTAGTTTGGATACAAATAAAAACGTGATAAATCCTCCCATTTAACTTCTATTTAAATTTTTTTTGTGAAACGATAGTGAAATTCAATCGGAACTTTTAATTTTCTTGTACAGGACAGTCCCAATATTTCAGGATTGATAGCAACTCTATTCGGAGGGGAATCTTTCGCAGTCTGTCATAAAAAATATTTTCTAGTCATCGTTGCGGAAGTAAAGTGGATAGTATATCAATAAAATCCAATTAAAGACGTTGAATGAAAGTTGAAGCTGAGTAAAACGTGAAATTATTTGAAACTAAATAAAGGCTGTGGATAGTAACTCGAAAAAATAATTCAACGCTTTTTCCAACACTGCAAGGACAAAATCCTTCTACATCATTTGAATAAGCTGGCGAGTGCGCAAAATTCAGTGAGGCATTTAATGAACGATTTAAGGACGTGAAAAGAGAGCAAACAGATTTGAACATATTTGCTACACCGTTCAACGACGAACCATCGAATGTGCCTGATAATCTGTAGCACGAAATTATTCAATTACAAAGCGATGATGAACTAAAAGCTAGATATAACAATCTCCCCAAATAAAGTCAAGAATCACTGGTTATATTAAGTAAGGCACGTCCCTTAACATTTTGTTTATAATACAAACATTAATGCCATAATAATTGCCACACTTCTAGCATAAAAATATCACTACATCTAATTTATTGTTATTAGTTAAATTAATATAAAATTATATTGCGGACAATAAATATGCTACAAAATGTAGAAAAACCATTCACGTAATCAAAGTACAACTTAATTTAAGCTGGTTGACTAGTGGTAGTTTTAAGTCTGCGCGTTTAGATTCACCCTATAACTGAAACCAGTTTTGTGTTAAGAATGCAACGAAAAAAATCCAGGTGGGGTTTCATTTTTTGACGCATTCCTTGTGTTAGAATTGCATTTATAAAATTCTAGTTGCGTACTTTGTGCTGCCAGAATTGGAGGAAAGCCATTTTCATGTTCTGGGTGAAGTTTTAATTTCCCGCATACAAACTCACTTTATAATTAAAATCAGTTCTGTGTTAAGAATGCAACGAAAAAATTCCAGGTGGGGTTTTATCTCACTGACGCATTTCGTAAGAAACCATTCTGATGTGTGAAGTGCATAAATATAATTGAGTGAAGTGCATAAATATACAGTAATAAATTTGTAGTTGCATATGTGCTGCCAGTATTGGAGGAAAGCAATTTCACATTCTGAGTATAGTTTTAATTCCCCGCGTACAGATTCAACCTGTAATTAAAACCAGTCTGTGTTAAGAATGCAACGAAAACGCGTCAGGTTTGATTTCATTGGCTTACCCATTTCTTATGTTGGAAGTGCATTTATAAAATTCAAGTTTCTCAGTTAATGCTGCCAGAATTAGAGGAAAGCCATTTTCATGTTATGAGTGTTGTTTTATTTCCCCACATGCAAATTTAATCTAAATTGAAACTAGTTCCGTGTTCAGAATGCAACGAAAAATTTCAGTTGTGATTTCATCTGCTGATGCATTTTGACGGAAACCATTCTCGTGTTCAAAGTACAGTTATAAAATTCTGGTTGCAGACTATAGATTCGAATGTGGCTTCCCCCCCCCCGATACGGAACAGGAAAGGTTCCCCACCCCTGAGCTTAAATAATGATGCAAAAAAGAACATTGGTAGTTCTTCAGCATTTTTAATGTCATTAAAATAAGTATAAATCTATCATCTTGAGACCCTGGGACACTTAAATGCCCCTCTACTATTACATTTGTCAACTTTGTTACTTATTTTCATACGCTGCGCCCAATTTATTTCGAGAAGCAAAATGTATATCTACCTCCAAGTTTTCTGTATTGGCGATTTTTTCATGATTATAAAATTGAAATGTAAACCGAGTAGTCGATAAGTTACTTTTCCTAAATCGCCGCAGTATCATGGGCCCGCCCTGGTAATTTATTAAATGTCTTTCAAAATATATAATTATTTACAGTGTGCAGATTGATTTTAGTAGGAAAGGATGAATTAACCTTTTTTATCCCTAAATATCAAATACTTTTTTGTGGAAACGTTTTTTTTCTTCGTATACTAATATATTCATTTCTCGGTATGATTTGTATCGTACCGATTTAGTAATATTTTCAGATTGTAATGAATAAATAATAATACTTTAAAAAATCTTTAAATTAATTTTCTTTCAATAATTATTAAGTTTCCAGGCGAAGGTTGTGTGTATTCTCCAGTTGCGTTAGAGCATTATGTATATCGAAGCAATACAATAAACACAAATCTGTTTTAAATTACGTCGTAATCTTCTGAGTAGCTTTAACAGGCCTACACGCCCTACACGTCTTATTATATTACCTATTTATCGTGGTCTCAATTAGACGGTTATTCGCCGTTTTTAAGGGAATAAATAAAGTGTTACTGTTCCCATAACAACAACAAACAACGAAAAAATTAGAAGAGAAACGGTCTAATATTTATTTATTGACGGACTTTGTCAAGCAATTGCCACCAAAAAGCGATGTTGTATGGATTCGTTATGATTATTGTGAACACCATATAATGGAGACCAAATAACGGAGGCATGTTCAAGATTAGGGCGAACCAGCGAACGGTAAAGAGCGGTCATTAATGAAGTCAGAGGTTAGGCTAAAGAGTTTTTCCGGTAATTATATTATTAAAGACAGTGGTAATTCTATTGATGAAGCGCAGCAATGTAAGGGATTTATTAACGACGTTATTAATATGTCCACGAAAAGACAGTTTGCAATTTAAGGTCACGCTATGGTCCTTTAGATTTATAATGCACGTTAGGTAGGCAAAAGACGATTTTCAATAAAGATGACATATTTTGAAGCGGGTATGGGAACCGCCGTTCCGGAAACCATTTATTGGTTAAACAATACCTCCGCCGTAGGTCACCCCAAGTGGTTCACTACGTTTAGTGACTTAGCAGGGGTGCCCGGGTCCTTAGGATGACTCCAGATACTAATATCTACAGCCTGTATGTCGGACGAATATCTACAGCTCATATGTTGAACTAATATCTACGAACTTCAGAGTGTTAACTAATATCTACAGAGCATAGGTTGAACTAATATCTACAGAGCGTAGGTTGGATTAATCAGCTAAATGTGTCCAATGTGTCCGATATTAGGGATTTTTACACACATACTTACATAAATTAAGTTTTTTAAACTGCATACGCAATATTACGCTATTCCAATATGCTATACATAATTGCAAATCCAACCTCTGCCAGTGCTGTAGATATTCGTCAACATTTTGGTTCTCATAGATATTAGTCAACAGTTTGAGCTGTAGATATTCGTCAACACTTTCCTTCTCATAGATATTAGTTCGATTTTTTCAGTTTTTGGAATTCCTGTAGATATTAGTAGACGCCTCCCTTGGGATGAGGTTTATCCGGGTCTTGTCTGGGTCTTGGTGTCTGCCCACCAGCCGCATGGCAGGCCGGATCAAAAGAGAATGCTTGTGGGCGTCCCTTTGACTTCTCCAGCCGTATTCTCTCGGAACATCGCCTTGCACAGCCGTCACTCCTGGACACACTTTATTTTATTTATTTATTTATAATTTCTCACCATACATGTGTTCTTATTTTTTTTTTTTACAAAAATATTAACCTCACTAGGCTAGCAGCCTGTATTGAGGTTAAATTCATAAACTTGAGTGGTGCATTTACACACAAATCACTAAAATACAAAAAAAATCACTAAAATACAAAACACTACATCCAAAAGACTAAAATATTATATGCGGAAAGTAAGAAATAACAATATTATATTGGTGACCAGATGGGTATTTGTAACAATATAGACCATAAAACAAATCCTTAATTACTATACCCACCAAGAAACAAAGGTAGTTCAAAACAACTAGGGTGACACTCCGATTTTTACAAATGGGACTAAAATAAAATCTGGTTATTTAAAAAATATATATGTTTATATATATCTTTTTATTTAAAAAACAAATATTATTAAAAAAAATATCTTATTATTTTAAAATATGTTTTTTTTTATTATTTAAAAAAAGGCCAAGGATGAAAAAATAGTATGCCTATCCTCTGACAACACAAAAATCTTAACATTTTTTTTAAATTTAGCTAATGAATTGGAAGACTTTATGTAATCTGGCAGAATATTAAACAGAAGTGGAGCCTGATATAAAAAGTTTCTTTGGCCAAAAGATGTTTTAGTACTTATTGCGACAAAGTTCATTCTTGAGCCAATTCTAGTGGTATGGATTTGTTGGGTTCTTTCTGCAGAATAAATATTGATAAAAAATTTACAAATTATTTTAGAGATGTACAGCTGTTTTATACTCATAACGTCAGATTCCTTGTAAAGAAGTTTCGATGGATAACGAAATTTTTTTTTGTACATGACTTTAAGAATTAATTTGTGAGCAATATTTAGTGGCTCTACATTGGACTTTAGGCAGGATCCCCAGCATACAATATTGTAAGAAAGTCGAGATTGTACTAAGGCATAATAGACAGATTTTAATTTATCTTTATCCAGTATATGACGAAGTTCTTTAAAAATATAGGTAAGTCTCCTGATATTTTTTGTTAACATGTCAATATGGTCATTCCATCTCAAATATTGATCAATATTTACACCTAGGTACCTTATACAGTCTACTCTTTCTAAAGGGTGGCAATTACAATTACAATTTTGCAGACAATTGTGTATAATTAGATTATGAGTGTTGGAAGGCTGACTTTTTGATGATATGCTAAAAGTTACATATTTTCTTTTTGATGTATTCAAAGTTAAGATGTTATTATTTAGCCAACTCTTTACTATTCTTAATCCTGAATCACATTTGTCAAAAGCATCTTTCCAGGTTTTACCCTCAAATATTAAAGCAGTGTCGTCTGCGAAACTAACAATATTACCAGGAATATCTAAATTACATAAATCATTAATGTAGATTAAAAACAATATTGGTCCAAGTACACTACCTTGTGGAACCCCAAATGAGATTTGTTTGCTAATGCTTAAATTATTATTTATCTCTACTTGTTGTGTTCTATCGCTAAGATAGGATTTGAACCAACTTAATGCTGTACTGGAATGTGAAATGCCAAGAGAAGATAATTTTTTGAGGAGTAATCCATGGGAAACCGTGTCAAATGCCTTTGATAGATCTAAAAACACAGCTAAGGCTTTGTTTCCATAATCCAGGGCACTAGTGACTTTTGACAATACCTTCAACACTGCATCACTTGTTCCTCTATTTTCTCTGAAACCAAACTGATTGCTAGAGAGTAGTTTATTTGTTTCTAAGAATGATACCAATCTCGACTTAGCCAATCTCTCTATTACTTTTGAAAGCGTGTTGAGTAGGGATATAGGTCTATAATTATTGACATCTAGTTGATCTCCACCTTTTAAAAGAGGAATCACTTTAGCTTTCTTACAGTGAGAAGGGAACATCCCACTCTTGAAGCTAATATTAATAATATGAGATATGGGACCAGCTAATTCGGATACATGGAGTTTATATATCATAACACTTATAGAATCAATACCGCATGAGAAAGACATTTTTAAATCATTTGTCACTTCAGAAATGTTAGTTGGCTTAAAGTCAAAATTGTTCCCGGTAATCTGAAGTTCAGATTTAAAATCATTCACAAGATACGTCTCACTGGTTTTATTATCACTGCACAAATTGTTAGCGAAACTTGGACCAATATCACTGAAGAATAAGGCGGCCAACCGTCCCGCATTCTGCGGGACCGTCCCGCATTTGCAGTTGTAGTCCCGCATTGCAATATTTACAAAAATAGTCCCGCAAATCGTCTAAAGCGTCCCGCATGTCCCGCATTTCTAATTTTTTTTAAATACTGTCTATGGTAGTCAAATAAACTTTTTCTATCTTTAGTCTATTTAAGCCATTTAGTTAAGTTCAAGACATAATTTGTCCTTGGAAAAGGCCCGAAGATATCGATCTAGGGATTGGTTTATTTACGTTAAACAAGCAAGAGTCCAAGAGCGCCAGTGTAGTAGTATTAATTGAGTTGTTTTGTTTACGAATTAGTGCACGCTGTGACACGTAATATTTATAACCAACATTTATCACTCAATTCAAATCAAATAATTCCTTGACCATGCCGACCGCGAAAAAGCGGTGTTGTGAGTTCAGTGAAGAATTGCAAAAAGAATTTCCTTTTTGGCAAAAGTGTTAACATTCATTCTGAATGTAGTTTTAATTCGCCGCATACAGATTTAATTTAAACCAGTTTTGTGTTCAGAATGTTAAAATTCTAGTTGGATTTGTCTTCTGACATATTTCGAAGAAAAATATTCTCTTATTCGAAGTGCATTAGAAGGGACCCCACCAGTTTCCAGTAAGGAAAATATTTTCTTTTTCGAAGTGCATTTATAAAATTCTAGTTGCAGACTATAGTGCCGCCAGAATCAAAGAGAAACTATTTTGTTGTTCTGAGTGTAGTTTTAATTCGCCGCATACAGAATTAATTTAAAACACCCTTGAGTTCAGAATATAACGATACATTAAATAACAAGTTGCAGATTCATCCTATACCGACTGAAGCTTTACATTTAAGTTGCATGTTCAGAATGTAAAATTTCGTCTGCTGACATATTTCGAAGGAAATTATTCTCTTATTCGAAGTGCAGTTATAAAATTCTAGTTTCAGACTATATAAGTGCTGCCAGAATCAAAGAGAAACCATTTTAATTCCACAACATTATAATAATATGCCTACCAGTACTTCTAAAACTATTAATGCACTAGAAATCATAGGTACTTGTAAAATTTATCATATCAGTTAACATAATCCAGGATTTATTACTTTTTATATTTTATATTTAAATCTTTGTAGGTACCTTGAGATAGGTATCTTATTTGTACATTTTATTGTTTTATTTCTCTCTTTAAATTTTTATTTTTACTTTTACCTAATAATTTATAGTTTGTACTTTAATACTTTATATTTTAAACTATTTATAGTTTGTACTTTAATTAATTTAGTTTTGTACTTTAATTTATAGTTTGTACTTAATACTTTATATCTTAAACTATTCACTTTATAATTTACTTTTATATATTATTGTTTTTATACACTACTTATTACCTTACTTTTTACCTTTTTTCTTAAATTTGACTAACATTTATATTGTTATTCTTCATGTTGTTGTACTATTATAAGTATGTCAATTATGTTAATGGCACGATTTGTGCCGTATATGTGTAAATAAATAAATAAATAAATAAATAAATGTTCTGATTGTAGTTTTAATTCACCGCATACAGATTTAATTTAAACCACCTTTGTATTCAGAATGAAAAATTTCTGCTGTGGATTCATCTGCTGATGCATTTCGAAGGAAAACATTATCTTATTCTTAGTGCATTGGAGGTTATCCACCACATACCCGCCTTAGTATAAGTAACAGGTAGTTACTCCTTCAGGGCTCTCACAATGACCCGATTTTTTTTAAACAACGACTCTACATTTAAATGCAGGAAGCTAGACTTATTCTAAGTGCAGGTATAAAATTCTAGTTGATTATTATGAATGTATTGCCAGAATTAAAGAGAAACCATTTTCATGTTCTGATTGTGGTTTTAATTCGCCGCATACAGATTTAATTTTAATTAGTTTTGGGTTCAGAATATAACAACCAATTAAATAATAAGTTGCATATTCATCCTATTAATGGACATAATTCTCGATTTCCGAGATAGCAGTTATAAATTTGTGGTAGAATTCATGAATAAGATTTATTTGAATACTCTGTCAATCAATTATGTGAAATAATTGATAGACAGAGTATTGATATTTTATAAAGTTGGCCGCCTTACTGAAGAAGTCATTAATGTGATTAGTAATTATATTTGGACTCTCTTCCATTGAAGTAATAATATTATTAATTTTCAATTTTTTTATGGTAGTTTGTTCGTTTTTAAGGTTTATGGCCTCCTTTATAATTTTCCACTGTTGTTTAATGTTACCATTGACTTCATCTAATTTTCTTCTGAAATATGCTTGTTTTGTTGTTCGTATTATCCTAGAACACCAGTTTCGATATCGCTTATAATAATCAAACAGTTCCAAGTTATAGCTTTCTTTTCTACATCTGTTGTGCAATTTATCACGTGTTTTGAGGCATTTGATTAATCCAGCGTTTATCCATGGTTTTAGATGTTTCATAATATGTTTCTCTTTTTGTACTGACGTACAACTTTGCACATGGGTTTTCAAACATTTTATGAAATTATCAGTTGCCAGATTGACGTCATTTGTTGATAGAACTATATCCCAGGATTCCTCCTTTAATTTGGTCTTCAAGAGGTGGTTGTCAACAACAAATTTAGGTTTTACATTATTATTTGAAATATTATGTAGATTTAAGCTCATAAACTTCATTAAAATTGCATAATGGTCTGTTATGCCAGTAGTAAAAGCTGCTCCTTGTGGTTCAAATTTTGATTTTGCCATAATATGATCAATGCAGCTAGATTTATTAGGAGTTACTCTTGTTGGTGAGTTTATTATGGGCTTCAAACCATGAAACGCCAGAAGTGATAGGTATTTTTGTGTTTTTATGTTCTTCAAATCTAGGGTATCAATATTTAAGTCCCCACATAAGATAATCTCCTTATTTTGCAAAGATTCAGATGCAAGGAATTCATTCAATGAGTCGAGAAAGTTGTCTATTTTAGTCTGGGATGGAGATCGATATACAGCTAATAAATATAATGTATTGGATAATTGCATTTTCAAGCAGTTTGCACTGGGGAGAGCAATTTCCTCAACAGTTACCTGAATGTTTTGTCTTACGTAGATAACTACTCCATCATTTTGTAAATTGTTCATCATAGTTTTGTAGACTACGTACTCTGGAATGCTAGGCATATTAATTACACTGCTCAGCCAAGCCTCTGTAAAGACTAGTACTTCCGGACGATGATTAATGCAATCCAGCATAGAAACAGTTTCATCAAAATTCTTGCTTATACTTCTAATATTCATGCATAGTAAAGAAAATTTTGAATCTTTCAAAAAAATTTTGCAAGATAATGAATCTTCAAAAGTTATGTTAGGTTCAGTATTGTCGGTTATATTATTTATGTTTTCCAAATCATCCATTTTTTTTTTTTTTTTTTTTTTTTTTCAATAAAAGTGTCAGACTTAGGGGGGAGGATTACAACAATTTATTCAAATCATCTTCGTGTTTGATGATAATGACTCTTGAAGATAGTTCTGGGTTCTTTTTCACGCAAATTTTATTGTTCCGAAACCACACAAATTGAAATTTAGCTTCTTTAGCTTTTTGTTTAGTTTTCCAAAGAAAGGTTTTGGAATATGATGATAGAACTTCTCCAATGAAGATGTTCCTGTCCTTCAATTGCTTTATACTTTTGCGTGCGTTGAGAAATTCAGATTGGGACTTTTCATCTTTGAAATGGATGATCATCCTCTGAGCTCCGGGTTTATTAATAGTTTTATCAGGATATTGAGTAACTTTATTTATTCTACCTGGTTCAATCCGAATGTCAAATTTTTTTATGAATCTTTCCACGGTTTCCACAGAATTTTCATTCATCAAGGTTTCTAGGCCAGACAATTCAGCACAATTATAGCTTACATTTTGTTGTTCTATATCAGCTAGACGAATTTCTAAATGTTTTATTTTTAGATCTTTGATAGAATTTGCGTTTTCCAAGTTATCCACATTTTTTTTTTAATTACATCATGTTTCCGATATTATTAGTTATTTCATCATATTGCTGACCAATAAATTCAATGCTTTTTCTCATGTCGGATATCTCAGATTCTAGATTTTTTTTCAGTGTTGACGATTCAAGTTCAATTTTTGCAAAAACTTGTAGCTTAAATTCTTCCATTTTTTTATCCATGTATTTTACAATTTTTCCAAAATGATCCTCGTTTACTGCTGGAGAATCCGATGCCTTAGACCTAGTTTGCACTAGATTCTGATTGTTGGGCATTGTAAACGATTTACTTAAATAAATAATGACTCACAACTTATAAATGAATGGTGGTCACCCTAAAACACACTTTATGATCACTGGTAAACGGAATGTAATATAGTAGGTACAAACTTATTGTTGTGAATACTAAGAGTGGTTAAGCAGTGGAGTATTACAAAGCAGACGTCCTCACTGAACAACAGTATTGTTACGTACTACAACAGTATTGTTACACTGATCTCCAGATTTCTACCCAGTCTACATACTCTTTTCTTTCCCAGAACTTCCTCTACATCCTTTCTTAAAAATACCCTCCACACAGCATCCCCAAAGATGACATAGGCCCTGAGGGGAATTATTTTCCTCAGAGCTTCCTGTGTGGAGCTAATGTTAATAAAAAATATGTTTATTTTTATTAAGTTTGATTTGTCAAACGCAATTTGCATTTTTAATTTATTGTAAATAACCAATATACTATTATATAAAATAAAACAATAACTTAGAAAACACCACTTTTAATTTTTATATACCTTGTGCCGACCTGGTTTCGCTCCAACCACAGCTTCTTCAGAGCATTGGAGGTTATCCATCACATACCCAACCGGTACAAGTAACAGATGGTTACTCCTTCAGGGCTCTTACGAGGACTCTAATTTTGTATAATACCTCTACATTTAAATACACGAAGCAGACCTCCATTGCCCATGCATACATCGTTAGAGAGCGCCATGCAAGTGCTATCTATATACTTATTGCTTCTTCAGAGCAGTACCTATATAGACCGAGAGGTCACGGGATTTTTCATAACGATCATGGATACTGTTAGATTTACTTTTATAGTTTGTAGAGTGGGAATGGGACGTTTCTACGCCGCCGGTTCTTCGCCGCCAGTTCATCGCCGCCGTTTCTACGCCGGGACGGTTCTACACCGGCCGTTTCTACACCGGCCGTTTCTACGCCAGCCGATTCTACGCCGCATTCAAATTAAATTAACAATTACAATTAAACTTTATTGTTTAAACACATACACACAGTCACAGAAAATAAAATAGAAAATACAAAAATTATCGAATCATTTAAAAAGTAGCATTAACATTTATTTTAATTTAAAAGATATTTTGTACATGCAAGTTACAATCGCCGCACAGTGGCTGAAATTGGAGCGCTGGCTGGCGCGACATCCCTCTCGGCGTTCGACCATTTGGTTGTTTATTGTTGTTTTTAAGTGTTTATATGAAATATTACAAAATTTTTGAAAGATTCTCTATAATAACTTCATAAATTGAAGGAGAATCCCAAACAATAAACATAACATTGTTAATCGATGTACATAGCAATAATACTTAGGATTTTCCAGACAGTGGGGAATAACGTTAAATAATGATAATTGGGGGTAGAATGGTTTAATGGGGGTAATTAGTGTAATTACACACAATAGGTAATCTAATTATATATTAACTCCTGCTAAAAATGCTCACACGCAAATTGAATGTATTTATAAACATTTTATAGTTGGCAGGTACCTACTTAAAAATATATTATACATTTAATGACATGCGCATTAAAATAACCAAACGGAAAAGACTCCAAAAGATAGTACAGGATATTTTATATTTATGTAATAACATAAATTAAAAAATATGTTATTACATAAATTACAGAATAATTAACTTTCTGATGTTATTTTCAATGAAATTTTTAATTTTAGTGACTAATTGAAAATAAAATTCATTTTGACGTTTTATAAGTTATAGTAATAAAGGTAACATTATGTTAATCTTTCTTAGACATAAAGGAATCAAAGATTGAATTCAAAAAAATAATTGATGAAAAATACAATCATTCCTTAAAAATGCAATTACTGGAGTGGCTGGTGACGGCTGGTGATAATTTTTATTGTTCCATGTACAAAAAAGATACATCAATAATATTCTTTTAAAATTAGAGTGGAGAATCGTGGAGTTTTTTTTCCTACTCCATTAAAGAAAATAAATTTGAAAAAAAAATTTAGAAAAAAGACGTCAACTTTAAATCAAGATTTCCGATATAATTTATGACATAAATATCTTTTTACTGTTACTTTACTAAAGCTCATACCTTTAAAAATATTTTAAATGAATTTATAAAAAAAAAAAATCGATAATAAGTACACAAACAGCTAGATTCTGCACACCTTCAAACTCACCTAAATACAGCAGCGTAAAAGTGCGCCCAATAATCCTCTGTTCTGCGACTAATTACAGAATAATTAAGTTTCAGATGTAATTTTCAATGAAATTTTTAATTTAAGTGAGTAACTGAGAATAAATTCATTTTGACGTTTTATTGGTCATAGTATCAATGGTAACATTAGGTTAATCTTTCTTAGACATAAAGGAATCAAAGATTGAATTCTAAAAAAAAATTGATAAAAAATACAATCATTCCTTATAAATGCATTTTGGGAACATGCTGATCAGGGGCCGGTGACGCGCCAGCGTTCCAATTTCAGCCACAGAGCGCCGGGATTACCAGATTGGGACCCATTGACAAAGCAGGTAAGCAGAAGTTTTAATCCGGGTTATCTTAATTGTGTTATGGTTATCAACACAGGCCCATTAGCACAAAGGAGGTAATGAGAAGTTTTAATCCGCTTAAAATTCTAAAAATTGTTTAACAGTATTTGGTATAAATATGGGGCAGGAGCCCTTAACACATCACTCTAAGTGTATTCGTCACAAAGTAATCATTACGTTAGTTAACAGTGATCTTAATAATGGAACCAGCAGTTCTCAGCAAGAAAGGAAACGAGAAGTTTTCATATAACGGATATTTGTACGTTTTCGACAAAGTTAGTAAAAGGGACGCTAGTTTAAAATTTTGGCGGTGCGAAGAAGTGGGTCGCTGTAAAGGAAGAATTCACACGAGGGCTGGAGAAGTGGTCAACGAAATCAACAATCATTCTCACCCTTCCTCGGCAGCAGCCATACAATCAGCAACTGTTTGCACTAACATGAAACGTCGTGCAGAAGAAACTATGGAGGGCACAAGTGTAGTTATAAATCAGTGTATAGTCGACGTGCCTGAAGCTGTTTTAGCATCGATTCCAAATAATGCAGCCCTGAGAAAAATAATCAGAAGAAAACGGAATCAAATTAATGCTGCACCTGCTGATCCCGCAGACCTAAACGATTTGGTGTTGCCAAATCGATATAAGCTATATGTGCCTCAACCAGGAACAGAAGAAACTTTTTTGCTAAGCGACGATGGAGAGGGAGCAAACAGAATTTTAATTTTTGGAAGAGGGAGCTGGTTGCAGCATTTGCATAATGCCAATACATGGTACACTGATGGTACCTTCGCAATAGCACCGAGGCTATTTTCGCAAGTTTATATTGTTATGGCAACAAAACACGGAGGAGTGCATCCTATAGTGTATGCTCTGTTACCTAACAAGCAGCGTGTTACATACACACGTATGTTCGAACTAATTAAAACACTAGTGCCAAATTTAAGTCCAGGATCTATCATTTGTGATTATGAATATGCAGCTTTTAGTGCCATGAAAGATTGCTTTCCTGAAGTAAATGTAAAAGGTTGCTTCTTCCATTTAGCACAAAATATGAGGAAGCATTTAGCTCAGATTGGTGTTATTAGTCAATACAACAATGATGCTGAATTTGCATTGAGAGCTAAAATGGTCATTGCATTAGCATTTGTGCCAATAGCTGATTTAGATGAATACATTGATGCTTTAGCAAATGATTTGCCAGTAGAACTTCAGCCGCTTCTAAATTGGTTTGAAGACAGCTATGTTGGCCGTTTAAATCGACGCGGGAATGGTAGGCGCCCGCCTATGTTTCATCCAACAATGTGGAATTTATACCAGAGAACAATCGATGGAGAAGATCGCACCAATAATCATGCAGAGGCAGCCAATCGTCGATTGCGTTCTGAATTATGTATGCATCACCCAACTATTTGGAAATTTATAGATGGATTGCGAAAAGTACAAAAAGGACGAGACGCTTATTTTGAGCAACTTATCGCCGGACATTTACCACCGATGAAGCTGAAAAAATACCGTGACGCTGATGAACGTATTCGAAGAATTGTCTTAGATTATGAAAACAGGGAACCTCTAGATTATTTACGTGGCCTAGCACACAATTACCAAATGACGCAATAATCTTATTTTTCCTATTTATTCTTTTAATTTAAAATAAATGTTAATGCTACTTTTTAAATGATTCGATAGTTTTTGTATTTTCTATTTTATTTTCTATGACTGTATGTATGTGTTAAAACAATAAAGTTTAATTGTAATTGTTAATTTAATTTGAATGCGGCGTAGAATCGGCCGGTGTAGAAACGGCCGGTGTAGAACCGTCTCGGCGTAGAAACGGCGGCGATGAACTGGCGGCGAAGAACCGGCGGCGTAGAAACGTCCTAGACCCTTGTAGAGTAGTCCCCTAATGTGAATGACGTCGGTCTGCCTGCTCTCAGTGGTTGCAACTACGAGTTATAGAGCTTACAAGAGGCTTCATTGTTGCGAAAAAAAAACGATCAGAGAAATGGTCAGTTTTAGTACATATTCAAAGTATGGCGTCTCCGCAGATGAAATAAGCTGGTCTGCCTGCTCTCAGTGGTTGCAACTTCGAGTTATAGAGCTTACAAGAGATTTCATTGTTGCGAAAAAAAAACGATAACAGAAATGGTCAGTTTTAGTACCTATTCGAAGTATGGTGTCTCCACAGGTGAAACGAGTTGGTCTGCCTGCTCTTAGTGGTTGTATTTCAGAGAAAAAAAAATAACAGTAACCAATAAAATAAATAATGAAGTCGAAAAAATGCAATTTTTATTAATTCAACTTACATAAACTAAATCATCTTTGGGTAAAATCACAGATCACTTTGGGTAATCATGTTGTAGAATATTGCTAAGGCTTAAAGAGTTAAATATTTACTTACTTCTAATATTCTTTTTATATTTTTTGAGCTTTTTCATTAGTCACATTAAAATCTATACTAAACAATAAAATAAAGTATTAAATCCAGTTTTTATAAATATTTACCTTGCAATAAAATCTAATAATTTTTGGGTAAAATCACAGGTTCATCATTACTTGAGCTAAGTTGCGATGCTCCGTTGACAAAAAATGAAACCAAATGCAAAATCGAACAATTCATTTGTGAGTTATATGGTGTGAATCTGTAAACGGGGCCCGCCAAAAGATTTCCCTAAAACAAATTAAGCCCAATAAAGAGAATGAAAAATTTTACAAAACTCATATGAATTTTGATGCTCCTTTTTTGCCACCGTCTGAAATCGAACTAGTTCATCAGATACTTAGAGCTAAATACTTATCAAATATCTGGATAAATTCAATCAAAAATCCTCCAAGCTATCAATTGAACATTGAAAATGTAAAGCGACTGAACTGGTATAGGTTTTGGAAATTCGCGGTCCGGCGACAGTTCGTCCGGCCGACATTTGGTCCGGCGACAATTGGTCCGGCGAAAATTGGTCCGGCTGAAATTTTAGAAGACGTTTTCTTCAAATAAGTATGCAAATAGGATATACGGCCGTACAACCAAAGTCGATATACTTAAACATATCTGATGGCACCTCCACTGTACTGTGTCTTCCTCCCAAACAGGTGCTTGTAGAATATGCTGGATACACTCACCCAGCGCTTGCCACCTCATGGACATTCACCAACCTGTCCCATTGTCTTGTCTATATTCTGTCATACCAACACATATTGTATCTTGTATTTCCCGCTAAGCATTTGCATACTGCTTGCTAACAACGTATGCAGGGACATTGGAGGTCTAAATTCGTTCTTAACTAAATATAGCTTCGTTCTTTCACAAAAATTAGAGTCCTCGCGAGAGCCTTGAAGGAGTAACCATCTGTTACTTAATACCAGGACGGGTAAGTGGTGGACGACCTCTAATTATGGCATCTTGAGTGAAAATCCGCTGTGAAAATATTTTTAATAATAATTTCGACTCTCCGAAGGAGCATGCGGCAATCACAAAATACGACATACTTATACGTGCAATCGGCTTAGCAACAAAAAAGCTAAAGATTCCTACTTGCATATAATATAACTTTTATATCTGAATATAACACAAGAGTCCCAACTGCTCCCAACCGTCTCGAGCCACTGAGACTATGGCATCCCTAATTTTGGTATGGTGTGATGCTGAAGGTAGTGGGGAGGTGAATGAGATGTGAAAAATGTACCTGGCTATTCAGATTTATCATCAAACACGGCTAAAGCCATTTCAAGTAACGTTTCAATTCTGAATGAATACTGACGAATAGCAAAATACGACATACTTATATGTGCAATATCTACTTAAGATTTAGGAGGCGGATATGTTTACCGCCGCGCCGCCCCGGATCCATTTATTGGATAACCAACGCCCCTGCCATAGTCCCATCCCAAGTAGTTTGCTACGTTTGGTGACCGTGTTTACGGAATGAGGTTTGTCTAGGTCTTGGCGGGGGATGCCTTTGCATGGCGGGCCGGATCAGAAGAGACCGGTTGAGGGAGACTTTTTAATCTCTCCAGCCTGACTCTCTCGACCCATCGCCTTGCACTGCAGTGTGGAAAATTACCTGGCTATCCAGATTTAGTCACCATACACGGCAAAAGTCATTTCAAATAACGTTACAATTCTGAATGAATACTGACGAATAGCAAAATACGACCTTCTAAATCTTAAGTAGATATTGCACGTGTCGTATTTTGGTATTCGTCAGCATTCATTCAGAATTGTAACGTTACTTGTAATGGCTTTAGCATTACAGGATAGCATTACTTACTAGTCATCAAACAAGTCATCATTGTTTGATGACTATATCTGAATAGCCAGGTACATTTTCCACAACTCCTATCTCTCCCCACTACCTTCAGCATCACAACATACCAAAATTGGGGATGCCATAGTCTCACTGGCTCGAGACGGTTGGGAGCAGTTGGGAGTTGGGACTCTTGTGTTATATTCAGATATAAAAGCTATATTATATGCAAATGGGAATCGCGTTTTTTTGCTAGGCCGATTGCACGTATAAGTATGTCGTATTTTGTGATTGCCGCATGCTACTTCAGAGAGTCGAAATTATTAGTAAAAATAATTTCACAGCAGATTTTCACTCAAGATGCCTTCAGATATAAGTATATTGACTTTGGTTGTACGGCTGTATATCCTTTTTGCATACTTACTTGAAGAAAACATCTTCTTAACTTTCGGCCGGACTAATTGTCGCCGGACCAAATTTCGGCCGGACGAACTGTCGGCCGGACCAACTCTCGCCGGACCAACTGTCGCCGAACCAATTGTCGGGTCACCAATTGTCGGGTCACCAATTGTCGGGTCACCACATACAAGAGTTTGTTTCCTTATGTTTTTTACATATACATATGTATAATAATTTCCATATCATCATAACCGTCATTTTTTCTATCAAACTTTACAGTTATTTTATCACATTACAGACTCATCGTCTACGTGCCTAAGCAGCGAAGAAGTAGATTCTGAAGATGACGAAATCTAAGTTAAATCTATCTAAGTTAAAAAAGAAATCTAAGTTAAAGTGATGATGAACTTGTGATTTTACCCAAAAATTATTAGATTATATTGCAGGCTAAATATTTATAAAAACTGATTTAATACTTTATTTTGTGGTTTAGTGTGGATTTTAATGTGACTAATGAAAAACTCAAAAAATATTAAAAGAATATTAGAAATTTTGTTTTTTAAAGAGTTTTATTAAATGTACATTTGTTACTTAAATTTAATTTTTCCGCGACCGGTTTCGATACAACCGTATCATTCACGAGCAGAATTAAAACTTAGTTTTAATTCTGCTCGTGAATGATACGGTTGTATCGAAACCGGTCGCGGAAAAATTAAATTTAAGTAACAAATGTACATTTAATAAAACTCTTTAAAAAACAAAATGTCTAGAAATTGTTACATAGTTAATGCCCAAGAAATACAAAAAAAAGAATATTAGAAGTAAGTAAATATTTAACTCTTTAAGCCTTAGCAATATTCTACAAAATGATTACCCAAAGTGATCTGTGATTTTACCCAAAGATGATTTAGTTTATGTAAGTTGAATTAATGAAAATTGGATTTGTTCGATGTAATTCTTAATTTTATTAATCACTGTTATTTTTTTTCTCTCTGAAATACAACCACTAAGAGCAGGCAGACCAACTCGTTTCACCTGTGGAGACACCATACTTCGAATAGGTACTAAAACTGACCATTTCGTTTTTTTTCGCAACAATGCAGTGACTTGTGCGCATCATAACTCTGAAATGCAACCACTGAAAGCAGGCAGACCAACTGATTTCATCTGCGGAGACGCCATACTTTCAATAGGTACTAAAACTGACCATTTCTCTGATCGTTTTTTTTTCGCAACAATGAAGCCTCTTGTGAGCTCTATAACTCGAATTTGCAACCATTGAGAGCAGGCAGACCAACTTATTTCATCTGCGGAGACGCCATACTTTGAATATGTACTAAAACTGACCATTTCTCTGATCGTTTTTTTTTCGCAACAATGAAGCCTCTTGTAAGCTCTATAACTCGTAGTTGCAACCACTGAGAGCAGGCAGACCGACGTCATTCACATTAGGGGACTACTCTACAAACTATAAAAGTAAATCTAACCGTATCCATGATCGTTATGAAAAATCCCGTGACCTCTTAGACTAATAATACTCTACTTATTATATATTCTGTTTACAGAGTGGGATGATGATCTGCTTCATGTGAACAAACATTATTAGCAAGTACAGCCGAGCTATTAAAGCAAAAATGTATAAAAACTTCACTGAGCAATACCAAGTTATGTGTGTTGATATAGGTATAACATATGAATAATAATCTGCGTTTTATAAATTTTAAATTAAGTATCCCACTAGAAGACTTAAAATATAATCTATTACTAAATATTCTAAAAATACATAGGTACACTAGAAGACAGACGTAAAATAAACGACTAAACATTTTTATTCGAAATACTTAACTCTAAATTCGACTGTTGCGAACTCCTACAACTCATTAACTTACGAATACCGACAGTAACCACGCGACAAAATACATTATTCTACTGCAGCATTCACAAGCGGAACTACATTGCCCACTCTCCTATACAACGATTTCACACTATGGGGAATCAGTACCTACTTAGGTGATGTCGACATATTTAACATCAACTTGGCGAATTTTGTGGATGTTGTAAAAAACATATTCCAAAACTATTACTAAACATATGTGTATTTTTGTAAACTTATCAAATTGCTGTATTTTTGTGACTTGTGTGCATTTTTTATCTAATTTTATTTTTGTTATTTCATTATCTATTGAAAAATCATCTGTCATCATTGTACTACCAAACATGTAAACGCCCTCTGGGCGTTGAATAAATGACTCCAGATACTAATATCTACAGCCTGTATGTCTGACGAATATCTACAGCTCATATGTTGAACTAATATCTACGAACTTCAGAGTGTTGATTAATATCTACAGAGCTTAGGTTGAACTAATATCTACAGAGCATAGGTTGGACTAATCAGCTAAATGTGTCCAATAGTCCGATATTAGGGATTTTTACATACATACTTACATAAATTAAGTTTTTTAAACTGCATACGCAATATAACGTTATTCCAATATGCTATACACAATTGCAAATCCAACCTCTGCCAGTGCTGTAGATATTCGTCAACACTTTGGTTGTCATAGATATTAGTCAACAGTTTGAGCTGTAGATATTCGTCAACACTTTGATTCTCATAGATATTAGTTCGATTTTTTCAGTTTTTGGAATTCCTGTAGATATTAGTAGACGCCTCCGAATAAATAAGCCATATTAAAATCATCTTTTTTTCAAGCAAAACGAAGAAGACCTTAAAAGTGCCCATAAAAAGTAAATAATATCAAATTGACATTTAAAGTTTTACATAGAGATTTGGTGAATAAGCCACACCCGGTTGAATGGGATTTGTATTACGACAAAGCTCAAACCTTCGCTTCTATTAAAACCTACAATAAACTTGGAATAGAGAACTCCAGTCCATTTTTTTTATTTTTTTTAATGAATAAAGACCTTCAAACTTAAATAACTGCATTTTTATTTTTATAGTTAGTTTTAATAGTTAAAATAATTGTCAAAGTTTTAATTTTTCAAGACCCCCAGAAACGCACCATATCTATAATGGATTGTGTGACGTCTTCACCCACCATAGTTTTTTACTTTTTAAGTTGCCATTTTGAATCAGTGATGTTATGTCGAGGGAAATTAAAATATTTTTTAGGGATAAGGAAAATCAGGACAAAATCTAGGGAAATTTCAAACTCTGGCAAAATTTTTATTACATATGACAATATTACTGGTATTATATATATATATATATATATATACGAATACATATTTTTTGGAATTCTTATGAATCTTAATTATTGTTCATGTACTTACATGCAATGTTATTTTTAACACTGACAACTCAAAATGATATTAGGGAACTACCCATACTACGTGACACGTTCTGGGGGGGGGTCTTCAAAATACCACGCTTGGTACAAATGAGCGGTGGGTTGCTTAGGTTTTTGGTCACGATGGGGGGGGGGGGTTAAAAAGTGCAAAAAGTTTGTCACGTAGTATGGGTACGCTCCCTATGTATCTAAAAAGATAAATGGGACCACTGAAAAAAAAAATTATTTATGTTTTAAGTTCCGTTTTTTAAAAAAAATTATTTATGTTTTAAGTTTCCGTTTCCGTGATGGCGGTTGATTTTTATTTTGCAAAGTGTTTTTTTTTTTTTTTATTTGGAAATCAGTTTCTAATTCAGTGGTGAGTGTATTCGTAATTTTAAATTATTACTTCACATAGTGTTTAGAATTAAACCCAGGACGCAAACCAATTATGCAGTTGAGTTACTATCAAAGGTTGGATTGCGATCCAAGAGTTGTCTGATTTGTTTGTTAGATGTCGATAGAATCATGTTTTATTTTTTGTCTCTCTCACACAACAAACAAGGGAAATATAGAGGTACGAAAGTCTTATAAAAAGGCTTGTATTAGTAAAATTAACTTGCTTCTTTACGAAAACTTGCACTAAGAATTTAAAATACTACTGAACCCTTGTCCGTTGGGTGGGGAAAGTTATTGTCGTCAGTTATAAGTTTATAAATATCAAATCATAACAATAAAAATTCAAGAACTTAAAGTTAAAACAAAAAAGTGCTTCATTTATAAAAAACCAGTCTGCCCAAAAGAAATCTCCTAAGTGAAGACCTCAATTTTTTACATTTGGTCCTTCGAGCCGGATCGATCCCACGAGCGGATACCTCAATTTTTTTTACATTTGGTCCTTCGAGCCGGATTGATCCCACGAGCGGACACCTGGAATCCAGATCAAAAAATCAATGAAAGCCAGACATGAACCAGCAATAAACTAGGAGAATTCTGATGAAGCGGATCTTCAACAAGGGCAAGTGACCATCCTGTTTTTTATCCATTTGATCCCATAGAAAAGAAACAAATTCGGTTAGACCACTTCGGTATTTTATTGTTGTTGATATAAAAAATCGCAACGGGCTAATTGTTACAATTGATATTGGCAAGATTTTTTGTGGCTAGCTATGATTATAGTGTCGCAAAAAACATAAAAATCGGAGTTGTGTTTTCATTGTTTTGATTGTTTTTGATGTTGATGCTTTCGATACTGTCGGTAAAGCAGGCGACGAGTAAAAGGTACTGTCGTTATTTATTTGCAACTGAAACTAACAAGGTTTTTTGTGGGTAGTCATATGATTATGATACCGCAAAAAACAGAAGGATAATTATTATAATACATGAAATGTATTAATTGATTATTCAAACAATCTGAAAGCGATCGTTGAGTGTTGTTTTTGACTTCCGTAGTATTGTTCGAGTCGGTAATGCAGACGGTGACGGTAGGCACGAAGTGATTCCGTTGTTTGTAAAAGGTCAAGTTACGACGCGAGCTTTCATCAGAAATTAATAATAGAAGATTTTTTAGTGTTTTGTTAAAACAAAAGAAACAATCAAGTAAAAGACAGTGCAAGTTTTTTGTGTTTTTGTGTTTAGCGTGGTTAGAAGTGAACCACGCCAGAGCAATCAGTGAGTATTGATTGTCTGTTATTTATCCCTGTTATTTAAAATCATGGATTTGAAATATTTAACTGCCCAGTGCGGCATATGTAAGGGAAAATTGTATAGATTTAGCAATTACTTGGATGGGGAAGAGTTGTTAAATTCGGAAATCGAAATACGTTTGAAAAGAATCGAACCTATTCTAGATGTCTTTAGAAAACTCCAAGATAAAATAGAGACATTATTGCCGGATGAATTAAAAAATGGAACCGAGCGAGAAATGTTTGAAAATTTATATTATATTGTATTGACAAAGGCCAAGGATAAATTCAACGAAACCGGTAAAATCATCAATTCTATCAAACTTTCAATCTTTGAACCACCTCGGTTCAAAGAAGATTATGAGCACAATTGCATTTATTGTAATAAAAATCATAAAACTTATAATTGTCAAAAGTTTTTAAATTTAGCAATAGAGGATAGATTGACAACAATACATCGTTTGAATGCTTGTCTGAAATGTTTGTCGGTAGAACATAAATTTCCGGATTGTAAAAGTAAATATAGTTGTCACAAGTGTGGAGCGAATTCACACAACACTTTATTACATTTACAAAATGAAGAAATGCAAAGTCATCAGGGAAGTGATACTTCTTCAAGAGGACTTATTATTAAAAATTGCGCATTAAAATCATCCAGCAGAAAAGCTGATATCCCTATTACCGGAATTCATAATGAAATACAGCATATTAAAAACATTGTGGATTTGGAAATATCTTCCAATTATTCACCATATTCAAAGAGGATTGAATGCCTAGTATTGTCGGAGGTGACCAGTAATCTACCGCAAATCTCATTTCAGGAAAAAGGCACCGGCATCCCCCAAGGATTGCAATTGGCAGATCCAAACATTAATGAAACCGGCCCGATAGACATGTTGATCGGGGCTGACACTTTCAGGGAGACTCTGCACTCTGACCGGATGAAGATTCAAGATTCCGGACCCATCTTCACTTCAGAAAAGAGGCCAGTAGAAATTTGTAATCTTTCACTCAACTTAAAACATAAGCAAATTGAAAATTTGTTGAAATTTGAGGAGCTAAATCCTATTGAACATAGGAATCACGAGGAGCGAGCGTGTGAAGAAAGCTTCACAGCTGCTCATAAAAGAAATGGCAGAGGCCGTTTCATTGTAAGTTTAATACAACGCCCCTGTGCGAAACAGCTAGGCGAAAGTCTCCCTATGGCGGAGAAGAGATTGTATAATTTGGAGAAAAAATTAGACTCAAACCCAGAATTAATGAAAGATTACAAGAATTTTATGCAGGAGTACAAGGACTTAGGTCATATGACGCAATGTGAACCATTGTCACAAAATCAAATACCCTATTATCTGCCTCACCATGCGGTGATCAAAGAGTCTAGTACAACTACTAAGACCAGAGTCGTATTCGATGGATCGGCTAAATCCTCAACTGGAATTTCCTTAAATGATGCCCTCATGATTGGGCCGATATTGCAAAAGGATTTATGTGCACATCTATTGAATTTCAGAAAACATCAGTACGCATTAACAGCCGACAAAGAAAAAATGTACCGGCAGATATTAGTGCAGCCAGAGGATAGGGACTTACAACGTATCCTTTGGAGAGACGCACCCAGCGAGGAGATTCAACATTATCGATTGAATACAGTCTACGGTCTGGGATCATCATTCTTAGCCCCAAGATGTTTGGAGCGGCTAGGAAATGAAAATCAAGGCACAAATCCCAAGGTCAGTTACATTCTTAAAGAAATTTTTTACATGGATGACTTGATGGCGGGTGACAGTGGTGAAGAAGATTGCTTACTAAGTAGAAGCAAACAACGGATGTTATCCTACATAGCATCCATTTTTAATCCCCCGGGTCTGATAAGACCTGTAACGATAGTAGCGAAGCTACTAATGCAACATCTGTGGCAGAACAAAACTCAGTGGGTTGAAGATATATCTCCTGACATTTGGAAAGTTTGGAGAGCTTATATGGAAGAATTGCCGCAGATAAATAATGTGAAGGTACCTAGGAGAATCATTTGTCAAAAGCATGTGATATCAGAAGATAATGCTGCGGATGTACTATCCAGAGATATTAGGACTTCTCAATTATTGACATCCACCATTTGGTGGCACGGACCCGATTGGCTAACTCTTGCACCATCCAATTGGCCATGCGGAGAATCTACGTACATAGATCCACCTGAGGTGAAAACAAAAACTGTAGTGTTGGCAACAGTAACGCAAGATTTGGATATTTTCAGGAACTACATCTCTCTACTAAATCCTTATGTCCATAATGATTTACCTTGCGTAGGCGGCAGGCTTTCCGAAGGAAAATTGCTGTCAATAAATCAACGACATCCAATCTTGCTGCCACCACATCATAATTTAACCGAATTAATTATGAAAAACTACATTTACATTTATTTATTTATTTATCAGTTACACTTGCATGCAGGTACTCATACCGTATTGGCAATAATCAGATTGAAGTTCTGGCCATTAATGGGAAAATTTTGTGAAAATGATAATAAGGAAATGTATAATGTGTTATAGATCTAATACACGATGCAGCAAATAATGGCAGACCTTCCAGCCGAAAGGAGCTTATATATTTTTGTTATTGGTGTTTTTCTTATGTATGTTTATTTGTATGTGTGGTGTCAAAAGCCATACACTTAGAACTTGAACTGTCTTTGAATACAGAAAGTTTTTTAAATGCCTTGAAGCGTTTTATCGAGCGTAGTGGAAGGCCGAGTAAATTATTTTCAGATAATGCTACTACCTACTGTCGGAAAATCATTATCAAGGCTATCAATTCAATGGGGGTACATTCCGACAAGGGCGCTGCACTTTGGAGGCCTTTGAGAAGTCAGAATGAAATCTGTTTAAATGTCAGTTGAAACGGCTAGCAAGTAACTCCTTATTGATATATGAGGAATTTAATACCGTTTTGTGTCAGATGAATTTTGTTTAAATTCTAGTCCTTTTACCCCATTGTCAAATGATCCAAATGACCTAATTTCCCTCAGTCCCGGTCACTTTCTTGTTGGTGGAAGCTTTGCAGTAATTCCGGAACAAGATCTACAAAATATTTCAGTCAACGGACTGAATAAATATCAAAAAAAAAAAATTCCTTGCTAATACGATGTTTTTTGATCGAGGTACATGGCTCAGCTCCAAGACAGAACGAAGTGGACCAGCGGACCTAATGCGCAACTAAAACCAGGCGATATGGTGGTCTTGAAGGAAGACAACCTACCACCATGTGTGTGGAAACTCGGACGTGTGATTGCAGTCCATCCAGGCGCTGACGGGAAAGTACGTGTGGCGACTTTCAGAACATCGCATGGAACCACTCAGAGGCAGTGGCGGACTAAGCCCTTCAGAGGCCCGGGGCGGCAAAGCTGAATGATGCCCCCCCCCCCCTAGTTTAAAGTATCTAGCATGGTCGATCGATATAGGTTTTATCGAAAATGTCGGTAACTTGTCATCGTTCCCGAGCACGACTGCAGGCCGCTAACGAACAAACAACAGTTCACAACGACTAAGGGTTCCTAATTTATTTGACGTGAACTTATATTTTTTCGTTAGCGGCCTGCAGTCGTGCTCTGGAGTGATGACAAGTTACCGACAATTTCGATAAAACCTATGTCGATCGACCATGCTAGGTACCCTGGTCCTGCGGGACCTCCAAACGCCTCCGTGTTCCCCTGATCAAATCCTAAACAAGGCTTTAAGGACCAGGACACTGTAAAAAAAAAATTGTCATTTTTTTTCATTTTCTAAAAGGTGTATTTGTTAATAATGCTGTCACCTAATGTTTCAAGGAAATTCTAAGAAAATTTAAAGAATGTTTTTAACAGTTTGTATGATGAATTACCCTTCAGCAAAACTTTCAAAGCGTTTTTCTCGAAACAACGTTTTTCAATCTGGTTGACAATATATTAGAAAAACTATACATCTTATTTGTATGCACCATGCACCAAGTCTTAAACTGTTCGTTAATCCAGTCACTATAGCCAGGGCCGTATTATCCATAAGACGTGTAGGCAACTGCTTAGGGGCCCCGCATCGGGTAGGGGCCTCTAGGGTAAAGGGGCCCCGAGATGTTTAAGCCGGCCCTGGCAGGGCCGTATTGTCCATAAGGCAGTGTAGGCCACTGCCTTCGAAAATCCAGTAACTATAGCCAGGACTGTAATATCAATACAAAGTGTAGACAACTGCCTAGGGGCCCCGCATCGGGTAGGGGCCCCTACGGTAAAGGAGCCCCGAGACGTGCATTGCCCAGGGGCCCCGAGATGTTTAAGCCGGCCCTGGCAGGGCCGTATTGTCCATAAGGCAGTATAGGCCACTGCCTTCGAAAATCCAGTCACTATAGCCAGGGCCGTAATATCCATACGAAGTGTAGACAACTGCCTAGGGACCCCGCATCGGGTAGGGGCCCTAGGGTAAAGGGCCCCGAGACGTGCATTGCCTAGGGGCCCCGACATGTGTAAGCCGGTCCTGGCAGGGCCGTATTGTCCATAAGGCAGTGTAGGCCACTGCCTTCAAAAATCCAGTAACTATAGCCAGAACTGTAATATCAATACAAAGTGTAGACAACTGCCTAGGGGGCCCGCATCGGGTAGGGGCCCCTACGGTAAAGGGGCCCCGAGACGTGCATTGCCTAGGGACCCCGAGATGTTTAAGCCGGCCCTGGCAGGGCCCTATTGTCCATAAGGCAGTTTAGGCCCTTTTAGCGCCCTTGAGGTGATTTTTCACAAAAACGGCGCTTTATAAATTATACAATTATTATTATTATTATTATTAGGCCACTGCCTTCGAAAATCCAGTCACTATAGCCAGGGCCGTAATATCCATGCGAAGTGTAGACAACTGCCTAGGGACCCCGCATCGGGTAGGGGCCCTAGGGTAAAGGGCCCCGAGACGTGCATTGCCTAGGGGCCCCAAAATGTTTAAGCCGGTCCTGGCAGGGCCGTATTGTCCATAAGGCAGTGTAGGCCACTGCCTTCGAAAATCCAGTCACTATAGCCAGGGCCGGAATATCCATACGAAGTGTAGACAACTGCCTAGGGACCCCGCATCGGGTAGGGGCCCTAGGGTAAAGGGCCCCGAGACGTGCATTGCCTAGGGGCCCCGAAATGTTTAAGCCGGTCCTGGCAGGGCCGTATTGTCCATAAGGCAGTGTAGGCCACTGCCTTCGAAAATCCAGTCACTATAGCCAGGGCCGCAATATTTATAAGAAATGTAGATAACTACCTAGGGGCCTTGCATCGGGTAGGGGCCCGTAGAGTAAAGGCCCCCAAGACGTGCATTGCCTAGGGGCCCCGACATGTTTAAGCCGGCCCTGGCAGGGCCGTATTGTCTATAAGGCAGTATAGGCCACTGCCTTCGAAAATCCAGTCACTATAGCCAGGGCCGTAATATCCGTACGAAGTGTAGACAACTGCCTAGGGACCCCGCATCAGGTAGGTGCCCTAGGGTAAAGGGCCCCGAGACGTGCATTGTCTAGGGGCTCCGACATGTTTAAGCCGGTCCTGGCAGGGCCGTATTGTCCATAAGGCAGTGTAGGCCACTGCCTTCGAAAATCCAGTCACTATAGCCAGGGCCGGAATATCCATACGAAGTGTAGACAACTGCCTAGGGACCCCGCATCGGGTAGGGGCCCTAGGGTAAAGGGCCCCGAGACGTGCATTGCCTAGGGGCCCCGAAATGTTTAAGCCGGTCCTGGCAGGGCCGTATTGTCCATAAGGCAGTGTAGGCCACTGCCTTCGAAAATCCAGTCACTATAGCCAGGGCCGCAATATTTATAAGAAATGTAGATAACTACCTAGGGGCCTTGCATCGGGTAGGGGCCCGTAGAGTAAAGGCCCCCAAGACGTGCATTGCCTAGGGGCCCCGACATGTTTAAGCCGGCCCTGGCAGGGCCGTATTGTCTATAAGGCAGTATAGGCCACTGCCTTCGAAAATCCAGTCACTATAGCCAGGGCCGTAATATCCGTACGAAGTGTAGACAACTGCCTAGGGACCCCGCATCAGGTAGGTGCCCTAGGGTAAAGGGCCCCGAGACGTGCATTGTCTAGGGGCTCCGACATGTTTAAGCCGGTCCTGGCAGGGCCGTATTGTCCATAAGGCAGTATAGGCCACTGCCTTCGAAAATCCAGTCACTATAGCCAGGGCCGTAATATCCATACGAAGTGTAGACAACTGCCTAGGGACCCCGCATCGGGTAGGGGCCCTAGGGTAAAGGGCCCCGAGACGTGCATTGCCTAGGGGCCCCGAAATGTTTAAGCCGGTCCTGGCAGGGCCGTATTGTCCATAAGGCAGTGTAGGCCACTGCCTTCGAAAATCCAGTCACTATAGCCAGGGCCGTAATATTTATAAGAAGTTTAGATAACTGTCTAGGGGCCACGCATCGGCTAGGGGCCCCTGTGGTTAAGGGGCCCCGAGACGTGCATTGAGTGGGGGCCCCGACATGTTTAATCCGGTCCTGACTATGATATCAGACGAGGAAAATTTACCATGAAAAATAGAAAATAAAATTCATTCAAAAATAAAACGCATTTAAATTTGCTGAAGGATAATTCAACATACAAACTGTTCCAAACGGTTTCACATAAAATGCTGTATCTCCGTCAATTTTTCGAATTTCGTTAAAAAAAATGTTGAGAGCATTCTTAACAAGTGCATCTATCAAAAAATGAAATAAAAATAACAAAAAAATTACAGTGGTGCCTTAAAGCCTTTTTTAGGGTTTGATCAAAGGAACGTGGAGGCGTTTGGGGGCCCCCCAAGGCTGGGGGCCCGGGGCGGGCCGCCCCCCCCGCCCCCCCCCTTAGTCCGCCACTGCTCAGAGGGCAATTTCGAAGCTGTTCTATTGCCAATAGACGACAACGGACCAGGCGCTGTGTAAGCACAAAATAAAAAAAAGGACTTGTGCTTTATGAAAAAAAACAATGACTGCATAAAACAAGATAAACCAATAAATAGTAAAAAAACAATATAAAAATTTGTACGTTGAAAGTAAAAAATAATATAAAAATTTGTACGTTAAAAGTAACCAAAAAGGACAAAAGGAAGATATAATAATAAATTAAAAGTAAAAATCAGTGTACAAAATGCGGATAAATGTGGAGCAATAAAATTTTGAGTGTGGTAGGGAGTGATATAAAAAATAATAAAACAAAAAGGATTGTAGATCCATATATTTAAAAAAAAAAGGATAAAACCACTTAATGAACGCTTATAAACCAACATAGCCTGCTGGCTAGAATTGCAAACTGCATATGTAAATATATCTGGAAAGACATTGTAATAATTCCAAATGTGGCAATGAACTATGGAAGGAAGGATGATTTATCTTTATTTAATTTTTTCCCGAGGAAGGAAGGAAGGATGACCAGGAAACCTACCGCGATATGTTTGTGCCGTCTATATTATATGTTTATATGTAATTATTGTTATGGTTTCTGTTTGTTTTTAAAAATGTAGTTTGTTTTTGGAATTATTATCTTAATGTGTTATGTTATTGAATAACTTTAAAATTAATTTAATGAATTTGAATTTGATTTGAGCAAAGTCAATATTTAATTTAGGCTCATAATTTGTTTGCATAATGTTATTTGTATAATTTGCAGAAAAATGGATTCGATATTTCAAAATAAATATCTGCCAATTTTGGGGCGGAGAATGTTTAGAATTAAACCCAGGACGCAAACCAATTATGCAGTTGAGTTACTATCAAAGGTTGGATTGCGATCCAAGAGTTGTCTGATTTGTTTGTTAGATGTCGATAGAATCATGTTTTATTTTTTGTCTCTCTCACACAACAAACAAGGGAAATATAGAGGTACGAAAGTCTTATAAAAAGGCTTGTATTAGTAAAATTAACTTGCTTCTTTACGAAAACTTGCACTAAGAATTTAAAATACTACTGAACCCTTGTCCGTTGGGTGGGGAAAGTTATTGTCGTCAGTTATAAGTTTATAAATATCAAATCATAACAATAAAAATTCAAGAACTTAAAGTTAAAACAAAAAAGTGCTTCATTTATAAAAAACCAGTCTGCCCAAAAGAAATCTCCTAAGTGAAGACCTCAATTTTTTACACATAGCAAAAAGTGTTTTATTTGGAAAAGCACAGTAATATTAGTATATTTACCAAGTTGCTATATCTTTCTAATTAATTAATCATATTAATTAACATATAACAGGATTAGTGTTACACAATTAGGTGGCTACGTAAGTAGTTGCGTAAATGTGAAAATCTAGGGAAATTTCACTTCGAAATCTAGGGAAATAATTTTTTTGGGCAGAGCATCCCTGTTTTAAAATGGCCGAATGATGGCCAATGAATACTATGACATTTAGATGAAGATTAACTGCTTTTAATATAGAAAAACATTGGTAAAATGTCCACATTTCACCGCTACTGTTATTGTATTTAATCAAAGTGCAATATAAAAACAATAAATCATCTCTTTCATTTCAAATACATGTGACATCGTTTTTTGTGTTCAGGCGTTTGTACATTGTTTTATGTATAACACATACAGAAACACTGGTATTTATAATACACTTATCATGTCGATTGTGTAAACCAAATGTCAAATATGACACGACTTTAACCTCAAATAGGCAAAAATTTTTGCAGATTGTCCGCAAATATAGACCTTTTCGCAAATTGTTGAGGGCCTAAATTATGTTTCAATAAACACAATAACTATTATTTATCTAAATCTCTATTAACAGTATGAAAATAAACCAAAAACACGAAATGTTGAATTGCATATGTGCACTTTAAGTCATTTCAAATGTCAATACAATAGGTACAATACACGCGATCACCAGGTGACAGTGGGTGACAGGTTAGCAGTGACGTCACCACTCACCATTTCAGTAATGCCAACTTAACGCTGTGTTTTGAGGAGAGGTTTAAAAATGCACTTTTCAATAATTTTTTAAAAACTCTGCGTTTAATATTATGAAATAAAAGTTATATATTCAGAATCAGCGTTTATTGGTCTATATGAACATATTTTTTAAAGCCATAATATTTTTCACTGGAGTTCTTTATTATGAGTAAAAAACCTAAATCTTACCCAGCAGACAAATAGTAATAGTGAGACAGTGAAATATACCCATCAGTTCTTCGATCTAGTATAAGGCGGCCAACTTTGTAAAATATCAATGCGGGACACAATGGTGTGCGGTGTCAAGGGAGGGGGGGGGTTACGTTACAAATTTATAACCGCTCTCTCGGGAATCGAGAATTTGACTCATATAAACTACAATCACAACATGAAAATGGTTTCTCTTTCATTCTGGCAGCACATACATAGTCTACAACTCGTATTCTATGACTGCACTTCAAATAAGAGAAATGTGTCATCAGATGAAACACAAACTTTACATTCTGGATACAAAACTGGTTTAAATTAAATCTGTATGCGGTGAATTCAAACTACACTCAGAATATGAAAATAGTTTCTCTTTGATTCTGGCAGCACATACATATTAATTTATTTATTTATAATTTCTCACCATACATGTGTTCTTATTTTTTTTTTACAAAAATATTAACCTCACTAGGACTAGCAGCCTGTATTGAGGTTAAATTCATAAATTTGAGTGGTGCATTTACACACAAATCACTAAAATACAAAAAAATCACTAAAATACAAAACAATACATCCAAAACACTAAAATATTATATGCGGAAAGTAAGAAATAACAATATTATATTGGTGACCAGATGGGTAATTTGTAACAATATAGACCATAAAACAAATCCTTAATTACTATACCCACCAAGAAACAAAGGTAGTTCAAAACAACTAGGGTAACACTCCGATTTTTACAAATGGGACTCAAATAAAATCTTTTTATTTAAAAAACAAATCTTATAAAAAAAAATGTCTTATTATTTAAAAAAATGTTTATTTTTTTATTTTTTAAAAAAGGCCATAGTAAAAACATAGTATAGTTCCAGTGGCGTAGCTAGGCAAGGGTGGCACCCGGGGCGAATAATGTGGTGTCACCCCCCTCCCCCCATTTCGACTTCACAAATGTGTAAAAAATTTGGGGGGGGGGTTGGCTAGAGAATTTCAGAAATAGGCTATTTTCGTCTATGAAAAGACCGTCAGTCACGAAAATAACACCGTATTCAATATTTTTGTGACAATATCCTTCGTTTTTTTTTCCACGGTCGGGTGTAGTGTCACCCCCCTCCCCCCCCCCCCACCCCCCCCGTCGGGTGGCACCCGGGACGGTCCACCCCCCCCCCCCTCGCTACGCTACTGTAGACTATAAAATTCAGGTACTTACTTTTTTTAAGATATTCATATAACTGATTAAATTATTAATAATAAAGTCCGTGATAGTCCATACCTAATATATTTCTAACTGCCTGAAATTTGTGTATAAAAATGATCTTCACAAAGCTAGTAATTCCGTTACCGCGAACTTGCTGGAAAACAAATTAGCTCCACGCAGACCATCTAAAGGTACAAACCAATGCTTCTTGCGATCTTGTTGACTGTGAGACAATGGACTTTCTTTTTGACAAATTTCGTAAACCAATATTTTTGGTTCCGGTGTCATTTTTAAGACCAACACCGTGCAGTGGCGTAGCGTGGGGGGGGGCGGGGGGTGCGGCCCGACCCGGGCGGCACTATTGAGGGGGGCGGCAAATTTTCACAATAAATAATACTATTATCTTGGAAAAATTTAAACCATTTCTAATCATTATTCAAAAGTGTTCAACGATACTTTTGTTTACGAATCCAACTCTTTTTTTATTATTTAAAAAAAAAATAATAATTACATATTTTTAAGCTGCAAATTTCGCTATTCGTAGGAAAACCGTACGCATATTATGAGAGTAAAACTAATTAACGCTGATAACTCGCAAACAGATTCTCTCTTAATTAAAACCAGAATAGTGTTCAGAATGTATTAACGAATGAATTTCAGTTGTGTATTCATCTGCTGATACATTTCGAAAGAGACCATTATTTTATTCGAAGTGCAGTTATAAAATTCTAGTTGCAGACTATGTATGTGCTGCCAGAATCCTAGAGAAACCATTTTCATATTCTGTGTGAAGTTTTAATTCGCCAAATACAGATTTATTTATGAAATATAATTTTAAAATTATGTCCCACACATTTAATTTAAAATAAATTTGTGATTGCGATAAACAGTTAAGATACAGTTTTATCACATTTTTTTGAAGAAAAGGAATTGTATTTAAAATTTTAAGTTTATTCTATATTAGGTACTTTAATTCGAATATTAGCAGGCGTGTATTTTCGAGCCAATCCACATTTAGAAAATCAAAATTTTAATAATTAGAAACAATAATGTTCTAATAGGCACGTCGGAAAAATAACTATTATCTAGATTTTAGAAAAAAAAATTTTTGCAAAAGGATAAAAAATAACAATAAAAATGAACATTTAAATGCATGAAGAACCGGAAATTTTGTGCGCAAACATTGACAGACATTTTTTCTTATTATTCGAAGGGTTAAATCAGTTTTCAGAATGTAAAATTCCATTTGAGGATTCATCTGCCGACACAATTAAAAGGAAAACGTTATCTTATTCGAAGTTCAGTTATAAAATTCTAGTTGCAGGCTCTGTATCCTGTATGTACTGTCATAATCAAAGAAAAGCCATTATCATGTTCTGAGTGTACTTTTAATTCGCCGAATACAGACTTAATTCAAATCAATTTTGTGTTGAGAGTGTAAATTTCCAGTTGTGGATTCATCTGTTGACACATTTCAAAGGAAAACATCCTATTATTTGAGGTTCCGTTATAATATTCTATTTGCAGAATTCATATGTTCCATATGTCATTCATATGTGCTGCCAGAATCAAAGAAAAACCATTTTCATGTTCTGAGTGTAGTTTTAATTCGCTAGGTACAGATTTACTTTAAACCAGTACAGAATGTAAAATTCCAGTTGGATTCATCTGCTGGCACATTTCGAAGGAAAACATTCTGTAATTCGATGTGAGGTTATGAAATTCTAGTTGCAGACTATTTATTTTATGCCAGAATCAAAGAAAAACCATTTTCATGTTCTGAGTGTAGTTTTAATTCACCGCATACAAACTGGTTTTGTGTTCAGAATTCTACGATAAATTAAATAACGAGTTGCAGATTCATCGTGCATCGACTGAAGTTTTACATTTGAGTTACATAATGCTGTAAAATTCTGAGAAATTGATTATTGCGTGTGTAACTATTATTTGGGGACTCTAACGCAGTATCAATCGATCAACTTTGGAGTAGAATTTATAAACAGATTTTTGTTGAAAGAATACTCATTAAAAGTGATTATTAAAAAATCTGGCTCGTATGTAAATAGGTCGTAATAAAAATAGGATTTCCGAACACAACCCCTCCGCCGCTTGAAGTACCCAAATAAGGGGGCGGCGAAATTTTCCTACGCCCCGATGTTCTGAGTGTAGTTGTAATTCACCACATACAGATTTAATTAAAACCAATTTGTGTTCAGAATGTAAGTGCCGGCAGAAATAAAGAAATACCTTTTTCATATTCTGAATGAAGTTTCAATTCACCGCGTACAGATTTAATTAAAACCAGTTTTGTGTTCAGAATGTAAGTACCGCTAGAATCAAAGAAAAGCCATTTTTTGTTCTGAGTGTAGTTTTGATACACTGCATATTTAGTTTAATTTAAACCAGTTTTGTGTTATCAATATAACAATAAGTTTCCGATTCATCGTGTACCGAGTGAAGCTTTGCATTTGAGTTGCATTCCATACGTTTGTGTGATGAAGATGCGAAATTCTGAAATTCTATTACAGGCATACTATTTTCGATTTTTGAGAGCAGTTATGTATAAATTTGTAGTAGAATTTATAAGCATGATTTTATTGGAAGAGTACTCAGCACATGAGATTATAAAAATCGGCATAAAAAATAGGATATCTACCCTTCCCCCCCCCCCCCCCCCCCCCCGGTCAGCGCAATTGAAAATCTGCGGAAGAAGTACCTGTAGAAGTTAGGGTGGGGGGGGGGGGGCGGCAAAATTTTCCTCCGCCCCGGGCGGCCTAAACCCACGCTACGCCACTGCAAACACGCCTTGTCTAGATATACTTGGTCGAAGTACATCAATCATAGTCTATACGACTTTGAGCGATATGCATCATCTTTTTGTAGTAAGAACAATTTTTGTTATTAGCTTTATGATTAGTATTAAGGGTGATCTTAAATACTTGTAGTGTTCTGATGAACACAGTTACTAACAACATTCACTGGAATTCAAACATTTTTGTATTCTTAAAGAGGAATCGGCAGTATTAATGATTGATGTGTAGAAATCAGCTTTCGCGGCGTTCACTGTGGGCGTATTATCTCCAACCATTTTTTAATAATGCTTATACCCATTTCAGCTTTTTTAACAAATAACTAGAAGTAGTTGCACAATCACGAAATGAAAAAAGGTGGTTTCCAATCTAGGTGATATTTTGGACATCAGTTTCCCCGTGGGTAAACTAGGGATTTTTTTTAAATTTGTCTTTATAGAAAATTAGGAGTTGCAGGCGGAACATGAAGCAGGTTTTACTTCACTGTTTGTAAACATGCACATTTTAAGACAACTATTTTTGGAACATGAATAGTAGCAGTCAGCCGAGCGATTCTATATCTTTTGTGAGATCTCCTGTTAAATTATGTGATTTTCTATGGCTGTTATTTGCTTTTTCTTTGGGCTGATGTCTGATTTCAACTGTGAGCTATCACGAATCGGCGAAGCTGGCCTGATACCCAAACAAAAATCAATTAAAGCCATAGAAAATCACACAAATCTGACAGATCTAGACAAAAAAAAAATCATGATCTAGACAGAGAAAATTCCACAAAAGATATAGAATCGCTCAGCAGGACATAAAAGAGGATTTTTTTACTGTTCAAGTAAATAATATCTGAACACGAAAGAGGTTTCTGGAAGACGGTGTATATTTCTTTTATAATAGTTACAGCCGGAACAAGACAATGATTTTTCTCAATAAGTATGAATACGACTTTGTAAATATCCCCTTCGTTAACTTGATTATTATTCAGTTATCGGAATTAAGCATGAGAATGAGGTTTTTCTCCAGTATGTGTGCGTAAGTGCTTTGTTAAGTCTGATTTGCTTGAGCAAGAGTACTTACAAGGGGGGCATGAATAAGGTTTTTCTTTTGTGTGGGTGCGTAAGTGCCTCATTAAACCTGATTTGTCTGAGCAAGTGAAATTGCAATGGGAACATAAATAAGGTTTTTCTCCAGTATGGATGCGCAAGTGCACTATTAATAATGACTTATGTGAGCAGGTGTACTTACAATGGGAACAAAAATAAGGATTTTCTCCAGTATGAGTGCGCAAGTGCACGGATAAGTTTGACCTGCGTGAGCAGGAGAAGTTACAATGGGAACAAGAATGAGGCTTTTCTCCAGAACGGTGGGTGCGTAAATGCACTGTTAAATCTGACTTAAGTGAGCAGGTGAAATTACAATGGTAACATGAATGAGGTTTTTCTCCAGTATGGATACATAAGTTCCTTGCTAACGCTGACTTATGGGCGCAGGTGTATTTACAATGTGAACATCGATAAGGTTTTTTTAGTGTATGTTTGCGTAAGTGCCTTGTTAAATTTGATTCGCTTGAGCAGGAGTAGTTACATTGGGGACATGAATAAGGTTTTTCTCCAGTATGGGTGCCTAAGTGCTTCATTAAACTTGCTTTTTCTAAGCACGTGAAGTTACATTGGGGACATGAATAAAGTTTTTCTCCAGTATGGGTGCGTAAGTGCCTCATCAAACTTGCTTTTTCTGAGCAGATGAAATTACATTGGGGACATGAATAAGGTTTTTCTCCAGTATGGGTGCGTAAGTGCCTCATTAAACTTGATTTGTCTGAGCAGGTGTAGTTACAATGGAAACACGAGTAAGGTTTTTCTCCAGGATGCATGAGGACATTCAAGTCCGTTAGCTTGTCTGAAAAAGATGGAAGATACATATCAATAAGGATGTATGAATAATGAAACAGGCAATTTATTAAAACGAAATCAGATAAAAACAAATGGATTTTACCTGTAGCAGTCTCGGTAATTTTTTCAGTGTGCTCTAAGCATTCCTTTTTAACATCTGTCAGGTCTATATCTAATTCCGTGTAAGGGATACTCTCTCCGTCTTCTTCTCGGGGTCCTGGTTCTGCCTTGATGGGTACAGTGTCCACATTAATGCTACCTGGAATAACAAAAAATCTTACTATTGGGCCTATGGGGAAACGTTGGCTAAAGAAGGAGACAAAAAACAAGTATTTGAATAGCTTTACATCAATAACGCGTAGAATAAATACTAACTTCTCGTCATGTCAATGCTAACAACTTTACAAATAGGTATACAAACTCATCCACTTACTCAAAGTATTCATCATTAACAAATATATGGGACTCTTTCAAATACCATGAGTTTTTAATTTATATGTATATATATATATATATTTTTTTTTTTTTTTTACATGAGCTCCACACAGGAGGCCCTAAGGAAAATAATTTCCCTCAGGCCTATGTCATCTTTGGGGATGCTGTGTGGAGGGTTTTTTAAGGAAAGGAAGGAGAGGAGAGTTCTGGGAGGGAAAAGGGTTTGACGGGTGGGTAGGAATCTGGGGTTCAGTGTGTCCTAGTCATCCGCCTCCAAGACCTAGACAAACCTCACCCCATGAACCCGGGCACCCCTGCTAAATTACAAAACGTAGCGAACCACTTGGGGTTACCTGTGGCAGAGGTGTTTGTTATCCAATTAAGGCTCCCGGGGCGGCGGTACCTGTTGTAAATTGATATTCAGCAGAAGGACGTCAAGGAAAAACATCTGGTTTCAATGGAGGAATTCCTGGTTTTATTCACAAAGCACATTTGTTACAATAATTTGTCCCGACCCGACAAAACACTAAATTTGGTCACTTTGACCACTTGCTAGACAATGCTAGCTGTTTATAGGAGATCCACGAATTAAGAGAGAGTTAAACTAGAAAAGCAGACTATTTATAATAATGTTTTCTAACACAATCAAAATAAACAACACTTTCGTGTCACCATAACACATTATACGATATAAAAACCAGAGATCTACTTTACCGTCTAACATTTCGTTTTAGTTTAGTCTTACGTCGCTAATCTGTAAAATGCAATATCAACTAAAAATATGCTACAAAAATATGCCGCTAGATGGCAGTAGTCTTCACTCTTTTTAACATACTGCCCGGCGGGGAATGAGAAAAAACAATAAGTTTTTTTGAAATTAAAATCAAACTACAAATTCCTAAATCCACACACAATATACTAAAAATTTACAAGATGTGTAACTATCTAAGTTTGAAGGGTCCGGGAACCTAACCAACAATTAAAATAACCTAAAAAATTTATAAATTTCTAAAAAATCGTGCAAAAAATTAAATAATAAAATAATAAAATCACAACATTAATAATAATTTTGTAAAATTGACAAATCAGTAATGTCTCATTGTCTCTATGAAGAATTTTCACTTCAATTATATATTTTTTTTTTTTTAACTAACACCAACTCACAAATAGCAACACATTGTTAGTTCGCTGTTGACTGATTATCAGTTCATTAACTTTCACTGGCATGGCACTGCCAAAAAACCGAATGAACACTTCACCGGGTAGACTGCTCGGCCATCTTGTCCAGGGTGGTCATCGTTTTAGAAAAGTACATCAGCATGTACTTCTGTATGTCATCATTTGGGTAGATCATCATGAATTAAGGGGCGGCCGTGCCCTGGTAAGCAGATAGTACCATTAGATCTGCAGCGAGGATGATCATCTCGCGGTTGTTGACTTGAAGCCCCAGTGGCTTCAGGCTGGATACAGTGGTGTCAACAACACCAATACCGATGCTCCATAATTATTGATGTGGTTTGGTTGCATCGGTTCAGCCCTAATTGCAGTTAGGCTGTGACCTTGGGAAGGTCCGTGGTTTGCCGGGTCAGGAAATTTGGATCCAAGTTTGATTCTATTGGCATCAAACATATTTTTGTGATGGGTCTCACAAAAGTGCCTTGTGCTGTTTTGAGGGTAACTACCCTCACTACTCCATCCGGGCCTGGATGAGTAGTTACTATGCGCGCCAGCTTCCATAATGCAGGAGGCAGATTGTCTTCCATCAGGATTACAAGATCGTCCTTCTTTATGGCCTTTTGGTTGTTGGCCTGCCATTTGGTCCGTTTTTGCAGCTCAGCAAGGTAATCTCGTTTCCATCTGAACCAGAAATTTTGAATTAGAGCATTTAATTTTTGATATTTGCTTAGTCTGTTCTCCGGGAGCTCGCGGACATCCAACTCGGGAATAACCGAAGCATCCCTGCCCATGAGGAAATGGTTGGGAGTTAGAGGGAGAAGGTCATCTACATCATCAGACAGGGAAGTTAAGGGACGGGAGTTCAAACAAGGCTCTATCTGACAAAGCAAAGTATACAATAATTCAAACTGCAATGGGTTATTTTTAGTAATTCGATATAAATGAAACTTGGTGGACTTGACGGCGGCCTCCCACAGCCCCCCGTGGTTCGGCGCCCTAGGCGGTATGAAACTCCAAGATATTCCCTTATCAGCTAAAAACCTATGGATTTTGTCATTGTTCAATCTTAGACTGGCATATAGTTCTTTGAGCTTATTGGAAGCTCCTCTGAAGGTGGTTGCATTGTCAGAAAATATTTTTTCCGGTTGCCCCCTACGGGCAATGAACCTCTTTAAACAATTTAAAAAAGCATCGCTTGACAAATCTGTTACTAGTTCCAAATGAACCGCTTTGGTAGAAAAACAAACAAATATGCAAAGATACGATTTAAGGAGCGGAGATTTTCTCAGCGCTCCAGCCTTCGTGTCTATCCGTCCGGCATAGTCGACGTCCATGACAGAGAACGGTCGACTGGGAGTGATTCTCTCAACTGGAATGTTTCCCAGGATCTGCCGGCAAACCTGAAGTCGGTATCTAAAACATACAACACACTTATGTAGGATACGCTTAACATTGTTTCTCCCAAATATCTGCCAATATAAATAAGTAGCTAATTTTAATCTTCCACTTGCACAAATTAAAACTTCCATTAAACAGAGATTGAGAGTTTTCAATCTACTGCCATACGTTTTATGCTTAGGGTTACAACAATTATTTATAAATCTTAACGCTTGAGCGATTACTCCTTTCAATTTGGTTAGCGATAAGAATTTTTCGAAAATATCCCATTCTTGAGTATCAGTTACCAGTAGTACATTTTTACTTTTTATTTCCGGGGGATCCAAACATGACATCTTGGATACTGGCCAAGTGCTGACATCTTCCGTCAACCAGCTTGGCCCCTTCCACCATATTGAAGTGCTGACTAACCTTTCAGCTGTGGTACCTCGGGACAGTATATCCTCTGCATTTTTTGACGATGATACGTGCCGCCACTGCGTTGGATCAAAGGTGGAAGCTATGCACAATAATAATCGACGCTTACTCTTCGTTTTACCTGACGGCTTTGTAATTTCATATGACAGGTAATCTAATTCATTATTCCAAATTAATCCAAGTATTTTTTCATTCTTGGAATTGTCAGTGATCATTTTCTCACAATTGCCCTGTTTGGCAATTTCACCTTGGCTCCGCCCAGATGACAATTCCAAAATATTTGATCTCCACTTCCTCAGGGTCATCCCTGCGGACAGCAAGATATCACTTATTTGTTTCTTTAACTGGAAACAAACTTCCAAGTCATCCCCTCCAGTCAATAGATCGTCCATATAAAAATCATTTTCTATGACTTGACTTGCTACTGGGAAATTAACTTTGTTATCCATACCGATTTGTCGAAGACATCTCGTTGCTAGGAAGGAGGAAGGTCCCAGCCCATATGTGACGGTCTTCAATTTGTAATGTCGGAGTTCCTCTTCTTGTGATTCGCGCCATACAATCTTCTGAAGGCTGCGATCCTCTGCGCATACGTTGATTTGACGGTACATTTTTTCGATGTCCGCAGTCATGACGTATCGATGTATTCTGAAACGTAATAAATGGCTGTATAAGTCCTTTTGAATGACAGCTCCCACCATCAGAGCATCGTTCAGGGATATTCCGGTCGACGTCTTTGCCGAACCATCAAACACTACACGCACCTTCGTCGTGGTGCTAGCTTCTTTTATGACCGCGTGATGCGGCAAAAAATAGGATTGTTCATCCCCTCTCCATTTATCACATAACTCCATATGACCTAGTTGCTCATATTCTTGCATAAATTGTACATATTGCAATTTCAATTCAGGATTTATTAAAAATTTCTTTTCTAAATGCTTAAATCTTTTTTCCGCTGTGTTTAACGAGTCACCAAGTTGACTCACACATGGGCGGCGCGGCAGACTTACCACGTATCTACCATCGCTCTCTCTAGAGTGCGTGGCGACGAAATCTGCTTCACACGCCTTCTCCTCGGGATTTTGAAATCTCGCAGGATTCACCTCCTCCATTTTCCAAAATTTTTCTATCTGATTAGATAATGTGTTTATTGATAAACTACAAAATTGCGGTACTGGCCTTTTTTTCTGATGAATGTTGATCGGGCCCGATATAACCCAGCCTAATTCAGTCCTCTGCAGAGTAGGTCCGGTATCCAATCTCAGCCGATCATCTTGTAGTATATCCCAAAAGCTCTCAGCGCCTAACATGATATCAATAGGCGCCGCTACGTTGAAATTTGGGTCCGCCATTTGTAATCCCGGCGGCAGCTTAAAGTCTTTTCTGGCCACTGTTGCTTGAGGTAGGTTTGTGGTTATTTCCTGCAATATTAGACAAGTGATATTTTGATTATAATTTGTCCTCAGAGATTTCATTTTTATCGCAACACGTTTCTTTATATGGGTAACATTGTTGTGTATACCTAACACAGGCTTGTTTATATTTTCGCATCTCAAATTTAACTTCATTGCGAACTTTTCGCACATAAAATTGGCTTGAGCTCCAGAGTCAATTAGGACTCTTGCCTCATGCACTTTATTATTGTGACCTACTACCCCAATGATAGCAGTCGACAATAAAATTGTTTTTTCAGCCTTCGCTAAAGCTGAATGGTTTGATACTGAAACTCGTTCAGCATCCATTTGGCAGTCACCTCCTGGGTGATCTTCACCTTTATTCATGGAGTCATCGCTCGGATGCATCTCCCTGTGCAATAACGTATTGTGGCTCTCGCTATCACAATGCTTGCATTTTAAATTAATTTTGCAATATGGGGCCGTATGTCCTAACCTCAAACATTTGAAGCAGGCACGGTACCTCCTTATTGCGTTGGCTCTTTCTCCTGAATTTAATTTTAAAAATTTTTTACAAAAATATATTTTATGCCCTTTGTCATTACAACAAATACAATTATTGTGGGTAGCAGCTAAAAATACCGATTCCTTTTTGGGATTATTGTTGCTACCACTTGCTTTCGGGTAGGTAGGAATTTTTTTCGAATCTGAATTTAACATTAATTCCAAAACTTGCGCACGCGAGGTCAAACATTTAAGAAATTCCTGTAATGTAGGTAGCTCATCCTGCAATGGGTTTTGTTCCCAATGCTTTCTAGAACTTGCATCCAATTTATTAGAAATTACGTATATAATTAAAGCATCCCATTGTTCGATTTTCAAGCCTAAATTTTGCAACGCTTTCAAATTTACATTAGTTTCATCAATCAGATAACGCATGGCTACTGGATCCTCATGTTTCATCTCTTTAAGTTGAAACAGAGCTTGGATGTGTCTTTGTACGGTAGTTCGCAAATTTGCAAACCTCTGCTGCAACAATTCAAAAGCCGATATATAATTCAGGTCTGACACCTCGAAATTGGCGATGATCTTTGCTGCATTCCCCTTTAAACAGGATTGCAGATAATAAAACTTCTGTACATTGCTTATGGCAGTATTGTTATGAACTAATGTCTTAAATGTTTCTAGAAAATTAATCCAATTTTTGGGATCTCCGTTAAATTCTCGTAACTGAAGGTTGGGTAACTTGATTTCTAATTTGGGAGTCTCTACAGACTGAATTGCTCCTTTAGCAGTCGCCAAGGTTGAATAATATTGATTTTCAAAATTCTCTCTTTGCAAATTATTATCAATTTCGTTGGAATCCGGAAGACTTTCGATTTGTTCCTGGACCTCTTCGAAATCATCAATTATTTTTTCAATTCTCGCATAGCGAATTTTAATTTCGTTAACTGATAATGCGTTTAATGAATCCGCAAATCTCGTGAGTTTACCTTTCAACACTCCGCGTTTGTTAATCAACGATTTTAAATTATCCATTTTTTATACGTTTGACAATAATTCAACACAACAAATTCTAAAAATGTTCCTTAAAAAAATAATTTCTGTGCAATAATCGCGTAGAAAACCGTAGTAACCAATTCAAGCTATGAACAATGACAGAATCTTACAATAATCATCTTCTAAAACAATTAACCTAAAATAATTCGCATGACTTGCATTTACACTGCGGGTAGTTAGTTTTTTTGTTTTTAAATAAGTACATTGACACACAAAAAATAGCACTTGTTTGAACAGGAATTCACGGAATAGAAGGAAATAATGGGCAGGGGATACTTATATTGATGTCGATCCTTGTTCTTCATGTTTTCATCTTTCTGGATTTTTGGATAGCTCGCTGGTTCATTTTATTGTTTCCTTTTAATGCCTTAATCCGATCGTAAGGTAGATCCGGCTGGAGGACCATGTTATAAATTGATATTCAGCAGAAGGACGTCAAGGAAAAACATCTGGTTTCAATGGAGGAATTCCTGGTTTTATTCACAAAGCACATTTGTTACAATAATTTGTCCCGACCCGACAAAACACTAAATTTGGTCACTTTGACCACTTGCTAGACAATGCTAGCTGTTTATAGGAGATCCACGAATTAAGAGAGAGTTAAACTAGAAAAGCAGACTATTTATAATAATGTTTTCTAACACAATCAAAATAAACAACACTTTCGTGTCACCATAACACATTATACGATATAAAAACCAGAGATCTACTTTACCGTCTAACATTTCGTTTTAGTTTAGTCTTACGTCGCTAATCTGTAAAATGCAATATCAACTAAAAATATGCTACAAAAATATGCCGCTAGATGGCAGTAGTCTTCACTCTTTTTAACAGTACCCATTCTCGCCTCACCCCATGAACCCGTATATATTTACATTCTTCGTTTCTTGCATACAAACTTCGTTCATCTAAAATACAAGATACTGTAGTTATTGACTAATAATTACACGGTAAGAATGTGACGTTGTAAATATCCGTACATGTATTTCGTGTACATGAATAACTAAACAAGGCAAAAGTGAATTAGCTATTTCTCCAGTGTGGTCCACTTTTGACGGTGCCATTATTTAGTTTACGTATGTACACGTAATAAATTTATTATACCTGTTAAATGTTAGAATATGGTTAAGATTTTTTTAATTTGGTTGATCCCGTTCGCAGCAAAAAGTTTAAAATTTGTTATTCAATATATTCGTTTGTGTCTCTAATCGAAAATGTGTGATTTAACATCGGTTGTAGATAAAATCTTTAAATCTCTTCTCAGGGAGAGAAATGTAGAACTTTGAATCGAGAGGTTAGTTCAGTAATCATCATTAATACAAAAGCAATCATAATTTTTTCAGAAACAAATTATGGAGTAAAATTGTGTTAAAATGGGACATGCCACACAGGAAACACCAGATTAGAACTCAACCCATTATCTAATATAGATACATAATGAATTTAAAATACAAAAATCACAAGACATGTCCGCTTTGCGGACGTTTTAGTGAAAGGATTCTATTCTTGAGAATCTTTAGACGGAATTACTAGTTCCCAGTCAATTGATTAATGAATTCCGGAATCAAAATACATATTTATAGTACTTAATGAAGCCTGAAAATATACGTTACATGCTTTGCTTTATAATCGAAAGGAAGTTTTGGAGCAGAGAACGAGATGACTTAGGTACTTTAAAGCAATATTTTAAAGGTCTAAAGTACTGACTGACGAAAAGAGGAGAAGTAGAAAACAAGTAAGTGTCCTGATATACCTACGCAATGCAACTTACTAGTTGGCTGAACACTCTCAGCATACTGCAAACATTCCTTCTTCACATCCGGGAGGTGGATTTCTGTATCCGTATACGGCATTTCATCTGAGACTTGTTCCTGCGACCATGTTCCTGCGACCATGTTCAGTTTGGTGGAAACACTCTCTGGGTTGGAAAGATCCATGGCACAGCTGTGATAGCGCCCTGTTATGTGATGGTAATTGGTTTAAAAAATCCTAATTATTAAACACTAATCCCGAAAAATTACCCAAACCAACAAGGTCAACCGATTGTAACCATAAATTGAGAGATGAAAGAATTAAAATTATTAACATTCTTATCTAGAAGACCCATTTCTGACCTCAAATTTATTATTTTATACTTACCTATATTACAATATTGTTTACGACATACTGACAGCCCTAACCTACTTAGCAGTGCATAACATAGTAACGAGAACAATCCGTTCGAAAATTCTATTTACTAAATTGACAATAACATCAGGACTGATTCGTTTTGATACTCGCTTGTACCTAGAGTGCATTCAGTTGGTAATCCTTTCGCACTTGAGACATTCTTGTGTGTCAAGCCACACAAAATTCAGAATTGACAATTTCACATTGAAATACATTATGTAGTGAATGTAAAATAATACTGGTTTATGAATATACAGGCGTAAAATAAATCAAGCTTTTTGACGTTAATTTCTTTTATGGGATGGTCCGACGCTCTGTGGGGAACCCGCTTGCACAGCGCGGGTGTAAACTGTGCGACCTAAAGTTTAAGTTTAGACTTACGGATTTCAATACTTCGTTTGTGTGAAAGCACTATGAAACAAAATAAAACATGTTGTATTAATGAAATGAACTAAAAAGTAATCGAATTAAATAGTTAACTTGGGGTTAAGATTAGATGAACTAACTAATCGCTTGGTTTTACTGTTTAACAGCGGTCGTAAATTAACATTGAACAAACTCACGTACTGTGTCACGTGTTCTGGTTAGTGTTGGGCAGCTCAACATGTCAAATCGCGAATTCTGTTAAAACTGATCAATCAAGTGTCTCACAATAAACAAGCACCAATAAATTTAAAAGTGTCATTTAGTCAATATAACTAGAACCTACTTACGTAAAAGCGAAGGGCGGCGGTCAATTCGAAACACTTTGTTTTAAACGTGACGGTTATTATAATAATCGCAAGTGTCATAAATTTAACACTATTATTGTGTAGTTAAAAACAAAGCAACAATTAATTACTGGCGACAGAAAAACACAGAAAATACAGGCGTCGAATATCGACTGATTGAAGCAGTGTTACCGAAACCAAAACTTCAAAATCGGGAGAATATTCGCCTAAAAATCGGGAGAAATCGGGAGAAAACGGAAAAAATTTGAAGAAATCGGGAGATGACCAGAATTATTTTAGTAAAACTTCTCCCTTGTCAATAATTCGAATCCCTTTTATTATTGCAAAGCAGAACCTTAACAACAAACGAAAAACCCATAAGCAGCGCCGTCAATCCGATTACTGTAGATGTTGCCTGTGGAATAACGCAATTTTTCCTAACGTTCAACGGGGACTTATTTCATGTCTGACAACTCAGCACGAAATTTTGTGAACTGTCACCCGTCACTTAACGATACGCCAAATTCATTTAATACCTACTTTCTTTTAAAAGTGAACGACATTCATATAAGTAACAATCTTTTAATCAATAAGTAATAATTTTAATTTTATTAAGGAACCAATAAACCACCTCATGGGCTTTTTCAAAACACCTCTCACCTGGCGACAGATACCTGATAACGATACACTGTTTAGTAATCCTTTATTGAAATACCTACTAATATCTCAGTCTAATCATCAAAAACAAAAAGAAAGTGCATGGACCATATTAAAATTGTTATTGAAATTATTACTGTTATGAAATACTTAGGAGTTATATTAGATTAAAATTTAACCATTAAACTTTTTCATGTTCCGACTGCAACTATTCTTTTTCTTAAAAGGAACATTTAAAAGTCCACAAGCCGTGTCATAGTGGAGAAAAACCCTTTTCGTGTTCTGACTGCAACTATTCATGTTCTTGAAAGTCACAATTTAATATTCACAATTCAATGTGGAGAAAAACCTTTTTTATGTTCCGATTGCAACTGTTTATATTCTCAAAAGGAACATTTTTTAATAGTTCACAAGCCGTCTCACAGTGGAGAAAACCTTTTACATGTTCCGACTGCAACTATTCATGTTCTATAAAGTGACAATTTAAAATCCACAAGCCGTCTCACAGTGGAGAAAACCTTTTACATGTTCCGACTGCAAATATTCATGTCCTCGAAAGTGACAATTTTTATATCATCAACAAGCCGTCTCGCAGTGGAAAAAAACCTTTTGTATGTTCCGATTGCAATTATTTATGTGCTAAAAAGGAGACTTTAAAAACTCACAAGTGAACTCATAGTGGAGAAAAACCATTTTCATGTTCCGACTGCAACTATTCACGTTCTCAAAAGGAACATTTAAAAGTCCGCAAGCCGTCTCACAGGGGAAAAAAACCTTTTTTATTGAATGTTTAAAGTTTAATCCTTGCCAAAATGTTAACCTAAAAAAATTGCTTCAAATATGTTGTTAATATTTTATTTTTTTTTACATGAAGTCCACGCAGGAGGCCCTGAGGAAAATAATTTCCCTGAGGGCCTATGTCATCTTTGGGGATGCTGTGTGGAGGGTTTTTTAGGGAAAGGAAGAAGAGGAGAGTTCTGGGAAGGAAAAGGGTGTAAGGGGTGGGTAGGAATCTGGGGTTTAGTGTGTCCTGGTCATCAGGCCTAGACAAACCTCATCCCATGATCCCGGGCACCCCTGCTAAATCACCAAACGTAGCGAACCACTTGGGGTGACCTATGGCAGAGGTGTTGGTTATCCAATAAAGGTTCCCGGGGCGGCGGTACCCATTCCCGCCTCCCAAATAGTTATATCCAAATATAAGTAAGCATCCGGCACTTATTCTGTGAGTGTTCGGTAGTACCTATTTAAGCGAGCGGATGTTTTCCGTTTTGAAAATAAATAAGAACAAACATCGCTCACGGTTTACGGCTGAGCATCTCCAATCGATTCTTAAAATAACTACTTACCACGAATATGACACCCGACTTAAAAAATAAGAGAAGTCAGGTGTCTGGCTCAAGATAATTTTCCATTTTACCCTCCTTTTTAACTTGAATGAAAATTTATAATAACTAGGTACTTACATATCTAACTAAATAAAGATTTAAACAATTGAGCATGGGTTTTAATTTTGAGACTGGCCCGCTTACACACGCACAATCTTATAAATCGCCCTTAATAAAATCCACTTTGACACCCCTCCGTTACGTAATAAATTATAATTTCCAGCTCATAATTCATAAATGATCGATGATCGGTTTGTATGGGTCTATAATATAGAGATATGCTTAGATTGCAGAATTTTGTAATTATTCTGGTCAATACCCGAATCCGGGGAATATTTTTTTTTAACCACAGACAATAATTTGCCTTTTGAGCGGACCATAAACAAAGAATTGACGAGAATCGACAAATCGCTGGGAACCTACAAAAATCGGGAGATTTTGATGCCATTCCGGTAGATCGGGAGATGAAGTGAAAAATCGGGAGATCTCCCGCGAAATCGGGAGCTTCGGTAACACTGGATTGAAGTTAATTTGACAATTTTGACATATCCACTAGAGATGTATGATTTTCAAGGGTACAACAAACCAGTTCCTTTGCTGTCACTGGAACCGCCGGAATGAATACTCCGAAGAAGCATTTATTTTTAAAACTGGTTCCATAGAACGTGTTTATCACGAAGCCACAAAAATGGAACAATGGTTTAAAATTAACAAAGTGTTTAGGATTTAGAGCAATCGGTTTAATATTTTACTCAGAATTAGGTAGTCTAGTCAATAAATCCATCCAAGATAGGGGAATTTATTTTGGAAATTCTCTAGCAAAGAATGTTATTGCTACTAACTACATTATCCCATACACATATCATATCACATACACATACATTAACAATGATATTGTTATGTGAATATCTTATAATTCACGTTGAAACGGCAATTATTACGTGCAAAATGGCGTAAGGAGCCATATGATGTGGCTAGCTGAGAGGGAAGAAGACGGGATGAATACAACTGCGTACTTTTCTATTAATAGAGCGCCAAATCCTGTTCAAGACAGAATATGTCCACAGTTGAATTCACTACGCCTTCTTCCTAGAACGACGGAGAGCATTTAATTCTTCCCAGGGAGCGTGGGCACTATGACAATCACTTCTTTACTCATCATTAGGAACTACAGTGTATCGATATGAAATAACAAAGAGATTTGAATCAATATTTTCTATATTTACAATATCGAACATTTGAAACAATACGGTATTATAAACCAATTTTACAAGGGAAAAAAATACACTACTGAAAACTCACCCCTGTATTGCGACCATGACCTTGAAAACTAGCTAATTCGGATTAAGTGCCTGCGGGCAGGCATGATGCACGTAGTGGAGCTTGGTGCTTCGTCCAGCATCCAAGAGGTGGTCCTGATGTGATCCTGCTGAGGTCGCGATGCCAAACCCCCCTGGGAGCATCAGGACGATGAGAAATGATCCGGTGTATTGCGCCAGCCTGGCCAGCAGTATGATGCCCGTCCTACGAGGCCATCAAGCCCAAATAGATGGATGCCTACGGGATTTGTTGACAGACGGAGTCGGCGACGCATCCGGGGTTGCGGTGAACCGGAACGGTCTGTTCTGCGTATCAAAATCAAGTACGCGGGTTTTTATATGAACGCCTCAGTAGGCGGCGGATGTTAAAGTTAAAACTCCGAACACTAATTAAATAAACTTCGCCGTGGCTTGCGAGGTGTAGCGGGAGTCCATGTTCGCCAATTGCACTTTCCCAGTCGCCAGATCAGCTAGATAAACGGCATTACTTATTCTCGTCGCACGAGGCGCCGACGGCCATTGATGAACCGAAAACTTCGTTAATTCCGGGCCGAACAATTCGGATCTTTAGGTTAATCCCGTTATTTACACATAAGGTACGGATCTCTTTGCAACGCGGAGTCGTATTGTTCCGGTATATTTTACATTATAAAACTTAAATCGCTAGGTGACTGTGCCCGAGAAAAACACGGCGTCCTCCCGTGTTCTCTCTCGTCCAGAGTGCCGTTTTCAAAAACCAAAACCCGTTTCCGCTCAGTCTGCCAACCTGCCGAGTATCTCGAATAAACTATTACCATCCTTCAAATAAAGGTACCTGCCTATCCGAGTAATAAATTAAAGTAATTTATATGTAATGATGCATCCACATCATAACATTACCCCCCTCGCCACAAAAATGTTCGCCCACGAACATAACAACTAATAAGGTTCCTACCCCTAATCTAAAAAAAAGGTCGGTCACAGGGCCTAAAAAAAATTATTCAAACATATTCTAGCAATCATTAGTAGACAGCAGTAAAAAAAAAAAAATGATTAGTAGATCAAACATAGATTAAATAGTAATAGCGAATGGGTGTGCCGCAACTCCGATCGCACTCCATCATGCGTAAGGCGCGATGGACGGGCTTGCGATGCAACCATTCTTATTTAAACATAGCTTACAACTAAAAGAACTTAAAACTAAAAGAACTTAATATTAAGAACATGGTGAACTAATGTTCCGTGAACGGGGTCCGTAAACACCCACAGCATTGAAGATACTGGGTGAAGAACGGCTGACTTATGTCTTGGACTACCGTTAACGTTACATATACCGCATAATCATCATTAATTATGTAAGTTTAAACACTAATCAGTGGACAACACATCCTTAACTTATCTATACCTTTGTGTGTCCAGCACAAAAATTATACACAACCATATGCATTAATGCATCACTGACCCATAATAGGGTTTTAGAAAGCCATTTAGGCAACACTTTAGGGTGCAAGCAACCCTCACTTCACTGAATTTACGTCCCTTTTAGGAAAAATAAAATTGTTCACTACGAAGAGTTTCCTATTCTACCTAAATCGGTCGTACGGGTGAGTGTATGAAGTAAAGTAGCATCATAGGTACTAAAACTAATCAATAAATTTAACAAAATAATATGTATATTACTAAACTATTCTCTTTGTATATTCGCAAGCATATAAGTGGTTACTACGTGTTGAACTTACAATATTTCTCAGAATTTATTTATATTTGAAAACAGTCATGTTTCATATTGAAAGAGATAAACAAAAAGAAAACAATGCTCAAAACACATAGAGGTGTAGGACTGGCATCCCTGTGTGTTTCGAGACAAAACTTAATAATAAATACAAAATTTAATAACCATGAACGCAGTTCAATGGGATGTACCCTGAACACAATTGGAAGTGGGCATGTGTTCCAATTGTATTCGAGGTTAACAAACGTAATATAAAACAAATTATGTCATTCATCCTGTTTGCTTGCTCGTGCTCAGTCCAAAAAAAAAAATGTTACTAAATTAATTTCGAATAAATAACAATAAATAATTACGCCTAACGAAAGTAAGAACTTATAAAACAACTCGAGTTAATCTTACTAGAGTGGATTTTGATTGCAATGAATCATAAATACTACATGAGTTAGCATAAACGCACCCCCTCCAAAAACATGAACGAACAAAAAGAAATATTCCTGTGACAGGACTTTGACTGTCAGAATGTCGGGTCGTTTCAACTCGGTTGATCAGGCCGGGTTAAAACTCCCAAGCATTAAATATTAACTAGTAAATAAGATAATTTGCAGTATTCGGTAGGGATGGCCAGACCCTCCGAAGTATTGCCACAATAAGACTATACTGGTATATTATTTGATTTTACTATATCCTTCACATGAAAATCACCCGCAACTTTTCCGTTTAAGTCTGCAAGCGTATAGATTAGATTGGATTTTTTCTTTACTACCACATTCTGAACAAACCGAGGTGCCAATTTCTGTGCGAAATAATTCAATGCGTTAGATTGTGCAAAATTTCTCCGCCACACCACATCACCAACCTGATAGGTGATGTGTTTTCTGCGCAGGTTGTAATGGTCAGCTCCTTTTTGATAAGCTTTAAGAAGAGCATTCGAGACTTGCTCGTAAATCGAAGACAACTCTTCTAGTTTCTGTGCATAAGCTTTAGGTTGAGCACCCACTTGCGAATTGGATTCCTCATCCGCTATTGGATTACGGTGCAGATCACCGTCCAGTATCTGCTCCCGACCGTGCATCAGGAAATAAGGTGTATAACCTGTAGCGCAGTTTACCGTGTTATTCATAGCCGATTGAACTTGCGGAAGAAATTTGGACCAATTTCGGTGGTCTGATTCAACAAGGATCGATAACGCCGTACCCAAGGTTTGATTATAACGTTCGACTACATTGTTTTGAGGCGTATAAGACGAATTGTAAAATGGTGGTGGTATGTTATAACTACTAAGTAAGTCCTTAAATTCTTTCGAAACAAATTGACGACCATTATCACAGACGATAGTTCGTGGTACGCCGTGAACAAGAAAGATGTTTTCTTCTAAGATTTTAATTATGCTTCTCGCGGTGCCATTGCGCAGCGGAAATAGCCATGTAAATTTAGAAAAAACGTCTACACATGATAAGATTACGGTAAAACCTGAGTAACTCCTAGGTAAAGGACCTACTAAATCTATCGACAACATTTGCAAGGGTCGTGTGACCTTTTTTGGGTTTGAAGAGATGCCGTTAGGTGGGGCTGTACTTATTTTGTGGGCCTTGCAGACTGTACAACGATTAACAAATTGCTTAACATCCTTATACATATTAGGCCAATAGTAACGCAATTGCACCTTTTTATAGGTTTTGAATACCCCAGGATGACAAGCTCGCGAAGACTCGTGTAAATTTGAAAGAATTGCCTGTCTACCTTCCTGCGGAACTACCCTCTTCCAGGCAGTATCCTCGCACAGAGCTAGACTAGTCTTTGTGTGTCGGAACAATTCATTATTACGCATTTGAAAGTTCTGGAAACGTTGTGGAAAATCTTGGCATCCTTTCCAGGCTTTCAAATACCACGTATCCTTTGTATGTTCAGTGTCCACACCTGATAATACGGCAAGGTCCATTCGTGATAGCACGTCTGGAACAACATGTTGTGTCCCTTTGCGATGGACAACGTCAAAAGAAAATTGCGAAAGGCGAGAGCTCCACCGTGCAAGACGGCCACTAGGGTTGGACAAGGACCCCAGCCATTTCAAGCTTGAGTGGTCAGTAACTACTGAAAAATGAGCTCCTTCTATATACGGTCTAAAGTGAGTCACCGAGTCTAGCACAGCTAAGAGTTCCCGTTCAGTGATGCCATAATTTCTTTCATGAACGTTTAAGCAACGTGAGTAATAAGCGATGGGATGCTCTTGCCCGTCTACGTCTTGGATCAAAACTCCTCCAATCCCTGCGGAGCTCGCGTCGCAATGGATAGAGAAAGGCCTGGTGAAATCCGGGCAGCATAAAACTGGAGCCGTAGTCAACGCGCGTTTTAAATCTTTAAAAGCAGTTTCAGCTTCCTGAGACCACTTGAAATTGCTAATTCCATTTTTAGAACCTGTGAGTTTAGTAAGAGGGGCAGCTATTCCCGAAAATCCTTTAATGAACCTTCTAAAGTAACCGCACAAACCAATGAATGCCCGGATTTGTTTTGCATTTTTTGGGACTGGGAAATTTTTGATGCTTTCTATTTTTATTGGATCCGTACGGAGACCCTGCGAATCTACTAAATACCCTAAATATTTAAGTTCTGATTTGCAAAACTCGGATTTTTTTAAGTTTATGGTAAGACCTGCGTCTCGCAAACGTTCGTATACACGGTTTAATAGATTAAGATGTGACTCCAAATCTTCTGATATTAAGATCAAATCATCCAGATAGCAAAAAGCATTATCGTCGAATTCCGGACCAAAAAGAACATCTGCCAGTCTTTGCAACTCACTAGGGGCGTTTTTCAGTCCGAAAGGCATACGGGTGAACTCAAACAAACCCCGTCCAGGGACGACGAAAGCTGTTTTCTCACAAGAGTCCTTGTCTAAGGCAATTTGCCAAAAAGCCTTTGAAAGGTCTATAGAAGAGACGTACCTAGCTCCACCTAGCTTGTCTAGAATCCGCGATATATATGGCAAAGGGTACGCGTCGCGAATCGTGACATTATTGATTTTGCGAGAGTCTAAGCAAAAACGACCGGTACCGTCTTTTTTTGTAACGATTAATACTGGACTCGACCATGGAGAACGTGAGGGACGTATTACTCCTAATTTTAGCATTTCATCCACTTCTAATTCTAATTGTTTTTGTCTTGCTGGAGACAAAGGATAATACCTTTGTTTGATCGGAGGCCCTGTTGTATTAATCTTGTGTTTGACTAAATGCGTCAGGCCTAAGCCACGCTTCTCGAAAGAAATCGATTCAAATTTTTTAATAATAGCAGAGAGTGCCTGATTCTCTGAGGGACTTAAGGAAGAGGCTGGCTGAATTGCCCGCAACCCATTAATTTTGTTTTCCGAAGTAGGACCAATAGCTTTTGAAAACAGCTCCGGTGCGATATGGAACTGCTTCCAAAAGTCTATACCTAGGATAAACGATGGTGACAATGTCGGGATGACGTAGAAAAGTATTGTATGGGTAATTGATTTGTACGTCACCGGCAACGACATTGTACCCAGGACTGGCTGATTCGCACCGTCCGCTGTTGATACACTAAAATTAACCTTAACTAATTCTATACCTAACTTAATAAAAATCTTATAACTATCACCTCCCAAACACGATAATGAGGCGCCACTGTCCAACAGTGCGCTGTAAAAATTGTTAAATATATATACATTTGCATAAGGACGACCATCGTTTTCAATCTCCATCCCCTGTGGCAGTGGGCCCACTGTTCCAGGTGATGGGACTGAGAGAAACTGATGGACTAGTCGGAGCCAACTCTTCCATTCCCGATTCCTCTGCGCATAGGATGGGACGTGGTAAGAGAGACTCCGCCCTAGTTTTCCGACTTGTTATTATTAATTCTTCCTTTAACCGCTCCCACTTTTGGATTATTTCCCGCTGCGGCTTTTCTTTTACAGTCCGCTACAACATGTCCCGGTTTCTTACAATAGAGACAAAATTGATTCCTAACAATGGTTCTAGAAGTTCCTTCGGTATTTAGACTATTTCCATTGAAAGAAGACGGAGGTTTGTTATTGTTGTAACCCGCATTGGTGTTACTGTAGTTACGCCCAGCATGACTATAACTATTGCCATTAGAAGATTGTTTATAATTATTATAAGAAAACCCTGTACGTTTATAAGTACCGGTATTATTGTTTGACAAAGTTTTATTGGTAGGCCCAAATCTCTCTTCTTTATTAGTAGTATAGTTATTGCTTTTTTCAAATTTGTTTGAAAAAGAAGAAGAAGAAGTAGCAAATTCCTCCGGTGGTGTCGCATAAGACTCTAAGTTTCCTGCGTAAGTTGTTAACTGTTCGAATGTAAAAATATCTCTAGAAACTAATAAGTTAGTGTACATTGGAAGCAAAGCCTTTTTGGCAAGCCGCAAAAGTTCCTGCTCAGGAAGTTTAGCTTCTAGCATGTTATTTAGAGATTTCATTCTAAGTGAAAACTCAAGGACTGACATACCTTTTGGTTGCGTCATGTTGAAAAGTTTTACTTTTAAGTCCGTTTGTAGGTCATTTGCCTCAAATTGATTGATCAAAAGTTTAGACAGCTCGTCCCATTTCAAGTCCGGATGATATATTGACCTGAACCAAAGTAGTGCTAGTCCATCTAACAGATCAGGAAAAACGCGAACTAAATTATCCTGACTAAAATTTTTCGTCCTACATTTTTCTTCAATCAACAAGAGAAATTCTCTTATGCTCGATTTTCCATCAAATTTTATCTTCCAATTTTCCACATTGATGGTGGGTGATTCTCTATAAATAATTTTTGTGTGTTTAATTATTGTAGGGTTGTCAACGGTCTGGTTCTCAGAATCCGAATCTGAAGAATCCATATCTGTTTCTGATATTGTTGGCATCTTAAGTGCCTTATTAAATGCACGCGCCTGCGAGCGCAACGCGTGAGAGGTGGGTGCCGGTTCAAGAGAACGACTTGATAATTCTTTTATGAGATCCTCTTTAGAGGCGTTGTTGATGTTTGGGATAGGAGTTGACATTGTTAAAACAATTGGATAAAATAATAAAATAATGAAAAGTTGTTGTTAATGTTAATAATTATTGTTGATGTTATTTTTGTTGACGTATAATATAGATTGTTGATGATAAGTAGAACAAACCAAAAAAAAGAAAAAATTTTAAATAATGAAAGAATGGAAAAAAAAAAAAAAAAAAATTTTTTTTTTTTTTTTTTTAGCAACCCTGTATTTTGTGGCAACCTTGACATCCAAAGTAATTCTGGCGTAGGTATTTTACTGAATTTACCACCGAAATTCCAAGCATAATTTCAAAAAAGAATAATCCAAAAAAAAATATTTTTTCAATAAAAGAAAAATATTCCAACAATTTAGTTAAATATGTCAAACTATTCCACCACTCTCAATAATCGATGTATTATTGTTTGAATTTGAATGTTGTTGATTAATTATGACCATCCTTTATGTATGATGATGTTTTAAGGAATAAATTATAAATTTAATCTCATTAAATAACAATCCCTTCATTATACTACACTTGTTAAATAATTAATAATTCTAACTAATTCACTTAAATTCATAACAAGAATTCTAGTTTGATGTAAACCCATCTGTCACTATTGACATTCGCTTGTCTGAAATAAACAGCAATTGACACTTACGATGTTTACCTTTTAAATTGCCTCTATTTTGAAGCATAGACAATAACTATTTTTTTTTTTTTAAATAAACATATGTAATTTTCTTTTATCATAGAAGAAATATTGTCTATGGTGATACCCGACGCTTCTATGAAAATAATATTTCAAATATTGAGGTTAAGTTGACGTATTGACATTTAAAACATAACCTGTATTACATGTCTACTGAGCACGAGAAACACCAAAATACATGACATAATTGTACGTAAATTGCAACACTCCGTATTGCAAAGGACATTGTTGTATTTGAATTATAACGAGACACCATTGCACCATTAAATTAATGAATATTATTATGAAATTACAGTATCATACTGTTTTAAATCTCTGTGATAAAATAGCAAGTTGTAAAACGAGATTTTAGTTGATCGATTTGATGAATATAATTGTGAGTAAAGAATGTGTCTTTATACGAGCAACCCACGTTAAAGGCGTCAAATGTTATGTGAATATCTTATAATTCACGTTGAAACGGCAATTATTACGTGCAAAATGGCGTAAGGAGCCATATGATGTGGCTAGCTGAGAGGGAAGAAGACGGGATGAATACAACTGCGTACTTTTCTATTAATAGAGCGCCAAATCCTGTTCAAGACAGAATATGTCCACAGTTGAATTCACTACGCCTTCTTCCTAGAACGACGGAGAGCATTTAATTCTTCCCAGGGAGCGTGGGCACTATGACAATCACTTCTTTACTCATCATTAGGAACTACAGTGTATCGATATGAAATAACAAAGAGATTTGAATCAATATTTTCTATATTTACAATATCGAACATTTGAAACAATACGGTATTATAAACCAATTTTACAAGGGAAAAAAATACACTACTGAAAACTCACCCCTGTATTGCGACCATGACCTTGAAAACTAGCTAATTCGGATTAAGTGCCTGCGGGCAGGCATGATGCACGTAGTGGAGCTTGGTGCTTCGTCCAGCATCCAAGAGGTGGTCCTGATGTGATCCTGCTGAGGTCGCGATGCCAAACCCCCCTGGGAGCATCAGGACGATGAGAAATGATCCGGTGTATTGCGCCAGCCTGGCCAGCAGTATGATGCCCGTCCTACGAGGCCATCAAGCCCAAATAGATGGATGCCTACGGGATTTGTTGACAGACGGAGTCGGCGACGCATCCGGGGTTGCGGTGAACCGGAACGGTCTGTTCTGCGTATCAAAATCAAGTACGCGGGTTTTTATATGAACGCCTCAGTAGGCGGCGGATGTTAAAGTTAAAACTCCGAACACTAATTAAATAAACTTCGCCGTGGCTTGCGAGGTGTAGCGGGAGTCCATGTTCGCCAATTGCACTTTCCCAGTCGCCAGATCAGCTAGATAAACGGCATTACTTATTCTCGTCGCACGAGGCGCCGACGGCCATTGATGAACCGAAAACTTCGTTAATTCCGGGCCGAACAATTCGGATCTTTAGGTTAATCCCGTTATTTACACATAAGGTACGGATCTCTTTGCAACGCGGAGTCGTATTGTTCCGGTATATTTTACATTATAAAACTTAAATCGCTAGGTGACTGTGCCCGAGAAAAACACGGCGTCCTCCCGTGTTCTCTCTCGTCCAGAGTGCCGTTTTCAAAAACCAAAACCCGTTTCCGCTCAGTCTGCCAACCTGCCGAGTATCTCGAATAAACTATTACCATCCTTCAAATAAAGGTACCTGCCTATCCGAGTAATAAATTAAAGTAATTTATATGTAATGATGCATCCACATCATAACAATATAAAAACAAAAAAAATAATAGGCTCCCAAATTATTTCACATTTTGTTTTAAGAAAATGTTTAACAATTATCCTACGAGAAGACGCGGAGACTTTAGGCTTCCCAAAACTAAACTTTCGTGCACACAAAATGGCGCGTTTTCTAAAGGGCAAAGACTTTATGCTAGTCTGCCAAATGCTTTAAAGGAAGCCTCAAGTCTCAGCACTTTTTGTAAAATATGTGCATTATATGTAAAAAATATTTTTGGATTACTTACCAATATTATTCTTATAGATATCTTAAGGCAGAAACATACTTGCATGTCGTGGCGTGTCATGACTACAAATTAACCAATCATCGTCGTGGCTTGTCGACACGCCATGGCCACGACCTGCTATTCCTACAAATATATCTTTAACCATAGGTAATAAATGTATGAAACCGATGCTTCTGGCGCGTCAGGACACGCAAATATGTTTCTGCCGTTATTCTTATAAAATGTATTTTTGTCTAGTTATCTTTTTATTTAGTAGCTATTATTTTTTAAATGTATTTGTAAATGTTACTGTACTTCGAAGTTGTGTTTTTTATATTTTCCTACTAGATATATGAAAATATTTACGTACATCTAAATAAAAATTTCAAAAACAAAAACAAAACAGCAAACTGTACACTCGTGGACAGTTACTTCAATTCAAACTAGCAATAGGCATAATCAATGAATAATCGCTGATTTACTCGCACATTATTACCAGCTATCAAATCACACGGAATCAGAGCTACACTCTTCATTACTTCAATAAAAATTTTCGCGACGGCCACACTGAACATAAACTTCAAACAGCCAGTCCCGTCAGTTCGTGAATAATAAATTAATGTCAGTCAGTCTCCTTTCTCGCCACACACTGCAGTAATTGTTATTCCGCCTTTCTAATAGTAACATCCCATAAACATAAACTACACAGTAATTGTGTTAAATTTGTATTTTCTAAAAGTATTTCAATAACCATCACATTTTTATATCAAAGTTTTTATAATTAAACTGCATCTACTTTTTTTAGAGACGTTTCTTCAACGACCGCGGCACTTCACTTTCTAGTGCGTAGGTTAGTGTTACGAGTACTTTAGATATATATTTCCAATGTTACTATTACCTATACTCATAATTCATGAATCAGACAACTGGTTCGACCTACACAAAACTACACCAACGTCAACTTGACAGTTCTGCACCCACTTAACGGAAAGTGTATCGTTAACAATAAAATTTATTTTGGTCCCGTTTGTGAATCAAATATCGATTGTTTCTTCTCTCGAGTCAAGTTCGGCGGTTGTTCTTTTCTCTTTTCATTGGTGTAGGAGGCAGCATATTGCAAAGTGGTGTTAACAAATTGATAATTTCTTTTGCAAGCAAAATACCTCAAGGGCACTTAAATCGCCATGCTTAGGGTTTTTTAAATGTCTCTTCTGTTAGAAGCTTCTTGCCATTTCAGCCCGACAAGATCACAAACTTAATTGACAGGAGTGAGAGAAGTATTATTTGTTTTAAATTGTTAGTTGAAAGTCTGATTTTTGGTTTTCATTGCGAAATGCTTTAACATAATCCGTTTACATAATATATTAAGAAAAGCTGGGCTTTATATTCAACTAAATATGATGTTTGAATTGGGTTTTGTTGCATGACTTTCAGCTGAAACCAATTACCATCACATAACAGGGCGCTATCACAGGGGTGCCATGGATCTTTCCAACCCAGAGAGTGTTTCCATCAAGACTGAACCATGGTCGCAGAAAGAAGGCTCAGGTGAAATGCCCTATACGGATACAGAAATCCACCTCCCGGATGTGAAGAAGGAATGTTTGCAGTATGCGGAGAGTGTTCAGCCAACTAGTAAGTTGCATTGCGTATATCACAGAGGTGTTTTAGATGGACACAGTCAGAACAGCAGCTTGTTTTGGAAATAGAGAGCTGATTGATCGAAAAAAATTATGTAAGGCAGTGAATAGAACTGTGCAGATGAAAGTTTAAAGTATACTGAATGTTGTAGGAAAGATATCTCTGAGGCGGATGTAAAACTTTGTATGACCATGTTATAAATGTAAAGATACTGAAGACATGCAAGGCCGATTAGTGACTGTTAGCTCACGTAGTGTGAGTGTATGGTAAGTGTGATGGTTGAGAAATGGGACGCTTCAATTGATATGGGCACGTAAACGGACGAACGAAGAAATGCGTGTTAGGAAGATATATGATGTGGATGTGAATTATAGAAGCCGGGAACGCCCGAGGAAGATGTCACGTACTAGTGAAGCATATACTTAAGTCGGGTCATGTCAGTAGTCAGACACGACAGATGAAAGTGAATGAAGCAAAGAGTGTTTGCCGAGACAATGCCATGTAATTGTCTATCCTCTCTGCCTTCCCCTGCAGGATAGAAAGCTAAAGCTTGGCGTGTTACTCCGTGTTGGGCTACCCCTTTCTTTAGCCAACGTTTCGGACACATTTACCGGATCTGCTCTAATGATGGACACTGCAACGCTGTCCGAAACGTTGTCTTAAGAAGGAGGTAGCGCAACACGGATAACACCCCAAAAATAAAAATTGAAAATAACCCTATGGTGCTTTTAACTGTTTTACTATATTCTTTTTAGATTTATGATTGGAAGATTTGTTTGGAAGTTTGGAACTAATTTTCAAAATAATTACCCTTGGTATAGAAATAATGATAATATCTCATTGCTGAAAACAAGACAACTGTCGGCTTTTATTATTACACAAAAGAAAAATTATTAATAACTGCTCATGCAACAAGAACAATTCTAGAAATTATTCATCTTTATTTTAACATTAATAAATAAAACCCCTTTATAATATATTTCGGATACACGTGGATAAAATATACGCTACCGATATTTTGATTTTTAAACAATAAAAATTATTTGCCACTAATCTACTGCAAATAGCTTATCAGCAGGAGCTTTGATTCAATCCAACAATAAATAACCGTAATCATATAAAACGTAGTACCGACCAACAATGATTTTTAAATCTAATACTAGCGTGTCTTTACACATTTTAATAATGTATTATTGTTTTGTTATTCCAGGTAGCAGTAATGTGGAGACTGTTCCCATCAAGGCAGAACCAGGACCCCGGGAAGAAATTGGAGGGGGAATTCCTTATACGGAAATAGACATAGACCTTCCAGATGTTAAAAAGGAATGCTTAGAGTACTCTGAAAAAGCTGCAGGTAATATAGATTGTTTGCTGAAATTGTTTTATTATTTTCTCGTTTTATTATAGATACATACTTATTGAGCTTTATCCGCTTTCTTTTTCAGACATGATAACAGACCTGAAGACGCATCCTGGAGAAAAACCCCATTCATGTTCCCATTGTAACTACTCTTGCTTGCGAAAATCAGATTTAACAGTGCACTTGCGCACCCATACTAGAATAAAACCTTATTCGTGTTCCAACTGCAACTATTCATGTTCTCAAGTTGGACATTTGAAAACGCACATTCTTACTCACACTGGCGAAAAACCTCATTCATGTTCCCATTGTAATTTCTTTTGTTCACGCAAGTCACATTTAACAGTGCACTTGCGCATCCATACCGGAGAAAAACCTTATTCGTGCTCCCATTGTAACTACTCCTACTCAAACAAATCAGTTTTAACAAGGCACTTACGCACCCATACTGGAGAAAAACCTTATTCATGTCCCCGTTGTAACTACTCCTGCTCAGACAAATCAGCGTTAACAATGCACTTACGCACCCATACTGGAGAAAAACCTCATTCATGTTCCCGTTGTAACTACTCTTGCTCGCGCAAGTCAGATTTAACAGTTCACTTGCGAACCCATGCCGGAATAAAGCCTTATTCATGTTCCTTCTGCAGCTATTCGTGTTCTCAAATGGGGCACTTGAAAAGGCACATTCTTACCCATACTGGAGAAAAACCTCATTCGTGTTCCCATTGTAATTATTCCTGCTCACGAAATGCAACTCTAATAAAACACTTACGCATCCATACGGGATAAAAACCTTATTTCTTCTGCAGTTATTTTTATTCTCTAATGGATTTTTTTTTATTCTCCGGCCCCATGCTTCGCAGTGCATTCCCTCGTGCCGGCTGATACTTTGCAGGGATTAGAGATGAGACATGAAATGTAAATAGATTTCCATTACCACATAATATAAAAACAGAACCACAGAAATGCTGAATGCAGTGTTTGCGCGGTGCCCCCAGAAGCTGCGGCTTCACCCAGAATTATTTATTTTTTCGTTATTACTTCAAAACTGTGGATTGGGGATGTGCTGTGTTATTCACAAGGAAACATTCGCCTCAAAATATTTGAGTTCTGTACTGAATCATGTCTTATTTTATAATGTAGTGAATGTTTCACAATTTGTAATTGCGCCGGAAGGCAAGATTAAAAAAGAAGTCTGAAGGTATGATATTCAAGTACCACACTTTGCAGACTGTTAAAATTACTTTATTATTATTACTTAATTGACACCTTTAACCCTAATTCGAATTTTTGACGTTTTTTTTTTAACTTCAAAATTTTGAATTGAATGACACAAATGTCAATAAATATAAGTTTCTGGAAATTGCAAATATTTGGCAGTATTAGTTACGTTGTTCAATGTATGTTATTTTAAAAGCTCACTGCTACACTAGGTTATAATTATTTTGTATATTACTGGGATTGACGACCTCCGTAGTCCAGTGGCTAAGACTCTTGACTAACATTCCGGAGGTCGCGGGTTCGAACCCGGCATGCGCAAATAAATTTTATTTGATTAATTTGTGTTATTTCACAATTAATTAATTTAAAATAATATATAGTACATTTGCGGCATGTTCCAGAGTGGAAGATACTATTAGTATCGCTCTGGTGTAAGACCACCATTCAGAATTGAAACGTTGCTTGAAAATGGCTTTAGCCGTGTTTAGTGACCAGATCTGAATAGCCAGGTACTTCCCAACCTTCCTCTTCCCCACCTCCTTCCCCTCCCCACTACCTTCAGCCTCACAACATACCCCAATTGGGGATGCCATAGTCTCACTGGCTCCAGACGGGAGCAGTTGAGATTCTTGTGCGGTATTCACTGTAAAAAAAAATATATATATATAAAAAAAAATTATACCTGGGATCAGTGGGATACCACAATTCCGCTAAGGGTTAAGTGCTCTTATCTATAGTAACAAAATTTCGGTTAGAATCCCTATCTCCGATGTCTTCCCGATTCTTAAATCCAACATGACTCGTGCCTGGGAAGAAAATTGGGCAGTCTCCAAAATAAGAACTGGATCTTTCTATGCTGGAATTCAAAACCATATCCCTGCTAAGCCATGGTTTCACGGTAAAAAAACTATCAAAACGATTCATTTCATGTATTTCGAGAATGAGAATTGGTCACTGTTCAATTGCATCTCACTTGTCTAGAATTAGAGTTTTAGATGATCCGGTCTGCCAGTGCGGTGTGGAAGAGGAAACCCTCGACCACGTTTTCTTTAACTGTAAAAACCATTCATCTTTCAAGAACATATACCGCCGTCTTATTAAAATCACACACCAGTCCCCCCTTAACATTTCATACCTTTTATCTCTTAACAATTCTCTTGTTCATACAGCTTTATGTAAGTTTATTAACCTGAATGAATTCAATATTTAATTTGTTTTAGTGTTCTAAATGAGTCCAATACAGAGGCGTAGCGTGGGGGGGCGGCCCGCCCCGGGCGGCACTTTTAGGGGGGGCGGCAAATTTTCACAATAAATAATAATATTAACTTGGAAAAATTTAAACCATTTCAAATCATTATTTAAAAATATTCTACGATACTTTCGTTTCCAAACAATTTTTTTTTTTTTTTTTAAAAGTATCAATAATTACATATTGTTTTAAGCTGCAAATTTCGCAATTCGTAGGAAAACCATATGCATATTATGAGAGTAATAATAATTAAAGCTGATAACTCGCAAACAGATTCACTCTTAATTAAAACCAAAATTGTGTTCAGAATGTATTAACGAATTAATTTCATTTGTGTATTCATCTGCTGATACATTTCGAAAAAGACCATTATTTTATTCGAAGTGCAGTTATAAAATTCTAGTTGCAGACTATGTATGTGCTGCCAATATCAAAGAGAAATCATTTTCATATTCTGAGTGTAGTTTTAATTCGCCAAATATAGATTTAATTTAACCCGTCTAATCACAGGAGACACAAATTGTCCCACATATTTAATTTTAAAATAAAATTGCGAAATTATGTCCCACACATTTAATTAAAATAAATTTGTGATTGCGATAAATAATTAAGATACAGTTTTATTACAATTTTTTTTTTAAAAAGAAATCTGTATTTAAAATTTTAAGTTTATTCTATTAGGTACTTTAATTCGAATATTCGCAGGCGTGTATTTTTTAGCCAATCCACATTTTCAATATCAAAATTTTAATATTAAGAAACAATAATGTTCTAATAAGCACATCAGGAAAAATTACTATATCTAGATTTAAGAACAATTTTGTTTTTTGAAAAAGGATAAAAAAAAACAATAAAAAGGAACATTTAAAATGAATGGGAAGAACCGGAAATTTTGTGCACAAACATTGAGAGTCAGAAGTTTATAGATATTTTTTCTTATTATTCGAAGGGTTAAACCAGTTTTCAGGATGTAAAATTCCATTTGAGGATTCATCTGCTGACACGATTCAAAGGATAATATTATCTTATTCGAAGTTCAGTTATAAAATTCTAGTTGCAGACTCTGAATCCTGTACCTGCTGCCAGAATCAGAGAAAAACCATTATCATGTTCTGAGTGTACTTTTAATTTGCCGCATACATACTTAATTCAAACCCTTTTTGTGTTGAGAACGTAAATTTCCAGTTGTGGATTCATTTGTATGTTGACACATTTCAAAGGAAAACATCCTCTTATTTGAAGTTCAGTTATAATATTCTATATGCAGACTATGTATGTGCTGCAAAAATCAAAGTAAAACCATTTTCATGTTCTGAGTGTAGTTTAAATGCGCCAGGTAGAGATTTAATTTAAACCAGTACAGAATGTAAAATTCCAGTTGGATTCATCTGCTGACACATTTCGAAGGAAAGCATTCTGTTATTATAAAATTCTCTTTGCAGACTATTTATTTAATGCCAGAATTAAAGTAAAACCATTTTCATGTTCTGAGTGTAGATTTAATTCACCGCATTCAAACTGGTTTTGTGTTCAGAATACAACGATAAATTAAATAACGAGTTGCAGATTCATCGTGCATCGAGTGAAGTTTTACATTTGAGTTACACAATGCTGTAAAATTCTGTTTATTATTAATTTTCTGTTTCTAGAAATTGTTTGTTGCTTGTGTAAATATTAGTTGGGGACTCTAACGCAGTATCGATATATCAACATTGGAGTAGAATTTATAAACATGATTTTTGTTGAAAAATACTTGTCAAATGTGATTTTAAAAAAATCCGGCTTGTATATAATTAGGTCGTAATACAAAAATGGGATTTCCGAATACAAACCCCCCACCCCTCCGCCGCTTGAAGTACCCAAATAAGTTGGCGGCGAAATTTTTCTACGCCCCGATGTTCGAGTGTAGTTTTGATTCACCACATACAGATTTAAATAAAACCGGTTTCGTGTTCTGAATGTAAGTGCCGGCAGAATCAAAGAAAAATCCTTTTTATGTTCTGAGTGTAGTTTCAATTCACTGTATACAGATTTAATTAAAACCAGCTTTGTGATCAGAACGTAAGTGCCGCTAGAATCAAAGAAAAACCATCTTTTTGTTCTGAGTATAGTTTTGATACACCGCATATTTAGTTTAATTTAAACCAGTTTTGTGTTATCAACATAACAAGTTGCCGATACATCGTGTACCCAGTGAAGCTTTGCATTTGAGTTGCATTCCATATGTATGCGTAATGAAGATGCAAATTCTATTACAGGTATACCACTCTCAATTTCTGAGAGCAGTTATACCTATATAAATTTGTAGTAGAATTTATAAGCATGATTTTATTGAAAGAGTACTCGGCACATGGAATTATAAAAATCGGGCTTTAAAAAATAGAAAATATCTACCCCCCCCCCCCCGGTCAGCGCTTGAAAATCTGCGGAAGAAGTACCTGTAGAAGTTGGGGGGGGGGCGGCAAAATTTGCCTCCGCCCCGGGCGGCCGACACCCACGCTACGCCACTGGTCCAATATTTAATTTGTTTTATTATTTTCCCAATAGATTGACCGAATTTTTTTATCCACTTAACTATTACCGGCACAAAGCACTCTTTTCAGGGTGAATTGCCTAAAACCAAAAAAAAAAACAAAATTTCGAAAAGTCTTACCTATTTATAAAAAATGATTGTAAATTGTTTGAAAATAATAATTATTAAAAAATGTTCCTACCATAGATTAGAAGCAAACCATTATTTACACAAAAAATATAGGATAAAACTTTACATACAAATTAAATGAGATGTCAATTGGATAACTTTAAAATATTAGAAATTAGAAAAAGTGTAAATAGTTAATATGTATTACGAATTGCCTTTTTTAGTGACAACACTTTGTTGAAAGTAGTTTTGAGGGCCAGGGATTACCAATGTGGGATTGGTTCCAGAGGCTGAGGAGCTGATGGAGGATGTTGACCTGTGCTCCGTCTTTGCATCAGACGGGTGTATATACTTAACCATGAGAAATATTCAGGCTCCTGGAGGTCGCGGTACTTTCAGGCCGCGATCCTGTGTTCAATGATTATACGGGATAATGATTGATAACACTGTACTCTTATTTGAGTGATTTAACAATTTTTTTAAGATTTTAATTATTTACACGATTAGTGTTCACGTATGACACGGGTAGAGAGGTATGAAATGCAAACCGGCGGTTAGATCGAGTGCTAGGAACGGAATGATCCGAGCGGTCCCGAGATATTTTCGGAGAGGTGGCGGTGTTAACACGTGTAAAAATGAATGTAAGTGATGCCCATAACTTGAAACTATTTTTACATAAATATCTAAATAAATAAAAATGAATCGCCGAAATGTATGTACGCGCATAACTTCCGAACGACTGCACCAAATTGGATAATTCTTTTTTTGTGTGTTCGTTATTGTCAGGACAAGGTTTGTATAAAACTACTGGTGAGCTCTGGCGTTATGAAATTTGTATAAAAAATTGCAATAGGTGGCACGTGAGCTGTTTGAAAACTGAATGTATGGAATGCGTGAGGTTGGAGGGGGGAGGGTAACTCGGGTAGGGGGTTCACTCGGAAGAGGAACGGGACAAATGGGAAAGGACACGCAGGGAGAAACAATTTATTTATTAAATGGCGTAGCAACACATGCCGGTTACCAGCTATTTCGTTATAATTTTGTTGTTACTTTAACACATGGATTGCTCCTTGATTCTGTTGTTTTAATTTTTAAAAGTAAAGTTTTAAGGCCTTTTTTTAAATTCTGTATAATTATTTGTTATTATAACTAATTAATTAGCGCTCATCGTAATATTTTTTTGTCTTCATGTATTTGTCTATTCTTGTAACAATCTGAAAAGAAAGTGCTCATTCAAATAATGCCAGTGAAACTTTATTACCAGTAGCATAAATATGTCAATCCTGTCGTTGAAAATGAAATAAAAGAATGTCAAACAATAAATGGTTTATTCAATAATAATAATACTATAAGTTTATTCCAGAATGTATGCAGGGGAAGTGCAATGCAATACATTCCATATTTTAAAATAACAAAAAAGATAAATAATAAGTTAAGGGTAAAAAGTAAACAACAACACATAAATTAAATAAAATAAACGAATAAGCATGAAAAATGAAACTGAAAAAAAAATGATGTAGATATCAAACACTAAAATGATTTTTAAATAGCCGTTTATGGAGGGTATTTCATCGTCTCCCGTCTCCAGAGGGTCATCAGGGAGATTCCATCCAGGCAGTCATGGCGGTGATGATCGCATTCTTCGAATGGCGCAGTCTGCGCCATAAACTTCCCATGCGGTGGCGGAGAAGTGCACGGAAAGTATGTACTCGTCCCTCCAGGAACATTTCCGTAGCACTGCAGTATCTCGGTAGGCGGAAAAGTTGGCGATAGGCGTTATTGTAAGCAACCTTTAACTTGTGCCATTGGGTTGCAGTGTAGTCAACCCACAGTTCTGATGTATACAGCGAGGTACAGAAAGCGTCGAACAGTATTCTTTTTACTTTGGGGCTGCAAGAGTAAAAATGTCTTGACAGCATACCCGCTCTAACTGATATTTCTTTTCTCTGTCTTTCCATGTCCTCGATATCCTTTAAATCTATCCTTTTTTATCCTTTTTTATATCTTTTATTTTCAATAAGGTGAGAAGTTAAACTGATATGAATTATATACATTTACAGGTTACATCAACCCTATTAAGATATTTCATCAGGGCGTGTCGGGTCTCTAAGATATACTACAAAGGTAAAAATTATGATATTTAATTAAATGAAGACAATATTAGCGAAACTCAATCGAAAATCTGGAGACCGAAAAATCAGAAAAAGTTACTGGCTCCGCTGGGACGATACAGTTAAAAGTGACCGAATTTGATATGGGTTCGGTAGCTCAATCGGAAGTGCACTTGCCATGTAAGTCCTTGGTTCGAGTCCCAGCGAAGCCAATATCTTTTTCAGTATTTTCGGTCTCCAGATTTTCGATTGAGTTTCGCTTATATTGTCTTCATTTAATTCAATATTATAATTGGAGATTTTACTCAAAGTTTAAAATAATTAAATAGGTATTATGAATTATAAATTCACAAAATTAATCTTAAAGGAAAAGGTAACCAAGAAATAATCTAAGGATACGAACAAATACACACCCCTCGTTAAAAGCCTAAAAGAACATACCTCCATAGTCTGGTCGCCCTTCTACAAAATTCAATGTTGAGAAAATTCAAAGAAAATTTCAACATGTCGTAAATTTTAAATTTAACATTCCCTTCGAGCTCAAAAATTACCCATCATTAATGAATATTTTAAATATTCCAACCTTAGAAAACAGACGAAAAATAAACGACCCAACCATTTATTAAAATTATTAAACCCTTAATTCGATTGTTGTAGACTCCTGGAACTAATAAATCTACATGTACCTACACCAAGGGTGTCAAACTGGATTTTCTTAAGGGTTATTTATAAAATTTAGCGTCTGTAAGCGGGTCAGACTCAAAATTAAAACCCATAATTAATTGAAAAAAAATTCTACTTAGGAGCGATAAGTAAATAATTTCAAACATCAGCCCTAACTAATACACATCTGCCCTGATGATGGACACTGCAACGCTGTCCGAAACGTTGGATAGCGGGGGGCGTTCAAGTATTACGTAACGCAATTTTTGAAGATTTTTGACCCCCCCCCTCCCCCCCCATGTAACGCGCCGTAACGTTTTCCGGTTCAACCCCCCCCCCCCCCCTAAGCGTTACGTAACACCCAAGTAACAATTTTTACCTGAAAGTCACAATTAAGTTGCGCAACGTACTGAAATGTCGCTTAAATACCCTTTTTCTTGATTTTATCGCTTTTGCGGTAATAAATAAAACAAGAGATTTCTAACTCGCGATACATTATATAGGTACATTTTATTTATTCATATTGTCATTTATGAAAAAAAATTGAGAAAATTATTATTTATATCGGCCTTGTATTCCTTCCAGATCCCCACAATTTAACACTGTCTTACCTAAAATAAACCTACATGGTTTTACAACACAAACTTTCTTTTACATTAGCTTTAGTGAGGAGGCCCTGAGGATAGAAATTTCCCTAAGTTTTCCCTGTGGAGCAACACTTTACTCAACTATGATTCACAAGTTGAATCATAGTGGAGTTAAACCTTTTCCACGTCCCGAATGCAGTTATACAAGTTCTCAAAGGGAAGATTTAAAAATCAACAGTATGATTCACAGAAGATAAAAAACATTTTTATGTCCTGACTGCAACTATTCGTGTCCTCTAAAGAGATATCTAAGAAGTCTCTTGCTGACTCACGGTGTAGAAAAACCGTTTTCATGTTCCGACTGCAACTTTCATGTACAACGAAGAGAAATCTAAAAATTACCCATGTTTACCCACAGTGGAGTAAAATCCATTTCATGTCCTGACTGCAACTATTCTACTTCTCAAAAAAAAACAAAACGGCACTTGCTAACTCACAGTGACGAAAAACCTTTTTCTTGTCCCGATTGCGACTATTCATGTGCTACACAACGGTATCCAAAAGTTCACGTGTTGAACCACACTGGACAAAAACCTTTTTCATGTCCCGACTGCAATTATTCATTTAGTGCTATGGAACTCATTTGCTTACTAAAAGTGATACAAAACCTTTTACATATATCTACTGCACTATTCATGTTCCACAAAGAGTCACCAAAAATCACATGTTAAAGCACAGTGGACAAAAACCAATTTCCTGTCCAGAATGCAGTTATACAAGTTCTCAAAAGGACAATTTGTAAATCCACCGTGCGATTTACAGAAGAGAAAACCTTTTACATGTCCTGACTGCAACTATTTGTGTTCTTAAAAGGTATATCCAAGAATTCACTTGCTGACTCTACTCATTGTGGAGAAAAGCATTTTTCATGTTCCGACTGAAACTATTCAGAGAAATAAAAAAAAACATGTTTACTCACAGTGGTGAAAAACCCATTTCATGCCCTGACTGCAACTATTCTTCTTCTCGAAAAAAAAACTAAAACGGCACTTGCTAATTCAGTGATTAAAAACCTTTTACTTGTCCCGAGTGCGACAAAAGGGTACAAAATCTTCAGGCGCTACAAAACGGTATCTAAAAATTCACATGTTTACCAACACTGGACCAAAACCTTTTTCGTGTCCCGACTGCAATTATTCATGTTGTACAAAGGAACTTCTTAGAAATCATTTGCTGACTCACAGTGCTACAAAACCACTTTCATGGTTCTACTGCAACTATTCGTGTTCTACAAAGAGGCATGAGTGTAACTATGCATGTTCTACGAAACCTAGCTTTAGGTAATATTATTATATTTTAGCAGTAAAGTCATACCTCAGAATAAGTTAAGTGAAGTTAGAACCCTATCCAAATGAGGTGACGAATAGTAATTGCGAGATATTTTAAGTCCAATAAATATAAAAGTACCTTTTCGACAGTAGTGGCTGATGAACCAATAATAATATCCTCGTGCTCTAAATCTTCCAAGTTGTAGTTGTATTCATTACCAAACACTGCGTACATAATGTACCTACGGACAAATGTTTGGCGAGCGAAATGCCCATAAATGAACTAATACCCATATTCCGAAATACGCCACGATACGTTTATTATATCTGTGTGTGTGTACGCGTGCCAATAGCGCCTCCCACAAGCACACTTCGGAGCGACCGAGTCCCGCGCCACTACAGGCCGCCGCGCAGAAAAGTAAAGACCAATAGGTTTACAGCGCTATTCGCTATGAGACTTTTCTGCATGTCCACATGCATGAAGAACGCACTAACCGTTTTCGGAACTCGATCCTGGAACGCACATTTAATGTTAATTTTTAGACGCTTGGAGTAAAATGATGGTTGAAAAGAAACATTTTGACAAATTTACACCGAAAAAAAGAATTTTCGAGTACTTACTGTTTTTGTAGCTTTCTGAGATTATTGCAACGCTTCAAGTGTGTCGGTATTCTATGTTTAGAGTGACTAGTGAAGCATTTTGACGGCATTTTCAAAATATATAGGCTATAAAACCAGGAGCGTAGAGTTTCACTACTTGCCGCCGGGGGCTTCTCTCCCGGAATAAGCAAGAATATCAAATTTGTTAGAATTTGATGTAAAATGAAGTATTTATTTAATTGTTAATATTTACAGATATCATAACGATAATAAGAGGCCGTACTTCTCTACAGATGTATGTATTATGTACATATTTTAAATTAAAAATATTGTGTAAAATCATTATTAATGCGACAATCATAGATTTAAGTTTAAAAAATGGGTTGTATGGTGTAATCAATGTTTTTATTTTTCATGGTCGAATGCCTACATCAATTACAAAAAAAATAAGCAGATTGAAAAATAATGGTCCATTATTTTGGTAACAAAAAATATCAAGTCTGAGAATGACACATGAAAGGTAGTATTAAGCCGTTTTAGAAAGCCGTTTTACAGAAAATAACCATTCTGCCCCTATAACCCAAAGCTCTGGAGTGTGTTAGAATTTGGTGTAAAATGAAGTATTTATTTAATTGTTAATATCCACAGATATCATAATGATAATAAGAGGCCATACTTCTACAGATGTTGTATGTATTATGTACATATTTTAAATTAAAAATATTGTGTAAAATCATTATTAATGCGACAATCATAGATTTAAGTTTAAAAAATGGGTTGTATGGTGTATCAATGTTTTTATTTTTCATGGTCGAATGCCTACATCAATTACAAAAAAAAATAAGCAGATTGAAAAATAAAGGTCCATTATTTGGTAACAAAAAATATCAAGTCCGAGAATGACACATGAAAGGTAGTATTAAACCGTTTTAGAAAGCCGTTTTTCAGAAAATAACCATTCTGCCCCTATAACACACTCTTAATGAAATAATATGACAACTAACTAATCTTTTCTTTTTAACATTTAAAGATCCATTTACACCGAGATTTTTGCTGAGATATCATAATAATATTAAATAAACACACTTTAATTTACGTTGGATGTCCGCATGTATTTTTTGACAATAAAAAGGAGTTAATTGGACAATGAGATCATTAGACATAATACGAGTTATATTCGTAAGTACGAAACTGTCAAACGAAAACGTCTGAATTCCGATTTGGTCCTGCAATCTTCGATAATCTGCCTCCGTTCATTAATAAACCAGTAATTATGCAGAAAGAATGTCATTATTAATAAAGTTGCGTAGGTATATCACCAGTCAAACAAAGGACAGGGTGATTTACAATCTCGTATCGATAACGAACCGATTGCCCTAGCACGCTTGCACCATCGATAGGCACACCGACGTCGACGGGAAATAAATAAGGAATCGACATACGATCTCATACGATGGCAACACTGGGGATCTTTTAATGAATTTTCGTTTCTTAATTTGAAAATATGTGCTGCGTAAAAATGAAAAATACCAATAAATTGACAATTTCGAATTGAAATTCGAACTCAAATAAATATTGGCGTTTCGCATGTAGATACTTTTTGAGACTAAACGACATTTTAACAAATTACGTTTCTCGAATTTGAGAGCAATTAATTGATCGCCTCTTAAGAGGACATAACCAGAGAAAACCAGAAATATGTCATTTTCAAATCGGGTTTTAGACGTATTGACTCTTTTCCACAAAAAATTATAAATGGATTTCGAAAGATTGTTCTTTTATCTAGCATTCGTATGTAATAAATTTTTAGAATTTTTTTAAATTTTTAGTATAATAAGGTTATTCCATAGGTCGTTGGCAGATTTGTTAAATTTTCAAAAAAGTTTTTGTATTATACCACTCCCATTTCAAATAACATAATCATGCAGTAAAATAAATCAATACATTATCTAGCAAACGCATGTTTTAGAATTTTAATTTTAGTTTCAATAAAATCATTAAAAAATATGTACGTACATGTGTTTCTTGACGAAAATTGGCCCATTTGTGTATTTATTTGCCCACTTACAAACTAATATATCTCAGATTTTTTTTACATGCTTATTTTGATAAGACGTTATTGACAAATAATAAATAATTTTGATCGAAAAATAATTTTAGTAAGTATTTAATATTAATTAATTTACAGCTTCGCATTCCAACATTTTTCTTATCGAAAGAAACACAAAATTCAGAGCTCATTCGGCCCGCAATCGTGGCCTGGACAAGTCGTGTCCGCGACGGTCTTGGTCGTCACATTTTAAAATGACAAACTGAAAACGAAACTTTAAAAATAAATATACTATTTCTTGTTTCACGTTTGTAAAGATCTACAGGGTTGCCCGAACGCAAAATTTCATGTGCATTGAATATTTTTGTGCTAAAATTTTTATAATTTTGAAATTTTTTATTATAAATTATTGTTATGTGAATACCGCTCAATATTAATATTTTCTTAAAACATAAATATTTCTTTTGTATGTAGTTTTATTATTTTTTAGTTTTATATATTTGTATATTTATGTTCCTATTTTGTTTCCTTTCATAAAAAAAATGAAAATATAAAATATTAACTGATAATACTGGTTACCTACGTCGCGTCGTATTAAATTTCTCTAATTATTTAAAACATTGTTATATTTATCAAAAGTAGGAACTGTCGTGCATTATTATTTCCTGCAATAGTTCGTTTTCTATGGAAATGTCATTGAACCCTGTGACGTTACCGTGCGTCTTTACCACTTTTGCTCCGCTTTTTGAAGCAATATTGTATTAGGTGCACAATATTTACTTTCTGTTTATACAGTTTTGTGTCCCTTCAGTGATCATCACATGGATATCACGAAGTTATTCACATTCTTGCACTTCTACTTTTCTAGTGACGTTTCTTCAACAAATTGGTATTGACCGCCGCGCTTCGCCTTGTACGTAAGTAGGTTCATGATATATTGACTAAGTAAGACCTAAGCCCCTTAAATTGGTGCATGTTTATTATAAGAATATATTATCTCATTTTACATCTTTCGCGATATAATATATTGAGCTACCCTGAAACAATCAGGTAACACCTGACAGACAAGTAGATTTACGGTCGCTTTCAAAAATACCAACCAAACGATTAGTAAGTCTATTAAATATTTACCCAACTTCTTACTTCTCGATTCTGAATAAAAGCAGGGTGATACTGAGAGTATCTATAACTCAGATGACAATAGAATCAACTTCTTCCACCCACATAAATTTGCTGTAAGTATAGTAAATGTACCTATATACTTAGTAGATTTGCTGTGTAGTAAATTTGACAGTTCTTCACATTGTGTGACTACGTACATCAAAATAACTAATTTATGTTGGTATTGAACCGTTTAAATAAATTTTTGCCGGTCATGTTTGTTAAGCCAACATTGCATTTAGTTATCTTAACTTGAGTCCTTAATAGCCGGTTCACACGGTTCAACTTTAGTTGATCAACTCGACACTTGAAAGCATATTGACAGGTGTGAACCTTCTTTCAACAAAGTTGAACAAGTTTTTTGTTGACTAGCTAAAGTTGATAGCCCGTCTACTTTTGACGTTCAAGTATGATCGCGCCATCTTGGTTACCATAGTTACTCGCGTGCACAACTAGACGTCAAACATTTATGTCCATATTTGTTAGACGTTCCTAGTTCTACCGTCATGGAATCCGTTTCAACGAAAAAATATTTGAAATGGTCGGATGATTTGATGTTCAGATTTATGCATCCCTGTCTTTGGGATCAAAAGCAAGAAGTGTACACAAATAGAAATGCCCGTGATACTGCAATAAATAATATGTGTTTCATTTACACTACCTACCCAATATATTATGATAATGACAAAAAAATAACGGTAAATATTCAGAGCATGCGTCACCATTAATACGCATAAATTAAAAGAAAAAAAACTTTGTACAAATCTAATAACAATAACTACCTACATATGTCAAAGTATGGCGTTTGGCGTTGTTGTTTTTAGGTTATGGTAAAGCTAATTTTAAAGAAATACGGATTATTTCCTTGCTTCTCCGGTTGTTGTAGTTAGTAGTAATTATTATTAATTTAAACATCTCTGAAAAATTTTATCGCTAATTTTGGAAAGCAGCTCATCAAATTGTTTTTCTGTCATCCATATCCTTCGGAGTCTTCTAGTTCCGTCTCTTTCAAAATTGTATTGGATGCGCCTAATTCATGATCCATTTTCTCGCCCAAATACGACGTTTTTTATGCTTTTTCATAATCTCGAGCTCATCTCGCAAAACATCAGAAGTTAGAGAGACGCACGCACTGAAAATTTCAGTTGACGCCATCTTGAATGTCAAATTCGGTTCTACTTAAATTGAAACGTGTGAACATAATCTCGTTCAACTTTTTACGTTAAATAAAAGTGGATCAACAAAAATTGAAACGTCTGAACGCGCCATAACTGAGTGTAAAGAGCGGATTCTGTCGTTTAAAGATGAAAGTGTCCGTGAGATATTTCATTTTAACATGCAAACAGCTGAACATTAATACTTGTGGTTCTTTGCATGTAGCCGGGAGCGAATGAGTAATAACTCAGATACACCACATACATCATTACATGTCTGGCCGTATTATAGGCAGCTTGAACACAAGCTAATAATGGTCGAAGTGGTTTATTCCTCGTCTGTAAACTCAACTATTTCGAATTACCCACATTGTGTGGAAAACCGAGGCCTCTGTGTAACAGTTTCGTTTTTTTTTTTACATTAACTCCACGCAGGAGGCCCTGAGGAAAATTATTTCCCTCAGGGCCTATGTCTTCTGGGATGCTGTGTGGAGGATCTTTTTTGAGGAGAGGAAGGAATGAAAATTGGTCTTGCAGAGACCCATGTAGTAGAAAAGAGGAAACACAGAGGCCGGTAGATCATTCCACAGCCGAGCTGTTGAACACAAGAACGAGTTGAAGAAGCGACCCGTTCTCATGTGACAAATGTCAACCGTGTACAATAGTTCGGCACGCGTTTGGCGTGTTTCCCTACTATGCACCGGTGCCGAAGGGATCAATGACGCTAGTTCCTCGGAGCATCTACCATTGTAATACCGGTAGAACAAGGATAGCATTGCCACCCGACGCATGTGATCTAAATATTGCAATCCGTATTTTAAGATGTTTCTGCTCAGAGGCGAGGGTATTTTTAATGTATTTTGGAGCTCCAGACCAGAGATGGCTGCCGGTTTATGCGGTGGAAGCGAGTCTAAGTGAGAAGTCAACTTGTATTTCTAATTGTCGTTTAATTGTTCTTTCAGTCCTTAATTGAGTGACTCCCTTTTGTCGTTTAATTGGTGAAAGCGGTTGTGAAATATTTTATATTTCAATCGTCATTGTAACGATTTTTTTTACTCTTTTTTTTTTTTTTTTTTTTTTTTTTTTTTTTTTTTTTTTTTTTTTTTTTTATTAATTGTTTTTGTGTTTAATTCGTAGAACTCCATTTTAATTTTTAGAAATTTAATTAAAATTAAATTCGATAATGTTATTATCGAGTTCTGCAAGTTTTTTGGTTAGTGTTTTAGTTACAGCTGTTTCGACTTGTAAGGTCATTTTCAAACTGTGGTGCCACGTACGGACGACTTATTTATAAGATTTTAAATGTCAATTTTTAAAGGTGTCTAAGTTGATTTATTACCGGTTAAACCAATTTGTAGAGACACTAATTGAGAGAGTGCTAATGTGGGAATCGGAGTTAGGGTTTTCTTAATTGAATTAGAATTAGATTTTTTTTACGTTAATTGTTGCATGAATATATTTCCAGTTTTAAAATATAATTCTTTTTTTTTTCTCGATCAATTTATCAATGACTTATGTTTTTTATAATTTTTATAATTTTTATGATATATGTTACCGTAAAAGCCCGAACTACGGTAAATCCTAAGATTTTCCGGTAAATTCTAAGATTTACCAACTCTTAATGGTAAAAGTCCGAACCGTTCTATAATCATCGTTCACCAACCTAACCTAACCTAACATGTACTAAATTCTAATGGTAAAAGCCCGAAAAAATCATTTCTTATTTAAATATTATAAACGATTTTTTCGGGCTTTCGGGTTAGGTTGATGAACGATGATTATAGAACGGTTCGGAGTTTTACCATGACATGTATATTTATTTGAGAAAGCAGTGCAAAACGGTTTTTCATCAACCTTGATATTTGATGCTCGAGGTTTGAGAACTGTGTATGATTATTAAATTTATTGTAGAGTTGTCCAGATTACTACACACAATTTTCAAAATGACTTAAAGCTCTATTATATCCACTCATTAATAGGATGATGTTTCAAGGTTCTGTTGCAGGTCTAATTTATTTGGAGCTGGGACCAATTTACCATCTTTATTTTTATCCGGAACGCTATCACAGAAGACAATGGATCTTCCCAACACAGAGAGTGTTTCCATCAAGGTGGAACCAGGCTCCCAGGAAGAAGGTGGAGGTGAAATACCCTATACGGATATAGATATCTACCTCCCGGATGTGAAGATGGAATATTTGCAGTATGCGAAGAGTACTTCGGCAGTCAGTAAGTTGCATTGCAAAAGTAAGGCTGAATTTACTCTCACGCTGACCGCGCGCGCACCGTCGGCGCTGATGGTCGAAATATATGAACTTCTAGGAAGCGTTTTTGAATCAGCGCGCAAGGTGGTCAGCGCTGATGGCTACGCGGCCGTACGCGTCGCGCGTCGGCGCCGCGTAGCTGTCGGCGCTGACGATTGCATGAGCGCCTCTGTTTTCAGTGAGCGTTCTAGTGTCGAGCGGAGCGTACGTCGTTAGCGTGTACAGTCATGGCGAATCGCGAAGTGGATACAGGTCGAGTTATCGATGAGGTACGCCTGAGGATTTTGGTCTTCCTCTGTACAGTTATGCGGTCAGTACGATACTGAAACGAGCCACGCTGAGCCTCAGCGCTGACGAACTACGCGCTGATCTGTGAGCGCTGACGGTGAGCGTGAGACTAAATTAAGAAAATGTTTTTATTTTTTTATTTTTTTATTTATTAGAGATAATATATTACAAAATTATTACATAAAATTTATAATACATTACTCCCAATGAGTTTAATAAAACTCATTTCGGGAAGGACAACATTATACATCTAAAGGAAAATTATTTTTACATAAGAACACGGAAATCAATGAACAATACATAGATTTTTAAATGGACTAGACACACTTGATACAGGTAATTGAAGAATATACAAGAGTTACAAAGGAAGACAGCTAAATTCGTCACTGGTTAATAAAGTTGCTGAGAAAATATCCTTTTAGAGCCTTTGCCAATATTTTTTTGTTTGATTCTGGTAGTTTAAGGACATTAGGTAATGCGTTGTATTGCGTATGTGCGATGTATTGTAAGGAGTTAATTCCAAATTTAGTTGTGTGTGTAGATGACGATAGGTGCATTTGATTTTGTGATCGTGTTTTGTGCTGGTGTATATCGGAATTAAAGGCTGGTTTAGTGTTGGTGTGAGAGGAGTGTTGAATTATTTGTAGGATGGCAGTGGTGATGCTATATTTTGGCAGAATGGTAAAGGGAAGAATTTGTGTCAGTGAGTATATGTCTTTGACATGTGTATCCCATGGTAGATGGTATATATTTCTTATGGCTCTATTTTGGATTACTTGTATTTCAGATATTTGTTTCTTAGTAATGGTGCCCCAGATACTAACCAGATAACTTAGGTGAGAGTGGATCAGAGCATAATATGTGGCACGCAGTAAAGCTGTGGGGAGCACATTTTGAAGTCGATAGAGTACACCAGTTATCGGGGAAATTTTGGATTTAACATATTCAACATGGGAGTTCCACGATAGGTTAGAATCTATGAATAACCCTAAATATTTCGTTACTTGTACATTTTGGAGCTTTTCATTTCCAAGAGTAATATTCATTGTCATGTAATCTTTTTTCCCGAAAGTGAGGTAGTGAGTTTTTTTGACATTAAGGCTTAATTTATTTATCCGCAACCATTTAGCTAGCTTTGCTAGATCTTTATTCATTAGAGATTCAAGTTCCCTCAGATTTTTACAACGATAATAAATCACAGTATCATCAGCGTAAAGTTGAAGTTTTCCCAAGATGCCGCATTTAGTTATATCATTGATGTATAGTAAGAAAAGTAGGGGTCCTAGAATCGAGCCCTGTGGCACTCCACATGTGATTTTTCCAAAGCCGCTTAGGTTCCCTTCGATGTCGACAAGGCAATATCTATCAGATAGGTAACTTCGGAGGAGCTTTAAAAATTTCCCGACTATACCCAAATGTTCCAATTTTTGTAGGAGTATTTCATGATCTACTGTATCAAAGGCTTTTTTTAGATCTATAAAAATAGCTGCTACATATTCGCCCTGGTCTATGTACTGCTGAATGTTCGAGATGAAATCGAAGGTGGCACATTGGGTACTGGAGTTTTTTCGAAAGCCATATTGCTGTGGTGTTAGGATATTGTTGTTAGAGATGTATTTTAGAAGTCTATCCTTGATAATAGTCTCGAACACCTTTGAAAATACTGATAAAATCGATATTGGGCGATAGTTAGAAATACATTTTTTGCAGCCTTCTTTATAAATTGGTATAATTTTTGCTAGCTTTAATTGATTTGGGAATACTCCCGAGCCTATAGAGGAATTGATAAGTTGCGCTAGGTGCTCAGCTAGTTCTTCTTTACAGGTTTTAAGGATGCACGGGGTTACTCCATCGATACCTGCCGCTGCATTCGACCTAAGTTTCGAGATGATCCTTAATATCTCAGCCTTATTTGTCCTAGCCATATATAAGGATTGACTTGCCTATGGTTCTATATAAATAGTATTACAGTCATCCGGGAATGATGGAATGGCAGCTGCCAACTTTTCTCCAACTGATAAGAAAAATTCATTAAATGCTGAAGCTATTTCACTAGGTCCCCTAAGCTCACAATTATTTACGATGAGAGATTCGATGGTGTTGGAGGGTTTATGGGCACGGTTAGATAAAATTGAGTTAATGGTTTTCCAAGTTTTTCTAGGGTTATTCAGGTTTTGTTGAAGGCTATTGGCATAATATTTGTTTTTCAAACTTCTCCTATAATTAGTTATTAAGTTTCTCAGTTTATTTTTATGGACTACAAGAGATATATTTCCTGGGTCTTGTTTCCACTGCTTGTGAAGCTGATTTCTTTCTTTGATCAGCTAATTTCGCTCATGTTAATTTCAGGTGTTTGTAACATATCTATTTCATGAGCAGGTACTGCTCAAAATAGGTACCGTTTATAGTCTATGCTTTATTTATTTTTCTTTTTTTTTAACTTTGTTGGTTGGCGAAACTGCAACGAGACCGGAAACGTCGTTCGAGGAAAGATGGCGGCGGACATCACGTAATTTTTTGAGGCGGGAGGAGATTTTTGAGGAGAAGTTTGGTTGTAAAAAGATTCTAGTGCAATGTAGCCTAGAAAGTTATTTATTTTTCGTTCTGTGAGTGTGGGACGATTTAAATGGCATAGAAGCCCTATTTTTTTATTGAATTCCTCGCCGGATGCCGGGAGATTGCTGTAACTGCATGCGGAAGAAAATTTAAACGGTAATCAACGGGGATGTATTGATTACTTGGCTGTTCCTTGGCCGGTGGGATTTTTACACGCCGCTTGATGGGTGTAGATCAGCTGTGGATTTCCTTGAAACTGGTGGCCCCATGACGTGCTGGACGGTGTCTAGGGGTTGGCTGTCGTCGTTTGCAGGAGTGTCACGACTATCACGGCGACGGGACGTGTGCGGAATTAATAATTAAACGTAATTAGCTGACTCTCTCTTTCTACCACAGTTAATGGTTGCTCAAGGTATTTATGTATTGTTTACTTTTCCTTGGTTCAATTTTTCTCTTGCAAAATGCAATAAACTTAACATTAATTTTCACTAGTAAAACCAGCGTTTTTTTATATGCATGACCTCAAAATCCTTTTCTCCACTATCCTGCGAAGGAGATCTTCTTGCTCTGGGAAGACAGCGGTCGGATGACAAAAGGTATAGGTACCTACACTAAATGCTATTACCTTAAATAATAATTCACATTACATTTGAATTCACATTACATTTGGCGGCCCAACAAAAGAGATTTTTAAGTTTAATAACTGGTGCTCGGATGGGATTTTCAGTTCATGCATATATCAATTAGGATGGTATTGATAATCTGTAAGTTATCTGTATTTTACGATGTATCTTTTATAGAACGCATCAGTGTGTGTAGTTTTTAGGTTAGGTACATGTTTTCTTATACGCATTTATACTTGTTTGACGTTTCTGCTTAGTTTATGTGTTGCCACACAGATAAATGCGTGATAATATATTGTTTTTGACAATTCAAAAGTACTTTGTTAGCAGTGACAAACTTACGAATTTGTGGGGGAAAATATTTCATCTTTACTGGCAATACATGAATTTCAAATGTCAACTGTCACCTGCCAAATTGACGTGTTTGTTTATCAACATACGTTGTAAATACGTAAAGCAACGTATAATTTTTTTAAACAACATACTCCCAACGTACAATATATGAAATTATTTTCGAATTAATTATTCTTTAATTCTGTATTCATCGGTTCGATTTATTCACGGCTTTACACGGTGTCCGGTGAGCTACATACATTATAAAATGTCCGGTGAGCTACATACATGAAAAAAATTTTTTTTTTTTGGAAAATAATTTTGATTTTTTTTTTTTTTTTTTCTAATAATTTTTTTTAATGAAGGATAATTTGCTTTACAGGGTGTCCGGTATTTCAAACTATAAAGTACATTATTTTTTTTTAAATTAAATAATTTTAATTATTTTTTCTCAAATTTAAAATTAAAAAACAAAACAAAATGGCGATTACTAATATTAACGGTGCAACTAAGGAGGAGATGATACAGATGTTATCTGAATTAAATATCACTCCAGAGCCTACGTTATCAGCTATGCGGGAACAGGCTCGTATATATAATAAAAGTTTAAAACAATCAAGTAGTGATTCTCCACAACAAAATGAAGGCAATAGTGATAATGCGAGTCAGACTACAAACATAGTCAATAATTATTATCAATCGATAAATACAAATACGTCCGTACATTCTTGGGGTATTAAATTTTCTGGTTCTTCTGATGTTAGGGATTTTATACAACGTGTGGAGGAATTATCTAGATGCCGTCATATAGAACTGTCATCGGTTGTGACGTCCTTTGCAGATCTTTTGGAGGGGAAAGCTCTCTCTTGGTATAGGACTATTTATAAAGATTCATTATCTTGGCCTGAGTTGAGAAATCTCCTCATTGCACGTTTTGACCGTTGTATTAATCAAACAGAGGCCCTAAAAGCTTTTTTCGCGATGAAACAGAAATTTAACCAAAGTGTTGTGGATTACGTTGATGAAATTAAATTAGCTAATCTCAGATTAGACGTTCAACTTACGGAGGAACAGTTGGTAGACCTAGTTTCTGATAGTCTGTTACCTAAATACGCATTGGCCATCGCATATTTTGCAGAAAAGGAATTATCTTCTTTGGTAAGTGTGTGTAGGAGATTTGAAAAGCACTCCGTAGATAAACCCTTACCGCATTTTACTTCTCCTCAAGCAACATCCTCTTCTCCTACACATTCTTCTTCTTCGAATAGTAGAAAAACTTTAAATTGTTTTTATTGTAAGGCGCAAGGTCATACAAAACCTTTTTGTAGAAAATGGAAGTTTGATTCTCAGAAGAATTCTGACAAACGCCGAGATGACCCCGCTCGCACAAATCCAAAAAACTAGAGTGTGATCCTCTGCGTCCTGCTAGCAAGGATGACAGGAGTTCATCACCCTTAGTTTATAGCTCCAGTAACCGGTTCTTCAGGCGTGACATGGACGCATGCATGCCGATGGCTAGTTCTGGACAAGATATAAGACCCCATGCGAATATTTCGATTCAAAACCTTGTCTTTTCAGGTCTTTTGGACAGTGGTGCGACTGTCAGTTGTTTTGGCGGTTCTCTTTACAACTTCTTTATTAGTTTAGGGTTTAATCTAGATAAGTTAGAATCGTACGTTACCACCGCTGATGGTGTACGTCAAGATGTAATTGGTACTATGCGAGTACTAGTTACTTATAATAATTTTAAGAAATATGTTACCTTTTTTGTTATTCCTTCTCTTTTACCTGTGATTGTTTTGGGAGTCGACTTTTGGAAACAATTTGACATCGCTCCTCAATTGTTTTCAAAGGCCAACAGCGGTCGTGATGTTGAAAATACTATAGGTGAAATTCGCAAGATCACGTCAGCTTCCCTACTGTCCCCTCAAGACAATCATAGGTTAAATAATGTAATTGATAAATTTAAGTCAATTTCTTTTGAAAAATGTGGATTGGGTCGTACTCATTTAGTTCAGCACAAAATTAATACGACGGGAGATCCCATTAAGCAACGATATTACCCGTTGTCTCAAACACGTCAAAAACAACTTGAAGCTCAACTTAAAGAAATGCTTGACTTAGGTGTTGTTCGACGTTCGCGTTCGGCTTGGTCGAACCCGGTTTTGATTGTGCCTAAAAAGGATGGTTCTGCAAGGTTCTGCTTAGACTCCAGGAAGCTTAACAGCGTCACGACAAGAGATTCCTACCCCTTGCCGTATATTTCGCGTATTTTAGACAAGCTACGTGGTTTAGTTCAGCACAAAATTAATACGATGGGAGATCCCATTAAGCAACGATATTACCCGTTGTCTCAAACACGTCAAAAACAACTTGAAGCTCAACTTAAAGAAATGCTTGACTTAGGTGTTGTTCGACGTTCGCGTTCGGCTTGGTCGAACCCGGTTTTGATTGTGCCTAAAAAGGATGGTTCTGCAAGGTTCTGCTTAGACTCCAGGAAGCTTAACAGCGTCACGACAAGAGATTCCTACCCCTTGCCGTATATTTCGCGTATTTTAGACAAGCTACGTGGTGCACGCTTCATATCTTCTATTGACTTATCGAAAAGTTTCTGGCAAATCCCTTTACATAAGGATTCTTGCTGCAAAACGGCTTTTGTAGTACCTGGACATGGCTTGTTTGAATTCGTTAGGATGCCGTTTGGGTTAAAAAACGCTCCTAGTGAACTTCAGCGTCTGGTTGATGCACTTTTTGGTCCAGAGTTCGACGAAAACGTTTTTTGCTATTTGGATGACCTAATTATAATTTCAGAAGATATCGATTCACATTTAGAGCAATTAAATAGGGTTTTCTTGCGTCTGAAAGAAGCAGGCTTAACTGTCAATTTGAAAAAGTGCGAGTTTTGCAAGGATGAATTGAAGTATCTCGGTTACGTTGTGGATGCAAAAGGACTTCGCACAGACCCAGTTAAGTTGGAATGCATTCGTACTTACCCCATTCCAAAGAATTCTAAACAGGTAAAAGCTTTCATTGGCCTGTGCGGGTATTATAGGCGTTTTATAAAGGATTTTTCAACCATTGCTGCTCCCTTAACAAAACTCACTGGTTCAAGGAAGGGAATTAGTAATTTCTCTTGGTCTCCTGAAGCGGAGTTGTCTTTTAAGAAATTAAAGAAGGCGTTGACTTCTGCCCCTGTTATTAATTGTCCGGATTTTTCGCTTCCTTTCACGATTCACTGTGACGCGAGCAACGTTGGGATCGGAGGTGTACTTACACAAATTTTTGAAGGAGAGGAGCACCCTGTATCTTATTTCTCTAGGTGTCTTAATGTGCATGAACGAAACTACGGCGTGACGGAGCGCGAACTCCTAGCGGTGTTAGATTCAGTCAACCATTTTAGGCCCTACATAGAAGGTGCTCACTTCACTGTGGTAACGGACCATTCTAGTCTACAATGGTTAGTCTCATTATCTAATCCAACAGGTCGGCTTGCTCGCTGGTCTACTCGGCTGTCACAGTACTCTTTTGATGTTATACATAGGAAAGGTAAATTAAATACGGTTCCGGACGTTCTTTCACGTAAAGACGTTTCTTTAATTTCGGCCGTTGATTCCGCTCCCACGAGTACAGATACTTGGTATAATACCTTATTTTCTAATTGTAAATCAAATCCACAACGTTTTAATAATTTTCAAATTAAGGAAAATAAATTATTTCGTCACACTAAATCTCGTTTCGCTCTGCAGGAGGACACAGCTTGGAAGCTTGTTGTTCCTTTTGAGGACCGTAACGCTGTTCTATCTAAAGAACATGAGTCGGTTATCTCTTGTCATCCAGGAGTTTTTAGAACATATAAGAATTTTTGCAATGTTTTTCGGAAATTAACATTTTATGGTTGTTCACGAAGTCTTTTCTTGTCTTTCGGTAGTTATTTACTTTAAATTGTTTTTTTTTAATAGCTACACACAGGATTTATAAAAAAAAAAATCTCCTCAGCACCTGTGTCATATTTGTGGATCCTGGATGAAGGGTCGTTTTAAGAAAAGAAGGAAAGAAAGGTCTTGGAAGGAAAAAAAGCATAAGGTGTGGTTGGGAATTGGGGGGCCAGTGTGTCCAGGAGTGACGGAAGTATGAATCCATGATGTTCCGAGAGAGTCATGCTAGAGTGGTCAAAAGGTTTCCCTCAACTATTATCTCCCAATCCGTTCCTCCACGCATTAGATGGGAAGGCGCAACTGCCGATAATACCCAGACAAACCTCTCTCCGTGAACCCGGGCACCATTGCTAAGTCACTATACATACATAACCGCTCTGGGTTATCTACGGCATAGTTCGTTATCAATTAAATGGTTCCTGGGGCGGAGGTACCCATAATCACCTTCCAAATTGAGATATTGTGTGTTTTCAGTTTACTGCCATTCTTATCAAATTAAATTTTGAAACCTCATCTTATTTGGGACAAGACGTAAGTTACATATTGTATTTCAATACATGAAAAATATTATTCCATTGACAATAAACTACCAAACTACGTTCTAAAGGTGCTCAAAAGTGAATTGTATTTACTTCCTAAAGCGTCGGTCCCTGAAGCGGACATCTAGGCTCCTTCTTATTTCTAAAATTAATTTTATAATCTCTCATCTTAATTGTCGCTTATCTAATAAACCGCCTGTACAAGGTTTTTCACACGCATATCTATGTAAGAAATGGTTCCATGACAGTTCATCCTGCGAAAATTCATCCGGCGACAGTTCATCCTGTGACAGTTCATCCGGCCTACAGTTCATCCTGCGACAATTCATCCGGCGACAGTTCATCCTGTGACAGTTCATCCGGCCTACAGTTCATCCTGCCGATAGTTCATCCTGCCGACAGTTCATCCCGCCGACAATTCACCCGGCGATAATTCACCCGGCGACAATTCATCCTGACAATTCAACCTAACCTAACCTAACCTAACCTAACCTATAAGTATAACCTATAAGTATAAGTATGTCGTATTTTATTATTCACGCATGCTTCTTCGGAGAGTCGAAATTATTGTTAGTAAAAATATTTTTACAGCGGATTTCCACTCAAGATGCCTTCAGATATAAGTATAGCGATTTTGGTTGTACGGCCGTATATCCTCTTTGTATACTTACTTAATAAAAATCTTCTAAATTATCAGGCAGGATGAATTGTCGGCGGGATGAACTGTCGGCAGGATGAACTGTCGGCAGGATGAACTGTCGGCCGGATGAACTGTCGCAGGATGAACTGTCGCCGGATGAATTGTCGCAGGACGAATTGTCGGGTCACCATAAGAAATATACATAAAGGGTTTTCCAATAAGAGGTGTTATTTTGATATTCAAGGAACAATGCTCTTGTTTAATATAAATGATCGGATGTTTATTTCATTATAAAGAAGAAGGTATGCCGTTAATAGTGGAAAATAACATCAGGCAAATGACCACCACGACGATGCTCACATGACCATATCCTTTTCATGAAATTTTCCATAACCAAATCGCAAATGGCTACCCTATGTCCTCGATAGCCTCACGAATTCCATCTTTGAGGTCTTGAATCAACGCTGGGCTGTTGGCGTAGACCTTCTCTTTCACTTGGCCCCAGAGGAAGAAGTCGGAAGGTGTTAAATCACAAGATCTCGGTGACCAATTGTGATCACCTCTTCGAGAGATAATACGGTCCGGAAACTTTTCCTGTGAAAGATCAATGCTTAAGATAATGCTTGTGTGGCACGTAGCGCCGTCTTGTTGAAAGTAAACGTTGTCCAGATCAATACCATCCAATTCCGGCCATAAAAAATCATTAATCATCTCTCGATAGCGCAATCCATTCACCGTTACTGTTGCTCATTTTGTTTTTTTTTTTTTATTGAGTAAATGTAATTCCTTAAAGTGATATCTCGGAGAAAGACGAACGTAATTTACACTTTTCTTCTTGGCATGTCAATGTAGGTATTTTATTTTGTTTCTGCAGGTAGCAGTGATGTGGAGACTGTTTCCATCAAAGCAGAACCAGGTCCTCGAGAAGAAGTTACAGGAGTAATTACTTATACGGAAATTGACATAGATCACCCGGATGTTAAAAAGGAATGCTCAGAGCGCTCTGAAGTAATTACTCAAGCAGCAGGTAAATCGAATTTTTGTTTGTTTAAGTCAGGGGTGGGGAGCCTTTTTGTTCTCGGGGGACTTTTGGAATTTATAGTTATATGTTTTTATGTCACTCGTGACTAGAATTCATGGAATAATAATTTTTGAGAAATGGCAAGTCGGCAAGTTTGCGAACTCTGCAATCATGTGTTTATAAATTCTCTCAGTGGACATGAATGAATTATCGAATTTTTTCTTTGCGTTTAGAAGGTAGGTTATAACTTGAAGTTTTTTTGCTTAAGAGTCCACAAGCTTAAATAATCGTTAAATACGGATCTGCGAACTTCTCAGAATTTTGTATGGTTTGTATGATTTTATAATACTCTTATACAAACGAAGCATTATTCCGTCTGAACTTAGACTTTAGATTTTGCAGCATATGATGTGTAACTCAAAATAAAAGCTTTGTTTGGAACATACGAAACGTCTGCTTTCAGCAGGCTTCATCAGAAGTGCTCGAGTGCCGCAGTTTCCCCACCCCTGGTTTAAGTAAACAATTCGTTCTCTCCAAATTTTTGCGTTTTTTATTTTTTTACGGTCCCTACTTGCACTTTTATATCTTAATCGGCATTATACTTAATATTTTTCAGAAATGCGCCTGAAGAAGCGTCCTGGGGAAAAACAGTACTCTTGTCCTCATTGTGACTATTCCTGCTCTCATAAATCAACATCAGAAATCCACTTGCGCACCCATACTAGAGAAAAACCTTTTTCCTGTTCCGATTGCAACTATTCAAGTTCCACAAAAAGTTATCTTAAAAGACACATGTTTACCCACAGTAAAGAAAAACCCTTTCCATGTCCTGTCTGCGACTATTCAGGTTCTACAAAAAGACAACTAAAAAATCACATGTTTACCCACAGTGGAGAAAAACCTTTCTCATGTCCAGACTGCAACTATTCATGTTCTATAAAAAGAAAACTAAAAATTCACGCGTTTTCCCACAGTGTACAAAAACCTTTTTTATGTCCCAACTGCGACTATTCATGTTCTACAAAGGGGCGTCTAAAAGTTCACATGCTTACCCACAGCGTAGAAAAACCTTATTCATGTCCCATCTGCAACTATACATGTTCTAGAAATGGACAACTAAAAATTCACATGTTTGCCCACAGTGGACAAAAGCCTTTTTCATGTCCCGACTGCGACTATTCATGTTCTACAAAGTGGCTTCTAAAAGTTCACGTGCTTACCCACAGCGGAAAAAAATCTTTTTCGTGTCCCGACTGCAACTATTCATGTTATATGAAGGGTAACCTTGAAGTTCACATGCTTACCCACAGTGCAAAAAAACCTTTTTCATGCCCAGACTGCATCTATTCATGTTCTAGAAAAGGACAATTAAAAAATCACAGATTTGCCCACAGTGGAGAAAATCCCTTTAGATGTTCCGACTGCAACTATTCATGTTATATGAAGAGTAACCTTGAAGTTCACATGCTTACCCACAGTGGAAAAAAACCCTTTTCATGCCCAGACTGCAACTATTCATGTTATAGAAAAGGACAATTAAAAAATCACATGTTTACCCACAGTGGAGAAAAACCATTTTCATGTTCCGAATGTGACTATTCATGTTCTACAAAGAGGCAAATTAAAGGTCACATGTTTACCCACAGTGGAAAAAATCTTTATCACGTTCCGACTCTGACTATCCGTGTTCTAAAATGACATAATTAAAAAACTCACGTTTTCTCGCAGTGGAGAATAACCTTTTTCATGTCCCGACTGCGACTATTCATTAGCTACCCTCTGTACTTCAGATATATTGAATAAATTAATAAAGAAAAAAAATAAATATAAAAACCTGAAGGATGTTGCAATTATAGTCTGCCGTATGACATGATTTAATACAATAGATAATAAAAAGGTTCTAACCTCTTATAACTAACGTAAGTAATGATAATATTAGGTACAGGGTTTCCACACCGATGCTACATAACCAACAACACGTGTAATCCGAAATCACCACCCTCAACCGACATACTGTTTGTGAGGAATCTATAGTTTTACAGGCCTACTAATAAACATAAGGTCCTTGATAGATGTGACAGTAGATAGACAAACACTATTTAGTTTATAATCAAACTGAATAGGTTTTTTGGTTCTATAAAAGGACAAAAATTTGCATTTATCAACATTAAGTTCCATGCAGTTAATTTTGCACCAATCATTAAATGAATCAATATCAAGTTGAAATAGTAAACAGTCATGGTGGGACTTAATAATCTTTTTATCATCAGCAAATAGCAAGAAACGTGTGTGAGAAAAAACTTAAGTGATATCATTAATAAAAAGGCTTAAAAAAGCAGGGCCAAGTGGGCTCCTTGGGGAACGCCGGAAGTTACATCAATGTTGAAAGATTCAAAGTTATTTATTTTAACCCTTTGTTTTCTATCAGTCTAGCAAGAGTGAAAGAATGATAACAAAGGGTTTCTAATGCCTATAGCATAAAGTTTGGCCATGAGGATACGGTGATTAACTTTGTCGAAGGCTTTGGAGAAGTGTAGAGGACATCAACCTGAGTGTTATCTTCGGCTTTCACAATGGAACTGGTTAAGGAAAGTAGATTTATTGTTGTAGATTTCGCCGATCTAAATCCATGCTGTTCGTCAAATAGAAAACTTTTGAAAACGGGAGTGATTTTCTTTGTAACTATCGACTCAAATATTTTTGGTTTATTAGATATAATTGATATCGGTCTGTAATTTCCAATATTCGACTTGTTTCCGGACTTAAAAATGGGTCGAATATATGAAATTTTCCATGAGTCAGCAAATGTTCCAGATGAAAGTGACAAGTTGTACAACATACAAATTGGGTAAGATAGTGTATATTTACATTCTTTTAGCAAGAATTCTGGAATGCCATAAGGTCCGGTAATTTTTTTGTTAGAGAGATTACTTAAGGATTGGTAAACCTCTTTAAGTGAAATTTGGCAATCATTTACGTCAATATTATAGTCATAGTTAAGTGGAGGGATGTTACATGAAGCATCAGAATATACTGAGGAGAAGTGTTTGGCAAAAAGGTTGGTGATATTATGGCCGTTAGTAGCATGAATTTCATAATAATACATACTTGAAGGAAGATCATTATCCGTACGTATTTGCGCAACAAATTGCCAAAATTGTTTAGGATTTTGCAGTAATTTTGTCTCTGTAACTTCTACAAAATATTTATAGCATTTGGCTGATTCGATTTTGGACAGTTCCCTTAATTGAGAAAATTTACGATAAAAGCTTAAGTTGCCAGTGTCTTTAAATAATTTATGAGTCTTCTTTTTTTCAATTATTAACTGTTTCGAGCAAAACCAATTTGGAAACCTGGGTTGAGAGTAACATCCCTTAGGAACAAACAAATCTACTGCACGTGATACACATTCATTAAATTTAAGTACAGCGTCATTAATATCAGAATTTAAAAATAGTGTCGACCAATCAATCTGGGAAAGATATTTGTTCATATTAAAATAGTCGCCGTTAAGATATTTGAAGTGATAAGAGACATTTGTTTTCAAGGAATCAAATTTGAAAAAATTTGTAATGTTAATAGAGAGAGGTGGATGATATTTATCTAAAGGTTACAAAGAGACATCAGCTTCACTTACTATGACATTTGGTATGCTAGTGAAAATTAAATCCAGGCAAGAGCCTAGATAGTTAGTGGCTGGATTTACTTGAAACATTCAAATAGGCAAAAAAAAATTACAATTTCAACAGCTTGTGGGGAAAGATTACTAGAAGGAGGTTTGACACCTTGATTGTCGTTCAGCTACAATATTTTAGGTAAATTATAATCGCCACAAATAAATAGGGAATCAGCGTTTCTAGACACATGTTCAATTGAAGCAGTATGTGACTTAGGGGCCGTTCAAGTATTACGTAACGCACTTGGGGGGGGAGGGGGGGTCTGGCGAAACGTTACGGCGCGTTACGGGGGGGGGGGGGTTCGAAGTACGCGTTACGTAACATGTTTTTCTTTATTTAAATAAAAATAAGGAATTGAAATCTTCCAAGTTGGCAAGCCTTTTAGTTTATGTTGTATGGGGAATTCCTCGACTGTACTGTGCGTCATTTTCATTTTATTTTCGTTGTCAGTATTCGTTAGTGTTTTAAACACGAAATACGCATAAACACAATTTGCTGTAGTCAGTGTTGTTAATGTGAGTTTTTAGCAATTATAATGTCCTCCAAACCGGGAGATTTACATCATCAGCTGTTATTGGCATATAAAGGCTCTCATGCTGACTTGCCAGCGCAGCGCAACCAAAAAATGCCAACCAAATTTGGAAGACAGCAAAAGAAAAATTTAAAAAAAAAATTATGCAACATATGAATGATGTTATACAAGAGTTTTTAGTAAGAACAACGCTTTTTAGTTATTACACACAGCTTAGTTTACTGCTAAAATTTAATAATATTACCTAAAGCTAGGTTTCGTAGTACATGCATAGTTACACTCAGAAAATGAAAAGGGTTTTCTTCACTTTGAATCGTTCTGTGGATTTTTTAATCTCCCTTTTGAGAACTTGAAAAACCACGCTGGGACAAAAAATAGTTTTGTCTACTGAAGGTAAACATGTGATTTTTCATGCCTCTTTGTAGAACACGAATAGTTGCAGTAGAAACATGTAAGTGGTTTTGTAGCACTGTGAGTCAGCAAATGATTTCTAAGAAGTTCCTTTGTACAACATGAATAATTGCAGTCGGGACACGAAAAAGGTTTTGGTCCAGCGTGGCTAAACATGTGAATTTTTAGATACCGTTTTGTAGCGCCTGAATAGTCGCACTCGGGACAAGTAAAAGGTTTTTCATCACTGTGAATTAGCAAGTGCCGTTTTAGTTTTTTTTTTTCGAGAAGAAGAATAGTTGCAGTCAGGGCATGAAATGGGTTTTTCACCACTGTGAGTAAACATGTGATTTTTTTTATTTCTCTGAATAGTTACAGTCGGAACATAAAAAATGCTTTTCTCCACAATGAGTAGAGTCAGCAAAAGAATTCTTGGATATCCCTTTTAAGAACACAAATAGTTGCAGTCAGGACATGTAAAAGGTTTTCTCTTCTGTAAATCGCACGGTGGATTTATAAATTGTCCTTTTGAGAACTTGTGTAACTGCATTCTGGACAGGAAAATGGTTTTTGTCCACTGTGCGTTAACATGTGATTTTTTGTGACTCTTTGTAGAACATGAATAGTGCAGTAGAAACATGTAAAAGGTTTTGTATCACTTTGAGTAAGCAAATGATTTATAAGAAGTTCCTTTGCACTACATGAATAATTGCAGTCGGGACATGAAAAAGGTTTTTGTCCAGTGTGGTTCATCACATGAACTTTTGGATACCGTTGTGTAGCGCATGAATATTCGCAATCGGGACAAGAAAAAGGTTTTTCGTCACTGTGAGTTGGCAAGTGCCGTTTTCGTTATTTTTTATCGAGAAGTAGAATAGTTGCAGTCAGGACATGAAATGGATTTTTCTTCACTGTGGGTAAACATGGGTAATTTTTAGATTTCTCTTCGTAGTACATGAATAGTTGCAGTCGAAACATGAAAACGGTTTTTCTACACCGTGAGTCAGCAAGTGACTTCTTAGATATCTCTTCAAAGGACACGAATAGTTGCAGTCAGGACATGAAAATGGTTTTTTTCTTCTGTGAATCATACTGTTGATTTTTAAATCTTCCCTTTGAGAAATTGTATAACTGCATTCGGGACGTGGAAAAGGTTTAACTCCACTATGAGTCAGCTTGTGAATCATAGTGGAGTAAAGTGTTGCTCCACGGGGAAAACTTAGGGAAATTACTTTCCTCAGGGCCTCCTCACTAAAGCTAATGTAAAAGAAAGTATGTGTTGTAAAACCAGGTAGGTTTATTCTAGGTCAGACAATGTTAAATTGTGGAGATCTGGAAGGAATACAAGGCCGATAAAAATAATAATATTCTCAATTTTTTTCAAAATGACGATACGAATATATAAAATGTATATAATGTATCGCGAGTTAAAAATCTCTTGTTTTATTTATTACCGCAAACGAGATAAAATCAAGAAAAAGGGTATTTAAGCATCATCTCAGTACGTTGCGCAACTTAATTGTGACTTTCGGGTAAAAATTGTTACTTGGGTGTTACGTAACGCTTAGGGGGGGGGGGGGGCTGAACAGGAAAACGTTACGGCGCGTTACATGGGGGGGAGGGGGGGGTCAAAAATCTTCAAAAATTGCGTTACGTAATACTTGAACGCTCCCTTATAGACTTCTACCGAAGAGGGGGGAGAAATATAAACACAACCAAGTACAAGCTTTTTGGTACCAAGTAGAACACACAGGAACAATTGATCAGAAACATTGTTAAATATTTCTAGAATATTATGGCAGGGGTATTTTTTGTCTACGCATATCATCACTCCACCACCTATACACTTAACAAAAGAAGTAGAACGGTCACTGCGGAAAACGTTGTAGTCAAACCAGAGGCGGATTTGCAGTCTTGGCCGCCCTAGGCCCCAGACCATGTAGCCGCCCCTTTCTCAGTACCCATCATATTGACCAGGAGTATCCAAACTTTTCACTAAGTTCCTAGGGTCAAAACCGTTTTAATTTTCCTGCCATTATCATTCATGGTTCATGGGGTGAGATTTGTCCAGGTCTTGGCGGCGGATACGTCTGCCCACCTGCTGCGTGGCGGGCCGGATCGACAGAGACTGGGTGAGGGAGGCCTTTTGACCTTTCCAGCCGGACTATCTTGACCCATCGCCTTGCACCGCAGTTGGAGGGATGTATTAATACGTATGTCACTCCTGGACACACTAATCCCCAGATTCCTACCCACCCCTCATACCTTTTCCTTTTCAGAACTTCCTATCCTTCCGTTCCTTAAAAAGACCCTCCACGTAGTATCACCTAAGATGACATAGGTCGTGAGGGAAAATATTTTCCTCAAAGCCTCCTGTGAATTTTGGCGGGCCGTTGTTTGGAGACCCCTGATATAGACTATAGACTACATAATGAATTTACTTTATTGACAACTTTTATCGAAATCGATTCAGAAATTTAGTTAACTATAATAGCTGCTAGTTTGTAATACTTTCTAAGGTTTCAAGGATTTGAATAAAACATTCAAAACAGTTTTAGTTTTAATTTATTTAACTAGTTTCAGATTTATTCTCATACAATAATATATAAGTGTTTCACAGTTACAATTAGGGTTGCCAGATACGGGCTTATCTTTTTCTAGACATTTCTGGGGTTACAGACGAAGTTGGGGTTTTAGAGTCGAAATCCAACTAAAAATGTTGGCTGTTGGACGGGCAATAGAAAAAATATTACAAAATTACTAGTTAGGTATTTTAAAAGAAAAAAAGTTAATGATTAAAAAACATACCTTTATTTTTTGTGAAATCTATTAAGTAACAAACTGCATACATACCAACCATACCATATACAGTCATGGATAAAAAGTTATAGTTAGTCTCCAAACTAGTAAAAGAAATCAGCACCTCTTTATATATATTTAAAAAAAGTTAAAATAAAAATTTGAGCATCTCTTCAAGGCTTATTAATAAAACTTTGGTAAAAAACTCAACATCGGAGATTATTTACATACATAAAAACATAACTTGAAACAAAAATTTAATATCTCTTTGGCTAACTTAAAATCATCTTTTATGAAAATAAATCTGAATTAACTATTTTTTTTAAATATTTATCACTGGACTTTGCCATTTTTTAAATTTTTTGTCCGTCACTGCTTTGCGAAACTGATAAAATTTCTGAACAAGACTTTTCGAAATTGATACGAGTTGTTGAGAGGCGAGGCGTTGCTTGTTGGAATTGACAAAACAAAACCAACTATTTTGGAAAAAAAACTAACGACACGCAAAATTCCGGGACAATCCCGGAAATCCCGGCCATCTGGCAGTTACAATTCTCGTCTGCACTTAAGTGCAGCAAAATCATTAATTACATCTTCGCAATCCAATTTCCTTAAAAAATCTGCTTCTATGTTAAGCAAAGCAAGATTGTTCAGCCTTTGCTCCATCATTGATGTGCGTAAATAATTTTTTTACACGTCGTAAACGTTCGTTCATTCATCGTTCTCCAGAAGAGTTACTGGCGGGAGTACACACACACATTCGAAGAGCAATATCCACGTTTGGATAAATGGTTTGAAGATCTTCAGTTCGTAACCATTTTAACAAACTGACAGCATTGTTTCGATCCTTATTTTTCACACTGCAGTGAGCACGAAAATGGAGACATTCTTCTGAAAAGTGGGCTTCTAAATCACTAGAATAAATCATTTGCAATGTTTTTGCCTTTTCTTCGACTTCAGACGGGCTTAGTTTTGTCAATTGAGTAATAAAATTAAATTTATTATAAAGTGATTTGTAAGCACTGTAGTGTTGGTAATATGTGTATCTGTCGGGTAGGTTCGGGAATACCGAACCTAGCCGAAGCGACCGGACATCGGCACAATATAATAGCGAGCACAGAGCTCGTGCGGCGTCTTTCTCGTTAGGCGGCTTACAGCCAACACTGTAAATATTATATTCTAATAAACAGTCTCCGTGTATCAAGGATACTACGTGTTTTAATAAGTAACCTTGAAAACATCCAAGAGCGATACTGGAGATTAAGGGCCCAGTATTACCTGCAGTACAGGACATTACAAGCACCCAGTCGTTTTTTTAGTTCTGCTGATAAGGAATCGATGACAAGCTACTCTCAGTAGCTTAGCGGGTGTAAATTCTTATTGTATGTAATTTTATACAAAAAAAAATATATATTACCAAAAATGTAGTGATTCTGAAATTTTCGCGGCCGTTTGTTTGTTGCATCTCTTCACCTGTATTATTCTCGCCAGGAAGTAGCTTAGGCTTTCGATTGCGTCGAAAATCTCTTTCATATTCCTGTAAAAAGGACAGTTTTTTGCTTGGTTTTCGAAATCATCGAAATTATCTCGCATTTCGCCAATAAAATGTATAAGTACCTCATACAGTTCTATGACAATGGTGATGTCAATTTCCACACTCTGAAGTTTTTTACTTGTGGCGTTAATACGATTCAGTCCCCAAAACACAGTCATGATGGCCGTTTCAAAGCGTTCCAGTTTTAAACGAACACCTCTTGCTTCACATATAACGGCTTTCTTCTGTTCTGTGTCATTTTCGATCGAGACTAACGCTTTATGGATTTCATGCCACGATTCGCGTAAACTTTTGCATGCATCTGCACGAGCTGACCAACGAGTCGTTGATAGACTTTTGACGGTGAAATGGGCTTGTAGGAGATCCCAACGCTGAGTTGATGCTGTAAAGAAATTATACAGCTCTTGGAGTAGAGGAAAGAACGAACAAGCCTCTTGGCTGCTTTCAGCTGCACACTCACCTACTAAATTGAGCGAGTGTTCTGAACAGGGAACATACTCGGCAAGGGGAGAAAATTCCTTTATTTTAGCTTGTAGGCCGTTGTATATGCCTGACATGTTAGCTGCGTTGTCATAAGATTGCCCTCGGCAGTTTGAAATATCGATTCCCAATTCAATTAAAGTTGAGGTTACAATATTTGTCATTTTTTGTGATTTATGGCCTGTGTTTGGAATGAACATGAGGAAACGTTCTACAGGTGATCCATTGGGCAGGACATATCTGATTACAAAAGTGAGCTGGTCTACGTGAGATATATCCGGCGTCGAGTCGATGATCAGAGAAAAATATTTCGCTGTTAATATTTCCATTACAATTGTCTTCAAAACTTTGTTTCCCATAAGCCGAATGAATTCTTCGCATATTGTTGAAGAGAGATAACTCGTATATCCTGAGCCTCGATTCCCACAACGTGTAATGTGTTTGGCTAAGAACGGATCGAACTCAGCGATAAATTCTAATGACATCAAATAATTTCCATTGTGAAATGAACCAAATTTTTCTTCGAGTCCTCTGAAAGACAAACCACGTGATGCAAGCGCTTTTACACATGCAACTACTCGTTTCAAAATGTTTCTCCAGTAAATTATTTCTTCATCTAATTGTATCGTTAATGCGTGGTCAATGCGACCTAACGTGCTGCTTCGTTCGTTCGTAAGCAGGACAGATAATTTGTGAGTAGGCTAATTCTCATGGGTCGATACTCGGTAATTGGATTTTTTCCAATCATTAAAACCTTCCTTTCTATCAAACTGACTCTCCCCGCCATTAAAAAGAAGACAAGGTCCACAAAAAACATGTCCAGTACTTTCGGAATAAATTAGCCACTTTCGCAGAACTTTTTCGCCATTTAGAAGCTGACGTTCGAATAAATGTTCTGACAACTGTCGCACCTTATCTTTGTAAATTCGCACACTCTTAGAAAAATCATTTTGAATGTTTTGATTAGCTCCGTTCTTACAAATGTACCTAATAATCACGCGTGAACTCGTCAATTGTCCATTTGGCTAGATGGTCGCTGATTTCGCACAGTTCCTGGTCCGGATAAGGCTGCACTCCTGGTACTAGTGGAACATTTTTGGCTTCTTCCTGTAATCCACTTGCCACATCGATAAAAATATCTGCACTAAAGAAACATCAGTTGACATAACACCGCTACCACTTGGAACGTCGCACGTTGGATCAATGACATATGGTTTTCCAAAGAAATCGTCTAATTTCCGAGTTTTTTTAATTACATCCTGTTGTTTAATATCTTTTTCTTTAGCTCGCTTGCGATACTCAGCCCCACTTAACCTTTTCTTTCCATCCATATCTAATTATGCGAAATAACACTTTTTACGTGAGGTATCGTCCACGTCTTGTAAAATATTTTGATTTTTGTTAATATTGCAGTACATACACGTCGCGTCGCGAATACCTTTAAGGAATTAGGAAAACGCTCGTCAACTCGCTGCAATTGCTGCACGCACACTGGCACACTGACCACTGCCGGTACTGACTGCTGTCGCCTGTCGCGAACGGGGGCGTATTTCCAATCCCTACCGCGTTTCAGTCGCGATAGGGTTTGTTCCTCTGGAACGATTTCGGTCGAAAAATGGAGAACGGACTACTTTTATTTTTCTGCGATTGATATCGGTCCAAAAATGGACCACATTTCCTACCATTCGTAAAACATTTTTTTTTTTTTTCATAAGTTTTTATTCCAGTAAAAAAGAAAATAACATTTTCACTTACTTAACTAGAATATTGAATTATGTACTTTTTACATTGTATTACACAGTTTTTACATTACATGGTTTTTACATTTCATAACCTTAGATTACATTAGATTATTGTAATAATATAAACATTTTCTTGGCCAGCCGTTTATTTTAACACGGGGCTATTGCAATGCTAATAAGGTTATCTCTCTCTCTCAGGTTTATGTGGGACCTAGCGATCCGTAATGCGGGAAGGTTCTGCTTTTTTGTTCCAGAATGTAAAAAGAAACAAGATTGTTTGGGAAGATTACATAAATGTATTGTAAAGAGAAGTACATACACAAAATGTATCAAATAATATGACAAAAGGAATAGTAACAATTTAACAAAAACATACCCGATGGACCAGATGTTAAACCAAGCTAATCTATTTCTATTACACGTCGAGGATGCCGATGCGACGGGGATGGTAGCTCGGAGTACGAAGGGCGAAGTGTTTCGTCCCACACTAGGGGAAGGGTTCTCGAGTACAACCTTCACGGGAACTCGACATCAGGGGAAGGCCAAGGTCATCCTTCCACGGTATAGGTCCAGCAGCTGCTTCAATAGGCCTCAAAAATCTCAGAGGTTCCAGGCTCCCACGTGTCCCATCCGTAACAACGGTTCCAAAAACCTTCGGGGCGAGAACGAAAATTTTCTCGGGAGTCAACAAGACGGATGGTTGTTAGGATCAATCGATCCCGGCGCGTAATCAACAGGATTACCCCAATAACTTTCGATTTTACATCGGACTCGGCTGGCAGGTAGCCATTATCATAAAAATCGGAACAAACACATTCTCCAAGAACTAAAAAACTTGAACACGCTCCTCAAGCGACGCGTGAACTCCGCGGGACACGTTGCGGTTATCCTTAAGATTTTCTTACATGTCGATCAGACTTAAATTATTAAAGTATTTTGACTCATTGAAACTACGGCGGTTCCCAAACGCCGTCGTTTCCAGAAGTGTCAAAACCAGAGAGAAAGAAGTGTTGCCAAACCAATACGGGCTGTTCAAAATACCAGGTTAGTGGTCAGGTAAATTATTATATCACAAATTGATAATTATTTACGTGACATGCTTTATATATTTTGACCATAGATGTCACAAATCCGAACTCCATAGGCTACTTTACAACAATGCTAAAAATAAATAAAAAATCCTTTGCCTCTTAATCCTATTCCTACGTTCCTCCTCCCCCCCCCCCCCCCCCCCCTTTTTCATAGATTTTAACTAAAAATATATATATTTTTAAAGAAAATACCTTTATAATGTCACACTTTATAATTCACTATCATCAGTGGAAAGTTCATAATTGGCATAAATAACATCTTATTATTGTATTATTTTATAATCTCTGATTTATTTATTTATTATAGCTTTTGTAAGGTGATTAAGAGCGTGTTCACACAGAGCTATAATATGCGTGGGCTGGCGTATTTCGGCATATCGCTCGCCGTACATTCCAAATTGGAAAGTATGACGAGCGATATGCTGAAATACGCCATCCAACGCATATTATAGCTCTGTGTGTGAACACGCTCTTATGCATAAAAATACCTAAGGCGGTTCAGTCACTAGCGCAACTGAATCGCGGTAGGGATTGGAAATACGCGAGCGGGCGAGCGACGGAGCATGATAGGTGTGGCGAGGGCGGCTGCGGGGTGTGGGGGCGCGCTGTGTGCTGTGTGTGAACACAGCACACAGCAAAATACTCTTGCATATCACAAAATACTCTTGCATATCGCTAGCCATATATTCCAATTGGGAATGTACGGCGAGCGATAGGCCGAAATACGCCATCCCATGCATATTATAGCTGTGTGTGAACACGCTCTTATGAAACTTCCGAGCACGAGCGCGAGACCCTTGCGGCTAGCAATGACGTTTTCGTACGTAGAATATTTAGGTACTTAGGAAGTAATTTCTTGTTATCATCTGTGACTTTTTTGTCACGATTGGCCGCCCCTAATATCTGGCCGCCCTAGGCCCGGGCCTACATAGGCCTTAAAGAAGGAGGTAGCGCAACACGGCATAATACCCCAAAAACTAATAACAAAAATACTTTTGGTCTTGAAAATCTAAAATCGTAACGAATTGAAAAATCTTTATTTAGTTAGATTGGTACCTAATTATTATAATTTTTTATTCAAGTTAAAAAGTGTTAGTTTGTAATTAAATAGACTCAATTATAAGGTACAAACGTGTTTTATTATCAGGTAAACAATACACTAGTTGACACAATTTCAAACAGAAGAAAAATAACAAAAGAAGATTGTTCCGGAACTATCAGTGTTGCCAGCATCAAATATTCCAACACCCTCCCTATTTGATGATACCCTGATTGCAAATAATGCATCTCATCAATTTCTCTCTATCCAAAGCTTTGGTGAGAGAGTCGGCTACCATTTTAGTTGTAGGGATGTATTTGAATTCAATTAGTTGGCACTGGATCTTCTCACGAAGGAAGTGATGTCGCACATCTATATGTTTGGTTCTGGCTTGGTAACACCCATTCACGGCTAGATTTGCCGCTCCCTGGTTGTCCACGTGGATAACTGTAGGAGTGTCATATACTGCACTGTCGATTTCCTGAGCCAGACCTCTTAACCACAATGCCTCCTGTGTCGCAGCAGACATGGACATGTACTCTGCTTCGGTTGTCGATAGCGCCACAGTTGGTTGTTTTTTTGTCCCCCAAGAAACAGCTCCTTTACATTTAGTAAAAATGTAGCCTGTCACAGATCGCCTTTCGTCACAATCACTGGCCCAATCAGCATCACAGAAACTAACAATTGAAGAGGGTGTGCATCCATCAAACTCCAGTTTCCAATCTGCAGTACCCTTTAAGTAACGCATAATTCGTTTGACTGCAGCCCAGTGCGCTTGACCTGGATTGTTATTGAAACGACTCACATAACTAACCGCAAATGAAATGTCAGGTCGGGTAACTTGAGAGGCAAATAACAAACTACCGACTGCCTCTTGGTACGGAATATTTTTCATCATGGCTGAGGTGTTCTCATCTTTTGGTGATTGCTGTTTCGAGAGTTTTTCATTAGGACTTAGTGGTGTGTCCACACGGTTGCATCCATACATATTGAAGCGCTTCAGAACCTGTTCAATATAGCTCTGTTGACTTATCCACAGCTTCTTGTTTTGCCTGTCTCGAGTCAACTGGAATCCCAACACATATTTGGCTTCACCGATATCAGTCATTTTGAAACTTTCTTTGAGCTGATTTTTAACAGCATATTTTTGTGATTTGTCTAATAAGTAGTAATAATTTTATCGACGTAATCTTCAACAGACTTACAGTTTTCTAACTTTGTTGTAATTAGGGTCCTTAGTAACCCGACGCGCCGTGTAAGACCTTTATCGTCGTAAGCAGTAGCAAGATTGTCCCAGGCTTCTTTCGCGGTTGTAGCAGACTGGACATGAACATAGTTAACAGGTTCAATCAACAAAACAATCTTGGAACGACATTTTTTAACCTTTTTCTGGTCTGATTCCTGGTCTTCTAAATATGCTTGAGCTGCGAACTTCCAGATGTCATAGTTCTCACGGCCCCTCAACTTTTCAATAGGGAGTTGGAACGACATTGTTCGATTCAAATGTTAATCACAATTTTATACTAAAAGTCATTGATCACAACACAGTGTCTTTAAGCATGATGTGGCCCATAACCTGTTAGTTTGTAATTAAATAGACTCAATTATAAGGTACAAACGTATTTTATTATCAGGTAAACAATACACTAGTTGGCACAATTTCAAACAGAAGAAAAATAACAAAAAAAGATTGTTCCGGAACTATCAGTGTTGCCAGCATCAAATATTCCAACAAAAGGGAGGGTAAATGGTAAATTACCTTGAGCTGGACTTCTCTAGTTTTTGAACAGCTTATTGATGTCGGGTGTCATATTCGTGGTAGTAATTTTAAGAATCGACTAGAGATGTTCATCCGTAAGCCTTAAGTGATGTTTGTTCTTATTTATTTTCAAAATTATGTTCCGTTAAATATTAAAAAATATCGAACTAAGCTGGGGTATGACTCAGCTTTATCGAGAATGTGCCGTAATTTCAATGAGGCTTATAAAAAACATTCAATTAATTTGACAATGTCAACATTGGCCAACTTCAAATCATCTCTTAACTAGCTTTAAAGCTCCCTATTACGTTGTTCTATAAACTTATGAACCAATAAACTCATTGTTCTAAAAACTTGTTCCTTGTAAAACTTGTTAATTATTATTTTGTAATGTATAGTATGTGTTTGTGTGAATGAATGTAATGTATATGTAAGTATTATATTATCAATGTTGTGTTTGTCTTTAATTAGTGATAGCATGATATCAACCATGTTCAGTGTAATTGTATCTGTGAAAGCTTTGATGTAAATCACTGTTGACAAACCTAATAAAAATTAAAGTAAATAAAAAAAAATAAAAAAATAAATAAAAAAACGGAAAACATCTGGTTCAAGTTTGAGCAACCCTGAACTAGACAAACATTAACATTTTATATACGTGTACATCTCATTCCAACTATAATTTGCATTCTCCAATACACCGTCTACAAATTTTTGTATCTTGCATCACACTTCATCACACATACATGTATAATCTTGTATCTTGTATCACACTCATAGGCGTAGACTAGGTTACTAAAGCCCCGGTGCAAAAATATTTTGACTTGATAAAACCTAAACGGTTTAGGTTTTATCAAGTCAAAATATAAATTCTTTAAAGATACAAAGCTACTATTTTATCATCAGCTCTTTATCGTGCACTAAATGCACAGCAAAACTACTTAGGGGGTATACATTAATTACGTAAGCTGTTTTTTTTATATTTACTCCTCCCGGCCCTCCCGCCCCTCCCGCCCCTCCCGCCCCTTGGTGAGATTAAGTGAGATTTGGTTGGACCCCACCCCTCCTCCTCATGTGAACTTGACACTACAGTCGTTAAATTACTACATTTATTTTCATAAAAACTTAAACTAATATAACTTTCAGGTATACTTTAGCACTATTCACTACAATGTTCAACTTTTCACGGAGAGTTATCAGTGGTTAGGTTTTTTATGTTCCATACACAAAATCAAATATTCAAAATACATAGTGCTTTGATGAATACCGACATAGATGTATATAATATTATATACATCTACTAGCAGACCCGGCCACACGTTGCTGTGGCTAACGAAACACAACGCCATTACCCAACCTTTATAAAATCCACACCACCCGCTTGCCAGCTGCCCGCTGCCTGAATTGAATATTTGAATTTCTTGACTTTACTATAATAAGCATGTTTTTATACATATAAACCTTCCTCTTGAATCACTCTATCTATTGGTGAAAACCGCATGAATATCCGTTGCGTAGTTTAAAAGATATATGCGCACATACATTTTGAGCGACTTCATCAAATAAAATAATTCAAATCAAATACCTACTTACTCTAGGACATCTATTTTCCAATTTCTTCCATAGAACGAATTTCAAAAGTGGCTATAGTACGGCCCGCCAGCCGTTTATGTTTTCTTTAAATTTCTCGGCTTTTCTCTAATATAATTTACATGTATTATACATATAAACATTCCTCTTCAATCACTCTATCTATTGGTGAAAACCGTATGAAAATCCGTTGCGTTTTTTAAAAGATTAACGCGCACATACATTTTGAGCGACTTCATTTTATACTATGTAATGATAATGATAATGATGATGATGATGATGATGATGATGATGAATACCGATGACCATCACGAAATATTCCGTCTTTGTCTATGGCGAAAAAATTGGACATTTTTCTGTGGTGAAATAATTTGACATCCGACGCACCTTCAACTCTTCTATTATAATTATAATATATTATGATGATATTGGACATAATTTTGGTATTTTATTGATTTTGTAAGAATCATTTCAGTAATTAATCAATGTTCAGTTGTCAAGTTCACTCAAGTTGTCTTATATTGTAATTTTGGTGAATCAAATGGTTTTTTTTCTAAAAAAATGTTTGTATTAAGCATGTCCAGTGCCCAGTCATCCTGAAAGTTTACCAGAATTTATATATACACTGTTACACGCTCATGTCGCCAAACTTAAGAGCTTATTATTTATGAAAATCTAAGAAAATAATACTAATTAATTTCTTTTTAGCAAAACAATTCAAACAACAAAAACAGATTGTAATAAAGTAGTCCAATATCATCTTAACTTTACTTTTGCGAGTAAAGTTCGGATAACAAAATGGGCACCCTCACATGTAATATCTTAAATAGATCAGCTGACCAAGTGGGAAGAAATATTGACTTTGAAATTTTGTTTATAAGATCGATTCGTTCACCACAAAAAAAATTATCACAATTTTTTTATTTTGCAGCTTATGAAAAAAAAGGGTTCATAAGCGGCCAAAGTTTCACGGAGTGAGCACGAAACAATGTGTATATAGGCTATATCGCCGACAAGTTTGCTGTGTTTCCGAAGAAAATATTATATAATATTAGCTGACCCGGCCACGCGTTGCTGTGGCTAATAAAACACTTTGTAAAATCCAACCTTTGTAACCACCGCCGTCTTTGAGTTTATCGCGAAGAGATAGACAGATGCCGCGGAGGACTTTAATTTATAATACGTAGAGATGGTGTGAAAGATTATAATAATGTGAATGAAATGCTTAGGGTAACTAACGTATTTAAGTTAAAAAGGATGAATACTGTATCCGTCTAAATAACTTTCCAATTATCCCATTGTACGTGACCATTTTTTTTAAAAAATGAGTATAGTAAGCTATCCGTAAAAGATTGATGTATGCCATCGTGGACTTTTTTGTAGATCTATAAAAGAGGAATATCCCACCATACATTGTTTTGTTATATCTCAAATGGATTAGGCAGCGTTTTCGATGAAAGCTACCAGGCTGCTTGACTTTTTCCGACACTTCTAACAATTATCGCTATGTTTCAACCAATTTACACAAATCCTTGACAAATTACATACCTAAACCTTCCTCACGAAACACTCTAGCTATTAATCTAGTGAAAACCGCATGAAAATCCGTTCAGTAGTTTTCGAGTTTATCGCGAACAGACGGTCAGACAGACGGCGCGGGGGACTTTATTTTATAATATATGTAGAGATTTACCTACTGAAAAAATAATACGGAGTGCATGTAATAGTACAAACAAGTGCAGTGACACAAATATCAAAGACTGTCAAGAAAGGCATCTTATAATTTTTCAAGTTGATCGGCTTTCAATACTCGTATTATATACTATAAAAGGATCATGATACGAAGTGTTTCCAAGAACTCACAGTATTTTCTGTTTGCAGTATTAGAGGACACGATGGATAATAATTCAACTGTGGAGAAATTTATCACCATAAAGATAGAACCAGATAATCGGGAAGAAGACAGAGTTATTTGTTCAGATGTGGAAATTGATATTGATCTCCAGAATATTAAAAAGGAATGCAGTGAGCACTCTTCAGAAGTTAACCGAACTGAAGGTACTAACTTTTTATTGTTGCCGCTTTTACCTGATGGCCATTCGTATACGGATATTTACAAGCGACTCGAGTTTTGTGCACGTAGCAAACGCACCGCTTGTGATTATCCGCCATTCTATTTTGCTGGTGTTCGTACACGACGCGACGCACCGACTGCGGGTTTGATGCCAGTTGCACGCTACTGTTAGTGCTGGTAGCATCTACTCCTATTATAGAAATTTCGTCCGAACATGATCTGAAGTTAAATCCATGAGGCGTCGATTGAGGTTGAAAAAAGATAAACGATTGATGTTGAAAATTAAGGAAAGAAAGGTCAATTTAACATCATTCTCATCCTTGGCTGCAACAAATGCCTTACAATCAGAGATGTGCAAAATGGGTACCCAAAACCATTTGAAATGCAAAATGGAAATGGGTCAAAACTTTTCCATTTGAAAATGCAAAATGGTTTTTAAAAAAGCATTTCAAATGCAAAATGCAAAATACCCATTTTCAAAATGCATTGAAAATGCAAAATGGTTTCTCGGGTCAAACGAGAGTAAAAACTAACAGCCTTCTACCTTCTATTAAACAATTATTGAATTTTAAAACAACTTTATTATTTAATAATAGCCATCAACTTGTGGAATAAAAAAATCATAGATACTGGTACATACTGTGTAAAAAAATCTTAAATTTGTGTGGAATATAATAGTATCTATTATTAACTGAATAATGTCATTTTTAAGGAATTTTTCTTAGGGCCATCATCATTTGTATAGTAACTCTCAAGTGAGGGGACATTCACCTGTGAACAATAAAGAAATACAGGACAGTGAGACAATATAATATGAGGTTTTCTAGTGCGCACCCATTATTTGTATATAGATTGTCACAGAAAACTTCATTAAAGTAGGCGCATTAGAAAACCAAATATATTATCTATATTATGTAGGTGTATTTTAAATATACATAATTTGCCTTAACTTTCTTTACCTAGTTAGTGGTCTTGGTCACATAAACCTTAGCCATTATTAGATTTAAGAAGAACAAGCTTCTCAAAAACATCATCACTCATCTTTCTTCTATGCGGCCTCATGATCATACCTCCATATGAAAAGAGGCGTTCAACTGGTGCTGAACTCGGAAGACAAGTATTGCACTTGATGAACATGTGCCTAACAGTAGGGTAGTCATGCAACATTTCAAAATCGGTTGAAGGTATTGCAAGGCTTCTAAATCCGGAATTCCTGCTGTTGCTGCGGAAGAATCAGATGAATCTTCATTATCTTGGAAAAAAAATAGGATTCATCCTGTACAAGACAATTATTTCCACTTTGTTGAGTTACATTAGATTTTTTGGTACTTTCTTTTAATTTCCTTATTTGTAGTAAAAATACTGAACGGACTCTGTCCTTTTGTTGTTTAGGAATCCACTTCATTTTAAAAAATGAGGTTAATGTTGCCAGCGTAAAAAAATAGTAACTTGTATCAAAAATTGAATATTACAGCGTCTGCTTGGCTGGGCTCCTACCAGGGAGCAACTTGACAGACATAAATATTTCTCATATCGAGGTTAAGGACCAATGGACCGACAGAGTGAATATAGTAGGAAGAATGTTGCAAAAATGCATTTAAAATGGAAAATGCATTGAGAAAAGCATTTAAAATGAAAATGGAAATGGGTGAAAAGAAAAACCATTTAAAATGCAAAATGGAAAATACCCATTTTGCATTTTGCATTTCCATTTGAAATGGATTTATTTGAAATAAAGCACATCTCTGCTTACAATTAACATTTAGTTTTTAGAATGGGTGATTCAAGAGTCTTCTTTTATGACGTTTTTATACCTGTGTTCGTCGCTAGTGTCACTGACCTTTGTATTAATTCTACAGCTGCATTTTAAAGTATGATCAAGTTCAGTATATTTCGGGCAGCTTTTGTATGCGGAAACCGGTTTCAAAAAGTAGCATATCGGTAGGTCACTTGTGGTTGCATCACAATCATTACGAGTAGCTTGTAAATTTCTCTGTACGAAGGGCCTTAGGGCCTAGTTCTTCAGTTTCTTCTAAATTGGATTTGATTTTTCTCGCCAACAGTTGTTTTTAATTATGGAATGTTAAGTACATTTGAGGTTGTTGCTTTGTGGTGTGTTGGTTAGTAAGGTACTTATTTTTCCTTCAACTTTGAGTCCAGTGTTATAATACCGTCAACATTTTGATGGATGTTTTCTTTAAATTCTTCTTTTAATTCATTGATTTTTATAAGTAAAGTCCTTACAATTAATCTGATTGTTGATTTCTCTTATAGGTACGAGTGTGAAATTTAAACATGAAGAAGAAGCACGACAACATTGCGATCGAGGGGAAAGTAATTCCAAACCCTTCGAATGTAATGAATGCAGCCATAAATCTGCTTCGAAATCTCTCCTGCTAGCTCATCAGCGGACCCATACTGGAGAAAAACCGTTTTCATGTTTAAGCTGCAACTATTCATGTGCACGAAAGTCCAATTTAAATCGACACTTAAAGACTCATTCTGAAGAAAAGTCATCTGATTGTTATAGCATTGCGTCTACTTGCAAGTCCTATTTGCGAACTCACTCTGGAGATGAACCATATACATGTCCTTTCTGCAGAAAGACATATTCAAACAGGTCTATCTTGAAAAGACACTTTTTGATTCATACTGGAGAAAAGGCGTTCGCGTGTTCAAGCTGCAATTATTCTTCTTCACGAAAGTCTCACTTATCAATACACTTGCGGACTCACAGTGGAGAAAAGCCATTCTCTTGTTCTGAATGTGACTATTCATGTTCAAACACATCTGGCTTAAAAAGGCACTTTCTGATTCATTCTGGAGAAAAACCATTCTCCTGTTCAAACTGCGACTACACTTGTTCACGGAAGTCTCACATGTCACAGCATATAAGGACTCACACAGGAGAAATGCCTTACGCATGTTCGATTTGCGGCTATTTAAGTTCACGGAAGTCCGCTTTAAAAAAGCACCTTTTGACTCACGCTAGATAAAAATCGTTCTCATGTTCTAAGTGCCGGTTTTTATCTTCACGCAAAAAGCCTTAGAAAGCATATGCTTTTACACATTGCAGAAAGCCTTTCTGATGTAGTAAGTGAAGCTAATCGTCCCATCGAAAAAAGTTCCAGCAGTCTCGAACTGGAGAATTAACGTACTCATGTTTCGTGTGTTCCGCCTTTGGTTTGACCATGAATATTAACAAAAGTTGGGTGTAAAGCTTCCTAGCTCATATGATATATAATTATTAAAACAGTAATACGGTGAGCATATAACAGGACCTCTTAAGATGCGAAAAGTATGGCGGAAAGAAAGTGGCAGAAAAGAATTGGAGAGCTTCTTGAATAAAATCATTGTCTGAATGTAGAAAGATGTACTAAAATCAACTTCTGTGAAAATCGGGAAAAGAAAATGACCCTTCACACCATCTTTATGTCTATGACACTGGTCTGCAATGAAATCCTCCTTCAAGAAATTACATCATTAATATGAAGATTTTAATGCTCTGAATTTGTTCCCGTTGGCCAATTTTTTCTATCACGTCTAGATTTTGTGATATGAATTTTTAATTATTTATTAAATTTAATTAAAAATAAAAAAATTATACAAACTTTTTCTGCCACCACTTCACATAAAGTTGGGACATGAAAAACTTTGTAAAAGCTATGAACATGGATGGTGCAAGCTTTCAAAACAAAATTTCTTAAAAAATTGAGAACTTCTTTCTGCATAAAGCTTTAGGATGCAATATGTCACTCAAGATTCCATTTTTGGACTCGCATGTAAATTACTCGTGAAAATCTCGGTGCCTTATCAGATGAGCATGGTGAAAGATTTCATCGGGATATTATGCATATTGAAAGACGCTACAATGGAAAATGTAGCAGCAATGCTTGTTAATTTCTGTTGGTCAATTCACCGAGAAACTCCAATGAAAACGGTGAAAAGAAAAAACTACAAAATAACTTGAATTGTATCATCACAATGAGATAAATTTACTGATATTTTTATAACTTATGACTCTAAAAATAGCATTTTCGACTGTAAAACTTAAGCCGTAGTATTTTTTTGTAGTTGTAATGTATAATAATATCTTTTTTTTAAATAAATGGACATAACTAACTAACCATCACGCCGTTTCCAACTCGGTCTTGGCACACACTCTGTGCCTCATTCACATTCATACATCGTCTCATACACACTCTTCTATTATTCTGACTCTTGACATGGCCCGACTCAAGTATCTGATTCACTTGCCATGTCTTCCTCGGGCGTCCCCAACTTCTTCGACCATTCACATTTGCGTAATATATTCTTCTTACACTACTTTCATAATGCCAGAACCCACCTAAAGTTTTATAAAAACTTTGTCCTGACAATAACAAACACACAAAAAAAGAATTATCCAATGTGGTGAGTCGTTCGAAAGTTATGCGCTTAGCAACACATTCAGCCATTCATTTTTATATTATAGATTATATGTGTATATATTTTTTTTTTAAAATTAACGTTAACTGGATTTGTGAATTGGAATTGAAATATTGTATGAATTCTCATCCTTCGATCCAAAAATAGCTAAATGGTTAGTAGACCAAGGCAGGACAAATTCGGAAATTTTATTTAAATATATTTTCCGTCAATAATTTATCGCAAGGGTCTAATTTCTGTAAAATAATATACGATCAGATGTTTCCCACTTTGAAATCCTCACTCAATATTAACCAACATGGGTTTATGAGTGGAAAATCAACAACAACTAATCTAATAGCATTCACGAAATTTTCGCAAGATAATATGGATCAACGTGTACAAGTAGACGCAATATATACGGATTATAGCAAAGCTTTTGACCTAGTGGATCACGACATATTATCACGCAAGCTTATGCAAATCGGCGTCCACGGTGACCTTCTTAGATGGCACTCATCTTATGTATCAAACCGTAGTCAAGTCGTAGTTAAGGGTGGCTTTAAATCGGACTGGGTAGCCGTCCCATCGGGTGTGCCTCAAGGATCTCTATTGGGACCGTTACTTTTTAATATTTACATTAATGATTCTAGGACAATGCTTGAAATACTCCAAAACATAAGGCGGCCAACCGTTCCGCATTCTGCGGGACCGTCCCGCATTGCAATATTGAATAAAATAGTCCCGCAAATCGTCAAAAGCGACCCGCATGTCCCGCATTCCTATATATGTTTTTAATATTGTCTATGCTGGACAAATAAACTTCATCTATCCCTAGTCTATTCTAGCCATTTCGGTTCATCCGTGGTTAAGTTGATGACAAAATTTGTGCCTAGAAAAGGTTCGAGTTCAATCTAGGGATTGGTTTTTTTATGTTAATCAAGCAACAGTCAAAGAGCACCAGCATAAATGAACTAATACCTAGATCGATATCTTCCGGCTTTTTGTTCCCAACTGGCTTCAACACATAAATATACCATTTCAACACTATTTTAACTGTCAAAATGAAAATTTCATTTCTCTGACGTCACATACCATCGACAAGGATAGTGAAAAGTAAAAAAAAAAGGATACTACCATAAACAATATAAATCCCTACCCACTACCCAATTTATCAGCCTAAAAATTATTTTAAAAATAAAATATCCAAGATGTTAAAAAGTATTTAGTTATTAATTAAATTCACAAAATAATATACAAACATATTTTAAAGGTGTTGAAAGATATTCATTACAAAGCAGTCTTTTTAGGATAATTTTATTAGGATTGCCGATTTCCAAAAAAAATATGTTCATTGTGATGTCTAATAAATAATTAAAAAAGAACAAGACAAGTAAGATAAATGAGGACAACAATTTCATCCTATATTGAGCATACTTTAAATATATGCACTCAGAGAGAGCCGGAAAGAAAATCTTCAATACTCGTAGCGATGCGTTCCGTTGCATTATTTTGTTGGGCGTATCTCAATTGACGCCTGGTCCCCGCCATTTGCAACTGCATTCTCCTCTTTCTGGGTGTTAAGAGTTGAGACTTCCTCTTACCTAGAAAAACACAATATTTCAAACAAATTACCACATTATTCAAAACAAAAACCTATAATTGCACCGTGTAAAAAGGTAGTCCAGTTAAATGACCAACTTTACCAATGTGCTGTTTCCGCGGGGGAAGGCAGAGAGGACAGACCACCAAACAACTCAATCTAGCACACACTCCTTGCCTCGTTCACATTCATACATGCTATTCTATTATTCTGACTCTTGACATGGCCCGACTCAAGTATCTGATTCACTTGGTCAAGCCATGTCTTCCTCGGCTTCTTTTACCATTCACATTTGGAACGTGTACACTATTTTCCTCGTTCATTCGCTCTACATGGCCAAACCATCTGAGCGTCCCTTTCTTAACCTTACTCAGTATGCTTACATCAGCCTTGCATTCTTTGCGGATCTCCACGTTTCTCACACGATCATGGATGGTTTTACTACACACATGCCTCAGGGATCTCATTTCTACAACATTCAATCTACTTTTTTCCTTCCTCTGCCAGTTCAATGCCTCACTGCCATACATCAGGGCGGGTACCAGCAGTCCATTACAGACGAGGGGATTTTTCACAAAAACGGTGATATACAAATCATCCAAATATTATTAAAATTTACTTATAAACGTACCCAATCTCTGATTTCATCATCTGCCTCTTCTTTGAAGTCGTTGATTTTGTCCTCGTAAAAGGTAAATCTCTTGTGGAAGTCCTCCTTGTATCACTGATATTACATTCTGGTATTGATTATCAATTATTTTATCTGGAAAAACACAATATTGCAGGTCAATTATCACATTATTCTAAACAAAAGATACCAGACGCCGATTACCAAGCGAACGCTTACCCGGGATGCTTTTGAGGATCGAATTGCTGCTGCTGGGCTTCGGGACACTCCTTAAGTGGGTCGGTAACTTATGTCGAATTGAATCAATATCTTCACAGCCTTCGACACCGCAATGATATCAAGGAATCATTTTCACAAATATTTACGCCGGTGTTGGGAGGTTAGGAATATCCGGTTCGAACAATGTGCTATCTCTATTTGACATATAATACCATAGATATCCTACTAGATATACTACTCAGTTCTCAACAGTCTTTCTATGGAAATTTGGACCAATAAAATGATATGGTCATTAGTCATACGTCACAACATGGTCACGACACAAAAAAGTTCGGAGTTATACCCCCCTGAGCACCAGTGTAGAAGTAAATTTGTTTATCTTCATGTTCTGAGTATAATTTTAATGCGCCGCATACAGATATTCTTAATTATAAATAACCAATTTTGTGTTCAGAATGTTAAATTCCACTTGGATTCATCTGATGACATATTTCAACGGAAAACATTATCTTATTCGAAGTGCAGTTATAAAATTCTAGTTGCAGTTGTATGTGCTGCCAGAATCAAAGAGTAACCATTTTCATGTTCTGAGTGTAGTTTTAATGCGCCGATTTATTTTAACCAGTTTTGTGTTCACAATGTAAATTTTTAACTGGATTCATCTGATGATATATTTCGAAGTAAAACATTCTCTTATTCGAAGTGCAGATATAAAAATTCAAGTTGCGGACTATGCAGTAGTGTAGCGAGGGGGGTGGACCGCCCCGGGTGCCACCCGATGGGGAAGTGACACTACGACGGGAGGTGACACCCGACAGTGGAATAAAAATTACGAAGGATATTGTCACAAAAATATTGAATACGGTGTTATTTTCGTATTACCCTTTTCCTTCTCAGAACTTCTACTCTTGTCCTCCACACAGCATCCTCAAAGATTATATAGCCTCTGATAATTTTTTGTTTCCTATGTGGAACCAATGTAAAAATAAAAAAAAAGTAATGTTGGGCTGGGGTTTATGCCGTCACATTTGATTTCTTTGATTGTTTGATTTGATTTCTCATCGAATTTCGGGATATTTCCAATGCTGTTAGTATGCTGTTCTCTAGTATGCTGTACTGAAGATGTCGTAAAAAAACGTTAAAAATATGTTTACAAACTAAATAAAATTACTTTATATATTTATAAATTTGAATATTTTAATTTCAAACCTCAAAAAAGATGAAAAAAAGATAAATCACACACCTACATTTTTTTCCAAAAGCCGAAAAATTGTAGTAATACGAAATTTTGAAATCATATTCCATTTATGTAGGGAATCTCATTCTGGACATTATGGATCATTACTTCTGGACTCCGTTGTATGATGGATCCAGATTCCTCTGATTATGGTCTCAGTACAGGGTATAGACAATAATAAGTCATAGGTAGACTCGGTAGCGTAGCGAGGGGGGGGCGGACCGCCCCGGGTGCCACCCGAGGAGGGGGTGACACTCGAACGTGGAGAAAAAACTTACGAAAGTGCAGAATTGCAGTAAAAAATATTTTACACGTTAACACTGACTATTATTTTGCTCTATGGCTTGGTTGGTCGGGGTTTCCCGAAAAATGTTTTTTTTTTGTTTCTAGCTCAGTCGGGGATTTCCCTGAAATATTCCTTGTGTCATTCTAATTTCGTTCGTGTATTGTGATTAACGTAGACTCGTGAAGTGAATTGTTATCTATGGACTGACGTGAATTAGTGAAGAAGTTATTATTGTGTTAGCGTGTTTAATAGTGCTGAAAGACCAGTTTGAAAAACAAGGCAGGTAGGTGTGAATTTTTAGATACCGTTTTGTAGCGCATGAATAGTTACAGTCGGGACAAGAAAAAGGTTTTTCATCAATGTGAGTTAGCAAGTGGATTTTTAAATCTTCCCTTCGAAAACTTGTATTACTGCAGTCGGGACATGAAAAAGGTTTTTGTCCAGTATGGGTAAGCATGTAAATTTTTAGATACCGTTTTGTAGCGCATGAATAATTACAGTCGGGACAAGAAAAAGGTTTTTCATCACTGTGAGTTAGCAAGTGCCGTTTTAGTTATTTTTTTCGAGAATAAGAATAGTTGCAGTCAGGACATGAAAAAGGTTTTTTTTCCACTGTCGGTAAACGTGTGATTTTTAGATTTCTCTTCATAGTACATGAATAGTTGCAGTTGGAACATGAAAAAGGTTTTTCTCCACACTGAGTCAGCAACTGACTTCTTATGTATCCCTTTTGTGAACACGAATAGTTACAATCAGGACATGAAAAAGGTTTTTCTCTTCTGTGAATCATACTGTGGACTTTTAAATCTTCGTTTTGAGGACTTGTATAACTGCATTCAGATCGTGAAAAGGGTTTTACTCCACTCTAAGTAAGCTTATGAATCATAGTGGAGTAAAGTGTTGCTCCATATGGAAACCTTTGTAAAATTACTTTCTTCAGGGCCTCCTCAGTGTAGCTAATGTAAAACAAAATATGTGTTGTAAAACCATGTAGGTGTATTAAAGGTAAGACACTATTAAATTGTGGAGATCCAGAAGGAATGAAAGGCCGATAAAAATAATAATATTTTCCCAATTTGTTTATGAATTACAATTTAAAACAATAAAATAAGAGGTGTCAATATCTTTTTCGAGATTTTTCTGTTTTCAGATTTTCGGTTGAGTTTCGCTTATATTGTATTCATTTAATTAAATATTACAATTTGAGGTTTTACTCATAAAGTTAAAATAAAAATAAAATAAAATAAACAATATTCGCATGGACCTATAGCGAGTTTGAAATCTCTTGTTTTATTTTTACCGCAAACGCGATTAAAACAAGAAAAAGGTATTTAAGCGACCTTCCAGTACTTTGCGCAATTTAATTGAGACTTTTAGGTAAAAATAGTCACTTGGGTGTTACGTAACGTTTAGGGGGAGGGAGGTACAGAAAAATGTTACGGCGCGTTGCATGGGGGGAGAGAGGGTCAAAAATTTTCAAAAATTGCGTTACGTTATACTTGAACGCCCCCTTTACTATTTCACGATTGAAATTTTATCGTTACACTCTGAACACAAAACTGGTTTTAACCTAAGTATTAGTTATTATGTTTTCATGACAGCAAATGATTTTTTTCAGATTTTTGCAGCATATAAGAATTGAAGACTCCACACGGAACTGTAATTTGTAGCTATATGGCTCGGTCGGTCAGCATTCCCCAAAAATTCTGTTATTTTATTTTCGTTCCTAGCTCCTACTATTGATTTATTGGGGATTCCCGTGAAATATTCCTCGCTTTTCCCCTGTGTCGTTCTCATTTCTTTCGTACATTGTAATTGACGGGAACTCGCGGAGGAAATTATCACCTATCAATTGTTGAAAAAGCTGTTATTCTGTAGTGTTTTTAATTTTGAGGATAACAATTTTTTTTTACATATTTGACTAGCTAGAAATGTTTTTTTATATTTTAGGAAGTCAAAATTTGTGTTTTGAATTTCTCAAAAAAAAAATTTATGGGGGGGGGGTGACACCGCGTTTTCCGCCCCGGGTGCCACCCATGCTAGCTACGCCACTGGGTAGACTATTGATGTTTATTCCGAGATATTGTACAATGGTGCTTCGTAAGAAGCATAAATATACCAATCCCGTAGGAAGTCTGAAGGCAAAGAGAACAATGGACAGCAATCACACCCTTTTATATATTCCTCATGCTGTCTCACTCATACACGCATGTCTCTTATAATATATACTGCAAGACATACGTTCACCACACTTACTTTTTATCTCGTCTAAAAAATATAATAACTATTCCAAGAGAACCAAAAAAAAATACATTTTGGATTCACTCCTATTACCAAATAAACGCTTAATTCTTGGATTTGTATTTACCTTCACATGCGTAAGGGATTTATGTTATTAAAAAACATAACTTTCTTGGAAAATGTGTTAATTCACGTGGTAAGGCTTAAATAAATATTAATAAATCTTTAAAAAAATAATCAACTTTTTCACTGAAACTCTTTTTCCTAAATTCAATGTAAGTACCTACAAAAGACAAAATGAAAATGTTCAAAAAATATTAATTTTACAAATCTGGAAAGAGATAATCCAATTATTATATCTGCAAATTTGTAAAATTATATCAAACTACCGTAAAAATACTTTATTAAATTTATGAAAATAACATTTTACAACTAATTTTGTGTTTTTTAACATTAATTTTACATTAGGTACTGCTTCGTATTTTCACCAATGCATCATAAAATCTAAACAATGTTTTATTATTTGAGCGTAAGTTCCCTCACAAAACACAATAATCTGTTTGCTTTATAATAAGGAATAGCTCTATTGCGTACAACATGTAATTTGTTTGAATAAAATACATAATATATTAAATAAAAAGTGTGCTATTTATTTCACGCAGTAGTAAAGAAGTAACCGTATAATATGATATTTCTCTCATTTAAAGTAACATAATTTTTTTTTAATATTTCATCATTAATATATTTATTTTAAACACCCTTTACAGGGACTTTAATGACGGGGTTTTTGGGTGAGAAAAAATTGAAAAGTATAACAATCTTTTATTTTTATTTAGTGATATACTTATTAAAGATTTTTTTATTTTTTATTAGTTTTTATATACATATACATGTAATATAATCATGAGTAATTACATTTTCAGGTTACAAACGCATTAAACTCAAATCATTAAATACTAACATGCAACATTGATTAATAACAGTATAAACATATATATGTATATAATATATAACCTTTACGAGAGTGTAACTACTCGTGTGTAAAGGGAAGAGAAAAAAATATATATATATATTTTGAATTAAAAAAATTAAAATTAAAAATTATAACACATACATTATATTTACGTACTTACATAAATCGAATTTGTAAAAAAAATAAAATAATATTAAAAAAAAATAATAATTTAAAATAAATTTTTAAATAAGTATTGTTAATTAAAGGTTAATGCGGTTCTAAGTGGCTAAATTATTTAAGATATTATTGTTTAATTTATTTTTGAATTTATTGTAGTCAGGTTCTAATCTCAGCTCTATTGCTAGTTGATTAAACCACACCACTCCATTGTACGTGTAGTAGTGTTGTGCAAAACTGGTATGCATTAATGGCGTACACAAGCGACCCACTGTGTTTTGCCTATTGCTCTCAACGCGGACCATGGCGTGGTGCGACTTATTAGAATAGTCTTTGTGTATTTGAAGCAGTGTATTTTTTATATATGTATTTTTTAGAGGTGGGACTTGAAAGTCTTGAAAAAGTTGAGAGGTTGAATAATCTGATGGTTTCTTAGTAATAATTTTGATTATTAATCTTTGAGTAATTTCCAACGGTAAAATTGAGGTTTTGTAAGCTCCTCCCCATGCAACAATACCGTATTGTATTATCGAATGGGCTAGAGCATAGTATATATTTTTAAGAATTTTTAAGTTAAGTATATTTCTTAAATTAATAAATATGTATATAAGTTTTCTTAATCTATTTATAGTATTGGTAATTTGAGTCTTCCACTTAAGGTTACTATCTATTATTACACCCAAATATTTTATTTCTTTTTTATTTGCTATGAATAGACAGTCATTATTTTGGCATGTTAATATTTTAGTGGTGCATTTTTTTGAATGAATTTTAATATTTAAGGCGATAGGAGGAGATTTTTTGTTATTTATACTAAAAGGTATATAATAGGTTTTTTCAATGTTTAATGTTAATAAATTTTCGTCAAACCATTCTTTCAAGATATTAATATCATGATTTGCAGTTATTTCAAGTTCATTCCATGAATTTGCTTGGAATATAATTGCAGTATCATCTGCATATGAAACAAGTTTTCCTGTTATTGGTAATTCAAAGATATTATTAACATACAAGATGAATAGAAGAGGGCCCAAAATCGTGCCTTGTGGTATTCCAAAGTCGCTTGTACTCGGTTCACTAAGAATGTTTTTTATTTTTACATATTGATTTCTAGAGTTAAGGAAACTTTCTATCCATGTGTTAGCGTTATCTATAATTCCGATTTCGTTAAGCTTGTATAGTAATTTTTTGTGACTTATGCTGTCAAAGGCTTTCCTTAGGTCTATGAAAATTGCAAGAGATTTTTTGCCTTTGTCTAGTGCTTGATGTATTTTTGTTGTTAAATCTATGATTGCGTCCTGTGTGGTTATTTTTGCGCGAAAACCAAATTGTTGGTCACTCAGTATATTATTAATTCCAATAAAAATTTGTATTTGCTTTTTAGCTACCTTTTCAAAAATTTTTGAGATATTTGATAATACTGATATAGGTCGGTAGTTATTAATTTCTTTAGAGTCACCTGATTTATAAATCGGTGTAATAATAGTTCTTTTATATATTGATGGAAAGATACCCTTTTTAAGACTATTGTTTATAATATATGTAATAGGCTTTTTCAAAAAGTTAAGATGTGTCTTTAGATTTTCAACAGTGATCCCATCAAACCCTGGTGCTGATTCAGTTTTTAGGTTTTTTATTATATCAACAATTTCTTGTTCAGTTACCGTATCGAATTTTCCTATGTTTTTTTATGATGTTACATCATTTTCTGCGGTAGATGTGGTATTATCTACGATATTAGTTATTTTGCTTGCGAGATTTTTTCCGACATTAGAAAAAAATGTATTGAAAGCATTTGCACATTGTTCAGGGTTATCCAAAACTTGTACCATATTGTTATCAATACGTAGCTTTAAAATGTCACTTGTTTTCCTTTTTTTATCAATTATTTCATTTATTGTTTTCCAAATTTGTTTATTGTTGTTTCCTGAATTCAATACCTTTTGTTTATAAAATTCCTCTTTGGTAGTTTTAATTAGTGCCGTTAGTTTGTTTCTGTATTTTTTAAAGTATGAGATGATTGGATAATTTAGTGGATATTTTTTAGTTAGTTTAAATAGTTTTTCTTTTTCTCGTATAGAAACCACGAGGCCATGAGTGATCCATGGTTTAAGTTTATGTTTAAGATAAGTTTAGGTTTAAGTAAGTTTAGGTTTAAGATATCTACTAATTCAGAATAGTTATTTCACTCCATTAGTATTCTGGTCAATTAAGAATGCATGTGATTATTGGTCCTAGAATTTCTACACTGAAATAAATCCCGATTTCATAATCAGATCATTTAAAAGAGTGCTGTTGTTCTACAGAATTGTTGGAATACCCATTTTTAAATTTAGAAAACGAAAGAATTATGTTGTTGTATTAAGCACAATACACTGTTCTAAAATTTGGCGCGTGAGTATGAATATAAATAATACAAAAAATTAATCACCAAAGGTACCGTTAGACTAGGAAAATAGTATTAATTTAGGTCCATATTGCACATTGGAAAATATTCCTTGAACATGAAATTACTTTGGGATTGTTCAGATTTCAGTACGAGTCGTGCCAGTAGTTTTTTAGTAAGAGAAAGAACTAATGTTACAAAAAGAAACCATAACACCAATTAAGAAAACTTTTAGAATAGTCGTTTTCATGAGATACCAATATAAAATTACTTACCACACTCTCTTTGATTTCATGCGTCTGATTACTTCCTAAACCAAGAATAGTTATAGTAAAAGCATGATTATGGTTATTCTTTAGAATGAATACGCTCGTGTGCAGTTAAGTGTGTCTTCTGTGAACATACATAGCTACAGTAAGAGCATGAAAAAGGTTTGTCTGTAGTATGAATAATCTTGTGTCTGGTTAAGCTTCCTTTTTGTGAGCATGAATAGTTACAATAAGAGTATGAGAATGGTTTTTCTTTAGTATGAGTACGCTCGTGTGCAGTTAAGTTTGACTTCCGCGAACATGAATAGCTGCAGTAAGAACATGAGTATGGTTTTTCTTTAGTATGAGTGCGAATATGTGTAATCAAGGTTGATTTGTCGGAATATGAAGAGCAACAGTAGGAGCATGAAAATGGTTTTTCTTTAGTATGAGTACGCTCGTGTATAGTTATGTGTGACTTCCGTGAACACGAATAGTTACAGTAAGTGCATAAGAATGGTTTTTCTTTAGTATGAGTAAGGTTGTGTCTAGTTAAGCTTGATTTACAAGAACACAAATAGCTACAGTAAGAGCATGAGAATGGTTTTTCTTTAGTGTGAGTGCGAATGTGTTGAAATAAGTGTGATTTGTCGGAAAATGAATAACTACAGTAAGAGCACGAGAACGGTTTTCCTTTTGTATGAGTGCGCATATGTCTAGTTATATTTGACATCCGTGTACATGAATAGTTACAGTAACGGCATGATAATAGATTTTCTTCAGTATGAGTGCGTATGTGTGCAATTAAGTGTGCTTTCCATGTACACGAATACCCACACAGGGAACACGAGAAAGGTTTTTCCTTCATATGAAACCGCAAGTGGGCCATTAAGCTCGGTTTCGAAGGAAGTTTTTGGTCACACTTAGAACAAGGGAAAGATTTTGAAGTGTTTGATGCTGCATCTAGAAAAAAATAAAACATTAAAAGTCTCATTGATGCGATGTACATACATCGCCTCTGAATCTGAATCAGTTAAGTTCATTGGGAAGAAAAGAAGCATTTTTTAATTAGACTGTTATTAATCCGAAATAATATATTTATTTAAATTATTTGAACACGTGTTGCAAAAGGTAGGACCGTGTAGTGGCCCAGAGCAAATGGACCTACGACTAATAAATTCAGTACTAAAGGCCAATGATTTGTCTTTTTTATCTTCGTGGCATTCTAAGATTTTTGGGTAAATGTTTTCTGATATTTGGAGGCGCTAATCGGTTTAGCAATACCCGATTTCGACTGCATACTATAAACCGATACTCGATTCGATGTAAGTACAATATTTTTTTTTTAATTTGGAGAACAATTTGAGTATTGATTTGGGATAAAGACTAAACAGGACAGAATACCAAAAATCTAACCACCTTTGCGCTGATATTTAAATGCTCAAATCTATGCAAAGGAAATTTGGTTTACCCGTCGTTTGATGAGTTCTTTCAGCGAGCTCCATATAACCCTTATTAATTCCCGGAAGCTCAATATAAATTTCTGGACATGAAATTTGACCATCTTCTTCTTCAATCACTGGTTCAGTTTTGATGGAGTCTCCTTCTACATTAGAATGCCTTGTTTCACTTAATTTACCTGATAAAAAAAAAATTATAAAATATCACTAAAGCGTCGATGACGCCCGGCGAGTTTAGAAGCTACTATCTGGGAAATTCACTATCTGTTCGTAAACTCGCCCAGTGTCGTGTTACTTGCTAACTAGCAGTGACTAGCAGATTGTTGACAATCTACGAAAAAAAGTTGAAAGGTCGTCAACTTTACTCGCCTACACGCTTGCTCCGCTTGCTGGTGATTAGTTTATTTATGTTTCCAACATGGCTTCCGATAAACAGCTGATTTCGACTGTCAAACATCTGAAGAATTAGTTCACGCAGGCGTCGTTATTCTTGTTACTGGCGCTAGCAGCGGCCTCAGTTTCCTACGCTTCTGAGCGAGTGGACAGTTTTGTGTGTCATCATGACAATCTCACTCGCCGATTTACCCGCTTTTAAACTTAGTAGATAGTAGCTTGTAAACTCTCCGTGTGTCATCGAGCCTTTAATAATAAAGACAGTGACATACCTGATAATATGTTTTCCGAATATTGAATATGGATAAATTGATGATCTCTATTTATTCCCGTAAAGGGCGCATCAACACGTTCTTCCGAATTTTTCCGAAACTTGATGGAGGTAGAATCCATGCTTCTTCGTAAGGACTAGGTGGTTTTGTTTATCTGAAACCATTCCAATATTAGATCATTATGACTGTGATATATCGGTCTATTAAATTAATACTTACTGAATAATATTGTTCAGTTGGAAACGAATAATGCAATCCCCGGCATGCAAAAACTTGCAATCAGTACCAATTATTTTCAACAATATTTTGCGCTTGAAAACCAACTACTTTATCGAAATTTAAAAATATTTTAATATCTACCGGTAATGTTCTGAAAAAGATAATCTAGAAGCTTGATATAAAAGAGACAACACAAAAGCTACCGCTGTAAGTAAACCTGGAAAAAAATTCTACCTATTTATTTTTAATTTTAACTTTATGAGTAAAATCTCAAATTATAATATTTAATTAAATGAAGACAATATTAGCGAAACTCAATCGAAAAGCTGGATACAGAAAAATCAGAAAAAGATATTGGATCCACTGGTAGAGCACTTTCCATGTAAGCAAAGGGTCCTGGGTTCGAGTCCCAGTGGAGCTAATATCTTTTTCTGATTTTTCTGTCTCCAGATTTTCGATTGAGTTTCGCTAATATTGTCTTCATTTAATTAAATATTAATTAAAAATTATCTAGTTTAGAAAAACACATTGAGTCGACGACAGAATGCATGAATTGCTAAAAGTCTTCGAGAATTCAGGCTTCACATGGTTACGGGGTGTTTTTTTCTTGCAGCTCTATGGTGAGACTTCTACAGCTTGGAACCGGTTTAGTAATTTTTTCACGGTGCAATCCAGTAAATAACAGTCTAATGAATGTGTGTAAAGAGTTAATAAGGCAAAAATAAATTCAAAAGCTTGCTTTAAATGTTTTCAATCGACATACAGATATACAAATGACAACTGTTTTAGTTTTGGTCGTTCAGCACAACACTATTTTTCGTGGTACAGTAAAATATTAGTTAACAAATTACTTTGTTAAACAAAAGCAGCACTTTATGACGAATTGAGGAATTTTTTGACAGCCAATTATTATTTTCAGTCCAGGTCTACAAAATGACAAAATGAGTGAAGCCAATTAACATAACGTAGAAAAAGTGACAGCACAGCGTGCAGTCGGAGGACATTTATCCACAGAAACTAAAGATTATAGACATTAATTCTGGATTCCGGTTTAGATCTGTGTTGCCAGGTTTTTTGTGCTTTCGAACCCGTCTAGTTAAAAATACCGACAACATTGACGATTTTATTTTATTCAGCCGAAGATTTACCAAGGTGATGAAAAAATCGTAGGAACTGCGTAGAAATATACATTGCAATATTGCGTAAACATCTCGTCGAAACGTGTTCCATTACCGATAATCGATGCGCACTGCGCTTAAACCAAATTTTATAGTTTCATTGCATTGGAGGCCAAATCGGAATACAAGAGCCGAACCTATTTCGTGTCATGAAAATGTAACACATCAATATCAATGCAACACTGAGATTCCATCTTACACATAAGAACTAATTGTGGTATTTATTGTTAAAGTTAGTGACCGACCGAAGCATGGGTTTCGGTTTCGGAATCGGCAAGTTTCGGCAAAAAATCTAGTTTCGGCATCAGTTTCGGTTTCGGCAGATTGTCTGCCGAACCTTCGGCCGCACCGAAACTCTGCAAAAGATTTCGATAAATGTTAAATTTAGTCTTAAGAATGTTGTGATTGTAAACGCAATTTAAATTAAAATACTCTATTAACGGGTCCTTCTTTTATAATTTACATACCTAAGTGTTGATTATTGACAAATGTTGTTCCAAGAAATAGTTAACATGTTTGTTAATTTTTAGTAATTTAAAAAAAAAATTCACAAACTTTATTTTTTTTTTTTATTTCATATAACACATATTAACTGGTTGTAAGTGTAAAAAATAAGCTAAATATCAGTAAACAATAGATTTTTAACGTGTCTAAAAAAGTTTCTTTTCGAAGATTCGTTTGCGTTTTCGGTAGAAAGTCACTTTTTTGTAGGTTAGGTTAATTCGGTAATTCGTAAATTCACAAATTTCGGACAAAGCGAAAGCATTCAAACTTTCTATCATAAATCCTTTAAACTCTTTATAAAGTTCAACATGCTAACGACAAAGTAAAATACCTATTATTTTATATTTTCTCATGTTTTGGTAATTCAAAATGTTTTGGAGTAAAACAGGTGCCATTCGTGAGTTACTTGAAAACATGTTTATTACTTACATTCCCTGCAAACGATCCGATTTTCAGAAGAACATGCAGAATATACTATTGCATATTTTTGCATTTATATTCGTTTCATTTAGACATTACAAGCATTCTCTAGACTCGATTTCGGCGGCCATCTTCGCTGCATAGTCTCATAAATAAACCAAACCACTCACCGTTACCTTAATAATAATAATAACATTATATTTATATAGCGCAGTTTTGTGACATTTCACTTCAAGTGCGCTTAACTATAATAAATTTAAAAATAATCCTACAGTGCTCCTTATAATATTGAGAAAATAATATACAGTATTTACAAAATAATGACAGAAAAACAAAATTAACTAAAGAACATACAGTATTTACAAAACAATGATAGAAGAACAAAATTAACAAAGATAGTGCTGTTATAGCACACACGGGACAATAATAATAATAGACAATAGCGGTGCTATTGTAACACAGGACAAAACAAGAACTTTAAAACTAAAATATAATATACTAACAGAAAGGCAGTTTGCGTTTAGACATGAGAGATATTCTGACATAAATTCGGATACGAAAGACAAAATAAAAATACAATTATGAGGAAACCGAAACCAAACAATTACGGGAAGCTTGAGAACATGGCTTATTTATTTACTATTATTACGTATATTGAAAAGATGCTAGGATTCATGAATGGTATGATTTTTTAAATAATTTTGTTTTTAAAGCCCGTTTAAATTCAGCCAAATTCTGGATGTTAGTAAGAGAGGGAATGCGAGCCTTAAGAGGGAATGCGGGCGGCGTTTTTTCCATACAAACGTATTCCCCGTTTATCTCTCTGCATTTTGACCCTAGAGCAAATTTTGTTTACATAATATAGATATCGACCACTAGCGTGTCGGTGCGTTTTGCTTTTTTTGATAATTTACTTCTTATAGAAGTTAGGACCTTCCAAAAATGAATAAAATTGTCTGGTTTAAACGCCGTTAAAAGACGTTCAGTATACAAACTAAACAATGTATTTTTTAAAAAAGCAAAACGTACCGACATAGAATATTTTCTTCTAATACAGTTAGTAAAAAAAAAAATCGGTCCAGTTTTGGAGAAGAAAAATGGGGAATACAAAACATCGATTTTGACGATTTTATTTAGGTATTTTCGGCCTGATATGCAGTTGTCCCTTTCGCTCAGTTCCCCTGAGGGGAGCGCGGAGTGGAACAGAAGACATTCGTTACAATACATATCGACGATATTTTTAAATGACCGGCATAGCTCTTAAGTTCCGCTTTGGGGGAACTGAATTCAAATTTCAAATCCAGTGCACAATTTTGGCGGCCATCTTGTTTTTTCTCGGGTTATCCACTGATACGATTCCAAAACGGTCATTTTGAATTTCTACAGATCTTCACAGATATAGTTGAAATAGCTGTTGGAAAAGTTAGTATGGAGCTGAACTTGAATTACATTGTAGGATATTATGTCAAAATGCACAATTTTGGCGGCCATTTTAATACATTTAGTTCTATTTATTATTATTATTTTAGTTCTGCACCGACATGAAGGAGGTTATAGAAAGCCATTTATTGAATAACCAACACGTCTGCCGTAGGTCACCACAAGTGGTTCGCTATGTTTGGTGATTTAGTAGAAGTTCATGGGATGAGGTTTGGCGGTGGATGCGTCTGCCTATCTGCTGCGTGGTGGGCCGGATTGAGAGTCTGGTTGAGGGAGGCCTTTGAAGGAATGGATTCATACATCACTCCTGGATACGATGACCCAAACATACCTACCTCATACTTTTTCCTTTCCCGAACTTCCTCTCCTTCCTTTCTCTAAAAATATCGTCAACACACCATCCTCGAATAGGCCCTTAGAGATTTTTTTTCCTTGGAGCCTCCAGTAAGGATATATTATCAAATAAAATAAAAATATGAATAGAAAAAATATACGCTATTTTATGTTTTAATTGGTTATTTCATTTTTATTTTATTCTTTCTCTTCTCTTTTTTCTTTTGATATGCTAAACAAATAACAGTTAGGTACTATATTTTAAACTTCTTTTTTATTATTTTATTTTATATTCCTTCTCTTCTTTTTATTTCCTCTTTTTATTTCATCAATTTTCTTTCCTTTTTGTACAAATCATTCTCCATATGTTCATACCCATAATTATTTGACTGTCCTAAAACGGGATAATACTCCTAGTTGGGCAGTCAAAATTTAATAAATAATGTATATAAATGTATAATATTGTGCTAAATAAACAAATAAATAAAAAAAATAAAAAAATTCTAGATTACTTAGTTTTAACAATGTTTATTTTTTATAAAAAACCGACATGTTTCGTTAGCAAAGCTCACTTCCTCGGGATTAACTTAAAACTAATTATAACAATAGGCAGACTTAAAGGTGGTAAGGGGTGGGGATATTCGCGCATAATTTACAAGGGGAACAAGTTTAATAATGGTTATTTCCTTTTGGGGTATTATGCCGTGTTGCGCTACCTCCTCATTTAGCTAACGTTTCGGACAGCGTTACAGTGTCCATCATCAGGGCAGATGTGTGATGATGGACACTGTAACGCTGTCCGAAACGTTGGCTAAAGGAGGAGGTAGCGCAACACGGCATAATACCCCAAAAGGAAATAACCATAAAATTTTTGGCCGCGAAAATCTAAAATCATATCCAAGTTTAATAATGGGTCATTTAAAAATATAATTTTTATAATATTTATAATATTTAAATTAAAAACTAGGAAATCTGTTAATTTTGAATAATTGTGCCAAAATATAAGTTTGCTGTCTTTGGAGAAGTAAAAAAATATTAAGTTTCTGTATATTATATTTATATTATTACTTTTATTTTAATTCTTTCTGTTTTGAAAGTACGCTTAATAACCATTATATTTATATTATTACTTTTATTTTAATTCTTTCTGTTTTGAAAGTACGCTTAGTAACCATTATATTTATACTATTACTTTTATTTTAATTCTTTCTGTTTTGAAAGTACGCTTAGTAACCATTATATTTATATTATTACTTTTATTTTAATTCTTTCTGTTTTGAAAGTACGCTTAGTAACCATTATATTTATACTATTACTTTTATTTTAATTCTTTCTGTTTTGAAAGTACGCTTAGTAACCATTTTTATGCTTTTTAATCATATTAATATTATGCTATTTAACTTATTTTTTGTACTTCAATTAAGATAATTTCTTTACCTTGGTATTTTATAAACTATAATGGCATTACCCCCTATTTAAACAGGAGAATTAGGAATTATGTAGTTAGGCGGTTTGAAAAATATGTGTACACTTGTTGTAATTAGCATCAAGAACTATCTGTATTTTTTAATCTGTTATATTTATGTATGTCAAATCATTTAGCGTTACAGAGTCCAACTACCTTGATGATGAACATTGTAACTCTGTCCAAAGCGTTGGATAAGAAAGAGTCAGCGCAATATGACGTAATTATCCTCAAATAAATGACGATCCGAAAAGGGTTTTTTTTATTTGGGAGAACGAATATGGATAAATGCGATTTTACTGCATATGAACATTTGCATTAAGAACGTGAGAATGGTTTTTGTTTTGTAAACACGAATGTTTGACTTTCGCAAACAGCTAAAGCTTCAGTAAGGGCAAATTTTTCTTTAGTATTAGTACGAAAGTGTTTAGTTAAGTTTGCTCTCCCGTTGCAGTAAGAGCACGAAAAATGGGCAAGATTTTTTAAGCATGAGTGCGAATGTGATTAATTAAGTGTGACCTTTGCGCACACACATAGCTACAGAAAGAGCATGCAAATGGTTTTTCTTTAGTATGAGTACGAAAGTGTATCTTTAAATTTGACTTCCGCGAACATGAATAGTTACAGTAAGAGCATGAAAATGGTTTTTCTTTAGTATGAATGCGAATATGTGCAATTATGCTTGACTTTTTGGAGCATGAATACTTACAGTAAGAACACGAGAACTGTTTTTCTTTAGTATGAGTGCGAATGTGTGAAATTAGCCGTGGTTTTTTGGAACATAAATATTTACAGTAAGAACATGAAAATGGTTTTTCTTTAGTATGTTTGCGAATGTGTGCAATAAGGCTTGACTTTTTGAATGAAGAATAGTTACAGTAAGAGCATGAGAATTGTTTTTCTTTAGTATGAGTGCGAATGTGTCTAGTTAAGCTTGATTTCACTGAACATGAATAGTTACAGTAAGAACATGAAAATGATTTTTCTTTGGTGTGAGTAAGCGTGTGCCTAGTTAAGTTTGATATCTGTGTACATGAATAGCTACAGAAAGAACATGAAAAAGGTTTTTCCTTTGTATGGATCCGAAAATGAACCATGAGGCTTTGTTTAGAAGATAGTTTTTTATCACATTTAGGACAAGGGAAAAATTTTGAAATTTTAGGTTCATTTTTGCTGCTTTTATGATCAACTGTTGTCGTGTTCTTTACTCTCAATGCTGCATCTAGAAGAAATAAAAATTTCACGGTTTATTTATTTTATGTTTGTACTTGATAAATAGGGAAGAGTAAGCAGTACGATTAATCAAATAATCGATAAAAATCGAAAATATTATCTAACAACGCAATAAGATAGCGTGGATTTCGGCGATAAAATAATACAACTGCGTACCGATCTCCCAACTCGCTATGAGGGATTTCTTGGCATACTAAAAACGTCAGGTTAGTTAGTGAAATATAACAGAAGTTCGTTAAAACCTAGCATATAAAATGGTCAATGATAATGGATTTTTATGGATTATATCATTATAAATTTTTAATGTCTATTTGGCGAAGCATCAGTTCCATGTAGCTTTCTATGTTAATTTTGAAGTTGTACTCCAAAGTCAACGTTGATGTTCAAAAAACATTTTTGTACTTAATTGTTTCAGCTTAAAAACCTGTGTTACAGCATGCAAAGGAAAGGATTTAAACGATCTAGTAAATGTTGAATGTGCTGATTATTTGTATAACATAAGTTTTGACCATTTAAAAATTAAATGTTTGAGAATTTTGAAACTAAAAATGATTCAGTCAGGGGGAAATTTTCACAAATATTATTTTGTTAGGTAGAAATTTGTAATAATTTGTAAAGAATTGAGAGATTTCATGCGGACAAAACTATGTGTTCATATTCCGTAAGTCTCTGCATGCGCAAACAGTTCACCGCAACTTGCAAAAAGAGTTTTTTTAGAAAATTTTATATAATTGCATTCTAAGAATGAACAGTTAATGATACATTTCAAGATTACCCAAAGGGGGAAAGAAAACCAAGCTTCCAAATCGAGCCGCAAGGAGGCGCTAGTGTAGCATATGACCATCATAATGTAAATGTAATGAAAATGTCAAAATTTGGAGGTATTATTAATATTATAGGGTATTTGGTAAAGAGTGAGTTGTAAAAAACCCTTAATCAGTATGCATATAATTGTAAATTCAGGGCTTGACAGATCCAGTCAAAATAAAAATACCAACTGGAGACACTGTACTATGTTGGATGTTATATGTTGTGATTGTCCTATTTTATGTTTAACGTCACTTACCACTGAACACTTTTGATTTCTCATTTATCTAATTTCGTGGTGTAGAGTACTGTAGAGCCTATTACTTTAAACTTTCCTGTCACTTTTATTTAAACGTTACCTTAAACTTTCATGTCTATGCCACCTCTTACTAAAATATTGCAATGAATTGCGTGTCTATAATCTCTTTTGTCTGTGGCCACGTCAGCTTTCTAAATTTTGTTTATATAATGGCTTGTTATCATTTCGCATGTCATTCTCCTTGCTTTCTCTCTTTGCTCGATTCTCTTGATCTCAATTCGTCTTTTTGCTTCTGCTAGACTTTTAAGAATTACTCTAAATTATGGTCGCCAGTCAAGTGTTCAGACCAGAATCATCTCGCTGTAAAATTATTCAACAGAATAAACAGTTACAAATATTCAGTACAAAACACAAGTGTTTAACTTCAACAAAGGATAATCTCAAACCTATTTCAATGTCACCGTACATAAGCAAATTATAAAGCAAGCAGGCCAATTCCTTGCCTGCATAGTTTAGCAAACAAATATATAAATTATATATATATATTTGACTTATGTAAATAACTGGATGTTTAAAACAAACCCAAACAGTTTCTTTTAATTTTTGATCATATAAATTTTATCAAAATTTTAACCGTAATTACAGTCTGGCAATTAAGAGTAGAAAATAATAAAAATTTAACTACAAAATTTGTAGGCTGGCAACACCAATTTAACTGTCAAATATTATTTTAAAGCGCAATGACACTGAATAAGCTGTAAGTATAGACCAGTGGTTCCCAACCTTTTTATGACCCGGTACCACTTGTACGTTTATTTTTTCGACACGGACCACAAGCAGTGGCGGGGTGGAGCGGCGCCCCGGGTGCCACCGCCGGACAGAGTTTCACCTTCCAAGAGCACAATTCTCTATCCACCCCCCCCCACCCCCCCAGGACGGACCAATTTTTTAACTTTTTTTTGGGAGGGGGGGGGGTGACACCTCGTTGGCTAGCCACAAGGCGTATTGATAAGAAACAGATAAACCAAAGTCAAAGCGGTCCATCTTCTCTGCTAACCCTTCTATAATTACGGTCGTCACTCACAATCAGAAACAGGTAGAGTAACGAAGCGCGTAAGGCGACTGAAACGAGGTAGTGTTTGTAAGGTGATTTATGCATTACAATCCCTACCGCATTTCAGTCAGTAGCACGACTGAAACGCGGTAAGGATTGTAAATACGCACCCGGGATGGATAGCACAACGGGAGGGGCGTAATGGGATAGAGTGGGACGGGTTCTAACAGAATATTTACCACAACGGAGGGGGTAGGATGGGGTGGGGCGAAACCAAAGATATTTAAATACAGAGAGATATGCTATGGTGTCCGCGCAACTGTCGCCGGACTACGCGCTAATTAGCGCAGTTTTCATACAAAAAAAAATTTTTCATTTCGTTGATTTTTTGAAAATGTGCATTAATATTGGTTAACAATATATTTTGAATAAGGAAAGAATTCGTTCATTTAGTTTAACGTTCGTTTGGTTTATTCGTTAATTATTTGTTCTTTTAGTTTATTTGTTAATTGGTAAACAATATCGGCGACACCCGGAAGCGCAGACCCACATAGTAAAAACAGCAGATAGCACATCTACTTATATTTCAAGGTACAATAATGATAAACTGAATATAGTTCCGATTTTTTTTATTCAGATTTCTCGCCTGGGGACCGCCCGCGCGCTGGCTCGCTTATTGACTCGCGGACCAGCTTTTGCCTCTCGCGGACCACTGGTTGGGAAACCCTGGTATAGACCATTGTAAATCACATTTTTTAGAAAAAAATTAAATCGTAAAAGCATTGTTGTTAATGACATAAATTGATTAAATGGTGATTTGCTTTCATCTAATTTAACATAAATTTGAATTAACAGTAGGTAGAAAGTATGAATCACTAATGGTGAGTTTAGTTACATTACTTTTAGATCTGAATGACTTAAAAATATTCAGATCTAAAATTAGTGACATGATCTAAATCCCGGGCAACGCTAAGCTAGAATTAAATAAATGTGAGCAATTTATATTTTATTACAATATCGTTATTCTTCTTTATGTTAACACAAAATTGCAAAGGTATAATATACCCATTGCAATTCTAATTTTGAGATCATTGCTTATCTACATTGCAATGAAAAAAAAATCCCTTTAATGACTTTTAATTTTTTTACAAAAATGTAGGTTACACAGCTTTGTATTTCCACCATGAGTTATATTTTTAGTACTGCCATTTGAACAACAGTGACGCCCTCCTATGTTTTCTACTCTTATTTGACAAACTGTTAGTAATTATCGCATGCAATCATTGTTTATTACTAACACCTGTAAAATAATCGTAACTATTTCATGTACCAATGTAAAAGCCGTATGGGCGCATAAAATCGTTAAATAAATACAACGAAAAATAATGAATTCCAAAGATGTGGCTGTCCGCAAACTTAACAACATTAATAAAGAAGGGTTCAACCAGATCAAACTGTTAGACTGTCTTTTGCCTGTGCCCTTCATTTGAATGGGATTTGCGAATTTAATAAAAATTATATCAAAGAATTTTGACTATACCCGCCGTTTGGTGAATCCTTTCAGCATGCTCCAAGCATTCCTTCTTAATATCCGTGAGGTTGACATCATATTCTGTACATGGAATTTCACTTTCCTCCTCCTTTGTTACTGGCTCTGCTTTGATGGTGACTCCCCCTATATTAAAATACTCTGGTGTACTAATATTACCTGAAAACAAGTATTTATACTAAAAATTGGATTTACAAAACGAGATGCTTGTAATGTCGTTTCACTTTTGGTAACTTGAACAGGAGTAAAACACAATTAAAATGTTTTTAATCGGAAATAAAATTGTAGGTTTTTATGCGGATATATTTATCGATCGCATGTATGGTGTAAACAAAGTCCGCATAGCCAACATGATAGCCAACGTCCGTTGAACGGACAAGGCACAAGAAGAAGAAGAATGTATATAGAGTATGCGGGGATCAGACAAATGGATGAATGCAAAAAGGGAACGCTGGTGGCTTACACTAAGTTAAGTATACGAACAATAAGAACGTTGCAGCCAACTCCCCCATTTCCCGCATCCTTCAAAAATTTAACTCAATTCAAAAAACCACAAATACCGATATATTTTTTGACTCCCTTCCTCTATTTAAGAAAATCAGTTTTAGCACACTGAATTCGCAAACACAACACACACATCCACTCACATCCACACACTCACACGCGCACCCTCAAACACACACACACACACACCCTCACACACCCCTCTCCTTCAATAATTTACTACTTAATTTAATGACGACCGCCGTAGTCCAGTGGCTAAGACTCTTGACTCACATTCCGGAGGTCGCGGGTTCGAACCCGGCATGCGCAAATAATTTTTATTTGATTAATTTGTGTTATTTCACAATTAATTAATTTAAAATAATATATAGTATATTTGCGGCATGTTCCAGAGTGGAAGATACTATCAGTATCGCCCTGGTGTAAGACCACCATTCAGAATTGAAACGTTGCTTGAAAATGGCTTTAGCCGTGTTTAGTGACCAGATCTGAATAGCCAGGTACTTCCCAACCTTCCTCTTCCCCACCTCCTTCCCCTCCCACACTACCTTCAGCCTCACAACATACCCCAATTGGGGATGCCATAGTCTCACTGGCTCCAGACGGGAGCAGTTGAGATTCTTGTGCGGTATTAACTGTAAAAAAAAAAAAAAAATTTAGGTATAATCTAAAGATGATCTAAACATTGAACCACTGCTACTCTTCGTAGAAAAATCGCAACTGGGGTGGCTTGGCCATGTACTAAGAATGTCTGATGACTGAATTCCGAGGAAGATACTGTGTGGGAATCCGGAGGGTAGACATCCAGTGGGCCGCCCCAGACACAGTTGGGCGAGGTAACTCCAGAAACTGTGTGAGGAGAGGATGGGGCTACCATGGACAGAGGCCGAAAAATCAGCACAAGACAAGGACGTATGGAGGAGCCTTGTCGATGCAATGGGTCCCCGACCCGAATAGGATAAGGGGAAGAAGATGATGATGATGATGAATTTAGGTATAATGTATTATTTATCTCACAAAAACATAAGTATATAACAGCGACATGTCATTGGTGCCAATTATTGTAACTATTTTCCATTATGTAATAATGTACTGTTTGTTTCTGCAAAATAAAAAATATATAAACTTATAGGGGGTACCGCCAAAGCAATCGTGAACAGTCGATAACTAAGTAAAAACCTACAGTTTTATTTTCGATTATGTTGCGTCTGATTGAGACTAATGTATTAAATAAATAATTAAAACGAAAATAAATACCCGAAACGCTTTCCGGGTAGGACTCCGAATATTCTGTCTTGATGAATGCATGTTCTATATTGCTTTCCGTAAAGGACACATCAACACATTCTTCAGCACTTGTCTCTGGTTCTAACTTGATTGTGATGGAATCCATGCTTCTTCCTAAGAATTTGGTAGTTTTGTTTATCTGAAATCAATAAAATATTAGGTCACATGACCAGTAGCGTAGCGAGGGGGGGCGGGGGGGGGGGGGGGGGGGGGGCGGACCGCCCGGGTGCCACCCGAGGGGGGGGGGGGGGTGACACTCGGACGTGGAGAAAAAACTTACGAAAGTGCAAAATTGCCGCAAAAAATATTTTACACTTGAACACTGACTGTTATTTAGCTCTAATGCTCGTTTGGTCGGGGATTCCCGAAAAAATATTTTATTATTTTTATTTTCGTTCCTAGCTCGAAGTGTTACTTAGTTGGGGATTTCCCTGAAATATTCCTTACTTTTATCGTAAACGTAAACTCGTGAAGTGAATTGTTATCTATTGACTGACTTGAATTAGTAAAAAAGTTGTTATTCTATTAGCGTTTTTATTAGTGCTGAAAGATCATTTAAAAAAAACAAGGTAAGTGGATTTTCGATAGTTCACTTTTCTAATAGACGGAAAACTTGAATGCAATTATACCAGAATCGATTGATAACTGTTTGAAGAAAAATGATCAATCATCTCTATGTTTTTTTCTTTATTATATTGTTTTGTGTACATAAGTAATTCGGAGGTTTTCAGAAAACGTTTTTATGCGTTTTGAATTTGTTGACGAAGCGCTATTTACACCGATTACCAAGTCAACTTCCGACAGTATTTACACCAAACGATTAGCTGCTTACAGTGGGGTAGTTTCGCAAGCTAATGTATGTAATTCGTCTACCAAATGTAAAAGCACACTCAGATATCGATCAGTTGTCGATTCTTTGGATAAGAGGTCACCTTCGCATTACTAGTGCTGTAAATCATAATACCTAAATTATTTTATCCAATATTAGGTTGGGTATTATCTAAAATCTAGTTTTAGTTACTAAAAATAAAGATACTGCATATTTTAATGTATTATTATATGTATAAGTACAATCGATAAACTAGTAATCCTTAAATTAGATTTTTGCCGTAGTCCTAATTTTGAAAAATAAAAAGTTTTTTGATTGGCGACGTTACGTGAGTATGGCGCGTCGTCTTGACGGTATATTTATTCGTTGACCCGGCCTAAACTAATCTCACATTTTTTCCAGATTTAAGTTAAGAATCAGTCAGTGTAAGAATCCAAAAGCATGAATAAAAGTAACACACGGAACAAACAAATGATTTTATTTCGAATTTTGGAGCGTACCGTGTGCAACTCAAATTTTAAGCACATCTCAAAACTGGTTATCTGTATTCGGTAACTCGTTTTAATTAAAACTACACCCATAACATGTAAATTATTTTCATCCTATATTTGCAGCACATAGTCTGAAACTTTCATATCTTGCAACACGGGGAATATCTTGCAATAATAGAACCCGGTGATGGTTTCCTTCGAAATGGGTCTGCGGGATGAGTTACAAATGAAATTTCATAGGAAACCATTTTCGAGTTCCACATGCAAGATTTGAAAGGTGAAGAATTTGTGCTACAAAGATCGGAGTAAAACCATTTTCGTGTACTGCGTGCATAAACAATTAAAGCTGAGGACTCACACCTTTACTATCTCACAATTGAAATTTTATCGTTACACTCTGAACACAAAACTGGTTTTTACTGGTTTTAACCCATTCGGTTGTTAAAATTATATTTTCACGCCAGTAAATGATTTTCCTCAGAATTTTGCAGCATATTAGAATTGAAGACTCCACTCGGAACTTTAGAACGATTTTGAAATTTATCCTGCATTTGGAGAACAAAACTGGTTTTAAATTTCTGTATGCGTTTCTCCAGGTTCAAAACTGCATCCCGAACTCAAAAATGGTTTTCCTTTGATTTTTGCACCTTATATTGTATGCAACTTGATTTTTTTAAATACATTTGGAAAATGAGAATGGTTTCCTTCGAAATGTGTCAGTACATGCATCCTCATCTGGATATTTTTTTGAAATTCTGAATATAAGACTTTTTTAACTTAAGAATTAATCTGGTAAGAGTCTACCGGCTAAAATTTAAATTGAACCTTAATAATTATTAATTCAAAACTGGTTGAAATTTAAGATTGAATCTGTATTCGGTAATTCGTTTTTAGTTAAAACTACACCCATAACATAAAAAATGGTTTTCCTCCGGTATTTGCAGCACGTAGTCTGAAACTTTCATATATTGCAACTCGGGGAATATCTCGCAATAGTGGAACTCGGGAATAGTTTCCTACGAAAAAGGTTCGCAGATGAACAGAATTTCAAATGAAATTATAAATTAAAAAATAGTTTTGTCCGTTGTGGTTAAACATGTGATTTTTTTGGTGCCTCTTTGTAGTGTTTTGAATAGTCGCAGTAGAAACGTGTAAAAGGTTTTATGTCACTGTGAGTAAGTAAATGATTTCTAAGAAGTTCCTATGTACAACATGAATAATTGCAGTCAGGACATGGAAAAGGTTTTTGTCCAGTGTGGGTTAACATACGAATTTTTAGATACCGTTTTGTAGCACATGAATAGTCGCAGTCGGGACAAGAAAAAGGTTTTTCATCACTGTGAGGTAGCAAGTGCCATTTTAGTTATTTTTTTCGAGATTAAGAACAGTTGCAGTCAGGACATGAAATTGGTTTTTTTCCACTGTCGGTAAACGTGTGGTTTTTAGATTTCTCTTCACAGTACATGAATAGTTGCAGTTGGAACATGCAAAAGGTTTTTCTCCACACTGAGTCGGCAACTGACTTCTTATGTATCCCTTTTGAGAACACGAATAGTTACAATCAGGACATGAAAGAGGTTTTGCTCTTCTGTGAATCATACTGTGGATTTTAAAATCTTCGTTTTGAGGACTTGTATAACTGCATTCAGATCATGTAAAAGGTTTTACTCCACTCTGATTAAGCTTATGAATCAAAGTGGGGTAAAGTGTTGCTCCATTTGGAAACCTTTGTAAAGTTACTTTCTTCAGGGCCTCCTCAGTGTAGCTAATGTAAAAAAAAATATGTATTGTAAAACCATGTAGGTGTATTAAAGGTAAGACAGTATTAAATTGTGGAGATCCGGAAGGAATGAAAGGCCGATAAAAATAATAATAATAATATTTCCCAATTTGTTTATGAACTACAATTTAAAATAATAAAATAAACAAAACACGCATGTACCTATTGCGAGTTTGAAATTTCTTGTTTTATTTTTACCGCAAACGCGATTAAAACAAGAAAAAGGCATTTAAGCGACTTTCCAGTTCTGGCACAATTTAATTGAGACTTTTTGGTAAAAATAGTCACTTGAGTGTTACGTAACTTTAGGGGGAGGGAGGTGCAGAAAACTGTTACGGCGCATTGCATAGGGGGAGAGAAATTTTCAAATATTACGTAACATTATACTTGAACGCCCCCTTTACTATTTCAAGATTGAAATTTTGTCGTTACACTCTAAACACAAAACTGGTTTTAACCTAAGTATTGGTTATTATGTTTTCATGCCAGCAAATGATTTTCTTCGGATTTTTGCAGAATATTAGAATTTAAGACTCCACACGGAACTCTGTTATATGTAGGTGTATGGCTCGGTCGGTCAGCATTCCCAAAAAATTCTGTAATTTTATTTTCGTTCCTAGCTCTTACTATTGATTTATTGGGGATTCCCCTGAAATATTCCTCGCTTTTCCCCTGTGTCATTCTAATTTCTTTCGTACATTGTGATTGACGGGAACTCGCGAAGAAAATTATCATCTATCGATTGTTGAAAAAGCTGTTATTCTGTTAGTGTTTTTAAAAGGGTTTTAATTTTGACGATAAAAATATTTTTTTTACATATTTGACTAGCTAGAAATGTTGTTTTATATTTTAGGAAGTCAAAATTTGTGTTTTGAATTTCTCAAAAAAATTTAATGGGGGGGGGGAGGGGGGTGACACCGCGTCTTCCGCCCCGGGTGCCACCCATGCTAGCTACGCCACTGCACATGACTGTGGTTCGTCTTCCATATTAATGTATGATGTTATGGTTCGGATGAACAAAGAAAAGGAAGTAATTAAAACTATAAAAAATCCGAAAACTTCAATATCTTGGACACGTGATGAGACATCAGAGAAGTATGAGATCCTGCATCTCATAATGCAGGGAAAGATTGTCGGAAGACGGGGCCCTGGAAGAAGGAGAACCTCATGGCTGAAAAACCTTGAAAAAGTGGTTTGGCAATCCTACCGTGGAGCTGTTCCCGGTCGCAGTAAACAAAGTCCGCATAGCCAACATGATAGCCAACGTCCGTTGAACGGACATGGCACAAGAAGAAGAAGAATTAATTTATTGAATAACATGATAGATGGTTCAGTTGGAGAAGTGCAAAGTTATCCTGAGCACATATATACACCGTCGAGCAAAAAAATTCCAATATCTAATATATTCAATCTTATTATAAGCTTCTATAACGACTTAACAACAAAATTTAACAGATTTTAACATCCAGCCACATTCTGAAAATAATTAATCTAGAAGATCGCTATAAATAAAGCAACATACTGCCGCGGTAAGTAAACCTAGGAAATAATTACATTTAATCTAGAAAATGTCGTTATTCAACTAACCGTCGCAATTTTAGGCACAGATTGTGGAAATTACACTTCATTTCAACAATTACTGCAAGAAACAAGTATTTCCGGCACAAAATAGGTTTATTAGGTTCCTAGTTTGGTTAAATTAAGTAATTCATTCGTATTTAGATTGAAAACAAATTTCGCAAACGTCAAATCCACACCAAAAAAATAAATTGCGGTAAAAGGATCGTTTTATACGGGGAATTTTGGACTTTGATTGGATAAAAATTGAATTTTAATTAATTTTTACCGTCAATCTAATCGTAATTAGTTGTTTTTTGAAGTAATTAAGCTGATACGTAGTGTAATTTCTAAAATCTGTGCCTATTAAAAGTGCGGCGGCTTTTACATTTACCTTCTTTCCTTGCAGCTCTATAGCAAAAGACATCTATGACTTCGAACCACATTAACCACACTTTACACAGCAATCTAAAAAAAAATACAGGCTAATGAATTTGTATAAAGAGTCAATAAATCGGAAATATATTCAAAAGCTTATAATAATTTTTCATTATCACAGATACACAAATGGCACCTGTTTTAGTCAAATCCGTTCAGCACAACACAATTTACTGTGGTACAGTAAAATGTTAAACAATAAACTACTTTTTTAAATTAAAAGCAGAACCTTATAACGATATTGAGGAATTTCTTGATAGGAAATTTATTGTTTCCAGTCCAGATTTTCAAATTGACGAAGTGAGTGAAGCCAATTTACATAACCTACAAACATGACAGCGCATGCGGCTGGAGGACATGAACCATAGAAACTACACATTTTAGACGTTAATTCTTTAATTCTTGTTTCACCTCAATGTTGACAAGTTTTTTTAGATTTAGAAAATGCGTACAAGTTTAGCTCGTCGAGGGGTAGAGCAGTGATTGGCTAAACATTCGTGCCGTGTTAATTGTTTTTGTGTATTCATAGAATCCCTTTTTTAAATTCAATTAAAATTAAATTTAATAACATTATTATCAAGTTCTGCGAGTATTTCGTATGTATTTCTTTACAGCTGTTTCGGTTTACAAGACTATTTTAAAACTGTGGTTAATCCACATTGAGAGGATCTATTTATGAGATTTTAAATATCGATGTTTTTAAAGTATTCTTTCGTTAATTTTTTTTTTACACGGTCGAGTGTCACCCTCCTTTTGGGTGGCACCCGGGGCCGACCGCCCCCCCCCCCCCTCGCTACTCCACTGGTCCTTCGTTCATTTATTGATTTCTAATTGTTCAAGCAAATTTAATCTAAGACCCTTTTTTTTCTATATGTAACGGTTTTGGCTTGTTGTTTTAAGTGGAACGTGATTATTCACTAAGAGATGTTCTGCGAATTTTAAAGACGCGTTTTAATTATTATAACATCGTTTATGCAGCTGTAACAAAAATACTTACTAAAACACTTGAAGAACTTTATAATAACATTATTAAATTTTAAACAATTCGTGACGTATCTTGAAGTCCACGTTCCACTGTAAGAATTGAATTCACTTCAATATTATACAAGTGGCAAAGTTTTGGAAAAAAGCAGGCCGAGGAGTTTTTAGGCATTTCAATTTTAGTTATCAACTTTCTGTTGAACGACACTTGAAACTTTGTTGACAGTTGACACCCTTGTAAGATCAAGATTTTTGTCCGAAAAAGGGAAATAAAGAAAACCCGTCTACTTTTGATGTTCAAGTCTGAGTGGACACACTGTCACGTGTCAACTCGCTTGCTATTTTTAGTTATCTGCGGGTGAAAGTAGATATTAGACGTACCTACCATCATGACATCTGTTGAAATGAAACTGCTATAGCCCTGTTGTGATTAGGAACTCGGATGAAACCGAAATGACGCGTACAGCACCTGCAAAACATAAAACTTCTATCAAGGCTTCTATTGGTTGAGATATAAAATGGAAATGGGGGCAGTTCTACGCTCATTGGCTGCTTTGATTATGATCTCACTTTTCAAGGCTCCTTGGTTGAGATCGTTTTGGTAAAGTCTCGCTTCTTTTGGGGTTTTTTTTTACATTAACTCCACACAGGAGGCCCTGAGGAAAATAATTTCCCTCAGGGCCTATGTCATCTGGGATGCTGTGTGGAGGGTCTTTTTGAGGAGAGGAAGGAATGCAAATTGGTCTTGAAGAGACCCATGTTGTAGGAAGGAGGAAACACAGAGGCCGGCAAATCATTCCACAGCCGAGCTGTTGAACACAAGAACGAGTCGAAGAAACGACCTGTTCTCATGTGACAATGTCAACTGTGTACAAATGTTGGGCACGCGTTTGGCATGTTTCCCGACTCTGCACCGGTGCCGAAGGGATCAATGATGCTAGTTCCTCGGAGCATCTTCCATTGTAACACCGGTAGAACAAGGATAGCATTCCCACCCGACGCCTGTGCTCTAAAGATTGCAATCCGTCTGTTAAGATGGGAGAATCTATCAAGCGGGCCGCCCGTTTCTGCACAGAGTCGAGGGTAATTTTCAGGTATTTTGGAGCTCCAGACCAGAGGTAGCTGCCAAATTCAACCGTGGGGCGCACTTGTGATTTGTACAATTGTGTACTATCTGCGGGCCCTGTACAGTACGCCCAGTTTTTGGGAGGCTAACTTTACTCTGGCTTCGATGGAGCCCCCATACCTGAGCTGGTCACTTAGAGTTACACTAAGCATATCAATGGAGGGCCTGTTTGGAAGATTGCTTCCGTTGAATGAGACTAACTGCACTCGAATGTTTTTTCAAATGCCTCTGGCTTTTACCCTTCTAGGGTTTTCTTTCAAATTATGAAGAGAGGTAAAGCAAATTTATATACTTATTAATTTTATTCAAATGGGCAAAATTCAATATAAGATTGGAGTCAAGTTTAGACTTAGAAGAGTTGAGGAGTTGAACGGCGCGGAGGCAATTTTAGATAAAGCCTCGATGACACACGGCGAGTTTACAAGCTACTATCTCGGAAATTCACTATCTGTTAGTAAACTCGCCCAGTGTCATCGTGTTACTTGCTAATTAGCAGCCACTAGCAGATTGTTGACAATCTACGAAAAAAAGTTGAGAGGTCGTCAACTTTACTCGCCTACTCCGCTCCGCTTACTCGTGATTGGTTTATTTATGTTTCCAACATGGCTTCCGATAAACGATTTCAACTGTCAAACATCTGAAGAATTAGTTCACGCAGGCGTCGTTATTCTTGTTACTGGCGCTAGCAGCGGCCTCATTTCCTACGGTTCTGAGCGAGTGGACAGTTTTGTATGTCATCATGACAATCTCACTCGCTGATTTACCCGCTTTTAAACTTAGTAGATAGTAGCTTGTAAACGAGCCTTAAGGCTTGATAGACGAGAGGATATTTCTTGTAAAATTACCAAAAATACGTAATGTAAAGTTCCTATTTCCAGACCACAGAAAGTAAAATATGAGGAGCCAAGCACCTGAATTTCAAAAAGATGAGAAGGAACGGAATAATGTCCAATCATCATTCAAAGAAGGTGATGAAATTTATTTTTTGGAGAAATGTGAGAGTCGTTGAAAACACAGTTTTAATGGGATAGTCCTTTGTATTGATGCAATCATAGCAGGCTCTCTTACTTAATAATAATGTTTTATTCCAGGATGTGGGGAGTATAGTGCAATCCCACACGTCCCATAAAGTTATACATTTTACAAAACAATTTTTGTTTAAGTAAAAAAGGTAAATAAAATAGGAAAAAAACATAAGCTGTAATAGAAATAAACAAAATAATCAATTATAAATTCTGACCAAAACCTAAATAGACATTTTTTTATATTTATTTGGCTTTCACCATCAAGGTTGATCTTAAAAAAATATCTTATTTTTAATTTTGAGTAAAACCTCATTTTATGTATTAATGTACTTACAGGGGGTTTTTTTTTTACAGTGAATACCGCACAAGAATCTCAACTGCTCCCGTCTGGAGCCAGTGAGACTATGGCATCCCCAATTGGGGTATGTTGTGAGGCTGAAGGTAGTGGGGAGGGGAAGGAAGTGGGGAAGAGGAAGGTTGGGAAGTACCTGGCTATTCAGATCTGGTCACCAAACACGGCACGGATTAGTAGGTACCCATAATCTGTAAGAAACGTGCAACAATGTTGTTCTTTCAATACCTTTAAAATTTTCTATTATTTTGTTAATTTGTAGAATATTAACCTCAACACAGGCTTGTCCTAGTAAGGTTTTAAATTGTATAGTAAACTTTCGAAACAATAAATAAATAAACAATATTTTAATTAAATGAAGACAATAGCGAAACTCAATCAAAAATCTGAAAATAGAAAAATCAGAAAATGATACGGTCACATCTAGGACACGAACTCAGTACCTACGCCTTTGCCAGGGCGGAGCTCTATCAACTAAGCTAATGTGTTCCTATCCGATTTGATCATACTTAACTGTATCGTACTTTGGCTAAGAACTACCATTTTTTTCTTCATTTTCTTAACGCATATTTTTATTGGCTGCTATCTTTATGTATGTATGATTGCAAGATTCAAACCCGAACTAAATAGTATCTTGGATAAATGCTATCAAATATCAGCTAGGATTTTTTTATGTTAATTTTTAACTTTATGAGTAAAACCTTATATTTTAATGTTTCAATTAAATGAAGACTATATTAGAGAAACTCAATCGAAGATCTGAAAACAGAAAAGTCAGAAAAAGATACTTTCATGGTCACATTTTCATCTCTTTCAGATTTTCGATTGAGTTTCGCTAATATAGTCTTCATAAATTAAAATAAAAATATTAGTTCATATACGCCCCGCATTAAAAATATGTGTATATTAAAGTACTCTGTTCTTCCATATTGCCACACCACCAACTGCTTTCCCGCTCCAGCATAAAATAAACGTCAAAATTTATAGTAAAAATTACCAAGTCGCAAGCAAAGTTTCAAATTAGTATTTTTTTTTACTTTTTTATGTTTTACATTGTGAAAGGGCGCTTTGCAAACTGTTAAACGATCCCTTGAACATAGATTGAAGTTTATTTGGTAATGTCGATCACGATAGAAAATAATTCAAAGGCGGTAGGAGAGAAAAGTGAACAAGTTCATTATTTGCCATGTAAAATAGAAGGAGACGGGGAAGCCAAAGTTAACAAATATTTCGTTCCGTATATAAAGAAACGTGAAGATGGGAGTGAGTATTTATTATTTTGGTAAAGTATGGACAAGCCGCCCCATGCCACTACACTTTCACCTCACGGATAATACGGAACGTTCGTTGTTGTCGAAGTTTGATGTACGGATAATACGGAATGTTTCTTTTTTAACTAATAGACAATCAAATATGACATTTGTCGGAAGTACCAATCTTATAAAATAAACTCGCATTTCATCATAATTTTAAAAAACATCCCAGGTTTTGAATGGTTTGTTTGGCAAAGCAGGGTTTGTCTAACGGGTTTGTGTAATTATTCTAATACATTTCTTTCCATGTTCTACTGTTATAAATACAGTTATCAACTTTATGGTTATTTCCTTTTGGTGTGTTATGCCGTGTTGCGCTACCTCCTCCTTTAGCCAACGTTTCGGACAGCGTTACAGTGTCCATCATCAGGGCAGATGTGTAAATGTTAGAGATGAAATGTGTGCTTAAGTAATACGAAGCAATACCGTGTTGCCAGCACCAATCCACTGCGGGCTGGCATTACAGTATACTTCAAGATGGTTTTTTGCATTTAGCTTTGGTGTAGCCGTCAATTACCGGATACCAAGAACTATTGAGCTTAGCTCCGTCGTCTCTATTAATGTTAATAGGATTTTTATGAATTTCAATTGCCTCTGTAATTAAGCGTGCTCTATAGGTTTTGGGTCTTCCCAGGACTTCAGGAACAAATCCGAAGTAATGGCCGGTTTCAATTAAATGCTCAGCGATTGCCGATTTGTCAGGGTGGCCAAGTTTACATGCTCGAAAGTGTTCCGATATCCTTTTAGAGATCGTCCGCTCTGTCTGGCCAACATAGACCTTATCACATCCGGAACAGCTGAGTTTATATACTCCATCTGTTTCCAGAGGAAACTTGGTCTTTGCAGTCCTCAACAGTCTGGCAATTCTGTCTGTCACATTGTGAACATAAGGTAGGAAAGCACAGCCTTTAGACTCTTGTTCAATTCTGTCTTCGTTTCGTGTAGATTTGGCTCTTATTATTTGCCTTGTCTGCCTTGCCGGGTAACTGTTACGCTCCAGTGCATCGGTGAGCTTAGTAAGTTCCGCTCCGATTTTTGTTTCTTCACATATTCTGGTCGCTCGGGTTACCAGCGTATGGATAAGTCCTCTCTTCAGCGCTGGGTGGTGATGCGAATCAGCATGTAGATACCGATTCGTATGAGTTGGTTTCCTATACACTGTGTGTCCTAGGCAGAGATGTGCTTTATTTCAAATAAATCCATTTCAAATGGAAATGCAAAATGGGTATTTTCCATTTTGCATTTTAAATGGTTTTTCTTTTCACCCATTTCCATTTCCATTTTCATTTTAAATGCTTTTCTCAATGCATTTTCCATTTTAAATGCATTTTTGCAATATTCTTCCTACTATATTCACTCTGTCGGTCCATTGGTCCTTAACCTCGATATGAGAAATTTTTACGTCTTTCAAGTTGCTCCCTGGTAGGAGCCCTGCCAAGCAGACGCTGTAATATTAAATTTTTGATAAGAGGTTAATATTTTTTTACGCTGGCAACATTAGTCCCGTTTACGACACAAGCGACACAGATTTATATAGCGTAGTAGGAATAAGGAATACGCTAATCTGTCAAAAATGTTCGCACTATTCACTTGCACTAAATTTTCATAAAATTATAGCATTTGCGGATAGCAACAGATATTATTTTCGTTAAACAATTACGAACGAAAAATTTCACGACCGGACGTAAGTGAAACAATGCCAAAATTGATTAAAACGGCGTATCAGAATGCCAACTGCTTAGGTGACAAATGTACAACTGAAGGAAGCTACATAAAAGGGGCGGGAAATTCAAGATATAGCAGCAGATACGACTGGCGCTGGCATGAAAATGAGCGCCATATCTCACATTATATATTCTGGATAAGCAACGACACACATAATAAGAAATTTAATGACGTCATTCCTTCACTCAACCTCAACTCGACTTACTGGAGGTTCCTCACCGGAGGGTGAAGCCGTAACTGAGCATACTGATTTCAAGGAAGTTTTTAAGATTTCCTTGAGGTGACCTCGACTAAGGTCGAGTGGAGGAGGTCTCGAGGAACCGACTATGCATATGGGTGTTAAATGGCGGCTTGCGCTCGTTGTGAGATTCTATTGTAAGTCCCTAGAATGGTTCAATACCCGGCTTCAGAGCTAAGTTCAACTCGTTCCAGAACTCGTGGCCGAGAATGGCGCGATGTCATGCTCGTAATTGAAATTTTGAATGCAGTATTTTCCATCTCACCGAATGCAAGAAGTTGTCTTTTATAGTAATTAAGGTGAAACTAAAGATTTTTCTAAAAAGTATTTGTATTAAGCGTGACCAGTGATTTCGAAAGGTTACCTACCAAAAATAGGCATTGCAACTGAAAAAAATAACTAGGTTGAATAATATAATTGATGAACTTTGGCCCTCTACTTGAAAAGTCTGTAAACCCCTGCTTTGCAATCGCCTTCGTGCCCTTCGGACCACATGTTTTAGTTCGGTAGAAGACGGAAAGTGTCGAACTACCCCTCCCGTAAACCTCTGCAAGCCTGAGACGAACACGAATTTCGAAAATATTTGTAAGGCATAGCGCCTCTATAGTATATCACTATGGTCTCCCCCGACATAAATACTCACTTTTCGTAATAATATAGCTAAATCTAACTGTTTGAATAAAACATATTCCATATTAACGAGTAAGCAGTTCAATGCATAAATAATGACATGTTTTCCTATAATGTACCGATGCCGAAGGGATCAATGATGCTAGTTCCATTGTAATACCGGTAGAACAAGAACAGCATACCTACCCACCTGACACCTGTGCTCTAAAGATTGTGATCCGTTTGTTAGAAGAATCTATCAAATGGACCACCCATTTTTGTAGTCTATGGTTTTTTCAGGTATTTTGGGGCTCCAGACCAGAGTTGACTGCCAAATTCAACAGAGGGTCGCACTTGTGATTTGTACAGGGTTAGCAGTTATGTACTATCTGCAGTATCTGCGGGCCCTGTACAGTACGCCCAGTTTCTGAGATGCTAACTTTATTCTGGCTTCGATGGAACCCCCGTACCTGAGCTGGTCACTTAGAGTTATTGGATTTAGCCTGCGAGAGAATGAGATAGTATAATCGATCTCCTCATTGTGCGGTGCTTCGTGGCCTCCACACTCTTGTCTACTATAGTTTTTCTAAAGGTTTCACTTCTACTGCATAAGAAATGCACACTCTGTGTTTCATAAAGGTGTACATTTTAATTTAGTACTTTGTGGTTAACTTTTGGATTTGAATATAAAGCGTGGTGTATTCACTTTCTATTACTGTTTAGATCATAGGTTCCCAACGTGGGAGATAACGCCCCCTTGGGGGCGTTTCAGACCTTCAGGGGGGCGGTAGAAGGCAAAGAGAAAATTGGGGGGCGTTTCAGACTTTCAGGGGGGCGGTAGGAGACCCAGAGAAACCCATAGCTAGTTTGCTAGCACATATCGAAGAAGTCGAAGACATGCTAAAAGAATACGAACTGCACATAGTGATGATGAGCGAAACCTGTATTACCGAAGAAATTAACCAAAATGAAACAACATTTCAGGGCTATTCGACAATTAGTTGCGACTCATTTAGCAGTAGGCATACAGGTGGAGTTATCACATTAATTCTGTAGTGTATGTGTGTGAGTGTGTAAACAACATCTCTTACAAAGTCACAACAAATGCGGTACTAGATAAAAATAATACCTGGATACCTACTGGCTATTGGAGGATTTTAAGCTGGGAACCTATGCAGCTATTTATCATTCCCCAAATCAAAATGATACAAAATTCTTAGATTCTTTTGAAGAATGGTGCCGTTAGCAAATAAATACAAGAGATTTGAAAATCATCTGTGGAGATTTTAATATTCAATATAAAAAGCACATGATTACACATCATCATAAATTGCCTGGGTAGGAAGCAACTTGTCAAAAATTATACAAGAATATGAAAAAACTCTAAAGCCATGATTAATTTGGTAATTTCAAATGACTTTTATGCCGAAGTTAATGCTACGGAAGAATTCAAAATCAATCTGATCACGAAACAATTATTACAAAAATTAGATATAATAGTCTGAAGCCTCAGGGAACACGAAGTATAATATATATACAGGAATAAAAAGAACTATAATAAGGATAAATTGTGGACGGCATTAGAAAACAAAAAGTGGATCTGCGATAACCAAGGAAATTTAGACAGAAAAGCAGATGAACTAATAGGACACCTGAAAACAGTAGTAAATGAACTTATGCCTACAACGAATATATCTTCTCTTATATATAAAAATGAATCGCTTAATGTGTTGCTAAGCGCAAATCTCGAGATCAGCTGAACCGATTTCGCTAATTCTTTTTTTTTTCGAATATTCCTTGAAGTACGAGGATGGTTCTTACGGAGAGAAAAATTAAGAAAATTGCGCAGAAAATTGGATAATTTTAGAAAACCTATTACTAACCTAAACGACTATCGCACGTTTGACAGTACGCGTGTTTGAGAAGGATATTTTACAAAACAATGATTGTTAAATAAAATTCTATTTTTGAAAATCTTTAAGTTGATAAATTTATTTAAAGTAGTTACTCCCCTAATAGTTTGAATCGAATCAAGAATTTTAGATATTTTAAATAGGTACCTATGTTAGGTACCAAATTTAATACACATGAAAAATGGAAATTTGAATAAAAATTGTAAAAGGTGGCACGCGGGCTGTTTAAAAACTGAATGTACTGGGTTTGAATATATGGAACGCGGGAGGAGGGTTGGTGGTACGAGGGAGCGGTAAAGGGAAGAGGGAAGGCGGGGAAGGTGAAAGGCGAAGACGAGAGGTGGGAGGGGAACCTAGGAGGGGGAGGGGAACGTGGGAGGGGGAGGAGAACTCGGGAGAAGGGTTTGCGGGACGGGGGAAGGGGGGGGGGAGTGGAGTGGGGAGAGGGAAGGTGGAGGTGATGGAGTGGGAACGCGAGAGGGGAAGAGGACACAGGAGAAGAAGGGGAGGCGGAAGGGAAACGGGACGAATGGAAAAGGACACTCAGGGAGAAACAATTTCTTAATTAAATGGCATAGCAACGCATGCCGGGGCCAGGTAGTATTTATATTTATATAAAATGAATTCCTGTTTCCCTTGGTCACGCCTTCATTTCACTTTTTTTTAAAGTTTCCCAATACTTTGTAGAAGGTTCTTACGGGAAGAAAATTTAAGAAAATTGCTCAGAAAATTGGATAATTTCAGAAAACTTAACGACTATTTTAACTTCACACGTTTGACAGTTCGCGCGTTTGACGAAATTGAATTGTGTTTTCGAACGTTTTTTTTTGTAAAAAAAGAATGATCTATGGGTTATTTAAATTATAGATTTTTTAAATAGATACCTACGTTAGGTACCAAATTTGATTGATTGTTCTTATAATATATAAAAATGAATATTTGTTTTGAATGAAAAGCGAAAATTTGAATAAAAAAATTGTAATAGGAGGCACGCGAAATGTTTGAAAACTGAATGTACTGGGACTGTTATATGAAACGCGGTAGGGGGATTGGCCGGACGGTGAAGTGGAAGAGGGGAGGGGGTAGGCGGGGAAGGTGGAAAGGGAACGCGGGAGGGGAAGGAAATGCGGGAGGGGAACAGGGAAACAATTTATTTCTTTAAAAATGGTATATCAACGCATGCCGGGAACCAGCTAGTAGTATATTAAAAGATACAAATAAATAGTATACCTATGAAATCCCTAAATCTTCTAAAAAACAAAGGGATACAGTTTATAAAGCCTGTAAAATACAATTTCCAGAAGAAAGGTGGGAAACCTGTAAGAAACTTAGAAACATGTATAAGTACAGAAATAAAACATACCAAAAATTCGTATTCGAGGCTAAAAATTATTACCTCTCGAAGAGATTCAAGAAAAATGTGGACTACACTTAAAGAAATTATAAGTGGCAAACAGAGGGAAAACATTAAGCAAGTTAGGTTCCCGATGGAGTTGAAGATGATAAAACTAAAATAGCCAAATTTAATAATAAGTGTCGAAAACATAAATAAGAGTATTTCATTATTCACAGATACTTCTTCTCAATCATCGGAAAGAAGAGAGAATATAATAATAATAATAATAAATAAATTTGGACAACTTATATAGCGCTGTTTTTGCGAAAAATCGCCTCAAGAGCGCTGTAATAATATTTTCAGGTAACAGTGAGTTTCTAATGAAAAATTTTAATACAATGACGCAAAAATCATCGACGTCTGAAATTACTATAGGCATAATTAAATTTAAGTAGTTGCACTAATAAATTAATCTGTGTTAAAGGGAATTTTTCCGCAGTCGTGGAAAACTTCCATAATAACTCCAGTGCCCAAAATAATAAATGCTAAAAATTTCGAAGATCTCAGAAAAATAAATGGATAACCTACATATGAACAAATACTAGAATCCATAGTTAAAGAAGAGATGAGAAAATTTATTGAAAAAAATAACATTCTTGTAAAACAGCAGGGTTTAGAAACAAATATTCATAATGGAAAACCAGTATGGATCAGAAGAAAAATACAATAGTAGTGTTCTTGGATTTTAGACGTGTTTTTGAAACGATAGACAGAGAAATACTAATAATAAAAATAAAAATAGAAAGGAAAGAAACAAAATTGGAGATGCTATATCTGAAGAACAACAGTAAACCTCGGAGTTCCTCAAGGATCTGTATTGGGACCGCTCCTATTTATTAAGTATATATATTAATGATATAGTGAAGTGCCTAAAGTACTGTTCTATAAAACTTTTGCTGATGACACACTTTTATATATTATACCAAATAATATCGGAGATGCATTGTCAAAAAAAGCTTTTTTTTTAAAAAACACTATTAAAGTTTTTTTTTCTTCGAATAAACTGAAAATAAATGTAACTAAAAGTAAATTCATGGTATTAGAGAAGAAACTCAACGAAATTACTACCCTTAATATAGAAAATCAAAATATTGAAGAAGTAGAAGAAATTAAATACTCGGGAATCATAATCTATAACAAATTAAAACTAAACACTGACTTTGAAATGTTAAATTAAAAAATTGCAGAAAAGATTAAAATGAAAAAGAAAAGCAGGGTAAAGGGAAAGTTAGACGTCAAAACACGGAAATTGGTCTACAATACCACTGTAGCGTGTCACGTGAATTACTGCACAAGTGTAATTTTTCTGAGCAATAAAACCCAAAAAAAAAAAAATTCAGAACGGTTCCATGCCAACTCAGAATTAAACCATCTCAGAAACACCTCAGAAAGGTCATTAAAAGCTATGAAAAAATACATTTAAAATTGCCGGTAATCCTAACCTAACTTAATCAATATTTTTTTTATCATCACTCTTTAATGACCTTTATGAGGTGCTTCTGAGTTGGTTTCATTCTGAGTTGGCCGGTCACCAAATAAAATATACAATAAAAAATAAAAATAAAACGCATCTTGCCCCATCCTATCTTCCCCCCCCCCCCCCCCCCCGCCACCATTGGTAAATATAATCGTGACGACAAATTGCTCTTTCAGATTTACGAGTTGGGGGGCGCTAGAAAAAAAAATATTCTCAAAGTGGGCGGTGGGCAAAAAAAGGTTGGGAACCTATGGTTTAGATCAATGTTCCGCAAAGGGTGTGCCGTGGTCATTTGTTGGTGTGCCTCACAGACTTGTTGAAAAAAATATCCATCCATCGATATATTGATATTTGTAGTTCGATTATTTTTGAGCCATATATAATGTATCGATTTAAAATTCCAAGTATAGCGTAGGGAGTGTGGCGAACCCATCGCTCAGGGAGTGGAAAACACAAACCTGCAATAGCCATCCCAAGCCAAGGTGTGAGCTACCGTGCTCAGGCTGAATGTCCTGGGGAACAGCGTCACGAACGGTGCCTCCGAGAAACAAGGTCGCATCTCGGAGTATTTAGACCTCACTCCAGCACTCAGGGCTCTGCTGGAGTGGACCTTCTATTTCCCTGGTAACTCGTGGGACAAAAAATTGGGCCATTCGAAAACTAGGGAATTTGGGAACCTAGGAGTGCTGAGGCCACCTCTGTGGATTTCCTTCCTGGGGCCGTAGGAGGAACCAAGAGGAGAAACCGTGGAGAGGTGAGCTGAGGCCACCTCCATGAACTCTTCCCTTGTGGGGCCTTCAAGGAACCAAGGGGGAGTGAATTAGAGAGATGATGTCCTCTTCCCGTGTGGGGCCTTCGAGGAACCATGTAGGAGTGAAGAGGAGAAATGAGGCCATCTTGGTGAACTCTTCCTCTGTGGGGCCTATAAGGAACCAAGGAGGAGAAATGAAGTTCTCTTCCCTCCTGGGGCCCTCGGGGAACCAAGGTGGAGTGGACTCTTCCCTTGTGGGGCCTTTAGGGAACCAAGGTGAAGTGGAGAGGAGAGATGAAGCCCTCTTCCGTCGTGGGGCCTTCAGGGAACCAAGGAGGAGTGAAGAGGGGAAATGAGACCTGGGAAGACACATTGTCGAACCAGAAGATATAGCTTCATTTCCAATGACAATCCTGGTGAACTTTATAATAGGGACTGCGTTACTGTCAAAGGAATTAGTTAAAATGGGAGATAGTACAATAGGTCTATGGCCTAAGTGCTCACGGGAACTATATATATGTAAACCGTCCCCGATTATTTAAAAAAAAAAAAACACATATTATATATTATAATGCATTATATTTGTTGTAGGTTTAACGGCATCGTTCAGAGGGCGTCCCCTGATCGGAGGAGAGTTTGAGGGCGCTGTGCTGAGCCTGGTGAGCGAGGGGCGGCAGCCTCTTGGCCCCGAGGCCCCCCGCAGCCTGCGTGTGGGCCGTGACTCGGGCCCGCTGATCTGGTGGGGCTGGGACCAGCGGCCCGGGTCGGATACCCCGCTCCACGCGGCTAAGCAGTGGTTATCTATTGCCCAGGCAGTATGTTATTTAAAATTAATTATATTTTTATAGCGTGCTTTTGTGTGATTTTGTGATAATCCAATAGTCGTGAATGATGAATACTTGGAGCAGGTGAATCAGTTTCTGTATCTGGGTAGTATGTTTGCCAGGGATGGGAAGGCTGATAGAGATATTGAAAGACAAATAAATGCAGGTAACTCCATTAATGGAGGACTGAATGTCGTTGGCGCTAATAAAAAACTGTCCAAAGAAGCGAAGCTAGCAGTCCACAATGCAGCTGGTATTTACCCTGATGTATGGCAGTGAGGCATGGAACTGACTTCCATGGATCCGCAAAGAATGCAAGGCTGATGTAAGCGTAGTGAATAAGATTAAGAAAGGGACCCTCAGATGGTTTGGGCATGTAGAGCAAATGAAAGAAGAATATGTATATGATGCAAATGTGAATGGTAGAAGAAGTCGGGGACGTCCGAGGAAGACATGGCACGATCAAATTAATCAGATACTTGAGTCAGAATAATAGAAGAGTATGTATGAGACGATGTATAAATGTAAGGGCCGTCTGTTTCAACGCTCGCTAAAGTAAAAGTATAGCAAAAAGCAGTTACTAAAGTTAAATTTCACCAAAATGCGTTTTTCAATCAATTTGACAGCTTGTTTTATGTTACTTTTAACTTTTGTATTTACTTTCCGAAAACCGATAGTTACTCTAGAGTTACTCCGCCATATTGAAATATTTGACAGCTCTGTTCGAGGTAAACTACGAAATTGCGTGCTTCAACATTGATTACTAATATACTAATCAGTAATCATGATAAATATTGTAGAAGACAATGATAGTGACGATTGACAATGAATTCCTCATCCAATATGTCTTGAAGCGAAAACCAAAAACATTTCGACCCCGCGTCAATAATTTGGTTATCTGGGATGATCTCGATTTCTTAGCGCGGCACCGCATGTCGAAAAAATCTTGCTGTTGAACAGAATCAATTCTGATATCGACATATTTAGCGTTACCTTTTAAAAGTCAAGCTTAATTAATGGATGTATCGCAAGTTTTACAAGATCTTCAAATCAATTTTCATAAACATTACAAAAATATAACATTAGTAGGTAGGGCCTGAACAGAATCGTTTCTGATATTGACATATTTAGCGAGTAAAGCTGTCTTTAAAAGACAAGCTCTATTAATGCTAGTATATTTTGTGCACCTACTACTTACGTTTAATGTAATACTCTCACCAACGGATTTTGAAAAAGGTATAAAATGTATGTTTTTCTAACGTTTTCGATACCATAAATAAATTGAATTGAAGATATCATAAAATATCAAATTCAAGGAGATATCACAACTACTGGAAAGTAAATTACATTCATATTGTTACATGTATTTTAATAGGTCGTCATTTATTTGTAAATATTCATACAAATACTTTTTTTATTGGAAAAAAGCTGTCAGATCCTATGACGCGACACAAAATACAACCGGATATTTTCATATTTTGACAGTTGTTCTGATTTAGTTTACGGTGTTGCCGCACCAAAAAATATTTCGATGCGTTTTTCCACATAATTCTGACGAATATTCTACTTTTTAGACTGGCCACACTGACAACTATTACTTTAGCGAAAATACACTTGAAACAGCGCGCAGTCCTATTTAACATCCTCGTTACTTTAACTGACAGTTAAAATTTAACTTTTCGACGCGATTTAACTTTCTGTTGAAACAGACGGCCCTTAATGTGGCAAAGAGTGTGTGTCAAGACTGAGTTGTTTGGCGGTCCGTCTTCTCTGCCTACCCCTGCGGAGAAACGGTGGGATGGTTAGTTACTTAGTTACAAAAAATAGGAACTAGATTAATACACACATTTTATTTAAAAAACACTTTGCAGTTGAGTTAGCCTCTCAAAAACTGAGCGTATTGTACAAGGCTCACGGATAATTTAATAGTACACATCTGCTAACCCTGTACAAATCACAAATGCGCCCCACGGTTGAATTTGGCAGTCACCTAAATAAACCCTTGATTCTGTGCACAAATGGGCGGTGAGTCAGAAATATTCTCCTAACTTAATTCTCCTAACTATTTTCCTAACTTCTGAGTCTAGAAACTAGACGGAAAGCAAGTCTTGCTATTCTGTCTTTCAAAATTTGGAACAATTTCATCGATAGCCCATTTCTCTTGGGATGCTATGATTTATATGTACCAGACCACTACAGCCGAAGTCGACATCATGACTTATTTAACCTGTCCGCAACTTAAGCAGATATATGCGTTAGAAATACGACAGCAGTCAAGTACAATAAGCGTGTTTATACGTCAGCGCGTATGTCTCCATAGAAATCGTTCTAACTCCGTTATTGTTTTAGTGACATCCCTAAAACAAAAAAGTAATAGGTCGATAGTGGATCAAGCTGTACATCCCTATTTTTTTTTATCTAATTTTTATTAAATATTTTTTTATGAAATGATAAAAAAGTGAGGTGACAAAAGTGTTTATTACACATTTATACAATAGAATAAGTATTGTTGTTTACATAATCTGTGATTTTAGTACCGTTTTCAAATAAAAACATCACGTGAGTCATTTTTACCTATTTTTAATGTTTGCATTCTAAATTTTAATATTTACAAATGTTAATATTTATTTGTAATATAACAATTTGAAAGCTTATTTTGTAACCTTTCTAAAACAGTTTTTACTATTCGGCTACATTCAGAAATGTTTCATTTATAGAGCTTTAATTGTGAAACGGTAATATCACAAAGTTTTCGTAAAATGTCATTTCGTTTGAGACATTATAAAGGCATATTGGCGATTTTCGGAGGGGTTAAAGTACCGAACGGCAGAACAGACGTCTTGGCAAAGCATAGCATGACGAGGGGAGTGAAATTGCAAACCATTTGGATGTAAGTGACTTTTTTTTCTTTTTTTTTACATTAACACCACACAGGAGGCCCTGAGGAAAATAATTTCCCTCAGGGCCTATGTCATCTTTGTAGATGCTGTGTGGAGGGTCTTTTTGAGGAAAGGAAGGAGTGAACATGGGTCTTGAAGAGACCCATGTTGTAGGAGGGAGGAAACACAGAGGCCGGCAAATCGTTCCACAGCCGAGCTGTTGAACTCAAGAACGAGTCATAGAAACGACCCGTTCTCATGTGAGTAATGTCAACCGTGTACAAATGTTGGGCGCGTGTTTGGCGTGTTTCCCGACTATGCACCGGTGCCGAGGGGATCAATGATGCTAGTTCCTCGGAGCATCTTCCATTGTAATACCGGTAGAACAAGGACAGCATTCCCACTTGACGCCTATGCTCTAAAGATTGCAGTACGTCTGTTAAGATGGGAGAATCTATCAAACGGACCGCCCGTTTCTGCACAGAGTCAAGGGTTTTTTTAGGTATTTTGGAGCTCCAGACCAGAGGTGGCTGCCAAATTCAACCGTGGGGCGCACTTGCGATTTGTACAGGGTTAGCAGTTGGGTACTATTAAAGTATCTGCGGGCCCTGTACAGTACGCCCAGTTTCTGAGAGGCTAACTTAACTCTGGTTTCGATGGAGCCCCCGTACCTGAGCTGGTCACTTAGAGTTACACCAAGCATATCGATGGAGGTCCTGTTCGGAAGGTTGCTTCCGTTGAAGGAGACTAAATTTTCATTTCGATCCCTTTTAGACGTTATTAAACATGATTGGGTCTTTGAAACATTAAATTCGACGAGGTTATTCTTACCCCAAGAGAAAATACTCTCGAGGTAACCGTCCATTCTTTGCTTCAAAGCCCTCCGAGCTATTGGAGTTTGTGTGCCCTTTGGGGGCTTGTCAAACAAAAAGCTATCATGGACTGTACCAGCGCCGGATCTGCCATACGTTCAAAAACGTGCAAAAAACCTGGCGCCAACTCCGAAGGGGCGCCGTGAGAAAATAAATATTGTATTAAAAATTTGTTATAATATTCCCTGAATCGTTTAAAAATTACCCATAGTACGAAATAATTATTACGCTCTAGCAACACTTTCCAAAGATACAGACTGCGCACGCATCTGGTTTTAATTCAACGAAATTCAACGATTTACGAATTTATAGTCAGTTACAGAATTTTTTTACAAATTCCATATATTTAGTTTAAACGTAAGATCTATTTTTCCATATATCTTTTACTGTCTTTTACGACGAATGAGTGCGATCCAAATTCATTAACCAATCACAGCGCCGTACTTTTATTCAACAGAACAAACAAACCGACGGCGCCTTTCAAAGTGCTTTTGCACGATTTACGTCTCTAGGAGAATGTGGTTAAAGACCATTTTCTTATGAAATCTTCAGTAAATTCAAAATTCCATTAGCATAAACATCGCACGGTTTGCAAGGTTGCAACTTGTTAACAGTTTCATCATTGTTTTGACAGTTGAAGTTCCTTAAATGTACCTATAATTAATTTCTATTAGATTTGTTATTTTACAGTCAGTGATAATCAGTGTAAGCGTCTTTCGTAAGCCGTTGATACCATAGATACGTTCGTGTTTGTTCGCTCAACACAGAACACAGGGGAAATGGAAAAGCAAGGTACAAATTTGAGGTTATATTATTAGATTTTTTAATTTATAACTACATTTCTATTGGTTGTTAGAGGTTGTGGATTGTGGATTACAATGAATAGAACAATAATTTAAAAAAACTTTCAGGCTCGCAGAATCTAAAACTTAGAATTAAAGAGCATAATGACATAAAAAAACTCGTTTCCATTGGGAATTTTTTAGTTGCAATTTCTCCAGCACCGATAAAAAATGATGTCCCGCGCAATGACGTTACAACGGTCCCGAGCACATCTAAACAGATATCTATCGCACAAATTCCTCCGGTTGAATTATTAGAAGATAAAAATAACGTTACTGATAGCAGTTTAAATTTAATTCTGTTTTCAGAGCTTGAATTGAAAGATCCCGGATGCTGGCCAAAGTTATCTCAAAATTCCATTAGTTTATTAGTTCAGGAAGGTCCTGTACAATTGAAAGGTTTTGATTTTCCTATTACGAACAAGCATAAATTTAATACTAAGTATTATTACAAGAAACTGCCTAATGGAGAAGAATTACATAGATCGTGGCTTATTTATTCGAAAACTTTAGATAGGGTTACACCCTTTATATGTCTTGATTTTATTTGATAAATTAGTGTAAAAAAAAAAATTAAATTAAAAAAAAAAAATTGGGGTAAACGAATTTTTAATCAAAATAAAAATGTAGGGGGGGGGGCGCCATCGGTACCTACTGCACAGGGCGCTAGATTTCGTAGATCCGGCCCTGGACTGTACTGTCATCCGCGTAACAATGAATCGGTGCACATGACAAGAGGTCATTGATGTGCACCAGAAACAAAGTCGGTGACAGAACCGATCCCTGTGGGACGCCAGCATTTAACGAATGCGAAGAAGAGGTGAAACCGTCAGCAACCACCTGAATCGACCTCTCCCTCAAGAAGTCGGCAATCCCCTTACACAAGGATGCGGGAAGTCCGTAAGAATGCAGTTTGTTGACAAGTCCTCGGTGCCAAACCCGGTCAAAGGCCTTGGAAATATCCAGTGCAACCGTTTGGGTCTCACCAAAACGTTCCAGGCACCGCCCCCAAACATGCGTCACATACGCGAGAAGATCACCGCACGAGCGGTTCCGCCGGAATCCGTATTGACGGTCGTTAATAATTTTGTTCTTCTCGAGGTATGTGAGCAGTTTGTCGTTGATCACACGTTCCATTACCTTAGACAGAACTGATGTGATCGCTATGGGGCGGTAGTTGGCTGGGTTGGAGCGGTCACCCTTCTTTGGAATAGGGTGAATAATCGCTTTTTTCCAACCAGAGGGCACAGAGCCAGACTTCAGGGACATTTTGAAAAGCTTCGTCAAAATTGGAGCTATTTCTGCAGCGCACCTCTGCAATACCAGGGCAGGTATTCCGTCAGGCCCACTAGCTTTATTAATATCAAGCCCTCGTAAGACTTGGAGTACATCCCGATGCCGGATCCTCAGCTTTTTCATATGAAAACCGCAGTGAGGAACCGACGGCGGGGTAGCACCTTGATCATCGAGGGTCGAGTTTTCCGCGAACATTTTGCCTAATAAGTTAGTCAGGTCTGGTAAGAGGTGGCAGACTGGGTTTGCAGAAATTGCGACCTATTGAGCCCGCAAGCGACCAGAACGCTCTGCTGCCGTGCGGGCAGGCAGCCAGCTTTCTACTGATCGTGCTCGAATTTAGACCTATTAATGATCCTCTTGCTTTCCTTTGCCATTTTGTTATATACTGTTCTGTTTTCGGACGTTCGAGATGTGTTGTAGGCTCGGTAAGCCGTGTTTTTTCGTCGCACTGCTTCAGAGCATTGTCGACTGAACCACGGCTTTGAGCCCACGCCAGTTTCTTTAACAGTGGATTGGATGAAGCCATCCATCGCGGATGTGATGACTTCACCAATTTCCTGGGCACATCTTGAGGGATCCGAGGTCCGAAAACAGACAGCTGACCACGGGAAAGCATTAAAATGTGCCCGCAGACCAAACCAATCTGCTGATCTATAGTGCCACACTTTTCTCTTCAGCCGCTCGTTTGGCGGTCTGAAGGTTACGGGGATTGACGTCGTCACCAGGCAGTGGTCGGACGATCCTAAAGGCGCTGTGACGTCAATCTTGTAGCCGTGTGGCACAGTGGTTAAAAACAAATCTAACAGATTGGAGCGGTGAGTCTGGACATCAGGAACCCTTGTAGGCTCCTGAACCATTTGCTCCAGTCCATGGCAGAGGGCAAAGGATTCCGCCTCTCGTCCAGCCGAGTCCGTTGGTCCTGAGAACTTTAACCAAGGTTCGTTATGAACATTGAAGTCCCCCAGGACCACAAACTCTGCCGTAGGGAAGGGGGACTGTTCTTTATATGCCTTAAAAATATTATTGAAGAGTCACTTTCCTAAATGCTGATAGGGTAACTAAATTGTACTGTAATTGGAAATATTCTGTTGTACAATAATAATATAAAATAAAATTAAAATAAAAAAAAACTTTAACAAACGCATTGCAATCTTTAGAGCACAGGCGTCGGGTGGGAATGGTATCCTTGTTCTACCGGTATTTCAATGGAAGATGCACCGAGGATCTAAATAGTTGGGAACCAACATATGTACACGGTTGACATTTGTCACATGAGAATGCCTCTTCGACTCGTTCTTGAGGACTCCAGATACTAATATCTACAGCCTGTGTGTCGGACACTAATATCTACGAGTAACTATAACTTCAGAGTGTTGACTAATATCTACAGAGCTAAGGTCGGAATAATATCTATGACGGTTCCAGTGTTGAACTAATATCTACAGAGCGTAGGTTGGACTACTAAATGTGTCCAATAGTCCGATATTAGGGATTTTTACATACATACTTACATAAATTAAGTTTTTTAAACTGCATACGCAATATTACGTTATTTCAATATGCTATACATAATTGCAAATCCAACCTCTGCCAGTGCTGTAGATATTCGTCAACACTTTAGTTCTCATAGATATTAGTCCGATTTTTTCAGTTTTTAGAATTCCTGTAGATATTAGTAGACGCCTCCGTTCTTGAGTTCAACAGCTTCCCTGTGGAACGATTTGCCGGACTCTGTGTTTCCTCCTTCCTACAACATGGGTCTCTTCAAGACCAACGTTCATTCCTTCCTCTTCCCCCAAGGATGACCTTTTTTTATAGGAGGCCTTGAGGCAAATAATTTCCCTCGGGGCCTATGTCATCTTTGGGGATGCTATGTGGAGGATTATTTAGGGAAAAGAAGGATAGGAAGTTCTTTGAAGAAAAAAAGTGAGGGGTGGGTAGGAATCAGTGAATAGGATCTCTAACCAGGCGCGGCTCGTCCTAAAGTGCACTCGTGCACCGAACCGCCAACAAAATTAAACAACATTTTGCAGCTCATCGTATTACATAAAATTTTTAATTATAAAATTGCGCAGATTATTTTAAATTTAAAAAAAAAATTGAATTCCTATCTAAAAATACATGAATTTGGTAGAGAATAATAAATTATCGTGGCCTAAAGCATTGCTTCCCGCGCGCAAGTTATATCGCCTAGGAACCGAGGTAGGTACATACGATTCTACGCGTTTCAGCAATGCGCCCGTTTGAGAATTATCATTTGTATGAAGCCCCCAGCAACATGTCCAGACCGTCAAAATACAAAATCGTAGCGAAAAAATGGTGACTACCGTGCGCTGCGCGGTTGACGGAAAGGCCCGAGGAATTCCGAAGTGAATCGTTCCAGCGAAATGACCATTCGTAGTAGGGTTTGAATAGGATAGTAATTATATTTTTCTCTTGTAAAATGTAACGATGAGTCAACGGGTCAGCGGGTGCGATATTATCTTGATGGATAGGGAACCGATTTGACATTGTCATTATTAGTTTTTGGGACCTTTTGTTTGTGCATTTTTGTCACATATGTATTGCAAAATTCACTCAGTAAGGGGGTTTACTATCGCCCGGGGGGCGCGCCAAAAAGAAACGTTTACTGCGTGTTGTTATTGTGTTATTATTCGATAGATATCGCTGTTTTAAATTTCCTTGCCTTTTTAAAATTAAAAGTTATATAATAATAAATATAGACTATATTAAGAATATATGAACCATGAAAATAAAAGCAGAATTATAGCCTATGGCCCGCCAAAACTACATTTAATTATCAACCAAGATAGTAAAATCCGCAAAGAAAACTTTTACATAAAATTATAGTAATAATAAGTGGATAATTTTTTGTGAATAATCACCTCAAGGGCACTGTACGAGTTAAGAGTTACTAGGCTCTGTCTAATTTTATTTTTTATTTATTTACCTACTTTTGTTTTAATTTTTGATGAATTACTCAGTGAACCACCAAAAAGTGAAGGCACCGGCCGCGCCTGTCTCTAACAAGAAAACTTTTATTGTATGTTATTATCAGAGTGATAGATACTTTCAGTATCGCCCTGGTGAAAAACCAAACATTGCTTTAAATTAATTTAGACAGTGAATTTAATAACTATGTCTGTATAGCCAGGTACTTCATTAAGAGGGTAATTACCAGAGAAAACCAGAAATATGTTATTTTTATATCAGATTTTAGACGTATTGACTCTTTTCCACAAAAAACTATAAATGGATTTCGAAAGATTGTTCTTTTATCTAGCATTCGCATGTTTTAAATTTTGAGAAAAAATGTTTATTTTTAGTGTAATAAGATTATACCATATTAGGTCGTTGGCAGATTTGTTAAATTTTCAAAAAAGATTTTGTATTATAACACACCCATTTCAAATAATATAATCATGCAGTAAAATAAATCAATACATTATCTGGGTGACATGTTTTAGAATTTTAATTTTAGTTTAAATAAAATCATTAAAAAATATATACGTACATGTGTTTCTTGGCGAAAATTGGTCTGTTTGTGTATTTATTTGCGCACTTACAAAACAATATATAACATATTTAAGTTTTTTTTAACATTCTTATTTAACTTATACGTCAGCGCGTGTGTCTCCATAGAAATCGTTCTAACTCCGTTATTGTTTTAGTAACATCCCTAAAACAAAAAGTAAAAGGTCGATAGTGGATCAAGCTGTACATCCCTATCAAGTTGTCCATAGAAATACATAACAAGAATATGTTGTTAGTCGCGCAGTTGACACAAATTTTTCCCCCCCAAATTTACTACCGGCGGCTCGACCGTGCTCGACATTGTTAATTTTTATTAAATATTTTTATATGAAATGATAAAAATGAAAAATTGAAAAATGACAAATACTTATAATAAAAAAATAATTACAAAAAGTACATTTTTTTATTAGTTTTATCATCACACCTTTCGGCATTTTTAGATGTAGGTATAAATTAAAGCAAATTTGGAATGAAATAAAATCGATATTGAGTTATAATTTTAAAAAGCTGGTACGGAGAATAATTAATCTTTCTCATTGTAACCGCCCTGCACGATCGTAAGAACAACTTTCGACGAAATTTGGATTTTCGGCCGCTGGCTGGTTAAACGTTCTTAACCCCCATCAGTCTAACAACATACCCTTATTAGTACGCCATTCTCTTTGCATTGTTCACATGAAAAAATCGTTTTAAAAATGTATTTCTCTGTTTTATTTTCAGCTTCACGAGCCGATAGAGATGGAAGATTGATGTCCATTTTTGTCTCTAATCCTGTTACTGAGGGTTCAATCTCAAGCCAATCCTTTCAACTGCGTTTGGTCCAGACGCACTTTCAATATATCTAAAAAGGCGAAACAGCTGTCAAGTTAACAAATAGTTCAAACCAAGCCAAACTTAACACACTTTATTTAAGTGAAATCACGGGTCCCATTTGAATAAAATAGTGTTTTAAATTAATTGTTTTACATATTTCAAAATAATGCGTAAATATATATGTGTAGGAATGGATTTTTTTATTTTATTGAAGAAGAAGATAACACTAATAATCTTAACGAAAATATGAAAAGAACAAGACACAGAAAAATTAAAAAGATAATGGTAGCAGCTGGGACTTGAATCCAGAACCTCTCGTTTAAGAGCCCGTTCACACTTCCGTTTTAAAGACTGAGGCGGGTCCCGTTATTTAAAACGGAAGCCGAGGCCCCTGTTCACACTTCCTACTCTACGAAAACAACGACCAAAACATTTCATTTGCTCATTCTTCAGTAGACGGTCGTGCGCAATGGATGACGATGAAGCTCTTGTTGTCATGTGGTACTTATTAAAAAGAAGGAAAAATATTAATAAATATTAAATATTATAAATAAAAACAGCCATATTCCTTAGGGGTCGTCCATTAATCACGTGATGTTTTTTTTAGCAATTTTTTAACCCCCCCCCCCCCCCCCCCCCCCCCCACCCCCCTGGTGATATGTGGTGAGGTTTTAGACTAACCCCCCTCCCCCCAAAATCATGTGTATTTTTTTTAGTACAAAGTATTTTGAAATTTTCAGAATATTATCACGAAAAATAAATGCACGTGATATCTCATTTTACCCCCCCCCCCCCCCCTGTTGATATTTCGTGATTTTTCCGAACCCCCCCCCCCCTTTTCGAGCCTCACGTGATTAATGGACGACTCCTTACTAGGTTTGTTACCTTATTTGTTCAAACCGTGGGATAATATTTTGTTTGCATATTTTAGGCGATGTTTCGTTTACACGAATCTTACGAACTAATAATTATTTTACTTATAATTAAATAGAAGAAATCGCATTCTGGAACGAACAATAATAATATTATAAACGCCACGCGCGCCCTATAAAAACACAACCGCCTGCTGCTTGCGTCTGGGAGCGGGCGGTGGGGAAGCGTCGAGCGGTAGGTGGGGAAACGGAACCGTTCTCCGTCTAGTGTAAACAGCTCCATTGAAATGTATGGCCAGCGCGTCCTGTTCCGGCGAAAAAACGGACGCTCTGCGTAGGCGATTCTCCGGAAAAAAATGACAGATCCGTTTTTTTTGCCGGAACCTACAAGTGTGAACAGCTCCATAGAGTGCTACACTACAGCGGCTAGGGCTTCCGTTTTAAAAACCGGACCTGCCTCCGTCGTTAAAACGGAAGTGTGAACGGGCTCTAACAGGGACAGGCGCCTCTATAAAAACGTCAATAAGTGTTCCTTAACCACTGGAGTGATTGAACATTTTTGGACCTAGGTAAGAATATTGTCTTTGAGCAAGGGATGTCACAGTAGCAATTGGAACTATTGGATTCCTCCCTGCATGTCGGGTGTTGTGATAATGTTCTACGGAGGGGAAGAGGTGACGATATTTTTGTGTGTATAATATAACTTTTCTTATAAATAGTTGCCTTACATCCAGAACTCCTATCTCTTTGAATAAATCATTACTGGGGTATCTAAATGGTTTTTTAAGTATGACCCTTAGAAGTGATTTCTGTGCTTTGGCTAAGGGGTCCAGTATTGATTTGGTACATCCTCCCCATCCTAAAGATGCATATTCAAGTAACGAGTTGCACATGGCATAGTACATTAGTTTCAGATCTTTTGCGCTGAGAATATTTCTAATAGCCATGAAAAGATGCGTGAGTTTTCTGACCTTTGTGGAGATTGAATCGATATGTTCATTCCATCTCAGGTTCTTGTCTACGATGATTCCTAGATATTTTATGCTATTCACATATTCTAAGGTATTGCAATTGCAAGTGTTTGGGTCATTACAATGGTGTATAATAATTCTTTGAGTTTCTCTTGGTTGTCCCGCTTGAGTTGCACTGAAGCGAATGAATTTAGTTTTGTCAGTGTTGAGAGTGAGAAGATTATTATCTAGCCATTGTTTTACCTTGTTGATAATTTCCCTCAGGACTTATGTTATCTTTGGGGATGCTGTGTGGAGGGTTTTTTTAAGGAAAGGAAGGAGAGGAGAGTTCTGGGAAGGAAAAGGGTTTAAGGGGTGGGTAGGAATCCGGGGTTCAGTGTGTCCTGGTCATCCGCCTCCAAGACCTAGACAAACCTCACCCCATGATCCCGGGTACCCCTGCTAAATCACCAAACGTAGCAAACCACTTGGGGTGACCTATGGCAGAGGTGTTGGTTATCCAATAAAGGTTCCCGGGGCGGCGGTACCCATTCCCCAGTGGCGGCTCTCCCCTTGGGACAATGGGTGTTTGACCCCCCAAAATTATAAGACATAAAAATAATTCATTTTTACGGATCAAACTGCTCAAAGCATCGAATTCTTTATTTGAAATGAACCGCGAAATAACGGCAGCGAGCGGCGACATCGACGAGCAGTGACATCTATTGTCTCAAATGGAAGCTCCCATTCACACATTATTCACAATCCCTGGGTCAATTTTAAATTTGCCCTCGGCTTTGATATCTTCTGTCCCTATGCGCGCCATACAACAAAACGAGATGGCAATATGTATTTCGCCTGGAGTTGAAATTCTCCCGTATAGGTAGTAAACAAAGCCTACTGACTTTTCGGTCATGACCGTGAGGGAGACAGCATTATGAATCTCACGTGTTGTTGAAAGAGATGGTGATATAAACATAGGTCGGTTTTGCATGAATGTCTCGCTTGAAACAATGGTTGTTTTTGTATTGGATAGTTCGGGAGAGATTTGAAATAATTATTCACGTTGTTATCAATGTTATTTGCGACGTTCCAAATTTAGTTTGGTGGCACACTGAGAAGCAGATCTTTTCAAAGATTATTTATTATATTATTATGATGGATTTTCAACGGACATAGGTTTTGTGGTTTCTAACCTAAGTGACAGCAGATTCTATACATTTAATTATTTTGTTACAGGTAAATCATTTTAAAGGGACCCTTGCGTGTGTTGTGGAGTATTAGATAGATAAAAAAATATCTAAAATAATTTAATAGTAAACCTATTTTTTTTAGGTAGCTGAAAATTGCAAAAAAAACAAAAAAATTCATTAAATTGAAACGCAAGTCTAAACTTAATTATAATTGATAAACGTCGTTTCTCACCCAATATCTTTGGGCATTTTAGGGCAATATCTTTGGGCATTTTAGGGATAAAAAGGGATAAAAGGGGACTGCAGACGGGTGTTTCAAACAAAATTTTTATTTTAAAAACTTTTGATATTACCGGTGGCTATTTTACTAATCTAATTTTGTTTTTAAACTTTGAGGTAATATCGGTGTACACAACTACATTGAAAAGTGCCCTCTTTAAATTATGTTCCTGCAAGTACATATTGTATTATGTAGCGATTTTGCATTTTACAAATAATACCTATGTAATTTGAGTTGCGGATTCATAACCCTACCTATCTTTAAATTGATATACTTAAGTAATAATATATCGAAATTTTTCACAATATCAAATAAAGATTAATCACTTTTTTTTTCAAATGACCTTCCACACCTGGAGCCCTAGAGCCGCCTCTGCCATTCCCGCCTCTCAAATTGTATGGAACGAATTCTCATCTTTTGAAAGAGCTGCAGGAATATTGTCATAAGTATATGTTAGAATAATTTGTATAAACCAAACAATTTGTGATGTCGTTCATATCCGCTTCGACCTTCGCTACGTAGCCCAATTAAGACTGACTCACTACATCGACTGACGCCTTTCATTTATCTCCCGTCTCTGCCGATCCGTGGCCCGCTCCCTCAGACGATTGCCGGTAGATGGCGCCACTATACAAGCTACCTGTCACTTCTTGGTCGGCTAATACTTGTCAATATCACGAACGCAATTCATTACAATAAAATTAAGTTATAATATTCAACCCTGGTTTATTTTGCCCTCAATCCTTCAGTATAATATTGAGTAGTGGTGAATTTCAAAAATTCAAAAATGTCAATGGGCTGATTGTTTTGCTTTTGTTCTTAAAACATATAATGCTGCCTCTCTTTCTTACACACTAAATGTCAACAGTTGAAAGTGGGACAAACGGTGAACGTATGCCTGCACCCCTCCAAAGGAAAAACACAATAATTATAATAAATCTCCTTCACACGTATAAAGAAAATGAAAAGCAATTCCCGTTAAGTGGAAAAGTAAGAAAATTACAAAAATTATAAATCCGTACACAACGCCATCTCTGATACTGACATAAACAAAACACAGACAGTTGCGCACGGATAATTGCTTCATTGTGTAATTTTTAACTTAATAAAAATACTGAATTTAATTCAGCTAATAATTTAACACAACAGTCATTGATTCTAAGGGGGCGTTCTAGTATTACGTAACGCAATTTTTTAAGATTTTTGACCCCCCTCCTCCCCATATAACGCGCGCCGTAACGTTTTTCCGTATGTTTGCATGAGAGGTGGAGAGATTTATAGCTTTTAAAATGTAAGGTCACTCGGGACGTTTTTGGTCTTATAAAAGTATAACGCAATTACGTGTATTGGGATGTATTTATTCCTAACCAAGCAGACGTGTTAATGCGTTTACTTCCCAAGAAATTGATGATAGCACTGCAAAAAAACACTTATGTAATGGCAGAACAATACAACTTAAAATACAGCGTTCTGTCAGGACAATCCCACAGATATGCTGTTTTGCCATTACAACTTTAAATTGCCGTGCAGGCGACAGGATGTTTGAGTTACAGCTTATTGGCCTCACGCATTATCAGCTATCTGTGTCATGGGCACATCGCGTGTGTCAATACGATGTATCTCCACAAAGCTATTTTTGAGATAAGTGACAACATTTTTTTGAAATTTTATTTTTTTTCCTCCAAACTAACAGTAGTAACAATTTAAAATTTGGTGGAAGTTTGATTGAGATTTAATTTGAAATGTTTAAACAAATACATATGTATGTATATTAGAGATGGGTAAATTCTGCATTTTGCCGGAGGCCTCAGAGACATGCTTCCTTTTAAAAAGTACTTGAGTCCTTGGAGCAGGTCCCGGGAGCCACTCCCGACTTGCGAATTGCTCAGACCGAGACGCATGAGTTCAAACGGAGCCGTACCTCGGAGCCAGATTGTGCGATTACTGCTCTCGACTCGCAAACGTCTCAGACCGATACGCACAAGTTCAAACGGAACCGTATCTTGGTGCCAGAGCGCGTAAAAGAACTCGAACGCGCGATTACTGCTCTCAACTCGCGAGTGGCTCTCTCGCGAGTGGAGCGGAGCGCGAACACGGGGACGCCGGCCGGTGGAGGCATTCGGGTTCCTACTAGAAGTGAATCGTTCACGAACAAGTCGGTCAGTGACCCGGATCTTTATACGGATCCGTAAGATCCGGTTCCGTAAGACGCATCTTCACAGTTCGTAGATCTTTGCGAATGAGTGAGCGGGTGAGATCTGCTCGTTCAATGGATCAGTTGGCTCACCGGCTCGTGGGTCACTACTGAACTGATTCGGATTGATCGTTCGTTCACAGATAGAGCCTAGATTGGTGCCGCGTGCATCTCAGTGGACATTCCTTGATTTACGACATTTTGCCTGAGGATTTGAAATTTGAACGGTGAGGTGCTTCGATTTCATATGCCTAGAAAAGTTTTCTATTGAACCACCCCTTCTAGTAATTAGTTGTGAACAGTAGGTATGCGAGTTTGGATTTAGTGTAGGATAATAGTGGCAACAGAAAAATGATTCCAAATATAACTTGTTTTTGGGGTGTTATGCCGTGTTGCGCTACCTTCTTCTTTAACGTTTCGGACAGCGTTGCTGTTCGCGCTTTTATTGTTGCATGTGGTTCTTTCTAAGATACCTGTTGTGTGCCCTCTGCCATAATGAGTTCAGTTGAATTCGCCTCGCCGCAAGGGACACAAGTCCTATACCGCACCGCTTTACACTTAAATAATTACACCGCAGTTGTAATTAAATCTCGCAGCTATTCACAAGTACTATCGCCACGCGTCACTTACTCTCGCTAATGATTTCGCGATCAAACGTTCATTCCCAATCGCCATCCATTCCCTTCCAAAATATCTCCCATACTAACATACCTACCTTCCCAGTGAACACTGAACGAAGAGGGAAGCAGTCTGGGTAAGTGAGATAAAATATAATAAAATAGATAAGAACCACCGCATACAGTCCACAACGTACCGCAGCATTTGATCCCTCGATCCATAGAGAGGATCATTTGCTACCCGCCGCAACAGTTGCAGTGTCCATCATCAGGGCAGATCAGGTAGATTTTGGCCGTGAAAATCTAAAAGCGTAACCAAGTATAACTCTTTTTTACTACAGTCACAATCGAGATAATAATTTAAAAAATAATGATCATGTATCCCGGGTACGAACCAACAAAAGCGACATGAGACATGCATACAATTACCGTATTGACATTTCGTTACAGACGTTTCGTATTAAAACTTAACAAAACAAAGGATTTCTTGTTTTCATTTTTTCACCTGACAAAGAGAAATTCAATTAAAAAGGGAACCTCAATATTTTGGGGTTCCCTTTTTAATGAAGTATTAAGGAGGACCGAGGGTGGAGCGGGTCTAATTCAGTCGTTCAATTGAGCCGGTTCACTGAACCGGATCTTTTCATTGAACGAGACCTAGTGAAGCGGCTCGTTCAACTGAGCCGCTTTAGTTCCTACTACTCACTATTCACTAGTTCCAAGAGAACTCGCGAGTTGAGCGGAGTGCGAACACGGGTATGCCGGCCGGTGGAGGCATTCGGGTTCCCAGTCCGACCCGGAGTTTCCCGTTTGGGACCGAGCCCGAGTTCCGTGACCGGGTTCTCTTGGATTAGTCGATTTTAAAAAGGAGTACGAGTAGGAACCACTTCCCGCAAAGGACCCGAGTACAAGAGCCCATTCCAGCTAATGTATATCCATATATATATTTTTAAAAATACATAGCTCCACACAGGAGGCCCTGAGGAAAATAATTCTTCTCAGGGCCTGTGTCATCTATGGGGTTGCTGTGTCGAGGGTATTTTTAGGAAAGAAAAAAGTACGAGGTGTGGGTAGAAATGTGCTCCCACTGCGATGCAAGGCGATATTCTGAGAGTTCTACTGAAGAGGTCAAAAGGCCTCCCACAACCAGCCTCTCCAAATCCAGCCCGCCACACAGTGGGTGGGCAAACGCATGTGCCGCCAAGACAAATCTAACTCCACGCAAAATTCTGGGCACCCCTGCTAAATCACCAATTGTAGCTAACCACTGGGGGTGATCAATGGCAGATGTGTATTTAGTACGGCGAGTTTAAAGTTAACAGTCCATCTTAAATGTCCTTATTTTATTGTTCAATTATATAACCACCCTTAGATTGTTCAATATATACATATACTAGCAGACCCGGCTACACGTTGCTGTGGCTAACGAAACACAACGCCATTACCCAACCTTTATAAAATCCACACACCAGCTTGCCAGCTGCCCGCTGCCTGAATTGAATATTTGAATTTCTCGGCTTTTCTCTACTATAATAAGCATGTATTATACATTCCTTCCTCTTGAATCACTCTATCTATTGGTGGAAAGCGCATGAAAACCCGTTGCGTAGTTTAAAAGATCTACGCGCACATACATTTTGAGCGACTTCATTTTATACTATGTAATGATGTACAAAGACTTTTATAATGCATCAAATTAAAACTTGGGTTTTTTCATGTAGTTATTATGTTTGTAATTTTTTTTTACTCAGATACACACAGGAGGCCCTGGGGAAAATAATTTCCCTGCGTCATCTTTGGGGATGCTGTGTGGAGGGTTTATTTTATAGGAAAGTTAGGAAGATCTGGGGGTCAGTATGTCCAGGAGTGACGGACATATGAATCCATCCCTCCCACTGCTGGTGCAAGGCGACGGGTTGAGAGTCCTGCTTGAGAGGTCAAAAGATCTCCCGCAATCAGTCTCTCCAAATCCGGCACACCACACAATAGGTGGGCAGACGTGTCTGCCACCAAGACCTTGACAATCCTCACCCCATGAACCCAAGGTCCCTTACTAAGTCACCAAACATACCGAGCCACTTGGGATGACCTATGACAGAGGTGTTGGTTATCCTATAAATGGTGCCCATAACCATCTACTAGATAGAGTTTTTTTATATTAATTTATTTTTAAAAAGATATAATATATAATAAGAAAGAAATAATATAACAAAAATCCCAATAAACTAATTTCTAGTACTATGATTTGAAATTTTCGCAGCCAAAAGCATTATGGTGATTTATTTTGGGGGTATTATGCCATATTGCGCTATCTCTTTCTTTAGCCAATGTGTCGTACAGCGTTACAGTGTCCATCATCAGGGCAGATATGTGATGTGATGATGTTGGACACTCTCCGAAACGTTGGCTAGTAGCGCAACACGTCATAACAGCCCAAAAATAACTAACGAAAGTACATTATGTTAGGTTATGAACTATTTTTCAAAAAAATAAGTTTGACTTTTCAAAGAGGTGTTTTTGATGTTTGTAGGATGAGATGACCTACGAGATGACATTCGATTTGCAAATTTTCCCGCGACCGACATCTCTTAACGAGGATTATGCGGCCAAACACAACTGACTACTTTTAAGAGTTGGTGTCTTAACATAATCGCAGTATTTAGCTCATTAGCGTGATATGGAACACTGCCAGGGCCGGATTAACCATGTCGGGGCCCCTAGGCAATGCACGTCTCGGGGGGCCCCATTACCAATGGCGGACTAACGGGGGGGGTGGGGGGGGGTTGAGGGGCTCCCAAACGCCTCCTTGTTCCCTTGATCAAATCCTTAAAAGGCTTTAATGGGGGGGGGGGAGGGGAGGAAAGGTTTTAAAACTTTTGATTTTTTTTTTAATGTAAAACATGTCAGTATATTGAGTACTGGGTCAAAATTTCAAGTAAATCGGAGCAAAACTAACGAAGGTACAGCGTTTCAAGCGATCGGCCCTCACTTTTATTTTCTCAAGCAGATAGGTAGGTAGTGCATACTGAAGCTTGTACAACATTTATATTTTAAAAACATATGTCTTTATAATTAGAAATAAAATTAAACAAATGCCAATATACACCATAGACGGCACCTTCAATCACTTCAGATATAAAAATTATCTAATAAAAAATAAAAAAAAAACGTCTTAAAAGCTGACTTTTTCCGAAACTTCATTGCTCACTAATTGAAGCAAGTCATTTTTTCCCTGAACGCGGGGCCCCTGGCCGATGCGGGGCCCCTAGCCGATGCGGGGCCCCTAGGCAGTTGCCTACTCTGCCTTAGGGATAATCCGGTACTGATTACACTGCACTTAAGAAAACTGCCAAAATGGGTCGTATATGACTGATTTAACATTTAACATTTGTTACACTGTCACAAAATACACAGAATTACTCTTCAGGAAGAGAAATCGCAGAAATTTCTTCTGAACCTTCTTCAATGTGAGTGAATATTACGTTCGTTTTAGCCGGTTGAATGAATTATGACCTGCATAAAATCACAATTCAGCTGATTACAATTTGATAGGAATCAGCGTTTAACGAGGACCTTTTGAATGCAAAAAGAACAATATCACACCGACTGTCTATCTTCGAAACACCCAATGAATTTAATTTAAGAAAGACCTGGATGGTGAGTTTTCATGTGAAGTCGCAAACGTGCCGCGCTGTCACATTCATCGTGACACTCTTTACACTTGTACAGCAACTTATCGTGGGCGGAACGCGTGTACGCATTTATTTATTTATTTATTTATTGACGCCCTATTGGGCTTTTACATATAAAATACAAATTTCATATATAACAGCAGTAGGTATAACACAAAATAAAAAAGATTAAAAAATATACAAATAAAGCATAAACTCAATGTAAAATAATAGGAATACATCTAATGCTAATTCCACATGGATGACTTTAGGGAACTCGTATGTACATATACCTACGAGCAATAAAAACATTAAAAATAATCAAAACACATTAATTTTTACTGAATTACTCGTCGTAAGCTTTGAAATAAGAACAATAAAAAAAATAAAAAATAAATAAAAAAAAACAAACAAACAAACAATAAACAAAAGAAAATTGAAATAAAATAAAATGATTTCTCATTCGTTATTTATATCTAAAAAGTGGTGGACTAATTTGGCTTTAAATGAATCGAAATTTAAATTTAAAATGTCAGCGACATCGGTTAGTTCATTGCCCAACCTGTGTATTCTTTCCATCACAGAATTCGTAGCGAAGTTATTGTTGTAAAATAAAATGTTTCGTCTAGTATATTTTGGAGGTATGTGTAAGGATAACAAGTTTATAGCATCAGGGCAGTCCAACCTTGAATGAACAATTTTATACAATAAAAGGAGATCAAATATTTTTCGCCTTTCAGATAATTTCGATAAGTTAAGTTTACTGCGTAAATTGACATAATTGATTTCAATAATAGGAACACCAATTTTGAAATTAATAAAACGTAAAAATTTATTTTGAATTTTTTCAATTTGTGAACAATGAGAGTTGAAATGAGGACACCAAATGGTTGAACAGTATTCCACCTGACTTCTAACCAAAGACGTGTATAGTAATTTTATGGTTTTTATGTTATTAAAGTCTTTAGCGATTCTGAGGATAAATCCAAGCATTTGTAATCCCTTACTGGTAATGCTAATAATGTGATTCAAGAAGCGTAATTTGGAGTCAAAGATAACGCCAAGGTCGTTGAATTCAAAGACTCTTTTTAGAGTGGCATTGTTAATTGTATACTCGAATAGTAAAGGGGTTTTAGATCTATGAAAACTGATCGTTTGGCATTTGTTAATATTAAGATATAATTTGTTTGCGATGCACCATTCATAAAGTTTATTTAAGTTCATTTGTAGAGTTAAACAATCAGAAGAATTTTCAATCGATTTAAACATCTTTAGATCGTCGGCAAATAGAAGAAAGTGAATATTATCGAAAATTAATGAAATGTCGTTAATAAATAGTAGGAAAAGAATTGGTCCTAGGTGGGAACCTTGGGGGACCCCACTTAAGGCAAAAAAAAGTGTAAGTATGAGGTTGTGGAGTTAATTTTTACAGATAGTTTTCTAAACGATAAGTAGCTTCTAAGCCATTCGAGAAAGTTGCCGCTTATTCCCAAGTGTTCTAATTTTTCCATTAAAATGCGATGAGAAACAGTATCAAAGGCTTTGCTAAAATCAGTATAAATAGTGTCAACTTGAAGACCCTTGGAAAGTGCATTAGAAATAAAATTTTCGTAAAGCAATAAGTTAGATGACGTAGATCTGCCTGGCATGAAACCATGTTGAAATATTGATATAAGCGGTTTAATTTGATGCATGATTTTACTTAATATAATCTTTTCAAAAAGTTTAGGTAGTTATGACATAATACATATGGATCTATAATTTTCAATTTGACTTTTATCACCTTTTTTAAAAATAGGTGTTATATAGCTACTTTTCCAAATTTCAGGAAAAGGAATTTAATTCGCGTTTGCTCCGGCAGCTGTGCGCGCAAAACTCGCACGTGAACAGCTTCTCGGCGACGTGCGACAGCTTGTGATGCGCCAACCCTGCAGGGTATCTGCAACAAAAAGTGCATTGATCGCATACAAGCGGTTTCTCACTCGAGTGTTTGCGCTTGTGGGATTCCAGATTCACAGGCGATTTAGTAGTGAATTTGCACTGGTCACAGGATAATATTTCTGTCTGGTGTGACAGCGAAGTCCCGCTAGGAATTTGCAGCGATATGAGCACTCTTTGCATGCGATCGGGCGTCTTCTTTGTGGATGCGACGGTGCGATTTGAGCTGTGCGATGGTTTTGGTTTTGTAGTCGCACGATTTGCAGGCGAATGGAGTAGCGCTGTTGTGAGACAACTTGTGGTAGGTCAACGAATTGGCATGCCTGCATGTGTAGTCGCAACGATTGCAATGGAAGACTTGGTTTTTCTTCTTGGCGACTCTGGGTGATTTAGGCTCGGACTGCCTGCGTTTCACCGCTGTTGTAGTCTTTCTGAGTACGCGTTCGCAGGAGTGATTAACTCAGATGCATCAGAGTCAATCACTCCAGGCAATTTGTTAGGAGTGTCAGGGTCAATCTCTGCGAACGATGTACATTTCGTAGCAACCTTACGAGTTTCAGGATCAATCTCTTCAAGCGATTTACGTTTCACAGCAGCCGTACGAGTGTCAGGGAAAATCTCTTCGAGTGTTTTACGTTTCTTAACGACTTTGGGTTTATCAGAGTTGTTTTGACGTTTGTTGAGTTTGACGGTGACCTTGGGCACGCCCGGATGGAGCTGTCTATGTTTATTCATCTCCTTATAATCCGTAGTTGAGAAATCACAAGTGTCGCACATGCAACAGGTCTCCTCGCGAACCGCGGTCAACAAATTGCTAACACCTTTTTCCGATACTGACATCATTAACGGGTCTGCTTCTTCTCCCGTGTATTCCACGCTCAAATCATCTCCACCTTTAACTTTCTTGCGTCTCATTCTCAAAAGAATAGAAAGATATTTTCAAAATATCGTCAGAACTTTGATAACTATTTTCAAATGAAAGCTTCAATTTTGGTGTGATAGTCACAAACGAAGTTTCAAAAGATGGTCGTAGGTCTGTGATATCTATGGACAATATTCGTCAGATATCTATCAAATGTTGAAAGCAAGAGTTTCTTTTTTAGACCTTTTCCCTGTTATTAATATTGTTTCATTAGAAAACTTGTCGACAAGATATATTCCAATACTTTTAATGTTTCACTAAGTTATGATACATTAATATTCAAAACTAGATGAACGTCTTGTATATACCTAGTTGAAATTTTTCTATAATTTCGTGATAGGAAGGTTCACAATTGACCATCTCATGTTTCCATTACTATATTTGTAAGAAAAAAGTAAAATAGCTAAGCGCTCAATTCAATTTGGGATTTTTGGAATTTGGGAGGCGGGAATGAGTACCGCCGCCCCGGTAAACTTTATTTAACCAACACCTCTGCCATAGGTCACCCCAAGTGGTTCGCTACGTTTGGTGACTAAGCAGGGGTGCCCGGGTTCATGGGTGAGGTTTGTCTAGGTCTTGGAGGCAGATGACCAGGACCCACTGAACCCCATATTCCTACCCACCCCTTAAACCCTCTTCCTTCCCAGAACTCTCCCCTCCTTCCTTTCATTAAAAAAAATCTCCACACAGCATCCCCAAAGATGACATAGGCCCTAAGGGAAATTATTTTCCTCAGGGCCTTCTGTGTGGAGCTCATGTATAAAAAAGCGCAAAGTTATAAATTTCACAACAAAATTCTGTATTCATATAGCATATGTGGTTACAATCTAGAGACAGTTGAATCAATTAAAGATTTAGGAATTATTTGACCAAAAACTAACATTCAATCAACACAGTGTGAGTAAATCAAATAAATTACTTGGTTTTATTGTAAAATCAACCAAACTGTTTAAGAATTCTAATAGCCTAATAATTCTATTCAATTCCTTAAACCGAAGTGTTCTTGAGTACGGGTCAACAGTCTGAAATCCACATTATATTACACAGATATCTAGACTCGAATCAAGGCAAAGAAAATTTACATGGATTTTGTCTTACCGATCAGGTGTCTACCATCTTCTAGACATCTAGACGGGTACGAACAAAGACTGGCACATTTCAAATTAGAGAGTCTGGTTAAAAGACGAAACATAAATGACCTCTTAATGCTATATAAAATTGTGAATAATCGTGTAGACAGTAACTTAGTCAGAAACCTTAACATATTCTGGGCTGAAATTTTTACCAATATTACTGGATATTTTAATCTTATATCTAGAATGTCTCGATCATACAACGATCTTGTTAAAATACACACTTTCATAGATATTTTTGTCAATAATATAACATGTTTCAAAAAGTATCTCCACGATTTGTGCAACAATTTATTTTTTATTTTTATTATTACTTTTCACATAGTCGTGGTCAAGTCACAAGAAGTTATAATTTAATATTGATAATAATAGATACAAGTAAAAAGTAGGTCCACCTACGTCTTGGACCCAGCCCAGGGGGGGTCAAAACCACCATGACCCCCCCCCCCCCCCTGTTTCCGCCCTTGTTTAAATGTGATTACTGCAGACACATTAGTCTAGGGATATTTATATTTGTATTTTAATTTATTATACAGGGTGTTAAGGGACGTACTTGACTTACTTTAACCAGTGATTCTTGACATTATTTTGAGTAAAAAATGCAAACGAAATTTTGGTCTCCGGTGACATTTTTGAGGTTTTTTTTTCTACATAAACATTAACAAATGGTAGTTGTTGAAGAGTTGGAGGCGGGGTAAGGGGTTCGTCGGACACTCGGCTGAGTGACCAGTGACGACATGCGGGAGATTTTTTTTTGTTTGATTTTGAAGAAAAAAAATTTGAAAAAAAAAATCGTCAAAAAAATCACCGGAGACCAAAATTTCATGTACATTTTTTACTCCAAATAATATCAGGAATCACTGGTTAAAGTAAGTCATATGTCCCTTAACACCCTGTATATTACCCACAAAATGTTTTATAAATATCCTGTTTGTCTCAAATAAAAAAATAAATCTACGACCGATTAAAAGAACACAAGCCGCAGCTCTGTTTCTTTTTTAAATCGATGACCGGAATGAACTGCGATAAGAGATAGTTACTAGGACTAAAGTCCCTCTCTGCGGGGCTCTACTTCCTCATCTAGGATGCTAACAACCAACCTACTTTTATCATGAAGACCATATCACAAATAAAATAACTAACTTTATTAACACAATTATAAATAAATAAATAATAAAGAAAAAACTTTTATTTCTTGCAAATAGTATGTTACCGAGGTATAAAATAAGAAAAAGTATAATTAATGTTACTTACAATCTTGTTGAAAAATGTTATAGGTATAGGTATCTTAAATTATTCATTAGCAAGAATCCCTCTCTCACGCGGTAAAGGCCTCCTCTAAAGAATTCCATTTATCTCACTCTTGAGCTAATTTCGGCCAGAAAATATAATTAAGATGTAGTCATTAATTTTTAAGTTCCTTATACTCAATTTATTAGGTATCAACACTTTTAAAAAATTTTAAAATTTAGTGTCATCGTATTGTAATTTCATTAAATTCCTCTGCAGAGGTTGAAACCTTTATTTTTGTCAATGTAATGATTCGTTTCTAAATTCAGAATAAAGGGTGGCGAAAAACTGCCGATATGGTTTGAATGTTTAATAACTTTTTTAATTTAATTGTATTTTATATTTTTTCAGAATTTTGTGAAGAAAACTTGGGGAATTTGAAATGGAACACTACACAACAGAACAGCGCAATCGCAACAATTGTTAATTGTTGATCAAGTAATGCAAAATGTACTGTGAAAAGAGCATGAATGTGCGAAAACTAGCGATATGGTTTGAATGTTTAATAACTTTTTAAATTTATTTATATTTTTTATTTTGATTTCAGAATTTTATGAAGAAAACTTGGGGAATTTGAAATGGAACACTACACAACAGAACAGCGCAATCGCAACGACTGTTAATTGTTGATCAAGTAATGCAAAATGTACTGTGAAAAGAGCACGAATGTGCGAAAACTAGCGATATGGTTTGAATGTTTAATAACTTTTTAAATTTATTTATATTTTTTATTTTGATTTCAGAATTTTATGAAGAAAACTTGGGGAATTTGAAATGGAACACTACACAACGGAACAGCGATCAAAAATTGTTAATTGATGATCGCTGTTCTGTTTGTTAGTTATTACACATTCAAACCATATCGGTAGTTTTGCGCCACCTGTATAATCACAGTCGAACAATTATGGCTTTTTTTTAAAGAAAGGTTAGATTTCTAAAATGTTTAATACTGGTGTTACCCAGTGTTAACGCCCAAATAACTTTTGTTGCAAAGTTGTCTATTTGTCACAACGTCTAAAAGCTTCAAACGCTTTTCAGCAGAGTCTGTAATGCACGGTACTTGAATGCCATACGTATTTATACGGTATTTCTTGAATTTTGACTTTAGCGGCCCAATTTTTAACGGGGTGGTTCAATAAATTTTATTATTATGCTTACAGCCAGAACAAGACAATGAATTTTCTCCACCATGAGTAAAAATGTGAACGTGAATAACTGCATAAGGCAAGTGAAAACGGTATTCTCCAGGATTAGTAAGCATTGTCAACGATGACTTGTGTGACCAGGAGTAGTAACAATGGGAAAATGAAGTTATATTCAGTAGGGGTTAAAATAAGAACTTTACCCTTTAGAGAACATGAATTGCAGAAGGAAGCCAAAAAGGTTTTTATCCATTATAGATGCGTAAGTGCGTTGTTAAACGTGATTTTATCGAGAAGGAGTAGTTACAATGGGGACAGGTAAAAGGTTTTTCTCCTGAATGGGTGCGTAAGCGCACCGTTAAAAATGATTTGTTTGAGCAGAAATAGTTACAATGGGAACATTTAAAAGGTTTTTCTACAGTATGGGTGCGTAAGTGACTTGTTAAAGCTGATTTGTCTGAGCAGGAGTAGCTACAATGGGGACATGAAAATGCTTTTTTCCAGTATGGGTGCGTAAGTGCCTTGTTAAATGTGATTTACGTGAAAAGGAGTAGTTACAATGGGGACATGAAAAAGGTTTTTCTCCAGAATGAGTGCGTAAGTGCCTTTTGAAATGTGATTTGTTTGAGCAGGAGTAGTTACAATGGGGACATGAAAAAGGTTTTTCTCCAGTATGGGTGCGTAAGTGACTTGTTAAAGCTGATTTGTCTGAGCAGGAGTAGCTACAATGGGGACATGAAAATGCTTTTTTCCAGTATGGGTGCGTAAGTGCCTTGTTAAATGTGATTTACGTGAACAGGAGTAGTTACAATGGGGACATTTAAAAGGTTTTTCTCCTTAATGGGTGCGTAAGTGCACCGTTAAACGTGATTTGTTTGAGCAGGAGTAGTTACAATGGGAACCTTTAAACGGTTTTTCTTCAGTATGGGTGCGTAAGTGACTTGTTAAAGCTGATTTGTCTGAGCAGGAATAGTTACAATGGGGACAGGAAAAAGGTTTTTCTCCTGAATGGGTGCGTAAGTGCACCGTTAAACGTGATTTGTTTGAGCAGGAGTAGTTACAATGGGAACATGAAAAAGGTTTTTCTCCGGAATGGGTGCGTAAGTGTACTTTTAAGTCTGATTTGATTGAGCAGGAGTAGTTACAATGGGAACATGAAAAAAGTTTTTCTCTAGAATGGGTGCGTAAGTGCTCCGTTAAACGTGATTTGTTTGAGCAGGAGTAGTTACAATGGGGACATGAAAAAGGTTTTTCTCCAGAATGGGTGTATAAGTGCTTTGTTAAATTTGATTTGTCTGAGCAGGAATAGTTACAATGGGGACAGGAAAAAGGTTTTTCTCCAGAATGGGTGCGTAAGTGTACTTTTAAGCCTGATTTGATTGAGCAGGAGTAGTTACAATGGGAACATGAAAAAGGTTTTTCTCTACAATAGGTGCGTAAGTGCACCGTTAAACGTGATTTGTTTGAGCAGGAGTAGTTACAATGGGGACATGAAAAAGGTTTTTCTCCAGAATGGGTGTATAAGTGCTTTGTTAAATTTGATTTGTCTGAGCAGGAATAGTTACAATGGGGACAGGAAAAAGGTTTTTCTCCTGAATGGGTGCGTAAGTGCCTTGTTAAACGTGATGTGTCTGAGCAGGAGTAGTTACAATAGGAACATGAAAAAGGTTTTTCTCCAGTATGGGTGCGTTGGTGCACCGTTAAATGTGATTTGTTTGAGCAGGAGTAGTTACAATGGGGACATGAAAAGGGTTTTTCTCCAGAATGGGTGCGTAAGTGTATTTTTAAGGCTGATTTGATTGAGCAGGAGTAATTACAATGGGGACAGGAAAAAGGTTTTTCTCCTGAATGGGTGTATAAGTGTATTTTTAAGGCTGATTTGATTGAGCAGGAGTAGTTACAATGGGAACATGAAAAAGGTTTTTCTCTAGAATGGGTGTATAAGTGCTTCGTTAAACTTGATTTGTCTGAGCAGGAGTAGTAACAATGGGTACAGGAAAAAGGTTTTTCTCCTGAATGGGTGCGTAAGTGCACCGTTAGATGTGATTTGTATGAGCAGGAGTAGCTACAATGGGGACATGAAAAAGGTTTTTCTCCAGTGTGAGTGCATAAGTGCTTTCTTAAATGTGATTTGTTTGAGAATGAGCGGTTACAATGGAAACATGGATGAGATTCTTCTCCAGGGTGCATCAGTACATTCAAATCCGTTATAATTTCTGAAAAAGATTGGGGATAAAGATTAGTAAGTACATATCTATAATAAATCAATAAAATTATTTAAACAAATTAAAAAAAAAAAATTAAAAAATCGATCTAACCTGCTGCAGTCTCTGCAGTACTCTCAGAGTGCTCTAAGCATTCCTTTTTAACATCTGTCAGGTGTATGTCTATTTCCGTGTAAGGGATACTCTCTCCGTCTTCTTCTCGGGGTCCTGGTTCTGCCTTGATGGGTACAGTGTCCACAAAAATGCTACCTGGAATAACAAAAACGAAACATTGATAATATGAGTAATGACGTATTACACTAAAAATTCGTTGTGGGTCGGTGCTATTTATGATATTTATTTATTGACGCCCTATGGGGCTTTTACAAGTACATATTAAATACAAATTTAATTTATAACAACAGTATAACATTAGAAAAGATTCAAAATATACAAATAAAGCATAAACTACTATAATGTATGACTTTAGAGAACTCGTGGGTACAATTCATAAACCTACGAGCAACAAAAACATTAAAAAAATCAAAACACTTTAATTTTTACACAATAACTCATTGTATGCATTATGATAAGAACATTAGAGAAAAAAACAACAAACTAAGGAAAATCGAAATAAAGTAAAATGATTTCTCATTCATTATTTACATCTAAAAAATGGTGGACTAATTTGGCTTTAAATGTATCAAAGTTTAAATTAAATATGTCAGCGATATCAGTTAGATCATTGCCCAATCTATGTATTCTTTCTATCACAGAATTTATAGCGAAGTTATTGTGGTAAAATAAAATGTTCCGCCTAGTATATTTTGGAGGTACATGTAAGGATAACAAGTTTATAGCATCAGGGCAGTCCAACCTAGAATGAACAATTTTATATAATAAGAGGAGATCAAATATTTTTCGCCTTTCGGATAATTTAGATAAGTTAAGTTTACTGCGCAAATTGACATAATTGATTTTAATAATAGGAATACCAATTTTGAAATTAATAAAACGTAAAAATTTATTTTGAATTTTTTCAATTTGTAAACAATGAGAGTTGAAATGAGGACACCAAATGCTTGAATTATATTCAACCTGACTTCTAACTAAAGACGTGTATAGTAATTTTATCGTTTTTATGTTATTAAAGTCTTTAGAGATTCTAAGAATAAATCCAAGCATTTGTAATCCCTTACTGGTAATACTAATAATGTGATTCGTGAAGCGTAGTTTGGAGTCAAAGATAATGCCTAGGTCGTTAAATTCAAAGACTCTTTTTAGGGTGGCATTGTTAATTGTGTAGTCGAATAATAAAGGGGTTTTAGATCTATGGAAATTGATCGTTTGGCATTTGTTGATGTTAAGATATAATTTGTTTACGATGCACCATTCATAAAGTTTATATAAGTTACGTTGAAGAATTAAACAATCAGAAGACTTTTCGATCGATTTAAACATCTTTAGATCGTCTGCGAATAGAAGAAAGCGAATATTATCGAAAATTAATGAAATGTCGTTGATAAATAATAGGAAAAGAATTGGTCCTAAGTGGGAACCTTGGGGGACCCCACTTAAGGCAAAAAAAGTGTAAGAAGTTGTGGAGATAATTTTTACGGACAGTTTACTTTGTGATAAGTAACTTCTAAGCCATTCGAGAAAGTTGCCGCTTATTCCCAAGTGTTCTAATTTTTCCATTAAAATGCGATGAGAAACAGTATCAAAGGCTTTGCTAAAATCAGTATAAATTGTGTCAACTTGATGACCCTTGAACAGTGCATTAGAAATAAAATTTTCGTAAAGCAATAAGTTAGATAACGTAGACCTGCCTGGCATGAAACCATGTTGATATATTGATATAAGTGGTTTTATTTGATGCATGATTTTACTTAATATAATCTTTTCAAAAAGTTTAGGTAGTGATGATATAATACATATAGGTCTATAATTTTCAATTTGACTTTTATCTCCTTTTTTAAAAACAGGTGTTATACAGCTACTTTTCCAAATTTCGGGAAAACGACCTGTAGATAAAGATAAATTGAAAATTATAGTAATAGGAAGAGCTAGAACATGGATACAGTTTTTAAGTAATATTGAAGAAATCATATCTGGCCCCGAATTCGACCTGATATCCAGCTGTTTGATAAAAGTCACAACATCATTAACTTCCACATGGATGTTATGCAAGTTGAGGGAGTTTTTAGTAGATTGAGGTTTGTCAGATAAAATGTTGACATTGTCTTCAACGTATACGCTCTTAAAGAAATCTGCAAATAAATTTACAATATCGTTTTTGTCATGACCCACTTTTTTCCCGTAACACATTGTACCAGGAAAGCTAGAGTTATTTTAAGGAGTTAGCGTAGTTCCAAAATTTATTAATATTTGTTAAAATTGAATTTTCAACATTGTTGGTGTATTTCTTAAAACATACTTTGGATTTCCTAGTACAATCTTTGCGCAGAACGGAGAATGCGATATAATTTTCTAGCGTTCTATTTATTTTATAACGTTTGTGGGCAATTTTTTTATCATAAGTTAGATTAATTAGTTCGAAATCGAACCATTTAGGGAATTTAGAACTGTAATATTTTTGTAGGGGTACAAAACTATCGATTGCTTGATAAATTACATTGTAAAAGTATTCTAAGGCCTCATTTAAACTTGTAAAACAATTGAGATCACAAGCCCAATTATAAGTAGATAAAAATTTTATAATTTTTGGGTAATCTGCTTTTTTAAAATTAGGCTTGACAATCGTGGGTTCAATTACCTTAACATAAGTATTGTTGTAAATGATTATTAGGGGGGGATGGTATTTATAGATTGGAAGAATCATTTCATCAGAGGCATATACATTAACATTAGAAGAATTTGAAAAGACTAGATCGAGAAGACGAGAGTTGATGTTGTACACATGGTTTTTCTGTTGCAAATTTAAAAAGTTAGACATTTCTAAAATTTCATGAGAGCCATGATTGATGTTTTCCGGGCTCGAGGAAGTGATATTCTCAATGTCCCATATAATATTTGGAAGGTTGTAGTCACCCATCAGAATAAATGTAGCATCAGGAAATTTTCTTCGCATAGTTTCAACTTCAAGGTGGTGCTCTTTATAAGTTTGCAGGCAGGAGGATGGTGGTATATATGTGCAACCGATTATAAGTTTTTCTTTTTTTAACGAAACCATTACAAACACTTGTTCGAGATGTTTGTGAAGGCACTTCAGTTTCCTCGAAACCAGTTTGGTTGATACTGACAATAGTACGCCGCCACCTCGTGTTTTATTGCCGGAACTTTGATATCTGTCGTTTCTGTAAATGAAATGATCAATAAACCCCAGTTCTTGATCGTTTATATCAGAATTTAGCCATGTTTCAGTAAGGGCATAAATTACGTAATCCATCGTTGGTAATGTAGATTTTAGGTCTTGAAGTTTCCTTCTCAGTCCTCTTACATTTTGATAGTATATTTTTAGTTTGTGGGTCAGTTTTTTGGATTAAATTTTACAATTGTAGGGTGATTATTGATATACTTGATTGTAATGTCTTGTTCACCCGATGATTGCCTATTTTTTAGCTCGATTCTAAAATTATTAAGATAGTTCCTTTGAGCAACTGATTGGTCAGGGTACATGCGGATGTTATTCTTCAACAAGTGTTTTTTGCTGAGTAGGATTTTCGGCCATTTAGATTCAGGGAACTCGACTTTCACACCCCTCGGTTTGTTATTATCTCTTTTGCCAATTCTGTAAACTTTAAGGTCAAGAGAATCGGTAGAGTTGTCAAGGTCGAAAATGATTATATGATTTATACTCGTACTTGTATTTATTGTTGGATTGATTCATTAGTTGAACAAAGATCCTGCTGATTAGCTATTTACAGTAACTAAGCAGAAACGGTTTTTTTTTAAAGAAAGTGTATTTAAAAAATAATGTTTGAATAAGGATGAAGTTATCTCTAGACTTGCTGTTTTTGTAGGAGCAGTTATTAATAATAATGGTTCTTTTCTAATAGCCGACAGTTGTCTTGTTGTCTACTGTTAGATATTACCACATTATCAAGGGCAATCATTTTTTTTTTACATGAGCTCCGCACAGGAGGCCTCGAGGAAAATAATTTCCCTCAGGGCCTATGTCATCTTTGGGGATGCTGTATGAAGGGTTTTTTTTTAAGGAAAGGAAGGAGAGGAGAGTTCTGGGAAGGAAAAGGGTTTAAGGGGTGGGTAGGAATCTGGGGTTCAGTATGTCCTGGTCATCCGCCTCCAAGACCTAGACAAACCTCACCCCATGAACCCGGGCACCCCTGCTAAGTCACCAAACGTAGCGAACCACTTGGGGTGACCTATGGCAGAGGTGTTGGTTATCCAATAAAGGTTCCCGGGGCGGCGGTACCCATTCCCGCCTTTAGAATATTTAGATAGTTAGTTCCAAACTTTCAAACCAATTTTAATATTTTTATAATACAAACTTGTATTCTAACTGATTGTCAATTGTCTTTTACATCGCAGAACGGTTGCGTTCACTACCACTGCTTTTGCAGTACTTGCATATCACCACACGCCCTCCTGATGTCGTCATCACTGTACAAATTGACTTAACCAGCCCGGAGGCCTTCGCGCCCTAGTGGGTCGTCCTTCTGTACTGGTCTCTCCTTCTTCTTCACTGTCCTCTTCAAACACATCTAAAAGATTTACGGTGGGACTTGCGGCCAATTCCTCGCATCTCTCTTCAGACTCAGTTCGTTCTCTGTCAGGCATCTTCCGCAGGTCAAGCATATGTCTTGGTACACCATCAACTATGATATTGTTGACTGAATTAAGTCCTGTCACCCTTCCTTGCCTCCAGCGTGATGTGCATCTTTTATCTACTGGTTTGACCGCAACGACATCGCCCACTTCAAACTCAGTCGATACTTCCTCTTCTATATTCACTTGCGCAGAAGGGTGCCTCCATGAATAAGTGTGAACCGAGCTAGAAGGCGCAACACCCTCATCCTTCTGACTCTTCGCAGCCAAATTATACCAAAATAATGCCTGCAGAGGATCGCTTCCACTTCTAGCTGCAGTTCTCTTTATTGTTCGATGATGTCGTTCAACTATACCATTTCCTGCTGGACGGTATGCCGCGCGAAATCTTTGACGTACATTCCATCTCTTACACATATCCAGTAGCGTAGCGAGGGGGGGGCGGAGGGGGCGGACCGCCCCGGGTGCCACCCGAGGAGGGGGTGACACTCGAACGTGGAGAAAAAATTTACGAAAGTGCAAAATTGCCGTAAAAAATACTTTACACGTTAACACTGACTGTTATTTTGCCTCGGTTGGTCGGGGATTCCCGAAAAATGCTTTTGTGTTCTTAGCTTAGTCGGGGATTTCCCTGAAATATTCCTTACGTCATTCTAATTTCGTTCGTATATTGTGATTAACGTAGACTCGTGAGTGCATTGTTATCTATGGACTGACGTGAATTAGTGAAGAAGTTATTATTGTGTTAGTGTGTTTATTAGTGCTGAAAGACCAGTTTGAAAAACAAGGTAGGTATGAAGGTAGGTAGGTACAAGTGCATGAATAGTTGCAGTCGGGACAAGAAAAAGGTTTTTCATCACTGTGAGTTAGCAAGTGCCGTTTTAGTTATTTTTTTCGAGAATAAGAATAGTTGCAGTCAGTACAAGAAATAGGTTTTTTATCACTGTCGGTAAACGTGTGATTTTTAGATTTCTCTTCATAGTCCATGAATAGTTGCAGTTGGTACATGAAAAAGGTTTTTCTCCGCACTGAGTCAGCAACTGACTCCTTATGTATCCCTTTTGAGAACACGAATAGTTACAATCAGGACATGAAAAGGTTTTTCTCTTCTGTGAATCGTACTGCGAATTTTTAAATCTTCCCTTTGAAACTTGTATTACTGCAGTCGGGACATGAAAAAGGTTTTTGTCCAGTATGGGTAAGTATGTGAATTTTTTGATACCGTTTTGTAGTGCATGAATAGTTATAGTCGGGACAAGAAAAAGGTTTTCATCACTGTGAGTTAGCAAGTGCCGTTTTAGTTATTTTTTTCGAGAATAAGAATAGTTGCAGTCAGGACATGAAATAGGTTTTTTCCACTGTCGGTAAACGTGTGATTTTTAGATTTCTCTTCATAGTACCTGAATAGTTGCAGTTCAAACACGAAAAAGGTTTTTCTTCACACTGAGTCAGCAACTGACTTCTATCCCTTTTGAGAACACGAATAGTTACAATCAGGACATGAAAAAGGTTTTTCTCTTCTGTGAAACGTTCTGCGGATTTTCAAATCTTTCCTTTGAAAACTTGTATTACTGCAGTCGGGACATGAAAAAGGTTTTTGTCCAGTATGGGTAATCATGTGAATTTTTAGATACCGTTTTGTAGCGCATGAATAGTTACAGTCGGGACAAGAAAAAGGTTTTTCATCACTGTGAGTTAGCAAGTGCGGTTTTAGTTATTTTTTCGAGAATAAGAATAGTTGCAGTAAGGACATGAAATAGGTTTTTTCCACTGTCGGTAAACGTGTGATTTTTAGATTTCTCTTCATAGTACATGAATAGTTGCAGTTGGAACATGAAAAAGGTTTTTCTCCACGCTGAGTCAGCAACTGACTTCTTATGTATCCCTTTTGAGAACACAATCAGGACATGAAAAAGGTTTTTCTCTTCTGTGAATCATACTCTGGACTTTTAAATCTTCGTTTTGAGGACTTGTATAACCGCATTCAGATTATGAAAAAGGTTTTACTCCACTCTTAGTAAGCTTATGAATTATAGTGGAGTAAAGTGTTGCTCCATATGGAAACCTATGTAAAATTACTTTCTTCAGAGCCTCCTCAGTGTAGCTAATGTAAAACGAAAAAAAAAACGTGTTGTAAAACCATGTAGGTGTATTAAAGGTAAGACAGTATTAAATTGTGGAGATCCGGAAGGAATGAAAGGTCGATAAAAATAATAATATTTTCCCAATTTGTTTATGAATTACAATTTAAAACAATAAAATAAACAATATACGCATGGACCTATTGCGAGTTTGAAATCTCTTGTTTTATTTTTACCGCAAACACGATGAAAACAAGAAAAATGTATTTAAGCGACTTTCCAGTACTTTGCGCAATTTAATTGCGACTTTTAGGTAAAAATAGTCACTTGGGTGTTACGTAACATTTAGGGGGAGGGAAGTGCAGAAAAATGTTACGGCGCGTTGCATGGGGGGAGAGAGGGTCAAAAATTTTCAAAAATTGCGTTACGTTATACTTGAACACCCCCTTTACTATTTCACGATTGAAATTTTATCGTTACACTCTGAACACAAAACTGGTTTTAACCTAAGTATTGGTTATTATGTTTTCATGACAGCAAATGATTTTCTTCAGAATTTTGCAGCATATTAGAATTGAAGACTCCACACGGAACTCTGTTATTTGTAGCTATATGGCTCGGTCGATCAGCATTCCCCAAAAATTCTGTTATTTTATTTTCGTTCCTAGCTCTTACTATTGATTTAGTGGGGATTCCCGTGAAATATTCCTTGGTTTTCCCCTGTGTCATTCTCATTTCTTTCGTACATTGTGACTGACGGGAACTCACGAAGGAAATTATCACCTATTGATTGTTGAAAAAGCTGTTATTCTGTTAGTGTTTTTAAAAGTGTATAAATTTTTAAGGATAACAATTTTTTTACATATTTTACTAGCCAGAAATGTTTTTAATATTTTAGGAAGTCAAAATTTGTGTTTTCAATTTCTCAAAAAAAAAAAATTGGGGGGGGGTGACACCGCTTTTTCCGCCCCGGGTGCCACCCATGCTAGCTACGCCACTGCACATATCTGCAACAAATTAGATTTGAATACAAAGAAATGTGTCACAATGTCCTTCACTCGTTGTAAAAACATTATAGTTTACGATTATAAAATAAAAGGCGAAACGTTATCACGTATAAAATCCGTAAAGGATCTCGGTGTCGTCTTTGATCCCGAACTGACATTCTCTTGCCATATATCGCAGCTCACTCAGTCTTGCTACAGGACTTGTAAGCAGTTTGATAACCAAGAAGCTATGCTAGCGTTATTTAAAGGCATACTGAGAAGCAAGTTGGAGTACGCGAGCGATGTTTGGGCACCGTACCACCAGAAGTACATTGATATGTTAGAGCAAATCCAGAAGAAATTCCTCAGGTATGTTTATATGCGGAAGCATGGAACCTATCCAAGGTTCATGCACCATATTGACTAACTTGAGGAAACTGATTCTGTGAGTCTAGAAACTAGACGGAAAGCAAGTCTTGCTATTTTGTCTTTCAAAATTTGGAACAATTTCATCGATAGCCCATTTCTCTTGGGATGCTATGATTTATATGTACCAGACCACTACAGCCGAAGTCGACATCATGACTTATTTAAAGTACCGAACGGCAGAACAGACGTCTTGGCAAAGCATAGCATGACGAGGGGAGTGGTGCTGTTAAATGAAATTGCAAACCATTTGGATGTAAGTGACTGTTCTTTATATGCCTTAAAAATATTATTGAGGAGTCACTTGCCTAAATGCTGATAGGGTAACTAAATTGTACTGTAATTGGAATTATTCTGTTGTACAATAATAATAAAAAATAAAAATAAAATAAAATAAACATTATAGGAACGAAACGCAGTACTATTGTTTTTTTTTTTTTTTAATTATTTATTAACCAAGAACATTACAATATATACAATATACCTACATATACATATATATTATTTATTTATTTTTTTGGTGTATACCACCCCACTAGGCTGAGCCTGTTCTGAGGTGGCAGGAATTTAATTTAATTTTGATATCTTAATCTTGGAAGATAAAAAATATAATTTTAATTTAAATAAATAAATGGAATAAAAGAAAAAAATATAAAGAAATGAAAAAAAAGATATGAGATAAATAGATGAAAATAGTTAAGGAGAAAAGAGAAAAAATACAGGCGTTGAGTGTGTTGTTTGATCAAGTTATCTGCACGCAGTATGCAATACCCTTGTTTACTACCCACGTATGTATTTTGCGTTTTAGATTTTTTGTCACTAGAATATCTTTTTCAATTAAATCAAAACATTTTGGAGCCAAATTGTGATAATGTCTTTGTCCAAATGTAGTATTTGTCTTCGGAGTCATGTGTTGATGTCTATGTCTTGTGTCGTAATTGTGTTGTGCAGTATGATGGTTTAGTTTGTCTTTTTGGTAATGTATAGATATAATTTTGATGTACAGTTGGTGTAATACAGCAAAGTCTTTAAATAACTGTATTGTCGAGAATCTAAAAGGTTTTTTGGTTATAACTTTAATTAAGGCCTTTTGCGCTTTGTCGAGAGGGCCCATATTAGTCTTCGCAGCACCACCCCAACCAATCATACCGTGGGTGATAATTGATTGTCCTAATGCGTAGTATATAGTTTTTAAAGTCTTCACTGGCATTATGTTTCGTATGTTCTTAAAAAAATATATAAGTTTCCTTACTTTACCCGCTGTTTTATTTATTTGTTCTGTCCATCTAAAATAGTTGTCAATGAAAATGCCTAAATATTTGATTATCTGAGTCCGTGTTAGGGGGTTGCACAGGCAGTTTTTTTTAGATGTGCAGTCGTGTATAGTTAGGTTCTCATTGAGTCTTGGTTGTCGTCTGGGATCTATACTAAATGTCATGTATTTTGTTTTGTCTATATTTAGTGTTAGCAGGTTATTGTCGAGCCAATTTTTAATCCGGTTGATTCCTTCGGCAGCTTTTTTGTATACATTTGTCCAGGAATCAGAAGCGAAAATGAGAACAGTGTCATCCGCAAAGCAGATAACATCTCCGCTAATATCTAACTGACATAGGCAATTGATGTAAAGTAAAAATAGTAAGGGTCCTAATGTACTTCCTTGGGGAACACCGTAAGTTATGTATCTGTTTTGGCTTGTTACGTTGCCTAAATTTAGTGCGTGGCTGCGATCAGTTATATATGATTTGAACCAGTTATATGCAGAGTTTTTAATACACTATTCAGGCACTAGCCACTCCCCTTTTACAGGATCGTCAATTCTCACTCTCACCAGAAGCTCTTCAGCCATTTGTTGGGCCCTGTCGCCAACGTAATCATCCCATGCCTGGCCTTGACACTCTCTCTTCATGAAACTGCAGGCTGTCCTTAACCATCCACACACAGGATAGTGCCCAGTCAGCTTGTCATAGATTGAAAATAATTCCCTTCTACTCAGGTGCGATCCTTGCATTATGGGAATGCCTCTTCTGAACATAAGACGTCCGACCTTATCACGTTCAATACGCAATCCGAGCACTCTTGCGCCCTCCAGCTTCTCGGGAGGCTTAGTTACGAGACCGTAAGTATGCAAGTGTGCCGCAACCTCTTCAGCTGATATTATGTTTTCATTCACTATAATGTCATCGATGTAGCTATCTGTGCCCCGTCGCACCCTTTCGTCAAGCGAGAGCACCTCGTTTACAATCCGTGTCATGATTTTGGGACCACACTTTAACCCAAAACCTAATCTTGTCAAGCAGTATGTTTTGCCTTTATACTTGATGAGTTGGTACTTCCAAAGTTTTTCCTCAATGTGCACTTGTAAATATGCTGATTGGAGATCAAGCAACTTTAGAGGTTCACGTAGCTTCCTCCACTTCCGAAGTGTCTCATCACACACTGCTACATCCTCACCAATATGGCACTGAACACTCTCGTTGAGTTCACGATAGTCCAAGACAGGACGTACTTTTCCTTTGTTCTTTTGGATCACAGCCATTAAAGGAAGGATACCACCGGAGCTTCCCTTCCATGGCCTGAGCCAGCCCTCGGAGATCCACTTTTGAATCTCTTCTTCAAAAGCTGCCTCCGCTTCTGGTAACTTAGTGCTTCTATAGCACTCTACAGTGTTTTCTAATTCAGCAGGAGAACCTCTCCACACCCAACTCACGCACCAGTTTCTTCCGTTGAATGTAGCTTTAAAGTCCTTGTTCTCAACAGATATTCTGTCTGCCGAGGTTTCACCAGACTCGACACAATTCGCACTGTACTCGTCTAGTCTGCTTCTTACGAACTCTACCCTATCGCGCATTATCGTAACACCACCCAGTTCTTCGATGACGTCCATGCCCAGTATAACATTGACTGCACTTAATAGTTTTTTCACCACCACACAGTCTACCAGTAGCGACACACCATGCACTACTATCTTGGCGACACCTCGCCCCTCACAAAATACACGACTGCCATCAACAGCAATCACATCACAACCATGACCTTGTACACTACACAGCCCACTCATCACTACTGTACGAAAACACCGTGAGTCAACGAGTGCACGCACCTGCTTTCCATTTACTGCAACTTGGATTATTGGTAGCGCCTTTAGTCCTGATTCAGAAGAGCTGCCGGCGCACCAGTTCTCCTGCTTCCGTTTCCCTTCTCACAGTGCCTGGCCAAGTGACCATCTTTTCCACAGTTCCAACAGACACTTTTCAGCTGCTCACAACAGAATTTGACCATATGTGGCCCACCACATTTAAAACAACGCCGTCTTGCATTTGGAGATGTTGCGACAAATTTCTGTCGGCCCTGAGCCACCGCCACGACAGGCTGATCCACGAGCTCTGCCATCAGAGCTCTAGCACGCTCCATGATTGTTGACAGCGGCATTGTCTCTACTTTTGGCTGCGCGCGCAATTCACGTGATACCACTGAAGGCAGACCCACTATGAAAGCTTTCATGAGGAGAGCATCCGACGTCACACCCGCTAGCCTTGCCAGCCTCCTCAGGTCCGTCATATAGACGTCGACCGGCTCATCACGCCATTTGAGCCTCACGAACTCCTCATAGGCCAGAAATGGGTTTGTTGCGACGGCACAAATCAACGCATTTTTTATAGCGTCACCATTGCCCTTATCCTCTGCACTCAGCTCATTGTAGACAGCAAATGCAGGTCCCTCCAGAAACATCGGGATGATCGCGCACACATCCTTTACTTCTTTAATTTTTAAAACCAACTCGACTTTTGTTATCCACTGAATAACGTCGCCCTCGCCATTAAAACACCTTAATAAATCTCCGAGTTTAATATTTGACATCTTGCCGAAATAGCTTGTATTCTAACTGATTGTCAATTGTCTTTTACATCGCAGAACGGTTGCGTTCACTACCACTGCTTTTGCAGTACTTGCATATCACCACAAAACTTTTAGGTAAAGAAGTATTATGGAAAGAGTAAAATGGTTTAAAGATACCATTGAAAAATAAGCAAGGGAGAAATAATAATAATAAATTTGTTGTATTACGTGGGCATGAAGTATGGAACAATTTCAAGACATTTTGTTGTGAAAAGTTTTATTTTAATAATTTTTAAAGAACCTACACCCATGCGCTTGAAAATTTATATGCGGCCCACGGGTCTACAAACATCCAAGTCTTCCCAAGAGAAAACAGGTTCCCCGCCCCTGACTTAAAAAAACAAGAATAGGATTTACCTGCTGTTTGGGTAATTCTTTCAGAGTGCTCTGGGCATTCTATTTTAACATCCGGGTGATGTATGTCAATTTCCGTATAAGTAATTCCCCCTTTAACTTCTTCTCGAGGACCTGGTTCTGCCTTGATGGGAACAGTCTCCACATTACTGCTACCTGTACAAACAACAATACAATACCTACATTGATATGTCGAGAAGAACAGTGTTTAACATTCTAAATTATGATCGTCCTTCCTCCAGATTACTTAAAGGAGATATATTAATTTAATTTAATTTAAAATAGGCAGGAATGGGTACCGGCTATTGGATACCGAGAACCATTTATTGGATAACTAACACCTCGGCCATAGGTCACCCTAAGCGGTTCGCCACATTTGTTGACTAAGCAGGGGTGCCCGGGGTTTTGGGCTAAGGTTTGTCTAGGTGTTGGCGGCAGAAGACCTGGACCCACTGAACCCCGATTCCCACCCACACCTCATACCCTTTTTCTTTACGAGGAAGGAAAAGAGTCATGAAGAGAAAACCAAAAAAAGGAATCCTCTCATGCTTTTCCTATAAAGACCCTCCACACAGGACATATATTATGACATAGGTCGTGAGGATTATTTTTTCCTTAGGGTCTGCTGTGTGGAGCTAATGCAAAAATTACGTTTTTAAATAAATAACTAACGAACGGCAATAAAAGACTTTTTGAACTACAAAAAAATGTATATATGAGTAAAACATTGCAAAACAAACATCAATTCCGAACAACCGAAATCATTTTCTTACTTTTGCAATGCAACTTACTGACTGCCGGAGTTCTCTCCGCATACTGCAAACATTCCTTCTTCACATCCGGGAGGTAGATATCTATATCCGTATAGGGCATTTCACCTCCACCCTCTTCCTGGGATCCTGGTTCCACCTTGAAGGAAACAGTCTCTGCGTTGGGAAGATCCATGGCCTTCTGTAATAGCCTTCCAGTTAAAAATAAAGATTATAAATTGGTCCCAGCTCAAAATAAATACGACCTGCAACAGAACCTTGATCCATCATCCTATTTAAGAGTGGTTATAATAGAGCTGATATCTAAAACATTCAAGATTTCAAAGCCAATCAAAGCCACGGAAATGATCTGGATAACTCTACAATAAGTTTAATAATCATAGACGGTTATTAAACCTCGAGCATGAAATATCAAGGCGAATAAAAGTAATGTTTTGCCCACCATTCTCATGTTATTACATATAAACATAAATATTATAAAAATGTTCGGCTTATAACGCTTATACGAGTCATTCAATTGACCGAGAACAAAAATTGAAAATACATATATGCATCAAATAAACGCGTGAAAAAAAATGTCGTCACATTGACGATTGAAGGAAAAAAATATCTCACAGCCGCTTTCATCAATTAGACGACAGAGAGTCCACTCAGTAAAGGACTTGAAGAACTAAATGCAATTTCGTCCTCCCAAACACGGCTGGCAGAAAGTATATTTAAACGGTCCAATAGTAAATAAAATAATTTATTCGTAATACAAAGTGTAGAACTGTCAAACTTTCTATGGTATAGTTTGCGTGAGCCGATTCAGTTGACTTTACTGTCATATGGGTGGAAGGCACTATCGATATTATATTTAATACTAGCTGACCAGGCAACGCGTTGTTGTGGCTAAAGAAATACAACGCCATCTACTGGATGGTTACCCAACCATTAAAACCACCGCCATTCTGTTAATTTGCATACAAATCAAATCGACACCGCCCGCTTGCCAGCTCGCTCTCCACCACATTCAGACATTCTCCTTTATATTTCAACCAATTTACACGAAACCTTGTCAAATTATATACAGTAGTTTTTGAGTTTATTGCGAACAGACAGACAGACCCGGCGGAGGACTTTTATTTATAATATTTAAAGATTAGAGATAGAGATAGGTAAAGATTTAATAAAGTTAATAATTGCTTGATTGGTATTTTTGACAGCGACCGTAAATCTAAAATAAACAACCCCATATAGTCTCGTCTGTCGCGTGTTAACCTTGTTGGTGTAGGTTTGCTCAATAAAAGTTTTAATTATAGGTGATATATTTTTATTGAACGACAAAAAAATTGTTTGAAAATACGTGTTCAACTTAGTTGTATCGTCTGAACCCGATATTTGGCCTAAGCCAATGAGACATTAACCTACTTACGTATATGCAGCGCGGCGGTCAACTCCAATGTGTTGAGGAAACGTCACTAGAAAAGTCCAAGTGTAATAATGTCATTAACTTCGGAGTAGAAATATGATGGTCACAGAAGTTACCCAAAACTGCAGAAATAGAACACAAATATCATTCAATTAATACAAAGCGGATCAAAAATTGTATTGTGCATCGACGCTAGACGCATTACGTTCGTTTTCGTACTGACAGCTGACAGGTGTAATTACATTTCCATAGATAAGTGAATATCGTAGAAAATGATATTAAAAATTAAAGATGGCTGCCGACAGTTCTGCTAATACGATTCCACGAAGGTAACCGGAATTTTGTGCAACGTTTCTAACTGTTTTATTTATATATTTTTTTTTACAAAAATATACGTAAATTACCAAAAAAAATGAAGCAATAATTAATTACATAATATACGTATCTGATGTACCCCCATAAATAAGCAGGGCTTGTGTGTATGGGGGGTGTTATTATATTGGTTTAATTTATTCTTTTTTATTCAGTTCAAATTTTCGGTATAATTTTTAAGCTGAGTTTTTATTTTTTTATGTAACTGTTCATGTTTCTGATTTTTTCAGGTAGTGAATTAAAAATTAAACTCAGAGTTATTTATGATTTAACTGTCCTATTGTATTTTTACATTTTGGAATAGGAAGTACGGTTTGACTAAGATTTCTGATATTTTTAAAGGGTGCAACTTTATTTTTAATAAAATCGTTATAAATTTGTGATGTTGCATGATAAAAGTATAATGCACTTAATTTTCTGACCTTAAATTGTTTGAATAACAGTTCTGATGAATATGAATAGGGTTTTTTTTTAATTGTTTTTATTATTAGATTTTGTGATATGTACCTAAATTGTTTGTGTTTGATTTGTATATGTACCGCCCCATCCTATAATGCCGTATTGTATAATTGATTGACAGAAAGCGAAGTATGTGGTTCTAAGAAAATTTTGGTTTAAAATATCACTTAAGCTTCGAAACATATATATTATGTTAGTTTCCTTACCATCATGACATCTTTTAAAGTGAAACTTTTATAGCCCTGTTGTGATTAGGAACTCGGATGAAACGGAAATGACGCGTATAGCACCTGCAAAACATAAAACTCGTATCAAGGCTTCTATTGGTTGAGATATAAAATGGAAATGGGGCCACTTTTCACGGCTCCTTGGTTGAGATCGTTTTGGTAAAATCTCGCTTCTTTTTGCGTTAAGTGCACTTAATTGGCTTTTACCCTTCGAGGGTTTTCTTTCAAATTATGAAGAGAGGAAAAGCTGATTTATATATTAATTTTATTCAAATGGGCAAATTTCAAAATTCTATACAAGATTGGAGTCGAGTTTAGACTTAGAAGAGTTGAGGAGTTGAACGGCGCGGAGGCAATTTTAGGTAAGGCTTGATAGAGGAGAGGATACTTGTCAATCAATAGCGAATTGGCTGTTATCACAAAATCTGTCACTCAACACTAACAAAACTCAAGTTTTACAATTTTGTCCAGTGCAAGCTACACCTATAAACATAAATGTAAACTTCAATAATAATAAAAAAATAATAAAAAATCAATATTGCTGGCAACAATAATAAAAAGGTATGGCTAACTATCAATGAAATTATCAATAAAAAACCTAAAAAATCTAACATAAACAAAATTACAGATATTGATAACAAAATTTATGATGTAAACACGGATCCAATGAAATGTGCAAATATTTTCAACAATTATTTTGGATCAGTTGGTGAAAAATTAGCACTTAAAATTAAAAACATCGAAAATAATGAACTATATACATCGCCTTCAAATCCTTTTAATACCTTAACACAATTCCAACGAACTGACGCTGATGAAATCAAACACACTATTAATCAATTAAAAGGAAATTCTTCCCCCGGTTATGACAATATTTCGGTAGAAATTCTTAAAAAAAATTCTGATTCACTTTGTAAACCATTGGCACACATCATAAATACAAGTTTCGAAAATGGCAACTTCCCAGTAAATTACAAAAAAACTATTATTACTCCTATTTTTAAATCCGGTGACCCCTTTCTTAGTAATAATTATAGGCCAATTTCTCTTACCTCAAATATCGCAAAAATATTTGAAAAAATTGTAAAAAAACAGATGTTCAAATTTATAAAAGAAAATAATATATTAAATTCACATCAATATGGTTTTAGAGAAAATTTGAGCACTCAAGATGCTATCGTAGACCTAACATCTGAAATATATAAATCTTTAGATAACAAAAAAAAATGTATTGGAATATTTGTCGACTTACGAAAAGCTTTTGACAGTATATCACATTCGAATCTTATCTCCAAACTAAAGAAAATTGGTATAACCAATAATGCCCTAACGTGGATCGAAAATTACCTATTTCATAGAGAGCAATTTGTCAAATTAAATGGTTTTCTCAGCGATTCTCAAATCAGTAAATTTGGAATCCCGCAGGGAACAGTATTGGGACCAATTCTCTTTATCATTTATGTTAATGATATTTTTAAACTCACTATAAAATCCAAAATAATATCTTACGCTGATGACACAGCAATTCTAGCCGAGGGATCAACGTGGAATGAAACTCAGAGAACGGCGGAATCAGATATAAATTTAATTAAAAAATGGTTTGATCAAAATTTACTATCTCTAAATACAGATAAAACTTTTGTAATTCCTTTCACTCTGACTAAAAAGGCTACCCCTGAAAATCTAAATATATGTATACACTCATATAATTGTAATTCAAATTCATATATAATATGTAAACCTGATTGCTCTGTACTCACTATTAAAACCAATGTTAAATACCTTGGGGTAACTATAGACAGTAACATAAAGTGGAAGATGCAAATAAGCACAACAGTTGAGAGACTAAGAAAATTAGTGTACATTTTCATTAGAATTCGAAACATTTTAAATATTAGTATGTTAAGAACTATTTACTTTTCCTTAATCCAATCAGTGCTACAGTATGGAATTGTTGGTTGGGGCGGTGCATTCAAAACTTCTCTTTTACCATTGGAAATCATTCAAAAATTAATTATAAAAATAATTTTAAAAAAGCCATATGATTACCCCACTATCAAATTATTTCAAGATTTTAAAGTACCTTCACTTCATGTTATTTATAAAAAAATTACAATTCTACAAATACACAAAGATTGCTTCAATAATGAGAGCTTCACTCCTTTTTCAAGCAGCATTAGAACAAATATCCTGGGCTCTATGACTGTCCCGCGTTGTAACACCACCACAGCTCAACAATACTATAAATATATTGGAGTTAAATGGTTTAACCAATTACCAGTTAATTTAAGAATGGAAACAAATTATAAAAAATTCAAAATATCAATTAAAGCTCTTTATATATAACTTATCACAATCACTACATCTTATAATATTTTATTTATAAACACAATTGTAATATCTGATATCCTTTTTCTTTCTTTAATTTTCAGCTTTCTTTTCTTTTTATATCCCCTTCATTCTGCTTATGTTTTATATATTATATAAAACTATAGATGCATATTATTTGATATATAAGATTTTTTTTTCTTTGTATTCTGTTAATTATCCATCAATTGATCTATATGTATATAAAAAAAAAAGATATATTATTTAAACTTATATAAAAATTAATATCTACATTCGTTGTCACCGCCTTTTTAACACGAGCTTTGCTCAAAAAAAAGGTGTAAGACGTATTAAATAATGTATATTTTTTTTTTCAAAAAAACTTTATTTATACAAAAAAACGTGAAATTTTTGTAAAATTTATTAAATAAAAAAAAAAAAAATAAAAAAAATATTATCGAACCTTCCCAAACTTGTTCACTGCTGGGAATACAACTAGATGCTAATATAAACTGGAAAGAACATGTATCCAAAATAGTAGCCAAAATCAGTAGCTTTTCTTTTGTTCTAGGTACACTGAGAAATATATTAAACATCGAATCGGTAATGGCCGCATACTATGGTTATGTATATTCAATAATAAAATACGGAATTATCTTTTGGGGAAACTCAGTAAACGCCAAAGATGTTTTTATCATCCAAAAAAGATGTATAAGAAAAATGACAAACTCTGCTAATCGGGATTCATGTAGACCTATATTTAAAAAATTGAAAATTCTTACAGTCACCGACATATATATAATGGAGTTATGCATGTTAGTGCGATCATCTCCAGAAAAGTTTCCACAAAAAAACTCTACACATAAACACGCTACAAGGTTTACAGAAAATTTATTAATACCAAGAGCAAACAAAACAATTTTCCAAAAATGACCCTTTTACATGGCCATCAAAGTATACAACAACCTTCCACACGACATTAAACAAATACAAGATACACTCAGATTTAAGTCATCACTAAAAACATTCCTCCTGAACAGGTCCCATTACACATTAAGTGAATACCTCACATAGGTACAACTGTTTTTATATTTATGTTTATATAATAAATTAAAACATATTCACTTTGTATTACAAAACTTTTATATTTATATTTCATTTGTGTTCATATCTGTATAACAAGCATGGCCATAAAAAACATAGATGATGGGAAAAAATGTTTAGCTTTATTCATAGATCTACAAAAAGCTTTTGACACAATAGACCATAAAATATTACTAACTAAACTAAAAAAAATTGGAATGGCCGAATCAACAATGAACTTATTGGAGTCATATATAACAGGGCGAGAACAACAAGTACAAATTGGCAAACAAAAGAGCAAACTTCTATCTTTAAACTATGGCGTCCCTCAAGGGAGTGTACTGGGACCGATTCTGTTCATTATCTACATCAACGACTTAACTAACCTTACCATTAAAGGAAACATAATCAGTTTTGCTGATGATACTGTTTTATTATTTCAAGAAGAAAATTGGACGGATACATTTAAGGAGGCTGAAAAGGGGCTTAGTGCACTTCAAAATTGGCTTAAAATCAACTCGCTTACCCTTAATATAAGCAAAACAAAATATATAACATTTTCAATGAACTCAAGGGGCCAACCAATAAAATCACTAGAACTAAAATTACATGAATGCCATGGAAATAATACACAATGTTACTGCCCTGTTATCGAAAAAACACAAAACATTAAATATCTCGGAGTAATAATTGACGAAAATCTTAGATGGGACCTACACATCAAAGGTATTACGGAAAAACTCACTAGCCTTATATATTTTTTTAAAAATTTAAGAAATGTGTTAAATAAAAAGGATATGAAAAAGGTCTACTACGCGTTATGTCATTCTCGAATTGAATATGGAATCATAGGATGGGGATCTGCTACACAAACGTACCTACAAAACCTGAATACGATTCAAAAAGGAATCATAAAGACCATATTGAAAGTACCAATTAGAACGCCTTCAATTGAAATTTTCAATAACTTTGACGTACCAAATGTACAGCAAATATATGCCAAAAATATATTATTGAAGCTCTTCAAAAATAATGAATCCTCTACTAGACCGTGTATGCATAACACTAGATCGAATAAAAATGATATAAAAAATATTCCAAGTTACAAAACCACATTTGGACAAAGAAACTATACATACTTTGCAACAAAACTTCATAACATACTTCCCCAAGACATAAAACTAATAAAAAATCCAATTGAATACAAATCAAGAATAAAAATATGGCTTAAAGAGGTCAATGAGAAAACCCTAGCGAAGACGCTAAAAACGACATAGAAGACAAATGAACTATATTTAAATAACTTTAGTCCGCCTCGGCACAGGACCCCCTAGTGAGGAGGACTAAGAAATACAATATTTTATTCTTAATTTTACCATTATATTTTGTATGTAAAAATTTTTATATAGTCGCTATAATAAAAAAAAAAAAAAAAAACATGTTAGGTTAACTGGAAGAAATAGGATATATGTACCTATAAGTTAAACCTTTTGTACTAAATGTAAATTTTGTACAATAAATGATTTTGATTTTGATTTTGATATTTCTATAAAGAAGGACAACCAAAAATACGTAATGTAAAGTTCCCACTTCCGTACCACAGAAAGTAAAATATGAGGAGTCAAGCACCTGAATTTCAAAAGGGTAAGAAGGAACGGAATAATGTCCAATCATCATGTGCCAATCTCACATCGAATACGAAATTCTAGCCTGGGGTAATGCATATTCCAAAGCCCTTGATCCCATCATGAAAGCACAAAAACTAATCATAAAAATAATTCTTAAAATTCCGCTTACTACCAGCACTGATACTATCTTCAATTCCTTCAACGTTATGGACATAAAACAGCTCTACTCAAGATCCATATTAATTAATTTACACAAAAACAACAAAACACCATACAAAGCTACACAAACAATACACAATACCCGATCCAAAAACAATGAACTTCTCCAAACTCCTTTTTTCAAAACCACCTTCGGGCAAAGACACTCTAAATACATAGCTTGCAAACTATACACTACACTACCAACTACGATCAGACAAAGTGACTCCTTTACAAAATTCAAACAAGATATTAAAAAATGGATTTTAAGTATTGGACGCCACACTATTACAAATATCTGTAAAATAAATCACACATAGACAGAAATAACTATTCATATACAACCTAACCCATATAAAATAAATGAAAATAATGGAATCCTGTCAAATTTAACCTATAAATAGATTAGGCAGAATTTATTTCATTACTCCATCTCCAACATTTATAAAATAACTCTCTTTAAAAGATTTACCACCCTTCCAATCACCCTTCTGTTTTAATTCTATTCATAATATATATTTTATCTGAAATATCCTTGTACCTACTATATTCATTTATATACCTGTACGCCTGTCTCGACACAGGTATACCCTAGTGAGACAGGCATACAAATGAAACCATTGTAAATATATTTTATTATAGACAAATAAATAAATAAAAAAAATTAAAAAATCATTCAAAGAAGGTGATGAAATTTACTTTTTGGAGAAATGTGAGTTGTTGAAAACACAGTTTTAATGGGATACTCCTTTGTATTGATGCAATCATAGCAGGCTCTCTTACTTAATAATAATGTTTTATTCCAGGATGTGGGGAGCATAGTGCAATCCCACACGTCCCATAAAGTTATACATCTTGCAAAACGGATTTTTTTTAAGTAAAAAAAGTAAATAAAATAGAAAAAATTACGTAAGCTATAATAGAAATAAAATAAATAATCAATTATGAATTCTGACAAAACCTAAATTGGCATTTTTTTAATATCTATTTGGCTTTCACCCATCAAGGTTGATCTTATTGGCGAAGTCAAAAAATATTTAATTTAATGAATAAAACCTCATTTTATGTATTAATGTACAGTTTGGCAAGAAAGTGTAGAAAATAAATGATGGCGCTGCGATCGTTTTCTAGTTTTAAATGGCAACACCGAGATGGCTCATAAGACAAAGAACGTATGTTTAAAAAAAACACTTCTGGCAAAATGCATAGTTCATAGCGTATTTGTATTTTCAAAAAATTTGCACATAAAACTGTAATTTAATAGAAGCAAAATAAAACAAAACAAGTTTTAAGTGGGCTTTTATTCCGATATAAAAACGTAGGTACTTACTTAAAAATTTAAGTCTATTAATTCAACACCCGACATGTAATTATTGTCTTCGTCCTCGTATGATTCTTCTTCTTCCGTATCTTTATCTTCATCTAAACGCAGTTCATCGATATCATCATATATATTACTGCCTCGTGCATAATATTCTGCATCAATTTTCATCACGTGTTTGCAACAATTTTTCCAATCATCAGCACTTATGCTATTACATAATGCCCATTTTCCGTTTTCCCGGTGTTTCAAAATTTCCATCTGCCTTTTCCCCTTCCTTGACGATTCGTCTTACCGTTGATTCAGATTTACCTGTGTGTGAAAAATCATTAAAATTATTATTATAGAAGGGAGTTTTAAAAACACACACTAGATAATATTCACTTGGAAAGAAAGAAAGAGAAAAAAGTAACTTTTCTACGAGTTTAATATTATTTTTTTATTGAGTTATTCCCTTTTTCCTGTGGCCGCATATTAACTGTCAAAATGAAGTGTCAAAATCAGATTTTTTTACCATAACCTCAAATCAGATTGTAATGGTTATTATCGCTCGAAAATTGGCATAAATCTTGTAATACTAATGAAATTTATTAAACAAACTATACTACGTACCAGTCATTTCTGCAGTTCGTTTGCAAACATCTTCTAAATTAAACACAAGCTTCTTCGCGTGACACTCGGCTAGGCAGCGTTGAAAAACGCAGAATATAACCCCTCTTGTATCACTATGTAATAATTTATTCATTTTAATTAAATTCAGGCAAACAATGAATAAAAATATTATCAAATCAGCGATATTATACTCAGATTTAAGACAATAAATCAACCGTAACACGCGTTAACATGACAGCCATAGGAAACGTCATATAATTCGGTGTTGCCATAGTAATGAACACGTTTAGTTCCAATGGGCCGTTTTCGCACGATTTTGGCCGCTAGGTTCGCTAATGTTCTAGCGGTCCAACTATTTTATTTAACTGTCAGATCCCATACATTTTTTAGGCCGTTTGACGCAATTTAGTGTTTTTAAATATTATAATAATGCCGTCAACCTGTTGTAGTGTTCCAATGTGTAGAAATAGGGGTGGACACGAGTTTCCCAAAGATTGAAAGACTTGAAAGCGAAATGGATTCATTAAATTAGGCGTTCCAAATGGGTACCGACTCCTGATTCTGTTGTCTGTAAAGCTCATTTCAGGGACACAGATTATGTATTCAATAATAATAACTTTAACAGTAAGTACATGACTCATTCAATTAATATCTTACTATAATTGAATCCCCAATATAATATAGATAGTACTTGTATAGTTTAATGAACACGTAAAGAAACATTTGACATAGAATGCACAAAATTTTATACTTACACAATATTTTGCCTTCCTTCGCAGTTGACATTATTTGACAAACGTACCTAAATATAAGTGTAGTCAACCAAAACTAACATAATAATTACCGTAGACATAATACCTTATTTCATATTAAACATTTTCAATTAAGTATTGCAATAATTTTATTACACGGTTATCAAACTGTCTGGCATGAGATTTCTGGGCGGGTGCTTCTTCATTGTTGGCAGTCTAATTTGCTTTGCATTTCTCGCCCCGTGTCTGTATACTTGTGATTGTAATTTAATTTTCAGTGTTTTAGGAAAAAATTCAAATTATTATTATTTCAACGTAGACCGCTTCGTATTTTATATCATGTAAGTATGGAAGTTTGAGCCTAATTTTATTTTCAGATGTACTGTACAGGCAAAAGCTACTGAAAGGTGTAGTTCCTTCAATATTTCCCTGGATAAAAGTAGAAGTAGGCAATTTAGAATTAAGAAACAGACAGGGAAGGTGTCTGATACGTGAAAAAATATATATGAATTCTACAAAACCAAAACCACAAGATGAAGCGGTGTTACCTGTAAATCTAGAAGACGTGGCAGTGGAAGTCATATTGCCTTCTGATACTCCGTGTGACAGACCGACTCTAGATACAGACACTCAGATAGATAGATAATAAAAAGGAAAAGTTAACTGTTTATATTAAAATAAACTTTTGTTCCACCGCAGGGGAAGCTTATGGCGCAGACTACGCAAGTCGAAGAATACCATCATCACTTCCATGGTTGCCTGGATGGAGATGGAGTCCCCCCTGAGATGCCCTTCTGGAAATGGGAGCCTGTCAAATATCCCCCATGAACGGATATTTGCATATTTTTTGGATTTATTATTATATACTATATTTTTCATTTATTTTCTGTTCCATTCTATGTATGAATGCATTGTTATTTTGTCAATGTTTGAACTATTTCAAAATATGGAATGTATTGCTTTGCACAACATTCTGAAATAAACGATCATTATTATGATACGTTTTAAGATTTTCACGGCCAAAAGTATTTTCGTTATTTGTTTTTGGGGTGTTATGCCGTGTTGCGCTACCTCCTTCTTTAGCCAACGTTTCGGACAGCGTTGCAGTGTCCATCATCAGGGCAGATCTACCGGATCACTGCAACATTGCAACGCTGTCCGGAACGTTGACTAAAGGAGGTAGCGCAACACGGCGTAACACCCCAAAAACTAATATCGAAAAGATCATTATTATATTTGTTTTATTAAAATAAAGAGTGAGTTGCTGCAGTTTTGACATGGTTTTCTGCAGCCTTGCACGACAGCTACTGCCATGGTTAAAAATTTTTGTTGTTTAATTGTACTAAATAACACAAAATAATTTAACAAATATATAAATAAATAAAAAAAGTTTCTTTTATTTCTCGAGGTATGAAAAGAACAAGACTACAGACATAATATAAATGTGTCGTGTTTTTTTTTTACATTCTTATATTATATAGTTATGATAGCATCGGTCAACGCGTGAGCAACTTTGTGAACAGTCAACCTGTTAAAATAAAGAAAATAAGATTAGCAAATAGTGTAGAATAAATAAGTCAGTTTTTTCTCAATTTCAAGTCTCAGAGGGGTAATAAATAGCATTGCACACTACATATTTTGACACATATTTATTTTGGGGTAACTAATCGAAAAAATCTCGCAACCCCCATACCATACAACATTAATTAACATTTATTTACTTGATTAACCATTTTTTTTCCTATGCTAAAATTTTATTTATAAACGTTCAATAGAAATATAATCTATTTCACAGATGAGGGATATCAAAATACAAAGGTGAGAGGTAATATAAGTAAACCTATTAAAACTTCTATTCAGCCGTGGTGTCGGGAAAATTTGGGTCCTTTTTGATGATGAAGATGGAGTCGTTCAGCCAGTGGTAGGACTGGTTAAAGTCCCCCTCGCAGAGGTAGGGCAAGCGTGACCACTGCATGACCTGGAGCCCCACGGTGGTGGCGCAGTAGCTGATGAAGGATTCCACGTGCTCATCGAATGTGTGGCCTCGGATGGGCAGACGCTCCTTCGCCATGTGGTCAGATTCGTCTGAAAATTATAATTGAATAGTACAAGGAATCCGAGAGAAGACGACCAGTGCAATATCCTAGACATAGTTGGGAGAAATTAAATATTATGCTTTAAGCTTGAATGTTAAGTGATTAGATTTTTGCCTCGAGCTTTATGCTTTGAGATTTAAGCTTTGCTTTTACCTATGTCAAAAATAATGAAAAATTAAGAGTAACAAAACAGCAGCTTTTGAGTCTGGAGGAAATTGGTAACTAGCTGGTTATTCAGATCTAGGCAATACACGTAGCAGATAATGTTAATAAATTGATGAGATCCCTTTGGTATCGGTTCACCAGCAAGAAATTCGCCGGACAAGAGCTGAACATCCATCCACAGTAGATGACAGCAGCATTCGACTTGTTCTCATGCAATATTTCCCTCTCCTCCCTTATTTAATAGTGGTCTTTTCAAGATGTTTATTAAAAATCCATTCTTTAAGGCCCTTCCTTAAACATCCGGTGAAAAACCACCATTTAGAAGGGACACATTGCTTGAAATGGCAATAGTTGTGTTAGGTGACCAGGTGTGAATAGCCAGGCATTTCCCAGCCTTCACATTTCCCATATTCTTTCCTTCCCCATTCAGTTCAGCCTCACAACATACCCTGATTGAGGGTGCTATAGAACCACTTATTTAAAATTGATCACATTTAAAAGACCGGTTAAATCCCTGGTTAAAGTATTAGAGGTATAATAAAATCCATATCTTACATTCAACGTATGGTTTGAAGGGCAGAACCAGCGCTACGATAAGGAGTCCATCGCCGTTGAGAGCCTCGTCGAGGCCGTTGAGCAGCACGGTCTGTGGCTCAGAGCAGCATCTTACTTTTTGTGCATTTTACTTACAAATCGAGCAAACTTTGTTTGGCTAAACTTGTCGGAAAACAAATTGCAAATTATCGAAATGACAGATTAATCATTGAAAGACGTCAGTGCGTCAGTCCATAGATTTGGTCCACAAATTAGATGACAGGAGGACCGCTAAACACCGTGCTGCCATCTCGTGGATATTTTGGAATTACTCAGAAAACGGCCCATTCCAAAATATCCACGAGATGGCAGCACGGTGTTTAGCGGTCCTCCTGTCATCTAATTTGTGGATCAAATCTATGGACTGACGCACTGACGTCTTTCAATGATTGATCTGTCATTTCGATTTCGATAGCTATTTGCAATTTGTTTTCCGACAAGTTTAGCCAAACAAAGTTTGCTCGATCTGTAAGTAAAATGCACAAAAAGTAAGATGCTGCTCTGAGCCACAGACCGTGCTGCTCAACGGCCTCGACGCTAAGCCGGCTCTCAACGACGATGGACTCCTTATCGTAGCGCAGGTTCTGCCCTTCAAACCATACGTTGAATGTAAGATATGGATTTTATTATACCTCTAATACTTTAACCAGGGATTTAACCGGTCTTTTAAATGTGATCAATTTTAAATAAGTGGTACTATGGCACCCTCAATCAGGGTTTGTTGTGAGGCTGAACTGAATGGGGGAGGAAAGAATATGGGAAATGTGAAGGCTGGGAAATGCCTGGCTATTCACACCTGGTCACCTAACACAACTATTGCCATTTCAAGCAATGTATCCCTTCTAAATGGTGGTTTTTCACCGGCTGTTTAAGGAAGGGCCTTAAAAAATGGATTTTTAATAAACATCTTGAAAAGACCACTATTAAATAAGGGAGGAGAGGGAAATATTCCTAGTATGTAGGGAAATATGAGAACAAGTCGAATGCTGCTGTCATCTACTGTGGATGGATGTTCCGCTCTTGTCCGGCGAATTTCTTGCTGGTGAACCGATACAAAAGGGATCTCATCAATATATTAACACTATCTGCTACGTGTATTGCCTAGATCTGAATAACCAGACAGTTACCAATTTCCTCCAGACTCAAAAACTGCTGTTTTTGTTGGAATCTCCAGGTTGGATTTGAAGGAAAACACGTGTAACATATTTAATCAGTAATATATTTATTCAACTACAATACAATGTTTATCCAACGGGATTCTGTTGACAAGTAACACAAACAAACAACGGTTGCTAGGAATCTAATTCCTCAAACTACATACTGGCGGCAGCACCATACAGTACAAATGTAATTTGAACACAACTTCCAACACGCCCCTTTACATTTGTACTTGTTATAATCATAAACATTTTTTTTTTTTATTCTTCCAATTTCAACAATTTTCTTAACTTAACAAACTTTGGCTTGCTCAAGGATTTGGTTAATATATATGCAATATTTTCATCAGTATCGATCTTTACAATATCAATATTTCCATTCTTATAACTCTCATGTACGTAGTGATACTGAACCTCTATATATTTAGATTTTTTAGAAAAATTTCCGCTTTTAGCAATTGATACCGCTCCAGAATTATCCTCATACATTTTGACTGGATCATTCAATTTAATTTTGAACACTTCACTTACTAAACCTTTCACAAACTTCAATTCAGTCAAAGCGTCAGACAATGCTACGTACTCTGCTTCAGTGGACGACTTAGTTACAGATTTTTGTTTACGAGACTTCCAATAAATAGTATTGCCAAACAATCTTATTAAATACCCCGATGTAGACTTTCTATCATTAATATCTCCAGCCCAGTCTAAGTCTACTAAACAATCCAGTTCATCATTTTCACTTGAGCTTGAGTACAGCAATTTCAAATTTCTTGTTAAGTATAGATATTTTAGAATTCTCATCGCGTACTGGAAATGAGTCTCATTGTAACTACTCTGGAACCTACTTAAATAATTTACGCTGAAGGCGATATCTGGTCTCGTTCCAGTACTTATGTATAACAGTTCTCCAATCAAATTGCGGTACTTGACTTGTTCATTTAATTCATCAGCTGGCTCTAGTCTCAAGTTTGTTTCCATTGGTGTATTGTACAGTTTAGCATTTTCTAAGTTATACTTTTTGGCTAAAGAATTAATATACTTTTCTTGACTTAGACCCATTACATTTGACTCGAGATCATGCTTAATGTCAATTCCGATATAATTACTCACTGGACCCATGTCCTTCATTCTGAAACGTTTAGATAATTCATCTTTCACTCTTTGCACTCTCATCAAATCTTTGCCACATACCAACAAATCATCAACAAATATCAAAATATAAATCGGATCATTTCCCTCGTTTCTCACATACAAACAATAATCATGAGTGCTTCTACTAAACTTTGATTCAACCATGAAACTGTGAAAACATTCGTACCATGACCTCGGACTCTCTCTCAACCCATAAAGTGATTTTCGTAATTTATAAACTTTACCGGATCCATCATCATAACCAGGAGGTTGTTTGATGTATACTTCAGACATTATTTTTCCGTTTAAAAAAGCTGTTTCTACATCCATTTGTTCAACATTCAATTTGTTTTGACAACTATACGATAATAAAATCTTAAGAGTTTCCATTTTTGCAACTGGTGAATAAGTGTTTTCAACTTGCTCATTTTGTTGATATCCCCTTACAACCAATCTAGCTTTAAACAAATCATCAGACTTCTTTTTAAAGATCCATTTAACATCAATAGCTTTCTTATCATCAGGTTTTTCTACTAGACTCCATGTTTCATTCTTCTCAATACAATTAATTTCTCTATTCATTGCATTTACCCATTCACCGGACTCTTCATGTTCAATTGCCTCTTCAAACGTATTCGGTACATCTGCATTGCAACAATTTACGTACACACAGTAACTCATGAAATCGTCGTTCACATATTTCTTATTCGGTTTTCTTTCTCGCATTGAACGTCTCACTGATACATCTTCACTTACTTTTTTGTCACTCTCATTATCTCGATTTGACTCAGCAGATTCATAAATGGATTCATTTTTATTTTCTTCCCCAACAATATCATCCACACTTTCATCATTTGCAATCATCTCATTCTCTTGATTTTCGAACCCAATGTATTTAATATCGTTTTGAGCAATATCAACGTGTCGCGCTACGATTATTTTGTTGTTTATCAAGACACGATAGCCAACTTTGCAATACCCTAATAAAATTCCCAATTTCGCTTTATCATCCCACTTTGATTTTCTCAATTGCTCTGGTGTTCGGACATAAACTCTACTCCCATACAAACGTAGATTGTTTACATTTGGTTTGACTTTAAAAAATATTTCATAAGGCGTTTTCATTTCAATGGTATTTGCAAGTGTCCTGTTTCTCAAATACGTTGCTGCTTTAATCACTTCGGGCCAATATCGAATATTTACTTTGGCTTCTTTTAACAAACATCTAGCATTGTCCATAATTGTACGATTGAATCTCTCAGCTACCCCATTTAATTCGTGAACATATGGCGGACAAGGCATAACTCGAATTCCCTTTTTTCTCGCAAACTGATCAATTTTCCTGTTAATAAACTCGGTGCCATTGTCACATCTCAAAAATTTTATTCTTTTCCCTGTAATATTCTCGACTTCATTTACATAACTCACAAAGCAATCATAGACTTGATCTTTGGATTTGATACAATAAACTCTCGCCAATTTACTGTAATCATCAATGAAACTCAAAAAATATTTTTCCCCACAATTTCCGACTGTTGGGTGAGGCCCATTAATATCTGTATGAACGATCTCTAGTACTTCAGTTGCTTGTTTCCTCTTGTTATCGAAAGGCAAATTATGCATCTTTGATTCAATACACGTAGCACATTTTAAAATCTCAGACTCTAGTTTTTTTGGCAATCCAATTACAAGTTCTTTTTCACTTAATATTTTTAAATAATTGAAATTTACATGGCCCAATGTACGATGCCATTTTTCTTTCAAGGTCATTCCTCCATCATTACTACTAGACATTGTATTATTTACTTTACTCAATTTTCCGTCTCTCTTGATAAAGCTTGTCATGAAATACAAATTATTCTCTTTTACCGCAATAGCTATCAACTCATTGTTTTGATTATACACTTCGGAAACATCATCGTACGAAATAATTGAATTGTTCATCGTGACTTTTGCATAGCTCATTAGATTTGATCTCATGTCACGCACATAAAAAACATTCAACATAGTTACCATACTCACTCTACCATTGACCACAAACAATGCTTTTACTTTACCAATTTTCGTCGCTTTCATTACTCTACCATCTCCTAATTTTACATCAATGGGATTTTTTAAAATTATACATTCATCGAATAATTCATCGTCATTAATAATGTGGTCAGTACATCCACTATCCAGGATCCAGATTATTTCATTTTCATTTCTGTTCCTCTCATTCTTAATTTTAGTTTTATTCACTTGAGTCACAAAAACTTTACCAGAGTTCCCAAATTGATTTTGCTCACTACTCGACGCTATGTTGACACTCCCATGGTATAAATCTCTGTTGCCTCTAAAGTCGCCTCTGCCTCTGTTGTTGTTATTACCTCTGTAATGACTGTTGCCTCTGTAGCTGTTGCTCCCTCGATAATTCTTACTGCCTGGGTAACTGTATCCTCCTCCGTTTGACCAACCTCCTCGATATGTTTGATTTGACTGTCCTCTGCTTCTGCATTCCCGCAATATGTGACCAGCTTTGCCGCAGTTGTAACACTTTTTCGTCTCTGTACTAAAAGCACTCACTTTCATAGACTCATCACCATCTTTGTTCTTGTCTTTCACTTGACTTTGATTTTTTTCATATTTTAACTTTATTTTGCTTTTTAGAAATTCCACTGTTCTATCCTCTGTCGGTAAAACATCAATCAAGTCCCCAATGTAACTATATGATTCTGGGAGAGACTTGATCAAATAATTTAATATTTCTTCGTCCTGAATTTTCGCCCCTGCGGCTTTCACTTCATTAACCGATTTTTCAAAGTCATCAAAAAATTTCTTGGTGTCTGAATAATTCACAAGTTTTATTTTTTCTAGTTCGTTTCTTTTCACAATTTGTAGGGCTGTCGATTCTTTTAAGTACTCTCTGTCAAATTTTTTTATTATTTCAAATGTGGACGGTAGGTGCTTCACATACTCTAACTGCTTATTCGAAATGGCGCTGTAAATGTAATTTGTTGCTTGTATGTCTTTATCATTCCACTCGGTTTCATTTTCAGTTATTTGTATTTCTCTTGTGGCCACAACATAGCACTTTTTATACTGTAGGAACTTCAAAATTCGGGTTTTCCAATTTGAATAATCTTGTCCATCAAAAATTGGAATAAGCACATCATCTTGTTTCACGTACGCCATTTTTTTTTCGTTACAACGGTTCACCGCATTCACGTGTTCCACAATTTCACAACTTTATCCTTTTTCTTTATCTTTCTATTTTTCCGTATCAAACCATAGAACTGCTACCATGTTGGAATCTCCAGGTTGGATTTGAAGGAAAACACGTGTAACATATTTAATCAGTAATATATTTATTCAACTACAATACAATGTTTATCCAACGGGATTCTGTTGACAAGTAACACAAACAAACAACGGTTGCTAGGAATCTAATTCCTCAAACTACATACTGGCGGCAGCACCATACAGTACAAATGTAATTTGAACACAACTTCCAACAGTTTTGTTACTCTTAATTTTTCATTATTTTTGACATAGGTAAAAGCAAAGCTTAAATCTCAAAGCATAAAGCTCGAGGCAAAAATCTAATCGCTTAACATTCAAGCTTAAACTCAAAGCTTAGCATAATCTTTAATTTCTCCAAACTATGTCTAGGGTATTGCACTGGTCGTCTTCTCTCGGATTCCTTGTACTATTCAATTATAATTTTCAGACGAATCTGACCACATGGCGAAGGAGCGTCTGCCCATCCGAGGCCACACATGCGATGAGCACGTGGAATCCTTCATCAGCTACTGCGCCACCACCGTGGGGCTCCAGGTCATGCAGTGATCACGCTTGCCCTACCTCTGCGAGGGGGACTTCAACCAGTCCTACCACTGGCTGAACGACTCCATCTTAATCATCAAAAAGGACCCAAATTTCCCCAAAACCACGGCTGAATAGAAGTTTTAATAGGTTTACTTATATTACCTCTCACCTTTGTATTTTGATATCCCTCATCTGTGAAATAGATTATATTTCTATTGAACGTTTACAAATAAAATTTTAGCATAGGAAAAATCAATGGTTTATCAAGTAAATAAATGTAAATTAATGTTGTATAGTATGGGGGTTGCGAGATTTTTTCGATTAGTTACCCCAAAATAAATATGTGTCAAAATACATAGTGTGCAATGCTATTTATTACCTCTCCTGAGACTTGAAATTGAGAAAAAACTGACTTATTTATTCTACACCAGTTGCATATTTAATATGCTAATCTTATTTTAACAGGTTGACTGTTCACAAAGTTGCTCATGCGTTGACCGATGCTATCACAACTATATAATATTAGAATGTAAAAAAATAAATGCCAAAACAATAAATAATTTATGTATAATGTTAATTATTTGTTGTACTGATATGTTTTTCTATGTGTATAATGTTTGTAAATGTTTTACGACACATTTATATTATGTCTGTAATCTTGTTCTTTTCACACCTCGAGAAATAAAAGAAAGTTTTATTTATTTATTTATATATTTGTTAAATTATTTTGTGTTATTAGATGTGCTGTCACAAATCTGACAGCACATCTCGTACGAGATAGATCTCGTATCACAATAATTAGGAAATCGCTCTGCAGTACAACAAATAATTAACATTATACATAAATTATTTATTGTTTCGGCATTTTTTTTTTTTTTTTACATTCTTATATTATATAGTTATGATAGCATCGGTCAACGCGTGAGCAACTTTGTGAACAGTCAACCTGTTAAAATAAAGAAAATAAGATTAGCAAATAGTGTAGAATAAATAAGTCAGTTTTTTCTCAATTTCAAGTCTCAGAGGGGTAATAAATAGCATTGCACACTACATATTTTGACACATATTTATTTTGGGGTAACTAATCGAAAAAATCTCGCAACCCCCATACCATACAACATTAATTAACATTTATTTACTTGATAAACCATTTTTTTTTCCTATGCTAAAATTTTATTTGTAAACGTTCAATAGAAATATAATCTATTTCACAGATGAGGGATATCAAAATACAAAGGTGAGAGGTAATATAAGTAAACCTATTAAAACTTCTATTCAGCCGTGGTGTCGGGGAAATTTGGGTCCTTTTTGATGATGAAGATGGAGTCGTTCAGCCAGTGGTAGGACTGGTTAAAGTCCCCCTCGCAGAGGCAGGGCAAGCGTGACCACTGCATGACCTGGAGCCCCACGGTGGTGGCGCAGTAGCTGATGAAGGATTCCACGTGCTCATCGAATGTGTGGCCTCGGATGGGCAGACGCTCCTTCGCCATGTGGTCAGATTCGTCTGAAAATTATAATTGAATAGTACAAGGAATCCGAGAGAAGACGACCAGGGTAGCTATTCCCGAAGCGTTCTCGCTCGCAATCTCCGTCGAAAGTACGTCCGTTAGTCGACTTGGTTATTCCTGAGCTTGGTCGAAGTAACATTCTTAGACGCCAAACGTCAAAAGTCACTCCACAACAACAACGAGTGGGTCGACCCAGTAGTAAGGCGGCCAACCGTCCCGCATTCTGCGGGACCGTCCCGCATTTGCAGTTGTAGTCCCGCATTGCAATATTTACGAAAATAGTCCCGCAAATCGTCTAAAGCGTCCCGCATGTCCCGCATTTCTATATTTTTTTAAAAACTGTCTATGGTAGTCAAATTAACTTCCTCTATCTTTAGTCTATTTAAGCCATTTGGTTAAGTTCAAGAAAATTTTGTCCCTGGAAAAGGCACGAAGATATCGATCTAGGGATTGGTTTATTTACGTAACAAGCATGAGTCCAAGAGCGCCAGTGTAGTAGTAGTGATTGAGTTGTTTTGTTTACGAATTAGTGCACGCCGTGACACACAATATTTATAACCCATATTTATCACTCAATTCAAATCAAATAATTTCTTGACCATGCCGCGAAAAAGCGGTGTTGTAAGTTCAGTGAAGAATTGCAAAAAGGACTTCCTTTTCGGCAAAAGTGTTAACATTCATTTCTGAATGTAGTATTAATTCGCCGCATACAGATTTAATTTAAAACAGTTTTGTGTTCAGAATGTAAAATTCTAGTTGGATTCGTCTTTTGACATATTTCGAAGGAAAATATTCTCTTATTCGAAGTGCATTAGAAGGGACCCCACCAGTTTCCAGTAAGGAAAATATTCTCTTTTTCGAAGTGCATTTATAAAATTCTAGTTGCAAATTATGTAAGTGCCGCCAGAATCAAAGAGAAACCATTTTGATGTTCTGAGTGGAGTTTTAATTCGCCGCATACAGATTTAATTTAAAACACCCTTGTGTTCAGAATATAACGATACATTAAATAACAAGTTGCAGATTCATCCTGTACCGACTGAAGCTTTACATTTAAGTTGCAAGTTCAGAATGTAAAATTTCGTCTGCTGACATATCGTCGCCTTAGTTCGTATTTGTCCAACAGACCATTAGAAAATTTTACGGGAGGAGAAGGTTTTCTTGCATTATTTCAGTGAAACATTATGGTAGGTGTTTAAGATAAAGCTATTTCCATAAAGGTAAAGGTCTCATAAGTTTAAATAATTCTTAGTTAAGTGATTTAACTATCATTTTTTATACTTTATTTTTAATTTTAAAGTGGAGATTGAACAAAAACTAAAATGGTCTGTTGGACAAATAAGAACTGAGGCGACGATATTTCGAAAAAAATATTGTCTTATTTAAAGTGCAGTAATAAAATTCTAGGTGCAGACTATGACATGTAAATGCTGCCAGAATCAAACAGAAACCATTTTCATGTTCTTAGTGTAGTTTTATTTCGCTACATACATATTTAATGTAAACCAGTTATGTGTTCAGAATGTAAAATTCCAGTTGGATTCGTCTGCTGACATATTTCGAAGGAAATTATTCTCTTATTTGAGGTGCAGTTATAAAATTCTAGTTTCATTCTATGTAAGTGCTTCCAGAATCAAAGAGAAACCATTTTAATTTTCTGAGTGTATTTTTAATTCACCGCATACAGATTTAATTTAAGCCACCTTTGTATTCAGAATGTAAAATTTCTGCTGTGGATTCATCTGCTGATGCATTTCGAAGGAAAACATTATCTTATTCTAAGTGCATTGGAGGTTATCCACCACATACCCGCCTTAGTATAAGTAACAGATAGTTAGGTACACCTTCAGGGCTCCCGCAATGACCCGATTTTTATTAACTTTTATTATTATCTATAGAACGACTCTACATTTAAATGCAGGAAGCTCGATTTATTCTAAGTGCAGGAATAAAATTCTAGTTGAATACTATGAATGTATTGTCAGAATTAAAGAGAAACCATTTTCATGTTCTGAGTGTATAGTTTTAATTTGCCGCATACAGATTTAATTTAGAGGTCGTAATAAAGAGTAAAAGGATTTCCACCACCCTCCCCATGTTGACCTCCCCATGTTGAACTTCCGTGTGGCCCGTAATCAAGACTGGGCTGATTGACTGTAGTATCAGTTCGTCAGTCGCGTTGAGGCTGACTGCTGGCTCTGGTGGTCCGCCTTCCGTCCCGGCCGCATGCCGCCTCAAGGAGGCATGCTTTAACTTGGCCTTTGACCATAAGTCTTGCCAAGTCTGAAAAGATTTTTGAATTATATTAATTATTTACACAAAATATTGGTGGAAAGACACTTTATAAGATCTTAAACTATTCAAAAAGCAGGACAACGTCAATATCAAACAATTTTACTTGAATTTTTAAACAATCAGCTTTGAAATAACGTAGCCCCATTATCATTCTTTTCAATATTGTGATTTTCAAAACATATAAATTAGGCTAAACGAAACACCATGTGAGCGGTGACCGGACAACTTAGAACCTCTTCAGTAAAGTGATGATAAAAAATATATTAAAAAATGGTTAAATACGTTAGGGTTTTAATGACTTCAAAGAGATGTCGAGTTGACTTGATTAGGCATGGAATCCATGTTAGATGTTAGCATGGTGTTTGTTTTATTGAATAAAAATTTGTCGTAGGCAGAGCTTCATCTGAACGAAGCATTAGGGTAACAAATAGACATTTTAAGTGGAAATGAATCAAAACAAACCTTTCTCCAATGTTTGAAATCTTTGTTGGCCCCTGCCATGGCATTCAATTTTTCGGCAATCGCCACCCATCTCTGTCTGGATTCGGCGAAGGTAAAGTTGAGGAAAATTTGCCACTCACAAGTTCCACATCCGAACTTACTAATTCAATTAGTAATTGTTTCTGAGCAATCGTGATGTAACCCGCGGCCATTTCTGTTGTTTTGTTTTTAGTCTGACATGGTCTGACACGTCTGACAGTGACAGTCACACCATAGAAATCTCAAAAACACCAAGAACATAGACAATATTCACAGGGCTGCCAATATAATCATCACTTCGATCGGTCGACGTTCAAGAATACGTAAAATTGAAGGATTCGACAAAGTTCGTCGCGACGACGATAAATTTTCGCTCTCTTCGAGGCGCATAACGAGGAACTTTTGATCGACCGTCAGGAATAGGGCCCCAGTGCAATATCCTAGACATAGTTGGGAGAAATTAAATATTATGCTTTAAGCTTGAATGTTAAGTGATTAGATTTTTGCCTCGAGCTTTATGCTTTGAGATTTAAGCTTTGCTTTTACCTATGTCAAAAATAATGAAAAATTAAGAGTAACAAAACAGCAGCTTTTGAGTCTGGAGGAAATTGGTAACTAGCTGGTTATTCAGATCTAGGCAATACACGTAGCAGATAGTGTTAATAAATTGATGAGATCCCTTTGGTATCGGTTCACCAGCAAGAAATTCGCCGGACAAGAGCTGAACATCCATCCACAGTAGATGACAGCAGCATTCGACTTGTTCTCATGCAATATTTCCCTCTCCTCCCTTATTTAATAGTGGTCTTTTCAAGATGTTTATTAAAAATCCATTCTTTAAGGCCCTTCCTTAAACATCTGGTGAAAAACCACCATTTAGAAGGGACACATTGCTTGAAATGGCAATAGTTGTGTTAGGTGACCAGGTGTGAATAGCCAGGCATTTCCCAGCCTTCACATTTCCCATATTCTTTCCTTCCCCATTCAGTTCAGCCTCACAACATACCCTGATTGAGGGTGCTATAGTACCACTTATTTAAAATTGATCACATTTAAAAGACCGGTTAAATCCCTGGTTAAAGTATTAGAGGTATAATAAAATCCATATCTTACATTCAACGTATGGTTTGAAGGGCAGAACCAGCGCTACGATAAGGAGTCCATCGCCGTTGAGAGCCTCGTCGAGGCCGTTGAGCAGCACGGTCTGTGGCTCAGAGCAGCATCTTACTTTTTGTGCATTTTACTTACAAATCGAGCAAACTTTGTTTGGCTAAACTTGTCGGAAAACAAATTGCAAATAGCTATCGAAATGACAGATGTGGGTGGATGTGACAGGTCAATCATTGAAAGACGTCAGTGCGTCAGTCCATAGATTTGGTCCACAAATTAGATGACAGGAGGACCGCTAAACACCGTGCTGCCATCTCGTGGATATTTTGGAATTATTCAGAAAACGGCCCATAATTTCTACACTTTCTTGTCAAACTATACTAACTCGGGCTTAGTAGGTACCCGTAATCTGTAAGAAGCAAGCAACAATATTCAATACCTTTATAATTTTGTATTCTTTTGTTAATTTGTAGAATATTAACCTCAACACAGGCTAGTCCTAGTAAGGTTATAAATAGAGAACTCCAGTCCAATTAAAAAAAAAAATTTAATGATTAATGGACCTTCTAACTTAAATAACTGCATTTTTATTTTTATTTTTAGCGTTAGTTTCAATAGTTAAAATAATTGTCAAAGTTTTAATTTTTCAAGACCCCCCGAAAACCACCGTATGTGTGGTGAATCGTGTGACGTCATCACTCCTGAAAAATACTATAGGATCGGCTGTCAGCTGATCAATTGCCGCCATTTAGAATTCCGTTGTTCGAAGTATTCTCCCTATAAATAGAATTACTATTTTTATCGAAGGAAGCAAACACTTTGTGGTGTGACATTAAATATTAAATGAAAAACAACGCACTTTGTAAAACACCACTTTTTATTAGAATTGATAATTAACAGCCAACCAGGTTTCGCTCAATCTCGAGCTTCATCAGGGCTTTTATAACAACTGAAAGTTGAGCTTCATCGGGGCTTTTATAACAACCGTGTTGTTATAAAAGCCCTGATGAAGCTCGAGATTGAGCGAAACCTGGTTGGCTGTTAATTATCAATTCTAATAAAAAGTGGTGTTTTACAAAGTGTGTTGTTTTTTCATTTAATATAGAATTATACTAACTAAAACGCATGAGGTGTGATTTCATTTGCTGACGCATTTCTTATGCTGGAAGTGAGTGCATTTATAAAATTCTAGTTTCTTAGTTTATGCTGCTTATGAATGGAAAGCCATTTTCATGTTCTGAGTGTAGTTTTAATTCCCCGCAAGCAAATATAATGAACTAGAACCGTGTTCAGAATTGAACATCCAAATGGACCGCGATGCTAAAAAGGTTTTTTTAAAGCCATGATATTTTTCACTGGAGTTCCTTAGGGGTCATCCATTAATCACGTGAGGCTCGAAAGAGGGGGGGGGGGTTGTTCGGAAAAAATCACGAAATATCACCGGGGGGGGGGGGTGTAATGAGATATCACATGTATTAAATTTCAAAATACCTTGTACTAAAAAAAATACACGTGATTTGGGGGGGGGGGTTAGTCTAAAACCTCACCACATATCACCACGGAGGGGGGGGGGTTAAAAAGTTGCTAAAAAACATCACGTGATTAATGGACGACCCCTTATTGTATTGTAAACATTTACCATGTAAATAAACAAAATTTAAATTAAATGAAGATAATAGCGAAACTCAATCAAAAATCTGAAAATAGAAAAATCAGAAAATGATACGGTCACATCTAGGACACGAACTCAGTATCTACGCCTTTGCCAGGGCGGAGCTCTATCAACTAAGCTAATGTGTTCCAATCCGATTTGATCATACTTAACTGTATCGTACTTTGGCTAAGAACTACCATTTTTTTCTTCATTTTCTTAACGCATATTTTTATTGGCTGCTATCTTTATGTATGTATGATTGCAAGATTCAAACCCGAACTAAATAGTATCTTGGATAAATGCTATCAAATATCAGCGAGGATTTTTTTTATTTTAATTTTTAACTTTATGAGTAAAACCTCATATTTTAATGTTTCAATTAAATGAAGACTATATTAGAGAAACTCAATCGAAGATCTGAAAACAGAAAAGTCAGAAAAAGATACTTTCATGGTCACATTTTCATCTCTTTCAGATTTTCGATTGAGTTTCGCTAATATAGTCTTCATAAATTAAAATTAAAATATTTGTTCATATACGCCCCGCATTAAAAATATGTGTATATTAAAGTACTCTGTTCTTCCATATTGCCACACCACCAACTGCTTTCCCGCTCCAGCATAAAATAAACGTCAAAATTTATAGTAAAAATTACCAAGTCGCAAGCAAAGTTTCAAATTAGTATTTTATTTAACTTTTTTATGTTTTACATTGTGAAAGGGTGCTTTGCAAACTGTTAAACGATCCCTTGAACATTGATTGAAGTTTATTTGGTAATGTCGATCACGATAGAAAATAATTTAAAGGCGGTAGGAGAGAAAAGTGAACAAGTTCATTATTTGCCATGTAAAATAGAAGGAGACGGGGAAGCCAAAGTAAACAAATATTTTGTTCCGTATATAAAGAAACGTGAAGATGGGAGTGAGTATTTATTATTTTGGTAAAGTATGGACAAGCCGCCACATGCCGCTACACTTTCACCTCACGGATAATACGGAACGTTCGTTGTTGTCGAAATTTGATGCACGGATAATACGGAATGTTTCTTTTTTTAACTAATAAACAATCAAATATGACATTTGTCGGAAGTACCAATCTTATAAAATAAACTCGCATTTCATCATAATTTTAAAAAACATCCCAGGTTTTGAATGGTTTGTTTGGCAAAGCAGGGTTTGTCTAACGGGTTTGTGTAATTATTCTAATACATTTCTTTCCATGTTCTACTGTTATAAATACAGTTATCAACTTGTCAATAATGCATTTACTTTGTTTTACGCAATAATATTTTTTCTATGATTGGCAGCATTGATTGATGGTCTATGAAATGTTAAAATAAAAACAATGGCTGTACCGCGTGAGTGAATTAATTTTAACAAAATTAAAATGTTAAATGCGTATTTTTTGCATGGTTTTGGGTCTCCCCCATTGATATATATATATACATAGATGAGACGATAAGCGATTAAATTAGTTCAACGGATTTGAAGGGGGCCCTTCCAATTCAATATTTCACGAATTTAGTTGAATTACAACCATCGTGTCCAAAGTACGTTACGCGGTACGCAAGTGATCAAAAGCATACGCAAAGGGGATTCATGCAATGTATGGAACGGACTATTCAGACTGTCGAAAGTCCGAGCCCTTTCTACGCGGTGCCCTCCGTTATGCGATACGCATCTGGTTAAAAGCGCGTGTAAAAGGTGTTCATACAATGTATGGAATAAACTATTCAGACTGTTGAACGTCCGAGTCCTTACTACGCGGTGCCTTCAGGCAAAATACATGTGCATTTTTGCAGGTATACTTAAATGGCAGCTTGCGCTCGGTGTGAGATTCTATTGTAATTAATTCTAGAATGGTTCAATACCCGGCTTCAGAGCTAAGTTCAACTCGTTCCAGAACTCGCGGCCGAGAATGGCGCGATGTCATGCTCGTAATTGAAATTTTGAATGCAGTATTTTCCATCTCACCGAATGCAAGAAGTTGTCTTTTATAGTAATTAAGGTGAAACTAAAGATTTTTCTAAAAAGTATTTGTATTAAGCGTGACCAGTGATTTCGAAAGGTTACCTACCAAAAATAGGCATTGCAACTGAAAAAAATAACTAGGTTGAATAATATAAAATATAATATTGATGAACTTTGGCCCTCTACTTGAAAAGTCTGTAAACCCCTGCTTTGCAATCGCCTTCGTGCCCTTCGGACAGTAGCGGCTCGTGACTTTTGGGTGTGCTAGGGTGTTATTACTAAAAAAAATGGCATTACGGATGTTGTCGTAGCCGAAAAAAATTTTTTTTTTTTTTTTCAAAAATCGGCTTTTGTATGAAGATTTTTCAGGAAATCCGTGCGCCGCACGGCCAAACTGAAACTTCCTGAAATTTTTCATACAAAATACAAATTTTCAAAAAAAAAAAAAATTTTTTTTTCGGCTACAACAACATCAATAATGCCATTTTTCGTAATATCAGCACTCTAGCACACTTAAAAGTCACGAGCCGCCACTGCCTTCGGACCACATGTTTTAGTTCGGTAGAAGACGAAAGTGTCGAACTACCCCTCCCGTAAACCTCTGCAAGCCTGAGATGAACACGAATTTCGAAAATATTTGTGAGGCATAGCGCCTCTATAGTATATCTCTATGGTCTCCCCCGACATAAATACTCACTTTTCGTAATAATAAAGCTAAATCTAACTGTTTGAATAAAACATATTCCATATTAACGAGTAGGCGGTTCAATGCATAAATAATGACATGTTTTCCGATAATGTAGCGATGCCGAAGGGATCAAAGATGCTAGTTCCATTGTAATACCGGTAGAACAAGGGCAGCATACCCACCTGACGCCTGTGCTCTAAAGATTGTAATCCGTTTGTTAGAAGAATCTATCAAATGGACCACCCATTTCTGTAGAGAGTCTATGGTTTTTTCAGGTATTTCGGGGCTCCAGACCAGAGTTGGCTGCCAAATTCAACAGTGGGTCGCACTTGCAATTTGTACAGGGCCAGCAGTTATGTACTATCTACAGTATCTGCGGGCCCTGTACAGTACGCCCAGTTTCTGAGAGGCTAACTTAACTCTGGCTTGGATGGAGCCCCCGTACCTGAGCTGGTCACTTAGAGTTATAGGATTTAGCCTGCGAGAGACTGAGATAGTATAATCGGTCTCCTCATTGTGCGGTGCTTCGTGGCCTCCACACTCTTGTCTACTTTAGTTTTTCTAAAGGTTTCACTTCTACTGCATGTGAAATGCACACTCTTTGTTTCATAAAGGTGTACATTTTAATTAAGTACTTTGTGGTTAACTTTTGGATTTGAATATAAAGCGTGGTGTTTTCACTTTCTAATACCGTTTAGATCAATTTTCCGCAAAGGGTGTACCGTGGTCATTTGTTGGTGTGCCTCACAGACTTGTTGAAAAAAATATCCATCCATCGATATATTGATATTTGTAGTTCGATTATTTTTGAGCCATATATAATGTATCAATTTAAAATTCCAAGTATAGCGTAGGGAGTGTGGCGAACCCATCGCTCAGGGAGTGGAAAACACAAACCTGCAATAGCCATCCCAGCATTGCCAAGCTGTGAGCTACCTAGTACTAGTGCTCAGGCTGAATGTCCTGGGGAACAGCGTCACGAACGGTGCCTCCGAGAAACAAGGTCGCATCTCGGAGTATTTAGACCTCACTCCAGCACTCAGGGCTCTGCTGGAGTGGACCTCCTATTTCCCTGGTAACTCGTGGGACAAAAAATTGGGCCATTCGAAAACTAGGGAATTTGGGAAACTAGGAGTGCTGAGGACACCTCTGTGGATTTCCTTCCTGGGGCCGTAGGAGGAACCAAGAGGAGAAACCGTGGAGAGGTGAGCTGAGGCCATCTCCATGAACTCTTCCCTTGTGGGGCCTTCAAGGAATCAAGGGGAAGGGCACCCTTCCAGCGCGGGGCCTTTGTGGAACCAAGAAGGAGTGAAGTGGAGAAATAAGGCCATCTTGGTGAACTCTTCCTCTGTGGGGCCTTTAAGGAATCAAGGAGGAGAGATGAAGTTCTCTTCCCTCCTGGGGTCCCCGGGGAACCAAGGTGGAGTTGACTCTTCCCTTGTGGGGCCTTTAGGGAACCAAGGGGAGGTGGACTCTCCGTCGTGGAGCCTTCGGGGAACTAAGGAGTGGTGAGGAGAGATGAAGCCCTCTTCCGTCGTGGGGCCTTCAGGGAACCAAGGAGGAGTGAAGAGGGGAAATGAGAGCTGGGAAGACACATTGTCGAACCAGAAGATATAGCTTCATTTCCAATGACAATCCTGGTGAACTTTATAAAAGGTACTGCGTTACTGTCAAAGGAATGAGTTAAAATGGGAGATAGTACAATGGGTCTATGGCCTTAGTGCTCACGGGAACTATATATATAAACTATAACTATATATGTAAACCGTCTCCGATTATTTAAAAAAAAAAAAAAAACCACATATTATATAATGCATTATATTTGTTGTAGGTTTAACGGCATCGTTCAGAGGGCGTCCCCTGATCGGAGGAGAATTTGAGGGCGCTGTGCTGAGCCTGGTGAGCGAGGGGCGGCAGCCTCTTGGCCCCGAGGCCCCCCGCAGCCTGCGCGTGGGTCGCGACTCGGGCCCGCTGACCTGGTGGGGCTGGGACCAGCGGCCCGGGCCGGATACCCCGCTCCACGCAGCCAAGCAGTGGTTGTCTATTGCCCAGGCAGTATGTCACTTAAAACTAATTACATTTTTATAGCGTGCTTTATATTTACCAATCCAATAGTTGTGAAAGATGAATACTTGGAGCAGGTGGATGAGTTTGTGTATCTGGGTAGTATGTTTACGAGAGACGGGAAGGCTGATAGAGATATTGAAAGAAGAGTAAATGCTGGTAACTCCATTAATGGAGGACTGAACACCGTTGGTGCTAATAAAACACTGTCCAAAGAAGCGTAGCTAGCAGTCCACACTGGAGTGCTGGTATCTACCCTGATGTATGGCAGTGAGGCATGGAACTGGCAGAGGAAGGATGAAAGTAGACTGTATGCTGTTGAAATGAGATTCTTGAGGCGTGTGTGTGGTAAAACCATGATTGAGAAAGGGACTCTCAGATGGTTTGGGCATGTAGAGCAAATGAAAGAAGAATATATGACGCAAATGTGAATGGTAGAAGAAGTCGGGGACGTCCGAGGAAGACATGGCACGATCAAGTGAATCAGATACTTGAGTCAGGTCATTTGAAGAGTCAGAATAATAGAGTGTATGTATGAGACGATGTATAAATGTGAATGTGGCAAAGAGTGTGTGTCAAGACCGAGTTGTTTGGTGGTCTGTCTTCTCTGCCTACCCCTGCGGGGAAACGGCGGGATGGTTAGTTACTTAGTTACAAAAAATAGGAACAAGATTAATACACACATTTTATTTAAAAAACACTTTGTAGTTGAGTTAGCCTCTCAAAAACTGAGCGCATTGTACAAGGCTCACAGATACTTTAATAGTACACTTCTGCTAACCCTGTACAAATCACAAGTGCGCCCCACAGTCTAACAACATACCCTTATTAGTTCGCCATTCTCTTGGCGTTGTTCACATGAAAAAATCGTTTTAAAAATATATTTCTCTGTTTTATTTTCAGCTTCACGAACCGATAGAGATGGAAGATTGATGTCCATTTTTGTCTCTAATCCTGTTACTGAGGGTTCAATCTCAAGCCAATCCTTTCAACTGCGTATGGCCCAGATGCACTTTCAATATATCTAAAAAGGCGAAACAGCTGTCAAGTTAACAAATAGTTCAAACCAAGCCAAACTTAACACACTTTATTTAGGTGAAATCAAGGGTCCCATTTGAATAAATTAGTGTTTTAAATTAATTGTTTTATGTATTTGAAAATAATATATATATGTGTATGAATGGATTTTTTATTTTATTGAAGAAGAAGATAACACTAATAAATAATCTTAACGAAACTATGAAAAAGAACAAGACACAGAAAAATGAAAAAGATAATGGTAGCAGCTGGGACTCGAATCCAGAACCTCTCGTCTAACAGGGACGGGCGACTCTATAAAGGTCAATAAGGTGTTCCTTAACCCCTAGAAAACGGGTAGTATTTTGTAAATATCTGAAAACCAAACATATTTGAAAATTATATTTGAAATTATTGACAAGTTTTTTTCAAAATCAACTTTTTTGCTTTCGAAATTTCATGGACAGGAACAAAATGCATTAAAAACTTCCAAAACCTAGCTCTACACCCACACATTGCAGTTCATTTGTAGATTAGTCATGATTTTACTGCACTGCTATTGTAGTGTGTCGTATCCTAGGGGTTAACCACTGCAGCGATTATGGTCGAAAGATGGACCATTTTTATTTTTCTCGGTCTTGGCACACACTCTTTGCCTCACTCACATTCATACATCGTCTCATACATACTCTTCTATTATTCTGACTTTTGAAATGGCCCGACTCAACTATCTGATTCACTTGATCGTGCCATGTCTTCCTCGGGCATCCCCGACTTCTTCTACCATTCATATTCGCGTCATATATTCTTCTAACACTACTTTCTTCGTTCATTCGCTCTACATACCCAAACCATCTGAGGGTCCCTTTCTTAATCTTACTCATTATGCTTACATCATCCTTACATTCTTTGCGGATATCCTCATTTCTCACACGATCCATACGTCTCAGGGATCTCATTTCTACAGCATTCAGTTTACTTTCATCCTTCCTCTGCCAGTTCCATGCTTCACTGCCATACATCAGGGTAGGTACCAGGACTCCATTGTGGACTGCTAGCTTCGCTTCTTTTGACAGTGTGAATTAATTTATCATATATAATATATGTTTTTTTTACATGAATGTCTGCCTGGAGCCAGCGAGACTATTGCATCCTGGCAATTGGGGTATGTTGTGAAGCTGAAGGTAGTGGGAAGGAGAAAGAGATGGGGAAGAGGAAGGTGGGGAAGTGCCTGGCTATCAGATTTGGTCACCAAACACAACTAAAGCCATTTCAAGCAATGTTTTAATTCTGAATGGTGGTCTTACACCAGGGCGATACTTCCACTCTGGAACGTGCTGCAAATATACTACCTATATATTATTTTGAATGAATAAATCGTGAAATAACACAAATTAATTGAATAAAATTTATTTGCCCACGCCGGGATTCGATCCCGCGATCTTCGGATTGCGAGTCAAGAGCCTTACCGCTGGACCACGCCGGCCGTCAAATTACAGCATCTAAAATATTTTTAAGCATATTTAATTTTAGTTGTGAATGATAAATACTTGGAGCAGGTGAATGAGTTTGTGTTTCTGGGTAGTATGTTTACGAGAGACGGGAAAGCTGATAGAGATATTGAAAGAAGGGTAAATGAATGCAGGTAACTCCATTAATGGAGGACTGAATGCCGTTGGCGCTAATAAAATACTGTCAAAAGAAGCGAAACTAGCAGTCCACAATGGAGTCCTGATACCTACCCTGGTGTATGGCAGTGAGGCATGGAACTGGCAGAGGAAGGATGAAAGTAAACTGAGTGCTGTTGAAATGAGATCCCTGAGGTGTATGTGTGGTAAAACCATGTATGATTATGTGAGGAATGTGGAATGAATGCAGAACCTTTCTGCATTCATTCCACAGTGTAAGATTATATGATGCAAATGTGAATGGTAGAAGAAGTTGGGGATGCCCGAGGAAGACATGGCACGATCAAGTGAATCAGATACTTGAGTCGGACCATGTGAAGAGTCAGAATAATAGAATAGTATGTATGAATGTGAGTATGTGCCAAGATGTTTGGCGGTCCGTCCTCTCTGCCCACCCCTGCGGAAACGGCGTGATGGTTAATTAATTAGTTAGTTATTTAATTTTCAAACCAATATCACATGATTTTACATTACTTACTTTAAGTGCATCAACTCAAAATGTGTAAATGAGGATATAAAAAATAACTTAAAATTAAAAAACCAAAAAATATTTCACATTTTTATTTGTAAAGACACAAAAGGTAACACTGATAAATCTTATGTTTCGTAGGCATGTTTTTTATACTTATACTAGTGATTGCCCAGCATGTTTCATAGGCAGAAAGTGTTTATGTTTTATTTCTGCTAATTGAAGTGCTTTTGGATAAACTTAATATAAATATGAACCAAAGTCAGGTTAGTTACACCATTTATAACTCGAGAATGGTTGGACCGATTTTTATGATCTTTGATTTGTTGAATTTGTCTCCGCCCTGAATAACAGAATAATAGCTGTTAAAACATTGGAAAAATTCACAAAAAAAATTATTATGAAGAAAATTCTTTTCCTCATACATTTTGTATATTTTTTTTTTTACATGAGCTTCACACAGGAGGCCCTGAGGAAAATAATTTCCCTCAGGGCTCATGTCATCTTTGGGGATGCTGTGTAGAGGGTTTTTTTAAGGAAATGAAGAAGAGGAGAGTTCTGGGAAGGAAAAGGGTTTAAGGGGTGAGTAGGAATCTGGGGTTCAGTGTGTCCTGGTCATACACCTCCAAGACCTAAACAAACCTCACCCCATGAACCCGGGTACCCCTGCTAAATCACCAAACGTAGCAAACCACTTGGGGTGACCTATGGCAGAGGTGTTGGTTATCCAATAAATGTTCCCGGGGCGGCGGTACCCATTCCCGCCTCCCAAATTGTATGGAACGAATTCTCATCTTTTGAAAGAGCTGCAGGAATATTGTCATAAGTATATGTTAGAATAATTTGTATAAACCAAACAGTTTGTGATGTCGTTCATATCAGACGATTGCCGGTAGATGGCGCCACTATACAAGCTACCTGTCACTTCTTGGTCGGCTAATACTTGTCAATATCATGAACGCAATTCATTACAATAAAACTAAGTTATAATATTCAACCCTGGTTTATTTTGCCCTCAATCCTTCAGTATAATATTGAGTAGTGGTGAATTTCAAAAATTCAAAAATGTCAATGGGCTGATTGTTTTGCTTTTGTTCTTAAAACATAAATGCTGCCTCTCTTTCTTACACACTAAATGTCAACAGTTGAAAGTGGGACAAACGGTGAACGTATGCCTGCACCCCTTCAAAGGAAAAACACAATAATTATAATAAATCTCCTTCACACGTATAAAGAAAATGAAAAGCAATTCCCGTTAAGTAATCCTTAAAACCTTGTCCTGACAATAACGAACACACAAAAAAAAAGAATTATCCAATTTGGTGCAGTCGTTCGAAACTTATGCGCTTAGCAACACGTTCAGCGATTCATTTTTATATTATAGATAAAGATAACTAAAAAAAATATTTGGTACTTTTTGACCACCAGCATCATTTTGAAGAAATGGACTCCGGCTGCTCAGAAAACTTTAAATAAATATCAAGAAAAAAAAATACAAAAAAATGATCGCCAATACTACACAATATAATAATAATAATAATGATTTATTGTCTTCATTTCTTAGTAACAGTAGAGATAATGATATCCTCACTGGGATCTCCCGTGCTGAGGATTTCATTTACATATTATAATTTAATTATAAGAAATTGATATGAATTAGACATAACATATATCATGTAGTATTTTTTTTTTTTAAATAATTATAAAGTAAGTAAGATAGTGGTTTTTTTATAATTCAGATTACTAGATTTGGTTTTAGTCTGTATTTGATATCATTATATTTTCTATTCTGATCTCCCTATATTTAGTATCCAGCTTTTTATTTGAAATTTAAATGTTATAATGTTGAGGTTTTTGAGTGAGAGTGGTATTTTATTGTAGAATGAATTATTTAATTAATTTACAATGAATTATCATTGTCTTTATAATGATTGGCATTCAAAATCTTATTCTCATATTTCACTGCGTTCATGTTATGGCAATATGCCGTAACTACAGATATAGCTTTTCGGCTTTGCATCACTCAATCAATTCCACTCGTCGAGTTACGTCATACGAACTTTGAAAACAAGCTTATTTGTTTAGTGTGTTTACTTTCCAAGAAATTGACGATGGCACAATGCATGAAATGGCAATATGCAATATGTGTAGTTACACCGTTTTGGATTTACAGCGCTCGTTCAATTCTACACGTTGTGTTACATGATATGAGCTTACTGTTATTTGTTTAACCCGTCTGCTTGGTTCAATACATTCGCACCTCACAATCCAGAAGCCTCAGTTTTGCGCGTAAATTCTGAAACTGTCACTTTGGATCAAGATTGCAAAATATCTATGCAAGATAGCTTTCATATTTCAAAGACAATAAGAAGCATTATTTCGTTCTCTTTCTGGTAAAAAGAAAAATACATATGTATTGCCGGAGGCCTCAGAGACATGCTTCCTTTTAAAAGTACTCGAGTCCTTGGAAGCCACTCCCGACTCGCAAATTGCTCGGATCGAGATGCACGAGTTCAAACGGAGCCGTACCTCGGTGCCAGAGCGCGCCAAAGAACTCGAACGCGCGATTACTGCTCTCGACTTGCGAGCGGCTCTCTCGCGAGTAGAGCGGAGCGCGAACACGGGAATGCCGGCCGGTGGAGGCATTCGGGTTCCTACTAGAAGTGAGTCGTTCACGAATGTGTCGGCTCAGTGACCCGGATCTTCATACGGATCTGTAAGATCCGGTTCCGTAAGATCTTTGCGAACGAGTGAGCGGGTGAGATCTGCTCGTTTAATGGGTCAGTTGGCTCACCGGCTCGCGGGTCACTACTGAACTGATTCGGATTGATCGTTCGTTCACAGATAGCGCCTAGATTGGCGCCGCGCACATCTCAGTGGACATTCCTTGATTTACGACATTTTGCCTGAGGATTTGAAATTTGAACGGTGAGGTGCTTCGATTTCATACGCCTAGAAAAATTTTCTATTAAACCACCACTTCTAGTAATTAGTTGTGAACAGTAGGTATGCGTGTTTGGATTTAGTGTAGGATAATAGTGGCAACAGAAAAACGATTCCAAATATAACTTTTTTTTCGTTATTTGTTTTTGGGGTGTTATGCCGTGTTGCGCTACATCCTTCTTTAGCCAACTGTTTTGCAGTGTCCATCATCAGGGCAGATCAGGTAGATTTTGGCCATGAAAATCTAAAAGCGTAACCAAATATAACTCTTTTTTCATTTTTTTTTTTTTTTACAGTGAATACCGCACAAGAATCTCAACTGCTCCCGTCTGGAGCCAGTGAGACTATGGCATCCCCAATTGGGGTATGTTGTGAGGCTGAAGGTAGCGGGGAGGGGAAGGAGGTGGGGAAGAGGAAGGTTGGAAAGTACCTGGCTATTCAGATCTGGTCACTAAACACGGCTAAAGCCATTTTCAAGCAACATTTCAATTCTGAATGGTGGTCTTACACCAGGGCGATACTGATAGTATCTTCCACTCTGGAACATGCCGCAAATATACTACATATTATTTTAAATGAATTAATTGTGAAATTACACAAATTAATCAAATAAAATTTATTTGCGCATGCCGGGTTCGAACCCGCGACCTCCGGAATGTGAGTCAAGAGTCTTAGCCACTGGACTACGGAGGTCGTGATGTTTCATGATGACATTGTGAAATTTTTAATTAAAACTACAGTCACAATGGAGAAAATAATTTTAAAAATAATAATTATGTATCCTGGGTACGAACCAACAAAAGCGACATGAGACATGCATACGATTACCGTATTGACATTTCGTTACTGACGTTTCATATTAAAAGTTAACAAAACAAAGGATTTCTTGTTTTCATTTTTTCACCTGACAAAGAGAAATTCAATTAAAAAGGGAACCCCAATATTTTGGGGTTCCCTTTTTAATGAAGTATTAAGGAGGACCGAGGGTGGAGCGGGTCTAATTCAGTCGTTCAATTGAGCCGGTTCACTGAACCGGATCTTTTCATTGAACGAGACCTAGTGAAGCGGCTCGTTCAACTGAGCCGCTTTGCCCGTCTCTAGTTCCTACTACTCACTATTCACTAGTTCCAAGAGAACTCGCGACTCGCGAGTTGAACGAAGTGCGAACACGGGTACGCCGGCCAGTGTAGGCACTCGAGTTCCTGGTCCGACTCGGAGTTTCGGGTTTGGGACCGAGCCCGAGTTCCGCGGCCGGGTTCTCTTGGAGTAGTCGATTTTAAAAAGGAATAGAAGTAGGAACCGCTTCCCGCAAAGGACCCGAGTACAAGAGCCCAATCCAGCTGAACCGACACATCGCTAATGTATATACATATATACAAAACAATTACATTAGCTCCACACAGGAAGCCCTGAGGAAAATAATTCTTCTCAGAGCCTATGTCATCTTTGGGATTGCTGTGTCGGGGGTATTTTTGGGAAAGAAAAAAGTATGAGGTGTGGGTAGAAATGTGCTCCCACTGCGATATTCTGAGAGTTCTACTGAAGAGGTCAAAAGGCCTCCCTTAACCAGTCTCTCCAAATCCGGCCAGCCACACAGTGGGTGGGCAAACGTATGTGCCGCCAAGACAAATCTAACTCCACGCAAAATTCTGGGCACCCCTGCTAAATCACCAATTGTAGCTAACCACTGGGGGTGATCAATGGCAGATGTGTATTTAGTATAGCAAGTTTAAAGTTAACAGTCCATCTTAAATGTCGTTATTTTATTGTTCAATTATATAACCTCCCTTAGATTGTTCAATATATACACAAAGACTGTTTATATATATATGTATATATATCAAAGTTCCAACATTTAAAAACTTATTTGAGAAAAATTCAATCATACAAATTATAAAAGAAAAAGATAAATTCTCGTTCATAACTGAAAATCGTACAAGACTTACACATGTATTTGTATGCCCCAAACTAAACACGTCTTTTGCCCAACACCATTATACACACCAAGGAAAATACTTCTTTAATAACCTTCCAGTAGAAATCAGAAGCATTAATGACAAAGTACAATTGTTGAACTCCATCAAAAAACATTTTAGAGAAATCACCAACGGGAAAATTGCTGCTTCCCTCATCACTAAAAATTATACCTACTTTACTTATTACTGAATACATGTGGATGATTTTATCTTTTAGTTAAAGAATTTTGATTGCGATATGATTAAACTGTGTTTTAACGGTGTATGTATATTAACTGTGAATCTGTGCATATATTATGTGAAGCACCTGACTGTATAAATTGTACATATTTAAAATGTATCCACAAGCTCCTCCATCCACAAGCAAATGCTTTTAATGGAGGAAAAAGTAACACTGTAACATGTTCCATTTTTTAAGATAAATAAAATTATTAAAAAAAAATAATAATAATAATAATGCATCAAATTAAAACTTCGGTTTTTCATGTAGTTATTATGTTTGTAATTTTTTTTACTCAGATACACACAGGAGGCCCTGGGGAAAATAATTTCCCTGTGTCATCTTTGGGGATGCTGTGTGGAGGGTTTTTTTTATAGGAAAGTTAGGAAGATCTGGGGGTCAGTACGTTCAGGAGTGACGGACGTATGAATCCATCCCTTCCACTGCCAGTACAAGGCGATGTTCCGAGAGAGTCCTGCTTGAGAGGTCAAAAGATCTCCCGCAATCAGTCTCTCCAAATCCGGCCCGCCACGCAGTAGGTGGGCAGACGCGTCCGCCACCAAGACCTTGACAATCCTCACCCCATGAACCCAAGGTCCCTTACTAAGTCACCAAACGTAGCGAGCCACTTGGGATAACCTATGACAGAGGTGTTGGTTATCCAATAAATGGTGCCCATAACGGCCTCACACATTGTATTATATTCTACTAGATAGAGTTTTTTTTTTATTAATTTATTTTTAAAAAGATATAATATGTTTCATAACGCTGATGGATTTCATTCGTTTTGTGCTCCGATTGTCATACGGGATCGGAGGAATCCAGATTTTTGGAAATTCCGCACAATAAGGGTGCCTAACTACGCGGTAAACAAGTGTCAAATACCGCTTTATCGTCAGTCCGTTGCTAACCACCGTTCGTATCGTGACATTTCGCTCTACGCCGAAGTGTTATTTTCGTTACATAAAGTGTAAATCATATCGTATTCTATCGTATGCTTTGTGTGAACTTCTTAAGTAAATCGACTCGTGACTCAAACTTTATCGTAGTTCTAATAATCAAATAGAACAATCTTATCATACGTTTATGGAAACATCTATGACTGTCACCAAACGGAAACCAAGCCAGAAGACACAACAGCCTTGAGTACCACTTAATTGTGATATACCTATCTTGTTTGGTGGTCGGGCATAACTTATCGAAATCCATAAGCGTCTTAGCAAAGAGTAGCCGCAAAGTTACTCTCATCCCCGTGCCCCGTGCACGATTCATAATATATAATAAGAAAGAAATAATATAACAACAAAAATCCCAATAAACTAATTTCTAATACTTAGGTATGATTTGAAATTTTCGTAGCCAAAAGAATTATGGTGATTTATTTTTGGGGCATTATGCCATATTGCGCTATCTCTTTCTTTAGCCAACGTTTCGTACAGCATTACAGTGTCCATCATCAGGGCAGATGTGTGATATAATGATGACAGACACTGTCCAAAACGTTGGCTAAAGAAGGATGTAGCGCAACACGTCATAAAACCTTAAAAAAAAATAACGAAAATATGTTAGGTTAGGTTGTTATGAACTATTTTTCAAAAAAAAAAAGTTCATATCTATTAATGACTTTTCAAAGAGGTGCTTTTGATGTTTGTGCGCGATGACATTCGATTTGCAAATTTTCCCGCGACCGACATCTCTTAACGAGGATTATACGGCCAAACGCAACTGACTATTTTTAAGAGTTGATGTCTTAACATAATCGCAGTATTTGGCTCGTTAGCGTGATATGGAACACTGCATTTAATAAAACTGTCAAAATGGGTCGTACACGACCGATTTAACACGTGTTACACTGTCACAAAAGATACAGAATTGCTCTTCAGGAAGAGAAATCTTAGAAATTTCTTCTGAACCTTCTTCAATATGAGTGAATATTACGTTCGTTTTAGCCGGTTGAATGAATTATGACCTGCATCAAATCACAACTGCCATGTTCTTAGCGTTTGGGTTTGTCAGCTGATTACAATTTGATAGGATTCAGCGTTTAACGAGGACCTTTTGAATGCAAAAAGAACAATATCACACCGACTGTCTATCTTCGAAACACCCAATGAATTTAATTTAAGAAAGACCTGGATGGTGAGTTTTCATGTGAAGTCGCAAACGTGCCGCGCTGTCACATTCCTCGTGACACTCTTTACACTTGTACAGCAACTTATCGTGGGCGGAACGCGTGTGCGCATTTAATTCGCGTTTGCTCCGGCAGCTGTGCGCGCAAAACTCGCACGTGAACAGCTTCTCGGCGACGTGCGACAGCTTGTGATGCGCCAAACCTGCAGGGTATCTGCAACAAAAAGTGCATTGATCGCATACAAGCGGTTTCTCACTCGAGTGTTTGCGCTTGTGGGATTCCAGATTCACAGGTGATTTAGTGGTGAATTTGCACTGGTCACAGGATAATATTTCTGTCTGGTGTGACAGCATGTGGTAGCGAAGTCCCGCTAGGAATTTGCAGCGATATGAGCATTCTTTGCATGCGATCGGGGCGTCTTCTTTATGGATACGACGGTGCGATTTGAGCTGTGCGATGGTTTTGGTTTTGTAGTCGCACGATTTGCAGGCGAATGGAGTAGCGCTGTTGTGAGACAACTTGTGGTAGGTCAACGAATTGGCATGCCTGCATGTGTAGTCGCAACGATTGCAATGGAAAACTTGGTTTTTCTTCTTGGCGTCTCTGGGTGATTTAGGCTCGGACTGCCTGCGTTTCACCGCTGTTGTAGTCTTTCTGAGTACGCGTTTCGCAGGAGTGATTAACTCAGATACATCAGATTCAATCACTCCAGGCGATTTATTAGGTGTGTCAATCTCTACGAACGATATACGTTTCGTAGTGACCTTATGAGTTTCAGGGTCATTTTCTTCAAGCGATTTACGTTTCACAGCGGCCGTACGAGTATCAGGGAAAATCTCTTCGAGTGTTTTACGTTTCTTAACGACTTTGGGTTTATCAGAGTTGTTTTGACGTTTGTTGAGTTTGACAGTGACCTTGGGCACGCCAGGATGAAGCTGTCTGTGTTTATTCATCTCCTTATAATCCGTAGTTGAGAAATCACAAGTGTCGCACATGCAACAGGTCTCCTCGCGAACCGCGGTCAACAAATTGCTAACACCTTTTTCCGATACTGATATCATTAACGGGTCTTCTTCTTCTCCCGTGTATTCCACACTCAAATCATCTCCGCCTTCAACTTTTTTGCGTCTCATTCTCAGAAGAATGAAAAGAGATTTTCAAAAGATCGTCAGAACTTCGATAACTATTTTCAAATGATAGCTACAACTTTGGTACCTACCGCAGTTTCAAAAGATGGCCCAAAGGATACTTTTTGACAATATTGATCAGATATCTATCAAATTTTGAATGCACGGGTTCTTTTCTAGAACTTTCTGGTGTACAAAATCCAACAATGCTCAGGATAAATGTTGTATCATTAGAAAACTTATCGACAGATTCCAATACTTTTGATGTTTCACTAAATTACGATACATTAATATTCCAAACTATATTAATGCCTCGAATATAGTTAAAAATTTTCCATAATTTCTTGATAGGAAGGTTCACAATTGACCATCTCATGTTCCCATTACTACATTTGTAGACAACTGTAAAGAAAAAAGTAAAATATTAATCAAATGTGAGTAAGTTATAATTAGCACGAAAGAAAGATATGTTAGGTGACTTTAACGATGCGAAAGGGAATGATAGAAGATGTCGAATTATTTATGTATTGAACGGCTTAAAAAGTGAGTATTTATGTCGGGAAGGCAAAAAAACAAGCAAAAAATATGCATTTAATATTTTAATTTTGTTTAAATTAGTTCACTTACGCGGTGTACGCCATTTTTATATTTATCGTTTTTATTTAAAATTTCAAGACAATCAATCAATATTGCCAATCATAGAAAAAATATTATTGCCATGTAAAACAATAATTTATTCACGTTATTATTAAGTGAATGCATTATTGACAAATTTGTACCTGAATTTATAACAGCAGAACATGGAAAGCAATGTATTAGAATAATTACACAAACCCGCTAGACAAACCCTGCTTTGCCAAACAAACCATTCAAAACCTGGGATGTATATCTAAATTATGATGACATGTAGCTTTCATGGTTTGAACCTCAACCCAATCATTCGAAGTAGCTACTTTTTTGTTTTTATTTTGACGAGAATTTATTTTATAAGATTGGTACTTCCGACAAAAGTCATATTTGATTGTCTATTAGGAATATCAAACTTCGATAATACGAACGTTCCGTATTATCCATGAGGTGGACTGTATGCATATTTACCGAAGTCGGTAATGTCCGAGGAAGACGTGGCACGATTGATCAAGTGAATCAAATACTTGAATCAAAGCATGTCAAGAGTTTATTTTGTTTGTTTATTGGAAGATGGTTAATTTTTAACAAAACCGGGACCAGCTCATTTTACACTACAAAAAATAAAATAAACCCCAGTAGATAGGTAATAATTAGATGCAATTAATTCCGTGAGCGGAAATTGAAAAAAATGTAGGTATATTATCGTTAATTTTTTAAAATTTAAAAATACGAAAATGTCATTATTCAATGACCTCCATGTTGTAAATTACAGCGGTAAATATGCACTTTTTCACGAAAAAACACTTTGCAGAAGTTGAATAAAGATAACATACACAATCCCGCTAGACAAACCCTGCGTAGCCAAACAAACCATTCAAAAACGTAGGCTATTTTTTAAAGTAAAGATAACATACACAAACTCTGCGTAGCCAAACAAACCATTCAAAAATGTAGGCTGTTTTTTAAAGTAAAGATAACATACACAAGCCCGCTAGAAGCTGGTCCCGGCTTTGTAAAAATTTACCGGAAGATAAAATTATTTGATATACAGTCATGCAATCAAGAGCTCCGTTGTAACCTATCCCAGTTTTGATCATTTGTCTTATAAGAATGAGTCGTTTCTACAACTCGTTCTTGTGTTCAATAGCTCGGTTGTGGAATGGGGAGGAATGCAGATCCCGCCAAATGTGGAGGATTTTAATAAAAATGCACGTTCTAGATGAGAAAAGTGTGGAAAAGTTTAATGAAAAAGAAATTAAGGCGCGCTCGGCAAAATTGAGGGAGATACAGCCGTTTAAAGAATGTATGAAATGACACTTCATGAACTGATACTGTCAGCATTTTGTTACCATAATGTTGGTATCTCAGACTTGCTATAAACGAAGGTTGATACGATTGTAGCCAACTTCATATGATAGATGAAGCGCGTAATTATGAAATTTGTCTAGCGGACTTTTTTTCAACGATTTTTTAAACTGTTTATCACCTTCCAAATTAAAGTAACCTAAGACTACGCTAAACATGGTTTGTGCCCCTTTATAACGCCTACTCGCGTCAACGCAAGAAAAACATCCCAGTTTTCAAATAGTTTAGCGGCTACGCTAGGTTTGTGTAACATGGTTTATGTAACATGGTCTGTGCCCCTTTATAACGCCTACTCGCGTCAACGCAAGAAAAACATCCCAGTTTTCAAGTAGTTTAGTGGCTACGCCAGGTTTGTGTAACATGGTTTATGACCATTATTTCATAATTACGCGCCGTATTATATATCACACGAAGTTGGCTACAATCGTATCAACCTTCGTTTATAGCAAGTCTGAGATACCAACATTATGGTAACAATATGGCTGACAGTATCGGTTAAGATGAAGTCATAGTAAATAATGCAAAATCATATGTTTTTGTTTTGAAAATTTGATCGCTTAGAAGTATTGTAGATGCTTCAATTAAATACTGCGTGTAGAACATACCTTGGTCCTTAAAAATATCGGTCATTTTTTTTTATAAGTTTTTTAATAAGCCTATAAAAAAATAAAGTATGAGGTCTAAAAAACACACTTTCAAGTCCAAACTCTCCTATTTATAAACCCCTTTTCGGATATGGTTTTATTGTGTAATGTGGCAAATTCAGTTTATTTTATAATAATCGCAAAAAAAGTTGATATTTACACCCAATCTTCCCAAAATAAAATAAAATATGCATTTTCGCGTTGATATTTTACAATACGGCCGCTAGTCGACGAATTCGGTTATTCAAAGTGACCCCTATGGCGTCCACCGAAGAACTACTGTCCACGGCACAGTAGTGAACTAGTGGATCGCCTTAATGAAGTGTCATTTCATACATTCTTTAAACGGCTGTATCTCCCTCAATTTTGCCGAGCGCGCCTTAATTTCTTTTTTATTCAACTTTTCCACACTTTTCCCATCTAGAAAGTGCATTTTTATTAAAATCCTCCACATTTGGCGGGATCTGCATTTCACCCGTGGAATGATTTACCGGCCTCTGTGTTTCCTCCCTTCACAACATGGGTCTCTTCAAAACCCAGGTTCACTCCTTCCTCTCCTCAAAAAGACCCCCGCAAAGCATAAACAAAAATGACATATGATCATGTTGTGAGGGGAATTGTATTCCTTAGTGTGAAGAAATAATAAAAATAATCACTCTATTACAAGAAGGAGAGATCACAACGGAGCTATTAGCGGTACATACATAAATTTAGAACAAACATATTTTAATTTAATATGATGTACCTAACCTTACAAAAACACTACGGAAATGTAAACAAAGCGATTCGACACCAGAAAACGTCAGCAAGGACAGAAAAGAGAAAAGCCGACATTTTGAATAGAAATGAAGATAAACAATTGGCTACTTACATTCTAGTAATATTCTAGTTATATTCTCGTCAAAATCGTTTGAAAATGTTCAAAAACTTTGAGTGCCAAAGGTGGAAACGATTTTGAATTTTGACATTTTGGAAAAAACAAGTATTTTTTCTCTGACGGAATTTTTTTTAGACCAATGAGGTCACGGCGTCAGTAAACTGCGGGAGCGTCTGCTAACAGCTGTTATCTTCGCGTTGGATTTTGATATCCGCCATATTGGTTCTTCTTCAGTTGTTATTTCATATAATAATTTGATCATATCGACAGTCGTGAAGAACTGGAGAACAATTTCGGATCTGCTAGAATTGCAAAACGTTTTGTTGGCTTATTTTATTGATGTAAAAGTTCAACATATTAAAACAACACTAGGTAGGTACCTAATTATTATTTTTTAATTTATAAACTAACGTTTAGACAAGATTTTTATGCATCGTACAAAGGGTAACAATTATTATAAGCAATAATTGTCAGTCTGAAATTTTCATTTACATTGAAAAATCTTCCGAGAAAAGATACTTACCGCCAACGGGACTTGAACCCGTGTCCTTCTGATTGCCGGTCGGATGCTCTGACCACTGAGCCATCACTGAGCTATGGCGGCTGCCGCCATAGCTCAGTGGTCAGAGCATCCGACCGGCAATCAGAAGAACACGGGTTCAAGTCCCGTTGGCGGCAAGTATCTTTTCTCGGAAGATTTTTCAATGTAAATGAGTGTTTCAGGCTGACAATTATTGCTTATAATAATTGCAACACTACCTAGGTACCTACTACATTTCTTGATCTAAAAAACAGTAAAAATTCAGAAACAAAACACAGCTAGGTATATACCTACCTATATTGCAAAACTCCAAAACCGCACATCCGATATTGTTCTCCGGACCTTCGATAGTTTTGACTGGGTTTCAAAAAATTAAAAACATTTATTGTAACATTTAAGCGTCGATGACACAGAGCGAGTTTACAAGCTACTATCTGGGAAATTCACTATCTGATAGTAAACTTGCTCAGTGTCATCGTGTTACTTGCTAACTACCTAGCAGATTGTTGATAATGTTGATAATCTACGAAAAAAGTTGAAAGGTCGTCAACTTTACGCTTGCTCGTGATTGGTTTATTTTTGTTTTTCAAGATGTCAGAATCGGTGTTTGTTTTTCTATTTGCGTATATATTTTAAGCCATAATATTTTTCAATGGCGTTGCTTACCCTGGTGACCTTCCAATGGCCGCCACTCAAAACAATATTAGAAAATAGCCATTTGCGCCGTTTCTATTATTTATTTCATGAAAGTTTATCAAAAATGGAGAAGCAAAATGGATGATTTTTTGTTTCAGAAAATAAGGTGATTTTCTCACGAAAATGGCGCTATACAAATCATCCAAAAATTATTATTAAATATTACAGCGAAAAACTTTATTATTAAGTATACTTACATATTTGTTTCTTTTTTTGGGGAGGCGGGTGTGGGTACCGCCGCCCCGGGAACCACTTATTGGATAACCAAAACCTCTACCATAAATCACATTTGGTAACTTAGCAGGGGTGCCCAGGTTCATGGGGTAACATTTGTTCAGATCTTGGCGGCCAATGCATCTGCCCACCTGCTGCGTGGCGGGCCGGATTGGGATAGACTGGTTGAGGGAGGTATTTTGACCTCTCCAGTCAGAATCCCTCGACCCATCGCCTTGCACCGCAGTCGTAGTGATGGATTCACACATCCGTCACTCTTGGATACACTGACCCCCAGATTCCTACCCACCCCTTATACCTATTTCCTTCCCAGATCTTTCTCTCTTTCCTTTCCTTAAATAAAAACTCCAAGCGGCATCCCCTAAGATGACAAATATTTTCCTCAGGGCTTCTAGTGTGAAGCTAATGCTAAAGAATATATATACAGGGTGTCCGGAGTAAAGTGCATTAACTTTGGGAGGTGATTCTACAGACTCCAGATACTAATATCTACAGCCTGTATGTCGGACGAATATCTACAGCTCATATATTGAACTAATATCTACGAACTTCAGAGTGTTGACTAATATCTACAGAGCTAAGGTCGGACGAATATCTATGACGGTCCCAGTGTTGACTAATATCTACAGAGCGTATGTTGAACTAATATCTACAGAGCGTAGGTTGGACTAATCAGCTAAATGTGTCCAATAGTCCGATATTAGGGATTTCTACATACATACTTACATAAATTAAGTTTTTTAAACTGAATACGCAATATTACGTTATTCCAATATGCTATACATAATTGCAAATCCAACCTCTGCCAGTGCTGTAGATATTCGTCAACACTTTGATTCTCATAGATATTAGTCAGCAGATTGAGCTGTAGATATTCGTCAACACTCTGGTTCTCGTAGATATTAGTCAACAGTTTGAGCTGTAGATATTCGTCAACACTTTGGTTCTCATAGATATTAGTTCGATTTTTTCAGTTTTTGGAATTCCTGTAGATATTAGTAGACGCCTCCGATTCTACATTATGGTAGGAGTAAAAAAAATTAATAACTTTTTTCTGAAATTCCAACTGTTTTTTCCCATACAAAAAAGGCATACATACCTACTAAAAATCCTTAGTGTAAGGTAAACATTACTCGATAAAGTTGCTGTTAGCTTGCCAGGCGCGATTGTTGCAATTTTCTTGGTAATAATAATGCTGCCCGCATACGCCGGTCTAGTTTTATGTTTTTACCACTAAACTGCCCCTAAAAATTGGAGTTTCGAAAAAAGTTATCTTTTTTACTTAGGGAACGTACCCATACTACGTGACCTATTCAGGGGGGGGAGGGGGATCTTCAAAATAGCACACTTGGTCACAATGAGGGGCGGGGGGGGCTTAGGTTTTTATCACGAAGTCATATATTTTGACATAAGTTTTATCTTGATAATATTTTTTTCCACTTGTAATTAATAAATTTTTAAAACTTATTGTTAGCAAGAAATGAGTCAAAACCATATTTATGAATTACCACGTGAAAACTGCAGGGGGAGGGGGGGGGGTCTTGGAATATACTACTCGTTGTCACCGAGAGGGGAGGGGGGGGGAGGGTTAAAAATTCCAAAAAATGGGTCACATAGTATGTGTACGATCCCTTATAATACCATGTAGAATCACCTCCCGAAGTTAATGCACTTTGCCTCCAGTCCTCTTTAAATTTGCATAAAATTTTTGCCTGGAATTTCTTGGTAAATGCAACAAATCCTCACTCACTCGGCTCACGTCATCATTTTCATCATGCGTTATCTTTCTTCTCGGAGGATGGTTACCATCAGAAAAAACTTTGATATCTCCTTTCTGTTTGTATTTTATGTAAAAGTCCTCTGGAACTCTGGACATATACGATAGGTATCGTAGATCTAGTCATGCGATTCTGTAATTTTGTGGATACGGAATGGATTAAATATGTAATACGTAATCGCCTGTCAAATTTGTGTGATTGTCCATGGCTTGCAATTGCTTTTTCAACATGCTGATGTGTCAGCGCCGTCGCCGACTTAAACTAGTTTAAAACACTTCGGACGTGTTTTACAAAAAAATTGACCGATTAATCAAATATTTGAAGTTAATTTTCACATTCTGTATAAGTTCTATGCAAGTTCTGTTATTATATCATTATAGCTCAGTTGCTCCATAAAACTGAAATAATCACAGAACTTGAATAGAACTTACACAGACCGTTAAAATTAAATTTAAATATTTGATGAAAATTTAAAAATTGTTGTTTCATGGTTGTTCAAAAATGCAAAAATGGTTGTTTCAAAAAATTTAAAAAAATTTTTGAAACAACCCGTCATAAGTATACATGATTATTTATTCATTTAACGTACGTTTAAAGTTGTATATCATGGATTTGACGTTTGCAAAGTCGGCGACAGCACTGACAGCTTACCAGGGCTGCCAATTTGCGGGGAATTCCCCAAATTGCGGGGAATTTGTTATTTTGTTCTCCCCAATTTGAGGAATTTGAACATTAATTGCGGGTATTTTAGAACATAAGCATTGGCAACCCTGCAGCTTACACATCAGCCCGTAGAAAAAACAATTGCAAGCCATAGACAATCACACGAATCTGACATTATCGATTCCTTATCCACAAAAGATACTTCTTCAGCCGAGCGATTCTGTATTTTTTGTGGGATCGTTATTGGATAACGGACATTATCTCCTGTCAGATTTGTGTGATTTTTATATATTTACTGTAACATATTTTAGTTTAGAGCGATTTAAACACGAATTCCTGCAAGTATGCATGATTATTTATTCATTTATACGTTGTACATAGAAAAAGCAAATAACAGCCATAAAAATTGCACAAATCTGACAGAAGATCACATCCGTTATGTAAAAACGATCCCACAAAAATACGGAATCGCTCGGCAGGTTGAGTTGGGACAAGTAGCGGGATGGTTCGGGTTTAGTCAGGTCGGGCTGGGATAGGTCACGGAACGGATCGGGTCGAGTTTTGACAGATGACGGGATGGTACGAGTTTAGTCGGGTCGGGCTGGGACAGGTCACGGAATGGATCGGGCCGGGTTATGACAGGTGACGGGATGGTTCGGGTTTAGTCGGGTCGGGATGGGACAGGTCACTGAATGGATAGGGTCGGGTTGTGACAGGTGATGGGATGGTTCAAGTTTAGTCGGGTCGGGCTGGGACAGGTCACGGAATGGATCGGGTCGGGTTGTGACAGGTGACGGGATGGTTCGAGTTTAGTCGGGTCGGGCTGGGACAGGTCACGGAATGGATTGGGTCAGGTTGTGACAGGTGACGGGATGGTACAGGTTTAGTCGGGTCGGGCTGAGACAGGTCACGGAATGGATCGGGTCGGGTTGTGACAGGTGCCGGGATGGATCGGGCTGGGTCGGATTGGGACGGGTCTACATTTTGGAACAGTAATAAGTAATAACATTTGATCACCCCTTGCAAAACGCTTGTACCAATGAAATAAAAACAATTACTTACGTAATAGAAAGAATATCTTTAATAAAAAATTATTTACACAGAAAACAATAATTAAATGCTTAACAATATTTTATTTACTAGATTAATGCTCCAGTGTCTGAAGTGCCCAGAACCAGAGGAACTATGGCATCCTTAATTCGTGAGAGTGCTTTGAGGCTGCAGGAGATGGAAAGATGAAGATTGGAATAATCAGATTTGATCACTTAACATGGGTAGAGCCATTTAAAAGTAAAGTTTCGATTCTAAACGGTGATCTCTGATCAGAAGGGTGATTTCGTACCTTTTGCGTTACGAGACAATTAGACAAAAAGGCAAAATCCGTTGATTGTCAGAAAGCTTCTGTCGTGCATTATCAAATGGTAGTCATATTTCTGCGATTTTCTAAGGCTTTCAATAGCTTGTCTATGCCTGAAGTGTGTAGATGTCATAATTACATACTTAAAAACACAAATTACTAGTTACTAGCTGGTTCCCAGCATGCTATGCCATTTAATAGAGAAGTTGTTTCTCCCTGCGTGTCCTTTCCCATAAGTCCCGTTCCCCTTTCTCTCCCGCGTCCCCTTCACCTTTTCTCTCCCCACTCCGCTCCCCCCCTTCCTGCAAACCCCCCTCCCGCAAACCCCCTACCCGAGTTCCCCTCCCCCCTCCCGCATTCCATACATTCAGTCCCGGTACATTAAGATTTCAAACAGCTGGCGTGCCACCTATTGCAATTTTTTTTAAAAATTTCGTAATGCCAGAGCTCACCAGTAGTTTTATACAAACCTTGTCCTGACAATAACGAACACAAAAAAGAATTATCCAATTTGGTGCAGTCGTTCGGAAGTTATGCATGTATATACATTTCGGCGATTCATTTTTATTTATATAGATCAGGGTTTCCCAACCAGTGGTCCGCAAGAGGCTAGAAGACGGTCCGCCGGTCAATAAACGAGCCAGCGCGCGAGCGGTCCCTGGTCGAGAAGTCTGAATAAAAAAAATCGGGATAATATTCAGTTTATCATTATTGCACCTTGTGGTCAGTGGCCATTATGGTATTCCGTTTCGCCCCACCCCATCCTACCCCGTTCTACCCCCTCCGTTGTGGTAAATATTCTGCTAGAATCCGTCCCACCCTATCCCATTCCACCCCCTCCGTTGTGGTACATATTCTGCTAGAACCCGTCCTACCCTATCCCATTACGCCCCTCCCGTTGTGCTATCCGTCCCGGGTGCCACCCATGCTAGCCTACGCCACTGACCACAAGCAGTGGCTTAGGCTAGCATGGGTGCCACCTGGGACGGGTATTATTTACTTCTTTCATATAATATCTTACATTTCAAATAGATAGGTCGACTATCGTGTTCACCTCTTGTTCACGCGAAGTATCAAATAAATCCAGATTAACCCCTCCGCAACGTAACAGATATAAGCGGCAGAAATAGGACAGCAGTCAAGTACAATAAGTGTGTTTATACATCAGCGCGTGTGTTTCCATAGAAATCGTTCTAACTCCGTTATTGTTTTAGTTACATCCCTAAAACAAAAAGTAAAAAGTCGATAGTACTTCAAGCTGTACATCCCTATCAAGTTGTCTACAGAAATACATAACAGGAATCAGCCCTCAGTCGCGTAGTTGACAAAAATATTTACCCGCCCAAATTTATTACCGGCGGCTCGTCCGTGCTCGACATTTTTATTTTTATTAAATATTTTTATATGAAATGATAAAAAAGTGAGGTGACAAAAGTGTTTATTACACACATATATACAATAGAATAAGTATTGTTGTTTACATAATCTGTGATTTTAGTACCGTTTTTACATAAAAACATCACGTGAGTCATTTTTACCTATTTTTAATGTTTGCGATCTAAATTTTAATATTTACAAATGCTAATATTTATTTGTAATATAATAATTTGAAAGCTTATTTTGTAACCTTTCTAAAAAAGTTTTTAGTATTCGGCTACGTTCAGAAATATTTCATTTATAGAGCTTTAATTGTGAAGCGGTAATAACAAAATTTTTTCGTAAAATGTCATTTCGTTTGAGACAGTTTAAGGGCATAAAGGGCGAATTTCGGAGGAGTTAATACCAAAGAACTTAATTGCTTTCCAAATAAGACATCTCCTTCCAAGGCGAGATGGAAAACTGTTGTTTGAACACTATTGTTTGATTTACAGCGAGTACTGAACATTGCTTTTCTTAGTATTTGGAGATGTCTTACTAAGATAATACGATAACGATCGATATAAAGTTATTATGGAGGAATATCTAAAATATGAACTCGGTGTTTTTTTACATAATATATTTACAGAGATATTTAAATATGGAGACCAGACAGTTCAACATAGTGACAAATCAACACACTTTTCAAAAGTGATACCTATACAGGGTGTATCAGGACGTACCCGAGGGATTTTAACCATCGATTCCTGACATTATTTGGAGTAAAAAATTTTAACGAAATTTTGGTCTCCGGTGATATTTTTTTTATTTATTTTTTCTACAAAAACATTAAAAAATGGTAGGTGTTAGACAGTTGGAGGCGGGATGAGGGGTTGGTCGGTTACTCGGCTGAGTGACCAATGATAACAAGCGGAAGAAATTTTTTTTTGTTTGAATTTGAAGAAAAAATTTAAAAAATGTCATCAAAGTCACCGGAGACAAAAATTTCATTAACATTTTTTACTCCAAATATGGTCAGAAATTGGTGGTTAAAATCCCTCGGTTACGTCCTGTTACACCCTATAGCAGTGGTTCCCAACATTTCTTTGACCCGGGACCACTTGTACGTTTATTTTTTCGACAGGGACCACAAGCAGTGCACGGGCGGCACCACGGGGGGGGGGGGGGGTGGCACCACGTTATCCGTAGGCTAGCATAACGGGAGGGGCGTAATGGGATAGGGTAGGACGGGTTGCCCGCGCGTTGGCTCGTTTATTAACCGACGGACCATCTTCTAGCCTCTTGCGGACCACTGGTTGGGAAACCCTGCTGTATAGTGATGAAAAAATTAGTAAATAAATTAGATTATTCTTTTTTTTTCATCACTTTTAATAACTTTTCAAAACTATGTTGATTTGCCATTGTGTTGAATTGTCATGAAAACTTAAATAATTAGTAACAATGTCAATTCAGAGGACAGCACTGGAAAGGACAGGACACGGTTGTGAGTGAGTTATGATCTAGAAGAAGACGCGCGTGAGGCAGTGCTCCACGTCGGCTTCGCGCGCCGCCAGTGCGTCCCGCGCAAGATCGTCCAGGATGCGATCACCGCTGAGGTACGGCCCGTCTTCCACCCGATCCACCAGAAACTTGGCCGCGCGCTTTCCGTTGTTGCACACGAGCAGCGCCTGGTACATCTCTCGCTCACCGCCGCGCAAACCAATGCAGTATGCTCTGGAACAAGCGTTCACAAATTAGAGAACATTGTACGTAATTTTTATTAGAACTTAAGGCGATCCACTAGTTCATTTCTGTGCCGTGGACAGTAGTTCTTCGGTGGACGCCATAGGGGTCACTTTGAAAAGCCGAATTCGTCGACTAGCGGCCGTATTGTAAAATATCAACACGAAAATGCATATTTTATTTTATTTTGGGAAGATTGGGTGTAAATATCAACTTTTTTTGCAATTATTATAAAATAAACTGAATTTGCCACATTACACAATAAAACCATATCCGAAAAGGGATTTATAAATAGGGGACTTTGGACTTGAAAGTGTGTTTTTTAGACCTTATACTTTATTTTTTTATAGGCTTATTAAAAGACTTATAAAAAAAATGACCGACATTTTTAAGGGCCAAGGTATGTTCTACACGCAGTATTTAATTGAAGCATCTACAATACTTCTAAGCGATCAAATTTTCAAAACAAAAACATATGATTTTGCATTATTTACTATGACTTCATCTTAAAGGTTATTTCCATCAATGTAATACAAATATATTATAGAAGAAGAAGATAACAATAATAATCTTAACGAACATATTTATGAAAGAGAACAAGTCAAAAAGATAACAGTCGCAATTGGGACTCGAACCCAGAATCTCTCGTCCTAGTTCATCGGACACATGTTTTCAATGAAAAGGCAGCTGTCAATATATGGAAAAAAATCGTCAAAGATAATAATGTTAATTCTGAAATTTGAAATATGAGATTGACTTAAATAAGAGACCTTTAACCTGTCAAAGGCCAGGGTTTTTAGGAAAAATCACGCGAAATTACCTCCCTGACACTTTCTCTTATAATCGGTATAAAACATTTTTTTTTTTTTTTTTTTTTTTTTAATTCTGTTTGCCAGATAATGTATCTTATTATTCATATTTATTACATTATAATATCATTACAAGTTTTCCTAGAATAGCTAACTAAAGTAAAAAAATGATGTAAAAATTTTCTCATTCCGGAAAAAAATCGTAAAAAAATATATTTATACGAAAATGAACTGACTTTTTTATTTCTACACAAACCTGAATAGACACCCTACATGAAAAAAAAAATCCAAGGGTGTTTTCGAAGAAGTTATGACATTGGCACTTCTTTGAAAATGTAAAATATTTTCATCTTTTCAAGAAAAAATCGAAAACCAAGTGTGCACTTTCGCATTTTTTTGTGTCTGATTTCTTCAGTTTATGGTAACAATTCTTTCATATTTTGATAGTTTATACAATTGTTGTTACTAATAATATTATTTTGTAATAGAAACCCGTAAACAAATAATGCTAAAAATATAATTAGTCATTATGACGTAAAAAATTTGACATTTCTAGGAGAATCTTACGAACTGAATATTTAGGACATTTCGTTTGCGAAATATTTCGAAAATCACTTGAAAATAATGTAGATAAAACGATCTTTCTGATGATATCTCAAACTTATTCTTTCCAGAATGAATTTATATCAAAAACAATGAAAGAATGTACAGTATACTTTAGCGACTTTAGACATGTTTTGACACTGGTGTAATCCAAGATGGCCGCCGCTCCGTATACAGACGAGCTTCAAAGGTACAGTCTGAGGCCAAATTAAAAAAAATAATATTTTTTTAATTATATTTATTTCAATTTCACATACAATGAAAATACACATCATACATTTTTATAATAACAAAATATACATTTTTATAGTAACAAAATATAATCCTACTAATATTATAAAGTGGAAAGTTTGTATGGATGTATGTTTGTTACTCTTTCACGCGAAAACTACTGAACGGATTTTAATGAAACTTTACAATAATATGGATGGGGGAAGGGGGTTGATGGGGGGAGTGGTGAGGGGAGAGGGAAGGTGGAGGAGGCGGAGTGGGGTGGGAGAGGTCGGAGGGAAGTAAGGGGTAGGGGCGAGGGGAGGGGTGGGTGGAGGTATAGGGGGAGTGGGTTGATGGGAGTGGAGAGAGGGAAGGTGTAGGAGGCAGAGTGGGGTGGGAGAGGTGGGAGGGAAGGAAGTGGAAGGGGGAGGGTGGAGAAAGGTGGGGGGAGGTGGAGTGGGAGGGGTATGGGGTAGGGGAGGGTTCGGTGGAGAAGGAGATGGAGGGAGAGGGGGGTTGATGGATGAGTAGAGTGGGGTGAGGAAAGGTGGAGGGTGGGAGGAGTTTGGGTAGGGGTGAGGGGAGGGGGAGGGTGGTTGAAGGGGGGAGTGGAATGGGGGGTGGGGTGGGTGGAGGGGGAGGGGGGTTGATGAGGGTGGTGGAGTGGGGAGAGGGAAGGTGGAGGAGGCGGAGTGGGAAACCCCAAATACCATGCGAGCGAAGCCGCAGGAAAAAGCTAGTAATTTATAATAACAAAAACATACCAATGCAAAGATGCACAATGCACTTGTTTCAGTAAAAAAAAATATTCAAATGGTGCATCGAATAAAAACCATAAATAACAAAAACATATAAACACAACAAATGGCGACACGATTTGAAAATAAAAAAAGGTAATCTAAAGGGATGGGCCAGGCTGAAGGACGGCAAAATCCTCACGCCGACCCGAGAAGGTTGAAAAATCCACCGACCAGTTGTAGATCTGCGCCTCGGGTACAAAATCGGTGTCCTCCTCCTCTGACGGCTCCCACTCAACATCGTCATCTACCTTGGTATTGGTGGAAGTTCATCGGAGGTGAGGGATTCAACCTCACCGGTTTCGTCACCAGCACCGTCACCATTCCCTGTCACTTTCAGTAGGGTTATTCTCCTCGTAACCCATCCATGAACTCCATCAAGATGTTGTTGGATACCTATAGACGGAAAGAAAAGAAAAATATATATAGCTGTGTAAAGCGCTCTTGAGGTAATACAAGAAAAAAATGGTACTGTATAAGTTAGCCAAGTGTTATTATAATTACCTGAGTCGTGGGAGCCGTCGAGAATGTTGAGGATGTTGAGGGTGTTGGACCGTCGCCGCCGTCATGTGCCCAGCCAGGAATCTGAAACTATAAACATTTATCGTTACACTTATGTCTTTCAATTTTGGAAAGGATGAAGCGTACAACCAACCTAATAGAATTACTACTAATACACAACATACCGTCGTGCCATTCTATAACAATAGAAACAATCATAAATGTCTACATCATATTATATCATCATCATATAATATAATAATCATCAAAACGCTGTATTTATAAATATTTTATAATTTTGAAGAAAGTTCTTTATAACCTTGCAATTCTTTTTCCATAATATATAATAATTGTTTTTTGCACACCCTATATAACTGATCAATTTTTTAACTTATATTTATATAAATATAAGTTAAAAAATTTCTCATGTTCCCAACACTTCGAGAACGATAATGGCGGAAGCGTTTCTGACCTTGTTCTTGGTACTGTTTCTTTATAGATAAGCGTCAAAATCGAGATCAAAAAGTTTTTTATGGTGAAATTTGATACTCGCGCGCCGGCGCGTCAACGGCACTGGACTCGTAAACAAATATCAATTTTACGCAATACTGTAAAGTTTTTTATGGTGAAATTTGATACTCGCGTGCCGGCGCGTCAACGGCACTGGACTCGTAAATAAATATCAATAATAATCATCAACATTTGATACTCGCGCGCCGGCGCGTCAACGGCGCTGGACTCGTAAATAAATATCTATTTTACGCAATACTGTAGAGCTTCATACAAAATGTCCGTTTTTCAAATAGAACCGCTAGATGCCAGCGCTGTCGAATTTATTACTTCAAAGCTGTCAATCAGGAATCGCACGCACACACTTGCAAAAAACATCAATGTGTGCGTGAGTATGACAAGCGTCGAGAATGTATTTATTTCTATTATTTCTAACTAAATATTCACAAAACAAAAGCTTTGATACATAACACAATAGATTTCTTTACATAATGACGTAAAAATCTCTATAATATCGTAGTATATTTACGTAGATATTGTTCTACAAACGTCAGAATTCAGAAACCCGCCAGAATTTTTGAGACGTCATCACTCGGAACTTTGTTTTTCGTAAATTACAAACTAAATATTGACATAACAAACACTTTCATATAATCTCAATTGATTTTCCTACAAAATGATATACTAAATATTGCCAAATAAACGATATTATCACCCGTAAACTGAAATACTAAACGTAAAATATTTACAAACCAAATGATGCTGTCACTTTGGTGTCGTATTTCGTAGGTTTATTTTGAGATAACGTGAATTATTTTTACCAAAACACATGCCACGCACAATAAAGTATGAATAAAAACAACATTACTTACGTTTCGTGAATAAATTCCGTATTTTTCGGCGTTTTTGTCAGATCGAGCGCACTCCCAACTTTCCGCAGTTTGACATTCCAAAATGAATGACGCCAACTTCATGTATGATGAATTCTTGTAATTAATTCCGAGCGGCTAGATGTTTTTCATGTTCCCAACACTTCGAGAACGATAATGGCCGGAGCGTTTCGGACCTTTTTCTTGGTACAGTTTCTTTATACGATATAGTTAAAATCGCAACCAAAAAGTTTTTTTTTAAGAAATTCGAGTTTGGCGCGCGGGCGCGTTCCTGGCCGTTGACAGGTTAAATAAGATGTTGGTAAGGCGTTTGTTCCGGTAAGACGAGAAGTTCTGGGTTCGATTCCCAGTTGTGACAGTTATCTTTTTATTTTTCTGTGTCACATTTTCATTGTTTCTTTTTTTAAATAAAGACAAACATTCCCGGGTTACGAATAATCTGACAATATTTCAAAATCTCCTACTACCACCACAATAAGCATAAAATTTTGCTTGTGTCATGATGGAGGGCTTAGTCAGCCAAGGAATTGAACTTATGACGCCTTGGTAGGAAGGTTTCTATATATAATGGTAAGCTCTGATGTTGTGAAATTTGTTTAAAAAATTTACGATAGTGAGATTTTTGAAAAAATGTGCGTATTTCATGTAATTTAGCAACAGGGAGAAAGGCAGGAGTAGGAGAATTCGAGAGAGGGGGAGGGGAACAAAGGAGAGGGGAAGGGAACGTGGGAGGGTAAAGGGGTGGGAAAGGGGACACATGGAAAAGGACATGTGGTGGAGGGGTGGGGTACCAGGGGGATAGAAGGAGGGATTGCAAAGGAGTCATAGTAGCGGTAGGGGATAGCAGGCGGTAAATTTGGAAAAATTCATGCTTCTCACATGGACAGTTGTATGTGGTCTGATCTTGCAGGATGCAAGGAATCAGGACTTGAAATAAAATGGAATGGTGGTTAAATGGCGAGAGAACTCTGAATGAAGCGTTGGGAGAATTTGTGATTAATTTAACATAATTGAAATATTACCTCGATGCCCTGGATATCGAAGCCGTCATGGAAAATACCTCAATGACCAGGTTCACCAATCGGTTCACGTCTCTGTAACAAAATAATTATATCATAATATCAGGTGGAAGAAGATATAGTGGTAAGATTCAAGCAAATCAAAAGTCCATACAAGAGTACAGCCCCCTTAGGTCAAATAGTCATTGATCCCCCAAATTATAAAACAACAAAAATCATTACAGGTAGGTACTTTATAGCATTTCTGAATTTTTGACTCAATATGTAGTACCAATTTTGAAAATGACAATTTAAATAATTTTCTGTTATAATTCTGAAATTTGAAATATGAGATTGACTTAAATAATATTACAAGTAGGTACTTTATAGATATCTGAATTCTTGACCCATTAGTTCCAATTTCGAAAATGACAATTAAAATAATTTTCTGTAATAATATTATATTACGGGTAGGTACTTCATAGCATTTCTGAATTCTTGACCAATTAGTTCCAATTTTGAAAATGACAATTAAAATAATTTTCTGTTATAATATTACATTACAGATAGGTACTTTAAAGCATTCCTTAATTCTTGACTCATTACGTAGTTCCAATTTTGAAAATGACAATTAAAATAATTTTCTGTTATAATATTACATTACAGATAGGTACTTTATAGCATTCCTTAATTCTTGACTCATTGCGTAGTTCCAATTTTGAAAATGACAATTAAAATAATTTTCTATTATTCGCGTCACCTCAATATAAGCAATATTGAGGTGACGCGAGAAATCGTCTTAAAATTTATTTATTTCATCCAAAAATATATGAATACATAATATAATATTACATTACAGTAGTGTATTTGTTACATTTAAAGTACATTTTCCCTTTTTATTTTCTTCCTTTCTTTTACACAGTAGTAATAATAATATTATTTTAATGACAATAACATATTACTAACAAAGTTAAAAACATAAGGTAATAAATGATGTGTTAGTTAATATCTATAAATTATAAGAATAATGTTATAATAATAATTGATGCCATTAAAACAGTATCGAAATAGGAAAAAAAAAGATATGGAGGTAAGAGCTGTTATAAAGGAGTAACATAATATATATTTTAAGTAGTGCATAGCCTGCCTCACTAGGCGAACCTGTATTGAGGCAGAATTTTTAATAAGTTGTTTCTCGTAATGTTGTCTATGGTTCACTTATAAATGTATAATATATTTTCTTATACAGCAATACTTTATTTCTTTTTATATTATTGCTTGCAGATACACAATACAAAAAACAGAAATTTTATTACAGCAATAACTATTAATGACAAGGCGTTTGGGTGAGTGCACCAGTAAAGGACCGATCATTAGAAAATATCCAAATTTTAACATTTTTTTTAAATTCTTTCTGTGTTTGACTCAGTTTGATATTATCGGGAAGCATGTTGAATATTTTTGTGGCAAAGTATCTATAACTACGTTGTCCAAAGGTGGTAGAGAGTGCTGGAACTTGCAATGTGTCTTTGTTCGAATTACGTGTAAATTTTAAGTATATTTTTTTTTCGTAAAGTACGTGTTTGTTTTTAAAGAGATGCATGAGTATAGTTTTTACATATATCTGTCGAACATCAAATACTCTCATTGTATTAAATATTAAGTCACTGTTTGCAGTAAGAGGAAGTTTGAGAATAATTTTCATAATTGTTTTTTGCGCCTTTTCAACGGGATATAGAGCTGATGAAGTACCTCCTCCCCATGCAATGATACCATACTCAAGGATAGATTGGGTGATTGCAAAATAAATCGTTTTCAGAAGTTGTAAGTTAAGAAAGTTCCTAATGGATCTGAAGAAGTGTATTGTTTTTCTAATTTTATTTGCAATAATCTGTGTGTGTAGATTCCATTTGAGGTATGGGTCAATGGTGAGCCCTAGGTACTTCATCTGTGATGTTCGCTCTATACTGGGGCACTCACTGCATTCATTGGAATTCGAACAGCTATGTATTTTAATGGAATAATCATCATTAGGTTGGCCTGAAGTATTGATGCTTGAAGTGACATATTTGGTTTTCTTCGTGTTAAGGGTAAGCGTGTTGATATCTAACCATTTTTTAACGAAGTTAATATTTCTTTCTGCTTTTTTAAATACCGCTGGCCAATTATTGTCTTCGAACAATAGGACCGTATCGTCTGCAAAGCTAACAATTTTTCCCTGAATTTCAAGGTTGCAGAAGTTGTTAATATACAGTAAGAACAGAGTCGGTCCCAAAACGCTTCCTTGTGGAATTCCATAGTCAGTTGAACGCTGATCACTAAGGGTATTCTGTATTTTAACCTGTTGTTTGCGTCCATTTAAATAGCTTTTAAAGAAGTTTAGCTCTTTGTCCGTAATGCCGATTTTTTCTAGTTTTTGAATTAGTTTAACGTGTGATATTGTATCAAAAGCCTTAGAAAGGTCTAAAAATATTGAGATACATTTTTTTCCTTTATCAAGGCTTTTTACAATGAAGTCAGTCACACTAGCAATGGCATCTGATGTACTTTTATTTTTTTGAAATCCATATTGGTTTTCTGAAAGCATTTTATGACTGACGACGAATTTTAAAAGTTGTGCATTAATGAGGTTTTCAAAAACTTTAGATAAGCTATTCAGTAAAGTAATTGGTCTATAGTTGTTGGTATCTGACTTGTTTCCAGATTTGTAGATGGGAATTACGATACTTTGTTTTAAGTTAGAGGGAAAGTAGCCCTGTGTAATGCTTAAGTTTATAAGATATTCCAGAGGCAATGTGATCTCCGAAGACAGTATTTTAAGGATTTTGGTTGTAATTTCATCTGGTCCAGCATAGGAAGTGTTTTTTAGAGATTTAATTGTCCTGAGAATTTCTTCCTTTGATATAGTTTGGAAGAGAAATTTTATATTTTTGTTATTTGCTTGATCCTCTGTATCGGTAGATCGGGTGATTTCACTCTGGGGAATTTGAGAAGCAAGATTTGGGCCAATATTAATAAAAAAATTGTTTACATGATCAGCAATGAGTTTAGGATTTTTTGTGGTTTCAACAATACGTCCATCAATAGAAAGTTTATTTATGCTCTGTTTCTCTTTTTTAGTTTGTGAATTTGTGGCTTCTCTTAGTATTTCCCATAATTTTTTGGGATTGTTGTTACTTTCTTTAATTTTTTCTGAGTAGTAAATTTCTTTTGCTTTTCTGATGACGTTACAACACATGTTTCTATATCTTTTATAGTAGTTGGATGTTATTTGGTCATATGGATTATCTTTGGTTTTTTTGTGTAGCTTATTTCTTTTGTGTATGCAATTTATAATAGAGTGGTTAATCCATGGTTTTAAGGGTTTTAGTTTTTTAGCTATATTTTTGGTCAACGTCGTGGAATGGTTGTGTATTTCGTTTTTCAAATAGTTAACAAAGTATATCCATGCGTCCTCCGATTGTTTAATTTGGAAGAGTTCGTGCCATGATTTGTTCTTAAAGTTGGTAGTTAGGTTTTGGAAATTGATTTTATTGTAGGCAATAGGCAGATTACATTTATTTATTTTGGTAGCTGTTTGTATAGCAAAAATGGTAGAATAATGATCAGTGATTGTTGATTGGTATACGATACTTTTAGATGGTTTTTTAGACTTTACCATAATGTGGTCAATGCATGATTTAGATCCATTTGTAGTTCTTGTTGGTGAGTTGACGGTACTTACTAATCCATGAAATTCTAGCATGTTAATATAGTCTTGGCTTTGATGGTGTTGGTTGTTCGGTAGTATGTTTATATTTAAATCGCCTATTATTATAATATGCTTAGCATTGGAAAGATTTGAAAGTATGTAACTAAGACTGCTTAGGAACGGCGTAATGTTGTGAATCGATGGCGAGCGGTATATAGCCAGGATTACAGTGTCAAAGTTGTATTTTATTTGTGTGCAACTTGCATGCTGAATTTCTAGTTCAGTTACTGTAAAGTTTTGATTGTTTTTTGTGTACACGACGATTCCATCGTTCTGATTATCGAAAATAGTTGAGTTGTGAGATGTGTAGTTTTTGAGGATTTTAGGTGTATAAGTGTTTGACAACCAGCATTCGGTTAGGATGATTATGTCGAAATCAACATTTATGTGGTGAAGTTGTATCAAGAGTTCATCAAAGTTTTTATTTATTGATCGTATGTTTTGGTGCATAATTTTGGTATTTATACCATTTCCAATCAGGCGTTTACATATATTATTATCTGAAGTTGTGTAAGATAGGTTTTGATTATGTACTTCCTCATCAACATATTCCATTGTGAAAGGCATGATGATATAATAATTATACAAAAATAAAAAAATAGTTTATTTGTTTATGGGAGCTCCACTGTCCGTGGCAATCACCGGGGGTTTCACCCTAGTTATGGATGGAGAATTATCTAAGTGGGTAATTATTGTTGTATATAGTTTGAAACAATAAGTGTAAAGTTTCTCCTTACCATTTTGTAACGAAGGGTGATCGGGCAATAACTAACCGGAACTGGAGCTCTCCAGAAACAACTAGACCATTTTTATCAAATCGTCAGCGTGTTTGATGTAGATGATTTTTTCTCCTTCTTTTTTTCTGATCATAATTTTTGAATCTTTGTACCATACATAATTAAATCCCGTTTCTTTCGCCTTTGACTTTGTTCTCCATAGAAGGTCTTTGTAATGAGGACTAAGAATTTCGCTAATGTAGATTCGTTGGCTTTCTGGATCCTGCGAGGTGGCTGGGTTTAAAAGTTTCCTGTTGGCAAGAAGTTGGTATCTCTTTTGTCGATTGTTTAGTTTAACGTGAAATTTTGGGGGTACTCCCGGCCGTTTATCAGGGATCCTCTTTACTTCCACGATATCTTCTTCTTTTATTTCAACTCCTGCAATTGAAGCGATCCGTTTTATAGCATTGAAGGTCTGCTCGTCATTTTTTGGAATGAGGCCGGCAAACTCCAATGAATCATCTTGTGTTCTTTGGTCGACTTCTGCCAGTTTGACTTCTAGACACTTTATTTGTTTGTCCTTTTCTACAAGTGTATTTTTCAGTGACTCCACTTCCGAAACCAATTTAGTAATGGTTTCCATTTTAGCAATTAGATCGTCATATTGTCGGCTGATGAAGTCTCTCGAGTTTCTACTCTCTAGGTTTTCATCCTCAATTTTTTTTATAATCGCCGATTTAAAAGCTTCCAGTTTTGTTACCATTTTTTTTTCCATTTTATCGACTAGCATATCAATTTGAGAAGATACATCTGGGGTCAAGCTCATTGAGGCGGGCATTTGTCCTTTGCTTCGAAGGTTTTTGTCCGCAGACATTTTTCTCGGTTATTTTGTTATATGTAGTAGGTAAGGTTTGACACTGGCACTACTACTCTATGTTATTATTGTATTATATCGATGTTGATATTGTGACTGACATTTGATTTATTTATGTCAAAATAAGGAGTTTGGACACTAAAAAACTCATAGATCACTCAGGTATAACGCTACCATTTGAATAACAGATCACTGGTTATGTGTTTTTGCTCAGATTTAAGTTTTAACTGTGTTTTTAGCCAGATTGACGTTTGGTTTTTTTATGTCAAAACAAAGAGTTTGAACACTAAAAACTCGCAGATAACTCTTTTATTGCGCTGCCATTTGAATAGCTGATCACTGGTTATGTATTTGTAGTTTAGATTTAAGTTTTAGCACTGATTTCAATTAAAATTTGCAGATAGAACTACGACTTGACTTTCGTTGCGATGTCCATAGACAAATACCTTAAGGAAATAGATACTTGCAAAGGTGCTGGTCCTGACGAAATACCTTCAATCCTTATTAAACGATGTGCAAACAATCTAGCCTTACCCCTCTCTTTGATTTTCAATCGTTCTCTTACCGAATGCACTGTCCCAGTTATATGGAAATCCGCGTTTGTGTCTCCCATCTTCAAGAATGGTAAAAAAACTGATGTCAAAAACTACAGGCCAATCTCCAAACTTTGCATATTCAACAAAATTTTTGAAAAAATAATCTATGATCAACTATATGCTGCTCTTAAACCTAGCCTGAATATGAACCAGCACGGTTTCATTAGTGGTAAATCAACAAGCACAAATCTTTTAACTTTCACAGAGTACCTCCAGGATAATTTGGATAACCGAATACAAGTGGACACTATCTATACCGACTTTAGTAAGGCGTTTGACAGGGTTGATCACTCAATCTTGTTAAACAAGCTCTTAAAGATTGGTATTCACGGCAATCTTTATCGTTGGCTCTCTTCGTATATCTCCAACCGTAGCCAAATAGTAGTGGTTGCTGGATTTAAATCAGATTCTGTTGCTGTTACATCAGGAGTTCCTCAAGGCAGCCTGTTGGGACCATTATTATTTAACATCTATATCAATGATGTTGGTAACTGTTTTCTAAACTCCCAAACTATCCTGTATGCAGATGACATGAAAATATTTTCACCTATAAACTCAATCGAAGACTGTCAGAAGCTGCAAGATGATTTGCTACGCTTGAGCACGTATTGTAATGCCCATTGCCTGGAAATAAATATTTCTAAGTGCTTCATCGTGCGCTTTACTAGAAATAAAAACGTATTAATCCATGAATACTCAATTAATCATGTACCGTTGTCTATCAAATTCGAAAGTAAGGACCTTGGGGTTATACTTGATAGTAAACTGAATTTCAACAAACATATCGACCATATAGTCACTAATGCATCTTCTATGTTTGGTTTCATAATCCGCTCCTGTAAACAATTTAACTCGTTGTGGGCCGTTCGGACACCGGTGTCCGCGAGGTGGCGCGGCATTTTGAAATGCAATTTTGACCCTTATGTATACAGAAAGTGTATGAAGAACAATGTCAGAAACGCTTGCTCTATTATCGTACTTTACCATAGAGAAAACCGCAATGAGACAAGTCACTTCGAATAATTTATATTAAATTTTCCGTAGTCCGGGATGTAAAAAGATTCTGCGCATGCGCGAAAAAAAATATGTTGTTTCTACTATTTTGGACCCTTCTATGTACAAAATCTGTAAATAAAGTGTCAGAATCGCTGGCGCCAACATTCCCTATGGTATGGGTAAAGACTTCATTCACCCTGTAGCCACAAAATATTTTAAAATAACTTTTTTGTCTGTGGGCATCTCCAACTGTCATTTTGGCGGCCGCGTCACATTGCCGATGCGTGACATGCGTGTACCTCGAATAAAACATCATAAAACCTATCAATTTACGTAATTACGCAAGTAATGTTATTTTGGTAAATAGTTTATTGTTCTAGGAATGTGTTTCAGTCAATAAAATATACGATAGGTTAAATTTAATCCACAAAACATTCAATTGAAGATCGTGAAATTTCCGTGTTTTTCTGGAAAAACCTGGCCCACAACGGGTTAAAGACCTTACTACTTTCAAAACACTGTATTTCTCATATGTTCGTAGTATCCTTGAATACGCATCTCAGGTGTGGAACCCAGGCTATGCAGTGCACAAAAATAGAATTGAAAGCGTTCAAAATAGATTTTTAAGGTACCTCAATTTCCGCTCTTTTCGATCTCATGTTAGTAATGAAGACTCTGCAAAGTTCTTCAAAATACAAACGTTAACTTGTCGAAGAAACATAGCAGATTCGGTAATGTTATTTAAAATTACACATAACTTAATCGATTGTCCTGATCTTCTTCAACGCCTATCATTCCATGTTCCAAATCGCAACAGCAGGCAGTCACTTACCTTTAATCTCCCTATTTGCAAGACCAATTCCAAACAGAACTCATTTATCTATAGATCCACACACTCATTTAACTCAAATTATTACCACATTGACATTTTTAACTCAACTTTACGTGACATAAAACGAAAACTCAGCAAGCACCATGACTCAAACTAGAAAGTTCAATCCCTATATATATTCCCGTCCTTTGCCTCTTAATCCTATTCCTATGTTCCTCCTCACTCCCCCCCCCCTTTTTATATTTTGTAACTAAAAAATAAAACTTACATATCACACTTTATTATTATTATTATCATCAGTGGAAAGTTCATAATTGGCATAAATAACATCCTATTATTTTATTATTTTGTAATTTATGATCTGCTGTCAACTTTCTCCAAAATAAATAAAATAAAAATAAAATAAAAATAAAGTAAATTACATTACAGATAGGTACTTTAAAGCATTCCTTAATTCTTGACTCATTGCGTAGTTCCAATTTTGAAAATGACAATTAAAATAATTTGCTGTTATAATATTATAGGTAGGTACATTATTTCTTGTCTGAATATTTGACAGATCTCATTGAATCAGAGTCAATCACTCACAGACAGACAGAGTATGTTTAATGATGATGGTAGTTAGTACCTGTGCTGCAGGGCCACGTCGGCTCCGTGCCTGGCCAGCACCTGCTCCGTGGCGTGGTAAACGCTCAGCACGGCGGGCTCCAGACCCTCGGCTCCGGGTCGCAGTGAGGGGTGCAGGTACTCGTAGAGGCCCAGAGTCATGGGCACGCGTCCAGTGCGCTGACGCCACGTGTCCAGCATGCGCTTCATTATGTACACGGGGTGAAACATGGGGTTGCGCATCTGCAATAAAAACATATCTTTTAAAGGCCAGGCCCTTTCACGACAATTCACTAAAAAGCACCACTTTTAATTTTGAATTGAATGTTTTGTTGATAAATTTTGAGCTATCGTATATTTTTTTGACTGAAACACGTTCCTAGAACAATAAACTATGTACCAAAACAACATTACTTGCGTTTAATTACATAAATTGATAGGTTTTATGATGTTTTCGTCAAGTAAAACACATCGACTTTGACAGAAAGAATTGCGGCAAATTTGACATTTTGATGCCACAGATAAAATCATTTAAAAATATTCTGGGGTTGCAAGGTGAATGAAATTTTTACCCATCTTATGGTGAAATGTTGGCGCAAGCGATTTTGACCTTGTTCTTCATACAAATTCTGTACATAGAAGGGTCAAAATCACAGACAAACATATTTTTTACGAAATATTTTTTTCGCGCTTGCGCACAAAGCGCGCGCATCTGCGCGCCTCCGGCCAATAAGATGTTAAAGGGGGAGTCTTCATATAGACAATCTAAACATTGAACCACTGTTCAGAGTCGAAGATACTATTAGTATCGCCCTGGTGTAAGACCACCATTCAGAATTGAAACGTTGCTTGAAAATGGCTTTAGCCGTGTTTGGTGACCAGATCTGAATAGCCAGGACTTCCCAACCTTCCTCTTCCCCACCTCCTTCCCCTCCCCACTACCTTCAGCCTCACAACATACCCCAATTGGGGATGCCATAGTCTCACTGGCTCCAGACGGGAACAGTTGAGATTCTTGTGTGGTATTCACTGTAAAAAAAAAAAAACTGTTACTTCACAGTAAAATCGCAACTGAGGTGGCTTGGGCACGTACTAAGAATGTCTGATGACCGAATTCCTAGGAAAATAGACGGAGAGTAGACGTCCAGTGGGCCGCCCCAGACACAGTTGGGCGAGACAACTTCAGAAACTGTGTGAGGAGAGGATGGGACTGCCATGGACGGAGGCCGAACAAACCCCGCAAGACGGGGAAGAATGGAGGCGCCTTGTCGATGCAATGGGTCTCCGACCCGAATAGCCGACAAGATAACCAACACCTCTGCCATAGGTCACCCCAAGTGGTTCGCTACGTTTGGTAACTTGGCCGAGGTGCCCGGGTTCATGGGGTGAGGCTTGTCCGAGTCTTGGCGGCGGATGTCTGCTCACCAGATGCATGGCAGGACAGATCGGGAGAGGTTGGTTGAGGGAGACCTTTTGACCTCTCCAGCCGGACTCTCTCGACCCATCGCCTTGCACCGCAATCGGATGGATTCATGCATCCGTCAATTCTGGACACGTTGAACCCCAGATTTCTATCCACCCCTCATGCCTTATTCTTTCCCAGAACTTATCCTCTTCTTTCTTTCCTTAAAAAGACCCTCCGCACAGCATCCTTGAAGATGACCAGGAGAATTTTGTTTTCCTCAGGGCCTCCTGAGTGGAGCTAATGTAAAAAAAAAGAACAAAGACAGCATTCTCACCTGATCCCTGTGCTCTAAAGATTGCAATCTGTTTGTTAAGATAGGAAAATCTATCAGACCGCCCGTTTCTGAACAGAGTCGAGGGTTTTTTCAGGTATTTTGGGGCTCCAGACCAGAGGTGGCTGCCAAATTCAGCCGTGGGGCGCACTTGCGATTTGTACAGGATTAGCAGTTGTGTACTATCTGCAGTATCTGCGGGCCCTGTAAAATATGCCCAGCTTCTAAGAAGATAACTTAACCATGGCTTCGATGGAACCCCCATACCTGAGCTGGTCACTTAGAGTTACACCAAGCATATCAATGGAGGGCCTGTTTGGAAGATTACTTCCGTTGAAGGAGACTAGATTTTCATTTCGATCCCTTTTAGACATAATTAGACAAGATTGGGTCTTTGAAACATTAAATTCGACGAGGTTATTCCCACCCCAAGAGAAAACACTCTCGAGGTAACCGTCCATTCTTTGCTTCAAAGCCCTTCGAGTTGTTGGAGTTTGTGTGCCTTTTGGGGGCTTGTAAAAACAAAAAACTATCATGGTCCATACTGTCATCCGCGTAGCAATGAAATTACACGAAAAAAGGTATTTGATGTGCAACAAAAATAAAGTCAGACCCAGAACCGAACCCTGTGGGACACCAAATTTTTCGATTGCGAGAAAGGGATGAAACCAAGTCCTATATAAACTTTAATTCAACTTCCATTGAGAAGACCACAGACCGCCACTAAGTGTAAAGATTGAAGGCAGATATATTCACCTTGTCTACGTCTTGGCTCATGTAATGGCCAGCATGCTGCACGCCCAGCAGACCAGCGTACACAGCCAGACTGTCGTTCTGTCCGCCGCAGACCAGCAGCTCACGGGCTGCGGCTGCCAGTCCCTCCAAATCACCCTCCAGGCCTGCCAACACACAGAACACAACTATAACCCAACAGTAGATTACATCATGGCCATTGTGGTAATACTGTCACAGCATGTTCTCTGTATTGTACAGAACATGATTGAGCTGTCAGATATTTGTATATATATATTTTATTTTGTTTATGTGACACCTCATTCATTTATTTTATTACATACTGCATTATAAGCAGATTTCATAATCAAATCTGAGCTTAACCCCTCAGGAAATCGCCATATAAGCACTTTCACCCCTCCGCAACGTAAGCAGATATAAGCGTTAAAAATAGGACAACAGTCAAGTACAATAAGCGTGTTTATACGTCAGTGCGTGTGTTTCCATAGAAATCGTTCTAACTCCGTTATTGTTTTAGTTACATCCCTAAAACAAAAAGTAAAAGGTCGATAAAAGATAAAGCTCTACATCACTATCAAGTTGTCTATAGAAATACATAACAGGAATCAGCTGTCAGTCGCATAGTTGAGAAAAATATTTACCCGCCCGAATTTAGTACCGGCGGCCCGTCCGCGCTCGACATTTTTAATTTTTATTAAATATTTTTATATGAAATGATAAAAAAGTAAGGAGACAAAAGTGTTTATTATACATTTATACAATAGAATAAGTATTGTTGCTTACATAATCTGTGATTTTAGTACCGTTTTCACATAAAAACATCACGTGAATCATTTTTAACCTATTTTTAATGTTTGCGTTCTAAATTTTAATATTTATAAATGCTAATATTTATTTGTAATATAATAATTTGAAAGCTTATTTTGTAAGCTTTCTAAATCAGTTTTTACTATTCGGCTACGTTCAGAAATGTTTCATTTATAGAGCTTTAATTGTGAAGCGGTAATAACAAAAAGTTTTCGTAAAATGTCATTTCGTTTAAGACACCAAAAGCGAATATTCCCGAAAATTGTGGGGAGGGGAACCCGGGAGGGGGGAGAGGAACACGGGAGGGGGGTTCAAGGGACAGGGGAAGCGGGCGAGGGAAATGGGGAGAGAGAAGGCGGAAAAGGGGGAGTGGGAACGCGAGAGGGAAGGGGGCGCGGGAGAGGAAGGTGAGGAGGAAGGTGAACGGGACGAATGGGAAAGGACACTCAGGGAGAAACAATTTCGTTATTAAATGGCATAGCAACGCATGCCGGGACCAGCTAGTATATTAATAATAATAAAATAAATTGTTGAATGTATTTGAAATTTGGACAGAGTTAGCATGAAGAATCTACCAGTCCTATATAAGACGCCGTCGTATTCACTTTGGTTTGTATACTCACACTTTGGTTTGAGGTACTCCAGCAGACCGTGGATGGCGCGAGCGGATTCGCGGGTGGCGTAGATGCGACAGAGCAGCGCTTCCAACTCCACATCCGGATCCTCGTAGCCATCGTTCAGTCCAGCAGTCAGGTACAGCATACTCTCCGACTTGTACAGCACCTGGATAAGATTCACATTATCCTCTGCAGTCTTTTGAGATTTTTTTCAATAACCAACATCATTACCATAGGTCACCCCAAGTGGTTCGCTACATTTGGTGACTTAGCAGAGTGCCCAGGTAAATGGGGTAAGGTTTTTTTTTCACACTGCAATGGAAGATGCTTCGAGGAACTTGTGTCATCGATCTCCTCGGCACCGGTGCATAGATGGAAAACACGCCATACGCGTGCGCAACATATGTACACGGTTGACATTTGTCACATGAGAACGGGTCGCTTCTTCTACTCGTTCTTGTGTTCAACAGCTCGGCTGAGGAACGATTTGCCGGCCCTTGTGTTTCCTCTTTCCTACAATACGGGTCTCTTCAAGACCAATGTTCATTATTTCCTCTCTTCAAAAAGACCCTCCACACAGCGTCTCAGATGACATAGGGGGCGTTCAAGTATTACGTAACGCAATTTTTTATGATTTTTGACACCCCCTCCCCCCCTGTTACTCGCCGTAACGTTTTTCTGTACCCTCCCCCCCTCCTAAACGTTACGTAATGCTCAAGTGACAATTTTTACTTGAAAGTCACAATTAAGTTGCGCAAAGTACTGGAAAGTCGCTTAAATACTTTTTTTCTTGTTTTAATCGCGTTTGCGGTAATAAATAAAACAAAGAGATTTCGAGAACGAAAAGGGTTGCCAACTTGGAAGATTTTAATTCCCTAGTTTTTTTAATCTAAATAAAGAAAAAGATGTTACGTAACGCGTTGTTCGAACCCCCCTCCACCCCTCGTAACGCACAGTAACGTTTCACAAGAACCCCCCCCCAAGTGCGTTACATAATACTTGAACGGCCCCATAGGCCCTGAGGGAAATTATTTTCCACGGGGTCTCCTGTGTGGAGCTATGTAAAAAAAAAAAACCAGCCAAGGAATTGAACACACGACGCCCGGGTGGGAACCTAATGCTATGCCAACTCAGCCACTGACTGATCTTAATTTATACTTCTGTATGAGAATAGGGCCCTGTGATTTATTTATTTATTTATTTACGGACAAATAGTCCAATTAACAATATAACAATAACACAAATAGAAAAAAAAAAGATAGATCACAATGAAAGGAGATTACATAGAGCATTGACAAAATACATATAATATAAAAGTACATAGAGAAAATAACTACAAGTAGCTTGAAGATGGATTTAAAAAGACTTTAAAAAACCACATTGCGTAACGACTGCCGAAAGTCATTTAGGCTTACACCAAAAAATTCAATGCTTTGATTTGCGTTGACAAGTCTCGACATTCTGGATAAAGGAGAATGATATCCATAATTAGTAGAATGTTGATTGAGGAACAGCAATTCATTATTTCGGAGTCTACGGAAAGGAATGTTGAACTGGATGAGTTGTAACAAAGCAGGTGTGTCAGTAATACTGTTGATAATTTTGAAAATGCATATTATTAGATCAGAGTCCTTTCTATGTTTTTCTAAAGAGGAAATGTTTAAAGTTTGTTCAATTTCATCATATGAGTATTCTCCTCTTTCAAGTCCTAACCTCCAAGCAATTCCTCGTAGGAAGCGATACAGATTCGATGTAACAAATGTGGACAGCATAAAAAGGAGACCAAATGACACTAGCATATTCAAGGTGAGGGCGGACCAGCGAACAGTAAAGTAGAGTGACGAGACAGTTATACTTACAGTGACAGCATCAGCGACCCTATCCCTCAGCAAGAGATGTTCAGAAAGTGGTTTGCCCCCCACAAATCTTCCTGCGATGTTCTGAGCCTGAAATGATAATTTAATTCAATTTATTGAAATGTTTTTGAAGTCTGAAATACAAACAAAAAATGCCAGAAAAATCAACCCGGTCGTTTATTCTAGAATGCGATATTACCGATTCTTAATAATTAATCATAAAAAACAATTTAGTCGTAAAATTATTATATTACCGAAATGTCTTATCTTAACCCGTCGGAAAATCGCCAATATGCACTTATAATGTCTCGAACGAAATGACATTTTACGAAAACTTTGTGTTATTACCGCTTTACAATTAAAGTTCTATAAATGAAACATTTCTGAACGTAGCCGAATAGTAAATACTGTTTTAGAAAGGTTACAAAATAAGCTTTCAAATTATTTTATTACAAATAAAATATTAACATTTCTAAATATTAAAATTTAGAATGCAAACATTAAAAATAGATAAAAATGACTCATGTGATGCTTTTATGTGAAAACGGTACTAAAATCACAGATTATGTAAACAACAATACTTATTCTATTGTATAAATGTGTAATAAACACTTTTGTCACCTCACTTTTTTATCATTTCATATAAAAATATTTAATAAAAATTAACAATGTCGAGCGCGATCGAGCCGCCCGTAGTAAATTTGGCGGGTAAAAATTTATGTCAACTGCGCGACTGACAGCATAACAGTTTCTAGCACAGCATATCATAACAAGAGGAATTGTGTTATTAAACACTGAATCGCAGTTGCAACAGGGGTAAGAGAATTCACTAACCGTGGTGGCGATGGCGGCCTTGAGCAGCCCCACGCAGATGGCGCTGGTGTTGAGTCTGGCCGCGGTCAGGGAGCTCTGCAGCGGAGACACGGGCAGTTCCTTATCGCTGCGCAAGGGCCCCAGCTCTATCAGCGCTTGCAGCATGTCCACTCCCAGGATTGTGGCTGCAAATATACTACCTCAATTACTTTATGTAACAATAATAAAAGCAATTGAGGCGCATCTTCGGACCGGTTCTAGAAAATGGATTTTGGCGCAGACTTTATAACAATGAGCTCAATACTTTGTTTAAGAAGCTAAACGTCGCAAAATTTATAAAACTGGGAAGACTTCGGTGGCTGGGTCATGTGGAGAGAATGACCGAGCATCAAGCACCAAAATCCCTGCTGAACTCAAGACCAATAGGGCGAAGGAGCCTGGGAAGACCAATACTAAGATGGAGCGACAACGTCCTCAAAGACACATCTATCTTGGAGCTTCTAAACTGGAGAGAGCTGGCACAAAACCCACATGAGTGGAGGAAGACTCTTGAGGAGGTCAAGACCCACCAGGGATTGTAGAGCCAATAGTGATGATGATGATGAATAAAAGCAATTCATGGCTAATTGTAGTCATACTAGCCTCCCTTACTATCATGGTTAGAAATATGATCTATGGAATAAGAGGGTGCTGTGTGGAGGGTTTTTTTAAAGGAAAGGAAGAACAGTAAGTTCTGGGAAGAAAATAGGTATGAGGGGTGGGTAGGAATCTGGGGGTCAGTGTTTCCAGGAGTGACAGATGTATGAATCCATCCCTCCAACCGCGGTGCAAAGCGATGGATAGAGAGATTCCGGCTGGAGAGGATAACTGCCCACCACACCGCAGGTGGGCAGACGCATCGGCCGCCAAGACCTGGACAAACTTCACCCCATGAACCCGGAGTGAGGTTTGTTTGTTTTTTTTTTTTTTTTTACATGAATACCACACAAGAGTCCCAACTACTCCCGTCTGGAGCAAGTGAGGTTATGGCATCCCCAATTGGGGTATGTTGTGAGGCTGAAGGTAGTGGAGAGGGGAAGAAGTAAGGGGGAAGTACCTGGCTATTCAAATCTGGTTACCAAACACGGCAAAAGCCATTTCATGCAACATTACAATTCTGAATGGTGGTCTTACACCAGGGCGATACTGTAAGTATCTTCCACTCTGGAACGTGCCACAAATATACTATATATATTATTTTAAATGAATAAATTGTGAAATAACACAAATCTATATAAATAAAAATGAATCGCCGAAATGTATGTATGCGCATAACTTCGGAACGACTGCACCAAATAGGATAATTCTTTTTTTGTTGTGTACGTTATTGTCAGGAGAAGGTTTGTATAAAACTACTGGTGAGCTCTGGCTTTACGAAATTTGTATTAAAAATTGCAATAAAATGGCACGCGAGCTGTTTGAAAACTAAATGTACCGGGAGTTAATTTATGTAACACGGGAGGGGGAGAGGAACCAGGGAGGGGGGAGGGGAACCTGGGAGGGGGGGAGTGGAACTCAGGAAGGGGGTTTGCGGGACGGGGGAAGGGGGGAGTGAAGTGGGCAGAGGGAAGGTGTGTTATGTGATCCCGGTCTGGGTCACATGTTACGCGAATACCTCGTGAAACTAGTACAAAAGAAGTTATCACATAAATATTGTATCACCAGAATAATAATATGTTAAAGGGTATGTTGTTAAAGGGTAAAAAAAAACATCTGCCAGCTTTATTTATAAAGGGGCGCCACTGGTTGATTAACCAGGCTAGCAGATAGTAAAGCAATAATCCTCTCTCAGGGCCTTTGGTATGCAAACTTTACAATTTTTTTTTTTTTTTTTTTTTTTTTTTTAAACTTTATTTATTCTCATTTCTTTGTACATAATATAATGTATAATAGCAAATAGTATACATATAATAACATAATATATAATAAAAAATAGTATTAACAAGAAATGAAAACCCACTAAGGCACTGCCTGAGTGTGGGTAATATTAAAACAAAATTATATTTCCAAGTACCCAAAGTATAAAATAAACTTAAAAAACATATAAAATATAAAGTTAGTATAAAAAGTTAGTATTACATAGGAAGAAGAAGTAAAAAAGGTTTTTTTTCAGCCATTATAAAAATAAAATAAAAATATGGAAAAAACAAACTGATTTTTAATTAATTTTTTTTTTTTTAGTTATTATAAAAAAATAAACAGAAAACATATTGTACTACAGTTTAAAGAATTACAGAAAGTGAGTTGTAGAATGATGGATAAATTTATAGAAAAATTAAATTAAATTAGAAGGATTTTTTAAAAATAAAATAGACAGTATTGTTAAGAAATATGAAATAAAAGATTTATTATCACATAATAAAATTAACTGGGACAAATAAACATATTAACAGAACTTAGACTCACCTTCCTTGGATCGACCAAAAATACAAGTTTCTAACTATCTATCTAAATTACGATCTTGAGCTTCTGGTTTTTCTCCTGAAGTATAGTCAGACAAAATACCTGGAACTGATTTCAGCCAAAAACAGTATTTGCTCCCAAAATCAAACTCCAGCCATGAAAATCTTGTATTACCAGGCGAGAATAATTATTCCTTCGTTATTTGACAGATTAAATTCCTTGTGATTATTAAACTTCCATGTTTTAAAATAAATTGCTTGTTACTTGGCAAGTAAATTCAAAATTATCCATCGGTTATTTTCGGTGAAAATTACGAAGACAGAAATGTGTATTTATAACACTTATTGGCACCACGATTACATTAGTCGCGGACTAATTAATTATGATCCAGTTCGGATAAAATAATAATCGTATTACTTTATATAATTATTTATGAAATAAAAATGAATAAGAATCACGTCCGACTTGTCAGTAAAACCATCTACCACCTTAGATAGATTACTCAGAAGTGGGCTCTAAACAAAATATTCGATTTTTATACCCTATTCAAAAAATAAAAAATGAATGATGTTACTTCCCAAATTTAAAAAGTAAATTTGTATTGAAGTTTTATTATTTTTTTAAATATTATTTAATCACTTCTTGAAAATAGGTACCTGCTTGCCTAAATCTATGATAAAATAAACTGCGAGATATATTGACAAATATTTTATCATAACAGGCGGAGGAGGCGGAGTGGAAACGCGAGAAGGGAAAAGGACGCGGGAGAGGAATGGCGGGAAGGGGAACGGGACGAATGGGAAAGGACACGCAGGGAGAAACAATTTCTTTATTAAATGGCATTGCAACGCATGCCGGGTACCAGCTAGTTAATCAAATAAAATTTATTTACGACGTCGGGATTCGATCCCGCGACCTTCGGAGTCAAGAGCCTTACCGCCGGACTACGCCGGCCGTCATGTGGTGTGGTGCTATTGTAAAAAAAACAAAAAAATCGGTCTACTTTCATCCTTCCTCTGTCAGTTCCACGCCTCACTGCCATATATTTGGGTAGATACCAGCCACTAACTTAAATAAATCCTAATTTTTATATATATAACCGCGAGACAGAGTGTGTGATGCTTGTAGTCGCAAACAGCTTGCGAATCAATTGGAGTGTAGTCATTATTTTAGATTTTAACCCCTCCGAAAATCGCAAATATTCACTTATAATGTCTCAAACGAAATGACAGATTTACGAAAACTTTGTGTTATTACCGCTTCACAATTAAAGCTCTATAAATGAAACATTTCTGAACGTAGCCGAATACTAAAAACTGTTTTAGAAAGGTTACAAAATAAGCTTTCAAATTATTATATTACAAATAAATATTAACATTTGTAAATATTAAAATTTAGAATGCAAACATTAAACAAATGTAAAAATGACTCACGTGATGGTTTTATGTGAAAACGGTACTAAAATCACAGATTATGTAAACAACAATACTTATTCTATTGTATAAATGAATAATAAACACTTTTGTCACATCACTCTTTCATCATTTCATATAAAAATATTTAATAAAAATTAAGAAAGTTGAGCGCGGTCGAGCCGCCCGTAGGAAATTTGGCGGGTAAAATACACGTCGACCGTGTGACTTGACAGATTAGGTCTGTTTATGTATTTCTATGGACAACTTGAATAGGGATGTACAGCTTGATCCACTATCGACCTTTTACTTTTTGTTTTAGGGATGTCACTAAAAGAATAACGGAGTTAGAACGATTTCTAGGGAGATACACGCGTTGACATATAAACACGCTTATTGTACTTGACTGCTATCGTATTTCTAACGCATATATCTGCTTACGTTGCTGACCGGTTAATCAAAAAAATATGGCGTTTCAATATGACACAACTATGGGGATATGTGAGCAGTAGACATAGGAAGAGAATCTGACTCACCTGGATTACCCATAACACATTCTCGTTATGTTATTATCGGCACCGATAAATCACTTGGCTGAGCACATGCACAAGTCTCCGTTTGAATTAATATGAAAGATCCGAGGTATCAAAAAGGTGATAAATACACTAGTTACTTTAACAGTCGATATTGAATGCAACGAGAATCTATATAAATAAAAATGAATCGCCGAAATGTATGTACGCGCATAACTTCCGAACGACTGCACCAAATTGAAAAATTCTTTTTTTTTGTGTTCGTCATTGTCAGGACAAGGTTTGTATAAAACTACTGGTGAGCTCTGGCATTATGAAATTTGTATAAAAAATGCAATAAGTGGCACGCAAGCTGTTTTAAAACTGAATGTATGGAATGCGGGAGTGGGTAGGGGGGAGGGGGAAGAATGGAGGTGGAGAAGGGAGGTGGAGAAGGGGGGGAGAGGTAGGGGGGATGGGGGGACGGGGAACACTGGGTGGAGTGGAGTAGGGAGAAGGAAGGTGGAGGAGGTGTAGTGGGAATGCGAGAGGGGAAGGGGACGCGGGAGAGATAGGGGAGGCGGAAGAGAAACGGGACGAATGGGAAAGGACACGCAGGGAAAAACCATTTGTTTATTAAATGGCATAGCAACGCATGCCGGGTACCAGCTAGTTTTGAATAATTTACATCTGTTACAGGAATGTTGTGTGACACGAAAATGCTTATAAAACTTATATATATATATATATTGTTACGATACACAAATACGCCCCTGCAAATTACTCGGCCCCTCCTCCCAAGTTGTAGCGCACCCCACTGCGCAAACTACAGTTTCGCTCCCCCTCCGCTAGCTTGCCGGCGCGCTACCGGCGGCGGAACCCAAGCCACCGGGTAGCCAGCCGCCAACCTCGACTCGCCCGCAGCTCCCGGTCTAGTAAGCACGTATAGTGTGAGGACCGTTCCGCGCCCATTCTAGAAGGTTCCGCGCGAGAACAATGGAACGTGTTTTGCTAAGTGATACACTAGGACACCAAGAATGGCCGAATTCTTTCCCGACACTGAAGATACAAGAGTCCAGACGCTCACTGTGAGTACCCAAGCCGTTATATTCCCCCATATTTGCGTGTGTTCGCTGTAAATTCACCGCGGAGATAAATAACCCCTTCCAGAGAGATTATAGGGACAGATTCCTCCATTTTAGACAGAACTGTTGTTGCTACCCTGTATTACTCTGTATGCATTATTGTATATACGCAAGTGTTTTACCCAATATAACTGTTGTTTACCCTGGCTACTGTTTCACTGCCTTCCCCCAGCCCGTAGAAATTTGAGCTTTATTTCAGGAAAGACACACACACGCCTCACAGATCCTACCACCCTGGTGGTGAGGGCCTCTCCCGCTCTGCTGACTAAAACCTGAGCTAGTCTGTCGGCAGAATGTAGGGACCCCCAGGTAGGTCCGCTAACAATATGTACCAGACTATTGTTAGACCCGCGATAATGTATGGCTCCGAATGCTGGACTATGAACAACTCCTACTCTAGGCAACTCCAAACAGCAGAAATACGAATGCTTAAATGGTCGGCAGGTGTATCACTAAAAGATTAAAAGTTCACGAATTCGGGGTAGCCACAGCCACCGGGTGTCACGGACATAAACAGTAAGCTGGAAGAACGACAAATGACATGGTATGGGCACATAAGACGGAGACCACCAGACCACACAGTGAAGCAGGCAATGTTTATTTCATCGACAGTCATCCAGAGGAAGATCAAAGAACGCCTGAATGACTTAACCGGTCAGCAACTTAAGCAGATATGTGCGTTAAAAATACGATAGCAGTCAAGTACAATAAGCGTGTTTATACGTCAACGCGTGTGACTCCACAGAAATGGTTCTAACTCCGTTATTGTTTTAGTGACATCCCTAAAATAAAAAGTAAAAAGTCGATAGTGAATCATGCTGCACATCTCTATTCAAGTTGTCCATAGAAATATGTAAACAGACCTAATCTGTCAAGTCACACGGTCGACGTGTATTTTACCCGCAAAACGGCCTACCGGCTGGCAAGGGCGGCTGGTTGAACAGTGTGTTTGTGTGCAGCACTGGTAAATTATATCGTCTAAAATAACTTTATAATATCTTACCGAAAAATATAAAATCTATGAATTTCATTAAAAATATCACCTACCAATATAATGCATAATATAATATGAATCAGGGAGAGCAAATTCTCAAAGTTCCGCGCGAATTTACCCTGTCTGGTGTGCAGGCCCATTGTGCAGGCCCATTGCAAGCGGAACGAATTATGTTTTTGTATCGAATATCCCAAACATCGCCAACGCGCAAAACCGGCCATATGTATGAAAAATTAAGATATTTTGGTGTGCCACCCGGCGGCCTTTATCATACAAACTTAAATTCTGATTTAAGGCCAAAATACTTAACCAAACTGAATAATTCTTTTTTTAATCAAAAGGTACAGCAAATACCTAAATTTTACATATATTTGCTTTTTTATTGATTGGTGTTTTAAATTATAAAACGCAGATCATTAAGGAATACAATTTTTTCATAGGTAACTTTGACAATTTTGCCCTCCTGTTGTTTATACATTGTTTATAAATACTGTTTGTATCCTGTTTAAAATGAAATATAAAACTAACTAACCAACCATCACGCCGTTTCCCCACAGGGGTAGGCAGAGAGGACGGAGCGCCAAATAACTCAGTCTTGGCACACACTCTTTGCCTCACTCACATTCATACATCGTCTCATATATTCCCTTCTATTATTCCGACTTTCGACATGGCCCGACTCAAGTATCTGATTCACTTGCTCGTGCCATGTCTTCCTCGGGCGTCCCCGACTTCTTCTACCATTCACATTTGCGTCGTATATTCTTCTTACACTACATTGTAAACATTGTAAAAAAAAAGAGTTTTTTGGGTTGAAATTTAAGATTTACTTACGAAAAAATAGTATTGTGTTTTTATTTTCTTAGTACCGAAAAATAAATATTTTAATTATAAAGCGATATGTACAAGTTTTCGCACTTCGAAAACAGCTTAAAATAGATCTTCTCTCCAAATAAGATTAGTGGGATCATTTTTACCTAATGTTGCTTAGTAATCGTTATCTCATAGTTACGGATTATCAGTGAACCACCACGTTTTCAGGGCAGCGGCCGCCACTGCTGGCTGGATAATGTTAATTTTTATCAAATATTTTGTATGAAATGATAAAAAAGTGAGGTGACAAAAGTGTTTATTATATATTTATACAATAGAATAAGTATAGTTGTTTACATAATCTGTGATTTTAGTACCGTTTTCACATAAAAACATCACTTGAGTCATTTTTACATTTTTTTAATGTTTGCATTCTAAATTTTAATATTTATTTGTAATATAACGATTTGAAAGCTTATTTTGTAACCTTTCTAAAACAGTTTTTAGTATTCGGCTAGGTTCAGAAATGTTTCATTTATAGAGCTTTAATTGTGAAGCAGTAAGAACACAAAGTTTTCGTAAAACAGTCATTTCGCTTGAGACATTATAAGAGAATATTTGCGATTTTCGGAGGGGTTAATGCGCCAAAATACTACAGAGAAACGGCATGGATGAAATGTATAAGAAGTTATAGCCTGAGAACGAGAAGAGCCTACCTAGGAAAGCGCAAGTGTGCAAGTAGTGCAAGGAAAAAGAAGATTAAATGCAACGAGAGATCACTGCGGATCATTGCATAGCACATAGCAGGCTGATTCTTCCTTGGGAGTTATTGTTCCACAATATTACAGGTAGACATTAACCATTAACCCAAAGTAGGTAAGATGAAGGAAGGTAGAGTCTGTCAAATAAGAGTAGAAAAAATAAAAACTGGAACTACAAAAACTGTAGGCTGGCAACACCAATTTACCTGTCAAATATTCTTTTGAAGTGCAATGATACTGATGATACGGAACACTGTACACACATTTAAAATTACTTTATTTGTTCTTTAGTGGTATGGAAAAACCATACCTTAATACGTGTTCAAAAATAATACACTATTTAATTTTCGTTATTTGTTTTTGGGGTGTTATGCCGTGTTGCGCTACCTCCTTCTTTAGCCAACGTTTCGGACATCGTTGCAGTGTCCATCATCAGGGCAGATCCGGCAGATCCGGTAGATGTGTCCGGTAGATCTGCCGGATCTGCCCTGATGATGGACACTGCAACGATGTCCGAAACGTTGGCTAAAGAAGGAGGTAGCGCAACACGGCATAACACCCCAAAAACAAATAACGAAAATGCTTTTGGCCGTGAAAATCCTAAAACTTATCTCACTATTTAATTATTCACCACTGGTTTATTTATTTAAACAAACAATAGTGATGTAAACAATAGAGAGTCCGATGCAGCGATGCACTGAATACTACTTACGTTCGCGGGTTAGTTAATTAATTACTCCCGGACAGCGGGCCCGCTCTCGCTTAAATAGGCGACCTCTCAGGTAGCAGCCAAAACACTGGTAGTTAGGCAAAACGTGTCACTCGATGGTTCACGAACCTTCGGCGCTATACAGTGAGCTACGGGTTCTAGCGCTGGAACTTTCCAGTAAGTGGCAATATAGTAGGCGGCCAAATGGACTATGTACTCTGCGTAGGTACCGGTGACGACGGCTCGCACTGCAGAGGTAAGTAGATAGGTACCTGAGCAGTTAGCCGGCTATGTGGATAAATCTCGTGAGTTCTTTCAGTAGCGAAAAAATAATGACGACGTGTCGCTACAGTTCTTAAAAAGATCAACGAAGCACAGTTGTTAAGTTACCCACTTAATGACATAAATTTGATTAAATTGTATTTTAAAAAGTGATTGGCTTTCATTTAACTTAACATAAATTTGAATTTAACAGTAGGTAGAAAGGAAGAATCATTAACGGTGAGTTTAGTTACACTACTTTTAGATCTGAAGGAGTTAAATATACTTAGAGACACTGATTCATCGCATTAACGATATATTCGCGAATTAAAGCGATAAATGGTGTTTTTAGCGATAAAAACGTTTAAACGCGAAATAGCAGCGATTTTTACAACAAAACTCAACAAAATGCGAACTTTTTTAGTAATGTGAGCAAAGGTACAAATTTCGGGTTTTTGAACCAAGCGCACTAATCAATTTCTTGAGCACGCAGGTAAAATGCTCAATCCTGCAATTGTAGGTCAGAATGTCCAGCGATCAGACGCTATTCTTTTAGCAAGTAAAAGTAGGCTTGCTTCAACGTTTAAATCAGTTGATGACACTAAATTCCTGGAAGGTAACAGGTATTTTCAAAGACAGCTTGTAGAGCAAGTGAGGGATGGAGTCACTGTAGACATAATTCAGCTACTCTTAGCTGTAAAAATTGTTCACAGAGAATTTGCTGAGGCAGCTCTGATGACTGTGTGGGCCCCTGTGAATAGTGTTGACGCAGAAAGATTTTTTAGTTGCTATAATCTTGTATTGACAGATCGTGGAACGAACATGACACACTCTACTGTAGAAACATGTGCCATGTTGAGTTTCAACCAATAATAAAATAAACATGTTTCAAGTGATTTTGCCAATTTAATTGTTTTTCCCCTCTTGCCGACTCCCATTCCTTGACGTTATCCTATTTAGCTATAAACGCTATGAAAACGCAAAATTAAAGCTATAAAAGCTATTTTTTCAATAATTAATGCTACATTTCTTAAAAATTAAAGCTATGAATCAGTGTCTCTAAATATACTTATTCAGATCTAAAATTAGAGACATGATCTGAAGCCTGGACAACGCTAGTAAGTACTTAAGGAAACGTACCCATACTACGTGACACGTTTGGGGGGGGGGTCTTCAAAATGTCACGCTTGGTACAAATGAGTGGGGGGGGGGTTAAAAATTGCAAAAAGTTGGTCACGTAGTATGGGTACGTTCCCTTAAGAGGCTAGATTTCGCAACGAACGCGAAACGTTTAGGTATTTCATTATATCTGCTTTGTCCCGCTCGGACGAAGCTCACACATACTGTCGAAATTCAAAACAATAAGCGCACACACTTAGTGACACACAGCTATGATACATTGTGGGTCTAGCCGCTAGCCGCTAGAGTCTAGCATCTTGTATTCGGAACTCGGAAATGCGTACAGCCGTACCTACCTACTACCTAGGTACCTACCTAAGCAACCCGCATAATAATTATTTGTTCTTCGTAATATTTAGCGACTTAGTGATTCCTCAATCAATATATTGAGAGGGTGTGGGCTCCTATAATCAATTAGTGAACGTTTGGCAATAACTAGGTTGGTGAAAAATGCATGTATTGTTTGTTATATAATAATGTATTGTTTTTCTAATATAATATAATAATGTATTGTTTATTATAATATAATATAATAAAGTATAGTTTATTATAATACTCGTATAATATATCTAATAATGTATTGTTAATTATATAATAAACATTATTATATTATAATATATAATTTAATAAATTTTATAATAATATATAATATAATATAATAATGTATTGTTTATTGTAATTCAAAATTATATGTTATACATTGTGGTATCGAAAATGGTGATTGGTGATGATTTGACAATTTGGATGGCAGGTAACACCGCCATTGGTCTTTGTAGGAATTAGCGATCCGGGATGGTAAATTTTTTAATTTTTTTTTATTGAAAATTTTTGATACAATACATATAATAGATACATAAAATAATGAAAAGTATATAAAAAAAGCTTAATATAATAAATATATGAACAAAAAAAATCCACAAAGGCAATACCTGTGCGTGGGTATAATATTGATTTTTTACTTTTATTTTTATTTCTATGGTTAAAGTGAATATTTTAAGTATACATAAATTAGGGATTTAAAAAGTTACTGAATAAATGCAATTAAAAACTACAACATAATAACGGTCTGCACTGTTATTATCGTATTTGTAAGTTTTGTAAGAATAGGTGTTACAAGTGCAATTTAAAAACATAAAAATCAAACAAAAAAAATAGCAAATAATATTATATGTCTTCTATAAAAGCTGACTAATGATAGATATACTTAACGGCTTTATTCAAACATAAGAAAAAAATATCTGTTTCAGTGTTTTTTAGCCAAATTTCGGTACCTATATTTTTTATAAGATTGAAGATTTTGACAAATGTTCTCTTTAAAGGTTGTACATAGTAAATTATACATTTTTGGAGCTATAAAACTAATATACCTTTGGGACAACCTAGTTTTGCAGTGGGGTACTGCATACTCACAGGTGCCACGTCTTTGGCTGGTACTATTTGAATTTTTTAGAAAGTTATTTGGACGCATGTAAATAAATTTAAGACATTGAAGACCGTAGGTCTGTCTAAGGTCCAAAATATTAGTTTCCTTAAACAATTGTTTGGAGGGATACGATTTATTTTGTTATACATAATCTTAATAATTTATTTTTGGGAAATTATTCCGGTAGTTCCAATTTTTCAATATGTTTTATAAACTGGTCCCCTGACGTAAAATCCTTGGACCTTGCGCACCCGTGCTCGTGCCGCCATTTTGAAAAAACCAGCCGAAATCACGCCAAAATCGTGTTTTTCTAAAATATCTCGTTACCAGTGCAAATTTTGCCCAAAGTAGCTATTTGTGACAATTACTTTTATTGACTCATTTCTTCTACTTCTAAAGCCGTAAACAATCGTACGAGTTTGCACAAACAAGCATATTGCGCGACTAGGTTTGTGTTTTCGTGATCATCTCTTTTCCATTGCATTTTCGAGAAAAAATATCAAAACCAATTTTGTAGAGCATAAAATATCATAAAAGATTTAGGTATATGTGTCATGTTTTTTTCATCTCTATTATGTACCGAGGTTCTAATCCACCAAAATCAGGTCAAAAATTGAAACAGAGGAAACAGTGTTTTACTTGGTTTACATTCTGTTGGTTTTTTCAAAACGGCAGCGCGAGCACAGGTGCGCCAAGGTCGAAAACTAGGATTTTACAGGCGATTAGTTTATAAAACAAATATAAAAATTGGAACTATTGGAATAATTACGATTGCGACCCACTTATTTGCGATAATCGTCTGACAGCAATGAAAACATAACCCCTGTTAACGCGATGTATTGTGATTTTGATATTTTGTGATATAAAATGACAGTACACAACAAAAACTTTCAGATCTCAAAGATATTACAAAATATGGAATACAGACAGGCAGCAAGGGCAGATTAAAAAATATTAAAAGATATAAAAAAAATTGTTGTGGTTTCAGACTCTTATGCAAGTAGAGATATTAGAAGTTATAGTATTACACAGTGAAAGTAAAAACTAATATTAATAATAGATAAAAAATAAAAATAGTTTTGATTTAGTACATTGCGAGGTTAATTAGATTATAAATGTTTCAATGGTACAGTGGAAAATATCGATATCTTGCAATTGTATATTTTCATATCGTCAGCGTAAATAATGAAATCGGAATGACTAATGACATGTTTGATGTCATTAAAATAAAAATAAAGAGCAGGGGCCCTAAATGGGAACCTTGAGTTACCCCGAGGGAATGGTTATTATCTGTGACATGTAAACTTTAAGGGCAACAGCTTGGCTTCTATGCTTAATGTAAGATGAGAACCATCTGAGTAGATGTCCACTTATATTAATTTTTTTAAGTTTTTTTTAGAGTGTGTCATGATTGGCCTCGCCGAAAGCCTTAGAAAAATCAGTATAGTTGGAGTCAACTTGTTTATTTTTGTCCGTAGAATCAAGAACAAAATCGGTGAACTGCCCCAAGTTCGACTCAACAGATCTGCCCGTGAAATCTGCAGTGTAAAGAACAGTGTTGTTAAGTGATAATAATTGTTTCTTCAAATTTTGCAAATTCACTTTGTGGCACCAATTTATTAATTTATTTTAACCACGGTAATCTTTTTTATTTAAAAAGTCAACATGTTTTAAGAACGATGTTCTCTTCATCAAGACAAAGCTGAATGTAATTTATCAAAACTAACACCATTTTTGTTATGAAATTTTTCAGATATTTAAATAGATGTATGTATTAATATTAATCGAATTCAAATTTATTTAACTCATTTTAATATTATTGACTATATCTACATTATTTGTGGGAATGTTTTTAGTTTGAGAAAAACAGATTGAAAATAATCATTAAAAAGAATGCAAATTTGTTGCCCATCACTTAAAGAAAAGTTTCCGCGGAACATGTTATTGAATTTATCAAAGGAAGATTGTTTCGATTTCACGAAAGTCCAAAAATATTTCACATTATTCATTGTGTTTAACTCGGCATTGTTTATTTAGTTTGCAAATAACGTTATGTGTTCACAGGAATTAGTTAGAGTAATATTATAAAATAGTTATATGAAAAATTATTATATTACGTATTGTAATAAAGGTGTTAGACCCGTGGTCGTCAAACTGCGGCCCGCGGGCCGCATGCGGCCCGCGGCAGATATTTGTGCGGCCCGCACAAAAATCTGCCTTTTTCTTTTTAAATATAATTTTTTTTCATGTACAATTATATTATCCATTTTTTTGCGGCCCGCACAAATGTCTGCCGCTTTCTTTTAAAATATAATTTTTTTTTCATGTACAATTATATTATCCAGTTTTTTGCGGCCCGCACAAATGTCTGCTGTTTCTTTTTAAATAAATTTTTTATGTACAATTATATTATCCGTTTTTTTTAAATATTTTGTGTACGTATACCCTTATGATTTGAAAACGTTGATTTTAATTTATTGACATTTGATTTAAAACGCCCAGCTGGTTTTTGAACACATCCTAAGTCGGTTTTGAACGCACGCATAGTGTACGTCACAGATTCTCAATGTGGGTGATAACGCCCTCTTGTGGTCATTTGAAACTTTCAGGGGGCAGTAGAAGACCCAGAGAAAATTAGAGGGCGTCTCTACGCCCAGTGAGGGCGTGGGTTTTCAATGTGGGTGATAACGCCCTCTTGTGGTCATTTGAAACTTTCAGGGGGCAGTAAAAGACCCAGAGAAAATTAGAGGGCGTCTCTACGCACAGTGAGGGCGTGGGTAGGTAAAAAATTGTCTAAAAAATACCAAAAAAACACGCTTATCACGTACCAATAAAGCAAATTTATTTTTTATTTTTTTTTATTATTATTTCATAAATGATTAAATGTTACATTTTTGGCCATTTTTGACTACCATACTAGGCTAATTGCCCGTGTTGTGGTAGTCATACATGTAATATAATTTTATATAAACAGATAATAAAATATAAGAAGAGAAAAGAAAAAAATAACATATTTAGGGATAAATAAAATTAAAAACAGATAAAAATATAAGAATTGCAAGTTATCTAAGAAATAAAGAAAATTTAAAGAAAAAATTAAATAAAATTAAATAAAAATTAAATTAATAAAATTAAACTTTAATATTAGATATGTGCGAAAATTCACACATTTCGATATTTCGGGAAGTCGATGAAAATTGAACTGAAAGATTCCATTACAGATCTACATGATTTTTTTTTTTTATATAATATTATGATTTTACGTGTATGATTATTATTAAGAATTGACAATATATCATGAATACAAAAAGGAAGGAGGTAGCAACTACAACCCCCCCCCCCCCCCCCCCCCCGAAATCATAAGTGTGCGGCCCGCGGCGATACCTCACATTGTCCTATGTGGCCCTTGACCAGAAAAGTGTGACGACCGCTGTGTTAGACCGTAACCTCTAAAATAAATTATTATGAAACTAAACAGAAATAATAAATTAAAAAAATATCAACCCCATCACTATTGTTGCGTAAACTATGTAGTCTTAACATCACTATTACCGAAAACGATGACGCTCCCCCCAACCATGCACTCCTTGCCTCGACCCGTAAAACGTGCGAACGGGACAACTGCTGTAAACTGTCTGATTTACCTACAGAAATCGCTCGGAGAAAGGTTTAGGGAGAAAACATTTTTCTACACCGAAACTTTCACGAAATTGTAATTTTAAAAAACAATTATATTCTGGAAAGAAGAAGCTACGTCGGTATGTTTTTATAATTTTGAAATTCTTGATGGAAATTGAGTTAGCAGCACTTTTTTCTTAAATAATATTTTTCGATAAATTATGCAAGTTTGACAGTGAATGTTTATGTTAATACGAAACGCATCGAAAATTTAAAAACATACCGACATACCTTTAACCTTCTAAAAGGCAATTAAAAAAAATATATTCATTTCGTGCAATTTTCGATGTAGAAAAGTGTTTTTTCCCGGGCGTCCTTTTTGTATGGGCCGAAAAGCGAAGTCTATCATCTTAACTAATATTAAATAAATGTGAGCAGTGAACAATTTCTAAAGTGTGCTTTATATTTTATTACAAAATCGTTATTCTTCATTACGTTAACACACAATTGAAAAGATATAATAACAATATACTTATATATGCAATACTAATTTTGAGATCAGTGGAATGAAAATTTATTTTTTTTCACTTTTATGCCTTTTTAATTTTTAATAAAAATGTGGGTTACACAGCTTTAGATTATAACCATGATTATATTTTTAGTATTGCAATTTGTACAACAGTGGCGCACTCCTATGTTTTCTACTCTTATTTGACAGACTGTAAATATATACATAGTGCTTCAAAAGTGGTTGTTACCGGGAGTGTCGTGGAAGGCTAGCACGCCGCCGTGTCGAGTGATCCCCGGTGCACCGGGCTGCACGAGGAAGGCCTGCGCCACGTCGAAGCGTACGGCGCCGAACACCACCAGGAACTCGCCCTCCTCTCCCGTCAGCGTCACGGCATCTGTCAACTGGAACAAACAACCCATCCTTTATATACGTTGCATGGGAAGGGTAGAGTAGTGTACTGGATAGGATAGATATACTGAGAGGGCTCGTCTAGGGTATACTTGGTTGAAGGATACAACGATTTCTAAGAAACCTATATGAGTTGTTCCGAAAACCGAACAAACAGACTTTAAGGATTAAGCGTGGCCAGTTTGATCGAAAGTTTATCAATTTTTCAAATTGAGAAAGTTCAACATAAATCTTTAAGGTTCATTAATTTCAAACTCTCCATACCCATTGAACAAATTAATTATGTTAACTTAATGAAAATACTTAATTTAACTGACCTTTCGTGTAGAAGAACCAAGAGCGATTTAGTTCTTATATTAAAATTGGTTAATGGATCACTTGACGCACCTGACTTAACAAAACAAATAACATTCCGAGTACCAAATCGTGACACGAGACTTCCAGAGCTGTTCTTTGTTTATCCGTCTAAAACTAATTATTTCATTAACTCCCCAATCCAAAGACTACATAGGCTTGGAAATAAATTCAGTTCCGTTGATATTTACATTTATTCCTTACCTAAATTATTCGGTAAATATCGGTTCGGACTGGCCACGCTTATTACGAATAATTTTTAGAAAAAAACTTTAGATTCGCCTTAATTACTATAAAAGGAAACTTTTTGGCTCGGGGGCGGCGGAAAATAACGCATTTTAATTTTCAATTGCATAAAACCAAAATTCACTTCGCGAAACGACACAGCAAAAATCCGCGGCCATATCTGTCACTGTTGCGTTGTGTTATATTGGTATCCTTGATAAATTAACAAGAGCTAATACGACTGTAGCTGACTTCGTGGGATACCTACATGAAATACCGCGAAATTATGAAAACACGGCAGAATTATTATGTTAACAAACCTCTATTCGTATATATTTGTTATTACGAAATACCTATAGAATATTAAATGAATAAAGGCCTTTAGGCTAGTTTTTTTACATTGAAAATTATTTTTTTAAGTAAAAAAAAAAAAAAAAACGCGGCTTTTTTTTTTTTTACTTAAAAAAATAATTTTCAATGTAAAAAAACTAGCCTAAAGGCCTTTATTCATTTAATATTCTATAGGTATTTCGTAATAACAAATATATACGAATAGAGGTTTGTTAACATAATAATTCTGCCGTGTTTTCATAATTTCGCGGTATTTCATGTAGGTATCCCACGAAGTCAGCTACAGTCGTATTAGCTCTTGTTAATTTATCAAGGATACCAATATAACACAACGCAACAGTGACAGATATGGCCGCGGATTTTCGCTGTGTCGTTTCGCGAAGTGAATTTTGGTTTTATGCAATTGAAAATTAAAATGCGTTATTTTCCGCCGCCCCCGAGCCAAAAAGTTTCCTTTTATAGTAATTAAGGCGAATCTAAAGTTTTTTTCTAAAAATTATTCGTAATAAGCGTGGCCAGTCCGAACCGATATTTACCAATTATTCTTCTAATATTGTTTTGTTGTTATTTCTTTTTAATTCTGCTTCCTTTCTATTAGTGTAAAGGAAGAGAAATAATAATTGGTATTTTATAGTTTCTATTTCTATTATTACTATGTTACACGATTGATGTACCTAAATGCTCCAAGGGCGTAAATAAATATATAAATTTTTCTTTTACCTTTTCTCCGTTGATCAACCAGTTGCCGTGTCCCACACACTTGGCAGTCGTGCGTAGGTCAGGCACATCGACAGCCTCGGCCGGGATTTCCGAAGCGCAGATACGCACGGCGAACCGTCCGCTAGCCAAATCCGGCATGACCCTGTCCAGGTCACTCTCGGCGTACGCAAACTGGAGCGCTTCTATACCAGCCCAGTGCCCGCTGATCTCCATTGCTATTTGCGAACGATATTTGGCTACTTCTTCAAGTATTCGCAGTTTCTCCGTGCAGTTGGAGGCGAGCCCGCCGTGAAACACAGAGGCCGGAGCCCCGAAGATCCTATTATTCAATAAAACGGTTCTGACCTCATCGTCAGTCTGATTGCCTGATATCGCATTTTTAATATTGCTGACTCTGTTTTCTAATGCTGTTATTTCTTCTTTGTCTAAAACCTCAGGAAAAGCCATGATGTCAGTGTTGAGGATTGACATGAACAGGTTTTTTGCGAACGGCTCGATTGCCGGCTTTCTTCGCTGGACTCTCGGCTGTGTATTGAGAATTTCTTCGTCGAATTTCGGATCTAAGACAATTTCTGATGCTGCCGTAGAGGGAAACCTTCTTGAGAGTAGCATGTGTGAAAATGGTTTTGTTTTGCGCGGTTTTAGACTCAGACACACGCATCTTGATAGATTCATGGCGGCTTTTTCGTATTTACGCAGATCCGAGCGGAATATTGTGATCAACGCCGAAACGTTATAATTCTACCACAGGTCGCTATAAATTGAAGATTATGTTTCTGTAGCCGCTGTAATCATTCGGCTCTAATTGTATAATATATTTTACATCAGTTTACGCATAAAATCACTTATTTTATAACGTAATTGCACAAAGCGCGAAGAAATGTCAAACTATGTTACATAACCTCAAATAATATATCATCTGGCTTTCTGGCTATGGAAATTCTCATTGAAAAGTGTGGCCATTAGAACAAATTATTTTATTTTAGATCATGACTGAAGCTTTGACTCCGTAAGAGCAATAATTGAGTTTTTTTATCTCTATATTTTATTCGAAAAAAAAAAACAGTAATCAAAATATTTTTAATATACAGGGTGTCCGGGGGTAAAGTGCATTAACTTCGGGAGTAGGGTTGCCATCTGTCCGGCTTTAGCCGAACATGTTTGGCTTTTTTAGGTCGTGTCCGGCTAAATATTTATATGTCCGGCCTGTCCGACTTTTGTTAGGCTTTTTTGGTTCGCGCGGGTTTTGTCTTCCGAACTTCTGAAATTGACGGAATATTACTTTCAAAGAGTTTTCTCTTTAATAAACACCCAGTGAACCAAGGAACGCAATAAATTGCAAACAATTGCTAAGATGGTGTACACATTGTATAATTTAAAAATGACATGTCAAGGATTTTATTAAATGATTTCCAAAGAAAACGATGTTTTGGATAAAGTACGTGAAAACGCCAAATACACAAAATGGTAGATTTTTGTAATTTTTGAATAATTTGGAGAAGTCGAGATTTCATTTTAATTTATGTTTTTCATTTTTTGTCACAAAGATAAATATTTTTCATTTTATATCTATTTAACGAAAAATTTTAGTCAACTGTTTAACCAGAAAAAAAGTTATGTTTTGTTTGTTTGTTTTTTAAGTTTAGTATGTCTACAGACAGAAGACTCAATATTTTTTATTTTGTCACTAACATTATATTCTATACAAATGTCAACTGATGACAAGGATAAGGCTGATTAATGATTGTTGTTATTAAATTGGTTGGTAGTTCTTAGTCGAGGTATGATACAGTTAAAAGTGACCGAATTAATATGGGCTCTGTAGCTTAATCGGTAGAGCTGTTTCCATGTAAGAAAAGGGTTCTGGGTTCGAGTCCCAGCGGAGCCAATATCTTTTCTGATTTTTCTGTATCCAGATTTCGATTGAGTTTCGCTAATATTGTCTTCATTTAATTAAATATTATAGATTTTTTATTATTATGTATAAAAGTTATGTCCAAAATTATGTACGTACGTCCGGCTTTTAGGGCAAAATGTCCGGCCTTTCAGAGCGCAGAGTCAGGCTTTTTTATTTTAGAAGATGGCAACCCTATTCGGGAGGTGATTCTACATGATCTTCTTCTTCCTTTGCGCTGTCCCAACTCATTGCCTAGGTAGGCTGTTGGGGTCGGCTCTTCTCGTTCTCAGGTTGTAATATCTTCTGTTCTGGGTATCGCCTTCATCCAGGCCGTTTCTCCGAAGAATTTTGGAACATTGAGTCGTCCAGGAGTTCTTCGGTCTTCCTTTGAATGACTGTCGATGAAGCTCCATCGTAAGGTGATTCTACATGATATTATAAATAAAAAAGATAAATAACTTTTTCCAAATTCCAACTTTGGGGCCGTTCAAGTATTACGTAAGGCTCTTAGGGGGGGGGGTCTTGTGAAACGTTACTGTGCGTTACGAAGGGGGGTTCGAACAACGCGTTACGTAACATGTTTTTCTTTATTTAGATAAAAAAACCAGGGAATTAAAATCTTCCAACTTGGCAATCAAATCTCTTTTTTTTACATTAACTCCACACAGGAGGCCCTGAGGGAAATTATTTCCCTCAGGGCCTATGTCATCTGGGATGCTGTGTGGAGGGTGTTTTATTTATTACCGCAAACGCCATTAAAACAAGAAAAAGGATATTTAAGCGACTTTCCAGTACTTTGCGCAACTTAATTGTGACTTTCAGGTAAAAATTGTCACTTGAGCGTTACGTAGCGTTTATGGGGGGGGGAGGGTGGAACGGATAAACGTTACGGCGCGTTACATGGGGGGAGGGGGGGTCAAAAATTGTGTTACGTAATACTTGAACGCCCCCTTTCAGGGGTAGCTTTGGAGTAAAAAAATAAAATTAGACCGGCATGCGCGGTCATCTTAATTATTTTCCCCTGTTACAATACGGGCCAATCACAACCATGTAATGTTGCCACAATCGTGCCCGGTACGCTCTCAGCAAGTAAGATCGTACCTCAAACTAAGAATTTTTAATAGGTAAGTCTTTTTGAGTACAAAAAAAAAGTTAGAATTTCGGAAAAAGTTGTTAACCTTTTTTACTCCTACCATCATGTAGAATCACCTCTCGAAGTTAATGCACTTTACCCCCGGATAGCCTGTATTGCATATTTACTAGATTGCACTGACAGTATAAAGATATTAATTAATATTAATAAGTGTATTTGTGGCACATTCCAGAGTGGAAGATACTCTCAGTATCGCCTTGGTGAAAGATCACCATTCAGAATTGAAATGTCGCTTGAATTGCTTTCAGCTGTGTTTGGTGATCAGATCTGAAGAGCCAGGTAATTCCCCACCTTCCTCTTCACTATCTCCTTCCTCTCCCTTCTACTACGGGGGCGTTCAAGTATTACGTAACTCAATTTTTGACCCCCTTTCCCCCCCCTAAACGTTACGTAACGCCCAAGTAACAATTTTTACCTGAAAGTACCATTTTTCTTGTTTTAATCGCATTTGCGGTAATAAATAAAACAAGAGATTTCGAGAACGAAAAGGGTTGCCAACTTGGAAGATTTTAATTCCCTAGTTTTTTTATAGTTGTTCGAACCCCCCCCTCCCCCCCCCCCAAGCGATGCCATGGTATCACTGGCTCCAGATGGCAGCGGTTGGAATTCTTGTCTGGTATTCACATTAAAAATATATATACTTATGGCACATCGTTCATTTCAGTATCGCCCTGGTGAAAAGACAGCTACTTGGAATTGAAATGTTTTTTCACAGCAACGATTCTCTCCATAGGAACATCCCGTGAAAAGAACCCAGTTTCTCAGCTTGCTGTGGGTTTTAGGTACTAACTAACCATCACACCGTTTCCGCAGGGGTAGGCAGAGAGGACGGACCACCAAGCAACTCGGTCTTGGCACATACTCTTTGCCTCATTCACATTCATACATACTCCCCTATTATTCTGACTCTTGACATGGTCCAACTCAAGTATCTGATTCACTTGATTGTGCCGTGTGTTCCTCGGGCGTCCCCGGCTTCTTCTACCATTCACATCATGTATCCTTTTTTCATTCGCTCTACATGCCCAAACCATCTGAGGGTCCCTTTCTTAATCTTACTCATTGCGTTCTTTGCGGATCTCCACATATCTCACACGATCATACACGGTTTTACCACACATAAGCCTCAGGGATCTCATTTCAATAGCATTCAGTCTACTTTAATCCTTCGTCTGCCAGTTCCATGCCTCACTGCCTCACATCAGGGTAGGTACCAGGACTCCATTGTGGACTGCTAGCTTCGCTTCTTTGGACAGTATTTTATTAGCACCAACGGCATTCAGTCCTCCATGAATGGAGTTACCTGCATTTACCCTTCTTTCAATATCACTACTTTAGTAGGTTTTAGTTACTTGATCATCATATTGTACATACCTTCAGATCTCATTTCAACAGCATTCAGTCTACTTTAATCCTCACTGCCATACATCGGGGTAGGTACCAGCACTCCATTGTGGACTGCTAGCTTGGCTTCTTTGGACAGTGTTTTATTAGCACCAACGGCATTCAGTCCTCCATTAATGGAGTTACCTGCATTTACCCTTCTTTCAATATCACTACTTTAGTAGGTTTTAGTTACTTGATCATCATATTGTACATACCTTCAGATCTCATTTCAACAGCATTCAGTCTACTTTAATCCTCACTGCCATACATCGGGGTAGGTACCAGCACTCCATTGTGGACTGCTAGCTTGGCTTCTTTGGACAGTGTTTTATTAGCACCAACGGCATTCAGTCCTCCATTAATGGAGTTACCTGCATTTACCCTTCTTTCAATATCACTACTTTAGTAGGTTTTAGTTACTTGATTATCATATTGCACATACCTTCATGATCTTAATAGGTGTGAAAAATAAAACATGTAAATTCAAATCAATTTTTTTATATTTTAAATCATAAAAATAGACAATATAACATTTCCTAAAGCATAAATTGTGTTTTAAATTTCAATAATAATTTTAGTTTATTAGGAACATTTAAAAGCGCCCTTCAGGTGATTTTTCACAAAAACGGCGCTATACAAATTATCCAATTATTATTATTATTAACAAAAGTTATATGAGTAGATGTAACAAGAGAAAGAGTAAAAGCTTATAACAAATAATACACACTAGTATTTATTTAATTATCGAACAAAGCAAACATTTTGTGGCTTGACATCATAGAAACAAAAAAATTCTTTGTTTAAAACCACTTTATTTGATTTATATTCTACGACCGGTTTCGGTACATCTCAACCTTCATCAAGACAATAATTTATTCATATCACTATTTTGCTTTTTAAGCTCAAACTCATCAATGACTTGTGTAAATATGTTAGAAGAGCATGTTGCTCTCTGTGAGGTACGAAGAGTAAAAAACGACATTTGTGGAATAACGTTGTATGAAATTTTCATATACAACATTTTTCCACTAATTCAGCATTAATTCTAGAAATAAACTCTAATTTAATTGCCTTTTTCGAGACTTCATTTTAAAGTCTTAAGAATTGTGTGTTTATTGTATTTTAAATAAGTGTTATGAAACGTAAGTGGTATAATTTTTTTCCATTTTTCTCGGAACAAGATTATTGTTGGATACAACATTTTTCCGGGCAAGGACTCAATTATAATTTGTGGCTCCATCTCCAATACGACAACATATATAAAAAAAAATTATATAAAACAATAAATAAGAAATAAAAAATTATTTTAAGGAGCTTATTCTGGTGGTAATTGGAGACATAAACATTAAGACAAGATATCAGAATTTAGTAAAAATAAAATAGGTAATAAAGTTCAAAACAGAATTACTTGTAAAACAACAACACTAAAATTTCAATCGTGACATTCCGTTTATAAGAAAAATTCAGAAAAAAATGTTTTTTTTTTTCAATGTATATTAATTATACCTGTAGTCGTGGTTGAGAAGTAAATTAAAAAAAAATCACAACATGTTCTCGTCGTCTTAGTAGACAATTATATAACATTACAGAGCAAAATTTCGACCACCATAACACGGGCATCAAGCCTAGAATGGTGCTCGAAAAATCCACCAATTATGTAACCATTATATTTATGCAATGAATAAAGAAAGAAAAATTGATTGAAATAAGAAAGTATAAAAATAAAAAGTAAATGAAGCAAATTAAAGAATAATTTTTTTTTTTAATAAGTGTAACAATTTAACAAATGCAGAATTCTACTACACTGTTTGCTCGGAGAATAAACTTTATTTAATACAATACCAGCATATTCAGTCTTCAAGTAAGAGAGATCTGACAATATTCAGTTTCAAGATAACTTACAATTAGGTATGACAATGTCCAGTTTCTAGATTACACAACAATCTGACAATATCCAATTTTAATATTACAGAACAATCAGAAATCATCAAATTTCAAAATTACGGAACAGCCTGACAATATTCATAAAGATCTGACAATATCCAATTTCAACATTACAGAACAATCTGACGGTATCTAATTTCAAGATTACGTAACAATTTGACAATATTCAGTATCAAAATAACAATAGAGATCTGACAATATTCAGTTTCAAGAAAATAATAGAGAACTGACAATATTCAGTTTCAAGATAACAGAGAGACCTAATCACAATCAGTTTCAAGATTGCAAAATAATCAAACTAAATATTAAGTTTCACAATTAAACGACAAGACAATATTCAAAATGACGAGACAGTAATAAGTTAGTTACTTATAAGATAACGGAAAGGTTTGATCACGTCATTCAGTTTCAAGATTTCAAAATGACGAGACAATATTTAGTTTCAAGATTGCAAAATAGCAAAACAACATTCAGTTTCAAGATTTCAAAATGACGAGTTAGTAACTTACAAGATAACATAAAGATTTGACCACATCATTTAGTTTCAAGATTGCAAAATAGCAAAACAATATTCAGTTTCAAGATTTCAAAATGTCGAGTTGTAACTTACAAGATAACATAAAGGTTTGACCACATCATTTAGTTTCAAGATTGCAAAATAGCAAAACAATATTCAGTTTCAAGATTGCAAAATAGCAAAACAATATTCAGTTTCAAGATTGCAAAATAGCAAAACAATATTCAATTTCAAGATTTCAAAATGTCGAGTTAGTAACTTACAAGATAACATAAAGATTTGACCACATCATTTAGTTTCAAGATTGCAAAATAGCAAAACAATATTCAGTTTCAAGATTTCAAAATGTCGAGTTAGTAACTTACAAGATAACATAAAGGTTTGACCACATTATTCAGTTTCAAGATTTCAAAATGTCGAGTTAGTAACTTACAAGATAAGGGAACGTACCCATACTACGTGACACGTTTAGGGGGGGGGGGTCTTCAAAATGTCACGCTCCATACAAATGAGCGGCGGGTTGCTTAGGATTTTGGTCACCGGGGGGGGGAGGTTAAAAATTGCAAAAAGTTGGTCACGTAGTATGGGTACGTTCCCTAACATAAAGATTTGACCACACCATTTAGTTTCAAGATTGCAAAATAGCAAAACAATATTCAGTTTCAAGATTTCAAAATGTAGAGTTAGTAACTTACAAGATAACATAAAGGTTTGACCACATCATTTAGTTTCAAGATTACAAAATAGCAAACAAAACAAAACAAAAGTTTCAAGATTTCAAAATGATGAGTTAGTAACTTACAAGATAACATAAAGGTTTGACCACATCTTTCAGTTTCAAGATTGCAAAATAGCAAAACAGTATTTAGTTTCAAGATTTCAAAATGACCAGAAACCAGAAACACCATGTAAAAGTGGAAAATGATAGCAGGCTGTAATTGATATTCAATTCGACATAGATATCCCAACTACAGAATTAAAGAAAGTCAGTTTGGTGAGTGGTCGTGAAGAATTGATAGAATTGATTTTATTACAAATCCGATGCTAGCAAAAGGAGCTTCAGTTTGTGGGTCTCATTTTGCAAAACGTAATAAACACACGGTAAACGGCGCAATAGAAAAATAAGTCTTGCCAACACTACATCTTCCCGGCATTCGAAAATTCACAGATTCACTAAGCCAACTCAAAAAGGGAAAAGGACTAAGTCAAATGAAAGTTATGGCGACGAAAATGCAGGTGATAATCTCTCATTCGTTATTACAATGTTGTTTTAAATGTTTCATTTTTTTGTTGTTTGCCTAAAACTGAATTTATTTCTCATTGTAGATCCCAACTCGCCCCCAACTCCCAACAGCATTAAGTATTATGATGCCTTAAGGGACCACGATTACGTCAAACATCAAAAAGGTATTTAATCTTAAATTGCATCATTATTCATTTTTATATTTATTCAGATTTAATCGGCATACTCCATGTTGTTTGCTGGGGACAGCTGTGGAAATTATTGCAAATCGTATAATCGCAAATGGTATAACCCTACGGCTTGTTCACAAACTTTGGTTAATTATATTGATTTCAGTGCATAATGACTTCCCAAAGGCCATCGGTGTGGTTGTTCCTGCCAAGGGGGGGGTTATATTTCTTGATATCAGACCAGCATTTCGCACAAACAATAGTATAGGCCCCTTGAGGTGATTTTCCACGAAAACGGCGCTATATAAATTAGCCAATTATTATTATTATTATAGGTAAGTCTACGAACAGAAACAAAGGGGGTTTCGGTTTTCTGATTAGTCGGCGCATGGGCGGCCGACTGGCGCAGGCGTGCCGACAAGAATGTTTGTTTGTCAATGTATCAGGCCGAACATAGTGAAGGCAGGTTCAGATTTGTGTCCGTGCGAGGCGGCGGACAGTGGACGAAGTGGAACAAATTAAGTGGTTTTAGCAAACTTTATTGTTTTAAATATTTATATATTTTTTTAGTGTAGCAGGATAGTTTCTGCACTTTATGTGTTTATTTAAATATGTCAATTGCGCTTGACGGAAGTTTGGCAAAGCCGCAAAGTGTGTCGCAAATTTGATGTTCGGCATCGCGTTTTTCCGTTCTCTCCTACGCGTGAGCAGAGACGGTTGTGTATATGACATTTAGATATATATACAAAAGTTTTTTATGTCCGACATTCTTCAGGGTATTCTCTATTTAATTCACTAAATTATATATCAACATCACATGTGTGTGAGATTTGAACTAACATCTAATGTTCCACTATGTTAAAATGCTTATTTCAATTAGCATTTAGAAACAAGGCATCGTTTGTTCCCATTTATGAATATATACATATTATAAACTGAAGTTTCACCTTTTATTTCATATATGAATTGTGATAATCTTTTGTCCTTCCTTGAACAATTTTGTTATTTTCAAGAAGGCCTATATGCATTCCCCGGAGAGAATTATTCTAGGTATTAAATAGACAGGGTGTATTAAATGCCACTTCTGTGAAATGAAAGAAGTTTTTAATTAATTACTGTTATGTGCAACACATATAGCGTCGAAAAACGTTTGACATTCACAATGTTCCCCTAGATTGAGAAGCCTCTGCCAGCTTTCACGGTGGTCGCTAGTGGACAAGCCTATATAAGGCCCAGCCGGCTTGACTCTGTCTCTTTTACCTTCCGCCTTCCGAGTTTTTAACAGTTACACCATGTAATCGGCCATTCCTATAGGCCGGAGGCCCTGGCCTGCCCGGCAAGTTGCGTTGTTATACTTGCACGCCGGTTGCTGATTGTTATTTATAATTAACCGAGTTCTCATACCCGCATTTATTATTGTTGAGAACATGTGCAGTGAATTCGAAGGCACGTGTCCATTCCTACAACCAGGCGCGGCCGGTGCCTCAAATTGTAGGTGGTTCACCAAGCCATTCATCAAAAACGAAAGGTTGATATTATATTTTCAAAAAAATCTAGACATCTTGCATAATTTTACATTATTTACTATCTAAAAATATCATGTAACTCTAATAGTAAAAATATCGTGCGATGTAAAAACATGCTGATGTCTACAAAGACATTACATACTTGATGTCTAGAGTTTAATAAAGTATCCTATGCTTGCAAAGTCGTGTTTTCTCCATAGAGATATACAATTTCTCCAATCATAAAAATTCTGAATAAAAATGCGTATATGGGAATTGACCTGCCAGGTAAGTAGGTATGTTTTATGTATCTGTTTGTAAATTTATATAATAAAAATACGTATAGCCTAGGAACTCATAATAAATTGTACAACGCAACATAACTAAAACGGCGCTCTAGTAATTATCCAATTATTATAGAATTATTCTGGTATCAATATTTTTAGAAGCATTTTACACTCCATTACTATTGATATTACATCTATTAGAAGATTAGTGGAAAGGGCGGGTGGTGGGTGTGATATCCATTTAAAAATAATCAACCTTCCAAAGATAACCATAATAACGCAATAATCCAATAATAATTAAGACACAAGAAACGTTTCACTCTGCGGCGGGGATCGCCAATATCGTCATTTAACTGTCGTTACTGACCTGTGAAGTTCGCAATGGGTGACAAAAAAATAATTATGTCAAAAAGGTACACCCCAAGGGCTCGAACAAGATAATGTCACACGAGACGCATAGCTGACCCTTTGACTAATGGTTACATTTTAGAAGAGAAGTATTATTACTTAATATTATCTTGTTCAAACCTTACTATCACTGGAAGCAAATCTTCGGAATATTTCGGAAGAATGCCGAAGCTCTTCGGGTCGGCCGGGCGCCGCGCGATCAGCCGATTTTTAGTGTGACATGTATCTGACGTTTTGGGATTTTTTACTACGAGCATCATTCGAATTATGGGGCGCCTAGCTCTGGCGCACGGTTTAGGCATTGTACCTACCTCGATTCCTCGGTCCTAGCGGGTAGCGGGTAGACGCCGTAACTGGCGTGGGCGGGTGAGAACAATGCGTTTATTTGGCCGTAATACATTGTTAATTGTTAGATTGAAAAATAATTATAATTAAATTTAAAGATTGTGCTCAATTTTATCAATTTTATAAATAAACACATTACGTAGAAATACGATGAGTTATAAAATGATGTTCAATTTTTTTGGCGGTTCAGCGCACCATTGCACGTTAGCGCCAGCCGCGCCTGCCTACAACACTGATCCAGAGTTGGTGCAGATCCCAAGTCGCCTGTTGCCTAGCTTCCGTCTGATGACGTCGAAAGCTAGCCCTCCATCGCAGATGCAGTCAACCAAGAACAAGGTACCTTCATAACTCATTAGTAATTGAGCCTAACTTCCAGATTAGAGTCGTTCAAGCCATCTCAGTAACTTAAACAGGCCTTAAAATGTATTTCTCGATTGTGTTCTAAGCTTGTAATGTAAATAAACCCTTGTGTACTATTTCTAGAGTTTAATTGTGTTCACAACCTACCTACCCGAGTTCTTATTAACATAGCCCTGACCCCTGAGATAAAAGTCCATGCTCGACGATGTTGATAGTAGTAAGGCGTTCTAGCCGCTGTTTGTACCATTACTATCACGGTAATCCCGTGCCTTCAATCTTGATAACTTAGCATTACCTAACACAAAAATACCACATGGTGGCATGTTCGAAAATTTTAAGCCCTACATTTTACAAAACTGAACAGTATTTTTCACTATAATCGATGAAGAAATGGAGAAAAAGCCGCAGTTATTATTGTGAGGTTTGAAAAACGTAATTTAGAGTGGTTGCAAGAAAGTGGTTCTAGATCAAGGAAGAAAAAAAGTGCATGGTCTGTTAGAGTCTCGCACTCTTGATGAACTCCAGTTAGCAGCAGAAATGAGTTTGCACACATGTACAAATGGGGCTGCGACGGTTATGGTAGTCAGTCACTACAAGCAGAGGTATAGTGATGGAGAATATCATGATGACTCTAATCTCCCTGCAACGTCGTAGGTGCCACTTCAGCTCAACAGCGAAGGAAACTCAAGAAGTAAAATAAGTATTATATGGCAAAACCCACGGTCTTCATCTAGAAGGTACTGCACCAATCAGATCACAATTTAAAAAAGAAACTCCCGAGATAATAAGAAATGAATTTGCATTTTGCGACCACTTCCTAAAAAAAAGGTTCTGTTTACCTGCTGAAGTTTTAAGTCTACTAAAAATTCGTCCAATGGTTCTGGAAATTTGTGTGATGATTTAGACTCCAACGACAACGGAGACACCTTTAGCACTTAGATCAAGGGTGGCCAAACCGCGGCCCGCATGCGGCCTGCTAGGTGTCTACTTGTGGCCCGCAGAGCATATGCACACTTTTTTTTCTTTTAGTGTACATAAAACCACCACAAGAACATTCCAACGTGCGTAGTTCGTACCATATCCCATAAATGAAAGTATCTCAGTACATTGATTCGACTATCGTGACAAGTTCTTCTATGGTATATACGTGTTAACAAACAATCACAGTTAAAGGAGAAATTCAATCAGGTTGGTTTGGAAGAGTTTTACAAAACATATTTGGACAAGGATAAATATCCTGCATTTTACAAACATGCTCTTTATCGATGATTTCGCTATTTGAAGACTTAACGTGTGAACAGATTTTTAGTCGAATGAAGCATATTAAATCTCAAATGAGAACACGATCACTGATGAGCATTTGGAAAACTGTTTGCGTGCTGTAGCAACAACATCAATGGTTATCAACATTGATGCACTTAGTTCTGACAAACAAAATCGCATGTATCACTAAAATTTATTATATTTTGTTTATTTTTTAGTATTTTTTTTTGTATTGCCCAACTCTAATCTAATAAATATGATTGATTCTCATTTTGGTTATATTATCTTTAAAACACGGTATATTTCGTGTTATCTTTGAATAATCAAAGAAATTTTGTTGTGCGGCCCGGTAGGAAATCTAATTTCTAAAATCTGGCCCGGCTGCTGAAAAGGTTGGCCACTCATGACTTAGATTTTCTACCATTTTTCGATTAAAATATGTGTGTACCTAATTATTGCCAGTCTTTTTGTGTTCATAGATGTGAAATATAATATGTAAAATTTAAAATGAATATGTTTTATTTGCCTAGGTATTTGTATATCTCCCAAATGTATTATGTTGTTGTAAAAAAAAAAAAAATTGAAAATAGTTATTACTCATTAATGAGATCAAAAAAAAAATTGTGTTTTTTCTTCATTCCGTCCACTGTGACGCACCGATAAACTTTACCGGAATGAATTTTAAATTCCTGCTCGTCGGTGACGCCGGTCAGTGAAACAATGTCCTCTACAACACAGGTGAACTCCTAGTGTAGAGGACAATATATTACACCTTCGTAATGTAAATGTACTAAGAATAAATAAACAAATGTTGCAAAGTGCTTGTTTTTTGGCATGTTTTCATGGATTTTGGATCCTTTCATGATTTGGTGTCCTCTATGGTCACTTCCGTAGTTATTTCAAAAAACCATGTCGAACATGTCATTAATTAACAAAAGTGTGTACTTTTGAGTGGTGTACGATTTTTAGCATGAGTCACACGGGGAAATCCTGAAATCAGGAATGTAATTCAAACGTCGTGGCAATACTGGTGAAGCTTGCTTTGAAGGGAATATGATATCGAAATCAGTGACCTATTAATTGCCGCTGTATTCAACAAATTGCCAATCTGGGAAATGTTGTTGACAAGTGCTGAAAATAAATTTGTGCGGAAATGAAAGACAGTAAGTGCACACTGATAACATTTTGAAATAAACTCAAATGTCACAAGTGAATTCCTCTCAGACATGTACATAAAGCCCGCCTTCCACTGCGAGCGGAGCGGACCCCGTACGAACTCCGCTCGACTAGCGAACGTTAACTGCATACACGTGCTTCTTCGTGAAACGAGTTAAATAGGTTCGCACACCATCGCCGACTACTTTCTAGCAGACTCCGCTCAAGAACTGTAGCCAATTCAGTTGCCTCGCTGCATTTTTGTCGAGATGGAGGTGTTTATTGAAGCCTTTCGCCAATTTTCGTGTTTATATGATATGACTAGCAAAGAATGTTGCAAAGTCGACAAAAAGGATGCGGCTTGGAAAACCATCATTGAGATGAAATTGCCTGAAATAAGAAAGTAAAAAAATAAATTCATTGCATTTTTTTAAGCAAACGTTTCTTCATTGCACAAAAAAAAATCATCCTAACTAGAATCAGTACTTCAAATCACAGAAATCACTCTGTTCACTTCGAGACGGAGCGTCAATGACTAGTTTTCAATGGAAGGGCAAAACTATTTCTAATTTTTTGTTGACATCGCTCCGCTCGCCTCGCTCATTTCTCGCACGGGCAGTGGAAGGCAAACACCTATCTTCTTAGCGACTCTTTTTTGGTGAAAGGACGAAGCTATTTCTCTCATCTCCAACCCCGCTCAGCTCGACTCTTTTCCACTCGCAGTGGAAGGCGGGCTTTACATTTTATCATGTTCTCCAGAGGTATTTTTCATAATTAAAGATAAGAAATCATGGCTTTACCGTCTGCATTGTATGAAGCTGATAAATACTAGGGGAAAGTGGTTACCCTTCGTACGCGGGGCACATTCGTACAGTTAGTATAACAGAAAAACTAAACAGCACACAATAGACATACCGGCCGCCATGTTGCTAGCAGAGTGTCAAAGCACTTCGATGAAATCTTAAAAAGATTTAGACAGATATTCAATTCGACATAGATACCCCAACTAGGGTTGCCATCTGTCCGGCTTTAGCCGGACATGTTTGGCTTTTTTAGGTCGTGTCCGGCCAAATATTTATATGTCCGGCTTTCGTTAGGCTTTTTTGGTTCGCGCGGGTTTTGTCTTCCGAACTTCAGAAATTACCGGAATATTACTTTCAAAGAGTTTTCTCTTTAATAAACACCCAGTGGACCAAGGAACGCAATAAATTGCAAACAATTGCTAAGATGGTGTACACATTGTATAATTTAAAAATGACATGTCAAGGATTTTGTTAAATGATTTCCAAAGAAAACGACGTTTTGGATAAAGTAGGTAAAAACGCCAAATGTACAAAATGGTAGATTTTTGTAATTTTTGAATAATTTGGAGAAGTCGAGATTTCATTTTAATTTATTTTTTTCGTTTTTTGTCCACAAAGATAAATATGTTTCACTTTATATCTATACATATAACGAAAAAATTTAGTCAACTGTTTAACCAGAAAAAAGGTATGTTTTGTTTTATAAGTTTATTATGTCTACAGACAGAAGACTCAATATTTTTTTATTTTTTTATTGACATTATATTCTATACAAAAGTCAACTGATGACAAGGATAAGACTGATTAATGATTGTTGTTATTAAATTGGTTAATGCGTGATTAATAAACAACTGTAACTTGTAACAGATTTTTTATTATTATGTATAAAAGTTATGTCAGAAATTATGTACGTACGTCCGGCTTTTAGCGCAAAATGTCCGGCCTTTCAGAGCGCAGAGTCAGGCTTTTTTATTTTAGAAGATGGCAACCCTAACCCCAACTGCATAATTAAAGAAAGTCAGTTTCGTGAGAGGTGTTGCCAACTTAGTGGAATTTCCACTAAAACTGGTGGTTTTCGTACTTCAGTTAGTGGTGAAATATTTATTTTAGTGGCTGGTGGATTTTTCTAGCGGTTTCGAAAATTGTTGTTTCGTTACTAAAACTACAATCACTCAGCCACTAATATATTTGATCTTATACATACTTCTTCGTTCTACTTTATTTAGGATTACCAAAGGAAGAGGAAGAAATGATGCGGCATCGGTGCATAACGTTTTTAGTCACTCTAATATTGAAGAAAAAAAAAAGAGGTTACCAGAAAATATGGCACTGATGAAAAAAATTTCCCGAATAACACTAGAATGTTTGAAAATATTGTACACTTCTTAGTAAGAAGCCAGGTAGAGTAAAATTCGCCCATTTGGTCCCCATTGTATTATGGAAATGCGATTAAGTACCGGTTATCATTTATTTAAATCTATGGTTAAACCGCGTTATGGCCACATTGGTCACGTGACCAATGTAGTTCTTCCAACTACCGTCGGAGAGTGACACCATTCCAGCTACTGGCCTCGGCCCGAAAACACGATCGTAATAATTACTTAATTTCATTTCCATTCTTTTCCCACGATGTACAATAACTGTAAATACATCTGACAAAGACGAAATAAATTATGCAACGTGGAGGATTCTTTTACTGATATAATACACGCAAATCCCTTCCTTGGAGGCCGAGTAAGTATTCCGACGACAACGAATAAGATCCCCCACAGTATAAAATACATTCCGACAATATAGAAAGGGTGCACCACAAATTTCTAAGATTTGTTCAAAATATTAACTATGTCCTTTTGATGAAACAACTCAACTTAATTACGCTGTCAGATAGGCGGATCATCTCTGACCTTGTACTATTAAATGAAATCATTAATAATTGCATTGACAACCCTGAAATTCTCGCCAAAATAAAGTTTTACGTACCGACCAGAAATACGAGGCAAAGTGACCTTCTTCTGTGACAATTTTAAAACAAACTATGAGGCTCATACACCTATAAATAGGTTACATAATTTTGGAAATAAATTTGGGAATATTGTAGACATGTTTGCAGATTCTGTATCAGTTATAAAACAAAGTCTTTATAATTACTTTAATGAAATGTATGATTTTAATTTTAATTAATTTTATTTTTTACTATTAATTTAATCATTATATATTGTGAACTACGTACCTGCCTAACTATTTTTATCTATCTTCGTAAAAACCCACTAGGGCGTAAATAAATAAATAAATAATGGCTCAGTTCAATAAAAGTGCAGAACATATAGCAACAGTCGATGACCAGTGGCGTCAAATTCATTTATTGAATTGGATTGAGACTAAAAACACAAAAAATTTTTGGAACGAAGTATTGAATTTTAAAGATGCTAAGGAGGGCCGAGGTTTAAGGAATTAACGACTTTTGCGATTAGTCTCCTAATACGGCCTCATTCTAAGGACGATGTTGAGAGACTATTTAGCAGTATGAATATAATAAAAAACAAACAGAGGAATAGAATGAAGTTAAATCTTATAACTGCTATATTGTACTAATAATTTCTAAACTTATTTTCTTCTATTAGACTTTATTTTAGTGGAAAATTTAGCGAGTGCGAGTGTATTACTATATTTTTAAGTGGTTTTCTGGTGGATTTAAAGGTTGAATCTTTGTTTTTTTTTTTTTTACATGTATACCTCACAAGAGTCTCAACTGCTCCCGTCTGGAGCCAGTGGGACTATGGCATCCCCAATTGGGGTATGTTGTGAGTCTGAAGGTGATGGGAAAGGGAAGGAGATGGGGAAGAGGGAGGTGGGGAAGTACCTGGCTATTCAGATCTAGTCACCAAACACGGCTAATGCCATTTCAAGCAACGTTTTAATTCTGAATGGTGGTCTTACACCAGGGCGATACTTAGAGTATCTTCCACTCTGGAACGTGCCGCAAATATACCATAATATTATTTTAAATGAATAAATTGTGAAATAACACAAATTAATCAAATAAAATTTATTCACCATGCCGGGATTCGATCCCGCGACCTTCGGAGTGCTAGTCAAGAGCCTTACCGCTGGACTATGCCGGCCGTCTGGTGAATCTGGTGGAAAGCTGGTATAATAACTGTTGGCAACACTGTTCGTGAGTGGTCGTGGAGAATTGATAGAATTGATTTTATTACAAATCCGATGCTAGCAAAAGGAGCTTCAGTTTGTGGGTCTCATTTTGCCATACGTAGTAAACACACGGTAAACGGCGCTATAGAAAAATATGCCTTGCCAACACTACATCTTCCAAGCATTAGAAAATTCACAGATTCCCTAAGCCAATTCAAAAAGGGAAAAGGACTAAGTCAAATGAAAGTTATGGCGACGAAAATGCAGGTGATAATCTCTCATTCGTTATTACAATGTTGTTTATGTTTCATTTTGTTGTTGTTTACCTAAAACTGAATTTATTTCTCATTGAAGATCCCAACTCGACAAAATCGCACAGCATTAAGTATTATGATGCCTTAAGGGACCACAATTACGTCAAACATCAAAAATGTATGTAATCTTAAATTGCATAATTATTCATTTTTATATTTATTCAGATTTAACCGGCATACTCCATGTTGTTTGCTGGGGACAAAGCTGTGGAAGTTATTGCAAATTGTATAATCGCAAATGGTATAACACTATGATTTGTTCACAAACTTCGGTTGATTATATTGATTTCAGTGCATAACGACTTCCCAAGGGCCATAGGTAGGGCTGCCACCTCTCTACGAGTCTACGGGTTTGCATGGTGCATGTCCGGGCTACGGGTTTAACATCAATATCTCCGGGTCAGACCGGGCGATGGCAGCGAAGCTCATTTTGCAATACGTAGTAAACACACGGTAAACGGTGCAATAGAAAAATTGCCAACATTACATCTTCCCGGCATTAGAAAATTCACAGATTTAATTTTGAAATTATTATGAAATTATTTCGAAATTAAAATCTGTATTTAGTTTAATTAAACATGTATCCCTTATAAAAAAAGGAACCTTACAATGAATAAGCAATTATAATCATTTACTAAGTCCCCACTTTTATATCCAGTGTAATTTTCATAATACCTTCAAAAAGTAACTTTGTAAAGATAAAGCAATTAGATTCATTTACTAAGTCATTGCTTTTGTATCCAGTGTAATTTTCATAATAATTTCGATATTAAAATATGTAATTAGTTTAGACCATTCCCACTCCAATGTAAACATGTATCCCTTCAAAAAGACCTTATAAAAATTACTCCGAAGAGATGATGTCTATTGCCATTGATTTGGTTTAAAAAAAAAATTAATTCTTATGATGCAGAGAGGCAATTTGGTATCCCCCGTAGGACAATTGAAAAAAGGATAAAAAATTTACACACCGATAAACCTAGACCTAGGTTCAGATTCACGGAGGAAGAAGAATCTAAATTTGTTAAAGTGTTAATAGCCGCTTCAGAATTCGGTATGCCTTTGGCGCATTTGGAATTTCGTACGGTTGTTTATGAATACCTAACACAAAATAACAGAGTATACAGGGTGTAACAGGACGTGCCCGAGGGATTTTAACCATCGATTCCTGACATTATTTGGAGTAAAATATGTCAACGAAATTTTGGTGTTCGGTGATAACGTTGTTGTCTCGTTTAATATATTCTATCGGTTTTGACATATTTTTGCTGTATGAAAGACGACACAATGAAAAAATGCAACGTGTCAGTGAAGTGCCTAGATATTTAATATTTATTGAACAGCTAAATAATACTATTTTGTAGGAGACTACTATATACTTGAAATCTATTATTGTCGTGCATTGTAAAAATTTACCTACATTATGAAAGAAATTGACAGTTATGATTATTTGAGAAAACATAAATTAACATTAAAGTAAACTTTTCAGGTTTGCGAGCTGCATTTTAGAAAGGAGGACATAATTACAGCCAGTGTTCACACCAACATACAAACTGGAGAGCAATATATAATGAAATACAAGAGGGTCCGGGAGCTATCCCGTCAATTCTGCCAAATTGTCCATCGTACCTGTCAGCGACTCCAACATTATCCCGAGAAAGTGTGGACTCAAAGAAAAGTAGGAAAGAAATTCTTATTTTACAAACAGCAGTAGAAAAGAGCATAGTTTCTAATGCAGTCTTTGAATCTCAGAACCATTTTTCAACTATTAATGAATTTCTAGGTTGCATTGACAAACATAACTTCCCAACTGATTGTATTACCGTGAAAAAAGAAAGTTCCGTAGTATTTTTTTATCTTGCGTCAACTCCATTTCCAAAAGTCATTGCATCTGCCGTTGTCGATGTAAATTTACAGTTGAGTTTATTTGTTGAATGCATAGAATTAAAACAATTAGGTGAAAAAAAAATTCCACAGCAAATAAACAATTACAATGAACTTAATACTATTTTATTATCAATTCAGTCCTTCAAAAATGTTTCTGACAATGCTATAGATACTGTATTAGAAACTGTGGTCCATTTACTAAGTGAAATTGATAACTTATTAACAGATGATACTAAAAAGCAGAAAAAAATTCAATTTTTAACGGAACAATCACAATTATTAAATCGAAAATCAGGGGCTGCAAGATATTCACCATGTTTTGAAGTCTTCGGTAGCATTCTGTACTCTATTTCACCCCATTCATATAAATTCCTACGAGGCTCAGATCATCTAACGTTTCCCCATCCTAGAACTTTGAGAAGAGTTTGCTCCAAGTTTCGTACAAACCCACTAAATGAACAGAGTGACAGTAATTTTTTGTTGTTTATGAAAAATAAATTTAAATTGTTAACGAAAAGGGATTTAACTGTAACATTGATGATAGATGAAATTCACATAAAGCCATATTTAGATTACAGCGGAGGCAGCATTTTGGGAATAGCTTACAATAGTGAAAACACAGCTACTACTGCACATGTCTTTATGATTCAAAGTTTACTCTCTCGATACAAAGAAGTAGTCCATATACTCCCCGTTAAAACTATGAATGCTGCACAATTGTTTACTATTATTAAAAAAATTATAATGGGTCTTCAACAGATAGGTTTTAATGTTTTGTGTGTAGTTAGTGATAATAATTCCATTAACAGAAAAGCTATGATGTCTTTCAGCACTCCCCCGCAACTGAAAACTGTCTACTGTCACTGTCATCCATCCAATGAAAGTTTACCTTTATTTTATGTTTTAGATTCTGTCCACATATTCAAATGCATAAGAAATAATTGGATTAATCAGAAAGACAGTCAACAAGTATTATCATTTCCACACTTGGAAGATCGTACGTCAGAATCAGTAGCTGCGTTTTCTTCCATAAAACGACTTCATGAATTAGAATGTAAAAATTTAGTCAAGTATGCTTACGGATTAACAATGAAATCTCTTTGCCCGAGTTCTTTTGAAAGACAAAACGTGAAGCTTGTTCAAAATGTGTTTAATGAATTTGTTGAGCAGGCATTGATGATTCTAGGTGAGCAACATAATATTCCCCATTTTGCAACAACTGCTCATTTCATATATTTAATTCGCACATGGTGGAATTCCTGTCAATGTCAAAACTCCATTCAAGGGAATACGATTGCGAAATCCCCTTCAACAACCACTTTCTCTTAAACCTGGTGAAGAAAATGTAGCATTTTTGGAAAAATTTATTAAATGGTTAGATTCATGGAAAGCTTCAAATAATAATTTTAATTCACTGACAAGAGAAACTCACTTAGCTATTACACACACAACCCGTGGTCTTTTAGAAATGGCTGAATATTGTATAAATACTTTACAGTTCAAATATTTTCTTCCGGGCAAAATTCAAACAGATGCATTAGAAGCCAGGTTTGGTAAGTATAGAACTATGGCAGGTTCACAATATTTAAACTCAATCAGACAAATATTTGAAGTGGAGTCAAAGTTGAGGATTCAAGATCTTTGTTTTTTTGTTTTTGAAATTTTTATTTAGATGTACGTAAATATTTTCATACATCTAGTGGGAAAATATTTATAAAAATACAATTTACGAAGTAGGTACAGTAATATTTACAAATACATTTTAAAAAAGAATACTAAATAAAAAAGATGGCTAGACCAAAATACATTATAAAAGAATAAGATATGAGAATAACATTGGTAAATAAACAAAAACTATTTTTTACATATAATGCACATATCCTACGAAAAGTGCTGAGACTTGAGGCTTCCTTTACGACATCTGCTACCTTTAACGTTGTTTTCATCTGCATTTGGTCGTATACAGATTGACATTGTTGATTGTGAACCTGACAATGAACCCCAGGCCTGTACCAGTTCAAATAAGCAACCAAATTTCTCTTTTTCTGGATTATATAAAACATTTACTGAGAAAGATTTCCAGCAAGCAGAAGCCAGTCTGCCTGTTCTTACATATCTCGCAGGTTATTGTGCCCGAACCGTTTTATGGCGGTACCTACATTCCTCAAATAACTTTACAGCCATAAAAGTATTTTCTAGGCGTGCAACACCGAACAATGAAAACGAGGTGATTTGCACTTTTTGAGCAAGCCCATTTTCATTCCCGGTGGTGATCCGATTCTGGATGGTAATTCTGTATATTTGCCTAATCGTACTTAATTGTTGTCGCAAAGTTAAATTAAATAAATGACTAAATGTTATACCACATATGGTTACGCACATACTAATACCTACTCATACACACACCAGCATCGCACTCATACATACTGTCACTGCTTGGAATTGGTATAAATTATTGTTGTAAGTCCGTTGTCCTACCTATTCCCAAATTGTCCCCCCCGTCAATTTTACCCACAATCTTAACCAGTCTGCAATAAACTCCCGCTGCATATAGCCATCACTGTGCTCTGCTCACGAAAGTCCGCAATAAAACTCTCGCCGCGAAACAACCACTGTGCTTCGCTATCGGTTAATCCGCTATAAAAATAACTGCTCCGTGCACTATAAAAATAACAAACATTTACGCTTATTGTGATCGTGCCTCTTGGATGGAAGCGAATGCAGCATTGCTCCTGATCCTTTTTTCCGGTGAGTCATTCCTTCTATGCAACATTTAATTTTGCTATTGCAAGCAGTGATTAGTAACACAAAATTCAAGGTCCTTCGCCAGTCATTTTTACAAAAACACAAAACCACTCTCACAACATAAATAACCATACAACATAGTTAATATTATTTCTATATATTACCTTCTGTGATTAGTGAGTTAAAATCATAACCTGGACTAGATGCGAGGAAAGTATCTTCAAAACGAGCGTCTAGTTCAGGAACCACGATAGTTTTAAAGAAACTTAAATGTACAACATGTTCCAATTCTATCACTGTCGATAAAATGTTACGACACAAATTGTAGTTACTCTTTAATAAGGAATATGGATCGAGGTGGTTTATTATGTCCTCACCCGGACATCGTCAATGCCGTCATTCATAACTATGTCACCGTACAAAAGCTTTTATCAACCAAACTAGAAAAAATGATTTTAGATTACAATAACCAGCGTGAATTAGTATCACAATTGATGCTATCAATGATAGAGATTTTTTCCTTACAGATTTCAATTGTCCAGCTGGACATTCATCGAATATTATTTTGCAACATTTAATCAGATCATCTACAAATTCATTGTTAAATAATTATGTTAAAAGAAGAAATGATACTACCAAAAAAGTTGTGAAAAGTCGCAAAATCTACACAGTAAAAAAAATATTCTTGACTGATTGATATACCCACATACACCATTCCCTCTTAACCATTCAACATTTCAAAACAATATACCCCTAATACTTATACTACTTGTGTACTACTTTAGTTGTTATTATTTTCAGGTGCACATTCTACAGCAGCCAGCATCCAGCCTCCAGAAACTGCAGCAGACTGGTCTACAATCAGTGTTGCCAACTCGAAATCTCTGTTCCCGCTAAATCGTGACGGATCAACGGTCAGAAATCCGTTAGATACACAAATTTTCGTCCATTCTGGGGGGGAAGGGTGGCTAGAGAATTTCAGGGATCAAAATTTCTCCATAAATCCATAAATATAGGCGATTTTCGCCTATAAAAGTATGTAATTTGTCACTTTTTTCGAATCCGCCAGAAAATCCGTCATACTGTAAATTCCGTTATACACAAGATTTTCCCGTTTCGGGACACTCCAATCCGCCAGATATGACGGGAAATCCGTTAAGTTGGCAACACTGTCTACAATCTCAACTGCCGGCACCAACTACACAACATTCATATTATGCCAGCGCCAGACATGTGTTCAAAGATGTGTTCAAATATGTGTTCACATGTGTGGCACGGGCAAATGATACTGTGTTCACTTATTTGGGCACATATGTGCGCTTTGCCGTTCCGTGTCGGTTTCTTTAGCGCACATCAAAGGGATCAGCGTCGAAATGTTTGCATGCCTGCCACACTGCGCGAAGCCCAGTAGCTCGAGCGTTGCCGTGGAGAGTTGTCGTGCCGCGTGCGTACACGAACAAGCTATAACCAAGCGAACTTATAATGGAGTGGAACAATGAGGGCGTGTTCGAATTCATTGAATTGTTACAAGGAGAGCCTGACATATGGGACCCAAAACGAAAAAACCATAAAAATAGAAATAAGATTAATGACGCCTGGAGCCGTATTCAACGGAATTTCTCGATACCTTGCGCTATCGAGGAATTAAAGCGCAAAAGAAATTCCCTACTTACCCAGTACAGAGATTGTTTAAAAAAAGTGAAAGAGTCAACCAAAACTGGATCTAGTGTTGAGGATATTTACAAACCTTCATGGTTTGCATTTGATGCCCTCCATACGTTCATGGGTGATATATATGAGTACCGTGTGACAATTTGTACTGAGGCTGAGGTAAGTAAATAAATAATCATTTTTGCTACATCAATTTTTTATGTAATTTATTAATTATCAATACAAACACCTGGTACAAAATTCTTAGCACGGTTACATGAAGACAAAGTACTAACTAACTTTGTCGTTTAAGTTATTATGCCCAAATTTTATCTCGTTGTAGCGAAATATTCTGCAAACTCTTCTCTGATATTCTGTGCAGAATTTGCTGCTCTTCGAGGATGCGAACCAACTGGGATCAGACCGTTGGGTGGGTTTTCATTTCGCCAAGTTCCGGGTACAAATATACTATTTATAACGCGATCAAATGATTCTGGTGGTGAATAGATATGTTGAGATGCTCTGCTTTTTCTCAAAAAATTGTGTAAATAAACGCAAGTCATAGTCACAATAGAGGCTTTATCGGGTTGGAGAAGCATAGGATGTTTGAAAACTCTGAATACTGATGTCATTATTCCAAAAACATTTTCCACTTTAACTCTTGCTTTTGACAATGCGCGATTAAAATACCTTTTCTTACTCTGTGTTGGATGGTTACCTGGGTACGGTTTCATCACGGTATCACTCAATGTAAATGCACTGTCAGCAACAAATACATACGGCACATTAGCTTGCCTGCCTGGTAGTGGATGCGGGTTGGGTAAATTTAGCGTATTTTCATTAATTTTATCCCATAGTAGACTATTTCTTAGTACTCCACCGTCACTCATTCTACCTTGACAACCAACATCGGCGAACATGAAAAGATAATCAGCGTCTACTAGAGCTAAAAGAACAACACTAAAACTTTTCTTGTAGTTGTAAAAATCTGATCCGCTGTGTATAGGCGATTGTAGTACAACGTGTTTGCCATCCAAAGCTCCTAAACAATTTGGAAATGCAGCTCCATAACCAGCTGCTTTTATTAACCAATCATTTGGTGATTTGGGTAGCTGAAACAGATAAAAAGGACATTGAATTAGTTTTGAGTAACATTTGTTATTTTGCAGGAAACAACAGAAGAAAGGCCACAGTCACGTGAAAGAGACTCAATAGAAACTTCTTCTCTTTCTTCATTTTTAAGGCCAGAGTCACGAGAATCCAATCGAAGTGGATCAGATTCTTTTCCCTCAAAGATGCAACGTGGAGCGCAAGATATGCTGATTGCAAGGAAACAAATGGATGAGGCTTTTTCCCTAATTAAAAATAGATGTAATCGTGGAGAAAATAAAAAAGATGTTAACGAATGTGATTTGTATGGCCAGCTGCTAGCTGAGAAATTGAAGCCCTTACATATGGATGACAGGCTAGTGCTAATGAATGACATTGATAATCTAGTATTCAAATATACTATGAATGTGAGACGGCGTAACAGTTTACCTACAACTGCGTATTCGCCGTATATGAACCAAACTCAACAAGTAGTTTATCATCAACCTGCCAATTTACCTGGATCATCCACTCTATTGATACCACATTCAGTTGCTCCGCAAACAAATATACAAAATTCGCCATCCATTTTAAATTATGATAATCGCACCTCAACACCATTTCAGGACACCAATGCTCAAAACAACTGTGCCATTCAAATCAATCTGCCCAAAGTTCATCTCTCACCGGAAACTGCTAATTATGCATTGTATACTTCAGACAATAACACTTTATATGACTCTAATATACCAAGTACTTCACGTAATCAATTCAAGAAGTCAGAAGTCGGTAAAGATAAACAAATTAACATTATTTCGCAAACTGTCATACCACCAAGAAAATACAATAAAAATATAATTAAAGAAGCTTATAAACTATGTGATGATCGTAATGAAGATACTGATACTGACGATTATTGATATTGGTATTTTTTTATTTTAAAAATATTTTCCTGTTAAAAGAAATTTTCACTCATTTAACTAGAAATAATTTAACACATTAAAATTACTTAAATATTTCAATTCAGCGCTATTCTATTTCATTATTTTGTTTATCAAGAATAAATATTGAAATTTTTTTTTTTAAATAATAATTTTTTTTTTCGTTTTTAATGTCGTTTGGGAGGCAATTATATAAGTTGCCCCTCCTTGTAACCAATGTTATGTTATCGTGGAATGTTTACCATAGTTAGTGTGGATGGTTACTTATTAATAGTCATTATATCATTAATTAATAAAAGTAATACATATTAAACACTGTTTTTACTAACCTTTACTTCCTCCTTAAGGACTTGAATCAGAGCTTTACACACTTCGTACATAATGGTAGAGATTAACTGATGTGAAATTTTGAATAGATATTGTAGACTCATATAACTATCGCCTGTTGCTAAAAATCTTAAAGTCAATGCCAATCTCACTTTGGAAGGAACAGCTATTCTCCAGTTAGTGTCTAATTTTGAAATTAAAGGAGAAACTTTTTGTAATAGCATTTCAAAATCTTCAGAAGACATTCTGCAAAAATTACTGAAGTAACCCACTGGTCTAGGCATCATTTCATCAAGCATTTTTTTCATGGAATCTCTAAAACAAAAACAGTTTTTAAATGAAAACGACTGCAGGTAAAACATTATCAACATTATTCTATATAGGTACGGTGACTTACAATTTTCCTGATTTGTTTTTGTAAGTGTTGTGCTAGCTGTTAAAATAAAATAAATAAAATTCACTTACCTTGTTCTATTACGATACATTTCACACATCCATTCACGTCTTCGTTTTGGCTGTTTTTGTTTATTTGTTTGCACGTGTAATAAATAATTACTAGCACATAAATAATATAAGCAAACTGTGTCTACCAAATCGTCGTCCATATTATGTGAGGTCTATTTGAAAACTGTGAGCTCAAAGGAGTGATCAAATCTTTGAACACATATCTGGCAGAGACACACATAAGTGAACAAAGGTGTGCGCAAAGTCTTCAAATGTGTGAACACATCTTTGAACACATGTCTGGCGCCGGCTTTATACATATTCCAACACATATCATTATATTCAAATTTCATTATTAAATGTAATCAATTATTAATTTTGTTTATTCTTTAGGGCCAGTTGTTTCGCAGAATTTGAACAATTCGTCAAATTTCAAAGTTAATTTTCAAGTTCTGAGGTTCTACTCAAGTTCTGTTATTATTTCAGCTATGTGGAACAACTTGCCCATATTGATTTAATAACAGAACTTAAATGGAGCTTTCACAGAATTTTAAAATTTACATTGGTTTCATAAATTAATAAGGATTAATGTTAATTAATAATAACAATAAGGATTCTAAAAAAATTATCGTTTTTGATATATTCTCTAATTATAAGTACCAATACACTGTACTTAGAAATGTTGCATTTTTAACAAAGGATATTTATTACCTAATGATTTTTTACTATGAAATTTTCTTGCTTTATTTTACCCGTCAATACTTTTTCCCCAATGTGCCATGAACCTATGTTTTTTGCACTTCAGTGTGTATTTAGTATAATATTTTCTCTCTTCAGATCACTATTTTGCCATAATTGGCACCTTATTGGAATTTTTAATCCATAGTCATCAGCCTTCAGCGGCGGCCATCTTGGTCCAGTGTCCTGGCCTTGTGGAGTCTAGGAGGTTTTGGTTAAACAAGCAGAGTTTAAGCAAATCGAGAAGGATAACAAGAGAGAATGTTAATAAGAATGACAAGCGAAATCAAAACACTCCATTTTATAGACACAAAGAGAATGTTCGACGCGACCACAGACAAAAGAGATTTTAGACAGACATTTTATTGCGATATTTTAGTAAGAGGTGGCATAGACGCGAAAGTTTAAGATAAAGGGCTCTACACATCGAGATTAGAAGAAATGATAAGTAAATGTTCAGTGCTAACTGAATTTAAATATAAAATAGGACAACCACAACACACAACATCCAACAGACTCCACCGTCAGATATTCGGCCTTCGATATTAGCACCGACATCAATCATCATAAACTCATAATCAGCATTTAACATTGCCATTAGAACGATACTGTGTGTGCCTTTATAATTGTAGTAATAGGATCCAGAATTTCCAGGTTTTTGTATTTCAACGTGCTTTCCATCAATGCTGCCAATACAGTGAGGGAAATTACATTTATTTTCGAATTGATAAGCGATTTGCCTCCAACCTTCTGAATTTTTGGGCATCTGAAATTAAACAGATTAATTTGTTACGGGATTCATCAGATGTTGATTCCGGAGTTACCAGACAAAACATTCACAGAAGAAATACAAAGGCCAAAACTCATGTTATGAAGTGGTGTTAACTCTTATTTAAAGTTATTATTTTTCTAACACCTCTTCACAACAAGAACCATTGTTGTTTTAATTTTCGTAAAGTGATTAAGAATACGGGCAGGCAACACAGAGACGGCCGGGAATCTATGGTTTCCGGCTCCGGTTTTTTTTCACTCTGGAATCGTTTCACCGACGGGCAATCGTTGAAATGTTGGCACAGTCAATTAATTATAATTTACATTAAACCCAGACGGGTGAACGTATAGGAAATGTAAGAATAGTATTTCCACAATGATGGGTGAAGTTTCAACCGAATAAATATAAAGTTTAATCGAGTGTTGTAAATTAAATGACCGCAAAGGTCCGCGCGTGCAATGTAAAATTAAATAATTTACTACCGCAAATCGTTGCCATCGCGCGATGTTGTGAAACCGCGCATGCTGCCAAGGAAGTATAATACTCCCGGGGCGCTATCCAGGCCTTATTTTACATACGGGAGTTGTATTAACATAACAACGCGCTCTGGACTGCATCAGCCAAGGCCATCCGCCCGTGGAGCTCCCACATTGTCATGGATGGGAACTCAATGCGCTGAGATCAGCCACCCTGTGCTGGAGACGCTGGACCCGTCTCCAGGGCACCCTTTCCGGACGGAGATCCTGATGGTTCCAGCTGGTCTGACGAGATCGGATCCTCACCGGTTTGATGGAGGCTTCCCGCTCACACACGCCCGCACACGGTTATATAAATGTTAGTTAGCTTAGATAGAATTTAAACCATCGACCGATCCCTGGGGGTAAGTTTAATTTAAACATATTTGTAATACTGTTAATATGATCAATATATACTACGCTATATTTTTCTGAACATCATCTTTCAATTAACACCCGAACCATCATATCATGCATACCATTGTGCCCACGCTCAGAGATTGTGTCATGCTCTCTTACATCCAGAACATTACTCGGGAACCGAGTATTGGCGCGCAGGATTCTGCAAAGTTCCGGATGGTACATTATTTGAACCCCACACAAACTGTGTTAATATTTGGCAAATAGCCCACATAAGAAACTACCTAGCAAGCAACATAACAATTGGCGCCTCATCGCGGTTTGGCTCGTAGGGATTGCATGATGTGTTGATTTTGATGTTTGTTTCATGATTATTTGACATAATATTGAATATCTTATGTCTAGTGTTTACAATGATGCTTCATAACCTCAAATATACTCAGATATACTAGTAAGGATGACTCATGATTTGCTTTATTCTATGGGAAAGTTTTGATAAGCTATCATCTTTCAAGAAATCTATGATTTATCTATGCTTTTGCAGCTGTCAGTTTTTATGTCAACATTTATTATAAATAACTTGATTATAAATGAGGTTATGTTAAACTGTCTAATTCATGTTTACTTCGATGTTATTCACTTGTTTAGTCAAGACATATTGACGTTGCATCATATTGCAAGATTTTAATACTAATATACCTGATATTCAAGACATTTAAGTCATGGTTCTTCAATACAAATTGTAAATTCAAATTACAATCGATACTTCAGTAGTAAATATCCGCTCATCAGTGGATATTATTCTTATACGTACGTGTTAATATACAGCATATTAAATGATATCTTTCATTAACATTTCCGTCAGGCCGAAATCTATGAACCTTCAAAATATATTAGGGTGGACCATTTTTCATTGTTCTCAGTAGGGTGGAGCATATTTTTTTTAAACAAAAAAAAAAAATTTTTTTTGGTTTTAATTATACAACAGAAGTTGAGATATTATTACTAATGATACTACAGCCGTTAGTAAAGAGTTTCTTTTGTTTTATAACAAATAATTTAATTTTTTTAAATTTTTTATAATTCTTTACGATTACAATTTATTTCTATTTGAGCATCAAAGTACGCCGTCATGTCTACACCAATACCAAATATCAATGGGGCTTCGAAGGAGGTTCTCATAAAAGAACTAAAAGACAGAAATATTGATCCATCGTCGACTTCTCACGAACTACGTTTACAGGCACGAGCTTATAATAAAGAAATTAAGATGCCTACTATTAGTGATATAGGTTCTGAATCATCGGATTCTGAATTAGACGAGACAACTATTAAAAAAGCCCACATCATTAAACAAACGAAGATTATTTATAAAGATTCACATTCTAACAACGTCGACAATTGGAAATTAAAATACGACGGAAAAAGTAGTGTGAGGGAATTTTTGCTATTAATTGAGGAGAAATGTAGGACTAAAAACTTTAACCAGGATCATCTTGTACGCGTTTTTCCCGATCTTTTAGAAGGATTAGCACTCTTGTGGTTTAGGTCTATTTACACTCAGGATTTGAAATGGGATGATCTTTCAAAACTTTTGATTAGACAATTTGAAGCAAATGACCTTCAAACAGATCTTAAGGTAAAATTATTTAACATGACGCAACCTAAGGGTATGTCAGTACTAGAATTCACTCTCAGAATGAAGGCATTAAATAATATGCTTGAAGCTAAACTACCAGAAATAGAACTTTTGCGGTTAGCAAAAAAAGCTTTATTGCCTATGTATGCAAATTTACTAGTATCAAGAGATATAGAGACTTTTGATCAATTGACTACTCATGCAGGCAACTTGGAATCTTATGCATCACTGTCGGATGATTTTGTATCTGTCAAAGTTTCTCAACCAAGGGTAGACTTACCTGTCACTAATAAATCGGAGAAATTTGATGGTAATACTAGACAACCACATAACTTTAATAATAATATTCATAGACGCCAAGATTATAGCCTGAATCATTATAGAAAACCAAATAACAACAATTTTACTAAAAGTAGTCTCGGAAACATGGATAATAATTATAAATATAATAAACCGTCTTCTTCTACTCCTAATGCTTATACAAAAACAGCACACGAAAATTCTAGAACTTTTTACAACAAACCATTTTGTTCATATTGTAAAATATCGGGACATGTTGTAGAGGGTTGCAGGAAGAAAGACGCAAGGTCTAATAATCCTAAAGTGGGAGCTATTAATGACAAAGCTCATAATAGGTCAAAAAACTAGGTCGGAGTCTCTCTTGCTACAAGCCGTCCTTTGCGCAGAGGAAAGACGAGTGGGAGAGTTGGCTCCAAATAGTTAATAAATTTCTTTCATCCCCGTCAACCGGAACAGTGGGCCCGCTGCCACGGGAGACGGCGATTGAGAATGATAATCGTCCTTATACATATGTACACATTATAAATAATTTTTACAGCGGACTGCTAGACAGCGGCGCTTCATTGTCGTGTCTAGGAGGCAATAGTTATAAAATTTTTAAGGAATTAGGTATTAAGTTAGTTAAAGTTAAGTTTAGTGTTTCTACAGCGGACGGTTCAAACCAACCAGTCCTAGGGACAATGTCATTGCCGGTCACGTATAAATCATCCACAAAGGAAATTCTTTTCTACGTCATCCCGACATTGTCGCCTTCAATTATTCTAGGAGTTAACTTTTGGAAGGAGTTCCACATCGCACCGGAGCTGTTTTCGAAAGTTACTCATTCTGTTTCGGAAGGAAATATTAGTGGGTTAAGGGCTATTCGGCCAACCTCGTCCCTAACTATTGAAGAGAATAGGGAACTCTCTAAGATAGTTAAAAAATTCGAGTCAATTTCTTTTGAAAAGAAAGGGTTAGGTCTAACACACTTGGTTAAACACAAAATAAATACAACAGGGCCACCTATCAAACAGCGGTATTACCCTCTTTCACCCGCACGGCAGAGACAATTGGAAACAGAAGTTGATGAAATGTTAAAATTAGGTGTTATTCGTCCTTCTCGTTCACCATGGTCCAGTCCAGTATTAATTGTAACAAAAAAAGACGGAACAGGTAGGTTTTGTCTTGATTCGCGAAAAATCAATAACGTCACGGAACGTGATAGTTACCCTCTCCCTTATATTTCGCGCATCCTAGATAAACTGGGCGGTGCCAGATATGTGTCCTCAATTGACCTTTCCAAGGCATTTTGGCAAATAGCCTTAGACAAAAAATCATGTGAAAAGACAGCATTTGTAGTTCCTGGCCGGGGCCTCTTTGAATTCACTCGCATGCCGTTTGGTCTGAAAAATGCTCCTAGTGAATTACAAAGACTAGCGGATGCCTTGTTTGGACCAGAGTTCGATGATAATGCTTTTTGCTATTTAGATGACCTTATATTAGTATCGGAAGACTTAAAATCACATTTTAAATTGCTAAATCGTGTGTATGAACGTCTACGAGACGCGGGCCTTACCATTAACTTAAAAAAGTCAGAATTCTGTAAAGCCGAGCTTAAATACTTGGGTTATATGGTTGATTCACAGGGCCTTCGCACTGATCCAAGTAAGATTGATAGTATTAAAGATTTTCCTGTACCGAAAAATGCTAAACAAATTCGGGCATTTGTTGGTCTGTGCGGTTATTTTAGACGGTTTATCAAAGGATTTTCAAGCATTGCAGCTCCTTTAACAAGTATTACTGGTTCAAAGAAAGGAATTAGTAACTTCAAATGGTCACCGGAAGCCGAATCCGCATTTATTGCATTAAAACAAGCACTTACTTCAGCCCCAGTTTTAAGTTGTCCAGATTTTTCCAAACCTTTCGCTATACACTGCGACGCAAGCTCCGTAGGTATTGGGGGGGTATTAATTCAAACTATAGATGGACAGGAGCACCCTATTGCTTATTATTCGAGATGCTTAAACGTTCATGAACGTAATTATGGAATAACTGAGCGTGAACTTTTAGCCGTGCTAGACTCCGTTACACATTTTAGACCATACATTGAAGGAACTCATTTTACAGTTGTAACCGACCACTCAAGCCTAAAATGGTTAGGTTCTCTGTCTAATCCCAGCGGTCGTCTCGCGCGTTGGAGTTCACGTCTATCTCAATTCTCTTTTGATGTGATCCACCGTAAAGGTACTCAGCATATAGTCCCAGATGTCCTTTCGCGAATGGATCATGCCGAAATCTCTATTATAGATTCAGAAAATATTCAAGACATGTGGTATAAAAATATTTGGAAGGGTTGTCAAGAATTTCCTCAACGTTTTCAGAACTACCAAATTCGTGACAATGAACTATTTCGTCATACAAAGACTAGTTTAGCACTGTGTGAAGATACCGCGTGGAAAAAAGTAATTCCTCAGGAAAAAAGATTTGACATTCTAAGTAATATTCACGAGTCTTCTCGGTCGTGTCACCCCGGCGTTTTTAAAACTTATAAAAAAGCACAATTACGGTATTATTGGCCAAACATGTACAAGGATATTAAACAATTTGTAAATCGCTGTACAGTTTGTAAGGCGCATAAAATCAGTACGGCCTCGCCTAACGGTATTTCATCAAATCCTAAAAAAGTTACACGTCCAATGCAGATGTTATCGTTGGATTTGGTAGGTCCATTACCTAGAAGTTACTCCGGTTTTACTATTATTTTATCCTGTGTCGACGTTTTCTCTAAGTTTACCTGGCTGTTTCCGCTGCGTAAAGGTACCGCGCAAAGTATTGTTAAGAATTTAGAAGAAAATATCTTTCTTGTGCATGGCGTACCACGCACCATTGTTTGTGATAACGGGCGTCAGTTTATATCTAAAGAATTCAAGAACTTATTAAGTAATTATAATATACCACCTCCGTTTTATAACTCTTTATATACACCTCAGAACAATGTTGTTGAGAGATATAACCAAACTTTGGGTACCGCACTATCGATACTAGTCGAATCAGACCACCGTAATTGGTCAAAATTCCTACCACAAATTCAATCAGCTATGAACAATTCCGTAAATTGCGCTACGGGTTTTACTCCGTATTTCCTTATGCATGGTCGAGAGCAAATATTAGACGGTGATTTGCATCGTAACCCTATAGCTGATACAGAATCTAATTCACAATATTCTACTTGTCAGAGAATCTACGCACAAAAATTAGAAGAACTATCGTCAGTTTATGAGCAAGTCTCAGACGCCTTACTAAAAGCTTACCAAAAAGGGGCAAACCATTATAACTTGCGTAGAAAACATGTTAGTTTTCAAGTCGGAGACAGAGTTTGGCGTAGAAATTTCGTTCAGTCGAATGCATTAAATTATTTTGCTCAAAAACTAGCTCCACGTTTTGTGCAAAATATTGTCGTAAAAAAAAAATCGGACTTAATCTATACATTAGCAGACCTAAACGGTAAAGAAACTGGTGACTTTCATGTGAAAGACATCGTCAAGTCAGATAATATACCGGTTTAGTAGGTTTCTGATAGTACCTTGGTGGGTCTGGCCACCCTACCAAGTACTCTCAATTAATAAATATTCCATATAATTTTTCATTGCAAGGGAGCACAAAGCGGCTTGATCAACCGAGTTGGAGCGACCCAGCATTATGACAGTCTTTAGTCCTGTCCTTGTTAATTTTAAGGGTATTATAAATAGGCAAATAATAGAAAGAAACATAATAAATTTAGTGTCACACTCTAGTATCTTACTCGAGTTAATTACACGACAATGATGTTGTCTGGATAAATTTATGAGTCAATAATTTAAATAAATCTACGTAGAATATGGTTTTGATTAAACAAGTGAAAGTTAGGTATCATAGTTTATATAATCTGCCCAAATCTTGGAATGCACGGTGATACTTTCCCACTATCCCCTTGTATTCTAAGTTTCCTTATATGAACTATATGCAAATTTTATACGTTCGCCCGTTACTTAGAAAGTGAAGATGTATCGGTCCAGTACATCTTTGTTTTCTAAGCATATATTTTTTTTTAAGAATTGCTTTTGACCAAACATATTTTTGTTTACTTTAATATAATTATCTTTTCATGTTTACAAATGGTTAACTTATGTTAGTACCTTTGATATTTTGTTTATTAATTCATAGTAATTAATGTTATAATTATAAGAGCTGGTTCAGCATAAATCTTTTCATTAAGTTCCTTCTATAACTTTAGTTTTATTAAGTAAAAGTAATTTTATCTATCAATTAGTATGATAATACTATTACCGATTGCACCATTTATAACAATAAATGTATACTATTACCGATTGCACCATTTATAACAATGGATGTATACTATTACCGATTGCACCATTTATAACAATGGATGTATACTATTACTAATTGCACCACATCTATAAGATTGGTTGTTGACAGTTTCACTGGATTAAACCACCTTACACACCTGCGTGCGTGTATAGGTTAATAGTTTTTTTTCTACTATTACGAAATAATGCTTTCCAAGGATGATTATTTTGTCTTATTGTATAAATTCTTTTCGAAAACTTACCCAATAACCAGGTCAGGTAGAGTAGATAGAGTTTTTTCAAAGTGTGTTTTATCTCCAACGGAGAAGTAGACTCAGTGAAAAGTGAGGGTTGGCTTGCCTCCCTAAAAAGTGTTGCCTGATTGGCCTAATCACCCTATTTATGGGTCAGTGAAGCTTTAACGCTTGAGTTATCCTGATGTGTTGAGAAAGAGAATATTTTTTTTATATACTTATAAGTTTACCTACAATTTATGTTTAAGAATATTATCTGTCATAGATGTAACGTTAACGGCAGTCTTAGACGTTCGTCAATTTATTATCACTCGGTATTCCGATACTGTGGGTGCTTGCAGACTCCGCTCACGTAACATCTTCTTAAATTTGTAATTAAACCATAAGTTATCTTTAAGTTTGAGAATGGCTGCATCGCAGGCTCAGCCATCCGGCTGCACGCTCGATGGGTGCGATTGGAGCTGCGGCACACCCATTCATCATAAGTTTTGTTATCCAAATCGTAGATTTAGTTTTTTTTTCTTCCTTACTTTTCTTACAAATCATGATGTTTATATATATAATGGTCGAATGTTTTGTTTTTTTAGATACCCAGAGGATCTTCTCAAGTTAAGTTATTGCAGTTATAGTTTTTAGGGTTGTACTCATGTTTAGGGGCAAACATTTGTGTGGCGCGGGGGGTAATGTTATGAAGTGGTGTTAACTCTTATTTAAAGTTATTATTTTTCTAACACCTCTTCACAACAAGAACCATTGTTGTTTTAATTTTCGTAAAGTGATTAAGAATACGGGCAGGCAACACAGAGACGGCCGGGAATCTATGGTTTCCGGCTCCGGTTTTTTTTCACTCTGGAATCGTTTCACCGACGGGCAATCGTTGAAATGTTGGCACAGTCAATTAATTATAATTTACATTAAACCCAGACGGGTGAACGTATAGGAAATGTAAGAATAGTATTTCCACAATGATGGGTGAAGTTTCAACCGAATAAATATAAAGTTTAATCGAGTGTTGTAAATTAAATGACCGCAAAGGTCCGCGCGTGCAATGTAAAATTAAATAATTTACTACCGCAAATCGTTGCCATCGCGCGATGTTGTGAAACCGCGCATGCTGCCAAGGAAGTATAATACTCCCGGGGCGCTATCCAGGCCTTATTTTACATACGGGAGTTGTATTAACATAACAACGCGCTCTGGACTGCATCAGCCAAGGCCATCCGCCCGTGGAGCTCCCACATTGTCATGGATGGGAACTCAATGCGCTGAGATCAGCCACCCTGTGCTAGAGACGCTGGACCCGTCTCCAGGGCACCCTTTCCGGACGGAGATCCTGATGGTTCCAGCTGGTCTGACGAGATCGGATCCTCACCGGTTTGATGGAGGCTTCCCGCTCACACACGCCCGCACACGGTTATATAAATGTTAGTTAGCTTAGATAGAATTTAAACCATCGACCGATCCCTGGGGGTAAGTTTAATTTAAACATATTTGTAATACTGTTAATATGATCAATATATACTACGCTATATTTTTCTGAACATCATCTTTCAATTAACACCCGAACCATCATATCATGCATACCATTGTGCCCACGCTCAGAGATTGTGTCATGCTCTCTTACATCCAGAACATTACTCGGGAACCGAGTATTGGCGCGCAGGATTCTGCAAAGTTCCGGATGGTACATTATTTGAACCCCTGTTAACAAACTGTGTTAATATTTGGCAAATAGCCCACATAAGAAACTACCTAGCAAGCAACATAACACTCATTCCGATATGCAGTTGGAGTTGATGTCAGTGGCATCATCGTACTTTAATAAAACTGAGGATGAAGACGATGTATCAGCAAAGGCATGGGCTATGATATTGAAAAAACTATCAGTTGATCAAAAGCGGTTTGCGAAAAAAATAATGACGTCTTATTTGAAGGCGAAATGGGATCACTAACAAGAAATGGTGATCGGTTTTTGCCCAGCAATCCAAATCCCAGTACTACATCAAGTTTGTTACAGTTTGTTACAGTTACAGTCACAGTTTAATTCTACGTTTCGTGTACCTTTCTCCTCCCCTTCACCTCCCTCTTACTCTTCAATGCCTCCTCAGAACTCAAGAAATGTTAAATCGTCTGTACTTCGAAATCCTGTACCTCGAAATCCTGTACCTCGAAATCCTGTACCTCTTAAGCCTACCATAAGACTACTGTCTCCAACGTCCATTTTCCCATTTAAAACGTCAAAATTCCTAACATCTACATTTAATGTAAAATCAATTTTTTTAAATTTTCATTGCATTTTTTTAAGCAAACGTTTCTTCATTGCAAAAAAAAAATCAACCACACTAGAATCAATATATACCCAACTACATAATTAAAGAAAGTCAGTTTCGTGAGTGGTCATGGAGCATACATCCCAACTACATAATTAAAGATAGTCAGTTTCGTGAGTTGTCGTGGAGCATATATCCCAACTACATAATTAAAGAAAGTCAGTTTCGTGAGTGGTCGTGGAGCATATATCCCAACTACATAATTAAAGAAAGTCAGTTTCGTGAGTGGTCGTGGAGGATATATCCCAACTACATAATTAAAGAAAGTCAGTTTCGTGAGTGGTCGTGGAGCATATATCCCAACTACATAATTAAAGAAAGTCAGTTTCGTGAGTGGTCGTGGAGCATACATCCCAACTACATAATTAAAGAAAGTCAGTTTCGTGAGTGGTCGTGGAGAATTGATACAATTGATTTTATTACAAATCCGATGCTAGCAAAAGGAGCTTCAGTTTGTGGGTCTCATTTTCCAATACGTAGTAAGCACAAGGTAAACGGCGCAATAGAAAAATATGCCTTGTCAACACTACCGTCTTCCCGGCACTAGAAGATTCACAGATTTATCTAAGCCAACTGAAAAAGGGAAAATGACTAACGGCCGCTGTTATCAACTTTTCGATCGTTATCTAAGTTCTAATCTTAGTTTTTGATTAGCGAAGCGATTTTTAAGCATTTTGCAGGGAACGTTCGATTTCCGTTGTTACCAATCATTTTATCGTTATAGACAATAAAATGACGTCAAATTAAAAACTTTCTATGTTAAATTAATATTAAAGAGTTAATTATTGTAGCTCTTATTAATACACATTATTTCCTTTAAATACCGTTATTCATAAACTGGTATTTCATATTTTTTAAACAAACATATATCCTAATATATTAAAAATAAAGTGACCACTTTGACTTGAACGGTACACAATCGGTAATTCCCATTTGATTTGGCGAATCGGCGTAAGTTTTTTCTCCGTGCGTTAGCAAGTAAACAAACTTTTTAAAATGGAAAATAAAACAAAGTGTGCCAAGAATTTTACACCAAATGATAAGATGAGACTAGTAGAGCTCATAACAGTATCGCCGGTACTGTTATCAAAGGCAACGGGCGGTCCCAATTACATATTAAACACGAGATTAAAGGATGCCGCTTGGAACCAAATTTTAACTCAATTCAACAGCGGAAGCTCATCTCAACGGTATGTGATTTATCTTAAATAATATTGTGTCTTCTTCAAATTCATATGCTAAAGCTCTGCCGAACAAACAAAGATGGACGAAATCGTAAAATCGCTTGACACAAAACAGTTTGCTCAATTCTGGAAGAAAAGCAACAATCTGATCAAACCAAACGATCGAATCGCCAGCCAAATTGACGGGTCCACAAATACGGAGGAAATCGCCAGGACATTTAGAAGAACCTTTGCAGATATTTCCGGAAACGAAGCACCGACTGCTCCTGATATTATGGAATATGATGGACAAAACGTCTTCCTCTCTGAAAATAATATAATGAAGGCCATCAAAGCTACTAAGGCCGGTAAATCTCCGGGACATGATAGTTTAAGTATTGAACACATAAGGTACGGAGGTAGATACATACCTAAACTACTAAACATTCTGTTCAATGCAATCCTCAAACACAACCATTTACCGAGTGCAATGACGAAAACCATTATAACCCCGATCCTGAAATCAGGAAAGCCCGATATGACCAACTCCAGCAATTACCGGCCAATATCCCTGGCAACTATAATTGCAAGACTATTTGAAAGTGTAATTCTGATTGAAATAAACTCAATTCTAAACACAATCAGATGGGCTTTAAGTACAGATTTAAGTAAAGAAACGAAAAACTACTGTTTACGGATGCTTCTTAGATCTGAGCAAAGCGTTCGACAGGGTCTGTCATAAAAACTTATGGGAGAAATTGAAAGCTAGAAATATACCTACTATGTACATCAACACACTATCCCGATGGCACTCTCAGCAGGAAAACGTTGTACGGTGGGCAAGTACGTACTCCCAACCGATATATTTGCGATCAGGAGTAAGGCAAGGAGGGTGTATGTCCCCAATCCTGTTCAGTGTATACATGGACGAATTATCAAATCGCCTGGACACCAGGGCGTGTCATATAAATAATTATGTGACTAATGCAGTTCTTGCTTAGGTGGTTATTTTGTCTATGGTGTTTTTTGGACACTGGTAATTTTTGGAAAAGAGAGAGGTTCCTTTTTGTTTATGGGCACTTCCTTCCGATCAACTTGGGCAGTTGGGTCAGAAATTGGTCACTCACCATCAAGGTGTTTAAATTTTCATGTTTAATCATGAGAATCTATGTGGATTTAAAACTTAAAAAAACGCGGGTTGTTTTTACGTAACACGAGAGGTTCGTGTACGGTGTTTTATTTAATGAGACACCGGGTCACTGGAGCCAGGATGCGGCTAATGGCTTCCGATAACACAGTGGTGATCGCAGCCTTCCAGCACCAAGCGCCACTCCTGAGCGAGCGCTGGGCCCGAGCGCACTCCAGACCACGTCCTACATTATAACTGATTATTTATTTTATTTCTATTATCGCTTATGTTTTTTATATTTGTTTGTTTTTTTTTTCTTTTCTTTTCTATTTATTTTTTTACTTTATCTGTTGTGTAAATATGTACAACTTTATGGGACGTGTGGGATTGTACTATCCTCCCCACATCCTGGAACATTATTATTATTTAATTATAATAATAACGACTTAAACACCGTGCTAACATGCCACGTAATAACAAACGTGCTATTAGGCGTAATCGCCGTAATTCTTCTCGTCGCCGTATTCCTCGCCTTCCCACCGGGTATAATATGTACAACTTTATGGGACGTGTGGGATTGCACTATCCTCCCCACATCCTGGAACATTATTATTATATTATTATTTAATTATAATAATAACGACTTAAACACCGTGCTAACATGCCACGTAATAACAAACGTGCTATTAGGCGTAATCGCCGTAATTCTTCTCGTCGCCGTATTCCTCGCCTTCCCACCGGGTATAATATGTACAACTTTATGGGACGTGTGGGATTGCACTATCCTCCCCACATCCTGGAACATTATTATTATATTATTATTTAATTATAATAATAACGACTTAAACACCGTGCTAACATGCCACGTAATAACAAACGTGCTATTAGGCGTAATCGCCGTAATTCTTCTCGTCGCCGTATTCCTCGCCTTCCCACCGGGTATAATATGTACAACTTTATGGGACGTGTGGGATTGCACTATCCTCCCCACATCCTGGAACATTATTATTATATTATTATTTAATTATAATAATAACGACTTAAACACCGTGCTAACATGCCACGTAATAAAAAACGTGCTATTAGGCGTAATCGCCGTAATTCTTCTCGTCGCCGTAATCCTCGCCTTCCCACCGGCCTATCTGTCCCGTTACAGACGCGTACAGAGGTTCGAGCGTATACCGTTATCCCAAGTACCATGATATCAACTGGTGATTCTTCATGGTTGAAGGATCTTGTCGATTTTGGCTTATTTGCATTGCGTATCTTTTTATATACGCTATTGGCCAATGACGAATTGGGACTTCTATCTTATCCCCTTGGATCCACATCATCTATGCTTCTTGGAATTGATAACCTGCTCACCCGCCACCCTTTTACATCCGTTTACGATGCTGGAACTTCTGAAGCTCCTTTTAAAGTGCTGACCATCAGTTTTGTGTTAACATCTATCACTGACTGCATCTTCGGAGTTGGCGTTACGTGCTGGCCGCATGGCAATCTGTCTTATTGAATTGTCATTGGAAGAAGCCATGGCTTATCGCCCTCGGTTTGCATCTCTCTGATGCTACTTGGGCTGGGGCTGCAGAGTCATATACATATGACAATTTATTGCAATATTCTGGCGTTAGAACAGCATCTCTTAGTTCTAGTATTGACAGTAGCTGAGAATGCTATAAAATGGTGAGAGTTATCTATATATATCTTTTGCGAAATAAAGAAATATTATTATTATTATATGAAATTAACAAGCTGATAAAATTGACTGTCACTTTGTCCCTCAATTCTGTTTCGTGCCTCGTGTTTTGAAAACAAATGGTATGGGCACGTTCGAATGAGAATACATATCATGACGCGAATGTGAATGATAGAATGCCCGAAGAAGACATGGTACGATCGAACCAGATTCTTGAGTCGGGCCATGTCAACATAATAACCAAAGTGAGTACGAGACGATGCTTGAATGTCAATGAGGCCAAATTGTTTCTTCTAATCTTTTAAATCATTGCAGATCCCTCGTGGCTCTCAAAAAAGCATGGGACAACTTGAAAAGAGAAGCCCGAATGCAAAGGGCAAGCGTCCGTTGCCATGTATTTGGTACTGGGGGGGGCCCAGCCAAGATATTGAGGACCCTGTGCCGCTGAAGGTGGAAGCAGCACTCGGAATAAGTTCTTCCGGGCTGGGAAGCCAGTAAGTTTAAATATTTTTATTTTTAACTCTATTTTATTGGCCATTACATAAGAATATTAAAAATTATATAGTATTATACATAAATGAACTGCCTCAGTAATAAATAATCAGATGTGGTGGTTAGTACCAGAATTTCTGCACTGGAATAAATCCCGACTTGCAGTATAAAGATGGTTTGTGCATGTAGAGCGAATGAATGAAGAAAGCAGTGAAACAAGAATATATGATGTAAATGTGAATAGTACAAGTCGGGGATGCCGAGGAAGATATGGCACGATCAAGTGAATCAGATACTTGAGACGGGCCATGTCAAGAGTCAGAATAATAGAAGAGTATGTATGAGACGATGTATGAATGTGAATGAGGCAAGGAGTCTGTCCTCTCTGCCTACCCCTGCGGAGAAACGGCGTGATGGTTAGTTAGTTTTGTAGTATTACGTAGTGGAATCTGAAGGCTGAATAGCTGGATTGTGTATGTTACTTGTTGCTTGCTAAATATTATATGGTCCTTCTATTGTTATTGTTTTGGAAAGGTTTGATTCAAATACTCCTGCTGTGAGAGAGCCGCTGCTGTGAGACAACGCAGCCAACTGGATACCCTTAACAGAGCAGCATCAACTGCAACAGCACCAAGTAGAGACCGAGGACTGGAGATTGGTAATTTTAATTTAATTTATACTGACTTCTCGCGATATATTCGCGAATTAAAGCGATAAATGGTGTTTTTAGCGACAAAAACGTTAAAACGCCAAATAGCAGCGATTTTTACAACAAAACAAAAGTCCTGTCGTAACTAGATGGAACACATGGTTTCATGCAGTCGAATATCTAGCTGAATACCTAACTGGATGCTCTCATCCATTTCATGAAGGAGTATGAAACATATCATAGGTACCAACCATGAAATATTGTTAATATCTGTAAATTTTCTCACCCCTGTAATCAATGTACTATTATAATTTAATAAATATGTCAGTTGTATTTTGTTTAGGAAGAAAACCCGATTTTCACAGTTCCCGAGATGGTTCAAGCTGTCCCCCCATTAACCCTTCAGAGTCCCGTGATGTCGGCACCAGCTGTTCCCCCACTGCCATCTGAGAGTCCAGTGACGTCCGCCTGACCGACTGACTGTCCCCCCATTAACCCTTCAGAGTCCCGTGATGTCGGCACCAGCTGTTCCCCCACTGCCATCTGAGAGTCCAGTGACGTCCGCCTGACCGACTGACTGTCCCCCCATTAACCCTTCAGAGTCCCGTGATGTCGCCACCAGCTGTTCCCCCACTGCCATCTGAGAGTCCAGTGACGTCCGCCTGACCGACTGACTGTCCCCCCATTAACCCTTCAGAGTCCCGTGATGTCGCCACCAGCTGTTCCCCCACTGCCATCTGAGAGTCCAGTGACGTCCGCCTGACCGACTGACTGTCCCCCCATTAACCCTTCAGAGTCCCGTGATGTCGCCACCAGCTGTTCCCCCACTGCCATCTGAGAGTCCAGTGACGTCCGCCTGACCGACTGACTGTCCCCCCATTAACCCTTCAGAGTCCCGTGATGTCGCCACCAGCTGTTCCCCCACTGCCATCTGAGAGTCCAGTGTCGTCCGCCTGACCGACTGACTGTCCCCCCATTAACCCTTCAGAGTCCCGTGATGTCGCCACCAGCTGTTCCCCCACTGCCATCTGAGAGTCCAGTGACGTCCGCCTGACCGACTGACTGTCCCCCCTTCAGTTCCTAGGAAGGCGTTCAAGAGGTGGCTGTGTTTAAAGAAAACAGTGAAGGATTCTCTCTGCCAAGCTTGAAGCGGAAGGAAACAGAATCAAGGACACGCAAGACATGGAGGCGAAGGCAAAGGCCCAAGCAGATATCACAACGGAACTACTTACTACGCAAGCCGCCCAAGCCAAAAAACAACTGGAAATGTTAGAAGAGGAAAGACTCGGAAAGAAAGAGGCTCGTAAAGGCAGCTGAATCAAGGACATGCAAGACATGGAGGCGAAGGCAAAGGCCCAAGCAGATGTCACAATGGAACTACTTACTACGCAAGCCACCCAAGCCAAAATTCAACTGGAAATGTTAGAAGAGGAGAGACTCGGAAAGAAAGAGGAGAGGCTCGCAAAGGCAGCTGAATCGGCAATTCGGCAAGAAACATTAAAAAAACAACTGGTGATTGTAAGGTTGGAGAGGGAAGCCAAGGAGATTAGCCTAAAGAAATTACAAGTGGTTTACTTATTATTTTTATTTAAATATTCATCAATCTTAACATCATGTCCATTAAACCATTCTACTCGACGGGCCGGTTTTATAACCATCCGTTCGTCACGCTTGATACCATTTTTAACTTATATTTAGTCTATCGCTTGATTTTGCCGTTTTATAAACATTCGCAAGGCTTCCGGTCGGTTATGTAGCGGTTAATGCTTTACGGACCGATTTTGGTCAGTTAAATGAATAACGACCTGTTTTCTGACGTTTTTTGACAGTTGTAAGTAGGAAGTTGTTCTCGGCGCTCGGCTATTTATTTATTATCGAAATCATTCAATAACGCCAGTCAAGCCTTGTTTATTTTATATATTCAATAATATTATTATTCAATTTATAAAAAACAGTTTATTTATAAACCAGTTCTGGTATGTAATTATTATTACGCGTGACAGCTGTTTCGCCTAGTTTGATAATGCCTTCAGAAGGCGAAACAACTGTCACGCGTAATAATAATTAAAAATTACATCATAGATGAACTCGTTTTCCATTTTATAAATAAACTGTTTTTGTTAAAATTAATATTAGAATAATGGAAAAGACAGAAAAGCTAACAAAGGTGTCTAAAGAACAGCAACTAAGGATCGCCAGTTTTGTCTCCAACGTATCGCGCTCTGTAGCTCAACTTTTAATGGAGCGAGAAGTTATGCGAGCTGAGCTAGCCACCGCCGCAGCCAAACTAAAAGTGGCAGAAGGAGCGGTTATCGTGGAAAAAGCTGAGAAAAATCTCTTGGAACAGAAAATCCGGATGTTAGAGTCAGATCTAGGCCCTGTAATGAGGAGGGTTGCAGATGCCACGGAGGCAAGCCTAACTTTCGCAGATGTCGTCCGAAATAGTAAGCAGAAGGACATTGCACTTCCAATCACTCGAACAGGACACTGCGTCGGTTCCCCAAAACCTACAATATGCGTCTTCCCTAAACTGGATACGACCAAGGACAGTGAGGAAACGAAGCAACTTGCGAAGGAAATTATACGACCATCAGAGATTGCAGTTTGCATCACCGGAGTAAGGAAGATCCGCAATAAGGGAATAATTATTCAAACCGCTTCTCGTGAGGAACAGGAAAAGATTCTAAAAAAGCCTGCTCTTATTAACTCTGATATCCTGACAGCCCGGCTTCCGTCAAATCGACTACCTAGGATTATATTTTTTAATGTGCCGCGTGATTTAACTGATGAGGCGTTCATTAAAAGTGCTCTAACGGGAATACCTAATATAGAGGATATAGAGACCACCATAAAAAACTGCAAGCTGAGTCATCTCGCTGACCCACGGACAGGCTCAACGTGCCATCGAGTCTACGAGGTTCCTGCCAACATTCGTCACATGCTGGTGACACAAGAGAAGGTCTGCGTGGATTGGAGTGTGTGCCGTGTCTGTGATTTTATTGGTATTACCGTTTGCTCCAAGTGCCAAATGCTCAGACATGCTTTCAAATATTGCAAAGAACAGCAGAGATGTAGTCACAGCGCTGCTGAAGGTCACGATAAGACAAACTACCCCAGTGCTGCCGCCAAGCCAGTCTGCGCTACTTGCACCAGGTTTGGAAAGCCCGCTGACCATTCTACCGGAGACAGGAACCACTGCCCTGCTTATCAAGCTGCCCTTTCGAGTTATGGCGTCTAAATATATAGATGATGATGATGATGATAATGTTCTGTTCCCAAGGACAAATAATTTAAAACAGTGGATGGAAGGACATTACTTAAATTATTTTAATTAATTTTTTTTTTTAATTCCACCTTAGGAGATGCTGGGAGCAGTACATATTGCCCAAAATGTCCCTTTTTCGAATCACTATTATTTTTGAAAGATGTGGTCAGACCGAGGGCTTCAAGCGGGAATTTGAATAAGTTTATTATTCCCAGTACGAGTGCACCACAGTCTACAGTCGCAGCCAGTACCAGTAACTCATATACAGAAATCGAAGACATAGTTATAGAATATCCACTAGCCTCATACTCAGATACAGAGAAGTATGATGTAGAAATTATTGATCCTTCTATTATGGACAATCCGCCGCCTCCTTCTTCCTCATCTACTCCAGTGAGTAGGAAAAGGCCAAAGCCGATAATCAGCAAATAGTCAACATTGAAAATAAAAAACTGGAATTTTTATCCCAGCAGATAGAATCCAGAGACAATGTTTCATAACGCTTAATAAGATCTCGATAGGTTTGTTCTGATTCACGTACAAAGACCAGAATTCAAACCTATTGGTGAATTTTGCACACTGGGTACTTATTTTGGCTGATAATTGCCGGTGTCAACCGTTGTTAAGGAGCCAAAACAAGTGCTTGTTTTTCGTCAGTCTTCCCATCGTAACGCAGCTGTCAATATTACCGTTCATATCGTGACAAGCTATCGTGACTCGCATAGTGAATTTACCGTCGGTAATTCATTCCCATCGCATAAGAACTAAATAACATCTGCCTGTGGACCATCTAGAAACAGCCAATCGACCATGAGGGACCCACAAACCGGGCAAGATTGCCATCAAATTATTGTAAGTCCCTCTGTGAAATACCTTTGTTATTTGTTTCAGTAAACGTATCCTATCGAGATCCACAGGCATAACTCGTATAGAGTGAGCATTCAGCTTCACTTTAACCCTTGTAAGGCCATCAACGCGCTCATCTTAAATTATTTATTAAACATGAGTTGGAAGGAATTAATTGAAGTGCCTAACTAATATCAATGATTTTATTTCAGAAACCAAACTCAGAAAAAAGTGTAAATATTTACGGGATCAATTTGCTGTGGAGCTTGGGAGAATTCCACTTTCCGCTCAGGAGATGCTGGGAGCAGTACATATTGCCCAAAATGGCTCTTTTTTTAATCACTATTATTTTTGAAAGATGTGGTCAGACCGAGGGCTTTGAGCGGGAATTTAAATAAGTTTATTGTTCCCAGTAAGAGTGCACCACAGCCAGTACCAGTAACTCGTATACAGAAAGCGAAGGCATAGATATAGAATATCCACTAGCCTCATACTCAGATACAGAGCAGTACGATGTAGAAATTATTGATCCTTCTATTATGGACAATCCGCCGCCTCCTTCTTCCTCATCTACTCCAGTGAGAAATGAATGATTATAATCAGCAAATAGTCAACATTGAAAATAAAAAACTGGAATTTTTATCCCAGCGGATAGAATCCAGAGACAAAGAAAACGAAAATGATGAACATTTGTACTTTTTCAAAAGTTTGCTCCCTCTTGTCAGAGAGATTTCAAGGGCAAGGATACTTTCCTTTAGAAGTAGGAGTGGAAGTGGTGGAGCAATATGCCTTTGAATCACTCTGTGCATCACCTCCGCTTATCTCCATTTGTCCCAATCCGGAAGAGTAAAACTGGGACTTTTCCAGAAATATCAAGAATTAACAACGTTCCAGTCCAGACTCTTAAAAGCGAAATGAAAGAAACAAGAATTACGAAAGTAAAGCTCGGCAGAAAATGTGTTTTAGGGGAAGAAAATGAAGAAAAGCTTGTGTCGTACATTAAGAAATTGGAAAAAAGTAACTTCCCAGCCACAATGCGTGACATCCGGATACTGGCCTACAGTTTTTTTTATCAAAAATGGCATAAAATATAATTTTAATGCTATTAAAGAGCAAGCGGGTTATGATTGGATGATCCGTTTCCTAAAAAGACACCCAGATATTTCTAAACGCAAGGCACAAGGGTTATCCGTAGCTCGGATGGACAGAAGTTGACAACTACTTTGATATTTTGACGAAGGCCTTCGAAGAACGTGGGTTTTATAACTCTCCAAGAAAAATCTATAACACCGACGAAACTGGCATGCAACTAAACAATCCCCCTGATAAGGTACTTGCGTCAAAAGGATCCAAAGCCGTATGTTCGGTAACCAGCGCTGAAAAAGGCGAAACAATTACGGTGCTTAGTTGCGTAAATGCGGAAGGGCACTTCTTACCACCTTTTTGCGTTTTCAAAGGTAAAAATAAGAAAGCAGAATTTGAAGACGGGCTACCATCAGGAGAGGCAGTGAAAAGAGTGCCTACGTTACATCTGCCATATTTTAATAGTACATAAACTCCCAACCAACTATTGTTACAACTATTCCAAAAAACGACACAATTTATTATTTACCCAAATTATGTCTAAACCCAGTTTTCAGTCTTGTGCCAGCCAGCTCATCCATGAAACGTGTCTGGCACATGGTCTACATCGAGTGGCTGAAGCTGTGCGAGAAGAACATCCTCAAGTCAACAAACTAATCTCAGTGGGGAAAAAAATATTCCTGAAGGCACCAAGGAGGGTCGCAGTCTTCAGGGAGCACTTGCCAGGCATTCCTCTGCCTCCAGAGCCTGTGATCACTCGGTGGGGCACTTGGCTGTCAGCTGCTTCATATTATGTCAAGCATTTTGAAGGCTTTAAGCAAGTAGTCAAAGAGCTGGATGACGATTCTGCTTCGGTAAAAACCAACCAAGCACTGATGGAAAATCCTATCCTCTTCCCTCAGCTTCTTTTTGTTGAGTCCAATTTCAAGGATATTCCAGGCACAATTGAATCTTTTCAGTCTGAAAGCGTGCAGCTGAGTGCAAGTGTCAATAAAATGAAAAGTATTTCAGACACCGTTTATCCAGGAGAAAATCAAGGCCGTCCTCTATAGGAATTGTGGGTGGGAGGAAGTCAACAATATTGTTTCCCTTCTGTCTGGTGAGGAAGCCACTCTGAAGGAAGGCTGGGAACCTGCTGATGTCCTCGCTATGAAATACGCCCCAGCAACATCAGTCGATGTGGAGAGGACTTTTTCAAAAATGAAATACCTTCTGAGTGATCGACGGCTGGGATTTTCCATGGAAAACGTTGCAGCACACCTGATGTTGTTATTTAACAAATAAAATGTAAAATTTAAAATTAAAACAATTATTTGTATAAAGCTTTGTAAATAATATCTTATAAATAAAAAAATAAAAATAATAAGTATAAGTAACTTGTATGTTGTATTATTATCCTCTCAGAATAGCTGGGGTGGTCGGGGAGGGTTGAAAAATAAGTGCCATATCGAGCCGAATAAGTGCTATATTTGGGCTAAAATAAGTGCCATATCGAGCCGAATAAGTGCTATATTTGGGCTAAAATAAGTGCCATATTGCCATATTTTTAGTGCCTTATTTCGCAAAAATAAATGCCATATTGTGAAGGGCTCTGACTCATCACTATGTTTGCAGGATACTACATGCTTTTTTTCCTCTGACATGCTTAGTTCTGAGTCAGCTTCAGAGCAGTGATCATCAATAAATATGTTAAAATGTCTCTAATCGAAACAAGTTTAGTTAAATGTAGTGTGGGACAACATAATGGTACTGAATGTCACAAAAAAAGTTATACTAAGTAAGAGAAATTAACGAGTGTGGATTTGTTAAGTGAATTTGAAAAAAAGCTTATTCAACAAAGAAGTTTTGTATCTACAGACTTGGTTTTCAACATTTGTGAGCACCACAGAATGTTTAACTTAAATAAATATGAAACATTTCAAAAAGCTTGTTTTGACCAGTTCCAAAGCCACAAAAGGAAAATTACAAAAACTTTAAGAACAGTATCCTTGGAATTTTCAGAGAACATTAATACCATTCTAAAAGTAAATAATAAAGCAATCCCTGGACAAAAAATTAGTAATGCATGCAGAGCAAAAATTAGTAAGAGCCAAAACCTTAACAATGAAATTGAAGAGCTTAACACTTTTCAAGAAGACGAAAATGTTTTAAATGTATGTGAAGTTGAAAATGTTTTAAACAAAGAAATTTTTTTACAAGAAATCAACACTTCTTTAACTGACATTGAAGAATCCCCATTTAAACTACATGCAATACCATCCCACAGTAAGTCTAGTTACGCTAAACGGAAGTTAGATTCTGCTTGTTCAACCTTAAAGAAAAAAGTAAGTAAAGTTTTAGAAAAAGAATTTTCCCCAGTAAAATGTGATGCAAAAATAGCAAGATGTATTCAAGAAAAAGCTAATGACATGGACAGGCTTGTTGAGTTGGTTAAAGAAAAATTGGAAACACAAGTTACACGCCGTGAGAGAATTCAGCTTCTAACTCTCGCTCCAACTTCGTGGAGTAGAAAAGAGGTTGCTGAAGAATTCAGTGTTGGTGAATATTCAGTTCCTAAAGCACGAGAGCTACTAAATGAGAAAGGTATCATTGCTTTACCTGATCCAAAAAAAGGAAAACCATTAGACCAAGGAACAGTTACTTTGGTTAAAAATTTCTACCAAAACGATGAATTTTCTCGTGTTATGCCAGGGAAAAAAGATAAAGTTAGCTAACCAAAAATGTTTATGAACAAAAAAGACTATTGCTTTGTGACCTGAATTAACTTTATGCTACCTTCAAGTTTGAATACCCTGCTTCAAAAATTGGGATTTCGAAATTTTGTTGGTTGCGTCCCAAATGGTGTGTGCCAGTAATTTTATTTATTGAAGCAAGTAAAATGCCATGAATTTTATTTTTGTATGTGATTCTATGCTATTTGTAGATATGAATAAATAAATAAATTACTTCATTAACACTGTACCTTCCCGAGATATTGCGTTTTTGTAAAGTACCTTTCCCGTCCCAAAAATTACTTAAAAAATTACTTTTGGTAATTTTTTAAAGTCAAGGAGATAAATGTAAAGGGTTTATTTATTTTTTTCTGCAATCAGCATACTTTTCTTGATAATATTGCAAATTTTCATTGCATTTGCACTATAAATGACAAAGATACAATTTTTTTTCATTGAAGGTACAAGCTCTTCCGGAGTGCTCGGAATATGTAAAAACGCTTATTTTGCCCAAACTTCAACTGCCCATAAAAAAAAAACCAAGTTGAGGTAGGAAGGTAAAATTTGGTATATTTTCTTATCTATATGGAAGGATTAAAAATTTAAAGTTTCATCAAAATCTGAGATGGTGGGTGACATAGTCTGGATGATTTGGTGCGGATTGACCCAGCTCTAAATCTAGAGGCGGTGGTGTCAACAAGGCACATCCTTCAAAACTTCTGAAAACCAAAAATTGTAATGTGGAGCAAGTTTACATCTTACTTAAACGGTAAAAATCAAAAAAATATCATAGGCAGTGTTTATATTCCACCATCATCGGATATAAGTGTATACAAGAGTCATTTTGATGATATTGAACAATTGTCGTACAAATATCCAAACAGTAAAATCACTGTCATCGGTGACTACAATTTGCCAAAAATTAATTGGGGCACCCGTGACAATTCTACAGTATGACAAAACTCTAGCTTTACGGACAACGGGTTTGATCTTTTTTTGGTTTAAAAGGTAAGTAAGTTATAATAAGATTTATTTCGATTTAAACGATACCTCAACCGAATTAGTAAATACTAACCGCCGCAATTTTGGGCACAGCTTATGGAAATATCACTTTGTTTCAACAATTACTACAAAAATAGGTTACGTTATTAAACTTCAATCGCGGCAAAGTGATCATTTTATTGGAAATTTTATCTTGAATGAGAATAGAATTTGAATGCAAACAGTCTGTTAAAAATAGGAGTTTCATGCGGTCCAGCTATAATTTTGTTTGTAAATCCCAAATATGAGAACACTCTTTGCCCGTATTTTTTTTTTCGTTTTTTGAAAGAAGATATGGATTGCGCTGGATCCACCCTTGCTTGTTGGGTACAGAGTTAAGGAAATATTTACTTTTACTACAATAGTATGTACCTAATGTTGCAATCTTATTCATAATTAGTGTATTTATGTAGGTACATCAACCACAATGCCAGATTATCTCCGCCAGGAGTATATGAACAGAGTCATTCTCAGAGAAGAAACATTCCGAAGAATACAATTGAGAGATCTATCGAATCCAATGAATATTCCCGCTTCACTCTTCATAGCAAATTATCGGCTGTCGCAGGACCTATTTACCATATTGTGTGAAGAGTTGAGGCCAATTCTTCCTGTACGTAGGCGAACTACCGGAGTGCCCTTGGAACTTAAAGAGAATACAAAATTATTTCTGGTTTATCACATCAAAGTGGTCAGTCTACCTCCAGAAATGACCCTGGATCGACAGTGATTGCCAATTTGCGAAAAAAAAAAATTGTGGATTATGTCCGTATAAAAAAAGGCGCATGACGAAGACTTATTGCTCAAAGTGCAGCACTGCAATTTGTGGTGAACATAAAATTGATTTTTGCACTAGTTGCGCTTCAAAAAAACTAGTTTTTATTTTTTCACATAAGGGGTCGTGATCTTTTTATTTTGTTTTGCCAAAGAAAAGAGGCTGTTTTTATTTTTATTTTTTATTATTAATTTTCTAAGTATGATGTCACTTCTAGTCTGATAAATACCTAGTGCCTTACTAAAAAAAATTAAAAACAAATATACTTTCCAATTACATTTAAATAAATAGTTTTATTTATCAACATAACCTTTGTTTCATATTTTTTGAAAATAATTTTTTTTTTAAAAAGTATTAAATAGATAATATACTGATGAAAAATATTTTAGTAGATTCGACGAATGGTTAGGCTTATTAGGGTACACACGAACGTTAGGTGTCTAGGGTTAAGTCTCTACTTAGTTACTTCAAAAGGAAAAAAGAAAATTGTTATGAAAATAAGTACGGCGCATATTTTTATTTATTTTTGTCTATGGTTTCTTTTAACAACCACACTTTGGGTGCAACAGGTTGGTAGGAATGATTTCCGTTTTTGGGTTGGCTTCACTTTCCGGTAGGGCCTCTACAGGGCAGGAGACCTTACCGGGACGGCACATCGCCATGTTTAAGTTTATAAAATAATAATTGTGAAACGATCGCGGGATGACAGTTTTACGGAATATTTTTCCAACCTGGAAGTTTTAAGATCAAAGGATCTATCTTGTGTGAATGCCGAAGTGGCTTCCGCGTTAAAGTCGCGATTTGAAATGTACGCGCATGGAATATTATAGCCTGTCGGCCTTAAATTGGCTAATCCGTTCGCCACACGCCAATCCCCTCTCGCTCCGCGATCAATGCCTGCTAAATTACGAATATAAGGATTTTATTTGGGACAAGCCTGATATTTGCGTCCCACTCACTCTGCCACGTTGACTGGTACCGAACTTCCCTTGGGTACGGGCCATAAATAAACCAATCATACGGGCTACCTGGACCAACAACCGTGACGGGCCCTCCTTGACTTGGGCCGGCTACGCCCTGGCGGGCATTTACGAGATCCTGCAGCACCAGTGGATCGGAGGCCTTGTGATGGCTCCGTCCATGTGTCTCCGAGGAACCTCTCCGTCGGACATCCATATGAACGTCAGTGAGTTTAGTTAGGATTATTAGCTATACAACGGTCTGAACCTGGGGTGAGTCATGACATGTAATTTAGTCACCATTATTTGTCCTAAATTTCAAATATAGATTGTTATACTGTTTTTCCAAAACATAACTCTTTTATTTAAAGTTACCCGTCATACCTTATGCCATTGCATTTAAAGTATTGTGCCCATGTACCTTGAAAAGAGATCTCATATTTGCTCTACGGATGGTTTTCGTCCTCCCAACATATCTTGGTGACAAGATTTGGCGCGTAGCGGGGCAAGCTACAAAGTTGGATGGACGATTGCAAATGGATTGCAACACCTTCCTCATTAAAAACTCACCTTCATACCACAAAAACATAATGTTACAAACCGGGCCGTGAATCGCTCGTAACAAAATGGCGCCCAACGTGATTGGGTTCGTCTTTAACTTTAAAATGCAATGGCATCAGTTCGACGGCAGATGTATTTAAAATGTATGTTCCCATGTGTCGGTGTTCTACGGAATTAATTGTACAATTTAAAAAAAAAATGTCAATTCGTTAACTATAATTACGTGAACATGACTTTCACATATGCGAGTTTCAAATTTTAGTGATTGTTTATTTGTCACAGGATGCGACAAATTATCAAAATTTAAATGTCACAAATGTATTCTGGATGTTTTGCACATCATAATATAAACATACGGTTACGACATACAATATAGGCGAATAAGCTTATACCAGTGAAATCGGCTGTTATGACACTTCATTACGTTTTAAAAATAGCTGTCAGATCAATTGTTAGTCACTATTGTTTACGATAATATCAGCTGACGCTTGTCCATGTGTTGCCGATCAGCTGTCTATCTATGTTTTCATACCTACGTGGAACTCATTTACAATATTGGAAAAAAAATTAAAAATTTCCTACTCTTTTGTTGTTTTGAAAAATCGAAGTGACATCGGTCACAGCTCGCATTCGAAATCTCGCAATTAATCGCAAATTTACTAATTTATGAACTCCAAAATGTCGGTATTTATATATATAGTTGTGCCGTTATTGTGGGAAGCTTGCCAGCACCAGGATCGATCCTGAAACAGTGGATGAAGCCATCAAAGGTAGGGACTTATTCCTTCCATCTCCCATTCGTGTGTTTGAGTTATCAAAACGCAATCAATTGTCTTGTACTAGCATAATTTAGATTTACAGTCCTTATCTCTTGTAAGAAAGGTTTTGGGTACGCCCAGTGTTACCGAAGCTCCCGATTTCTCGGGAGATCTCCCGATTTTTCACTTCATCTCCCGATCTACCGGAATGGCATCAAGATCTCCCGATATTTCAAAGTTCCCAGCGATTTGTCGTTTCTCGTCGATTCTTTGTTTATGGTCCGCTCAAAAGACAAATAATTGTCTGTGGTTAAAAAAAAAAAAAATTCCCCGAATTCGGGTATTGAACAGAATAGTTAAAAAATACTGCAATCTATTTATATCTATTATTAGACCCATACAAACCCATCATCTATGAATTACAGGAATTTATGATTTATTACGTATTACGTAACGCCTCTTCGACTCAAAGGGCTTTTCAGTATTTTTTTACGAACTTTATAATATTTTTAATTATGACCAGTTCAGACTCTGATGCAGGCGAGGGTACGAGAAGGAATATTCCTAAAAAAAAAAAATATTCCCAATATTATAGGAAAAAGTGGGAAACTTTGTCAGATTATTCTGGTTGGCTTGCTCCTAGCAAGAAAAATGCAACTTTTGCATTCTGCAAGAGTTGCAACAAAGACATCAATGTTGCCTCTGGAAGAGATGCACTAACGAGGCACTCAAACTCTCAGGTCAGAGATCTTTATCATCCCAACCGACGATCTCCATTTTCGCAGCAGTTTCGCAAAGGCCCTTGAAAATCAAGTCAAGGAAGGTTAGTACTTATATTTTTAGAATAGAATGTAGATTCTCACTACTCGTTAATTCACTAATTTGTACATAATTACTAATTTGTTAATAATTCGTTCTGTAGGCTCAGTTTTTCTTATTTATTAATAATTTGAATTTCACCCATTTTTTCACCTTTCACCTGTTTTCCTTATTTATTTATTAATTTGGCTTTCACCCATGGATGATCTTGGCCATACAAAGTTTCTTAAAATTACATAGAAGAAACGAACTTATTTATAAAAAAAAAATACAAGGCTTGTTCTTATTTTCGAAACTTCAATTATTATTATTTTTAATTTTTGTTTTTGTTTTTAAGCTGAAATTCGCATGAGTGGATTCGTCGCTGAGCATAATTTGCCATTCACCATCACGGATCATTTGCCTGAACTTTTGCGCAAAATATGCCTGGACAAAAATTGCAGCGGAAGTACAATGTTCCCGTACGAAAACTCAGCCATTATTGAAAATGTTATTGGCCAGGAAAGCTTCAAGAAGGTGTGCGAACATCTGAGGTTGTTGAAATTTTCTTTAATTGTTGAAGAATCGACTGACAGGAGTACTATAAAACATTTATGCCTGGTAGTGAGATATTTTAAAAATAACACCATTAGAGATAACTTTCTTGCTTTGATTCCACTCTCGTCCGCAAACGCCACCACTTTATTTCAACTGATAGACAATTTTTTTGAAACACACGAGATACCATGCAAATTAAATATGATCGGTTTTGCATCCGATGGGGCCAACGTCATGATGGGTCATCAACATTCTCTTATGACTCTTTTGAAATTAGAAGTACCAAATTTATTTATCATGAAATGTATTTGCCATACATTTCATTTGTGCGCATCATATGCTTGCAAGAAATTACCCCGTTTTGTAGAGAACTTTGTTAGGGACGTATACAATTATTTTTCGTCAAGCCCAAAAAGGGTAATGGAGTATAAAGAATTCCAGACATTCTGTCATTTAAAAGTTAATAAATTGCTACACCCTTCTCAAACTAGGCTTGTTGAAAGAGTATCGATATATCGATATTTTTAATTCGATATATCGATATTTTTAGCCGATATATTTTGATCCGATATATCGATATAAAATATCCAATATCGAAAATTGTAGCAAAAACGATATTTTTTTAAATTTATGTATTTAAAGTCACTAGAATCCAAAACCGTATAGGAACGAACGGAAAAAAGTAACTGTATTGGGTCATGACATCTGGCGGTTGAAATTTTAACTATCAATAAATATATTTTGATCCGATATATCGATATAAAATATCCAATATCGAAAATTGTAGCAAAAACGATATTTTTTTAAATTTATGTATTTAAAGTCACTAGAATCCAAAACCGTATAGGAACGAACGGAAAAAAGTAACTGTATTGGGTCATGACATCTGGCGGTTGAAATTTTAACTATCAATAGCTTACAAATCTATTGTCTTTGCATTAGTATTTGTGATCACCAATACTATCTCATGTGTGTAGGTACATACATAGAAATGTATGCTATTTTTCGCCATTTTTTTCTAAGCCACTCCTATGTGTTGGTTCCCAATTATCTATGATTATTGACTATACCTAGAGATGGCAAAATTTCGTTTTAACTAAAAACGCGAAAAAATAGCGAAAAACGTGATTTTGGCCGTATTTCAGCAAAATTATTCTATTTAGCGAAATAGGGGTGAATTTCCCGAAAATACCTACTTTATTTGGTAGTTTTTTAAAGAGAACTTACATTGAAAGTATTCCTATTGAGGATTTTTATTTCAAAAACCCACGACATTTTATAGAGTTAAATGATATTTATTATGGGGCATTAGTTACAAATACCTTATTAGATCCAAATGAAGAATTAACAAACGAACAAATTCATTTATTCCATGTCAGGTGCTTAGATTTTTATATTGAAGCGTGCAAACAAATTGTTGAACGATTCCCGCTAAAAAATTTTAAAGGATTTTTTAAAGGATATTTTAAAGGATTTTCAAGCATTCTTTCCAGCTCTGGTAAAAACTGGCGAAGTAGCGTCTATTGTCCCAATATGCAGGGTGTTTCCGAATTTAAATCCGAGTTAAAAAATTTAAGTGACAAATCAGATTTATTTTGGGAAAGCATAAGCAATATGAAATATGGCGATGGTTCTAAAATGTTTCCAACTCTTATAAAATTTGTCTATCATATTTTTACATTACCCCATTCATCTGCAAATGTAGAAAGGATTTTTTCATCAATTAATTTTCTTAAAACCAATCAAAGAAATAAGATTTCTTCTAAGTCCTCTTGCATTGAAGGCCTCTTGCATTGCAAACGCCACATTGATAAAAACACCTGCTATGACTATGACGTTTATGGTGTTAATTATGGTGTCTATTATGTCTAAAAAACATTGGTATGATAAAGAAAAGGATTAATCCAACTTAAAATTTTCTTGTTTCAAATCTTCTACTCGTTTATCAGGGTGTTATTTTTATGCTTTTCCCAGCACGTTTGTTATGAAAATATTTAATATTCACATAACAATTGTAATCAGGTACTGATTACTAATTTGATTATTGTCAATGATTTTTTTTTGACAACCGTATATCGGCGCGAATAGGCAGGAAACGGATTATTTTTGCCGGGCGCCTTACTTGCCCACGGGGTCCGGTTGGGCTCAGACCCGGTGGGAACGTCACAGTGACAAGTTTGAAACTATGTGAGTTTATTTAAAGTCGAGCGGAACAATCGTTCTTTAAAATAAATCGAGGCATCCAATCCTGGATAATGACTGATATTACGTTAGTGGCCAAATCGCATATAAATACGTGTAATCGCGAATTATAATCGCACCCAAAATTGTAAACGCGTGTCGATGTACACCCGGAAGTGGTTTTACGTTTGGGATGATCAAAGCGAACGGCCGGCAATCCTCGCTCGCTTTGCACTTGTTAACTATCGGGAACGAGCAGTGATATTTATTTTATCGGATGAGAGCCGTATTTGGGGGTGAGACCGCCTTCTACCCACTTTGCCGCGCACGCCGTGTGTTTGATTTTGAAATAATGACAATATGCACAGTTCCTACCGGAATGTCATTTTATCCATCCTACCCTCAACCAACCAATGTCACCATGGTGAAACAAAACAAGGCACAATAACATTCAATACTGTACAGTGAGATGGCCTGAAATTTTCCAACCAACTAGTTGTGTTTTTATGTGTTCGCCTTCGAGTTTTGGTAAGTGCCTTTGGTTTCCCTTGTCCTTACATTCCATAATTTACAACACAGTCATTCATCCAACTTCAGAAACATTTTCGTTTTTTGTTCGTGATTTACAGTCCATTTTTCGCCAGTTGCATTTGAGGCTGTAAGTTCGAAACAGTCTCGGATGCAACATCGTGGAAGTAGCGCTAACACACGGATGGATGGTTACCGGAGGCAATTGGCGAGGTCCCGGTAGATCCTTGGCCAGGGATTGAACGAGAGACGGAGCTGGCGGGCTGGCCGCCCGCGCTGAAGCAGTCACGGACCCGTGGAGAAAGGCGTCCCCATCCCTCCGCAGAATATAGTTAGCTAACTTAGGTATTTCTAAACGGTCTATGATAGGGGTAAGTATATTAGATCCTTATTGTTTGTAATCCACTTATACGTGAAATAGATGTTAATCGTCATATCGGAAGAACTTGTCTTTCATTGAATTAGATGTGAATAAGCACCTTATGCCCATCCATGAAGATGAGTACTCATGCCACCGCAGAGTTCAGCATACTCTGTCACCGACAGAGTTTGGCGTCCTAAAGTTTCCTCTGGAAACAAAGCTGACCAGTATGAATCTCAATATTACCATGCACCCACTCAACAAGCGGTGTATAAAGGTAACTACCACTTGCCTCACAAAGTAGGAACAACACACACACAGTATTAATGCATATTAGCTGCCATTTATCTCATATTAAAGTACCCTATCAGAAGTCGCTCTATTGCTACTTATCATGGTGGAGCAATATGCCTTTGAATCACTCTGTGCATCACCTCCGCTTATCTCCATTAGTCGCAATCCGGAAGAGTAAAACTGGGTCTTTTCGAGAGATATCAAGAATTTACAACGTTCCAGTCCAGACTCTCTTAAAAGCAAAATGAAGGAAACAAGAGTTACGAATGTAAAGCTTGGCAGAAAATGTGTTTTAGAGGAAGAAAATGAAGAAAAGCTTGTGTCGTACATTAAGAAATTGGAAAAAAGTAACTTCCCAGCCACAATGCGTGACATCCGGAGATAGGCCTACAGTTTTGTTATCAAAAATGGCATAAAATATAATTTTAATGCTATTAAAGAGCAAGCGGGTTACGATTGGATGATCCGTTTCCTAAAAAGGCACCCAGATATTTCTAAACGCAAGGCACAAGGGTTATCCGTAGCTCGGATGAAAGGAATGAATAGGACAGAAGTTGACGACTACTTTGATATTTTGACGAAGGCCTTCGAAAAACATGGGTTTAATAACTCTCCAAGAAAAATGTATAACACCGACGAAACTTAATAAATTAAGCCTCAATGTCAAAAAAACTCACTACCTCACTTTCGGGAAAAAAGATTACATGACAATGAATATTACTCTTGGAAATGAAAAGCTCCAAAATGTACAAGTAACGAAATATTTAGGGTTATTCATAGATTCTAACCTATCGTGGAACTCCCATGTTGAATATGTTAAATCCAAAATTTCCCCGATAACTGGTGTACTCTATCGACTTCAAGATGTGCTCCCCACAGCTTTACTGCGTGCCACATATTATGCTCTGATCCACTCTCACCTAAGTTATCTGGTTAGTATCTGGGGCACCATTACTAAGAAACAAATATCTGAAATACAAGTAATCCAAAATAGAGCCATAAGAAATATATACCATCTACCATGGGATACACATGTCAAAGACATATACTCACTGACACAAATTCTTCCCTTTACCATTCTGCCAAAATATAGCATCACCACTGCCATCCTACAAATAATTCAACACTCCTCTCACACCAACACTAAACCAGCCTTTAATTCCGATATACACCAGCACAAAACACGATCACAAAATCAAATACACCTATCGTCATCTACACACACAACTAAATTTGGAATTAACTCCTTACAATACATCGCACATACGCAATACAACGCATTACCTAATGTCCTAAAACTACCAGAATCAAACAAAAAAATATTGGCAAAGGCTCTAAAAGGATATTTTCTCAGTAACTTTATTAACCAGTGACGAATTTAGCTGTCTCCCTTTGTAACTCTTGTATATTCTTCAATTACCTGTATCAAGTGTGTCTAGTCCATTTAAAAATCTATGTATTGTTCATTGATTTCCGTGTTCTTATGTAAAAATAATTTTCCTTTAGATGTATAATGTTGTCCTTCCCGAAATGAGTTTTATTAAACTCATTGGGAGTAATGTATTATAAATTTTATGTAATAATTTTGTAATATATTATCTCTAATAAATAAAATAAAAATAAACTGGCATGCAACTAAACAATCCCCCTGATAAGGTACTTGCGTCAAAAGGATCCAAAGCCGTATGTTCGGTAACCAGCGCTGAAAAAGGCGAAACAATTACGGTGCTTAGTTGCGTAAATGCGGGAGGGCAATTCTTACCACCTTTTTGTGTTTTCAAAGGTAAAAATAAGATTTTGTGAAAGTGTGACATTATATATAAGACGATAAATTTAGCCACTCGGGCATATATAAACTAAATTGTAATGATTGTTCTTCATTTTACATCGGAAAAACGGTCCGGAACGTAAACATAAGAATTAAAGAACATCTAAGATGTTCAAATAGTAATGCTTTTTCAGAATTCGCGGACTATCTACTAGAAACTAACCCACTCATTCGATAAAACTTCCGGGACTAAAATATTACATAAAAATGGAATTGGAATTAGGTTAAACAATCTAGAAGCCCTCAATAATAAATCAAACATTATTAATAACCAAATCAAATTATCTGATAGTCCCATTTTTAATTTATTCCGTTAACCTCTTCTGAAATAGTTCCCTCCTTCTCCCTCCCCCCGTTGCTTACCCAAACTATAATTATTATTTTGTCTCCCTCTTTTCTATTTGCACCAATAGGTTGTCGCCTATTCTATTGCTATCTCTTTCACTAATTCTCCTAATTTCTTTTATATATGTGTCTGTATCTAATTTACTTTAGTTGATATAATAAGCCCTGATGAAGCTTGAGCTAAGCGAAACCTGGTTGGCTGTTAAATATTAATTCCAATAAAAAGTGGTGTTTTACAAAGTGTAAAAATAAGAAACCAGAATTTGAAGACGGGCTACCACCACCAGGAGGCCAAGTGGTGATGAGTGAAAAGAGTGCCTACGTTACATCTGCCATATTTTTAAAATGGCTACTAACGGTATTTGTACCAAGAAAAGATCAGGGAAAAGTCATGGATTGCGCTGGATCCGCCCTTGCTTGTTGAGTACAGAGTTAGGGAAATATTTACCTTTACTACAATAGTATGTACCCAATGTTGCAATCTTATTTATAATTAGTGTATTTTTGTAGGTACATCAGCCACAATGCTAGGTTATCTCCGCCTGGAGTATATGAACAGAGTCAGTCTCAGAGAAGAAACATTCCGAAGAATACAATTGAGAGATCTATCGAATCCGATGAATATTCCCGCTTCACTCTTCATAGCAAATTATCGGCTGTCGCAGGATCTATTTACCATATTGTGTGAAGAGTTGAGGCCAATTCTTCCTGTACGTAGGCGAACTACCGGAGTGCCCTTGGAACTTAAAGTGAATACAAAATTATTTCTGGTTTATCACATTCTTTTTTTTTCATTGCTTGTACTCATTAATTCATTTAGTTTGTATTGTTACTTTCTGCCTATCTTCTCTTATATTTTAATGTATTTGGTATGTACACATATATTTGGTATGTACACTTATATTTGGTATGTACACAATATCGTTTCTTGCGACAGGATCATACCAAAAAAATGTGGGAAATGATTTAAATTCAAGTCTTTCCCAAAAATCAGTCAGCCGACACATGAAAGAAATTGTGTTGGCGTTAAACCAAATAATGAACCGACATATCATATTCCCAGGAACTCTGGAGGAAAGAAATTCAGTAAAACAAGGGTATGTTTTCATTTCATATATTTTATTTTTACTTATCTTGTTTACCCAACAGTTAAGTCATATTCACATTGAGATTGGCAACGCCTGGGCCGTCTGGCACTAAGCGGAAGGCCACAACCCAGCAGTCTCCCGGCAACGCCAGAACCGGTGTTGCACGTGGAGATTCCCCCGGCAACGCCTGGGCCGTCTGGCAATAAGCGGAAGGCCACAACCCAGCAGAGTCTCCCGGCAACACCAGAACCGTTGTTGCACGTGGAGATTCCCCCGGCAACGCCTGGGCCGTCTGGCAATAAGCGGAAGGCCACAACCCAGTAGAGTCTCCCAGCAACACCAGAACCGTGTTGCACGTGGAGATTCCCCCGGCAACGCCTGGGCCGTTTGGCAATAAGCGGAAGGCCACAACCCAGCAGAGTCTCCCGGCAACGCCAGAACCGGTGTTGCACGTGGAGATTCCCCCGGCAACGCCTGGGCTGTCTGGCACTAAGCGGAAGGCCACAACCCAAGCCTGGTAAAGGACTGTGTAAGTATTTACACTGAAATATCTTGTTTATATTATCTTGGTTATGTGGAAATGATGCCATGAAAACAATAATAATCGTATTTAACAAATGTGTTTTTATAAAAAATCACATAAAAATATTTCACTTTCAGTTAATAAAAAAATCCGCTGACCGCTTCATGGTTCAAGGCACCGAGAAGAATAATGAACTGTTGCAGACGCTCGTTAAGAATAACAATGAACTGTTGCAGACGCTTCTCGCACAAACCGCCGCACAGAGAGAAGAAGACCGGCGCGGCGGTTTAGAGAAAATGTTTTGGCTTTGGTAGAGAAGATATTCGCAGAGCTTTTAAAAAGGATATGTAAGGTATGATTTATTGTATATTTATATCCACAATAAGGCCATTGAAGCTCAAATGCCAGAACCAGAGGATCTGATTATTGTAGTTGATTTTAGAAAGACGGTGGCATGGATGAGCGTGATGAAAATTATAAATTAATGCATGTTTTATTTCATTTGTTTTTAAGGTTATCACAACATTATCATTCCCCGCAACTGGTTCACACCAAAAAATAGTTGGTAGCGATTGGTACAGCTGCGTATCGCAACCGGCTGTGAGCCGCCATATCAATCTAGTTGTGTCCCTATTGGACACTTTATTGGCAGAATACATACAATTTCCAGGAATCGACCAAAAAATAGTTGGTAGCGATTGGTACAGCTGCGTATCGCAACCGGCTGTGAGCCGCCATATCAATCTAATTGTGTCCCTATTGGATACTTTATTGGCAGAATACATACAATTTCCAGGAATCGACCAAAAAATAGTTGGTAGCGATTGGTACAGCTGCGTATCGCAACCGGCTGTGAGCCGCCATATCAATCTAATTGTGTCCCTATTGGATACTTTATTGGCAGAATACATACAATTTCCAGGAATCGACCAAAAAATAGTTGGTAGCGATTGGTACAGCTGCGTATCGCAACCGGCTGTGAGCCGCCATATCAATCTAATTGTGTCCCTATTGGATACTTTATTGGCAGAATACATACAATTTCCAGGAATCGACCAAAAAATAGTTGGTAGCGATTGGTACAGCTGCGTATCGCAACCGGCTGTGAGCCGCCATATCAATCTAATTGTGTCCCTATTGGATACTTTATTGGCAGAATACATACAATTTCCAGGAATCGACCAAAAAATAGTTGGTAGCGATTGGTACAGCTGCGTATCGCAACCGGCTGTGAGCCGCCATATCAATCTAGTTGTGTCCCTATTGGACACTTTATTGGCAGAATACATACAATTTCCAGGAATCGACCAAAAAATAGTTGGTAGCGATTGGTACAGCTGCGTATCGCAACCGGCTGTGAGCCGCCATATCAATCTAGTTGTGTCCCTATTGGACACTTTATTGGCAGAATACATACAATTTCCAGGAATCGATCAAAACATCAAAAACCACTTGTGCGAACTCAATAAGACCATCGACTTTCACTAAAAATCAACGATTATGAGGCGGAGAGAAATAAATTCCACAAAAAAATTAAGGAAGTTGAAAAAGAAAACAAAAATTTGAAATACATTGTCAACCAATCTCTACAAAATTCCCTTGACACGTCGATTGAAATCAATTGAATGGAAACAAAGAAAGAAGAAAATCTTAAAATCGCAACAGAACCCATCTTCAAAAAAATAGGGTGTGATGACTTACTTGATGGCAATACCATTTTAAACTCCTACGCCAACACCCTAAAAAAATCTATAACTATAAAGATGACCACAAAAGAAACAAAGGACAGAATCATCTCCCAAAAAAAGAAAGGGGGATATTTCTCTGCCAAAGACAATATATATGTGACAATGCACATAGTGGTAGCAACTCATCTTCATCTGAGTTGCTGTACATCGTGACGAAGACTGACTGACGCCGAACGCTCTGCCTAACGTGTCGAAGCCGTTCAAATAGAATGCACTTGACGCGCGTTAAGAATGCCTTCTGTTTGACGAGGCCTTTACTTATAATGATTCCTTAATACAACGCTGTAGTGTCGTATTAGCTATACAGGGGAGTGATCTTTGCCTCGAGCTGTTGACTTGTTTTACCGCACTGAAGAACAGAGCTCCATTCATTACCAAAATCTTCGTTGAATTTCAACGATACCCTACTTCTCCAGGACTTCTTGCTTTCGGACACTGCTCGAGTCCTCTCCATTGTAACTCAAGACGGTGGCTTCCAGATTATCTGCCTTCTGAATATATTCTTCCAAATCAAAGAAAGCGTTATTAGTTCTCACATAATTAATAAATACACAAACGACTCAGGTTAAAAAGCTTTAAGGCCCGTTTATAATAGGAATAAGCCGTAAGCCGTAGAAGTTGGAAGATAGGAAACCTGTGTATCCGTTTATAATAGATGGCAATAAGCCGTTAACTTTTTCCGTAACCGAAAAGATGGTTCAACTTTATCTCTTACGGTTACGGCATACGGAAAGCTTAGATATATGCTGAGATTTATGTATTTTCGATCGTTACACTATGGTATCTGCATGGTATTGATGGTATATCTACTATTGACATTCAGTATTCAGTTTAGTTAGTTGAACACGTAAACAATAATTTTTAGCAAATATTTACGCGGAGTTTAGATATTTTACCGAATTTTTTACATATTTGCTGAAGACGAAAGTAATCATGAATATAAATGACGCGGAGTTGATTTCTTGGATCGAGCAATTTCGTCATTTATATGACAAGAAAGAAAAGGATTACAAAGACAGGAATGTCGTAGAAAACTCCTGGTTATTTATTGGTAACAAATTGAAAGCATCAAGTGAGTGTAATACAATATATTTGATATAAATACTAATATATATTATTACTAACATCAGAGTTTTTACAAAATTTTTGATCGTTTTGTACGCAAATAAAAAGTTAGGTTATTTTGTCAGGGAAGATATTTAATGTTATGATCAGTGAATACGAAAGAAATGTACAAAGTGACGAAGTCACAATTTAACAGAGAAAACAATCTATACATTTAAAACAATTTGCGTTTTGTAATAATGATCTAACTTTCGAAGGCTCTCTAGCTCCTTGTCTTTTTAAATGTGAATCAATTTATACTTTATTTTACTTATGGTTGTATCACTTTCAATTAGTTTAAGGGCGCTGAATACACTCCACATACAATGTTATATAAAATCAGATAAAATAATCTGGGTGGAATACAGTTGTATAAACATTTATAATTATTGTTTCTAGGTTCTGAATGTAGATTGCGTTGGATTTCCTTGCGGAATCGTTTTTCAAAAGAACGATGCAAATTCAAACGGTCAGGTTCAGGAGCATCAGATCACAAAGATTGGCCATTGATGAACAATTTATCGTTTTTACACGAATGTGTAAAACGACGCAAAACATTTGGTAACGTGGAGTTACCAGACAACACTGAAGACGATTCTCAAGATTTGAGTAATACTCATGATTCAGATTCTGAAGAATTACTAACATATAAAGATGTTCAGTACCTGGATGGAACATCAACAGAATATGTGGAAAATCTGGATGAACAAACTGGTTTGTGATTTTATAATGGCTTTATAGATACTATCATCAGGCACTTTCGGTTGTAGCAATTGTGTGTTGGAACATGTAAAGTAAAATTGAGAATGATTTTATACAGCTGATGATTGATTCTTCCATACATAATATAATACTGCACAGGGCCCGCAGATACTTTAACAGTACACAACTGCTAACCCTGTACAAATCGCAAGTGCGCCCCACGGTTGAATTTGGCAGCCACTTCTGGTCTCCAAAATACCTAAAAAAAACCTTGACTCTGCACAGGCGTCAGGTGGGAATGCTGTTCTTGTTCTACCGGTATTACAATGGAAGATGCTCCGAGGCACTAGCGTCATTGATCCCCTCGGCACCGATGCATAGTCGGGAAACACGCCAAACACGCGCCCAACATTTGAACACGGTTAACATTAGTCACATGAGAACGGGTCGTTTCTACGACTCGTTCTTGTTCAACAGCTCGGCTGTGGAACGATTTTCCGGCCTCTGTACTTCCTACCTCCTACAACATGGGTCTCTTCAAGACCCATGTTCACTCCTTCCTTTCCTCAAAAAGACCGTCCACACAGCATCTTCAAAGATGACATAGGCCCCGAGGGAAATTGTTTTCCTCAGGGCCTCCTGTGTGGAGTTAATGTAAAAAAAAAAATTGTCTCGATTATAAACATAGTAATAATATAAATTTAATTTTCAGATACGCATGGGGATTTTGGTGCAATATCAATGGACGATACAGTAGAATCTGTAGGCTGCCCTCCAAGAGCAGCAAAACGCCCGCGTTTCAGATCCACGCCGTTAAGTCAACAAAATCGCAACGAAGCATCAGTCCAAACCAAAATGGATGAAGCTATTGATGTGTTCAAAAAGTTTATTACGGAGAAAAAAACATTCGACTGTTGAAGAAAATTCTTTGCAAAACTTTTGCAACTTGCTATACGCCGATTTAAAAAATATAGATAAAGCCAAATTACTTAAGTGCAAAGTAGAAATTATGCGGGTTATTTCCAAATATTCTGAGTAATGCATACTAAATAATATTTAACTTCTGTGACCAAATAATCAGAGAACTCGGCATTCTAAATGTATTTCTCAGAATAATCCGAAATTATATATTTTATATAATTTAATATAAATTGTATTTTGTTTCCTTAACATGTTTTGTACAATTTTTCTTCCAGTAATAAACAATTGCTATTATTTTATTAATGGAAAATTACATTGCAATTACAGTGCAAAGGTGATGTCTGGTGGGTCTTCACAGGATAAATCGAGTTTCCATTTCTTTTTTCAATAATTCAATCATTCCGTCCTCTCATAAAATATAAGATATATAAACGATTTTAGTAGAAATAAGTGAAAGTGGTTAATATTAAAAAGAATCCTTAAAATATTTACATAATGAAACAATCACAATTCAAACACCTGAATTACCAATGTCACGCAGCATTCAGAGATCAACACATAAACAAAAGGTTTTTATTGAGACTTCAGTTTACTAATGTAAACGCATTAAAAAATTCTTCTCCGTATCACTGTGGTCTGGATCCTCTTGAAATATGTGCCCACTGCCAAGGAACTGCCCCTTCATGCGAAAGATAATGTGCCATGCTGTCACGTAGAGCGATCATTGATCTTGATGGATTATTCGCACCCATGCGTCCTATCCTTTGAAAACCTCTATCGCTTTGTTCTTCTCGAAATAAGCCTTCGGAAATTTGAACATCATCTCTAACAGTGTCACAAAAATTTGTAGGGCAATACACTAGTTGTTCGGCATTTCTTTCAGAAAGTCGCAGAAAATTGTGTAAACATATTGTGGCAGCGGTAATCCTTTCTACATTATCAACTTGGGCAATGATACTATTTCGCAAGATTCTCCACCTAGATGCTAAAATGCCAAAAGAATTTTCTATTGTTCTCGTTGCTCTTGATAATCGAATTGATAATTATATATCTTGATAATTAAAGATTCGCTTTTCTTGATTTAAATTCCTTCCCGGAAAAGGTCTTAAAATGCATGGTTTTTAGAGGAAAAGCCTCGTCTCCAACAAAGTAATATGGAAAATCAATATTTGTGTTGGGTAATGGTGTGCCTGCTGGTAATTTTATTTTACCAGATTCCAAACCTCGACCGAAGGCTGACTCCGAGAATACTCCACCATCACTTTGCGAGCCATATGCTCCGATTTCTACAAGTGTGAATATGTAGTCAGCATCACAAACAGCCAAGAGGACCATGCTGAATATTTTTTTATAATTAAAAAAAGCAGTCCCTGATTTTTTAGGTGCCTGAATTGTAATATGTTTACCATCGATTGCACCGCAACAGTTAGGGAGATTCCATTGCCTGTAAAATTCCTTGGCTTTTTCTCTCCATTCTTCGACTGTCGGTTGTTTGCAATATATGGGAGTAAGAACATCCCATATTGCCTCGCAAGTTTCCTTTATTATTACATGTGCAGTGGTTTTTCCAATCATAAAGGACCATGCAACTACTTGCAGACTGCAGCCTTGAGACAAATGGCTAAAATAATAAATATACATTATTTTTTACAACAAAATGTTTACGTAATTCTTTTGACATTATAAATATTAAAATATTTTATCACTTACAATAATGTGATAACTAGCCTATGTTCCGGACTTAAAGGCTCACGTCTGCTACGCTTTACTAATCTATGTTGTAGAAGTCCTAACAAATTATAAAAATTGGTCTGCGACATTCTTGTATATTTTTTAAATTGCTCGTTGTCTACTGCCGCCATGTCTTTAAACAAATTATGGAAATGTCCCGTGTTATTCCTTTTTTGATTAATGGGACGGACACTCCAATGTCGTTTTTTCCTTATTTTTTTCGTCTGTGCGTCTCCATATGCAGTATATGCCAGCCCCAGAATTGACAAAAACATTCCACACGCGACAATGTCTGATGAATCCATCTGAATCTATCGTTTTAATAATTATTTAAATAAAACAATGTGAATTCGAATATACTCTTCTCGGTTGACAGTTGACATTTGACATAGACAAGTGACAGCGGCTCACTTCTATGGGCGTATTCTATTCCTATTCCAATTATAAACGACGTTCTAAAATATTACGGCTTACAGATTACGGAACCGGTTTATTCTTACGGCTTATTCCTATTATAAACGGGGCTTTACTCATAATCATATTTTTTTCCCAATACAGATCGACCGCTGGTTTATGAGTAATGTTTTATTTATGGTAGCAACACTGCTTCAAACCGGAAAAAACGCAATCAATTTAGCATTTTGCGGCATGTTGCCAACTTTACCTTTATTCATATGTCAAAATATTATTTCAACGAGATTTGTTTGTTTATGTTTCAACAATAACATAAAAAATGGACAACATCGTCAACATGAATTTGGATGTGGAGAAGAAAAGGCGTAACAAGAATTGGGGTGACGTTGAAAAGGTTTGTTAACTTTTTATCATAGCTGTAATGTTTTGTTTATTTGTATGAAATTAGTGAATAATAATTGATTCAAAGGCCTTATTTGTTTTATGTGCATCTATAAAAAAAGATTTACATACATTTTTTTGACCTTGCCCGACTCACTAAGAAATCCTGTGTCAAGACATACGAGCTAACAAATATTTTATAAAGTACATTTTTCAATAAAACAAAAATATTCGACAAAAATTTTCAGGTTGGTAGGAAATTCAATTTATTTATTCTTTCAAAAACATAACAAAATTTAAAATTTGAGACAAAAAATAAAGCTATACAAAGTTAGTTTCTGCATGTGCGCTTCAAATTGTTTTTATAATGTTCCAGAAAAACGAAAATGGGGCTCTCAATGTTGGCATTGCAAACTGGAGACGCCGATCATTGCCGATAGATCCTGATAATGGAGTTACAACAATTGACAGTCAACATTACTTGTGCGTCATGACGGGCGGAATTTTATTCATTAGTTTTTCATAGGGATATACACGTACTTGCAAAAATACAAAGCTCCTTTAGATTGGATCGGAATATCTCTGCTTACTGCTCGGAGATATCCCGCAATCTAAATGTCGCGCAACTCAATCAAATAAATGACACTTTGATATTTTTAGATGGGTAGATTTATTTACATAAAGTAACTTAAAGGTTCACATGAGTTATTCGCGACAATAATTTTAACGCAAGAAAATTTAATGGCGAGTGCTGATGGGGAAGAAAGCCGGTGACAGAATGATCTCGAACGTTACGTCAAATCCGAGCTCACTTCTGTCATCTGCGCATTACGACTGCGCAGGCAGTGTTGTCAGTTTGAAAATAATAACAGGGCACAAAAATAATGTTCGCGGTGCCTACACTCCCAACATTGGCAAGTCCAAACTGGAGACACCGATCTTTGCAGATCCTGACAATGGAGATACGAGTACTGACAGTCAATAATATTTGTGCGTCATGACGGGCGGAATTTTATTCGTTACGTTTTCATGGGGATATACATGTACTTGCAAAATTACAATTAATCAAATACAAAGCTCCCAATGTTGGCAAGTCCAAACTGGAGACACCGATCGTTGCAGATCCTGGTGAAGCTATACAAAGTTAATTTTTGCATGTGGGCTTCCTACCAGATTTTTTTTATATTGTTCCAGAACAATGAAAATGGTTCAGACACCGATCGTTGCAGATAATGGAGATACCCGAGATATTTCAGGCATGGAGAGATCACCGACATTGCGTAAATAAAGGCATCTAACGCGTCGAAGCCGTTCAAATAGAAAGCACGCGACATTGCAGCACTTGACGCGCGTTAAGAACACCTTCTGTTTGACGAGGCCTTTTTTTTTTTTTTTCTTTTTTATCATATAACTTTTGATACCGTTTTTACAGGTGATTCGACTACCACGCTAGGCACATGCCCGTATTATGGAAGTGGAACTTATAATGATTCCTTAATACAACGCTGTAGTGTCGTATTAGCTATACAGGGGAGTGAGCTTTGCCTCAAGCTGTTGACTTGTTTTACCGCACTGAAGGACAGGGCTTTTTCCATTCATTACCAAAATCATCGTTGAATTTCAACGATTCCCTACTTCTCCAGGACTTGTGGCATTCGGACACTGCTCAAGTCCTCTCCATTGTAACTCAAGACGGTGGCTTCCAGATTAACCACCTTCTGAATATATTCTTCTAAATCAAAGAAAGCGTTATTAGTTCTCACATAATTAATAAATACACAAACGACTCAGGTTAAAAAGCTTTACTCATAATCATATTTTTTTCGCAATACAGATCGACCGCTGGTTTATGAGTTATGTTTTATTTATGGTAGCAACACTGCTTCAAACCGGAAAAAACGCAATCAATTTAGCATTTTGCGGCATGTTGCCAACTTTACCTTTATTCATATGTCAAAATATTATTTCAACGAGACTTGTTTGTTTATGTTTGAACAATAACATAAAAATGGACAACATCGTCAACATGAATTTGGATGTGGAGAAGAAAAGGCGTAACAAGAATTGGGGTGAAGTTGAAAAGGTTTGTTAACGTTTTATCTTGGCTGTAATGTGTTGTCTATTTGTATGAAACTAGTGAATAATGATTGATTTGAAGGCCTTTTTTATTATTTTTTTTTATGTGCATCTATATAAAAAGCTTTACATACATTTTTTTGGCCTTGCCCGACTCACTAAGAAATCCTGTGTCGAGACAGACTAGTTAACAAATATTTTGTAAATAAAGTATATTTTTCAATAAAGCAAAAATATTTGAAAAAATTTTCAGGTTGGTAGGTAGTGGTAACAATAATGAGAGGAGGATTATATTTGGGTGAGGTGACTAATTATTGCACGACCTTTATCAATGATCCATTGTTTGATCAGGATTTTGTATTTGTTAATATTATTCGATTATCTTGTTTTGTCAGGTAGGTTATTGTATATTTTAGGCGCAATGTATTTGAAATTTCTTTGACCAAATGTTGTGTTCGTTTTAAGCTGGGTCCACACATGTTCTTTTGTCCGTTCCGTTCCTCCGTTCCGTACCTCCGTTCCGTATCAAAAACTCTGGACGCAAGTAAAAATAGCCCGTACCTCCGTAACGTCGCTGCGATCATCGGCATCCGCGTGTTCATTCCAGCGACAGAGAGAACGACCTGCGCATTTCGCGATCGCGTCCAGACTGGCGCATCCGTATCGTATCGCCTTTGAACGGGCCCAATAAACCGACTCCCGATGGATCGGGGCGTACCTCTACCCGTAACGTACCTCCGTAACACCGTACCGTTCCGAACGGGCGTCCAAACTAGCGTTCTTGATCGCGACGCTGATACGGAACGGAGGAACGAAACGGACAAAAGAACATGTGTGGACCCAGCTTTAGGTGTTTATTATGAGTTCTTTGGTTTTGTGCCAGTGAAGAACTGTGGAAAACAACAACGTTAAGTATAATTAGTAACTGTGCATTGTGAAAATAACAAATACATTATTGAAATACTTAAAGTTTTTTTTTATTATTACGTAAGTGTAAGTAATAACTGTACAAGAGTAATTAAAAACAATAAATAACAATAATAACTGTGATTTGTGAAAAAAACAATAAACTTTTGAAGTACCTACCTAAATTAATGTGTTTTTAATTTTAACATAATTGTAATTGTTAAAAATGTAAGGATCCTTTTAATAAATAACTGTTTTACAAAAAACTTCGATTTTTATTTCAATCACAGGATAACATGTTTTAAATGTATAAAATAACCCAATTGGCGTTGTTTATTATTTAAACTTTGCGTAGTAAAAGAACACTAAAAACCAGAAGCGAGCCTTTTTATAAGGTAAAAATCTACCACCAACTGACATTTTGCAAGTGTTTGTAAACATGACTCGTAGTTAAGTAAAACCAGAAGCGAGCCTTTTTATAAGGTAAAAATCTACCACCAACTGACATTTTGCAAGTGTTTGTAAACATGACTCGTAGTTAAGTAAAACCAGAAGCGAGCCTTTTTATAAGGTAAAAATCTACCACCAACTGACATTTTGCAAGTGTTTGTAAACATGACTCGTAGTTAAGTAAAACAATTCCTAAACTACCCACTTCAACTCTTAGCAAAGGCTCGCACCATTTTGTTGGTATGCTAATTAAATCAGAGTTTACTCAAGCAAACCACAGATGTCGATAGCCTGTCCATTTTATATGGTGCATAAGTGTAATTAATATATGTGTAAAATAATAATAAATGAATAGTTACTGTGAAAAGTGAAAAGAAAAATACACTTTTGGGGTATTTAAGTACTTTGATTTCCATTTACTATTGTGTTTTTTATTTGCAAAGATGTCTCAAAGTAAGCCCTTGATTAGGCATTACAATATGTTTATTTTGTTCGAAAATTTAAATAATATATTTATATCACAAGAATGATAGTTAGGTACTCTTTGGATTTAACAGAGACACCTGAAATGGTTTGAAAACAGTATTCAAACAAGTGAATAACTGTCATCTGTTGTTTTGGAAAATTTTGCTATTTTATTTAATCATTGTGAAAAACTAACTAGTTGTGTTTGGTTGACAACTAACTCTTGTGCAAGTTTCAAGTCACCAAAGAATTACTAATCTGGAATTTAAGTGGACAAATTTACGGAGGCCTCCCCAGCTACAAAAAACTGCATACAAGGTTGGTGAATCTGTTATTTTCGCTGGAGTTTTCAATTGCCATTCTTTGTGATATATATTTGTCCGCGCAAGTAGATTTTCATAATCAAATCTGTGAGTATTAACCTTAGGATGGTGTGGATCCTCACCCCTACTTAGGTTACTCGGTAAAAAATAAAGTGAGAGGAATAAAAGAAACAGGAAGGTTCTCTGAAGAAAACGTGAGAGAATTCAGAAGCAGGTGCACTCAGTTCGTTGTTTCACTGATTAAACAACTTAAGCATAGACCACCGGAAAATTATCAAGTTTTACGGAAAATAGGTCAGTTTCGAACATGTTAAAACAGCTGAAAGAAAGCATCGCACCTCTGATGAACGGAATGGGCATTTCTGCAGACATCATTGTAAAAGCCAAAGTCCAACAATGGTTCGAGATCTCTCTAATACCCTGGAGAAGCGTATCAAGCACAGTCAAATTTTGGGCTGAGGTTCGGTATTGTGATGCCGCTGATGAAAATCCTTTCCACGAAATCAGCTCTTTCGCAGTTTCGATACTTGCTCTGCCGTGGTCAAACGGAGAAGCGGAGCGAGTTTTTAGCCAGTTAAATATTGTCAAAAACAAAACCAGAAATAGACTTTGCAATGACATGGTTAATTCGATTCTCAAAATTCGATCGGGGTTCAGGCGACACAACAAATGTTGCGAGGATTATGAATTTCGCCTAAAAGTAAAAAAAAATTGGAACAATGACTGTATATGAAAAAAATCCCGATGAAGCCGGTCCTAGTAGCGCGATGGTACAGGAACTGGAACCAGATAACTTCTTGGATTTTTTAGAGGAGATGTCGCTCTCTACAAAAAAAATATTAAAAAAACAATAAAAAAAACCTGAAGACTTTGATGTTATCAAAAATAATTGTGTATTGAAAATTATAAAAATAAACAAGTGCATTGTGAGTGTTCAAAAGCAGCCAACAAGAAGGACGAAAGGTGTGAGAATGGTTTTAGTGGCACGCCTGCCTTTTCGAATATGCAAGAGCGAGACGGCAGAACTGAGTATAAAAGGTGATGAATGTACCTGCTCGCTCTCCTTACCTACAGACAGTTCCGTTAGCTAGCACGAAGCTCAAAGACTTATATTGTACAAATAAATGTTCATCTCGACTACGCGTCTATCATTTGAGATCCACAAGATCACATCACACGCCTACACTAATGCCTAAATAACAAAAGGTAAGTTTTTTTTTCTCAAAAATTCTACAGTCCCCCCCCCCGGAAATTCTTCTCTGAAATTCTAGAACAACCCCCCCCCCCGCATGCTTTGTTATTTTCAATTAATTTAATTTAATTAATATTCAGCTCCTTTTTGACTCTTTTTTGTTTAAAATTCGAGTTGGCAACACTGTCCCAGACGCAAGCGAGCAGGCAAATTACACGGTTGTGTTTTTATGGGGCCTGCGTTTGGATAGATCCTGTGTAGTGTATTGTGAGTGTTTGTTATGAGTTGTTCAAAAGCAGCCAACAAGAAGGACGAAAGGTGTGAGAATGGTTTTAGTGGCACGTCTGCCTTTTCGAATATGCAAGAGCGAGACGGCAGAATTGAGTATAAAAGGTTATGAACGTACCTGCTCATACAGACAGTTCCGTTAGCTAGCACGTAGCTCAAAGACTTATATTGTACAAATAAATGTTCATCTCAACTATGCGTCTATCATTTGAGATCCACAAGATCACATCACACGCCTACACTAATATCTAATTAACAAAAGGTAAGTTTTTTTTTTCCAAAATTCTACAGTCCCCGCATGCCTTATGTTATTTTCAGAATTTTAGCTCCTTTTTGGCTCTTTTTTGGATTTCGCGTAGCCCTACTTTAAAATTCAAGTTGGCAACACTGTCCCAGATGCAAGCGAGCAGGCAAATTACGCGGTTGTGTTTTTATGAGGCGTGCACTTAGCGTTTATAATATTATTATATAATATATATTATATTAATAATTACAATAATGGATAACGAAATAAATCCCGAAAATGTAATCTCACTGGTCGAAGAAAGAGTTGTGCTATGGGATAAAACGACAGAAGGATATAAAAAATAATTCATTAAAATTATCAGAAATTTTCTGTTTATTTATGCCGGATTTTGAGAAAATAGAAGAAAAACCAAGAAAAGATTTTGATAAGTACCTTTTATTAAAAATATAATTTAAAAATTTATTATTTTGTGTGTAGCTGCTGCTTGCCAAGATACAGATCCTATTGGAGAAACGAAATAGTCAGCCAATTCTGATGGTATATTGTTTGCAGTAGGACCGCTTACGAGTAACGTATGTTTGTGCACGCATCGGATGCTTCATTGGGGTTGCAGACTGGATATCTTCAAAATTAAGACCGTCCTTTTGTCACAAAATTGTGTAATGCTGTACAAGCTTTTATTATTATGATGGCTGTTTCTGGGTCGACATTCAATGGTCGATGTAGTTATTCTCCACTTGTTGGCTAAAATACCGAAAGCACATTCAACATATCTCCTGGCTTGACTTAAGGTGAAACAGATGTGACAATTCCCATACAATCTATTTTTCAGCCGCATTTGAAAACTACAGATAACCTTTTATTTATTTTAGTGCCGAAAAATAATACTAATAATGACATTACCGCGAACCAAAATTTCACTGTTCTATCACTAATAATAACCAAGTTATTAAATTAACAAAAGTAATTATTTTATGCAAAAACCGCCAGCTAAAATGCACTAATCTGTATTAGAAGGAGACAAACCTATGTGAGAGCCATTGGTTTCACGTGCACGCTTTCAACCCATTCCTACGGCGTTAAAGCGGTCAGTATATTTGTAGTAAAAATGCCAATTTGCGTGGCTTGATTTGTTATTCTGATAGAATGTTCGTTTTGCTTTTTTATGAATGTTCCAGTATTACTTGGGGCAAAGAACATTTGCGGTTAAGGGCACGCAGTAAAAAAGGTAAAATTAACTATATAATTATGGTGACAGCGACTGTAATTATTTAGAACTTTCTTAAATCTGTAACTATCACTAGACGCCTGCCTAGTTCTTTTGTTATTGAGACGTGCTAAACAATAAAATGCATAGATCGAGCTGGTTACCTACTATTCTCTCTGATTTATGTCTGTTGCCAAGGGTTTAGAAGTTTGAAGACTTTACTGCCTACAAGAATAACAAACTTTTGTGCAGCGCATTATTGTTATTCTATAAAAATGAGGCGTGCCCTTTATAAGAAACAAAGCTATTCCGGGAAGAGAGTGAATCCAAGACTTAGTGCAAACGGGATGAAACGTCAGCACGGCGAATTGGAATACAGGAATTACTCAGTCAAACAACTCGGTCTTGGCACACACTCTTTGCCTCACTCACATTCATACATCGTCTCATACATACACTTCTGTTATTCTGACTTTTGACATGACCCGACTAAATTATCTGATTCACTTGATCGTGCCGTGTCTTCCTCGTGTATCCCCGACTTCTTCTACCATTCACATTTACGTCATATATTCTTCTTACACTAGGTACCTACCTTCTTAGGTACCTACCTACTTTCTTCATTTATTCGCTCTACATGCCCAAACCATATAAGGGCCCCTTTCTTAATCTTACTCATTATCCACATTTTCTAGGTACATTCTATAGTTAGGTTATAATATGTTATAATTATTATTATTGTATTGTTAAATTTTGACTAATTATCTATCCACGTTTTGTCGCTGATACCTAGGTACCTAGGATGGGTAGAGTCAGAGTTGAAAGTGAATGGGAAGAAAACGCGATCATACATCTCTACTTTAGTGTAAAAAGAATATATGATGCAAATAAGTACGTAAATACATATAATGTATGTGTTATAATTTTTAATTTTAATTTTTTTAATTTAAAAAATATATATATATATTTTTCTCTTCCCTTTACACACGAGTAGTTACACTCTCGTAAAGGTTATATATTATATACATATATATGTTTATACTGTTTATAATCAATGTTGCATGTTAGTATTTAATGATTTGAGTTAAATCCGTTTGTAACCTGAAAATGTAATTACTCATGATTATATTACATGTATATGTATATAAAAACTAATAAAAAATAAAAAAACTAATAAAAATGTGAATGGTAGAAGAAGTCGGGGACGCCCGATGAAGACATGGCACGATCAAGTGAATCGGATACTTGAGACGGGCCATGTCAAAAGTCAGAATAATAGAAGAGTATGTATGAAACGATGTATGAATGTGAGTGAGGCAAAGAGTGTGTGCCAAGACCGAGTTGTTTGGCGGTCCGTCCTCTCTGCCTACCCCTGCGGAGAAACGGCGTGATGGTAGTTAGTTAGTTAGTTACTTTTATTCCGACTGTTTGTTCTCAAATAATTAATTCGCCGATTGATTGATTGCGCCGGTTTTTTGCGAAAAATGATCTCAAGAGACACTACCTATACTAGGTATAATGTTAGTAGGTATCACAATAACGGAAAAAATTGTTAGATTTCACAGAACGAAAGTTGAAGCCGATTCAATTTTGGGTTTCTATTGTACAGAAAGCCGGTTCTCAATAGGGATATTTCTCATAGATTTTATGAAATAAATCATGTGGAATCCCGGTTTTAGTCTTGCATTCTTTCTTGATATACCTACCTGGGTACCTAGTACCTAAACACATACTTTATAATATTATCTATTTGACGCTTATAGAACAATCATACACGGATTTACCACACATACACCTCAAGGATCTCATTTCTACTTGTGTCCTTCCTCTGCCAGTTAGTTGCCTAAGTAGTAATTGTCAACAATTTTATGCTTGTTCGATCACCCATATCGCTCGATGGATATAGGGTGGTTCGTATTTAATGTTGCTCAAAAATTTTTATTTTATTTTATTTTATTTGGAAAACCAACAGTTACATTATTTACTTAGGTGTATTTACATATGTATATGTTATTGAACCAATGATAGGTTTTCACTGGTGTGTATTAATTAGAGAGAATAAAAAGTTATAAAAGTTATAATAGCTTATTTTTGTATACCTTTATATTATACCTTTTAGTTCTCACAAACACTGGCGCGGAAATAAAGTAAACAAATATTCAGATTCAGAGAGAGAAATTAAAATGCTGAAATCTCGTAAAAATATTACTGTATCACCTAAAGTTCTATATTCGGCCGAGTTACTTAAATATCTAAAACATCGCCTAATATCGTGTATAGAAAAAAAAATTGATGAAGAAACTTTTTGCTGAAATGAACCTAGAAGCGGCAGAACGATAAAAACTATGGACCTTCTCAGTGACAAAGATAATTAATTATTGGATAAAGTAGATCAATTCAAGCTTTCGGAAAAACATATAAAACAGCCATTGAATGAAAAAGGAACTTACAATAAAAAAATAAATAAAAAAAAACAGAAATATGGACAGAATATGTGGAAAGAATTAAAGAAATAAGTAAATAAAAAAATGCTTCACTGTCAGAAAAAATTAACGATAAGAACAGATATTCATGACAGAAGTTTTTATTTGCTAGGACCGGCATGGGGGTTCATATTTAAAATTTTAAGCAGGGATTTAATAATATTATAGTAGATGGTATTTCTATTCCTCCATTGTCTGCGAATTCTGAATATTTTGAGTAAAAAACAACAATTCATTTTGACACTTCTCATGTACACTACACAAGTCTTGCAGGCAAAAATCTGAACCTACTTTTACTATGTACGGTCTCATACATTAATAATAAGACCGGTCACTTGCCGAGTAAACATTGCGTCTGGTTCCCACCCAGGCGTCATGAGTTTAATTCCTCAGCTCGCTAATTCTTCCATCACGACCGAGGCAACGATTTCCACTTACTGTGATGATAGTAGAAGATTTTTAATTACTGTGAGGTTTTTCGAAACTCGGAAAGTTCGTATTTCATTAAAAAAAACATGTCACACTTTTGTCGGCGCTCCTGTGCCAGTCGGCCACTCACGCGCCAACTCAATGCCAATCAGAAAGCCAAAACCCGCGTACTTTACCTAAGCGTGCATCCGGCTGTAAATGTTTACTTGCCGAAAATAAGAAATCGATGTGTTCAGACCGAAAAAAGTTTTTTGGGATGGAGATTCACCAGTTTTACCACTAGTTTACGGCAGGACTGGGCATTATTTGAATTACTTGTAATTGAAATACGTATTTTATTTGAAATACAAATTCGTATTTTGTATTTGTATTTCAATTACTTCCTAAAAATGTATTTTGTAATTAGTATTTCAATTACCTGCTACTAAGGTATTTTGTAATTTGTATTTCAAATACTTATGGCTTCAAAATACATTTTGAAATACATTTAGCGATCTTAATACTGCTAATGAAAAATAAACTGACATACATAGATAAAACATAGACAAAAATGCTATCCTAGAATATTATCCTATTTTCCTGTGCTATAGCACTCTTACTAATGATTATTTGTAGTTCTCTTATCATTGCTTTATAATGTACTGTACTTTTTTTATGTCATGCTAGTTATTATTATTGTCCTGTGCTATAATAGCACTGTTAGTGTACATTTTGAATCAAATTATATTATACTTGTCATTGCTTTGCATTGAACATTTTTGTATCGTTGTATTAGATCAAGCACTACATGAATAATTAGACTGAATACTAGATTATTTTTAACTGTAGAGCGCACTTGAAGTGAGGTAACACAAAATTGCGCTATATAAATGTTATCTATGTATATAAAAATGAATCCTTGATTCCCCTGGTCACTCCATAACTTCAGAACGACTTTACCTATTTCATTGATTTTTTTTAAAGTTTTCTAATACTTTGTAGAAGGTTCTGACGGATAGAAAAATTAAGAAAATTAAGCAGAAAATTGGATAACTTCAAAAAACTTAACTACTATTTTAACTGAAATTGAATTTAGCAGGCAGCTGGTTTTTTTTTTGTAACAAAAGAATTGTCTATGGATTTTTGAAATTATAGATATTTTAAATAGTTACCTACCCATGTTAGGTATCAGATTTGATTAATGTTCTTATAATATACAAAAAAAATATGTTTAATATGTGAAAAATGAAAATTTGAATCAAAAAAATTTTAATAGCTGGCACGCGAGTTGTTTGAAAACTGATTGTACTGGGAGTGAATATAAAGAACGCGGGAGAGGGGTTGGCGGGACGGGGGAGCGGGAGGGGAGAGTGGGTAGACGGGGAAGGTGGAAGGGGAATGCGGGAGGGGAAGGGGATGCGGGAGGGGAACGGGGACGCACGGGAAAGAACATGCAGGGAGAAAAAATTTATTTCTTTTAATATGGCATTGCAACGCATGCCGGGAACTAGTGCTATTATCTAACACCTAAGTCCTGTACCACAAAACTTTAAATGTGGAGCGGAGACGAGATGTGTCTTCTGAACAATATGATTGATCAATTTTTGCACGTCTCTGTTTCATTCTGCTTAGCTTTGCTTCTATGAATACTCACAAATTACAGGGCAGTTACGACAATTTATTGCAACCAAAGGTTCTACCAAAATCAAATGTATTTTGTATTTTAAATTAAAAAATGGTTAAAATACTGTATTTTGTATTTCAAATACATGACTTGAAAGTATTTTGTATTTCGTATTTTAAATACATGCGAAAAATTATTTTGTAATTTGTATTTCAATTACAGCAAAGCATCTATTTTGCCCAGCCCTGGTTTACGGACACTGTGTATAAGATATTTGTACAAAAAAAGTTTTATTTTTAATCCTCATCTCCCTTAACATGACATGTTTATCATTTGTGAAAATAAAATATATTTAAAAAAATACAAAAAGTTTTGTTTATGTGAAAAATGACTTCATATGCACACTGTAGGCAGTGTCTTGTCACTCAAATATCACGGCAGTGCAGGATGTTGACACAAAAATAACATCACAATGTCTACCTATATTATTATGTATTTTGTTGTAAATGGGAAGCAAAACAGATCCTGACTTGAGCACCCAACTAATTTGTTTCTCCTTCTGACAATTCTAACCACTTCGTTGGTTTGATAAATGCGCCCCACAGAAATACAAGAAAAAATGTAACTTTTTTACTTATTCACACAATATCTGCGAGAAAACAACCGAGAGAATGCTTGTAGGTATGTACCTACATCGCTTGGCATCGACACGCTTCACGCAGAGAGCATGGGTTGCGCGAACTAGCGCTGTCTCGTTTGTTAAAGAGCCGCTAGAACGAGATGCATGCAGGGACTCTATGCCGCGTCGAGAGGAGAGCCCTTAGCTATTTAGCAAAAGCGGCCTCTAAAAAAAGAGTCCAGTTAACGCCAGCTCCCGGCACCATGCCTTTATTCACAGCTGGCTCCTTTTATCAATCTCCCCACGCGTTGATTCAGTTACTGAATTGCCCGATTTTTAACAAACCTCTTTCTTCCGTCTCTCTTCAACCCGTGCGAAATATCATATAATATTTGACATTCACTCTTTTTCGCAAATGTGTTTCTGTACCAACGCGCGCGGAGCTGTGAGAAAAGTCTTTTGAACGTATTTTATGAAATAAAATTGTGTATTTTTCAGCCGTTTTCTTCGATTATGAAATTTTAGGTACCAAAAAAAATTTATACAGATTAATATTACTTATATACGGCCGCAAATCAATAATTCATCTCAATATTAAAAAGCATAACGTGTTAAAAGTGTTTTATTAGACGATATTGAAAATAGCACCATCTATCGGTGAAAAGTTTCTAAAAATATTTAAGGAATACCCTTAAATGATAATTATAAATCTTCGACCGAGGTCACCTGTTATTTACCATCTACAATCATATTTATTGGTGGCATAAAACTACTTTTGTGAAAGTATCATACTAACCTACCCACAGTGACAGCTCACAAGAATCATGTCAATCGAAGACCTAAGCCGTAAATTCACGGAGACCATGAGCGAGTTCGAAAAGCGGCTCGAAAAGGCCACACTCAAACCCAACAGTTTACAACTAAACAAAATAACAATTCTCCGTGGTGACTTTACGGCATTCGAAGCAAAGATGACTGCGGAGATGAGCACCCTTCAGGTGGATGTGGCCCGACTCGAAATCAGGGTGGACTCCATCGATGCTACTTCATGGCATCAAAGAAGAAGCAAAGGAAGATACGGGTTCCCTGATGGCCGCTACATCGACCGGCCTATGGTGCTCTGATGATGTGAACAAGGGCATCGAGTGTACCAGGAGGCTAGTTGGGCGAAGCCAGACAAGAACAGGCCCATCGTTTTACAGTTCCTGCGTCAAACCATTCAACCAAGAAGGGACCGAAAAACTCTTCTCTTCTCCTTACCGACTCCCTAACAGTAACACGGCAAAAACCCTTCGCCTCGGTCCGAAAGCTTCATCGCCAATAAGTACGGAGGGCAAATCTTTTTCCATATTATCATGGTATATTCAAACTACTATCATTCAACGTCTGCCAGAAAGTAGTCCCTTTGAATATCGAGGAATCACACTCTTTCCCATATGAACCAATGCTCACGTAGGTAAACCGGTATTCCGAATCAACTACGGCAAGTAAAATGAAGGAAAAATAATGTTAATAACTCTTATGTGCTTCTCATCAACCACTCCGAGACAATGAGGAAAAATTGTTTTCATTTCAAAACCTTTTGCGATGTCCTCCCATTTACTTTCAGTAACAGGCAACATTATGAACTCTTTGCCTATCGTGTCCCAGATAATGCTACTTATTTCATTAATAATTTTGCTAATGGCTGACACACCAACTCTGTAGTTAAAATGTAATTCTTTGCAGTAACATCCCAACGCCAAATATCTGTAAAATAAATATATGTACACAGCCGTATATTAGGTGCAACACAATTTAAAAATATTTTTATTTTTTACAGGTAAATTACTTTCCGCAAAGTGGAACAATTAAAGAGATAGATAGATTAGAGCACACATAGACGTAAAAAATGTTAAATCTCTATCAGCGTCGAATGAACTTTTTGCAAAAAATTGTTAATCCTAAAACTACACATGAATCTGTTTCAAAACGTCAGAGCACTACTGATTGGGATTACTGCCCACATAATGTGAACCTTGAAGAAAGTTCTGATGGGTCTGCACCGAGAAAGCCAGACTACCAAGTTCTTCTAAAAAAAAAGAAAATGAACGTAAAACAGGCTAGGTGTGAAAGAAGAACACCCAATGCGATATTTTTTTAAAGGGGTTCTACCGGTCGTAACATCATTCGATGTTGATGAATAAAGACCGGATTCGATGTTGATGAATAGAGACCCGTTTCAGCGGTAGTTGCATATTTTAGCAAAAAAATTGAGATCTTGCATATTTACGCTCGATCTCGTTCATCGTTCAGATGCCTCACATAGTAACACTGTAAACGTCAGATAGCTAAGTGCGCGGCAAGCTGCAATCTTTTACCATGAACATTTTGAGGCCACCAAGGGTGTTATCAATGACTTCGATAGTACAGAGGCTTTGGCAGTTTTCCAGTGCAAAGAAGCGTTTGACGATGCTAGTTTAAAAAAAAAACTAGCTATGATTAGCACTCATTTTGCCTACATACTGACACGTACCTTTCTCAGTTAGCAGAGAAATTCCGTATGCATGAGCTCTCATCATCATCTCATCATCTCTCATCGCGTGGGATAAAAAGAAAGCTACTATCTGATGTAAATAAAAGAACTCACATTAAACAAAATGTACTTGTTATTATTGACAAGCAAAAACATAATCTACATAAATTACCTTTGTAAACTCATAAAGAAAGGTGTAAAGAGAGAGAGAGATAATTCAGTTATTTTAGTAGAATCCACTCCAAATGATCATTCGTAGCTTGCGATAGTTAATATGGCGCACCTCTTCTAACCTCAGCGACAAGGGCTCCAGATAGCTGGAGAAGAGCCCCAGAGCTGCCGCTTCGCACACCCATGACTCCGTGAAGCAGTCCACCCACAGATTCCAGATCCATCCACAAAGGCGTCACAATGCGTCCGATGGCCATCTCTGAGCATTGAAAGTAAATGTGATTTAAGAAGTGCCTGCAGTCTTCACCAAAGTTGTCCTCGGTGATATTGGATTGTACGTGGCACAAGAATCTCAGTTCTAAGCATAAGAACACCAACCTTAGGTACCAGGCACACAGACATCATAAACACTTCCATTAGATTGTAATATTACATAGGTAACTCGATATCTCGTGATCATCACAATAAAAGTTTTCCTCGCCTCGAAAAAACAATCAACATCCTGCGTGTACCGCGACCCGGTACTATTTAACAGTCTCGTAAAGGCATCACGTCTGTTACACGCATAATATTGCAAATTTACACAATCATTTAGGAGTATCAAAACTCCTTACAAAATAAAACTTCCGACCAATCCATCGTTATGTCATGACGTCGCCCTTCTAACAGTTTTTCTTTTCCTAAAACAAAAAACAATCGAACAATGTTCCGGCAATTTGAATTTGTTATCAATCGTTCCAACGGCACCCGAAATTAATAAAACTTCTTCTGAGCAAGTAGGTACCGATTGAGTAACTACCATGAAAATAATTACGTTACAATACCTGCAAGTATAAAAATGCTTGAAACTCATGGATTGGCGTTGAATGAATCTATTCAGGTTATGAAGAAAATTCGCCTTATGAATTTCTCGTTGCCAAAGCTGTTCCCGAGTAAACTCAGAAAAGTTTGAAAACTTACTGAACAATACGAGTTTCCAGACACCGTGTACAATCATTGAAATATGGCATCTATTGCTATATCAACTCCCCCCCTCTAACCCAAGGTTTGAACCCTTGTGCCAAATTGATCAATGCTTCATCAACAGTGAAATTTTGCCCGGCACAACAAGTCCAAAAATCGCACCCAAATTTAAATTCTATCCAGTTACCTACATCAGTAGACGTAGAACGCTCCTTTTCCGCTTACAAAAATATATTAAGCGATCGTACATACAATTTGTCTGCAGAACATTTAGAACAGTACTTAGTCATGTACGTTTTTAAAGGTAAATTGTAAATTTTATCGTTAAATACATTTTGTAATTGATATTTTCGAAAATACGATTGTTATTCTTGAGAACTAATAGCTTACTAAAATAAAAAACTATTTAAAAATACGACTTCCTGTATTATTTGGTGTTGCATATTTTGGCCCTTTTTATGGATTTTCGTGCATATTTCAGCTATTTTTATTGCATATTTGCATGCATATTTTGGGCTGTTTTTGTTGCATATAATCCTTTCTTTATTGATGAAACTCTAGAGCAGTGTTTTTCAATCTGTAGGTCCCGAAGCCTCTACAAGGGGGTCGCAGGGGGTCCAAAGTAAAATATTAGTAAATCCGAATTTTAAATAGTTGTCGTCATACAGGCGTTTTTTCTTTGGTTTCGTTTCAGTACTCTCACTACAACTAGAAGTTGACGGTTGTGTTGATCTTTTTATAAATTTATCCATTTTTTATTATCACTACAAGTCACTTAAATAAATTCAAATACGTGAGTTCAACACAAAACAAACGCGCGCATATGACACCGAATCGCCGATTGACAGGGTCACGTTATTCCCGCCGTCCGACGTCCGTCATAGCCCGCGTCGCCCTGTACCCCTGTACCCTTCGACAACCTCACAACGCTCATTGTGTCTCGGTCTTTAACTCAACCGCATTCGTCGGCACGGCGCGGCCTCGCTCGCCTCAATCTTGAGTCGGCATCGGCTCGGCCTGTACGTTGTACGAATGGGCGATAGCTCTACCTACTATTCCTTGGAGACGTTTGGCGAATTAGTTTGACAGCAATTTCCCTGACATGTCCGAAAATTTAGCAGTCTGTCAGAGAAATTGGAAATTGTCAGGAATTTTGAAAAATATTAGAAAAAAATTTATAGAATTTTCTGGGCAACGGAATTCACAGGATTACGGATTTCCTGGCAGAATCAAATAGAATGCCAAAATATGAAACAGGCGAAATTGCCCTGAAAAATTCACAACCTGAAATTCTCTAGCCACCCTCCTGTTGGTGTACACTGGGTGTCATTCTTTTTTCATTTCATTCAATTAGTGATTCCTGAATTTCTCTAGCCACCCCCTCCCCCAGGAACCATTGTCGTCAAAGGTAAATTGCAGGCGAAGGGTAGGGGGTCGCGAAATATTTTTTACATAATAAGGGGGTCGTGCCATGAAAAAGGTTGAAAAACGCTGCTCTAGAGCATCAAGCAGGCGTGTTATCAGTAATACAAAATATTAAAAATAAACGCGAAGATGAGTTCTACTCACCAAATTATGCATGCATACTCACCAACACGCAATCAAGAAATCACACATCAGGATATTTAACACAAAACTCAACCATCATTTCAACCGTCTTTCTCTAGTGGAAATAGGCTCCCTCCAGTTTGTGGTGCATTTGCTTATTTGGTATTGCAGAAGTGAATGCAATTCTTGCAAGCACTCTTGTGACATACCAAACTATTGAAAAAAACCATCTTCTCCTGGGAGCCATCAGCTGCCGGCATAAACATGTGATAGGGGGAGTCCGTATATTATCGGACAACGTATGGTATCGTACAAGTATTATTTCTCTTCCTGGCTTGTAGATAGGGCGATGAAAGTTAGTTCACAACATTGCCGCACTAATTCTTGGTGCCCAGTGTTTGCATGGCTCTCGCCAAAGCAGGTTGTGTCGTGTTGTGCCCAGAAAACGAACTTTGACCACCGGATATTGTGTCCTCAGCTTTATTCGAAGACAAATAAAAGGTACGTTATTAATTTAATTACATTTGTGTATATAACACGGTACACTACATTTTAGTGGCAATTAAATGACGATCTTATTTTTTGAAATTTGTGTCCCATACCAGGTAGGCGGTTATTTTTTTAACCCCACGTCGTTTGGTTAATATCGGACATGACTGTTACGGATGATACCGGACACCCGAATAAATGCTTATTTTTTATTTATTTATTTAAATTAATACACCTACACCAAATGAAGTGTTACATATTTTTATACACCTATGTACAGAGGGTTTGAAATTGTTGATTTAAAAATATTATTTTCAAAAAGACATTCTGTTTTTTTTTCCATTTCTCTAGATAATGCCGAGATTCAAAAAAAAAGTGGGAGCAGGGGCTCGAGGTGAATGGAATATTTGTAATATGAAGTCAGCAGTGGAATACGTTCGTGAAAAGAAGATGACCATTCGTGAAGCTGCCTTATATTTTGATGTCCCTAAAAGTACACTTAATGACAGGTTGTTGAAATTGAAGAAAGGACTCCCAACTGAGCTGCACGTCGATATGGGTGGTTATAAGCCCACATTTTCAAAAGATTTTGAAGACTGTTTAGTTAATCATGTCAAGGATTTGGATAACCGCTTGATCCCGTTATCAAAAGATGAGTTCTTGGAACTTGTATTTAAATTGGCTGAATCCCAGAAAATTCCTCATCGGTTTAATAAGGAAAAGAAAAAGGCTGGTAAAGAATTCTACTATTCATTTCTGAAGAGACATCCAGAATTGTCGTTACGCACCCCAGAATCTACCAGTATTGCGAGGGCCGTTGGATTTAATAAACCGCAGGTTCATCTATTCTTTGAAAAATTACGTAATTTGAGAAACCAATTCAACTTTTCTCCGTCTCGCATATACAATGCTGATGAGACAGGAATAAGTTGCGTTCATAAGAACACATTTAAAGTTCTAAGCACGAAGGGGAAAAGGCAAGTGGGGAAAATGACTTCCGCAGAAAGAGGCAAGACGATAACACTTCTTTTCTGCATCAACGCGGCTGGTGACCATTTCATACCTCCACTCTTCATTTTTCCCCGCACGAAGATTCCTGAACGTTTGAAAATGGGTGCACCAGTAGGAAGCACGTTCCATGCTCAATCCAGTGGATGGATAAATGGAAGCATATTTTTGAGTTGGATCAAAGCATTCGTGCACAAAGTGAAGCCAACAGCACAAGATCCAGTGTTATTGATAATAGATGGTCACGGAAGTCATAAGGAATATGACGTTATAGTGTTTGCCCGTGAAAACCATGTTCATATGCTAAGCATTCCTCCACACACGTCAAATAGGTTACAACCACTAGACCGCACCTTCATGAAGCCTTTCAAAAACATGTTCGATGTGGCTTGTACTACGTGGATGCGTAAAAATCCATTCCTCAGAATAACTGAATATGACATAGCTTCTCTTGCCAACTTTGCATTCTCCAAAACATGTCGAATGGAAATATCGATAAATGGTTTCGCAGCTTCGGGTATTGAACCATTTAATCCTGACACTTTTACAGACTTAGACTTACAGACTTACCATCTGAAGGTTTAGATATTTCTGACGTTGATTATGAAACAAATCGGTTACAGGAGAGTATTTCAAGGAATGAAATAAATCAGCTACAGAAGATTGTTTCACAGGGTGAAACACAATCTCCAAAGCATTTACCACCCCGTGAATCTTCTCTAAGTGTAGAAAATCTCACAATAATTCCACCCCAAAACATAATTCTACCCAACGTCAGAAATTTATACCAACCCCGTTCACTGCGTGATCTGTCACTAAGTGAGCTCAATTTTTTGTTGGGGAAGTCATCTGATTTGAAAAAAATCCCCATTATTAATTCGTGCCGTGCGTCTGAACCAATGATCTTGAAAACCTTTCGTTTGAAATCCACTTCAACTACAACAAATATCCCTAATGAAAGACCGCAAATATTATCAATGGTCACTTTCCAGCCAAAGTCTCCAAAACCGTCAACTTCAAAAGAATTGTTGTGCCAGTCATCAATTGCGGATGTTTCTTATTCTACAAAGGACCAATTTATGGAATTGATCGAAATAGTTTCAAATGTAAATGATGCTGTTTCACGAAGGATGAATTCCAGAAAAAGGCGTTGCACAAAATCAGAAATTTTGACATCAAGCCCTTATAAAAGGGATATTGAAATGAAACGCAATGAAACTAAAGAAAAGGAATTAGCCAAAGAGCGCAAAAAGGAAGAACAGAAAAAGAAGAGAGATGCCAAAAAACTAAGATTAGACTTAAGTTTAAAAGTAGGGCAGGAGAAAAAAACTGGGGATAAAACTAAAATAAAAAGAAGTTCAGTAAAACCATTGAATTTAGGTGCACTTCTAAAGAGTTAAAAAAATTTAAATAATGAAGCCAAAACACAAGTACCAGGTCTCCTAATCAAAATAAAACAAGAAAAGCTAACAGGAAACAGTATATGCCAAAAAGATTTTCGAATCAGTAAATCAAAAAAGAATCCGCCCAAAAACAACAAAGACAATAATGTTAACACCATCAATTTTAAGAAAGCAGATAAACTAAAACTACATAAGATGAATAACAAAAATGAAGTTTGCATAATCTGTGGAGAAAGCTTCGAAGAGGACTGGATTCAATGCCAAGGTTGTCACGGATGGGCTCATGAAAATTGTACAGGTCTTGAATCTTACCAGCATTTTTACAAATGTGAATTGTGCCAGAAATAATTTTTATTTTCAGTATAACGTGTTATGTAAAGTTTGAACACGGTTTTACCACTTTTTTAAAATCCTTTTTTTATAAAAAAAACATGAATATTTTTTGTCCACTTTTGTGTCCGATACCACCTTTGATGTCCGATATTAGACAACTCTTTCAAATACTTTGTTACCATTTTTCTTGTATTTCTCTTGCTTGTATTTTTTTTAAATAAAGATAGTGTCTTGATGTATGAGAAATCTTTTGTATTTAATCATTAGTAACCGTTTTATTATAAAACCAAAGAAATTACGGTGTTAAACCAAAGAGCTAATTTGTCCGATACCACCCGTCGAATTCCGATAATAAACGAAAATTTCGTAATTTTAAAATCCAAATTTTGGGAAACTGTGATGGTTATTGATTTTTTAAATTAGCATAGCATGTAGATCTGTCCTTTCCACTTATGATAATTCATAAATCGTTTATATTGAAACATTAACAACAAAATACAATTGATCAACATTATGCGTCCGATAATATACTGACTCCCCCTATTCTCCAAATTCTTTCTCCTTCTTATTAATATGATGCACCCATATTCTATTATTATGTGAAGGTGATAATGCACACAGCGGTAACAACTCTTATTCATCTGAGCCGCTGGACATCGTGACGAAGACCGACTGAGGCCGAACGCTCTGCCTAACGCATCGAAGCCATTCAAATAGAAAGTACGGGCCGTTACGGCACTTGACGCTGATGCTTTGATGCACGCTAAGAACGTCTTCTGTTTTACGAGGCCTTTACTGATAATGATTCCCTAATACAATGCTGTAATGTCGTATTAGCTGTACAGGGGAGTGAGCTTTGCCTCAAGCTGTTGACTTGTTTTACCACACTGAAGGACAGAGCTTTCTCCATTCATTACCAAAATCTTCATTGAATTTCAACGATTCCTTACTTCTCCAGGACTTGTTGCTTTCGGACACTGCTCGAGTCCTCTCCATAGTAACTCAAGATGGTGGCTTCCAGATTATCCGCCTTCTGAATATATTCTTCCAAATCAAAGAAAGCGTTATTAGTTCTCACATAATTAATAAATACACAAACGACTCAGGTTAAAAAGCTTTACTCATAATCATATTTTTTCCCAATACAGCTCGACCGCTGGATTATGGGTTATGTTTTTTTTATGGTAGCAACACTGCTTCAAACCGGAAAAAACGTGATCAATTTAGCATTTTGCAGCATGTTGCCAAATTTACGTTTATTCATATGTCAAAATATTATTCGACGAGATTGTTTTGTGTTTCACGTTTCAAAAATAACTAAAAATGGACAACATCGTAAGAATTGGGGTGACGTTGAAAAGGTTTTTTAACTTTTTATCTTGGCTGTAATGTATTGTGTTGTTTACTTGTTTGACATGAGTGTGTACCTAATGATTGTTTTCCTTGAAGGCCTTATTGAAGGAGTGTGTGGTGGAACACGTTAAGAGAGCACAGAGAACAACAACTCCGATACCAGCACTCTGGTTGCCAAGAGGGAAGCTTGTTTCAGTGAAGTAAGTGTACCTCTATAGTTTATACGCATTATTTACTTTTCTACAGATTAAACAAGTTTATTGTTTCGTAACTGTATCTATCTATTTTCAATAAAAAAAGATCAAAGTATAAAATTATTATTAGATTAAGGCAGGGGTCGGCAACCTGCGGCTCGCGAGCCACATGCGGCTCTTTGGATGTGAAGCTGCGGCTCTTTAGTTCCATACGCAAATATGATTTATTTTATAAAAAAAACATTTAAAAATCGTTCTGAATCGATGAACGAGGATTAGGCGCCATTTTTATCTCTCAGCCACTTTACTCGCTTTTCACCGCACCCCTCCCCCGTGACACGCGTCGTCAGTGTCGTCAGTCCGTCGGAAGCTCTCGAATGACACCGCCGTCGGATGTTTCTGTGTAGGTTTCAATTCGCTTTCGACGCAAGACAGTTTGGCATCTTCACCAGTGCTTTGGCTGGGACGTTTAGTGTTTCAAGTAGAAGAGTTAGAAGCGAATTATTGTTTCAAAGGTATGTATATTGTACATATATATAATAATATTAAAAAAAAAACCCCGAAGCAAAGGTTGATAACATAATAAGGTAAAGTGTTGGATTGGAAAGGATATCACTGAGGAATCTTAAACTGCAAGGAAAGGGAAACCCAGCCTATGTACCACAGTAAAATTATTAGCCCGTATGCTCAACCTGATTATTCACTTTTGAAACTGTACTTTACTTATTGTATTTTTGTAATAATTATATAATAAAGGATAAAAATATCCGAAGTGTGTTTTCTCTTTTAATTCAAAGAGGACAATAAAAGTTAACTGGCGCCCAGTACGTGGGTCAAAATATTGGAGCAAGCTGTTAAACTTCTCCGCAGCCAGGACTCCCGCAGGTGTTTCTAAACATCTCAACGAGAAGGACCACACAACAAAGAAATTCGTTAACTGGAAAATATGCAGAAGATCGCAGCAACAACATTTATGTAAGTACATTTTTCAATTGTTCTTCTACCCCATCCGTACGATAGATCCCTTTCCCTACCTTATCCAAAAGGTTAGAGATAAAATTAAAGCCTTTAATTTTTTTTTCAATACGTAATTTTTTTATACTTTTTAAATATGGCACAGCCAAGTGAAAGACCCGCTCCTCAATATTCAGAATCAATTCTCTCCTAATGATATTAATTTATTCATTAAATCGGCTAGGGGGTACATAACACGAAATGGCAACACCCCAAGTAATGTCGAAAAAGTAATTTCGAGATTACGCGGCAAGGCACTGCAAGTAATCTTAATGAATGATCAAGAAAACAATATCGAAAAAATTATGGAAACTTTAAAAATTGAATGTGGTGACAACAAGTCAGTCACACTGCTTCAGACTGAACTAATTAACTTTAATCGTGGTAACAGACATTTTGGAAGTCTCATTCATGAATGAACCAAATTCTTTTTTCTATAAAAATTAAAATAGCGGACCAATATGGGCCAGCGAGTGCGCAGGTCCTAATGGAACCATACAAAGACACGGCACGTAATACGTTATTAAAATTATTACCCACCCTTATCAAATGAATGAGGATAATAAAAGTTAACTCGGGTGAGTGATTACCTTTTTATGAGTCTAAATACTGTGGAAAAATGTACAGATTCAATTTTATCTTACTGGTTTCAATGGTGAAATCCTACCTACAAACCTTTCCAGGAATGTCATAGAATTCAATGCCCACGCTCTGGTAGATGGGACTCATCTCTACCGCAAATTAACATACTTCGACCTTGAGTCGGAGTTTGGCGTCCTAGATTCCATAAGAGGAATCAAAGTTGATTTATGGTAAGCATTAGCATTTCAATTAGTACCCAGTAATTAAAACCTAGTATATAATCCCCACATTGCTTACGCATAGCAACCCACAGTGCCGTTCTCGTGGAAAAGCGTGGCCCCGTCCTGTCCATGAGATACGCTAGTGTTTCAAAATAAACCCACAGTGCTTTTCGTATTAAAAAATGTGGCCCCGTCCTGTCCAGGCGACACGCAAGTGTCTCAGTTTCAAAAACCCACAGTGCTGTTTTTCGTATTAAAAAATGTGGCCCCGTCCTGTCCATGCGACACGTAAGTGTTTCAGTTTCAAAAACCCACAGTGCTGTTTCATGCTAAAAACTTGGCCCCATCCTGTTCGTGCGATGCGCAAAGTGCTTGTACTTATAAAAAATTTTAACATTGTGTAACCACCTTCACCTCGCCATCCAAGATGGAGGAGTACATGTTAGAACTGAAGAAATTCGACCCCCCAATCTCAGCCCTCGAACACTACCTAAATACAATAAAAAATCCGACGAAATTCAAACTGCCGCCCGTTCCACCATATAACCCCGACCCTAGGATAAAGCCATCGGCTGCCACAATCACCGCCTAAAACACCCCGTCAACACCGCCTCTCACCATTACCGCCCTCAACACTCTCTTCCCGGGTATCTCCTCAGCGGATTCCCCCGCCCCCCCTCTGGATTATGTCCACCCCTAACCACCACGACAGAAAACGACAAGCCCCTAACACGCCCCCACTAAAATCCCAGACACCCACCTCAAACCGCTTTTACCCCCCTACAACAAAATGACGCAGAGACATTGACAAACTCTGACACCAACACGACTGATGGTCTCGACAACACTCAAGACCAAACTGACAACACCGCTCCCAAACCCCGCCCTACCAAAATCCCGCCCATAATTATTAAATCAGACATAAGCCGGAATTTTTGAGACACAAGCTGGAGGATGCGGGGGTTAACATCGTCAACGCAAGAGCCATCCCCCAGGGCATTGTCCTCCACACCAGGGACTCCTCCAGCTTCCGTCTCGCGACAAAATTATTACAAGACGACAAGACAAACTTCCACACTTTTAAACTGTCCGAAGACAAGACATCCCTACCATCATTTCCGAGGAGGAGATCAAACTAGAACTTCTCAACATGACCCTGCCCGTTATCTCTGTCACCTGCATGAGATCAGGACCGGACCGAACAAACGTCGCCTGGTCTTGGTCCAGCTGAGCCATGGACAAACTAGCCAGCAAATCTACAGCCTTCAATCAATTTTCCACCTGAAAATAAAAGTCGAATACCTCGACAGAAAATCGGAGAATGGTCCAGCCACCTGCACCAACTGCGCTGGACCTCATCCCGCAAAGAAAAAAGAGAGATCGATTTATAGCGGAAGGCAGCGTACAAATTGGATAGCCATATAAATGTTTTGTTACACGGGCAACATTGGAAACCTGGCACTAGAACCACGGCGAACACGCCTGTCATTCTGGTTTCACGCCCCGGTTGTCAAGTCGCTTTTGTACGCTACCTTCTAATCTCAAATCCTTCTGATAAATTTAATAATAATCTGTGTCGGTTTTGTATAAATAAATGCAAGTCAAACTTCATCACATTATTTATTTAAATCCACCGACCATCCTTTTGGCAACGTGTTTGGAGTCCACGTAAGTATCCTGGCAGAACTGCCAAATGATTTTCGCCAAATTGGTGAACCCGACTTACAGAGAACAATGGCGAAAAATGTCAAAAGCACTCGGCGATCGTGGCGTGGAAGCAGAATCCTGAGAAAATACCCGGTGAGCATTGTTTTAATATATTTGCATTCATTCTTAACATGCTTTGATTTATTTAAATCGTATTGTCTAAATTTCGTAGCCGCTCACGGACCTCAGTAATTTTTTAAAATATATGCGAGGCTTATTATTCACGCATAGCCTGGATTATCACGATAATTCAGTTATAAGCATGTAACCGACGTGTTGCTCTCCCTCATTTCTTAATTTTTAATTTATATGTTTTGCTTATGTACAATGCCCCGGTGCAACCAAATAAAGCTTGTGTGCCAAGTTTGCACCGGGAGACATTCTAGACTCTTATAATTTTAATAATTAATACTTTATTTATGCTTATTTACGCCTCCAAAGGCAACCAGGCTGACTAGCCTCCCTTTTAGTTATGTCCCTGAGAAGGGCCGTTTTTTCGGCTCCGAAGGAAGCAGCTACTCCGCTAAGCGGACTGCCTTCCCTCCCTTGCCGTTCTGCCGTTATGGCTCAGCAGGAAGCGGCTGCTCTACCAAGCAGGCTGCTTTACCTCCCTTTTATGGCGGCCCCCACAAGGGCCTTTTTGGGCTCTCAGTCGGCTTTACCGTGCCGCCAGCAAAGATCTTTTTCAAAACACATTTTATCAATTTTAAATGTCTTTTTTCTTAATACACAGATGCCCTGGTGACACAAATAAAAACTTGGATACCAAGTTGCCACCAGGAGACATCCTAAACTTATTATTTTATCGCCTTCAGGGCTATTTCTCCGGCTACAAAGCCAAAAAACCAGTTTGGGCGTCCCTATTAAGGGCCTTTATATTGGTCAAAAATACACCATATTTTAATATAACTTTATTTACAAACCCCGTAGGACGCTGAAACTAAGACGTTTCAGTGCAGAGTCCTACGGGGCATCCATAGAGCCATAAATAAACATTGTAACTCTTAAACTGCCAGCGCTATCAGCACTTGAGCAGATTTTCGAGACTTTAGCATCATTTCACTTTTTCTCCATTTTAAAAATCCCAGGACCTCGTAAAGCGACGGAACCAAAAGGTTTCGATAGCCAAGCTTACGGGGGACCTGGGAAAAATATTAACTTCTTTATAACTATTCAAATTCCCCTTTTGAATGTAAATACCTACCGACAAAATGTCAAAACTCATTAAACTAACTCTAAAATCATCAAACAAAAATTCTACCGATAAACAATATCCGTAGAAACCCATTAGCATTAAGAAAACCATTGTATTAGTTATAATTTAAGCTGTATAATTAATTTAAGAAACCAATTTTAATCGACCACTTTCGAGGAAATGGTCGGCAAAACCAGCGGCAACAGAAAACCGCACCTTATATACAAAACGGGATAGGTAAATCCCCCCACTCTAAAAATGTACCACGTGACCGTTTTTTCACACGAAAACGGGTATAAAAGCGTGATTTTTTGAATAATAAATTAGTTCTTCCATCAACGTCAACTCGTGTTATTATTTCCTACTGGGAAAAGTTATTATCATCCGCTGCCTCCCGCCGACCTCTGCCTAGGCTTTGCTCCTGGTGCCATCAGTCTCCTCCAGAAAGCCGGCCCTACTTCAGGCAACCGCCACGCACCAGGACTGGGCAGAGGATTAGGCACATCCAGTGTCCTCAACTCATCAGGCACTGGGTGCACGGGAGGTCAGTATTTTATTATTTCAACCATTTCATCCTGTTCGTGCACTGAGATCCGGTACTATTTTTCAGTCTTGTGGCGACGCTGATACGTCTGTTACAAGTGGTCCTTCGAGCCGGATCCGCTGCACGAATCCAGGATGTCCCCGCCCGCCCTACGATCGAAGAGGACGGCGCAAGACGATGGACCTTCATCACCCCCTGCTGAGCCCCCGGCTGCTGCTCCGGACGCCGGAGACGAGCCCCTGGGCGTGCCTGACGTCTCCCCTGACGCCACGCCCCGGCCCTCATCCAGCACAACCCCGGTGACGAGCTCCGCAGAGGACAGCGATGAGGGACCTCCACCCTCCACAGCCACGGAGGATACGGTGCGCCAGCTGCGACGACAGCTGCGCCACCAGAGAAAGCAGATACAACAGCTGATGGCAGCCCTACAAGCGCCACAGCCTACTGCACAACCAAGCCCCGCAGGGCTGACACAACCTAGCACCTCAGGGCTGCCACAACACAGTACTTCAGGGCTGGCACAAAGCAACGCTCCTGAGCCGGCACGAGATAGCCGAGCCCCGCAGCCAAGCAGCCATGGACAATCAACATGGGTGCAGCCTCACAACGCTCCTGAGCCGGCACGTGATAGCCGAGCCCCGCAGCCAAGCAGCCATGGACAATCAACATGGGTGCAGCCTCACAACGCTCCTGAGCCGGCACGAGATAGCCGAGCCCCGCAGCCAAGCAGCCAAGGCAATCCAAGATGGGTGCCGCCTGGACCTTCCGGCCCGGTACCGCCCGCACCCCTGGACGACCAGAGGCAGCACAGCGCCGTACGTGAGATGCCCGTTGGACCGGTGCCTCTGGTGGACCAGAGGTACGCCTCGCCGGCGCAGCTAGGGCCTGAAGGCCCTCCGCCGCCGCCCCCTCACTACTATGGAGAACAAAGATGGATGCCGCCTGGACCTTCCGGCCCCGTACCGCCGCCCGCACCCCTGCTCGACCAGAGGCAGCGCACCGCCGTACGTGAGATGCTCGTTGGACCGGCGCCTCTGGTGGACCAGAGGTCTATTCCTCCTAGCCTAATAGGTCCTAATAGGTCCTAATAGGTCCATTCCTATTAATAGCCTCCAGTCCTCTGGACTGGAGGCTATTAATTGGAATGAAATAAATCAAATGGAATATAACAAAAAAGCGGACCAGATGATATTAAACTTAAAAAAATCTATTGATGAAGTAGTCCCAGAACAGAAGATACATAAAATAAATAATAATAAGTGGTACACAAAAGAACTACGCAAAAGGCAGCACGATAGAGATACATTTTACAAAAGAGCACGCCTTACTAATAATACTATGGATTGGGATAACTACAAAAAAGCGAGAAACGAATACTCCAAAGACATAAAAAGAACGCATAATGAGTACATAAAAAATAAAATTAACTCAGAAGAAGGGGATCCCAAAAAAATTTGGAAAAGCATAAAAGAATTAGTACATGGCGAAAACAAAGACGACATAAAAATTGTAAACTTCCCAAAAGAGATAAACGAAGAAAACATGGCTAATAGCTTTAATAAATATTTTATTGAAAGCATCACTCAAATCAACAAATTAATACCCAACATTGTTGCTAACCCCATAAATGAAAATAACGACTCAAACAAAGAATTATTGGTCTTCAGAAGAATAAATGCAGAATATTTATTTAAAGTCTTAAATGAAATTAAATCAAAGAATAGTTCAGATGGATTAACTATTAGTATAATTAGGGATGCTTTTCCAGTAATTGGATCTACACTATTAAATATTATTAATGAGACGATTGAAGAAGGAAAATTTCCACAATCATGGAAACAATCTACCATTATACCGGTTCCGAAGGTTAAAAATACCAGAAAATGTGAAGAATTTCGACCAATCAACACCTTACCAAAATATGAGCAGATTCTTGAAGTGATAATAAAAGAACAAATTTTACAATACCTAGATAAACACGATATTCTATGCCAAGAGCAATCAGGATTCAGATCTAATAACTCGTGTGAAACAGCATTAAACGTAATTGTCGAAGAATGGAAGGAAGGAATGAATAGTAATAAATTTATCTTAGCAATATTTTTAGACTTTCAAAGGGCATTCGAAACTATAGATCGAGAAATCTTAATAAGAAAACTTAAAGAAATTGGTTTCTCATCTATAGCCATTAAATTAATAGAAGAGTATTTGAAAGACAGAAAACAGGTAACAAAAATAAATAATCAATTCTCAAAACCAATGGAAAATAAATTAGGAGTACCGCAGGGATCGGTCCTTGGACCCCTATTGTTCATACTCTATATTAATGACATGGTGAAAATATTTTCAAAATGCAAAGTACGACTTTTTGCCGATGATACACTTATATACTTAATTGGAGATAACTATGAAGAACTAATAAATATTTTAAATAATGAACTAGATGATGTATCAAGATGGCTAAAAATAAATAAGCTTAAATTAAATACAAAAAAAACAAAATGTATGGTGATTGGATATAAGAAGACATCCAGTGAAAGCAAAATTAAAATTGATGGTGAAATTATTGAAAATGTTTCTGAAATGAAATACTTAGGAGTCATATTAGATTCCAAACTAAACTTCAATAGACATGCCGAATATACCCACAAGAAAATTGGCAAAAAGATATCTTTTTTGGGAAGAATTCGGCCTAAAATTTCCAGAAAAACCGCCATCACCATTTACAATTCAATTATTGCTCCACACTTCAACTACTGTTCAAGTATCCTTTTCCTTTGTAATGAAAGAGAACAGAATAAATTTCAAATTCTCCAAAACAGAGCAATGCGAATAATACTCCGAAGAAATAGATTTTCAAAAATAATTAAAATGCTAAAGGAACTTAATTGGTTAACAGTGAAACAAATACTGACCTTGAACACGTTGATATTTATTCACAAAATATTAAACAACATGTTACCAAAATACTTCACAAATAAAATCGTATACAATAAGGACATTCACAGACATTACACAAGGACTTGCAAGGAAATAAGATTAAACAAAAAGGACAAAACGAATACGCAAAACAGTCTGCTGTACAAAGGAATTAAGTTGTATAACACACTACCAGAAACTCTTAAGTCCTCACCAATTGAAAAGTTCAAGATGGATTGTAGGAGCTACATAAAACAAAAACAAAAAATTTTGTGATTTCAAAAAATTTTATGAATTTAAAATATTATAATTAAAAAAAAAAAAAAAAACTGCAATATGAAATATTATAATCAATTAGAAATTTGTAAACTTTAATGTACAAATTACTAAAATAAAATTCAAATAAAAAAAAAAAAAAAAAAAAAAAAGGTACGCATCGCTGGCGCAGCCAGGGCCTGGAGGCCCCCTGCCGCAGCCCCTCAACTACAGTGGCAGTCCAAGATGGATGCCGCCTGGACCTTCCGGCCCCGTACCGCCGCCCGCACCCCTGCTCGACCAGAGGCAGCGCACCGCTGTACGTGAGATGCCTGTGGGACCTGTGCCTCTGGTAGACCAGAGGTACGCTTCGCCGGCGCAGCCAGGGCCTGGAGGCCCTCCGCCGCCGCAACACAACTACAATGGCAGTCCAACATGGATGCCGCCTGGACCTTCCGGCCCCGTACCGCCGCCCGCACCCCTGCTCGACCAGAGGCAGCGCACCGCCGTACGTGAGATGGCTGTGGGACCTGTGCCTCTGGTGGACCAGAGGTACGCCTTACCGGCGCAGCCAGGGCCTGAAGGCCCTCCGCCGCCGCTCCTTCGTCACCATGAGGGACAAGGATGGATGCAGCATGGACCTCCCGGCCCCGTACCGCCCGCACCCCTGGACGACCAGAGGCAGCGCCCCGCCGTACGTGAGATGCCTGTGGACCCTGTGCCTCTGGTGGACCAGAGGTACGCCTCGCCGGCGCAGCCAGGGCCTGGAGGCCCCCTGCCGCCGCCCCCTTACTACCACACTGAGGGACCATCTGCATACGCCCAGTGGGCACATCATGAGCCGGCGCAGCCTGATGACCAAATACCATCCGCTGCCAGTCCGAGCTCCGGCCTGCCGCTATTCCCACCGCAACCAAGTGCTGAGGAGACGGCCCGCCAAACCAGAGCTTGGGTCCAGCAGACGGACTACCCGATGGCCCAGTTCACCCACGCGCTCACAGAGGCCATAAGAGCTTCAAGGGCTCAGGACAGCCCCCATCCCACAATTGAGGATGACCCCCGGATGGCTGCTCTCATCGCCAGGCAGTCGATGGCCAAGGACCTGCCTCCCTTCTCTGGGGACCCACTGGAGTGGCCCACCTGGAGGGCGCAGTACAACCAATCAACTGCTACCTGCCGGATGACTAGCAGTGAAAACCTCATCCGACTGCAGCGGGCCCTCAAAGGGAAGGCCCGAGACGCCGTGGGACCCCTCCTGATGGACCCCACTCAAGTAAATGAAATCCTTGACGTGCTGGAGCAGCGCTACGGAGGGACGACTTCGCTGGCCGCCTTGATGCTAGACAAGGCCAAGCGGCTCCCTCAGCTGACAGCAGAGGCTTCTCTAGAAGAAATAGCAGACTTTTCGGGAACGGTGCAGAACCTGGTGGCATCACTTCGCTCCCTCAACAATGAGGGATACCTGACCAACCCAGCGCTCCTCAGCGACATCGCGGGGAAGATGCCGTGCACGATGCGGTTGGCGTGGCTGATGGAGGTGCGGCGCTACGACGCACCCGCTACGATCTGCCAGTACGCCGCCTTCCTGAAGACCATCGCGAACGCCATCACCAAATCAGGTATGGTCGACCCCGCGAGGTCTAGACCGCGTCGCGAACACTCGTTCGCCACAACAGAATTCGGGCCGCGAAATAGTGAAAGTCCGTCGCGCAAGTCACCACAATATGACAACCGTGAAAAACATAGTGAAAGTCCGTCGCGCAAGTCACCACAATATGACAGTCGTGAAAAACATAGTGAAAGTACGCGAAAGTCACCACAATATGACTCGTATAACAACACGAACCCTAGCGAAAGTACAAATCGCGACGGGTGCCTACAGTGCGGCGAAAAGGGTCATTGGCTCGAAGACTGCCGTGAGTTCGTCGGGAAAGATGTAAAATTACGATGGGAGACGGTGAAAAGTTCCCGACTCTGCCGCGTGTGTTTAAAAGGACATTCAACAAAGACATGCAAAATCCGAAACTGGTGCGGCATCGGAGACTGCCGCGCTCCCCATCACAAGGTGCTCCACGACCCTACGTACGTGAGAAACCCCGCAACAGCCGACGTCTACCACATGTGACGCCAGGCCGACGGCACCATACCCAAAGTGGTGTCAATGGTGCTCCTCGTCAGCGCAACAAGGACGAGCCCGCCCTGCCCCAGCAGTACTTCTGTCACATCAGTCGTGCTCCTCATCGGCGCAGCAAAGACGAGCCCGCCCTGTCCCAGCAGTACTTCTGTCACATCAGTCGTGCTCCTCATCGGCGCAGCAAAGACGAGCCCGCCCTGCCCCAGCAGTACCACTGTCAAGGAAGTGGCGCCTTTTACACGGGGGGAGTCAAGCAACCCCATCAACGAGAAAAATTTGGTGGTCGTCATGGACCCCGCGATGCCCCGCAACAGCTGGCCCCGCGGCGGAGTCCTGGACGCTACCCCTGCTGCAGACGGCGAAGTAAGGACCGCCCGCATCCAGACGAGCACCGGAGTCTACGTTCGACCCGCCGCGGAGCTTGCTGTGATCCTGCCGGCCCCGCCTACTGATGCGACCCCTACTGACCGACCTTCAACACGTTGTGAAGACTAGTGCAGCATAGCTACACGGGGGGAGTGTAACCGACGTGTTGCTCTCCCTCATTTCTTAATTTTTAATTTATATGTTTTGCTTATGTACAATGCCCCGGTGCAACCAAATAAAGCTTGTGTGCCAAGTTTGCACCGGGAGACATTCTAGACTCTTATAATTTTAATAATTAATACTTTATTTATGCTTATTTACGCCTCCAAAGGCAACCAGGCTGACTAGCCTCCCTTTTAGTTATGTCCCTGAGAAGGGCCGTTTTTTCGGCTCCGAAGGAAGCAGCTACTCCGCTAAGCGGACTGCCTTCCCTCCCTTGCCGTTCTGCCGTTATGGCTCAGCAGGAAGCGGCTGCTCTACCAAGCAGGCTGCTTTACCTCCCTTTTATGGCGGCCCCCACAAGGGCCTTTTTGGGCTCTCAGTCGGCTTTACCGTGCCGCCAGCAACGATCTTTTTCAAAACACATTTTATCAATTTTAAATGTCTTTTTTCTTAATACACAGATGCCCTGGTGACACAAATAAAAACTTGGATACCAAGTTGCCACCAGGAGACATCCTAAACTTATTATTTTATCGCCTTCAGGGCTATTTCTCCGGCTACAAAGCCAAAAAACCAGTTTGGGCGTCCCTATTAAGGGCCTTTATATTGGTCAAAAATACACCATATTTTAATATAACTTTATTTACAAACCCAGTAGGACGCTGAAACTAATACGTTTCAGTGCAGAGTCCTACGGGGCATCCATAGAGCCATAAATAAACATTGTAACTCTTAAACTGCCAGCGCTATCAGCACTTGAGCAGATTTTCGAGACTTTAGCATCATTTCACTTTTTCTCCATTTTAAAAATCCCAGGACCTCGTAAAGCGACGGAACCAAAAGGTTTCGATAGCCAAGCTTACGGGGGACCTGGGAAAAATATTAACTTCTTTATAACTATTCAAATTCCCCTTTTGAATGTAAATACCTACCGACAAAATGTCAAAACTCATTAAACTAACTCTAAAATCATCAAACAAAAATTCTACCGATAAACAATATCCGTAGAAACCCATTAGCATTAAGAAAACCATTGTATTAGTTATAATTTAAGCTGTATAATTAATTTAAGAAACCAATTTTAATCGACCACTTTCGAGGAAATGGTCGGCAAAACCAGCGGCAACAGAAAACCGCACCTTATATACAAAACGGGATAGGTAAATCCCCCCACTCTAAAAATGTATCACGTGACCGTTTTTTCACACGAAAACGGGTATAAAAAGCGTGATTTTTTTAATAATAAATTAGTTCTTCCATCAACGTCAACTCGTGTTATTATTTCCTACTGGGAAAAGTTATTATCATCCGCTGCCTCCCGCCGACCTCTGCCTAGGCTTTGCTCCTGGTGCCATCAGTCTCCTCCAGAAAGCCGGCCCTACTTCAGGCAACCGCCACGCACCAGGACTGGGCAGAGGATTAGGCACATCCAGTGTCCTCAACTCATCAGGCACTGGGTGCACGGGAGGTCAGTATTTTATTATTTCAACCATTTCATCCTGTTCGTGCACTGAGACCCGGTACTATTTTTCAGTCTTGTGGCGACGCTGATACGTCTGTTACAAAGCACAAAACTACCAAAGATTAATGACCAAATAATATGTTTTTTCAGCTTATCTAGTTGTTACCCACGTGCATTTTATATTATGTGACATACATTTTGTTCTAAAATTATGTACCCACATACATTTGTAGTCAATCACGCTAATTCTAGCAATAATAATGAATAATTAACATTTAATCTTCAATATAAGAGATTCCAAAGTAAAATTGCTTTAATATTTTTTAAACAAACATCGCGATCTTATAATCTGATCCTTCAATCACCACCATTGTTTCTAAAAAGAATTTAATTGCCGTGTACAATCTATTCTAGTAACGACGCAGATAATGACCGTGACCGTAATAAACACAGCTGGCGAGAGATTCCTGACATTCCGAGATCACCGATAAGCCGGGAAGTGACTATACCCAGAATTTCAACCGACCGCATGGCAGCTGGCAGAGAATTTCACAATAGAGGAACACCGTCATAAAACGTAAATGTTTGAAAAAAAAAAAACTAATGATTGATTTTGTTTCAGCATGTATAAAAATGTTACATTAATTGATTGATGCATATTTAAAATGTCGCAACTTAGTATATTTCCTTTGAAAAATTTTATGGAACTTTAGTAATCCAAAATCATCTCGAGAAAATAACTACCTAGAATTCGCTTTATTATCATTTGGAGTAAATCTATAATAATGCTACCTATTAGCACATTTCTTTTCAAATATACTATCGAAATTCAGTAATTTTTGAAAATTTCTTCAAGCAATGAATATTTTACAAATGATATTTAAATTAAGTCCTACAGTACATCCTAATTTTAAACTTTGCTGAACGCTTTATTATAACAACCGATGGAATCTATTACAAAATATTGTTAATTTTTAACAATTTTTAAATATTTTTTAATTAATACGGGTCATAATTTTTTAAAAAACATATTTCACATATGATTCATTTCTTGCCATACGCTTTCTGCCATATTTGCCAATTTTGAATGTAATGCGAAATGACCACTTCTGACGAAGACGTCCACTTTGAACAAATCTTCGGAACAACTTCAACGGCAGAAGTCAAGAAGAAAACACAATCAACCATGGAATCTACCAGCTCTAATAACTCCGATCAAGCGATAATAATAATAATAATAATAATATTTGGCTAATTTATATAGCGCCGTTTTCGCGAAAAATCACCTCAAGGGCGCTGTACAAATAAATACATAAAATAATAATATTACTGGCTTATAACTAAGATTTACAATTATAACTAGTGACTTACATCTAAGACTTATAGCTAGTGGCTTATGACTAAGACATATAAATGCTAACCTAAAACTGAACTCAATGACATACATGTTTACAATCATGACTTAAAGTTAGAGATTTATAACTAACGTATAAGTATTTACATTTAAAAATACTTCTACACATCTTATACATGTCATACTTTCGCCAGAATCATACACAGCGCCAGAAGAAGAAGGAAGTTTTTACATAATATTACTTTTTAAGGACATGGATGCAAAATTATCGGATTTACGAAAACGTATGGATATCTTAAATAAATTATTGAAATTAATCGCCGATCTTTACCGTATTAAGATGATCCACCACGTTTCAGTAAAGCTCCCCACTTGCTGGAAGGAGAATATTCAACTTTGGATAGTCCAAGTAGAGGCCCAGTTTGCGAATTCACGTATCAAAGATGACTTCACCAAATATAACATCATCGTCGCAGCCTTAGATTCGCAAACTCTACAAAGCGTGAGTGACATAGTCACGAAACCACCAATAACGGACAAATATACTACCCTCAAGACCGCGCTTATTGATTGTCTGCAGGAAACTCGCTTGCTTACGGGAATTCAACTTGAAGACCGGAAACCTACAGAGCTCTTAAGGCACATGTTAGAACTAGCTGGTCCAGCTTTAGCAGAGAGCGCAATAGTTCGTACATTATGGTTGCAGCGCCTACCGCAACATGTACAGGCAATATTGTAAACATATCCATTAAAAACATTTAAAGCAATTACAAAACTTTCCGTTCTACATGTTATAAGCAATACTATTCAAAACTTCCAAATAGAACATCTCATTATGTTAAGTCTATTAATTGTATTTGCATCCCTATCATTTATACAATCAGAACATTAATTCTCTTATGAGAATTCAAGATAATATAACCAATTTCCGACATCCTATGAGTTCCCTTATTATATTCCGACAAAATTCAACATCATATTACATGCCATATCCAGTTGCTCCATTGTGTAATAAATTATCAGATATTGAAGATGGTCAACTCCCTATTACAACAGTTATATGGAAAGTTGATGTAGACAATGATGATATCACAGGCATTCTTGTATGGTGGGAACTTGTAAGCACAGAGTGTACCTTTACTTTTTTTGGTTCTAAAACAACAGTAGAAACTTCAATTGCTTTTACTAAAGTAAAGGAATTACCAAATGAAGTAATGCTAAATAGAGTTAAATATGCTGACGTTGATGAAGTTGTCGAATTAGAGGATATATTATGGACAGACAGATATTATTGTTATTTTTGTAGAAACAATTATCCAAACACTTGTGTGAGGAAAATGGCCAAAAGAACCACTATATATAGATATCCTGATGGCAGCATTAGATCACCCTTAGGAAGATGGGAATCATATGATAAAGGAATATTGACTGACAAAACCAAATACCTGATATTGACTACAAATATAAATGACAATAAATGCTTTTATAAGATATATGACATTAAACCATCTGTCGTGTCTAGAACATTTGAGAAAGACATCATTATATCTATACCTACCAATCATATGCAATTTGCTATTTCAAGAAACAGTTATAATCTTACTTGCAAATATAAAACAAATGACTACCTACTATATTTCTCACAGGGAGGATATATACTCTCTTTTTCTGGAAGTGATATTACATCATCAACAAATATAGCTAAAAGGGATATCAATTCTATGAATAGAGATTGGGCAATAGAATTGATTGAAGAAGAAAACTTTATAAGACATGGGAAAAGAAGAGAAACATCTCAATCAGAATTAATAGATAAAACATTACAAATTACATTTGATTATTCTATTTTTCGATATGAACAAAAGTTTATTTTAAGACAAATCAATAAAAATTTAATTTTATTACAAACCAATATTTGTTCCGTAAATGGTTAAATTTATCTCCTCCAGATCTCCCTAGAAAAATTGCTCAATATTATCAGAGTACAGTAAATTGTTTAGGAGAGTTTTCAAATTATGTGTACAAAATAACTCCAACTGTAATCTCCAATTCAAGCTTTTTGTAGAGAATCACACCAATTTGTAGAGAACAAGGAATGTATAAAATAAGAGTTTTCGAAACAGGAAGAATATTATGGGTAGAACCTATAACTGGTATATTATATTCAACACCTATCTGGACCAGATATTCACTTACAGCTTCATGGTTGCCAGGTAAGAATGGTAGTAGCTTAAGTTCATCTACTGGGGAAGTAAAGGCACCTGAAATTACAGGTGATAAAATAACGGGTTAATAGTTCCGAAATTTAACAATAAGTACGGACAGAGAACGTTTGAATACATCATACCGAAAATATTTAATTTATTACCTGACAATATAAAGAAATGTAATTCTATGAATAAGGTTAAATATATGGTGAAAAATTGGTTATCAGAAAAAAAAAATTATATTGATATTGATATGTATAAAAAAAAAAAAAGTTGAATCTGTAGATATAAGATGTAAATTTTAAATGTAAAAAATATATATGTAACTAAAATATAAGCACCTGCTGACAAGCCAATTCAATTGGCTTAGCAGGACTTGTTTGTTGATTTTAATATGTATATCTATTCTTTCAATAAAAATAAAAAAAACATTAGTCCAACAGGCAGAAGTCACATCTCCTCAATACATGTATAGTATGAATGAATTATCAAATTCTGGATATGAGCAATCATATTATGCATTGGGATCAGGAATGTACAAAAACAATGATGATATTTCATAATGGGATTGGTTCCTCATGATAAGACAAATATTAATATCTGTAATTGGAGGACTATTATTATGGATTGTTTGTTGGAAAACCTCTAATAAGATTAATTAAGAAATTACTCAATAAAGGTGGAAAACAGTTTAATGTTAGATAATATGTAAGTATATATTCATATAAGTGTTACAAAATATAATCAGAATACAATCATTGAATTCTAAATTTACAAAATATTTAAAGAGACAAACACATCTAACAGTACAAAATAGTGGATTATTTTGAGTTTTCAATTTATTGGGTATGTAAGATATCGATAACTTATAACATTTCATATATTCATAGTTATATTTAAATATATTAATCTCTATTTTATATTATTTTATTTTATATTAAAAAAAAAAAAAAAAAAAAAAACAAGGGGTGGAGGTATATAGCGGAAGGCAGCGTACAAATTGGATAGCCATATAAATGTTTTGTTACACGGGCAACATTGGAAACCTGGCACTAGAACCACGGCGAACACGCCTGTCATTCTGGTTTAACCCCCCGGTTGTCAAGTCGCTTTTGTACGCTACCTTCTAATCTCAAATCCTTCTGATAAATTTAATAATAATCTGTGTCGATTTTGTATAAATAAATGCAAGTCAAACTTCATCACATTATTTATTTAAATCCACCGACCATCCTTTTGGCAACGTGTTTGGAGTCCACGTAAGTATCTTGGCAGAACTGCCAAATGATTTTCGCCAAAGATTGTTCGTTTTTTTGCGACTAGTCTGGATTTTCTGGCGGCCTGGCAAGTTTGGTTCCACGGCAGATTGGTTCACTGTCAGCACAGAAAATAGACTAATCATAAAGGAAGACTTGAATGGTGGTAGACCGACGCTATCCGGTGCCTCAAGGCGCCTGAGGCAATCGGTCGTCCGACATTCAGGTCGGCCCAAAAACCCGACTTGCGATATTTTTTGAGATCGGAAACCCTGAGAAGCATTTGCGATTAGCCTGATTCTCTGGCGGCTTGGCAAGTTTGGTTCCACGGCGGATTGGGTCACTGCCAACACAAAGAATAGGCAAATCTTAAAGGAAGACCTGAATGGTGGCAGAACGACGCTAACTGGTGCCGAAAGGCGCTAGAGGCAATCAGTCACCCGCCGACATTTAGATCGACCCAAAAGCATACTAATCTTATTTATTTCACAGCAACCTTGTCTTCCCCCTCCCCCTCGGCAAGACCCCCCCCAGCAAGAAAATGGACATTCGAAGAAACAGGGCTGTGAGAAAGGCTACCTGCACAAGACGGCAGTTACCCGAAAAGCAAGGAAATAAGACGTTCCAATGATATTCCCAGAAGGGGCCATCGGATATAAGATCAACCCGATAACTAAAAAGCCGGAATTCATCTTTACCGCAACGTCTACGCAGAAACCCGGCCCAAGCGCGAAGTAAGAGAGCCCACACCAAGCAGCAGCACGCAACAGCCTATGGATTTTGGATGGACCTGGGTAGGGGCTTCAAAGCGCCCATACTCCCCTCCAAAATCCCATACTTTCAACATGAAAAAAACCAACAGGTTCGAAGCCCTCGAAGAAGTCGGCGACACGCACCAAAGCACAGCGCAGCCACTGAAGAAGAAATCAACCGGTCCAGTGGCGCCCGCTAGACAAGACACGGCGGCGACCGGAACACTCAGAGCAACAGAGTGCCTCCTGTCATAATGACGATAAGTAACATGAACCACGGATAAATAACTGATGAAGTCCGGAAGCACATTGAAAAAGCTAGCTTCAGTTTCCGCTACATTATGGGTGAAAAAATCAGCGTTATGGTGAGCTCGGTAGAAGCTCACAAAATGCTGAAAATGGCGCTTCGTGGTGAGGCAAAACCATTCCACACCTACACCACTGAGAGCGATAAGACCAAGTCATCAGGGGGCTTCCGAATATGTCCACATAAGACATCATGACAGACCTGGCTAACCAAGGTTTCCCAGCCAGATCAGTGGTCGAGATGACCACCCCGGGACTCGAGTACCCGATATACCTGTCCCACTTCGGCCAGGAAACAAACATGGGCCAGATGAGGGCCACAGTAGTTTTCCTGTGCTACTGCAGAATTTCCATGAGGAAATACAGGAGCAACCACCTGCAGCACGGCACTCAGTGCCACAGGTGCCAAAATTTCGGACATGGGTCCAGAAACTGTGCCCACGTAGCCCGCTGATAGCCAATAAGTAGACCCCACCAAATTCAGGTTCGTCCTGGGAGCCCTAGATTCGATCTTCGCACAAGAGGTTTGTGATATAATCGTGACCACGCCCGAAGAAGGAGCTTACGCTCTACTCAAGAGCGAATTAACAAGACGTCTCGGCGCCACACAGGAGCGAAAGACGAGAAGACTCGTGGAGCACGAGGAGCGAGGGGATCGCAAACCATCTCGGTTCCTCCGACACCTACGCGCTCTCGCTGGCAACGTAGCGTCCGACGATATGCTACGAACGTTGTGGATAGGCCGCCTACCGCGTGGTACACAACTGGCCCTTGCCACGCAGCAAGACACCACGCTGGAGAAGATGGCTAATCTCGCCGATGCCATCGACGATCTTTCGATAATGCCCTCCACCAGCGAAGTCTACTCCCCAGAAACGACCATGGAATCTAGAATACAGGAAACCATCGCCAAACTAGGTAAAAAAAAATCGAAGCCCTAGAAGTCAGGGGTTGTCAACCCAGGGACACGACTTCTTATTATCAAAGCAACCGCCCAAGGACGCAACGTTCCCGTAACCGCAGTCGAGCCAGGGATACGCAACCAGGGGTACGCAACCAGTGGATACGTGTTGGTACCATGCAACATTCGGGGCCAACGCCCAAAAGTGTAGAACACCCTGCAACTTCGCGCAGGGAAACGCTTGGGGCTCAAACTGATGGCGACCAGCACCAGCAGCCCTTCGAAGTTAAGTTGCCTGTTTGTCATGGACCGGGAAACCCACACACAATTCCTCGTAGATACAGGCGCGGACCTGTGCGTGTACCCACGGAGCATGATACGAGGACGACCTCCCAAGCAGTCATACGAGCTGGCAGCCGCTAATGGCACCACCATTGCAACCTACGACAACCTGACACCAGGCGCGGCTGGCCCAAACGTTCAATAGTGCGCCGAACAGCCAACAAAATGGAACATTTTACAGCTCAACGTGTTTCTACTTAATATTTTTTAATTTAAATTACGCACAATGTTGAAAATAAAAACTAATTACGTATTACAATATATAATATAACCTACCTCTAAAACTTGACAGTTGCTCTATTCACGCTCCGCAAATAAATAGAATTCGAACAGTTAAAAGTGAACCCCACTCCTTCAAAAGTGATATAATCACAACAGTGACTTTCAGTTTACTAAACTAAATAACTAATTGTGTGTACAAGTGCTTCTAAATATAAAAAAAAAACAGTAAAAAAAATAATTTGGAAGCTACTGGAAGTGATAAACGGCAAACGTCAAACAAGTGCAGCAATAAAATTATTCATAAATTCATAAAATCAGAAGTATATGAAAGTGAATTTCGCCACTTCGCATAACAGATCAGTAGCAGTGTTGGTTAATGCGCCACCTCTCGTGATTTCACCGGCCGCTAGTTCCGGCCCGAGTTCGAATCTCACACCGGCGAAAAGAATTATTGAAATTCTTTTTTTTATTAAATAATAATAAACCTACACCATCTATTCTCTACACTACGAACAACAGATGGCAGTAAATAAACAAATTTAATTAAAATATATAACTTACTGCTTTTGACCAACAGAGGGCAACAGGTGTATCAACAACCAATCTCCAATACGAATCAACATTCAAATAAAATCAAAATACATCAAACAAACACAAGTCCACAAGATGAATTGCCAAGCCTGTTCGGAGCCTACTCTCTCAGACGAATCCGTCTTTATATGTACGCTGTGCAAAGGAACATATCATTTACTCTGCGGTGGGGTAACAGAGAGCTCATACCGTCGTCTCAGTAAGGAGCGACGCACTCAGTTAAAATGCACCCAATGCTTATGTGCTGTGCCCTCTACCAAAGCCAGTGGTAGTGCCCTTGTTGATACTGAACTACTTTCTAAGTTGCTTGAGCAAAATACCCAAATTCTCGCTACTTTGGCGGCTATGAGCAAACAGTATGAGGACATCTTACATCGAGTCCACGATCTAGAGGACACAAACAGCAAACTTGAAAAAAGGAACACTGACCTTGAAACGAGAATCGAAGTCCTAGAAAACCAAATGGAACAAATCGAAAGGACAAATAAGTCAAAAAATGTAGAAATTAGGGGGATCCCCGAACTTAATGGGGAAAACTTAAATAACTACATTTTTAACATTAAAAAAATAACCAATTCCAACAACGAGTCCAATAACATCGATGCAGCTTACCGTATTAACCAAAAGTCCAAAAAAGATCAACGCAGGCCAATAGTAGTGAAATTCAAAACCACCATCGACCGAGATGATTTCCTGCGAGACATAAAAAACTACAACAAACAAGCCCCAAATCGTGAGGATAAACTAAACACCACACTCATCGGAATGGCAGGACCAAGCTCCCAAATTTACATCTCGGAACACCTGACCTTTCGCGCAAAACATCTATGGTTTCTCGCGAGAAAAGCTACCCATGAAAACTGGTTTAAGTTCGCCTGGACAAAGGGAGGTCAAGTTTACGTCCGCAGAGATAACGGAACACCTGCTATTATTATTAACGATACTAACAAAAACATTTTGTCCCCCTCAATCAATAACCAATAAACAAAGCTCTTTTATATATACTTGTATAACTTACTCTCATACGTTTATACTTTTTCACACAAATCTATATGCAAAACACAGAATCAAGGGGTATATATTGTGTCTTAACACCCTCATGCTTTATATTCTTTATATGCTTTTGTTATATATACACAGCAAACATGTATATACTCTGTATACTTACGATTATGTTATATATACTTTATATGCTTATGTAAAATATTCGCAACAACCAAACCCTTATATCGCTTGTATACTTTATATGCTTATGTTTTCGTTTCATATTATCTATATGCTTATGTTTTATAATCTTTATAAGCTCATGTTTTACTTTTTTAATATGATTATACTTTTTATTCTTTATATGCCTAGGTCTTATATTCGCAACAACTATATGTACACTGTATATACCTATTCTTATGCTGTATATACCTTATATGCTCATGTTAAATATTCGAACAAACCCCTATATCACTTACTTACCTTTTATGCTAATGCTTATGTTTCACAATCTTTATAAGCTTATGTTTTATCTTCTTTATATGATAATGTCTTTATTATTTACATGCCTAAATTCTGCATACTTTATATGCTCATGTTATATATTATTTATTGCGCTTATGCTATATATTCCCAAAACTCTTATATAAGACACACGTTTTCAAAGCCGGATGAATAATATTATTACGGATGAACTAGATAGCACTTATAATATAGCAGAAAAAGTATGTAATAATGTCGATGAATGTAACCTACTGTTCAAAAATAAGACAAACTCATTAGTCATTATGCACTTAAATATTAGGAGTATTTACAAAAACATAAATGAATTATTATGCACTCTTAGTCTTTTAAAAACTGAACTCGACTGTATTGTTTTGACAGAGGCCCACCTTAATACAGTAAATATAGATAATATACCACAATTACCAAACTTTACATGCATTCCCACGAAAACACACATTAACAAGAATAGTGGCATAGTCATTTACGTTAACCAAAAACACCAAGATGTATCTTATAAAGAAATAAACATGACCCTCACGAACTGCGTAGCATTACAATTAAAAGTAAATAATCAGATTTATCAAGTTATTGCTGTATACCGAACCCACGGTTCAAAAACTCAACAATTTATAGAGAATCTCAAAGATGTAATCAACAAAAACAAATGTCAAAATACTATAGTGACGGGCGACTTCAATATAAATATTGGTCAAAACTCAAACAGCGTCGAAAAAAATGATCTACTTAATACGATGGCTGAACTGAACTTCATATCATGTATAAACGATTATACTAGAGTTGTACCCCGACAAAACCCATCATGTATTGATCACATTTGGACTAAGGCAGACACAACTGCACAATTAACACCTGTCATCTGGAAAACAAACATTACCGATCACTATACGTGCTTCTTAATTCTTGATTTAAAAAAAAGTATGTCCTTTTCTAAAACTGCATTACAACAGTATAATATAAAAACTTTAAACGTACAACTTCTTGAACAAAAATTGAAATTTGAAACATGGGCAGAAATATTAAACACCGAAGATGCCGAAAAATCTTCAATTTTGTTCGATAAAACACTTCGCGAACACATAATAAATGCAACTAAACATAAAAACGTCAATCTAAAATCAAAACATAGAAAAATTAAGCCCTGGATCACCCATGGAATAGTTACCTCAATTAGGAATAAAGAAAAACTGTTTTATCAAACCCGAAAACAACCTAATGACTTAACTTTATTACAATCATATAAAAAATACAGAAACAATCTTACAAATTTGATTAAAAAAACAAAAGAAAATTACTTCAAGGTAAAAATCGAAGATAGTGGTAAAGATAACAAAAAAGTCTGGGCTACAATAAATAACATTATTGGAAATGGTAATAAAAATAAACAAATAAATAAAATAACTTATGACAACGACTCAATAAAAGAACCAACTAAAATTGCAAACATTTTCAATAACTACTTCGCTAAAGTCGGAGAAAATCTAGCCAAAAAAATCGACTCCCCCCAATCTAAAAATACTTCCAATACATCCACACAAACTTGCCAAAATATTTTCGAAAAGTTTGAAAAATGCACCCAAATTGAAATAGAAAAAATTATAACTAACCTTCGAGTGTCCGCGAGCCCTGGTTTTGATAATATCACAGTAAATGTATTAAAACAAATGAGACAATTAATATCAAAACCAATTGCACATATCATTAATAACAGCATACAACAAGGAATTTACCCAAAAATATATAAAAATACAATAATAACCCCGGTTTTCAAATCAGGAAATACATCGGACATCTCAAACTACCGTCCCATATCTATTGTATCTAACGTAGCAAAAATATTTGAAAAAGTCGTAAAGTCACAATTAACTAAACATATCACATCAAATAAAATTATTAATGATAACCAATTTGGCTTCAGAGAAAATTTAGGTACGCAAGATGCAATTGCAAAAATAACCTCTATAATATATAATGCTCTTGACTCGGGAAATAAATGTTTAAGTATTTTCATCGATCTAAGAAAAGCATTTGACAGTATAAGTCACATGAAGCTAATCAAAAAATTAGAAAACATTGGAATCCAAGGAAAAGTTAAAGAATGGTTTAAAAGTTATCTTCATAAAAGACACCAACACGTAAAAATTAACAATATATTGAGTGAACCCACCTATTCCGAATTTGGAATTCCTCAAGGGACAGTTCTAGGTCCAATATTGTTTATCATTTACGTGAATGAAATGCTTTCAGTACCAAAAATTGGAAAAATCATATCTTTCGCCGACGACACAGTTTTAATCATAGAAAAAAAAACTTGGGAAGAAGCCTATCGAACTGCGAATATAGAAATAAACAACCTAAAACAATGGTTAGATGATAACTACCTTTCCTTAAACTCTGACAAAACCTATTTCATGACTTTTACATTATCAGACAAAATCAATCCAACAATAAATTCCAATATTACTATTCATAACTCTTGTAATAATTATACGGACAACTGCAATTCACCTAAATGCACAAAAATCTCAAAAAAAAATAATATTAAATATTTAGGTATAATTATAGATCAACATGTTAAATGGACAGAACATATTGCACAAACCGTAAACAGAATACGAAAACTTTATTACGTATTCCTCAAACTAAGAAATATTCTGCATAAATCTATGCTACTAAAGGTTTACTATGCATTAGCACAATCAGTTCTACAATATGGAATAATAGGCTGGGGAGGAGCGTTTAAAACCAACTTAACCCCACTTGAAATAGTACATAGAAGACTCATCAAAATTATTCTAAAGAAACAATTAGACTATTCAACCCAAAAATTATTCGATGAATTCAAAGTATTACCACTAAATAAAATTTATCAAAAAAATGCATTACTTCAAATCCACAAAGATAAACTAACAACAAAGTCATTTAGCACCAGGCCGAGAACCTTAGGACAAATAATAATCCCTAAACTTAATACAACAACAGCCCAACATCATTACACATACTCAGCCATAAAATGCTTTAACGAACTTCCTAAAGAAATTCAATCTGAAAGGAATTATGAAATTTTTAAACAAAAACTTAAAAAACATTTTACTATTAACTAGATTTAGGTACCTATGTGTTATGATGTGCCAATTACATTTCCGCTATGAACAAAAAAATGCCAACTTATATTTCTCTATGTTTGAAAATTTTACATTATGTTTTATTATGTACAAAAAAAAAAATGCCTACTTATATTTTCATTATGTATAAAAATTTTCCATTATTTACAAAAAAAAATGTCAACTTATTATTCATATGTTATAAAAAAAAAAGTAGTTCTACATACATCCAAATTGTAACAAATGTTAAGTATGTATAGTACTGTCAATCTGATAGTGCTCCCTCTCTAAACACGAGAATTTCTCAATTAGGGAGGTATTGTTACCACTAATATTATATATTATATACATTGGTTAATTATATATTATATGTATTGGTTAATAAAAAAAAAAAAAAAAAAAAAAAAAATTTAAATGCATGAATTTTGCCAGAGATAATAATTATTGCAGCCGACTGGAGTTCTTTTCCCGCGCGCTAAGAACTAGGAACCTACGTACATACCATTCGGCGCGTTTCGGTCAAACGCCCCGTTTGGGAATTGTCATTTTGTATGGTGCTCCTACAAACATGTCCAGACCGTCAGAATAACGAAATGTACCAAAAATCTGCTTCTGGCGACGCGGCGCACGGCGCTACGAAGTGCGTCGAAAACATCCGACGTATTCCGAAGGGCTCCAGCAAAATAGGTTCGAACGATAGTAATATTTAGCTTGCAAAATTCAACCATAAGTCAACGGGTCTTGTTATGTTTGGGATTTAGGGAACCTATTTGACAACGACATTAGTTTTTCAGTTAAAAATGACTTTTTATGTGTGTGCGTTTACTCTTATACACCGGGTACTGGGAAGAAGCTTGAAGTTTATTTATTTGATTACTAAGGACCGAAGAAGTTTATTTATTTATTCTCTATAAATATGGTAGCTACGGTAGCTAGCTGTGTGACCTACCAACAATTAAATTACATTATACGTGTTTGATTTATTGATAGGTGAACCACCAAATATTTTAGGCACCAGCCGCGCCTGCCTGACACTCACCCTCAACTTGGGCCTCAGACGCGACTTTACCCGGAGCTTCGTCATCGCTGATGTCTCCAAACCTATCGGCCTCCGCAACGCAGCTCAAAATAAGGGATTTACGAGTCCTTGTCGAAAGCGAAGGCTCAACATAATAAACGAGTCTATCGATAAATTGAGTCAACTATCAAATCGTGCAGAACCTTGTGATGAAGTAGACCATTTTGAGAAGTATATTGTGGGTGAATTAAGGAAGATGCCGATTATGACATGATCATGTGTCAAGAACAAATTCATACTGTGATAAGAAATTGTCGTCTTAAGCTTTTGTTAGAATCTTCTCATTCCTCCTTCTAATGTTGATCATATTTACTGTATGCCACTACAACTACTAGAACAAATTATTTTTGATTCCGATAATCAACAGAATCAGGAGATATTTTATCCCAAGCTATGTATAATATGGAATAAACAATTGCATAAACCAAAGGCAAAATGTTCTTTTTACATACTTATATTTTTACACGCTTCTTGTATTTTTAATAGTAAAGTTTTAAAATTGTTAATAGGTACCTAGAGTCTGTCAAATAAGAGTAGAAAATATAAAAAAATTGAACTACGAAATTTGTAGGCTGGCAACACCAATTTACCTGTCAAATATTCTTTTAAAGTGCAATCACACTAAAAATGCAGAACACCGAATACACATTTAAAAATACATTATTTGTTCCTAAAAAATAAAGACGAGCCGTACCCACTTGCATATTGATACAGTATCAGATACATTACATGCTACACTCTAGGTGAGTACCCTGCTTAAGATACATTCTAAATGCTGTGTCTAAAATCTCAGACGGGCATCGAACACTCGCCAGATGTGACCATCCCTTCCTACCCCTGCCCCTCGCCTACCCCGCACCTACACTGCACCCCCGATGCCGCCGTCATGCAGTATATATTATGACCGTTATGACCTGTCCGTTGCATCGGGCACTGGAACGGCCTTTCGCAGAAAGAAAGAGAAATAAGATGAGTGATCTGGGGTCCTAGCACACTGAAATCGTTATCTTTACAATATCGAATCGACATGGCAAAACAACCGACGATTTCGTACCGAACCGATATTGATAAGCAATGTAAGGTAATCAAAAAGAAATTGTTATACGCTGGCAACACTTGAGATATTTTGTATGCAGCAATCAATTGTCTATGGTATCGGAACGTCTAATTATTGTTTACATACGCTTTACCGCGCTTTACAGTTTTCAGTGTCAAATTCAAGTAATAAATTAACAATGTCGGGTCCGAAGTAATTTATTTTGTATGCGGGAGAGTTTCCACTATTACCTATAAACTTATCTTACATTATTGTGTTGAAAATTTGTAGTTACATGTCGATCAAGCGCGTATTATAAACTTGTTGACATTCAGAATGCTGTTATTATAATTTTAGCAAGAAAGTTTGTAGCAGTTCCCACCGCTACGATGACAATATTTAATTTACCGCGGAAATACAATGGGTGCGAGCCACACTATATGCTTGCAGCGACACCGGCAGGCGAGGAGAGGGAGAAAAGAATTCTTCAAGCAGTGAGTCTAGGAGCGAGCTACGACATGGATCTCCCAACAATCCAGAATTCCAACATCGGCCGACGATTTACGAACGTGAGATAGCGAGCGAAACCACGTAATATAATATCATAGTTTACTTTTCTCTTAAATTTAATCTCACTATCCTTTCTCATTGGGATATAAAATTGCAATGAGATGGCGTCCACACTTCTCTTAACTTCTCCGGGAGTATGGCCGTAATATTACGGCGAGTAGAAAAAACTCTCTAAGGAGTATGGCCGTAATATTACGGCGAGTAGAAAAAACTCTCTAAGGAGTATGGCCGTAATATTACGGCCGAGTGCATAAATCGTGCCCCACGCGATTTATTCATAAAATGTGAAGTGTACTGCCATCTATTGACTGTTTCGAATGATGTTTCGAAGATTTGGAGCAGTTGACACATTTACCGACGTTGTTATTTGAAATTTAAAAAACACGTGACGTCATCAACCGCCATTTCTTCAGTTGACAACTGTTGATTTGAGAGCGTGGGTGTTCGCTAAGTTTTGGCTTTGTTTTTAGCTGTTTTATCGTTATTTTCGCTACGAATCGGACTATTACGTATGATTACAAGGTTTTGAGTTTTGTTTATTGTTATTTTATATAAAAATATCGTTCTGTTCGACATTTTATTGAGTGTTTGGCGAAATATTTTGCAAAGTTTTGTTTGACGTTTGTTTTCGCGGATCTTGTAGTTATTCTCGAACAATTACGTATTATTGTGTGGTTTTGAGTTTCGCCTATTCTTATGTTATGTAACATACCGTTTTGTCAATTATTTTTCGAGTGTTGAAATTTTTTTGTGTAATAGTGTCACTAGTTTATTTTGTGTTCTACTTGTGTTGTTTCTCCTCTTTGTTTAAATTTTGTGTGGTCGTTTTGTTTTCAAATACCTTTGTGTTCGATAAGTTTTTTTTTCTAAAAATGGCTAACTTTCTGAGTGACCAAGACATAACAGATTTTTTGAATCAAAGTGAAGATGAGGATATTTTGGAAGACGTGGGAGATTTACGTTGTGAAAACTCTTCTGATGAATCTGATGATGATGATTCTGACACAGAGGAAGCTATTGCATCAGCATCAACTCCTAAACGTAGAAAAGTTGATTGCCGAATTTGGAATGAGGGAGAATTTACCCCAAATTGGCACCATTTCGATGGAAGCAATTCCGGTATAAAGCCCCATGTAACCTTGACAGAGAATTCTGCTGAAATAGATTTTTTTGAGTTGTTTTTTACAAAAGAAATCGTGGAAACAATTGTTACAGAAACCAACAGATACGCTGGCCAAATACCTTGTACAGCAGAAAAATCAAAAATGCGAAAATGGATTGACACTACTGTAGCTGAAATATATATTTTTTTATCTACTATAATGCTAATGAGCCTCGTCGGAAAAAACAGCTTGAAGAAGTATTGGACCAACAAACCCATTATTGAAACACCTTTCTTCAAAGTTATGTTTTCTCAAGACAGATTTCTCCTTTTACTACGATGCCTGCATTTTTCCAACAACGAATTACGGAGTACTGACAAATTACACAAAATAAGAAATCTATTAGATCCAATGATCAAAATATTCAAAGGCACATTTTATCCCTACCAAAATCTGTGCATAGATGAAAGTCTTTTGTTGTGGAAAGGAAGACTTTCTTTCAAAATATACATTCCCTCCAAACGCCATCGTTTTGGAATCAAGTTATTCGTTCACTGTGATGCACTTACTGGATATTATTGTTTATACTGGTTCAGAAACGGACATAAATCTGGATCCAAATATTGGAATTTCTGGGTCTGTTGTGACTACAATGTTGAAGGAATATATGGGAAAAGGTCACATAATATTTTTAGACAACTGGTATACAAGTCCCATTTTATTTGATTATCTTTATAAAAATAAAACAAATGCGTGTGGGACTGTAAGAACAAGTCGAAAACATATGCCCAATTTTGGCACAGGCAAAATGAAAAAAGGCGAGGTAAAATTCTACAATTCAAATAATTTGATGGCTCTAAAGTGGCACGACAAGAGAGATGTCACCATGTTGACAAATATTCACACGAATAAAATGATAACAACAAATAAAATGGATTACACCACAGGAGAGTACAAAATAAAGCCCGAAGCAGTAGTCGATTACAGTAATAACATGGGAGCTGTCGATAAAGTGGATCGAATTCTTGGCTTCGTGGATAGTTCGAGAAAAACCATGAAGTGGTACAAGAAAATATTTTTTCGTTTGATAGACATTGGCACACTAAATGCTTTCTTTCTGCACCACCTAAAATCTAAAAAAACGCTGTCATTTAGCGATTTTCGGGAAAACCTAATAACACAGTTGGTGGAAAAATACCACACTTTACGACCAGTATCATCTGGAGGTCAAAGAGTATTTGATATTCCCACTCGTCTCTCGGAAAAACATTTCATGAGACCTGTACCGCAAACGGCAGCCCAGAGTAATCGAACACAAAGAAAGTGTCACGTTTGCAGCCACACCAAACTTCAGCCAAAAAAGAGAAAAGATACTAGGTTCATGTGCATTGAATGCAATGTGGCTCTGTGTATATATCCATGTTTTGAAAACTACCACACAAAAAAACAATATTGAAAAAAAAAAAAAAAAAAAAAAAAAAAAAAAAAAAAAAAAAAAAAAAAAAAAAAAAAAAAAAAAAAAAAAAAAAAAACAAACAAACAAACAAACAAACAATGCACCAAAGTGGATACAATTTACCTTCGTTTTCTCCTGACATCATGCGGTGGTGAGTAATATTTTGTAGTTTGTGTGTATATATATTTTTTGTTGTATTCACGTTATGGTGGTTCATCTCCAATGGTTTACGAACCCTTCAATAGTGTATATAAGTTTTTTCTCTAACTTGACTAAATATGTAATAATATTTTTTTATATATTTTTCTATTGCTAGATTTTGGGCAAACTATGGTTTTGCATTTAATTTTTTTTTATTTGTATACTTCAAAAATGCTCACTCCTGGGACACAGTTTTGTTCGAAAAAGCTCACTCTCCGAGAGGTTAAATACCGATTAGATCTTTACTAGAATTTATCACGTAACATATTATTATTCATATTTAACAATTAACTCGTAACTAAGGTTATCTTGGAGCCTTAGGCGACCTTGAGATTAATTTTATGAATACCTTTTAATATTTAGAGTCTCATGCTTATTGTTTATTTTGCATTATTAATGTCTTTGTAACTTTTGTAATAAATTGATATGATATTTTATCTGAGCTTGCCACATGTTCATTTCTTTTGGGCACATCTATATTCATGTATTATTTAACAGGTTACACAATTACACTTAACACATCTTTTAAATCTCTCATATGAACCACGTTATATCTTACGTTACAAGTTCGATCGACGGTCCAGCAGATAAATTTTTTATTAGAATATATGGCCGACCATTCGGAATTTGCTGCAGGGAGATTTGTTGGACCTCAAGGTGCCCAAAATAATAAGAATACGTGGCAGAAGTTGGCGGATCATTTGGCCGAGCTAGGTCCTGTGAAGTCAGCCGAGCAGTGGAAAACTGTGAGTATTTGTACCTTGAAACAAAACTATGACTTATTTGCTTCTTATTACGAAAATACTTACCTTCTTCTAAACTATTATGGAGGCACTGGACATCAAATCTGTAAATCACTTTTATTATTTTTGCCTTTTTCAGACATGGCGTGACCTAAAATGTAAAAGCCGCGCCAGAAACGCCGATGCCAGGCGAGCTGCCCTCAGCACTGGCAATACTGCCAGAGTACCTGTGATAGGTGATATCACCCAAAAGGTGTTAAATATCATTGGCAGAGCAAGTTCTGAGGGCAGTGGACTGCCTGAAAGCGGCATAGGGGACGGACCAGAAGAATTAGTGCTGGAGATTGAGGTAAGTATTGTCTTAGAATATTAATATAATGTATTCTGTCAAAATGTGATTAACTTTTCATCACCAATGCCAAGTATATGTGTGTTTTATAGTATTCCAATGAGCAGCACGAGTCCTCATTCGACTTGGGTACTTCGAATATCATCACCGCCACCACACTGCCACCCAACACTGCCACTGGGCTGAGAAATAAAGGAAGAAAGTTGGCTGGCATGCCAGATTCTGATGTAGGGAGCCGAATGGCCAAGGCTCAAGAAATGAATAACGAGTCCTGCAAAGAGCTATAGTCAAACAGATACCAAATGCACTCCCAAAATTTCACACGGGGATTAACGTACAGTCAAAACTCCCAAAAACCCAAACTCAAAAGACACTCCACCATTATATTATTAATATTTTTATATTTTTCATTTCTTATTATTTATAAGACCCTCGAAAATTCCGATTTTCGAAAATACATTAAACTGGATTCTAAAAACAATATTTCAGACGATACCTAATAATTACACGCTGCGAAACAAAATTTAGAATTTCCAATGGCGGTTATTCCTTTGAATTAGGTGACTAAATCCTTTGGAAATTCCATTGTTATTTATATCATGCTACTTACTATAGAAGCAAACAATTAATGATTCCACATTCAGTAATAAGATCAAAAACCAGTCCATTACCTTATTTTCGGTTTAATATATTTTTTTTTTTTTTTATTTATTATTTTTAGCATATAAAATATAATGTACATTTAGATGATGTATTAATTTGCTTACATGTTCATATTCAAATATGTTAATACCACTCTTCCATGGAAGCGTTAGCTTGTGTCTGGAAGAGTAGTGTACATTTTTTAATGCTATATTTAAGTTCTTAAATTACAATGTGAATGTAAAAAACAATAAGTTGTAAGTTCGGTGATATGTGATTATAAGTATTTATCTACTATCAAAACAATTTTACTGTTTGGATAATGTGTCCAGATTATTGTAATTAGTTGCTAAAAACAATACAAAATTTAACTTATTTGAAGAATGGAGTATCACTTGGAAACTGAGTTATAAGTAGATTAGATTAGTCGGAAACTGTTTTTTTTTTTTTTTGAGATTATCTTTAAAATATTTTTTTACAGTGTTTATTAATTGGATTTTATCATTAATTTTTCTAATTTCATCCGGTAATCGGTTGAAAATAAGTATAATAATTTTGTGCAAAGGAAGTGTTTAATTTTGGGCATGAAAAAATATATTTATGTCTAGTACGGTTTTCAGTTATAAATTGATATTTTTCTTTTTCTTTTATAATTTGAATCAATGCATTTCTATTGTATAGATCTTTGAAAGATGGTACTTGGAATTCCTTAAATAATTGATCCGTTGGGTAGTCAGAAGGTTTTTTTAATATGATTTTAATTATTAGCCTCTGCACAACTTCAATTGGGGAAAGATTAGTTTTGTATGCGGATCCCCAGCTAATGATAGCATATTGTAAAGTTGATTGAACCAAAGCGTAATATATTAGATATAAGTTTTTTACAGATAAAAAAATTCTGATTCTTAAAAATATATTTTTTATTTTTTTTTTTATTTAAGTTTTTATTCCAGCAGGACTGGGAGGGTAGTGCAATCCCAGTCTGCCATATTACATAAACAACTATAAAAGAAAAAAAAAGTTTAAATATTAGGTAAGTACCTAATTAAAACATAAAATGAAAACAAAATTCATCACACAAATAACAAAAAAATAAACATAAAATTAAAATAAATAATAAGTAGACAGAATTAAAAATAAAAGATAAAAAGATATTTTGGGATCGTCCATCATGGAGGTCGCCTCATCATCTGCATCCATCGCTCATTTATTGGGGAACTGAGCCACTCGGATGCAGCCACGACAATGATATTGGTTGAAGTTCGTATCCTGCTCCAGAAGCTGGCTAGTCGGTGGCGAAGTAAGGCTGGGAATGAGTGCACCCTCCCCTCGGTAAACATCGTGGAGGCACTGCAGAACCTCGGTAGTTGCATAAGTTGCCTGTATGCGTTATTGTAGCACACAATCAATTTTCTAATTTTTTTTACAACTTGACAAATTTGTTCCTTCCATTTCAAATTTTTATCGATAATGACTCCTAAATATTTGATTGTGTTTGTTGTTTTTAATATTGTGCAGTTTTGGATACAATAATTTTTACTATGTGTTTTGGAATTATCATGGATGATGATGTCAATGTTTTTAGGGGTATCATTTTTGTGTATTGCAAATGGAATTACAAATGTTTTATCACCATTTAGTGATAGTAAATTTACGTCGAAGAAATTCTTGAAAATATTTATGTCTTCGGTGGCTTTAAATGTTACTTTTTCCCAAGTTTTATCGCTAATTATTAGTACCGTATCATCGGCGTATGAAGTAATTTGGCCATGTAGTGGTTGAAAAAAAATGTCATTAACATATATGGTGAAAAGGATTGGTCCGATTACTGTACCTTGAGGGATTCCAAAGTCTGATATTTCTTTATCGCTATTAATCTGATTTATTTTTACGACTTGCGGTCGATTTTTTAGGTAGTTCGAAATCCATTTAATTGCATTGTCTTTTATACCTATATTGTTTAGTTTTTTTAGTAGAATCTCATGGGATATACTATCAAAAGCTTTTCTGAGATCAATAAATATACCGGCACATTTTTCACCTTTATCCAATGATTCATTGATGTATGAGGTTACATTAGCAATAGCATCTTGTGTGCTGAGTGACTTTATAAAACCAAATTGGTTTTTTTGAAGAATTTTATTACTTTCTAGGAAACCGACCAATTGGTTTTTCACAATTTTTTCAAAAATCTTTCCAATGTTTGAGATTAGACAAATTGGGCGATAGTTAGTTACTTGTTGTGGATCTCCAGATTTATAAATAGGTGAAATAATTGTATTTTTATAGTTTGTCGGAAATATTCCCTCTGTTAAACTTAAGTTTATCAAATGAGTAATTGGTTTTACCAAATGAATTTTCATGGATTTTAGAAAATGTACTGTAATAAGGTCAAATCCGGGAGACGAACCTCCTTTCATGCCTTCTATTATTTTTAAAACTTCACTTTCTGAGGTTGTTTCAAATTTTGATAAATTAATTTGATTTTGTACATTTTCAATCGTTTGTTTTTTCGGGTTAAAAGATTTATTGATATTTTTCGCAAGATTTTTTCCTACATTAGCAAAAAAAGAATTAAAGATGTTTGCACATTGTTTAGGTTGAATATTAGCATCTATGATTTTATTTTCATGTTTAATGTATTTTACTTTTTGTGTTTTTTTAGTGTTATCCATGGCTAAGTTGACTGTTTTCCATATTTGTTTATTGTTATTGTCTGTAAAAAGTATTTTATTTTTGAAATAGTCTTCTTTATTTTTTTTGATACAGTTTGTTAATTTATTTTTAAATTTTTTGTAAAAAGTGTATGCTTTTTCATTTAGAGGATTTTTCAATGCTGTTTTATAAAGTTTTTCTTTGTTTCTAATTGATATTATAAGTCCTTGTGTAATCCAAGGCTTTAAAGTTCTTAGTTTAGATTTAATGCGGACTGTAGTTTCAGTAGTTGAATTTTTTATGTGTTGAGACAATATATTTTCAAAGTTTTTTGAGCAAGTCTCGGTATCATAACTATTTAACACGTTGTTCCATTGTTCATTTCTTAGTTTTTTGGATAAAATAGTCATATTTGTGTAGGATTTTGTCTTTGTTAGATTAATTTTTTTTTGTTTAATTTTGTTATCGTAGAGAAGAATGCATGCATGGTGGTCAGTTATATTCGTTTTCCAAATAATTGATTTCATTTTGTCGATATCTTTAATATTTATATTAGTCCATATATGGTCTAAACAAGATGGAGTGTGATTTTTTATTTCTCTCGTATTTTTATTAATGCACGATATGAAGTTAAATTCAGTCATACAATTAATATATTCATTTTTGAAATTATTTTCTACGTTTTCATTAATGTTTATATTAAAGTCTCCTGCAATAAAGCAAAGTTTATTACTAAATTTTAACAGTACGTGTTTAAATTCATTTATAAATGTCGAGATATTCGAACCGTGTGTTCTGTAAACAGCTATTATGTGGTAGTTTGTTTTGTCGAGTTTTAATTGTGTTTCAATACAGTTTACTAGATGTATAGGATGTTCAGTTATTTTGACAATACTAAATTTATCGTGAATGAATATGACGAGACCACTATTTTTATTGATGTTTATTTTGGTTGTAACATAATTATATTCTGGTAAATGATAAGTGGGTGATTCGTCATTAAAACCGAAGTATCGATATATTCGCGAAGGAAGTACAAGAAAAGATTACAACCATGGATTTCATTTTGAAGTAGACAGAGAAAGTATTCGTGTCTGTAAAACTTTTTTTAAAAATACCCTGGGTATATCCGACAGACCGATAAGAACCGTAATTTCCATGCAAAACACTATGGTTGGTGGTTTTCTGAAAGAGGACAAAAGAGGGAAGCGTAGTAAACACAAAAAGCTTAGCACTGCGATTATTGATGGGATTAAAGAACATATCAATTCTATACCTAGAATCGAAAGCCATTACTGTCGAGCTAGTACAAGCCGGGTATACATTGAAGGAGGTCTCTCTATTGCGCAATTACATAGGGACTATGTTACAAAATGTAATTTGGAAAACGTTCCTCACGCTGACTATCAAATATATTACAATATATTTACCAAAGAGTACAATATTTCGTTTTGGTCTCCGAAAAAGGACCAATGTGAGGATTGCGCAGCTTATAATAACGCAGAAGATAAAGAGCCATTAAGAACCAAATATTACTCTCATCTTGAAGAAAAAGATTTAATGAGAAAAGAAAAAGAGCTGGATAAAGAAAATGCTCATGACAAATGTATAACTGCCGTCTATGATTTGCAAGCCGTGTCCAAGAGGTGATGTTTCCAATTTTTTTTATATTTCAAAACTTAATGTTCTCAACTTTTCTATATACGAACTTGGATCCAAAGACGTAAACTGCTACATCTGGCACGAAGGTGATGGATCAAGAGGAGTCAATGAAATAGGATCCTGCGTTTTAAGTTATTTAAGAAGCTTACAAGAAAAAATCATGGATGATTTTGAAGTTATATTTTACAGTGACAACTGTTGTGGTCAACAAAAGAATAAATTTATGATTGCAATGTATATCTATGCAGTAACTAATTTAGAAAATGTTAAATCTATTACTCACAAGTTTCTCATAAAGGGCCACTCACAAAATGAAGGAGATTCCGCGCATTCTGTTATTGAAAGAAATATTTCGAGGTCACTCAAATCTGCACCTATTTACGTCCCGGAACAATACATAACATTGATTAGAACCGCCAAAAAAAAAGGAAATCCATACAGAGTCCACGAACTAAACCATGAGAGCTTCTATGACATTAAAAAAATTGCAGACGGTGTTGGAGCGAATTACACAATGAATGAAGATAGAGAAAAGGTTAAGATGGGTGATATTAAAGTTGTCCGTGTGGAGAAAAAGTTCAATGATCGATTCTTTTACAAGTGCTCGTATAAAGAAAAGAGCTTCAAAACCGTCCTGGTCAAAACTCGAGGTAACAAGAAAAGAACAAACTTGTGTTCTGAATTACAGCCGCTTTACTCAACAAAATTGGCTGTGTCTGACAGTAAGAAAGCTGGTATACTTACACTTATAGATAAAAATATAATCCCTAGATTTTATAAAAACTTTTATGAGAATCTGTAACTGAATAATCTCTATTAAAATTTAGAATGCAAACATTAAAAAAATGTCAAAATGACTCACGTGATGTATTTATGTAAAAATGGTACTAAAATCACAGATTATGTAAACAACAATACTTATTCTATTGTATAAATGTGTAATAAACATTTTTGTCACCTCACTTTTCAATCATTTCATATAAAAATGTTTAATAAAAATTAACAATGTCGGGAGCGGGCGACCCGCCCGTAGGAAATTTGGCGGGATAAATTTTGTGTCAGACTGCGCGTCTGACAGAATGTTCTTTTTAGGTATTTCTATGGACAACTTGAATAGAGATGTGCAGCATGTTTCACTATCGACCTTTCACTTTTTATTTTACGGATGTAACTAAAACAATAACGGAGTTATAAGGGTTTCTATGGAGACACGCGTTGACGAGTAAACTCGCTTATTGTACTTGACTGCTGTCGTTATTTTAACGAGTATACTTGTTGTATACTTGCTTACGTTGCTGAGGGGTTAATAATGAAAAAAAATTCTTTAAGAAACAAACGTTTTCAATTTCTATTTAGTTTTATTTTCTTATAAAAAAATTATTGATAGATTTAAATTTAAAATCATTGATCTCAATACTTTTTCCATTGATTTATCATTGATTTATTTATATTTATAAGAGAATTTAACCAACAAGTTGATAAAAACAGGCACATTCTATCGCCACTCATCGACTGTGTTAAATTTTGTGGAGCGTTTCAAATTGCACTCCGAGGACACGATGAGTCTTCGGAATCAGGGATTTACCGGGCTCTGGTGGATTTTATAGCCGAAATCGACCATTCTATGAAAGAACTCTTGTCGGGAACCTGTGTTTTTAAAGGAACATCCAAGGGTGTGCAAAATGATATTTTGGATGCCATCCTGCAAGTGTGTCGGGAACACATAATGAAGCAGGTGACCGAAGTCGATTTCCTTGCCATCCAAGCAGATGAAACCACTGACTGTTCGACAATTCAGCAGTTGGTTATTATTTTAAGATACGTCCACAACAGTAAGATTTATGAACGTTTCTGGAAGCTAGTTAGCCACCGGTGCCGAAATATTAAGCGAATTAAACATTTTGAAAATAAGTGCTAATAAATTGGTTGGACTAAATTATGATGGCGCTGCCGTAATGAGTGGAAAGGTGGGAGGAGTACAAATTATTATTCAACAAACATTTCAGAACGCCTTTTATGTGCATTGCTATGCGCATCAATTAAAATTTATATTAGAAAGGGCCGCAGCAATTAACCACATTGTGTCAGACGTGTGTCGGAGAGATGCGAGCCCCAGGCAGGGGTGTACGTCACCGCGCGCTGCTCTTTTAAAAATTGTGAAATGCTTGTAATTATTGTATGCTAAATAAATATATCGGGGTGGGGATAAGCAAGCAGCCGAGAGGGTGTTGAGCGGCCCGACGGATTTCGCCCTAATTACACGCTTGGGTTTCGACCGAGCGTATAAATAGGGCGGGACCCTCGGTTTCAAGTCAGTCAACCATTACAAGCCGTCCTGACAACATCTCTCTCTTCTCGCTCGCTGACCTCGCTCCGACCTACCTACTACTCGCCTCTTTTATTTACTGACCATCGCCTGAACCTGGACTACGGAACCTACCTACTTCTCTACGGACCAGACTCAGCTTTGTCATAAGGAAGAAGTCAATAGATAGCTCGGACAGCTACAGCGCCAACGCAGCCTACGTCCTTCACACGTGGTGAACGGACCCGACATCTGGTGCCTCCGTGGACTGCGACCACCCCCTGATTTCACAGTCTTGTGTGCCTCACCCTGTGTGGTACACACATGGTAAACAAACTTTTTTTCGAACTTGCATGCTTTTCCTGTATTTTTTTAAGATCACCGAAACGCTCGAATTTACTAAAAGAAATCGTCAAGAAGAGAATACCATCCGCCCCACCGACTGGATTATTCATTTCGAAAAATCCATCGGGAAGATTCGAGCATGCGCAGGTCGTGCTCTCTGTCACTACCCGAATCAGCATGAAAAATGCAGTGGGATAACGATAATATTGTAAAGCTTGTCGATGGATATAGGGCCAGGGAAGTTCTGTGGGATCCCGGAAACAGGAATTATTTTAATAAAAATATAAAGCAAGAGGTATGGGAGGAACTGTCTATCGAAATGGAGTGCGGTGTCGACGATTTGAAGAAGACGGATGCTTTATTGGCTGGGTTGCGCCGGGAGAAAAGGAAGATGAAAAAATCAGAAGGAACTGGCAAAGGTAAGCTTGTAATTAAAAATAAATTGTACAAATGTTCATACATATTTAATATTATTTATTATGTACTCACTATATTTAACTTGTACTATTATGTACTTACTATATGTGTAGTATCTACTTAACTCTCTAAACCCATCTTAAACTTCAATGGCCGCGCCGCACCGCCCCGTTCTGGCTGTGGCCAGGGGGTAACTAATCTATACTAATAATTTTTTTTTTCAAGGTTCTGCAGATGTATATGTGTCCGCCTGGTTTCCATTCAAGCATCTACTGTTTCTGTTGGACAGAAACCAACCACGGAAAAGGCTAAATACGGTAAGTTTTACATTAGTGATATTTACATTTGTAAATTCAAGGCATACGATCTTGCCATGGCAACTTTCCAGTAGTATAGCAATAATCAGCAATTTCGTTTCGTATAGCTTGTGCTGATAAGGGTGATTTGCGAGGTATATTTGCAATCGGTAAAAAAGATGTTGTTTCCTCGTCGTTCCTCCACGTTCCTGGTATAAATAGGCCATTATCATTTTCAGTATCAAAACTACCTGTTGGAGTGAACATGTTTCTTGAATTTTCACTTTTCCTTAAAAAGTTATGCAAGTGATATATCTTTTATATTTCTATCTATTAATATTACTTAAATAAAATTAAAATAGCATTAAACGTATTGCGTAGAAAAAATATAGCTCTAACACACACCAATTGCAAAATTTATTCCGACCAAACCCCTCTACAAAGGCAATACCTAAATGATCTTAGACAATCCCTGGCAAACCGTACCCTGGAAGGCGAAGTCGGACTAACTATAAAATTTATAAATAATAAGCCAGCAATAGTAAATGTCTCAAAAAACCAAAATCCACCATTGGATACGGCCTAACTAACCGAAAATGCCGGACCAAATGCCCTGATAAAATCAAAATCTATTATCAAAATACACGAGGACTTCGTACAAAACTACATGACCTTAAAGTAACGGTACCTTTACACGGACATGATATATTTATCCTTACTGAAACTTGGCTCATTCCTGAAATAAAATCTCCTGAACTTGGATTCACAAACCACAAGATATTTCGGCGTGACAGAGACCCTAAATCTAGTACCAAATCCAGAGGAGGCGGAGTTTTGATTGCAATCAAGGAAAATATATCAGCGAAAAAACTAAAAACGCAAAATACCTCATTGGAGCAATTATTTGTACAAATTGTCACTCACATGGAAAAAATCATCATTGGAACCGTATACATACCACCAAACTCCGACATCCAAACCTACAAGAAACATTGTGAAGACATCGAATTTCTTATGTCAAAAAATCCTACATCGAAAATAATTATTGTCGGCGACTATAATCTTCCCAATTTGAAATGGAACTCTAGTGACAATGGTTATATTACTAACGAAAGTTCTAACGACCCAGCGCGTGAAGTGATAGATACGATAAACTATTTAAATTTGCATCAACATAATTTTGTACCCAATATATGTGGTCGTCTTTTAGACCTTGCCCTTTCAAACTGCTCTAAACTGTGTGTTGAAATGTCAGACGATCAGCTCGTTCCGGTGGATAATTATCATCCCCCCCTACACATTATAGTAAATATGTACACAAACAATCCACCACTGAAACAAACAACACTCAACTTCAAAAACGCTGATTACGATTCTATTAACTACCAACTCACTAATACAGATTGGACTTTCTTGACCACTAACAGTGATATCGAACAAATACTAGAAAAACTCTATGAAACATTTTCTGAAAATATAAAATCTCATGTCCCCTCGTATACACCAAAATACAGAACATATCCAACTTGGTTCTCCACGGACCTTATACTCTTACTGAAACAAAAAAAAAAGCTACACAAAATTTTTAAAATAACCCACCAAATCAACGACTACTTAAACTTCTCAGAAACAAGAAAGAAATGTAAAACACTATCGAAACTGTGCTATAAAGCACACATCACCTCCGTTGAGAAAACTGCGCTAGGAACAAAGAATCTTTGGAATTTCGTTAAAAAATTAAACAATGAAAGTACAGACTACCCTCCCACAATGCATTATGATGGCAAAATAGCCAATAGCACCTTCAATATTGTTAATTTGTTTGCGGATCATTTCCAAAGTGTATACGAAGGCGAAATATCAGATAACAACTACCATCATACACATATCAAAACACAATACATCTACATAATTGCCTCATAACACAGGAATCATGTTTAAATAAAATAATTTCACTTGACCCTAACAAATCTGCAGGCCCAGATAACATCCCACCAATATTTTTCAAACAATGCGCATCTGCAATATCAGGTCCACTCACCGCATTATTTAACCACCTACTTTCTTCTGGACATTTTCCAACCCGTTGGAAATCTGGTTATATTACACCGATTCTCAAAAAAGGTGACGACACAGATATTAAAAACTACCGTCCTATATGCATACAATCAGCACTCCCGAAAATCTTTGAATCCCTTGTTCTCGATTAATTTATCCATCAGTATTAAAAGTAATTGATAAAAACCAACACGGATTCGTTTCTGGTAGGTCAACTGCTACTAACCTGTTACTTTACCATAACTATATTACAGAATCTTTTACAAAAAAAAAAACAAGTTGACAGTATCTACACAGATTTTTCAAAAGCATTCGACAAAGTATCACATAAATTATTACTTAGGAAACTGTACGCCTTAGGACTGAGAGGCAAGTTGTTGGATTGGTTCTCAAGTTATTTGTCTAACAGAATCTTATTTGTTAAAATTAAACATTATAAATCTAAATTAATATATGCAACTAGTGGTCTACCGCAAGGGAGTCATCTCGGCCCCATCCCTTTGTTAATATTCATAAATGATATCATAAGTTGTTTCGACGATGTAGAAGTTCTGCTTTTTGCCGATGATATCAAATTATACAAAGAAATAGCCAATATAGGTGACTGCCTAATCCTACAGTCAAACATCGTCAAATTACAAAATTGGTGTGTCGCAAACAACTTATTCCTCAATATCGATAAATGTAAGACACTAACATTTTGTCGAACAAAGACTCCACTATCTTTCAAATACACAATAGATAATAAAATCTTAGAAAAAGTCAAAGAAATTAGGGATCTTGGAGTTGTGTTTGATACGCAATTAAACTTTATAAATCACATACAACAAATAACTAATAAAGGCATGAAAACACTAGGATTTATAATCAGAACAATTAAAGACTTCGATTCGCTGGAAGTTATAAAAATCGTATATTTGTCACTCGTACGCAGCTTGTTGGAATATAATTCCATAGTTTGGTCCCCATATTATCAAATTCATATAAGAAATATCGAAAGAGTGCAGCACAAATTTTTAAGATTTATTAACTTCAAGTTACACATACCTATTCAACACATTAACTACACATCTTTACTAAACATACTTAAATTGCATTCCCTAGAAAACAGAAGAAAAATAAACGATCTAACTTTTTTGTTTAAAATTATTCACTCCGAATTAGATTGTTGCGAACTTCTGCATCTCATTGATTTTAAAGTACCTACTCGAGAAACAAGGCAAAACATATTATTCTGCAACAATAATTCTGTAACCAACTACCACACACATGCACCAATTTCACGACTGCACACACTAGGGAACAAATTTACCTCAAATATCGATGTATTCAATACAAGTTTACCTTTGTTCAAGAAATATCTGAACAATATTTTTATGTAGAATATTTTGATATCTAAGGAGCATCACCTAGGATCTATTGCATATATTTGTGTATTTCTATAAATCTACAATATAAAAACCTATTACCGTTTTCTTTCTATGTATCTTGCATTTTGTCATGTATTTTTCATCACATTTAATTAGTCACCTGTAAATTTTGTAATTACTAACATACCTACAAGTTTATTTCTATGCCATTTATAACTTAGAAACTTTCTCTTTTATTGTAATGCACTATCTTTCCTTAAATTTATCTGTATACCTACCTTTCATATGATGTTTACTAGTTATATTTTTATAGTTTATCTTTTTTATTTAAAAACTGTCTCTGTATTATAAACTTGTCATGTAAAAGCCCATCAGGGCGTTGAAAATTAATAAATAAATAAAAAATAATAAAAAAATAGATTGAAAACTCCAATTTTAAATTTCCAAAAGAGTGCGGCAGCAGTTATAAAAAAGTTACTTTTAAATAAGGGAATAACTCCAAAAAGATCTTTGATCTCTCTACGCAAACATTGCCTGGATTATAATAATTCATTGTTAATTTTAACGAATCAACCCACAGCCACTGCCAATACCAGCGAATCTCTGGCCACCACTCAAATACAAGCAGTAATAAATATTACCAATTCTCCCCCGGTACTGGTAACGAAAAATACGAATACCGCAAACATGATTACGGATTCTGGCACCAATCAAATCTGCAATTATAACATCGTCAAACGCTCAATTAATTTAGCCAGTTGGAATCTCACATTTGACGGTAAATCTGACGTCAGATTATTTTTAGAGAGTTTCTGAACTCAAATTTGCAAGAGGCGTGTCGGACTGCGAAATAACTCGTGGTTTTATTGATTTATTAACCAATAATGCCTTGACCTGGTATAGGAAAATCTTTAATGAAAATTTGTCATGGAAAGATTTGCGTCAAGCACTCATAAATAAGTACGACAACCCTAATCATCAATTAATTCAGAAAGCGAAATTATTCAATTTGACAGTTGGACGACGAGCTGGCTTCAGACTTTATATTGGAAGCACTCAATATTAACTCCAAATTAAATTCCCTAGTCACAGAATTAGAGCTCCATCAATTGATTTTAAAAGGTTTGTCACAAAAATACCTACAGGTCAAATTAGGAAAAACAACTTACAACATTAATGAGCTCCTCTCGCTATGTACGGAAATAGATGTTATAAAAATATTTAATAATTGCATAACAAATGCGATTAGGTACTGAGATTACCAATCTTAGAATTGTCTATGGTTTTTTTGGACAACCATATATCAGCGCGAGAAGGGAGGAAATAAGTTTTTGACGGGCAACGATACTTTCTACTGGAGCCGGTACCGGGCACACCGACTCGAGTAAAACGTCACGGGGCCATGTTTGAAATAAGTATTAAAGTCGAGCGTATAAAATTCTTTTAACAAGACGGGAAGTACAATATCTGTAAATGTATTCCTTTCCTACAATCACGTTCAATCGGTGCAATATAATGGAATTGTGTAGCAAGCAAGTTCCGAGCCGCGAACCAAAAACCGGCATTATCCGGAAGTGAATAAAAACAACCTCACGCAAAATCGAGGGAATTTATAAGTCATCCTCGCTCGCTTCGGTATGTTAATATGCCGAGATCGTTTAAGTAACAGATTACAACCGGACGTGGACAGTATTTGAGAGGCGATTCCGCTACTTTGCTCTCGCCGATTTCACGCTGGAAGGCGCGTTGGCGTTCTAGAAGGAGCTTTGTTGGAGACCATCCGCCCAGCTCGGGGGACTCATAAGCGGGACATCACAGGACGGGACGTGGGGGCGATCCTGGCGGGCTGTCCGCCCGATTCCAGAGCTGCAGACGATCACCAGCGGTTAGTTTAGATAGCGTAGAATAGTAATCATACGGTCTGGAATAATGGGGGGTAAGTTCACATCTCTTATGTCATCATTTGTGTTTATTTAAGAAATACAGTACTATTTAATTTGTTTTAAACGTAAAGACTATCGTGTTTCATTTCTAACATGCCCGCCAACCTGATGTAAATGCGAATGATTCAAATATGCCCACACTTGAATAGAGTCTCATGTATACAATTAACAATACAGAGGGATGAGCATCCGGAGTACACGGCATAACTTTACAGTTATGGCGCGAGGATTCTAACCTCAAAGCTGTGTACGAAGGAGCCACAAGGTATTTACCACATCTACCATCATCTTATTTTTTATGATACAAAATATTAAGATTGCCAGTCACACCTTATTACTACCCTCACAACAATAAAACGGGCCAGGCGCCGTTACAAAATGGCCGCCCAACGTGAATGGAGACGCACATATTCACATTTACATCAGGTTGTTTATAATATTATCAATTTTCCATGTGCCGGCGTCTTTCGCATTTATATTGACAGTTCAAAATGTCAAAAGCATTTGATTTCCCAATATTTCAATAAGTACTTGTTATAATTTAAAATATTTGAATTCGTAGCAAATTCGGTCAGATATTTTGATAAATATTTGTTAGTGGCGCAAATATTATGTGAACTTCATACTTTTTATGATACATCTGTCTTTCCACGTGATGTTGTTTATATTCTGCTTAGTATGGTTTGACGTTTCAATACTATGGAATATAAAGCCGTTTTTTACATTATCATGTTGTGTAGGTATTTAATAGGGTACAATCACTTTTTTTTGTTTTTTTACCAAAAATTAGAGAAAAAAATTACAAAGTGGAATATACAAAAAATATTTTTTTTACGATAGGAATAGTCCTTCAACAACGTTTTGAATATTCACATTTCAAATTCGGGCTAAAACGCCTTCTTCGCGCGGTTTTGTCTTGTGACGTCACTTCGCACTTCTTGACAGCTGACATTTGTCGTAATCCAGTAACCGTCTTCAGTTGATCATTTGTTTTTCAAAGAAAATGTCCGTAAATACCGTTTATAAATACTGTATTGTAGTAAAGTGCACAAATACAACATCTTAAACACCAAACAAACTATTTATAAACGTCCCAAATTATGTTATTATGTGTAAAAGCGGTGTCATGCGATGAAAAGGTGCATTAAAAAACTGCCATCATAATCGCGTCGATTTTTGGCAAATTTTCAGATTGTCCTTGTAGAAAACCACTGTCTGGCATGATAATATGTATTTACAATATATGTTTTATACAAACGAATGGATTCAAGATGCGTAACTAAACGATTATGACTTTTAAACTTTATTCAAACCAGCAACTAGAACAAAAACAACTTCACGTGGGACTCGGTGGGTGCGTTGTGACGTCACAATGTAGCCAGTCAATCATGACTCGTTTTTGGTATTTGAATTTTTATACAATTTTAAAAATGAATTAATTAATTTAATAATTTTTTGGGGGGATTTTAAGTACGATATTCGAGTTAAGTTATTTTTTTTACATATATTAAATGCATTGAAAACACTGTATTACATATACTGCATGTACCCTATTCCTAAATTTCAAATACTATAGATAAATTTATTGTTTATTGCCCATGCTGACAATTGTCTTTGTATACAATATCACTGTTATAATAAAGGAACCGATGTAATACATTTATAATACATTTGAGATAAGAACAATTTTTGTAATTATACATTTTAAAGGTAGAGTTGCCGCCAAGTTTTTTTTAACTCGAAACAATACAATACAATTTAGAAATCATTAAATTTTATACCAACGATTATCAAGGTTGTCACAAATTTATAAGTTTTAGGCTGAGTGAATCAGGGTTGCCACAATTAAAAGTTTATTCAACTTTATATTTTTTTTAAATCAGGGTTGATAATTTTTTTTTTTTTAATCAATTTTTTTTTAATTTTATCATCATCATCAGCAACAATTATTTTTCTTTTTTCCGCACATATTGTTCGTGATGTCGGCTCCTATAGAAAACATTAATGGAAAATCGAAAGATGATTTGACAAATGACCTAACCTCTAGGAATTTGATACCAACAAATACTCTAGAAGAGATGCGTATTCAAGCCAGACGTTTTAATAAAGAAATTAAAATTGCTCAAGTTGCAGAACAACATGAAACGGACACCGATACGGATGAAGACAGTGACTCGGGTGCTAAGGTTATTAAGTACACTAAAGTAATCTACAATGAAACGCATGCTCCGACTAGCACAATTAATACTTGGAACATTAAATTCAATGGTTCAACCTGCGTCCGGGATTTCATTTTACAAATTAATGAAAACATCATACATACATGTACAAACCTTGTTATTGAAATTAAATAAAAAAAAAAAAATAATAAAAAAAAATGTAGAACAAGGAACGTTAAACATAAAGACCTGGTTAAATGTTTTCCAGATATCCTTGAGGGTTTAGCCTTATTATGGTTTAGGTCCATTTATACCCCTGATCTAACATGGGATGATCTGTCATCGCTCCTAATTAAACAGTTTGAAGGAGGACATCGACAGATTTCGCTTAAGACAGAACTCTTAAACATGAAACAACCTACTGGTATGACCGCTTTCGAGTTCATATTGAGAATGAAAGCACATAACAACATGCTTGATTCTAAATTATCGGAAAATGAGTTACTACAACTGTGCATGAGAGCTTTGCTCCCAATGTATATTAATTTACTTGTGTCTCGCGACATCACCACTTTTGAGCAATTAACGGAGGTAACTAGAAAATTCCAGTCTTATTCAACACCAACAAACCAACCTTCACCTTCTCCTTCTTACACGGGCAAGGCATATTCTAGCAATAATTTTAATAATTCTAACTATAATAAACAAAATTATCATAATTATTCAAATAATAATAATAATTCAAACAATCGTGGTACTTCTTCATATCATAACAAATATTATAACCGGTCCGCAGATTATCAACCGAGTCACAACGTAAGTAATCAAAATAATTTTGGTCATACTTCAAATTTTAACAACGATCGTAATATCTCTAAACAATACCGAAAGGGGTTTTCTAATAATAATGATAATAAGGAAAAGGAGATAAGCTATCCATCTAAAATTCCTTCGGACAAAAGAATTGTGTGTAATTACTGCAAAAGAATTGGCCATACAATATCGGATTGCAGGAAGAGAGCTTCCGACACTTCTAAGCCTAAAATAAATACTATTAAGAAAAATAACACAAATAAGGATTTGGAAAACTAGGACGGAGTCTCTCCAGTCACGCACCTTCTCTTGCACAGGGGAAACGTGAGTGGCGGAGTTGGCTCCGACTGGTTAGACAATTTCTTTCTACCCCGGTTTCTGACGTAGTGGGCCCACTGCCGCAGGATTCTGGGATTGAAAGAGATAATCGTCTGTATGCCGATATTTGTATTAAGGGCAAAAACTACAAAGCACTACTTGACAGTGGGGCTTCTCTTTTATGTATAGGAGGAGATACCTATAAATATTTTGTTAATTTAGGCATAGAACTAGTTAAGGTTGATTTCGATGTTTCGACAGCGGACGGTACGAAACAACTTGTGTTGGGAACGATGACGTTGCCGGTGACGTACAATTTAATAACGCAGGATATTATTTTTTACGTCATTCCTTCGTTATCCCCGGACTATATTTTGGGAGTTAACTTTTGGAAGCAGTTCCAAATCGCGCCGGAACTGTTTTCAAAGGTGCCCAGCCCACCGCAGGCAGGACAAATTAATGAGGTGAGGGCAATTCGGCCAGCCTCTTCTTTGACTCCTACGGAAAATAGGAGTTTATTAAAAATTATAAAAAAATTTGAATCTATTTCATATGAGAAAAAAGGCTTAGGATTGACTCATCTAGTAAAACATAAAATTATTACTACCGGGCCTTATTACTACGATTAAACAGAGGTACTACCCGCTTTCGCCTGCGAGACAGAAACAATTGGACAACGAACGAAGTAGATGAGATGCTTAAATTGGGAGTAATCCGTCCTTCGCGCTCACCATGGTCTAGTCCAGTCCTAATTGTTACGAAAAAGGATTGTACGGGTAGGTTCTGCCTTGATTCGAGAAAAATTAACAATGTAACCACTCGTGATTCGTACCCGTTACCATACATATCGCGCATACTTGACAAGCTTGGCGGCGCCAGATTTGTCTCTTCAATAGACCTTAGTAAAGCCTTTTGGCTAATTGCCTTGGATAAGGATTCGTGTGAGAAATGTGAGTTCTGCAAAGCCGAGCTTAAAGTTGTTCTGAATTACAAAAGTTCAACGGGTAATTTAACTTCCCATCTAAAAACCAAACCTATTTCTGCATTTGCGAAATTAAAAAATGCAGGCCATGTTGTTGGGTTCTCACCCCCTGAAATGTGCTACAGTGCCGAACGTTATTATTTTAGCGCCTGAACAAAGCGTTACACTTTATAATGCTCCATCTACTTCATCAGGACCACCAAAACGGCAAAGGCAAATGGATGCGTACATACCAAAAAAGGTGAATGCGGATCAAAAAAGAAGAATCGATATGGATGTGATGGATTTGTTCATCGATGGCTTCCAGCTTTTCGCTTGGTGGACGAAAGGGCATTAAAAAAATTCGCCCGGTGGATACCAGGCTATACATTGCCTTCGAGAAGGACAATATCTAATAGTATGCTTCCAGAACTATACCATAGCACTCGGTTACGAATGCAAAAAGAGGTAGAAATGGAAGCTCAAACCATTTGTATTACAACAGATATGTGGACTTCAAGTAAAACCGATAGTTATACAGCAGTCACAGCACATTACATTACCAAAGAGTTCAAGATGAAGATGGTGTTGTTGGATTGTTGCCAATTTTTCGGCAACCACGCCGCTGAAAATATAGCAGCTGAGGTGAAAAGGATTTGCGTGGAGTGGGGCATTTTCGAAAAAATTAATTTTGCGGTGACGGATAACGCAAGCTCAGTAAAAAGGGCAATTAAAGATATACTTAAGTGGAAGCATTACGGTTGCTACGCACACATTAAATTTAATCGTCCAATCAGCTTTGTCGACATCGGCAATGGAATCGAGCATCGACAAAATTAAAATAATTGTAAGACTTTTTCATAAAAGTACGGTTGCGTTGGAAAAATTGACTAAATATCAAATAAATCAAGGGATAAATCCACTAAGAATGAAACAAGAGTGCCCCACAAGTTGGAACTCAATATTTTATATGCTCGAAAGATTTGTGCATTTGGAAGAAGCTGTTTGGTCTACGGTGGCGGTTTGTGACAAAAGACTTGCCAGTGATTTCCAATGAAGAGTAGCTCGCACTAAAGCAATTGTCAGCAGTGCTGAAACCCTTTGAAGAGGTTACAAGATCGGTTAGTAGCGAAAACTATGTGACCGCCGGATCCGTCATTATTTATACCAGATGCCTGACAGAAAGTTTACGTTTATATACAGTAGGGTGTATCGATTTTTAACTTTTTTTTTGTTTTCAAATTCCAAGTTAAAAAAAAAGTTGCTACTAGGCACCACATCTTATCACAAAAAATTTCGGATTTTTAAAAAAAATTTAGGTCTCCCGCACAAGGCTTAAAGTTCAGAAAATTTACTAAAAAAGTCAATTTTTACAAAAATATTAAAAGAATCTAAAACACTTATATTCTAAGCTGCAAGTTAAAATTCCTCTAACGATAAGTACCAAAAACGTTAAAAAAATTATTTAAAAAATTTAGCATTTCATGTAGGTCTCCCGCATAACTTTTGAAATTTTGCAGTACTTTGATATTTGTATTGGTCATAGTTCAAACCTTAAATTTGACTAAAATCTGGTTGAGCTTGGTTGGAATTATTGTAATAAGTGAAATAATGAAGTACATTTCCATACGTCAAGTGTCAACCTGAAGCGATGGGGTGGGGGAAGGCCAGACTGTCTCACCGCGGTGAGGCGCCACCTATGAATCACCAGTAGCGGTTGTGTTTTCAGTGCGCTTGTGCCGTTTCTAAGACTCGAGTGAGTGTTGTGTTCAAGATGAGTAAAAAACCGCATTTAACTAGACAAACTACCGACATGCCGGTTATCGGGCAACCTATCGATGTGAGTGGTTTTAATGTTCTGCCGACCAAGATGGATGTATTGAAGTATTTTGAGTGGGTACGCGTTGAAATGAAACAAGAGGGAATTCATCAGCCTGCAAAAAAGGCAATTGAGAGTTGCTTTAAAACTTGAAGAGATATGGAAAAGAGCTTCTATTCCTGTTTGTGGCACCAAAAACACAATATTTATGGTTTTAAAACTGCACGAGCAACTTGAGAAAATTAAAAAATGTTCAGGGCCTAAAATGAAATATCCTAACTCATACAAAGAATCAATAACTAACTTTCAGTCAAAAACTGTAACTGCATTATTTGACATTTGTACTTGCAAATGTGACCTCAGCAATTGCATTTGTTCTATTGACAAAAAAGTCCCGGCATTAGAACACGAGTTTTTGCTCGACCAACGTGATCCTAGATTGGTGTCAATTGCAGAGTGTGACAAAAATGAAACTATAAAACTTAAAAAGCGATTAGAAAGAAAATCTAGGTCACTAGCTTTAATGCAGGTTGTTGTAAATAAAAATGAGGACCAAAACTTAAATCAAAAGTAGTACGTGAAAGACATAAGTCTCGTAAAGAAGCAAGCTCAACTCGAACCTCCGATCTGTTGGCTACTTTGATGGTCGTAAAGACGAAACCATAACAAAAGAAATAGTAGCTGATAAAAGCGTCAGAAAATCTGTATCGGAAGAACACTCTACTCTACTGTTGAAGAACCTGGAGCGCGATTCTGGTTCTTTTTAACAACAGTGGTCCTTCCCTTCCCTTCAAATTAATGTCAATTGCGATTCACGTTCTCTCGATGACAGATGAATCCTTTCCTTTGCGCTTCGCAAAGGGAAGGATCTAAAGGAGACCGTACGGGCTGTCATTAGCGAGGTTTTGATTGACATTAAAGTGTGACATTGACGACCGATATCGATATTTGCGCATTTTTAACAAGATAAAACTTAATATTATTGTAAGTATTTACTGTAAACATGATTAGTGAACTATTTTTCGCATAATAATATTCTTAAATGAACCGAATTAACGTAATTGCGATTTTTATAAAATAGTTAACTCGTTAAATGCTCGAAACGTCAGATAAAAGTGATTGAAATTACAATAAACTTCACGTTTAGTATTAGTGCGTTTACTATGATTTTCCATCGAGGATTTCCAAAAAAATAATATTAATAACTTGCAGATAAAATGGCTGCAGGATTTTTGGCTCTGGAGGTTTGGAGGAAGATCAAAATGAGAGGAGGATCCCATTTCGAGTTTTAAGAGATTCTCAAAATCCCATGGAAATGGGGCATACCGAATTCGTAAAAATATTCCGAATTTCGAAGGAAGTTGCCCATTGCCTTATAGAATCATTATCCCCGACCCTACGACCAAAAAGAAGACATGGCATATCTGTCCAATCACAGGTGGGTGCTACATATAATAAACATAAATATGTATGTATTATCCATGAAAAAGGAGGTACGGTATTAATGGCTGAAATTTAAACAGGTACTTACTGCAGTAAGATTTTATGCAGTGGGCTCGTACCAGCGAGGTATAGGCAATGAGTGGGGTTTGGCTGTAAACCAGTCATCAGTTAGCCGACGCATTCTGAATGTTTCTTCGGCTATCAGCCAAACGTTAGTGCAGACGTGGGTCAAATTTCCTTCGACTGCTGCAGAAAGGCAGAAAGCCAGGCAAGAATTCGAACATTCGAATTATCCTTTCCCTGGAGCTATAGGAGCAATTGATTGCACCCACATATCCATAATTGCTCCTGCAGAACAGGAAGAGATGTACTGCAATCATCACGGGAATCACTCCTTAAATGTGCAAATGGTGAGCTCTTGATTTGGATTATTATTTGTAATTTAATATGCGTTCAATGTCCTCCACAGGTTCTCAATAATCTCAAAAATTTACATTTCAGATTTGTGATCCAAATTTGATAATTTTAGATGTAAACCCAAGATTTCCGGGAACGCGGCACGATAGCCAGGTTTGGCCCAATACTCCATCTCGTCGCATTATGGAACTGTGGCACGAAAGAGGGGAAAGGAAAACTTGGCTTATAGGTAAAAAAAGAAGTCATACGACATGTAGTTTATAGTATGTTTTATTGACAACACACACACATTATTTTAGTTTCTATTAATAATTTTTTATTAAAAACAAGTTCACAACAAATAATATTGTCTCCTCTCTCCTCTCAACATAGAATGGGGAACATTATAGTCACCAAAGATTACAGACACATTATATTAAATATATAAAACAAAAAATGGATAAATACTTCTTTGAAAGCAATTAAAACAAGAACTTGTTTGGTTTTCAATACATTTGTACTTAACAGGAGATTCAGGCTATCCATTGGAACCATGGTTGATGACACCCATTCCCAGCGCCGGATCTGCCATACGTTCAAAAACGTGCAAAAACCTGGCGCTAACTCCGAGGGGGCGCCGTGAGAAAATAAATATTGTATTCAAATTTAGTTATAATATTCCCTGAATCGTTTCAAAATTACCCATAGTACGAAATAATTATTACGCTCTAGCAACACTTTCCAAAGAAACAGAATGGGCACGCATCTGGTTGGTATCAACGGCTTACGAATTTATAGTCAGTTACAAAATTTTTTTACAAATTCCATATATTTAGTTTAAACGTAGGATCTATTTTTCCATATATCTTTTACCGTGTTTTACGATGAATAGGTGCGATCCAAATTCAATAACCAATCACAGCGCGGTATTTTTGTTCGTAAGCCGTTGATACCATACGTCAGTGTTTAGTATTCGTTCGCTCAACACAGGGGAAATGCAAGGTACAAATTTGAGGTTATATTCTTATTATCACTGCTCACTGTCTCTCGTCGGGACTGCCTGTCAGAAGCTAGTAGATGCTATTCTTGTGTTGTACGTTGCCATGAGAACGTATTTGTATTTGCTTTTTCTAATATTCGCGTTGGGTATATAGGTCCATAAACGCAGTAAATCTCAAGAATGTATAATGGACCTAGTTCAGCGAAACCACCAGCATTGTCTCGTAACCTATAATTTAAATCATGGTAGGGCACAAACAAACAATTCGTTGTATTATTTTAAAGCATAACTTGCAAAGAGTTTTTCCTAAAATAATTAAAATAGCACCATAATTTATGTTTACCCAATAGATTCAGAGAGTATAGGGCTCCTGGCGATCCTCTCTTTAAAAAAAAACGAGTGTGAGAGCTACCGCCAGGTCACTTGAAAAAGTTACACCCTTTATATGTCTTGATTTTATTTGATAAATTAGTGTAAAAAAAAAATAATTAAATAAAAATAAAATAAAAAATTGGGGTGAACGATTTTTAATCAAAATAAAAATGTAGGGGGGGGGCGCCATCGGTACCTACTGCACAGGGCGCCAGATTTCGTAGATCCGGCCCTGCCCATTCCAAATTCAGCCATTGAAAGTGAAAAGAGGTACACCGACGCACACTGCAGAGCTCACTCAGCTGTAGAGAGGTGTTTTGGAGTTTTGAAAGGTACTTGGAGGTGTCTGTCGGCCCAATGGATTCTAATGTATGAAGCCTGTTCATGTCGTATCATCATATCTGGGACATAACCCCGTGACGGTTGTAAAGCGATGGTCCCAGGCAGATCAGCACACGTTGATGTGCCATGTCCCGCTATCATCGCCAATACCAACACCAGACATTTAGGACCAAGAGGTTTTATCTTCGAATTGTGTTTCATTTAATTGACATGAGTGTCGTCAATGCATGGCTGTTGCATAAACGACACTCAAATCAATTAGGTATGAAACACAAAACGTTGATTGAATTTCATGCGGAAATCGCCAAGGCTCTAATGTTTGCGCACGATAACTATTCCGAAAACAAAAAAAGGGGTCGACCTTGCTCTTTGGTGGATGAAGCGGGGCCTAGCATGGTAAAAAAACGTGCCCTGCCTGCACCACGTCCAGTAGCTGATCTGAGATATGTTGGTATTGGGCATGAACCAACGTTCATGGATAAGCCACAGCGATGCAGGCTATGCATTAAAATGAAGACTTTTTTAAAGTGTGAGAAATGTGGCGTAGCCCTTTGTCTCCAAAGAGAAAGAAATTGTTTTGTTTTATTCCATCATTAATGATGGAATAAAACAAAACAATTTTAATTGTGTATGTTCTATTTTATTTGTATTTGTTTGTCTTATGTTAATTTAGGGAAATGGTTTTGGTAAAAAAATATATAATTTAGAGTTTTTATTGTGTATTAAAATTATTTTAGCGTAATATTATATTGTAATTTAATATGTTGGTCTTTATAGTTTATTAGTATTGAATTTTGTATATTTATTTTTCATTAAAACAATTAAAAACACTTAAAATAAAGAATCCTATATTTTTAGATTATTTCATTAACAATATGTCGTTAGTATCTGTCTCGGAAATTAATGACTTAGGTATTTGGTTTGACACGAAACTCAACTTTATCAAGCATATAGAAATAATAACCAATAAAGCTTTGAAAATGTTGGGATTTATTTTAAGGGTATCTAGTGGTTTTAATAATGTCAATACTGTAAAAACTTTATATATGTCACTAGTAAGGAGTCATATAGAATACAATTCCACAGTCTGGTCCCCAAATTATGAGGTTCATTCACATGCGACTGAAAGAATCCAAAATAAATTTTTAAGATATGTAAATTTTAAAATGGGCATTCCTAGTGAATGCCTAAATTACGATAACCTACTTCGTTCATTAAATTTAATAAAATTATCTGATCACCGATTCCGATTTAACCTGTTTGTATAAAATCATTAATTCAATGTTTGACACCCCTGATTTATTATATGTAATCTCTTTTCACATTCCAGGCAGGTCAGTCACAAGACAGTACCTACCATATTATTGTAGCAATTCTAAGTCAACATGCCAATATTACACTCCTAGGCGACGGATTCAAAAGCTTGGAAACAAATACTCCGATGTTATTGATATATTTAATACATCAATTGTAATATATAAGCATACGTTATTGAAGTTTTTTTCATCAAGTAGGGGAATGTGTTGATGAAACTGTTTGAATTGACTAGCGTATTGGTGGTGTTTTGTCGACTGAAGGAGGGAAGCTATTTTTGTATTTTTATATTTAGTGCCTGCATACTGTGTGGATCAAATTCAATAGTATTTTTATATTTAGTGCCTGCATACTGTGTGGATCAAATTCAATAGTATTTTTATATTTAGTGCCTGCATACTGCGTGGATCAAATTCAATAGTATTTTTATATTTAGTGCCTGCATACTGTGTGGATCAAATTCAATAGTATTTTTATATTTAGTGCCTGCATACTGTGTGGATCAAATTCAATAGTATTTTTATATTTAGTGCCTGCATACTGTGTGGATCAAATTCAATAGTATTTTTATATTTAGTGCCTGCATACTGTGTGGATCAAATTCAATAGTATTTTTGCTTTATATTTGTTTTTGTGCAAGTGTTGTAAATAGTCATTTCCTGCACTATTTACTAGTATAATTTCGTAAATATTGTTAAGTGTGTATGTATGTATGTAAAAGCCTAAATGGGCGTAAATAAATAAATAAAAGTAAGTAATCGTATTTAGATGCTTGACACAATATTATTGTTTTTTCCCGACAGCGTTCCACTGTTACAGTGAGAGTTGGTAAGATCAGCGCTCTGTGCATTTGGCACATTCAGTGCATAATGTACAGAGTTCTAATATTATTGAAAACGATTCATACGATTTACGTATAATGTTTTCAGAATTCCATCTCCGGAGAGAATAACGTGTCCCTTTTCACAAGGGACACCTTCACTGTTGCCAAGACCCGTTCCACCACCGTGGATGTCCACTCCCGCACAGACCCAATCAACGGCTCCCAATGCACCAATTACGCCAATCCGGGCAACATCTCCGGAGCCGTTAGCTGGGACATCGCGGAGTGGGGAACTCCAGTGTGGGGAACTCTTCTCTCCGGAGGCCGGCTACCACAGCGAGCTGTGGGTGGACGTGCCGTTCTACCAAGAATTGTCGGCGTTTGTTTTTGAAATATCATATCAGGGGCTCAATATAAAATCAATTATCTATATTTTATATTGATATCCCTAGCACAGTTTCACCGTTGGTATATTGACAGGAAATAAGCATAGTACTTAAAAATTCCACATACAAAATGTACTGTAATCCAAAAAGATACGATGTACCTACATTCTATGCAAGTAAATAAGTAGTTACTAACGTAGAAAGTCTGAAATTTGAGTTTGTTTTTGGCCATTTTGTTCGATAGTAAAAACTTGGCACAGCATTGTGAATACCGATATCATAGTTTTACACTGTGACAATGAATGATCTATTTGTTCTTGAGTTGGAAACCGTGAGTTATAAAACTAAGTAACTTACCTTCACGCCATTTCCTGTAGGGGTAGGCAGAGAGGATGGACCGCCATACAATTCGATCTTGGCACTCACACTCTTTTCTTCATTGCCCATCTCAAATAATTGATTAAATTTATATTTTATTTTTTATATGAATACCTCACAGGAGTCTCAACAGGAGTCTCAGATGCTCCCATCTGGAGCCAGTGAGACTATGGCATCCCCAATCGGGGTATGTTGTGAGGATATAGGAAGCGGGGAGGGAAAGGATGTGTGGAAGAGGAAGGTGGGAAAGTACCTGGCTATTCAGATTGGGGTCACCAAACACGGCTAAAGCCATTTCAAGCAACGTTTCAATTCTGAATGGTGGTCTTACACCAGGGCGATACTGGGGGTATCTTCCACTATGGAACGTGCCGCAAATATACCATACGTAGCAGCCGTGCCACCGCTGCTAAATACATTTGCAGGATGCCGACCCAAAAACCATAAAATCAACAAAGAATTACGAAACACGAATTTAAATATCGATCAATGACACCCGAGACGAAAACCGCTGACCAGGCAAAGGCATTGCAAAAGATTCATTCAATAACCGGGTAGACGAAATACTCTACCGGTGCTAAAATAATAAATAAAATGAACAATGGAACCCACTGTCAGCGATCCTGCGGGTTCGAGGTCCGGACGATTCACTCCCACCCATGGAAACAAGAACAAAGGAATCATCACCTATATAAACGGAGGAGGACCTATTCAAGGAAGCCACTCGCTCCGACAGGACCGACTCGCCAGAACATAACTCTACCCGCGCGAACACGCTGTACATAATCTTATCGACTTTTGCATTTACGAGTATTTAATTTGATTCACCAATAAATATATTAAATCTTCTGCCGAGTTTGCTGTCCATCCTCTCCAGCGTTGTATCCGAATACCTATTATTTTATATTAATTTTTTGTTAAAATAACACTAATTATTCAAATAAAATTTATTTGCCCACGCCGGGATTCGATCCCGCGACCATCGAATTGCGAGTCAAAAGCCGTACCAGAGGCAGTGGGTAATCGTAATAAAGACACATTAAATTAATTTGGGTTTTCTGTTGTTTCAGAAATAGATATTGACAGAACGAGCGACGAGGACGACGAAGCGAGCGACGTCGACCACGAAGAGAGCGATGAGGATACCTTCTGCATGCCACCAATACCTTATCATAATATTATCAACGTTTCACCTAACTCCGCTATGGCCATAGACTTTAGTAGATAAGACCAGGTAGATACGTTCGATTCTGCCGCCTGTAGGTTACTCTTTCACAGGCACGCCAGGACCAACTTTCAATACCGACGAAATGGGCAAACCTGTGGATGCCTTTCTTAAAATCTTTGATGCAGATTTCGTTGAACTGATCGCGAGAGAGACCAACAGGTATGCAGATCAATGGATTGCGAAAAAAACAATTTAAGCGCCATGCGCGTACCAATAAATGGGCTCCCACGAATAAAGAGAAAATGTATGTATTCTTGGCAATTTTAATGTATCAAGGTATTAGTCCCCTTCCTGTTGAAAAAAACTACTTCTATTCAAAAAAATCACAGCCATGCCTTATTTCAGCCATGTATTCTATATATATTTATATGTAAAAATAGGACTGAAAAATAAAAGAAAAATATGTATTCTATACGTTATGTATTTATCCATACTAATAATATTATAAATGCGAAAGTAACTTTGTCTGTCTGTGTACAAAAGATAAAATGAATCAAATAATCAGGTCCTACTAGGCAGGCTCGAAGTACTAATTTAATTATATTCTCCTCTCTTGACCATCTAGCCATCCTGATTCAGCGTTTAAATACTTCTCTGGTCATGAAAGCTTCGTTTGTAGCATTTCCACCCTGTAAAGGGAGATGGCGAAGTATCTCTCCACTTTCATTTGCCTCTTGTACATTTCTGATTTCATGTGAATATGCATCATTGACATGTTTCTTTATAAAATTATGTGGGATTAATGTTGATAGTATCATATGGTCTACATTTTCTGGCTTAGCTTGAATTGGTCTAAAATAAAAAGGCATTCTCTACGACTCTTCTTCTGCCTCGCAATAAATGATAATTAAATATCTTTTTAGATACATCCAAATTTAGTCCTGGATAGGGTCGCATCAAATAGGGTTTTAATGGGAATGCCTCATCTGCGAGAATTACATAGTGAGTTGGTGTATCTGTGCCTGGTAATGGTGCATCTGTTGGTACAGATAAAGTACCTCTTTCCAATGGCTTGCCTAAATTGCTATTTGAAAATATGCCACCATCATTGTTCTTACCATATGAACCCACCCTGACAGCAATAAAATTGTAACGAGCATCTACAAGTGCTAACAAGACGATTGAAAAGGTTTTCTTGTAGTTAAAGAACATGGAGCCGCTATTGGCAGGAGCCTGTATAGTAACGTGTTTTCCATCTAATGCTCCCAAGCAATTAGGAAAATTCCAGTTAGTATACAATGGATAGCCACATCTGTTGTTGGTCTTGGTAACATTTCTTCCATTAAAGTCTCCACTATTGTTTTTCAGGTTACATTAACAATTTCATGTACTGTGGTGTGTCCTAAACGGAAACTGAATGATATTGTTTTATATGAGTCTCCTGTTGCCAAAAATATGAAATAAAATAAATACATAGATCAGGGTTAATATAAAATTATTGTAGTATGTATGTATTAATTAAACGGGTATTTTTGTTTCAGGTCCAATATGTAAATCAAGATGGTCGAATATAAGGGACAACTTTAGGAAGAATATTACTAAAAGTGGTCAAGATCGCAAGTCAACAAAGCCATATAAATACCATGAGCAACTAAGTTTTTTGGTAAAAAATTTTGACTACAGAAATAACATTGAAAATGTCAATGATGAAGACGATACAACACAAAACGATGAATCTAATATTCCAGAATCTCCACTGCCGACTCACGCAGTGTCGCCCGCTCCTGAATCCCATCATACTGATTGGCTAACATATACGCCGGCTCCATCACCAGCTTCTCAACATTAACGAATCAATATCGGTCATCATTATCAGGAAGTCGAGGATCCAGAGGACACAAGGAGAATAATAAAGATTCTGTAAGAACAGCTTCGTCAGAAGTTATAGATTATTTGATTCGCCAAAATGAGCATCCGGTTGACATATTTTTAGCATCTCTTGCTCCGACATTAAAAGAATTGCACCCTTGTGATTTATTTGATGCTAAATCAGAAATGTTTGCGATTGTTCAAAAGCATGAATCAACTTAGAAGATCATGGAAGCGCCAATACGAGCAAAGACAGGTCTAACGCGATTAGCTATGAAACTGTTGTGGTAGAAGATCATGGAAGCGCCAATACGAGCAAAAACAGGTCTAAAGCGATTAGCTATGAAACTGTTGTGGTGGAAGATCATGGAAGCGCCAATACGAGCAAAAACAGGTCTAACGCGATTAACTATGAAACTGTTGTGGTGGAAGATTGTGGAATCCCTTTCAGGAACAGCTGTGTGCCAGGGAGACAGCGGGGGCGGGCTGGTGTTTCCGCTGCAGAACACGGGCGCGGGTCCCCAGCGATGGTTCCTGCGCGGTGTTCTGAGCAACGCGCACTCGTCTCGCAATCTCAGTGATCCCTGCCTGGCTAACGTTTTTGCTGTATACACAAATATATACAAACACCGAATGTAGCTGACTACACAAATGGATGAAAATCTACCCAGAGGTAAATCTAATTTCCTGAATGTAGAAATTGCAATATATAACCAACTAGCAAGTTCCCAGTATACTTTGCAATGCCACTTAAATAAAGAAATGATTTCTTCCTGCGTGTCCTTTCACGACCGTTCCCATTATTTATATCCCCTTCAATGTATAAAATATACCCATTTTTCAAACGCCTCGCGCGTCACTTACTGCAATTTTTTACGAGCAAGCCAATACGAGCAAAGACGGGTCTAACGTGATGAACTATGAAACTATGTGTGGTTCTGGTGGAAGATCGTGGAAGCGCCAATACGAGCAAAGACAGGTCTAAGGGGTTCTATAATACTTTCAATATGTAAGTTAATATAAAATAATTTGATTATAATTTGTTTTTATTGACACATACCTTAAACAGACTGCTGGACATTCCCTTGGTGGTATAGCTTTTCTCTAATGAGTATCTTGTTTTCTTAACTTTTCAGTAAGTTTAGATAAAAGTATGTCGAAAGAATGTTTTGACATCCTGAAATACTATCAGATGTTTATATATATATATATATATATATAGGGTGGTGAACTCCCCTTCTTCTTCTCTTTTCCTCCACGCATTATGAACCCAATGCCTTCTTCTCACATAAATTTCTTCGTCTTCATCTAATATTATATGATCTTGAATATCGAGGCATTTTAGCACATAAAACTGCTGCGTAGAGTACCTAATAATCACTGCGCGCGTCACCGTGTCGGTACTGACATGTATGAATAGAGCGTCACGGTACTGTACGGTACGGAGCTGTCGGTCACGTGCCGGCACTGTTGTGTGCGGATAGGCGTTTATTGTACATTTTGTATCATATCATAATATTATACTTGTCATTGCTTTGTATTATACATTTTTGTATCATAGTATTAGATCAAGCACTATAGGAATAATTTGACTGAATACTAGATTGTTTTTAAGTTAATTACTGTAGAGCGCACTTGAAGCGAAATAACACAAAACTGCGCTATACAAATGTCTTCTATATAATATATATTTTTTTTAAGTTTTCTAATACTTTGTAGAAGGTTCTTGCGGAAAGAAAAATTGTGAAGATTACACAGAAAATTGGATAATTTCAGAAAACTTAATGACTATTTTAACTTCACAAGTTCGACAGTTCACGCGTTTGGTGAAATTGAATTTAGCAGGCAGCTGGTTTTTTTTTTTGTGACAAAAGAATTGTCTATGGATTTTTTAAATTATAGATATTTTAAATAGGTACCTATGTTAGGTACCAGATTTGATTGTGTTCTTAGAATATACAAAAATGAATATTTGTATATGAAAAATTAAAATTTGAATAAAAAAATTGTAACAGCTGGCACGCGAGTTGTTTGAAAATTGAATGTACTGGGACTGAATATATGGAACGCGGGAGGGGGGTTGGCGGGACGGGGAGCGGGAGAGGGTTGGCGGGGAAGGTGGTGAGGGAATGCGGGAGGGGGAAGGTGATGTGGGAGGGGAACGCACGAGAAAGGACATGCAGGGAGAAACAATTTATTTCTTTGAATATGGCGTTGCAACGCATGCCGGAAACCAGCTAGTGTTATTATAATAATTATTATTATTATCTGCTCAGCTTTGCTTCTGTGGAAAAGCACCCTTAGATAAGGAAGGGCACTTATGACAATTTATTGCAACCAAAGGTTCTACCAAAACCAAATATATTTTGAATTTTGTATTTGTCACTAAAAATTGGTTAAAATAATGTATTTTGTATTTCAAATACCCGGCTTGAAAGTATTTTGTATTTCGTATTTTAAATACATGCAAAAAAGTATTTTGTAATTTGTATTTTAATTACAGCAAAGCATGTATTTTGCCCAGCCCTGCTCACGGGTAATGAACAAGTCACTCGGAGTATGGTAAAACTAGAAATGGCTTCTGCCCGGTACGAGCTACAAGTGGCAGAAGGGAGTGATGCAAGTGCTTCTCGAGTTGCACCGCGATCAGTCAATCAAAGGTCTTGCAGTTCTACACCAAATTCCGAGTCGGTTCCAAGTCCCTATGATCAGAGTTCAAGTTCGTGGGCCGTTCCTATCCCTGTTTCTCAACAGTTTCCAGAACCTGCTAATGCATCTAATCAAGAAAATAGGGTGGTTTACGTCTTTTTACCACAATCAACTCCAACATTTCAAACAGCTAGTACGCTGCAGCCGCAGTTGACTGGAAACCTAACAGAATATTACGAAAACATATTGTATTCGTTACATAATTCCATTAACAAATGTATATTTTGTTATTAATTCTGCATCGGATGATGAACTTTCTAGCGACATGTTGCATGTGCAAAGACCCAACCCAAACTAGAATGCGAGAATTTGAACGCCGCTTGTGTGCGTTGGAACTCTTGAGCGGTCAACGGTTTGATTTTGCAATGGGTCTGATGGTTCAAGAATTGCTTCTTGGAATTGGAATTCTTTCAAAACGTCCGTGTCGGAGGATTTTCTAAGAAATGTTGAGAGCGCAGACTTGGTGACAAATCTTGCACTTCTCGAAATAAGTGATGCCCTTCTAAACGAAGGTTTTTCTTGCACTGCACAAGGTGTGCCGAAACCTGATCGAACGATAAATACAGATATAGGACGTGTAGATGTTGCGAATGGGAACGGAGAAGCAGTCTTCGTTGAACATTTAACGAGAATTGTTTGATTGGATCCTTCAAGTTCTCTCGGATAGGTCAGACAAAGATTCTCCTAGGTGCTGTTTTGTAGACGGATCGGGAGGTACAGGGAAAACGTTTTTGTATAGAACTTTAATTCTTTCATTGCAACCACAGGGAAAAAGTTTTGAGCGTGGCTTGGACTGGAATAGCGCCAATTTTACTTCCCAGGGGAATGCATTTAATTTACCTTTCGATTTAAATAGCTCTGAAAACACGTTAAATTTCAAGAACAAATAGAATTATAATTAAAAATGCAGATTTTTAATAATATGGGACGAAGCCCCGATGGCCCCAATAGCAGCTTTTGAAATGATCGAAAGTGCCATATGGGATGAAATGAATAATGAATTGCCCTTTGGTGGTAAAGTTGTCGTTCTTGGTAGGGATTTTAGACAACTTTTACCTGTTTGTCGCAGAGCAGCTCGCGGGAAAATTGTTGCATCGTCTATCGAAAGGGGTGGGCTTTGGAGGTTATTTAAGGTGGTTCACCTTAATGCTAATATGCGGGTTTCAAGTGACCAGACTGCGTTTGCCGAATGGTTGTTGGAACTATGTAACGGAACTCTTCCATGTCTGCAAGGTTGTGTAGCATCTTCTGTTGTTTTACCATCGAGTACCATTTTCTAGGATGTTGTTAGCACAATTACGGAGAGTCACATTCAGTAGCCGACGCAAATTTATTGTGACAGGGCAATATTATGTCCAAAAAATATCCATTCTTGAAACATCAACGAAAAGGTTTTAGAAAAATTGGAAGGTCCCTTGAAGACATTTTACAGTATTGATTCGGCGAGAGACCAGAGAGGAAATCCAAATCCTGAGGAACAGGTGAGATTCCCTTCAGAATTTTTAAATTCTTTCAATCCACCAGGATTACCACTTCATATCTTGAATTTGCAGATAGGCACTATTGTTATGTTGTTGAGAAATATGTCCATTACCAATGGTCTTTGCAATGGAACTCGAATGATAGTTAGGAATTTTTCAGATAATGTCTTGCAAGCTAAAATAATCACAGGAGATAGAAGAGGAAGCGTTCATTTATTTTACCTAGGATTACGCTGGATACATCTGCAGACGTAACGGTTCCCTTTAATCTTTACAGGTGCCAGTTCCCAGTTCAGCTTGCATATGGTATGACAATAAACAAATCACAAAGTCAAAAATTTCATTAGATTGGCGTTTTCTTCCAGAACCTGTATTTACGCACAGTCAATTGTATGTAGCTTGCTCTAGAGTGAAATCAGAAAATTCTCTAAAAATTCAAATAATTTCAGTAACACATCAGGTAGCAAATGCAAGCGCATTTATAGTTTACAGGGAGATTTTAGATTACGTGTGAGCAACTTTATCTTTATAAAAGTAAAGTGCGCAAACTTAAAACTCAGCATATTTAGTTTATATTGTTTCTTTCTGTCTATCTTATTTTTTAATGTATTTGCCATACTTATATATATTTTTTATGTTGAAGGTTCTAACGACACTCTCTTTACTAGGGACAGGATCGTACCAAAAAGTTGTGGGAAATGACTTACACTCGAGCGTTTCCCAAAAAACAGTTAGCCAACAAGTGAATAAGATTGTGTTGGCTATAAACCAAATAATGCACCGACACGTGAAATTCACAAGAACACAGCAAGAAAGGAATGCTGTCAAACAAGGGTATGTTCTGGCATAGCCAAATGAGAGACCAGCTCCCCAATATTCTAAATCAATACTAGAATTCAGTGGCTTTCCCCACGACATTAACCTCTTTATAAAATCAGCTATGGGGTATATTGAGAGAAATGGCAATACACCAAATAATGTTGAGAAAGTAATCTCAAGATTACGTGGAAAAGCTTTACGTGTAATTCTCATGTGTGACCACGATAATAAAATTTGACACAATACTAGAAACATTAAAAACAGAATCTGAAGACAAAAAGTCTGTAAAGTTATAGCAAACTGAGTTGATTAACTTCAATCGCGGTCAAAAAGATTTTTCCTCAATGATCCATGAGATCAACCTTTTCTATTAAAATTTCCGACCAATATGGAGGGCCTAGTGCTCACATATTAATGGAACCGTACAAAGATACGACCAGGAACATGTTATTAAATCTCTTAAATGCCTTAAGCACCGAAATCAGAATGCTAGAGGCACATCAACTCCACCAGAGTAAATTCAACAAATAAACGTGCCCGTGTTATTACGGAAGAATTCAATCTTAGAAAAGTGCAGTATGATCAAAATCAGCCAATGGATGAAGAACTACACAAATTGAAGGTTGCTGAACAAGAGTGGTTAGTAAAGGCAGCACAAGAAAAATACAATAAGGCTCGTCTGGAGAGAGAATGTGCCGAAGAGCTTCTCTGTTTCAACCAGGTCCAACGGGACGAGGCAGAACTTAGGTTACAAATGTTAAAAAACAAAAAAATATTATTTTTAAAATTTTGTATATTTTGTTGTTGTCGTGTTCTAGATTGACAAAAAAAAACACAAACACAAACCATTGTTTTTAAGTTTTGAAATTTTATGAAAAATAATTAAGTAAAATGTCTTATAATAAAGTTATTTCTAATAATGCTACCACATCCATTTTCCTGTACCACAGGTAAGGCAATCTCTGGTTCCCTTAGTGGCTCTGGCAATTCTTCATTCGTTTGTATACTAATATTGTGCAAAATAGCACAAGAAACAATAATATTTGGCACACAGGTGTAACAGGATTAAAAATCGGGAGAATCGATTTAATAATAAGAATGTTGCTGCAATAATGCATGGAAAAGAGGGGGAGGATGTAGCAGATTGAAGGAGGATGTAGCAGATTGAAGGAGGATGTAGCAGATTGAAGGAGGATGTAGCAGATTTGATCCTGACAGAAGTATGATCAAATTAATGGACTCAAAACAGCTTTATGACTATGTTACCCAACATAAAGAAGAAGAACCATAACTCCATCTCTCGTTCTCTTTTGGTAGAATTTAGTAGTTTTTAACCTCCATAAGCAGTAGATTCGTTAAATGAAATCTGGTCACACTGTTTAGTAGATTACTATATCAGTAGCCAGCCATCCACTTCCAGAGCTGCTGGTGGGTATTTATTTATTTGTGCTTTTTAAACTCACAGTTACCTATGTTCTAATAAAGAAGGAGGTAGCGCAACACGACATAACACCCCAAAAACAAATAACTTTAGAGCCTCACGTGATTAATGGACGACCCCTAATCTGTTCTAAATTTCGTGAAAAGAATATTCTGTTTGGTTCGCGAACGTTGGATAATGTGATGAATATATTTATTTTAGAGGGCGCAATGTCTCCCCTCGAACCAGCAGCTTGGCCGTTGGTGCTAGATAGGGGGCAGAAGCTTGCAAAGAGGGCAACATCTCCCATGGAACCAGCAGCTTGGCCGTTGGTGCTAGATAGGGGGCAGAAGCTTGCAAAGAGGGCAACGTCTCCCCTGGAACCAGCAGCTTGGCCGTTGGTGCTAGATAGGGGGCAGAAGCTTGCAAAGAGGGCAACGTCTACCCTGGTACCAGTAGCTTGGCCGTTGGTGCTAGATAGGGGGCAGAAGCTTGCAAAGAGGGCAACGTCTACCCTGGAACCAGCAGCTTTGCCGTTGGTGCTGGATAGGGGCAGAAGCTTGCAAAGAGGGCAAAGTCTACCCTGGAACCAGCAGCTTGGCCGTTGGTGCTGGATAGGGGGCAGAAGCTTGCAAAGAGGGCAACATCTCCCCTGGTACCAGTAGCTTGGCCATTGGTGCTAGATAGGGGGCAGAAGCTTGCAAAAAGGGCAACGTCTCCCCTGGAACCAGGAGCTAGGCCGTTGGTGCTAGATAGGGGGCAGAAGCTTGTGAAGGTTTACATCTGTTTTACATTTTTGTCTAGAAATTGACAGAATTATGAATACTTGTTATTGACGTGGAAATTTCAACTTGATTATTTGAACGATGCAGAATAAAACAAGAAATTAATAAATTTTGTGCGCAAAAATATAAATACTTTGAACATGTGTGTGTTCTAGTAAGACACAACCAATCTTTGGAAGAACTATTCGGCAAACCCCCTATAAATGCAAAATCGGCATTTCATATATGTGTCCAGAAATGGACAGAATTATGAATACTTGTTATTGTATTGCTATAAGATTGTATTGTTATTGCATTGCTATATTACTTGTTATTGCTATAAGAGCAGACAGCTTGCAATTGGAATTCCTGGCTTGCCTGGAATGCGCGTTCCCTTAATAACAAACTAGAGGCGGTGGATGATGTTTTCAGAGATGAAAAACTCCACATCCTTACCGTTACAGAAACTTGGCGTGAGAACAGTGACTCGTACTCAATTAAGAGACTCCAAGCATTGGGATATGTGGTGCTTGAGGAAGCTCGTCCTAGTGTCAAACCTTCAAATAACATCTCTCATGTGAACCACGGAGGTATAGCGATAATAGCCCGACAAGGATTGCGGTTAACTAAAGTAACTCTTGGTACATTTAGCACGTTTGAGTATATTGCATGCAGGGTCTCTTCTACAGGAACGTCGTTTATGCTCTGTACTCTGTATAGGCCCGGATCGAAACCAATCTCTGTCGAATTTTATAACGAGTTCTCGCGTTTTTTGGAACTTTCGGTTGGACTTTCTGATATACTCATTATTACAGGTGACATTATTATCCGTCTCGAGCGAACACCGTTAAATTCTTAGATTTATTAGCCAGCTTTGGATGCTGCCAGTGGGTCGACGTCCCAACTCACGATGCTGGTGGTATATTGGATGTACTCATTTCAAAGAAGGGCGGATCGCCGCTCTTAGCAGATATTCGTGATATAGGACTATCGGACCATCGGCTTGTTTGCACTGATATTGATTTTAACCCGCCAAAAATACCATATAGAACAATTATATCAAGGGAATGGCGTAAATTTAGTTTTAGTGATTTTTTGGAAGAGCTTCAGACCTCTCTATTATGTGCACCTAATTTTTGGGAAACAAAGACGCCAACAGAACTTGTCGAGATGTATAATACAACTCTTTTATGTCTGTTAAATAAATATGCTCCGACGACGTCAAAAACACGTAAAGTTCGAAAGTCTGACGGCTGGTATGATGATGAATGCCGAAACCAGAAAAGACTTATGCGGAAATTAGAGAGGTCATATAGGAAAAATTCTACAGTAACTTCAAGGGATGAATGGATCCTTGCTCAAAAACAATATATGAGCAAAATAAATTCCAAAAGATCAGAATACTGGAATGAAAAGATTGACTCTGAGCGAACCAATCCACGGCATTTCTGAAACTCAATAAAGACTGTTATTTCCGAAGCCACTGTTCCAACTAAAATAGATATTAACCCGGATGCCTTCTTAACGTTTTTTCAGGAAAAAATTGAAGCCATTCGTGCCTCCACATCTCACGCCCCTCCGCCAATATTTACTATAAATTCTAAAGGAAATTTGTCTTCGTTCAAACTCACAACGCTGGAAGAAGTAAAAAAAATAATTTCAAGTTCGCCAAATAAGCAGTGCAGTCTTGACCCTATACCAACATGGTTACTAAAAAAATGTGTCACTGTCTTAGCCCCGTTCCCAGTTCATCTTTTTAATAAATCTCTGAGCACAGATGACTTCCCAGAACCACTAAAGTCTGCTGTAGTTACGCCGATATTAAAAAAATCACAACTAGACTCCGATAACTTAGGTAATTATCGACCCGTTTCAAATTTACCTTTCCTATCAAAAATCCTGGAGAAAATTGCTGCTGCACAAATAACCAGTCATTTGAATTCAAATAAATTATTCACTAATCGAACAGAAACCGGAATACTTCGTATGCTGTCAGATATAACTTTGGCCATAGAGTCAGGTAAGTTAGCACTTATCTCACTCTTAGACATGAGTGCAGCATTTGACACGATTGATCATGACTTCCTCATTAAGAGATTAGAGGAAACATTTGGTTTGAGTTCCGATATCAAAAATTGGCTGGTGTCATATCTATCCAATCGCTTACAAGAAGGTTGGAAATAAACTCTCTAACTTCGCAACACTTTCTTCAGGGGTACCCCAAGGATCCGTTTTAGGTCCACTTCTTTTCATCCTGTTTACAAATGATGTCGCCAAAATAATTGAGTCATTTGGTCTCCTGTCCCACTGCTACGCTGACGATCATCAAGTTTATTTTTACTGCTCTCCAAACGAAATCAACAGTCTCAAAATCCGCATAGCTGAATGCCTAGAAGCAATAACTCGTTGGATGTCTCGAACAAGCTGAAGCTTTTCTCTGGGCGGCCATAAACAAATGCCAACATTTCATAGACAATTCACCTATTTCCATTTCCGGCAACAATATTATTCCAAAGACAACATGTTATGAAGCAATTCTTAAAAATGTATTATTCCGTCAAGTACTTAAATGATAATGTTGGCGACACTCTCAGGATTTTGTTGTCTATAGAGGCGCGAGAGGGCGTTGTTCCGGTTCCGCACACTTTGATTTTGAAGCGAGGAGAGCGGCTCGCTTTGGAATCGACGAGTCACACATTGGGAGTAAAATGTGCTAATTATACGAAAAAAGAATTTAAGAAAGTATACGCGGGCGACAATTGATTTTTAGTGAAATCTTATTAATGGTTTTCAAAGTAAAACCCTCAAAATCGCGAGTGAGATCGTGTTGAATCGAGTCGGGAATAATTCGGCGGCATGTTATTGTGGCCGGGCTCACAAATTGTAATCGGGAGTGAGCAGAGCCATCCTGTCGGTATAAAGTAGTTTACGCTGGCAATAATCATTTTCCCGCGGCCGACAATCCCGTGGTGCTCGCCATTTTTGAGAACTCGCGCCGTAAAGGAGCAAGAGTGTCGCCACCATTTGCGATAGGACCGGTAGTCAGGAGAGGTTCATGGGTCCCCACCATCGGTGATCGTTCGGCTCCAGAGCCGAGGCCAGGAGAGGAAGCAGGAGGATCGACATCCCGCTGAGGGTCATGGGATTCCGCCTGTCATAGTCGAGCGGAGTTTTACCGATTGATGGAGAGAGTTTGGGCCTCCCAATCGGTAGGAATTCACACCAGGCGTCTCCGGGAGAGGCCACAAGGGCCTCCTACTCACAGCTGCAGTCCGGGGGGGGGGGGGGTAAATTGGTAGATAGTTAGAATTAGATTGATTGAAGGTCCCGGGTGAGTCCTTTTTATATGTCATTTATTACCAGTATTCCTTTAAACAATATACTATGCTTATGTTCATTTAAAAGTGGGTTTTAATGGCAATAGCCCAACACCCCACTCCTTTCCAGGGATGTTACATTAAGAATGCCCACGCCGTGAAGGGTGAGTCTCATGCTTGCCGCAAATTGACATTCTTCGACTGTATAGTCGAAGATTAAGTCGAAGGCGTCCAAGGTTCCATTCGAATCAAAGTTGATTTGTGGTGAGCGGAGGTGAGATGAAATTGGCTGGCATCTGCCACTTACAGCCTCCCACGCAAACTGCTATCTAAATAGTAGATAGCACTTCATTTATTCAACCTAACCATCTTGCTAATACACGTAGAAAATAGCTACTTTACAAAGTACTAAAAGTGAGATTTAACAAACAGTCAAACTTCTTGGCGTTAATTTAGATTCAGACTTTTCGCTAAAAAGTCAAATAAATAGGACAGTAAGCACCGGTTTTTTTCACGTAAGACAACTCAAGTCAGTTCGAAGAAACCTTCCTACAGAGGCGACAAAACTATTAATAACTCTTACGTAGTCTCACGGCTCGATTACTGTAACGGCATCTACGCTAGTCTTCCAAAATATCAAGCTGACAAACTTCAATCTGTGCTTAATGCAGCGGCAAGGCTCATAACTGGGGTCTCTAATTATTCGCATATTTCAGAACACCTTCGCAACCTTCACTGGCTCAAGTGTCCTGAAAGAACCCAGTACAAATTGTGCTGGATGGTTTTTAAATCAATCATCGAAATGGCCCCACCTTACATCTCTGAATTATATGTCCCGGAAAATACCGGTCCGAGGCAATTAACCCTTAGCTCAGCAACTAAAGAAATAATTGGCATGTTAGACAATAAATAATCATTGTTTAAACAGAATAAACCACGGGGTGTTCATTAATAACTGAATAGCAATATTAGCAAAGACAGTTACCTACATTTGTTTGAAACTAGCTGACCCGGCGAACTTCGTACCCCCTCAGAATCAATAACTGTTGTGTTAATTTATTTGCAGATTTAATTCAGTTTTTTATTAACTTAAAAATTACACAATGAAGCAAATATCGATCCGCAACTGTCCGTGTTTTGTTTTTGTCAGTATCAGAGATGACCTTGTGTACGGATTTAGATTTTCTTACTTTTCCACTTACTTAAGGGTCATCCATAAATTACGTTACATGAATTTCATGATTTTTTTACCCCCCCCCGTCCCTGTCACACATCGTCACATTTATGAGATCCCTCCCCCCCACATCTAAAAATAATCAAAACAGTAGTTCAATTTTTTTACATGTGACGTCACAGAGCTGATGACCACCCCATACCCCTAGTCACACTTCCTACTCCCCTCCCCCCCTCCCCTTAATGTATGACGTAATTTATGGATGACCCTTACGGGAATAGCGTTTCATGTTCTTTATACGTGTGAGGGAAATTTATTATAATTATTGTATTTTTCCTTTGGAAGGGTGAAGACACACGTTAACCGTTTGTCTCATTTTCGACTGTTGACATTTAGTGTGTAAGAGAGGCAGCATTATATGTTTAAGAACAAAAGCAAAACAATCAGCGCATTGACATTTGACGTTTTTGAATTTTTGGAATTCACGCAAACTTCAACTAACACAACATTGCTGCAGCTCTTTCAAAAGATGAAAATTCGTTCCATACAAAATGTATGAGGAAATGAATTTTCTTCATAACTTTCTTTTTCGTGAATTTTTGCGATGTTTTAATAGTTATTCTGTTATTCGGGGCGGAGACAAATCCAACAAATCAAAGATCATCAAAATCGGTCCAGCCGTTCTCGAGTTATAAATAGTGTAACTAACCCGACTTTGTTTTATATATTAAAATGAAGTGCTTAATCGTAAAGGTGAATTATTTTGGGTTGCAATGGTTATGCAAACGAGCTAGGTTAACGTTAAATAAAAAAACTTAACATGATTTTGTTGGTGAATACGGTTTATTCAAAAAAATAAATAAATATAATAATAATAATATTTGGATGATTTATATAGCGCCGTTTTTGTGAAAAATCACCTCAAGGGCGCTGTTGACATTTATATATATATAATTATAATATATGTATATTTACACACAAGTAAATATAGTTAGTATTGACTTTAATTCAGCAATTAATTAAAATGGCGGAAAAGAGAAAGATGGATGCGACGGAAGTAGAAGTTGGCGCAATACCTTCGGATAATGAATTAAGGGAAATATTCAAGCCATCTCGAAAGTCTGATTTACGAGTAGAAAATATGAAAAAATCCGAAGATATGGTTCAGTCAGTAGGGGAAATGAGAACAAAATCGGACGATGACGACAAAGCGGAGATGAGCAAGGGGATGAGATTTAAGTCACCGATGAAATTGAAATTTTGCAGGAAAACCAAGCGGAAAAATATAAGGAAATCGGGGAAGTTAAACCAAAAAATTAAGAAAATAAGAGAAAATTTAAAAACAAAAAAAAATAATATTTAATAAGGAAAGGCAACATATAAGTAAAATATCTTTAAGGAAATTATAGTTTAATAGAATAAGGGTGAAGTGTAAAACCTACAGAGAATAAGGTTGGCGCTTAATAAGATTAAAGTATATTATCGGTATCGAACACGGCGATCAACCAGTCGAGCGCTCACTAGCGGCGCGACAACACATTCGCCTGTAGAGCTGCGCAGTGTCTCTGAGACGTAAGGTCAGTATGCATGTTGCGGGTCTGCTAGACGTCACATCATTATTAGTGTGTATCTTTCTAAGTGTCTACAAGACGTCACCTCATCATTTAACATATTTTTTTAGATAGATCAACCAAGTACTTCGAAAAGTAGCCGCAAAAGAAGAAGAGTGGTTGCTACTACTAGTGAGGACTTTGTAAATACTGTACAATCTTATTTTGTTGGGTATGCGAGGGGCACAGATTGAGGACCGTCTCTTGAAGAAGGCCTCACGGAAGACAAAGCCAGAAACCTGGAGACAATAAACCCAGCATCGATACGGGTGTCTCCGAATCTATAGCGACATTTAATATGGGGATGGATGATACAACACAACAGCAGTCACAACACTCCACAATTCCAATGCAGAGGTTTCCATAGATCATATTGGGACTGTGAACAGTCCTATAGGTGGTGGTCACAGTGATATTGAAGTAGAAGACCTACAAGATTGCATCTTGGGACAATCAACACCAAATTATTTAAAAAAAAAAGAGTAGGGAGCATTATGGCAGCAAAAAAAAATGATGAAATATTCTAAAGAGAACATGAAGATCAAAAGGGAGAAGCTTGAGATACAAAAGCAGTTTGGCAGACGACAGTTTGAACATGTGTTTGTTATGAAATATTCTAAAGAGAACATGAAGATCAAAAGGGAGAAGCTTGAGATACAAAAGCAGTTTGGCAGACGACAGTTTGGACATGTGTTTGTTATGAAATATTCTAAAGAGAACATGAAGATCAAAAGGGAGAAGCTTGAGATACAAAAGCAGTTTGGCAGACGACAGTTTGGACATGTGTTTGTTATGAAATATTCTAAAGAGAACATGAAGATCAAAAGGGAGAAGCTTGAGATACAAAAGCAGTTTGGCAGACGACAGTTTGGACATGTGTTTGTTATGAAATATTCTAAAGAGAACATGAAGATCAAAAGGGAGAAGCTTGAGATACAAAAGCAGTTTGGCAGACGACAGTTTGGACATGTGTTTCCTTCGGAAACATTTTCAGTTAAAAGCTGACAAACTTAATAATTAAAGTAACATATATCCTATGTAAATTTTCAGTTTAAAATGTATTGATTCTTTAATTTTCTTTGAGTATTTTTTGAAGATTTGTTTTTTATTCAGTATTTGTTACTGTTTTTTGTGAAGAAAAAAAGGGGTAATTTGATTGATCTCATAATAATAGTACTACGTAAATAAATGTGGAGTTAGTTGATTAACCCCTCAGAAAATCGCCAATTTGCACTTTAAATGTCTTAAACGAAATGACATTTTACGAAAACTTTGTGTTATTACCTTTTCACAATTAATGCTCTATAAATGAAACATTTCTGAACGTAGCCGAATAGTAATAACTGTTTTAGACAGGTTACAAAATAAGCTTTCGAATTATTATATTATAAATAAATATTAATATTTGTAAATATTAAAATTTGGAATGCAAACATTAAAAAAATGTCAAAATGACTCACGTGATGTATTTATGTAAAAACGGTACTAAAATCACAGATTATGTAAACAACAATACTTATTCTATTGTATAAATGTGTAATAAACATTTTTGTCACCTCACTTTTCAATCATTTCATATAAAAATGTTTAATAAAAATTAACAATGTCGGGAGCGGGCGACCCGCCCGTGGGAAATTTGGCGGGATAAATTATCTGTCAGACTGCGCGTCTGACAGAATGTTCTTTTTATGTATTTCTATAGACAACTTGAATAGAGATGTGCAGCATGATTCACTATCGACCTTTCACTTTTTATTTTACGGATGTAACTAAAACAATAACGGAGTTATAACGGTTTCTATGGAGACACACGCGTTGATGAGTAAACTCGCTTATTGTACTTGACTGCTATCGTTATTTTAACGAGTATACTTGCTTACGTTGCTGAGGGGTTAAAACACTCTTTTTGTGTGATGAATAAACGGTGTAATTTGATTGATCTCATACTAGTGGTAATTCTTAAATAAATATGGAGTTAGTTGATAATTCGAGGGGGTTTTTGTGATAAATAAACGGAGTAATTTGATTGAGAATTCAAAAAAAAATTTTTAAACACATAAATTATAAACTTAACTTCCATTAAATTAAATTTCAACTCCCTCCAAAAACACGACTTCTAATTTTCGATCAAATCCTATTGTTTAAAATTTTAAATAATGGCCTGGACTCACCAGAGCTCACCAATTTAATAAATTTTCATATTCCGTCAAGATCAACCCAACAATCCGATTTATTTTATTTGCCCTCGTGTAGAACAAATATTAGAAAAAATTCCCCAATTCCTCGTGTATGTGCACAATATAATACAAAATTTCACAGAATTGACATTTTTAGTAATAACTTGAAGAAATACCCATATGAAATATCGCGTTCGATCGATTATTAATATGAGAGTATGGAATGTATCAGGAGCATCTCCTATCCTTTTCCTATATTCCTCTTCCTCTACCCTTCCTATAACCAAAATTAATTTTAAGATAATAAAACTTCTTTGCCAATTAACTTTAGCAAAAGAAACTTCTGTGGCTTGACTTCAGTTCACTTTATATTGTATATTATCACTGCAATTATGTAAAAGCTGTTTGTTTCTTACAAATAAATAAATGTTAAATAAATATGTTCAAACAATATGCCTGATAAAATGTGAATTATTGTTGAAACTAGTCATTTTGAATCTTGAAACTGAATATCGGGAATGGCCATTAAGAATATAGAATGAAATACAAATCATGAAAAACCTTGAGATGATCACTGCTGCAACAGGTTGAAGAACATCGCAGCAGACTGGAGATGTTGTAGCAGGTTGAAGTTGTTGTTGTTGTAGATGTTGAGCAGGTTGAAGAACAAGTTGCAGCAGACTGGGCAGCAGGATGAAGAACATCGCAGCAGTCTGGAGATGCTGCAGCAGATTGAAGAACATCACAGCAGACTGGAAATGCTGCAGCAGGTTGAAGAGCATCGCAGCAGACTGGAAATGCTGCAGTAGGTTGAATAACATCGCAGCAGTCTGGAGATGCTGCAGCAGATTGAAGAACATCACAGCAGACTGGAAATGCTGCAGCAGGTTGAAGAGCTTCGCAGCAGACTGGAAATGCTGCAGTAGGTTGAAGAACATTGCAGCAGACTGGAGAATTTTGGACATTGCTTCAGACGGAGATTCGTGCAGTAGGTTTTAGTTCTTTGCCCCAAAACGAATTTGTAGAATGATGCCGCATGTGTAAATGCTGCGATAAGAAAATTCTGACAGATCACAATTAGTTTTCTCACACTTGTTCTTTGTTGAGAAAGTTTCTATTTTATTGGCAATGGTTTATGTCCGACCATTCTTTAATGACAAAGTTTCTCTTTGGGAAGCATTCGTTTTTGTTCATCCTTTGATTAATAACATTATAATTATTCTTTCATTGGCATTAGCTTATGCCAAACTATTCTTCAGTGACAAAGGTTCCCATTGATTAGCATTCGTTTTGGCCAATTTGATCGTAATTGATAAAGGTTAGGTTGATTAGGTTCCCAATTGCAACCGTAACCTTTTTATTTTTCTGTTTCAACGTAGATTTATTAGTATTATCTTCTTGTTCAATGATAAAGGTCATATTTGATTAATTGGGATCTGGTTCTCTTTTATTTGAACATTGATAAACCAGTAATTGAATGTATCAACACACTCACTTCCTCAATGTCTGTTGTAGTGATTCAGGCTTGCAACACGGGCCTGGAGGAGGTGCCCTCCAGCTGCGGGTTGGTGGTGCTGTATCCGGTGCCCCCGCGCTGCAGCGGGATGATGTCCCACTCGGTAAGAGGTGCGCCCGTGAGGGGGTGCAGCCAGTCTTGGCGGATCACCTTCTGCAGGCACTCCTCCGTCACCACGTGGCCCGTGGGAGCCAGCACCACGCAAGCCACCGAGTTGGACAGGATGTCGTGGGTCACGGGACACATGTACCTGCAACAAATCACACCAATCATTCGACGGAACCAATCTTCCCAACTGACATGCTTGGTGTAACTCGGAGTGACCAACACAGGTACGGGGGCTCCGTAGAAGACAGAGTTAAGTTAGCCTCTCAGAAGCTGGGCAAACTGAGCAAATAGAGCTCAACAGCTTGGTTTGCCGGCTGCGGTGTTTTCTCCCTCATGACATGCTGTACTCCTTCCTCTCCACACATCATCCCCAAAGATGTTATAGGCCCTAAGAGAATTTATGTTCAAGATCTCCTGTGTCTGTGTGGAGGTAATGTAAAATAAACAAAAATTTTAACAAAACCTAAAACGACTTAAAAAAATGCACTAAAAAGTAAAAAAATAATTTCGTATTCTTCTACAACTTAATAATCAACTTACTTTTTCTACACATCAATGTGTAGGTACGATTGTTATTTTTGGAGTCGGTGTCAGTAGGTTTGTAACCACATACATAGTTATAGACATGGGCGTAGCCAGGGGGGGGTTTTGGGGGTTCAAACCCCCCCCGAAAAGTTAAAATATCAACATCAATAATATTAAAAATAAGGAGATGCGGAGAGCGGCATAACGTATTTTATTACTAATTATTACACTAATAATGTATTTTGGATTCGCCTCTCTACCACTCACCGCTGGCCGTCGTCGATTATCTGATCGCATTCGGTAACCTTTGTACCTATATTTTCGTGCCATCTAGGGAAATTTGACTAGATCTAGGGGAGAGAAATATTTTTTAGGGAAAAGGGAAATCAGCACTAAATCTACGGAAATTTCGAACTGGTAAATTTTTTATTGCATATGACAATATTACTGGTATTATATACCCATATGTTTTTTGGAATTCCCATGAATCTTAAATATTGTTGATGTACTTACAAACAATTTTTTCAAGCGATGTTATTTTTAACACTGACAACTCAAAATGATATTATGTATCTAAAAAGATAAATGGGGACCTCTGAAAGAAAAAAATAATTTATCTTGCAAGTTCCGTTTTTTCGGTGATTGCGGTTGATTTTTATTTGGAATTCTGTTTCTAATCAGGTGACTGCTTAAAATAAGATTTATTTTCTATATATAGGTATATTTGTTACTTTAATTAACCAATGTACATAGTCCACAAATTGTTATTAGTTAATGCTCAAGAAATACAAAGTGGTCCCCCCCCCCCCCCCGACACGAGTTTTGATTTTTGAACCCCCCCCCCCGATACTAAAACCTGGCTACGCCCGTGGTTATAGGTGAGATGTGCTTGTGTCGCACGCGCATCTTGACGAGGGGAGCTGTCAAGTGAACACGCCGGGCCGGGTACCTCGGCTGACACCGACTCCAAAAATAACAATCGTACCTACACATTGATGAGTAGAAAAAGTAAGTTGATTATTAAGTTGTAGAAGAATACGAAATTATTTTTTTACTTTTTAGTGCATTTTTTTAAGTCGTTTTGTGTTTTGTTAAAATTTTTTGATTTTTAGTGAATCTGAAGTACACTAACTAATTTGTCTGAATATGGGTAGACCTACTAAACGTGCTACTCATATGAGGCAGACATTACTTAACCATAACGTCATGGATCCCATAATCAGAACCTAACCAAACTCTCATCAAATTACCCCAGAAGTACATCCTTTCCAATAAAAAAAAAGAATCGTCGAAATCGTTTGGCGTGATATTGAGTTATTCGTCCATTTGTCGCGCACATACTTAATGCAAATTTAAGACTGATATGGTTTTCTCATGGATGCCGTTGTCAGAACAGAACCAAATTGAAATTGGACCACACGGGAAGCACCAGCTTTCAAATAAAAAAAAAGAATCATCAATATCGGTTCACCCAGTCGAAAGTTCTGAGGTAACAAACATAAAAACAAAAAAAAAACAAAAAAATAGAGTCGAATTGAGAACCTCCTCCTTTTTGATGTCGTTTAAAAAGAGGACAATGGTTCCTTTCTTACCGGTTCTCCTTGGCGATGAGGGACTTGGTGTCATCAGGGTCCTCGACGAGGGTCCACTTGACGTCCACGAGGTCCTTGAGGCGCAGCGGGCGGCCCGTGACGGGGCAGAGCACCCCGCCCTCGGGGCGCTGCAGGCGAGCTCGCTTGGCATCGGGCAGCTGGGACGGCACCCAGAAGCTCGGCAGCTGCGAACTTCGACCGCCCGCCGTGTTGGAGATAGATTCTGCAAACACATTATAAGACAAATCAGACACCGAGTCTTGGATCATCAACCAAAATGGATCAAGCATCAACGATTTTATTAAAACCTATTTATAAGCTTGTATTTCCAATGGTCTCTCATGCCTAGGATGAACCAAGTATGTATGAAGAATGATTTAACGATGAATGTAAGTAAGTCTAAAGTCATGCTGTTTGAAAGAGAGAGTACCAAAACAGTGTGCAATATAGTTGTGAATGATGAATACTTGGAGCAGGTGGATGAGTTTGTGTATCTGGGTAGCATGTTTACGAGAGACGGGAAGGCTGATAGAGATATTGGAAGAAGGATAAATGCAGATAACTCCATTAATGGAGGACTGAATGCCGTTGGCGCTAATACTATAAACTGTCAAAAGAAACGAAGATGTTCACTCCTTCCTCTCCTCAAAAAGACTCTCCACACAGCATCATCAAAGATGACATATGCCCTGAGGGAAATTATTTTACTCAGAGCCTCCTGTGTGGAGGTAATGAAAAAAAAAAAATAATTACAGTACAATCTCACTAATCCGGCACTTCTATAGACCGATACGTCCATTAATCCAGCACCCTCCGCCCACGCCTCCCATTATAATTTAAGAAACTGACTTCGAATACATTCAAAACCATCTTCGTACTTGAAGTTTGTTAATAGAACTGCATTCAAGCAAGTATCCAATAATGTCAAAGGATGGCGCCACTTACTGTAACAGATCGCATTAGGACCTACCACTCACAGGTATAAGTACTATTAGATTTGTAACTTCGTGAATACAGTACAAACTCACTAATCCGGCACTTCAATAGACTGATACGTCCAATAATCCAGCACCCTCCGTCCGCATCTCCCTTGCCCCCTTAACGCCTATGCGCTCCATCGCCGCGTCGTCGTCTAGCAATCTAACCTCAAAACTTATCTCATGTGCACGTGCGTATGTATTTACCTGTTGTTTTGAATAGTGTGTATATATTCTCTTTATGAAATGCTTTGTTTTATTTATTATGATTTTTTCTCTATAATCCAGTAATCCGAACATTCCAATAATCTGGCACCCTCTGGTTTTTAATAGTGCCGGATGGAAAAAATTCGGTTTACGGGAGATAGTCCTAGATAAAATTTTTTTATTTTTTTATACTAATTATGGGCCGGAAAATCCGAATCTGAAAGAATTAGGCGTCGGCAAGCAATATTAACTGAATTACACAACTTTAAAAATTTCTATAAACACAAAGGAAAACCAGCCATTTTTAATGCAATGACACAACAAGTCATAGAAAAACAAGAAAGATGTTACACCACATAAAATTAAGTGTTGCCATTATCAATAATATAAGCAGTACACCGGTTACCAATATCAATGTACATGGTTTGTGATAGAAAAGAAAGTGCCCCCTTCGTAGCGCCTACTCGCGTCACGGCAAAAAAACATCCCAGTTTTCAAGTAGTTTAGCGGCTACGCTAGGTTTGTGTAACATGGTTTGTGATAGAAAAAAAGTGTTATTGATATTATTGCTTAATGGCAACACTTAATTTTATGTGGTGTAACATCTTTCTTGTTTTTCTATGACTTGTTATGTCAATACATTCAAAATGACGTGTTTTCCTTTGTGTTTATAGAAAATTTTAAAGTCGTGTAATTCAGTTAATATTGCTTGCCGACGCCTAATTCTTTCAGATTCGGATTTTCCGGCCCACAATTAGTATAAAAAAAGAAAAAAAAATTATCTAGGACTATCTCCCGTAAACCGAACTTTAGCCGTGCCGGATTAGTGAGATTGTACTGTAATAATATGAAATCATTACAAAATGAAGTCGCTCAAAATGTATGTGCGCGTTAATCTTTTAAACTACGCAACGGATTTTCATACGGTTTTCACCAATAGATAGAGTGATTGAAGAGGAATGTTTATACAACGTGTCCGGAAACTCGTAGTACAAGCGGGAAACTGGTGAATCTACATCACGTAGAGAACCCAAAAAAATTATTTTAATATTATTTTTTTTCTATTTTTCCATTTTTTCGGCAACTAAAGGGTTAAAAAAACTTTTGAGCCCGGTTTACCCTTCGATGCATTTTATAAGACATTACATAGCTGAAATGAACCCCCTAGTGAACAATTTTTTCAAATTTAACCAAAAAAAATCCAACTTCGGACCCGATTTACTCCAAAACGAAAGCCCAAATCAAAAAAAGTTATACCACAAAATCGACTCCAAATGTGATGTGGAGTCTCCAGTTTCCCGCTTGTACTACGAGTTTCCGGACACCTTATATGTATAATACATGTAAATTATATTAGAGAAAAGCCGAGAAATTCAAAGAAAACATATTTTAGTGCGATTTAAAACGGCTGGCGGGCCGTACTATAGTCACTTTTGAAATTCGTTCTACGGAAGAAATTGGAAAATAGATGTCCTAGAGTAAGTAGGTATTTGATTTTCCCTTTTCAAATATCCAGTGGTGCATTGCAAGCATTGTATACCTCATTACTGGCGAGTAAATTAGTTTATATGTATAATACATTCTTATTATAGTAGAGAAAAGTGAATAAATTCAAATATTCAATTCAGGGAGCGGGCAGTGGATTTTATAAAGGTTGGGTAATGGCGTTGTGTTTCGTTAGCCACAGCAACGTGTGGCCGGGTCTGCTAGTAGTAAAAAAAATTACAAAATTGTATTAACACATCTACTGCTAAATAAAATACTGTTTTACAAATATATTTTAAAAACTACACACTTAGGGAACGTACCCATACTACGTGACACTTTTGGGGGGGGGGGGGTCTTCAAAAGGTCACGCTCCATACAAATGAGCGGCGGGTTCCTTAGGATTTTGGTCACCGGGGGGGGGGGGGGTTAAAAATTGCAAAAAGTTGGTCACGTAGTTTGGGTACGTTCCCTATACCGGTAAACTATCGACACTAAGAAATTTTTATTTTAATAAAAATGTAATTTGAATGTATCTTTTGCCACCTATCCAGACGTAATTAATCATTTCTTATAGTAATTATTGAAACGAAGAGTAATTTCTTTCATAGAGTGCGGCGATCGGGGAAATAATTACTAAAAAACGGAAATAATGAAACTATACCCTGATCTAAAACAGACTGCAACATGGCGGGAAACATGGTCACACGACTGTTATAAAAACAAATGAAAATACGCATTTGAACAAAACTAAGTGAATTACTTTCAAATGTCCGCCATTAGAAGCCTTGGACTTGGACGTTGAAGCACAGATCATATTATCATTACCAAAATACATCGTTTTTCTACAGCGGCGATTTCGGCCAACAATAAGATTTCAAAATAATAACAGCTGCGCAATACGACAGAAAAGAGAGGTTATGTTGTTATTCAAAAACATAATATTAGAATACATGACATACCTTTAGAATTTCCGCTGGTAGAAGCCTTTGGTGTGGAAGAACTGAATATTTTTTTCAGTATTCATGAATTTAACCAAATTAGACCGTTTTTCAGCCGCGGCCATTGAGGTATTAGAAGTGTGTCGTTCCGGCCGGAACGAATCCAATGATTCCGAGTCCGAATGCGTTTGATTCATTCCGAGTCCGCAAAATGTTATGAATCGATTCCGGAGTCGCTCGCACTCGGGAACGAGTGACAGAGAGACAGAGTGAGAGTACAGGAGCCACTCAAGGGAAGAGGTGCACGGCGCGGGCCGGGGCACAGTGAACCGCTCTAACCGGTCACGAAAAATTTTTTCAAAAAGAAATAGCATTATCTCGTAGTCAAAATATTGCAAGGAGCATTGCTTTTTTCCTTTTGTGGGAGCAAATTTGCTTTCCGGCAAGTTTGCGCCGGCGATAATTACTTGTTTTATGAAGATCATTTTTTAAACACAAGGTACAAGGACTCCGTTGTTCGTGAATTTCAAATATAACGTAAATATTATCTTACACGGTTCTCATAAAGCCGTCAAATGACATCACTCATCTCAAACAGATTATTATTAGCTATATAAAGATAAGATTTCTTGAAATAATAATCTCGCAATAAACAATAACATGTTAATGTAAACACACACGCCCAGCTGGCGGCAATGGCTCGACACTAAAACATAAACACATTGAAGCGCACCAGGTGGCAAAAAAGTTCGATGTTCGATGAGATTTGAAAGGGTCATTGTGATAGAAAATGTAACTAAAAAATAAATGTAATAAAAATGCTTAACTGTTAAAGGACATTGTAGAAAACATTCGGTTTTATAAAATTAATATTTTACTTCGAACATTTACTAGTAAATTAACTCCCGCTTTTGTTGAGAACACCAGATGGTGAGTACCATTTAAATAATAATAAAAATATCATATATTGACAAGCCAAAACCTTATTGTGTTTAATTTTTTAACTCCCCAATGGGTTACAATGATATAATATTACAGTTGACAGCATTTATTTTTAGGTCAAGAATAAATCACTGTTCAGTGTTTGATGATTTACAAACATTACTCGACTCATTAATTGTTTCCGATTCCATGTAATTAAACTGAAGTAAAGTTCGTTCACAACTCCTACTTTTACTCCTCATGTGTTATTATGATTCCCCAACTCCGTAACATTCCACCGAGTACGGCGAGTCCAGCTGAATCAACTCTCAGCATTAAATCAGCAGGAGTCAAACTGAGTTTGGTTCCGGCCGATTCGACGACTCCGGCTGAGCGCCACAATGAGTTTGAGTCCGGCGGAATCAGCAGGAGATTGAATCAGCAGGAGCCAAACTGAGTTTGGTTCCGGCCGATTCAACGACTCCGGCGGAGCGACACGATGAGTTTGATTCGGCGAGTCCGGTGGAATCGCCGGAATCAAAGGAGCGAGTCCAGTGAATCGAGTCCACTCAGTCGAATACGGGTCCGGAATCGATTCCGTAAAATAAGTGAATCGACACACTTCGAGGTATATAAATAGAGAAGCAAACTTCATTACCGCGCGTCTGCGCGCGTCAAAAAAAGCGTAACTAACCACTCTACAACCACGAGACGTAGCTTTTAAAACATATATTTGTCTCACTTGCACAAGTCACGAGAACTATACCGCCCCGCTAGGATTAGACCGGATTAGACAAAGATAGAAGCACAAACCTGCGATTGCGGTTTGGTGTTGCCTACAATTTGAAATTTTACCCAACATACATAATAAAATAGAGTTTTTTTTAACGTTAGTTTGTAATAACATAAAATTATTAAAATTATTTTTAATACGTGTTTTATATGACTAAAAGAAAGCATAACTAATTAAATAATTGACATTTTTTGTTACAATATTTTTATTGAACCAACAGTATACAATTCTCAAACGGAAAGTGTTTCAAAAGTGTTTTCAAAGTTCTTTTCTCAGCAATCGAATTATGTCCACCCACTTCTCATGGCGTGCTGCATCTTTATGGTACCCTGCAAAATTATTATCAATATAAATCACTACCTATCTACCTACCAAATCAAAAATACAAGAATAATAACAGTGAAAGTGATCCGTAATAAACTTCGCATAATTGTGTATATTAAGTAAACAAAACAAAATCCGAAACACTTGCGATTTCTCTCTAGTATCCACTACACTAATGGTGATATAATTTTTTGTATATTTTGGATAATTCAAGTAAATTTCGAAAAATTAATATCGCAAAATAGTGACAAGTGAAATTGAAATATAATTGAAGGTAGTTGGAGCCCTTGTGATTGGCTAACATCATCGCCATCTTTTTACACTGAACATACAGCTGCTGCGTCACTGTCTCTAACCACGCTTGCGCATTATACTAGTTCTGCCGAAAAACAATCTACAGCTAGGGCGACCATGAGTTCGAGCAAAAAACCGGCTCCCAACTGCAAGAAAATCTGCAAACAACCACAAGGTGCAAAAATAAAATGAATACACTACCTGAAGACATTATCACAGAAGAGGATGTTTTTTCAAAATTTACTTCTTACATGGATTTAAAATTAGAAAAAATAAAAACCCAAATTTTGGAAAACATCGATAAAAAAATATCAGAATTTCAAAAAACAACCGAATTTATTTGTCAATAATACGACATAATTAATCACATGCCACAAAATTGTTCTTCAATAACTATATTATTTTTGTGTTCTTTTATTAAATTGTAGAGTTGTTAACCTCAACGCAGGCGCAGGCTTGACCTAGTGAGCTTACAAACTGAATTGTGAACATTAGGGAACGTACCCATACTACGTGACCTCTTCGGGGGGGGAGGGGGTCTTCAAAATGTCACGCTTGGTACAAATGAGCGGCGGTTTGCTTAGGATTTTGGTCACCGGGGGGGGGGGGGGGTTAAAAATTGCAAAAAATTGGTCACGTAGTATGGGTACGTTCCCTTAAAACTAGGTACCATGTAAAGAAACAAATAAATAAAATACGTAAAGAAATATAATTAGGTACTAGATTATTATTTAGTAATAAGTTTTAATGAACTATTTTGTAGGAAGATTAAAACAATTTTTATTATTATTTCCAAAATATTTATATATGGTTACCTCCATAGTAACTTATTCCATAAATTATGTATTCTCCCATTATTGTGGGAAAACTAAAATGACTTTTTAGTGGCAACACTGAACCTATTTTAGAGTACTTTGACATTTTATTTAAATTTCTGCGTTTTTTAATTAAATATGAATATGTAAACAATAAAATTACGTTTGGAAAGTAATCCCCCTTGCTTTATTATGTTTTCCTGATCTTGAATCGCATTTCTTCTTTCATTTTGGAGATAGTTTTGACCGCGTATCGTCCGATTGAACTCGGTCGGCGTCTCAGTGAGCACTGACAGTGTTACCAGTGTGACCAGATTTCATTTTACGAATCTACTGCTTGTGTAGGTTAAAAACTACTAAATTCTACCAAAAGAGAACTTGAAAATACTAAAAATCTATTAGGTACATTTTTTCGCTGTTGTGTTACAACGAAGAAGCATTATTATTGTACTCTTGATTATAACGATAAAACAATAAAATGAACATAGAAAACACCATAAATTAGAGAAATGTTTATTACTTAAAATTAAAATCTACAGAAATATAGTTTTTTTTTTTTAAATTGTGATCGAGTTATGGTTCTTCTTCTTTATGTTGGGTACTACTGCGTAACTCAGAAGTATTAAAAAAGTCTTAACAAGAGTAATCATTAAATTAACTAGAAATTACATAACACATATTAACATAAGTAATTTGCATACCGTCACATCCTTTCATATTTCTTATATGTTTTGATATAGCCATGTGTTCCTTCAAAGACGCCACTCTACTTAGTACTTCACAGTTGCATGCTTTACAATGAGCACTAGTAGTGTTTACTTTAGATTTACATAACCAACTTTTGAATGAGGGATCTTGCTCCCATTCACCACGATATCCTTGTGTATATTTACGTTTCATTATAAAAAAATTCAAAACAGGAATTCCCACTAATCTATCACACTCTATTTTACGAAAAGAATGAAAATTAAAGACAAACCTACCTAATCAATTTTTTTCAATACATGTGGGATTCCCTCAACAGCTTTCCCTCTCGAATAATTTATATTAGAAAGAGATAGTTACAATCCATTCGATGAAAAGGGGAATAACCCGCGTTTTTTCGACAGGCTTGCCATATGAAGGCAAAAAGTGCCAGAATAGCTGAATAGCGTGAATTCTACCAAAATATACCAAATAATTTTTACATACTAGATACTGTTACCGGTACGTCGAAATCTACCAAAAAAGTAGAAAACTACTAAATCTGGTCACACTGAGTGTTACCGAAACCAAAACAAAATCGGGAGAATTTTCGCCTAAAAATCGGGAGAAATCGGGAGAAAACGGAAAAAATTTGAAGAAATCGGGAGATGACTAGAATTATTTTAGTAAAACTTCTCCCTTGTCAATAATTCGAATCCCTTTTATTATTGCGAAGCAGAACCTTAACAACAAACGAAAAACCCATAAGCTGCGCCGTCAATCCGATTACTGTAGATGTTGCCTGTGGAATAACGCAATTTTCCTTAACGTTCAACGGGGACTTATTTCACGTCTGGCAACTCAGCATGAAATTTTGTGAACTGTCACCCGTCACTTAACGAGACGCCAAATTCATTTAATACCTACTTTCTTTTAAAAGTGAACGACATTCATATAAGTAACAATCTTTTAATCAATAAGTAATAATTTTAATTTTATTAAGGAACCAATAAACCACCTCATGGGCTTTTTCAAAACACCTCTCACCTGGCGACAGATACTTGATAACGATACACTGTTTAGTAATCCTTTATCGAAATACCTACTAATATCTCAGTATAATCATCAAAAACAAAATGAAAGTGGATGGACCATATTAAAATTGTTATTGAAATTATTACTGTTATGAAATACTTATGAGGTATATTAGATTAAAATTTAACCATTAAACATTTTCATGTTCTGACTGCAACTATTCTTTTGCTTAAAATGAACATTTAAAAGTCCACAAGCCGTGTCATAGTGGAGAAAAACCCTTTTCGTATTCTGACTGCAACTATTCATGTTCTTGAAAGTCACAATTTAATATTCACAATTCAATGTGGAGAAAAACCTTTTTATGTTCCGATTGCAACTATTCATGTTCTCAAAAGGAACATTGAAAAGTTCACAAGCCGTCTCACAGTGGAGAAAACCTTTTACATGTTCCGACTGCAACTATTCATGTTCTATAAAGTGACAATTTAAAATCCACAAGCCGTCTCACAGTGGAGAAAACCTTTTACATGTTCCGACTGCAACTATTCATGTCCTCGAAAGTGACAATTTTTATATCATCAACAAGCCGTCTCGCAGTGGAAAAAAACCTTTTGTATGTTCCGATTGCAATTATTTATGTGCTAAAAATGAGACTTTAAAAACTCACAAGTGAACTCATAGTGGAGAAAAACCATTTTCATGTTCCGACTGCAACTATTCACGTTCTCAAAAGGAATATTTAAAAGTCCACAAGCCGTCTCACAGTGGAGAAAACCTTTTGCATGTTCCGTCTGCAACTATTAATGTTCTCGAAAGTGACAATTTAAAATCCACATGCTGACTCACTGTGGAGAAAACCCTTTCTTATGTTCCGACTGCAACTATTCATCTTCTCAAAAGGAACATTTAGAAGTCCACAAGCCGTCTCACAGTGAAAATAACCTTTTTCATATTCCGACTGCAACTATTCATGTTCTCAAACGGAACATTTAAAAGTCCGCAAGCCGTCTCACAGGGGAAAAAACCTTTTTTAATGAATGTTTGAAGTTTAATCCTTGCCAAAATGTTAACCTAAAAAATTGCTTTAAATATGTTGTTAATATATATTTTTTTTACATGAAGTCCACACAGGAGGCCCTGAGGAAAATAATTTCCCTGAGGGCCTATGTCATCTTTGGGGATGCTGTGTGGAGGGTTTTTTTAGGAAAAGGAAGGAGAGGAGAGATCTGGGAAGGAAAAGGGTGTAAGGGGTGGGTAGGAATCTGGGGTTTATTGTGTCCTGGTCATCAGGCCTAGACAAACCTCATCCCATGAACCCAGGCACCCCTGCTAAATCACCAAACGTAGCGAACCACTTGGGGTGACCTATGGCAGAGGTGTTGGTTATCCAATTAAGGTTACCGGGGCGGCGGTACCCATTCCCGCCTCCCAAATTGTTATATCCAAATATAAGTAAGCATCCAGCACTTATTCTGTGTGTGTTCGGTAGTACCTATTTAAGCGAGCGGATGTTTTCCGTTATGGAAATGCGATTAAGTACTGACAACCATTATTTAAATCTATAACTAAACCGAGTTATGGCCACATTGGTCACGTGACCAATGTAGTGCTCCCAACTTCCGTCGGAGAGCGCCGCCATTCTAGCTACTGAACTCGGCCCGACGACACGTCTCGGGAATTTAATCTCATTTTCATACTTCTCCCGCGATCACAAAATTCTGTAAATACTTTTAACAAAACGGAATAAATTATTAAACGTAGAGAATTCTTTTCACTGATACAAAATACACGCAACCCTCTTCCTTGGAGACCATGTAAGTATCCTGGCGACAGCAAGCAAAGAATCCCTACATCTGGTGACCCTACGACAAGAAAAAATGATTAACGCAACTAGTGACCGCGTGTTTAACTTTCAACGTTTAAACCATTTTTTTAAATTCCTTTACACGTGTTCTTGGACCGCAGTTCAGTGGCTGGATTCCTGGGATTTATCTGGCATCGAACATCTTCAGCAACGCGTGATGCTACCAAGGGAGCTTCTTCAGCCGAGTCACACTTCCTGCAGCCCCGTCAACAGCTGGACGCAGCCTCCATTGCCAGCATCAGCGGCGGACACCCTCGGAACGCCAAAGGAGCATCACACCTCCGAGCCCCTGTTCCAGCAGCCCGGTCGACTGATCGACGCAGCCTCCACCACGAGCATCAGCTGCGGACCCTCTCGGAAAACACACATCTTCATCATCTCAACAACGTTCAACCACGTAAATTTTTAACACAGTTTATACGATATTTCTGGAAATAATTTTTGCATACCCACCACAAAATTTAGCGAAACAATATGTTACAATTTTTAACACATGTCTGATAATAAGATTCTCTACATCTGAAATATTTCTACATATCAATTATTAATAATTAATCCGAATTATTCTCGCATGATTCCTACTTAAATGGTAACAGTCGATTTTTGTAAAGGTTTGCGTCTTGAATAATTTTCTAGTAACTTCAGTACATGTCACATAGATGTCAATAGCTCTAATTTTCTCCTAAAATTATTACGGATTTTTAATACATAATCCGAAATATTTCAAAAAAATCACTATCTTTGCGTGCTTATTTCCGTATAAATGTTGAAATGACCTCGGATGAAGAATCTCCAGCGACCACACCGACGCATCAACTCAAGATTTTGTTTCAACAATCAATTAATCCGGAACCAAAACCAACCAACATGGAATCAACTGGCGAACCTAACTCTGCGACAGCAGTAAATCACGTGTCCGTTAGATTACCTAATCTATGGAGGGATCAAATTTCGCTTTGGTTTATTCAGGCTGAGGCCCAATTCGCGAACTCGCGCATTAAAGAGGATTTCACGAAGTATAATATAATTATAGCAGCTTTGGATTCACAAACCTTACAATGTGTGAGCGACATCGTGACACATCCACCGACCAATGACAAATACGCCAATTTGAAAGCAGCCCTTATTGACCGACTCCAAGACTCCGCTGAAAAACGCCTCACACGCCTACTAACAGGAATCCAACTGGAGGATAGGAAGCCAACCGGTCTATTGCGACATATGCTAGAGCTAGCAGGACCTACCTTAGCGGATAACGCAATTGTGCGGACATTGTGGCTACAACGATTACCTCAACATGTGCAAGCAATACTGTCGGCACTTCCCGATAACGACATTAACCAACTTGCCACAGCTGCAGACAAAATACTAGATGTCTATCAATCAACCGATTGCAGTGCCATGGAAGATCGCAACAAACCCAGTTCATCTCGTCAGGAACCAGCTGAACATTCCTTATTACTACAACTGCAGAAACAAATAGCAGCACTTTCACGTGAAGTAGCCCAGCTACGGTTAGCCAAAACTGAGCCCACATCAACTTATAGAGGACGGAGAAACCAGAGCCCCCGCCGAAAACCTGGCCGCTCAAGTTCCGGGTCACGCAATTCATCTCCTAATAGGAATCAAGATGGAAAATGTTTCTACCATGCAAGATTTGGAGAAAATGCTCATAAATGCTCCAAACCATGTTCTTATGTAAAGAAGAAGTCGGGAAACGACAGCGGGAACTCCCAGTAGAGACATGTGAGATCCCTAATACCTCTTGTCGTCTCTTCATCTATGACCTGCGAACAAGACATAAATACCTAGTAGACACCGGCGCGGACATCTCAGTCATCCCTAGGAACATGACCTTTGAGAAAGGCAACTTGACCTCCGACAACTGCCCTTCCACATTATATGGAGCGAATGGGAAGCCAATAAGAACGTACGGCACGAGAACAATCGAACTCTACTTCGGCCTACGCCGCACAATGAAGTGGCGCTTTATCGTAGCCGATGTGTCCAAACCCATCATTGGCGCAGACTTTCTTCACCACTACAACTTGACAGTCAACTTGAGACGAGCCAAACTTGAAGACCAGTCTACTGGATTGAAAATTAGAGGATCTACCTACAAAGGACCAGCATCAGGCATCGCCACAATTTCCTCTGCTCAAAAGTATCTTGACATTTTGAAGAAATACCCCTCGTTGAGAAGGCCTACCATGCAGACACCGAATGCATTCAAACATTTTGTGACTCTTCGCATCAAAACTAAAGGCCCTCCAGTATCTGAACAGGCACAACAAACATAATCCACGACACGCAGTATGAATCATGTCGCCGTTTTCACCCACAGGAACATCACGCTACGACAACTAGTCTAGCTAACTCTGCCTCTGTTCAACTAGAACAAGCAGCCAAACTGGTTTCGCGGCAGCAACTAGCCCCGCACACAAACCTCACCATTGCTAACCGCAACTCGCGGCAATGCTGAACTCTGCCTCTGTTCAACTAGAACAAGCAGCCAAACTGGTTCCGCGGCAGCAACTAGCCCCGCACACAAACTTCACCATTGCTAACCGCACCAAGCGGCAATGCTGAATACATCATAATTCTCTGCTTCTGTTCAACCAGAACAGACAGAGAGCCTTGCCTCCGTTCAACCAGAACAGGCAACCAAACCAGTTCCGCGGCAGCAACTAGCCCCGCAAACTAATCCCACCATTGCTAACCGCACCAAGCGGCAATGCTGGATACAGCATAATTTTTTGGTTCTGCACGTAACAACGTATTGTCATTTGGAGACACCAGAAAAAAACAAACCCTGCATCAACGGCTTGACTACTTCCTGAGCAATCAACATCACACAACTCCTGCAAACATGTCCAACACCATTGCCTGTAACACCGATAACCAAATTCTCAACGCGTCTACATAGACCGACTCAAGCCCGCTTTCGTTCCGGTTGAAGACAATGTCACTACACACCCATCAGTTCCCGTACACCGATAACCAAGACCACATCCACAACTGGTCACAAGAACACAACTCGTGCAGGTCGGCATGTACATTCCCCAAAGAGACTTGGGAGGGAATAAAGCACAAAAAGATATTTTGATTTGACATTTTTCTCATTCATAACTCATGATAGAAATTAATTTATAAATTTCGCCTAGCTTTGAATTGCAAACCATTTTCATAAAGTTTACTGCGAATAACACAATATCTAAATGCACAGATTTTTTTTTTACGGAAATCTTACCTATAATATTGTAAATTGTCAATCAACATAATCTAAAACTTAGATCATTACAGTGTATTCACAAGGGTGAAACACCTTCAACACGATGAAACAATTCATCATTTAACTGCATAACTCATGCATTTTAAAAAACATTACATATTAAGCATGTTATTACAATTTTAAATCACTCCTAATTAGATGAAAACTTTTCATCATTCAACTGCATTCGACGACCTCCGTAGTCCAGTGGCTAAGACTCTTGACTCACATTCCGGAGGTCGCGGGTTCGAACCCGGCATGCGCAAATAAATTTTATTTGATTAATTTGTGTTATTTCACAATTAATTCATTTAAAATAATATATAGTATATTTGCGGCATGTTCCAGAGTGGAAGATACTATTAGTATCGCCCTGGTGTAAGACCACCATTCAGAATTGAAACGTTGCTTGAAAATGGCTTTAGCCGTGTTTAGTGACCAGATCTGAATAGCCAGGTACTTCCCAACCTTCCTCTTCCCCACCTCCTTCCCCTCCCCACTACCTTCAGCCTCACAACATACCCCAATTGGGGATGCCATAGTCTCACTGGCTCCAGACGGGAGCAGTTGAGATTCTTGTGCGGTATTCACTGTAAAAAAAAAAAAAAAAAAAAAAAAAAAATACTTTGTGCACTTCAAAGGTACTACAAACACCACTGTGTTTTTACAATTCTTAAAAACGTTATAATTAAATTTATAATAAAAAATGTAAAATTCACATCATACAACCGCATTCATGTGTTACTACAAGCATTACAGCACTATTGTAATCAACTTTCCAAACAGTCAATTAAAATCATCATATTATATAATATTATGTACCAAGGTACACATTATCTACTCTACAAACTATGTACATAGTAGGTAACTTCTTACCACATGATAAACACTGTTATTTATGCATTTTTGTTTTTTAACCACGCTTCACTGGATGTACATGGCACTTTAATACATTCAGTGAATCATGTGGTTGAAATTATGTGTTTTTAAATATACTTTTCTCTTTCATGTTTATACACTAACAAGTTAAATCCACTTTGTCTTACGTACGTAAAAGAACATGGTTATTCGACTCACATCAACAAAAAACACACTTTTACGTACTGAAGACAATGTGCAGCCTCTTTGACTTAAAAATCATCATTTTTTGCTACAGAATAGCATAAACCCTTATTATTTATAATTTTATGATGAACGCCTAACTAGGGCTCCAAAAAATATAATACTTTTAGGAAGAAAGCTCTACCATATGTATATGGTATATTATGTATCAATTTAAATATTTCTTACACTAGATATAGCTTATTGTTAAACATACCTGCTACTATAGTTTTCTTTTTCAATATAACTTATAAAAAATACAGCATTCTGCTATTTACAACCTACCTGCGAAATGTTTCTCAAGTAAATTACAACTTTTGACCATACATTTGCGAATATATTTTTAAACATGTATAATGTTATTTTAAGGTTACTTTAAGTCATAGTCTTAAATATTATCTTGTATACAATCAATGTACAATGATTTTACAACCAGCGCTTTTAATTGCGCACGACTGGTAAAACAATTCTACTAGCTCTGAACATAGTTCATTGAGGCAACAACATTCAATGTTCATACATTAATTGAAAAACAATCAACTGGAATCAATTCTCAAATTCCATGTACCACTACAATCAGCTGGAATCATATCTCTAATTCCAAGTATCACTACAATCAGCTGGAATCATATCGCAAATTCCATGTACCACGCTATATCATGTACACCAATGCTCCGAACGCCTAGTTCGTCGATGCGTTTACCACGGTAAATAAAGTAAAGAGCTCATACAGCTTGACAAGTTTTAAAAAAACATTATTTAAAACTAACTTGTAAATACTCACATCAGAATTAACTGATTTCAACACCAAATAAAATGGTTATAGTATACAATAGTGTAGTAATTCTCAACATTACGTGTCATGGTTACACATTAATCTAATGATTTCATGTATTAGAATTAAGATTTTCAGCTTAAAAAATTTCTTTTTGGTTAAACCTTTAATACCTTCCAATGTGTTCTTGAAAGTATAACAACAGTCTACTTCATTAACTGATCATTCTACTCTGCTCGAGTAACGTAATCCTTATAATTTTTCGAACACATTGGAGGCTATTCTTGTTTGGACTGAAGGTGCCTCAGTCAGAATAAGATTAGTACCAGTAATATAATCTCCTTTAACGATTTTCCATTGTTTACATTATCGTTAGCACTGGAGGGGAGGCTATGGAAATGCGATTAAGTACTGACAACCATTATTTAAATCTATAACTAAACCGAGTTATGGCCACATTGGTCACGTGACCAATGTAGTGCTCCCAACTTCCGTCGGAGAGCGCCGCCATTCTAGCTACTGAACTCGGCCCGACGACACGTCTCGGGAATTTAATCTCATTTTCATACTTCTCCCGCGATCACAAAATTCTGTAAATACTTTTAACAAAACGGAATAAATTATTAAACGTAGAGAATTCTTTTCACTGATACAAAATACACGCAACCCTCTTCCTTGGAGACCATGTAAGTATCCTGGCGACAGCAAGCAAAGAATCCCTACACCGTTTTGAAAATAAATAAGAACAAACATCGCTCAAGGTTTACGGATGAGCATCTCCAATCGATTCTTAAAATAACTACTTACCACGAATATGACACCCGACTTAAAAAATAAGAGAAGTCAGGTGTCTGGCTCAAGATAATTTACCATTTTACCCTCCTTTGAATGAAAATATATAATAACTAGGTACTTACATATCTAACTAAATAAAGATTTAAACAATTGAGCATGGGTTTTAATTTTGAGACTGGCCCGCTTACACACGCACAATCTTATAAATCGCCCTTAATAAAATCCACTTTGACACCCCTCCGTTACGTAATAAATTATAATTTCCAGCTCATAATTCATAAATGATCGATGATCGGTTTGTATGGATCTATAATAGAGATATGCTTAGATTACAGAATTTTGTAATTATTCTGGTCAATACCCGAATCCGGGGAAGATTTTTTTTAACCACAGACAATTATTTGCCTTTTGAGCGGACCATAAACAAAGAATTGACGAGAAACGACAAATCGCTGGGAACTTTGAAAAATCGGGAGATTTTGAAGCCATTCCGGTAGATCGGGAGATGAAGTGAAAAATCAGGAGATCTCCCGCGAAATCGGGAGCTTCGGTAACACTGAGCACTGAACTGACGTTAGGTGGGCATATGCTTTTGGACATATGTACAGTGGCAATGCTTTGGCGCGGTCATTAGTCATCTATGTATATATATATCAATGGCCGCGGCGATCTCAGCCAGATCCTCACGCGTTTTTTCTGCCTCTCAAATTCCTTCAGTTTCCTGCTGTGTTCGTTCTTCTTGGTGATTATATATTGTAAAATAGCCTCCTTGTCAAAGAGGAAGCCGTCTTTCGTAACGACGGGGTCGCGACATGGCTGGAGAGTTAGATTACAACAGTCGAAGCCTTTTACGGAGTCCTTGCCGACCCGTTGGTGAACGGAACCATAGCCAGAGGCCGCAGCGTCCTTTTTCTTCTCGTGATACGTGTACACGGCTCCGGCAGTGCAGTTTCTGGGATGGCGGGTCATTTTGATATTAAAATTACTTGGAAATACACTGCATTAATGCTACGAGCGAGATCGACAAGCGATAAAAACTGAAGAAAACTCAGCGAACCATAAATAAACCAATCCCCAGCGAACTGAGCGAACCATGAGCGAACCATAAATAGACTCCAGATACTAATATCTACAGCCTGCATGTCTGACGAATATCTACAGCTCATATGTTGAAGTAATATCTACGAACTTCAGAGTGTTGACTAATATCTACGGAGCGTAGGTTGAACTAATATCTACAGAGCGTAGGTTAGACTAATCAGCTAAATGTGTCCAATAGTCCAATATTACGAATCTTTACATACACACTTACATAAATTAAGTTTTTTAAACTGCATACGCAATATTACATTATTCCAATATGCTACACATAATTGCAAATCCAACCTCTGCCAGTGCTGTAGATATTCGTCAACACTTTGATTCTCATAGATATTAGTCAACAGTTTGTGCTGTAGATATTCGTCAACACTTTGGTTTCCATAGATATTAGTTCGATTTTTTCAGTTTTTGGAATTCCTGTAGATATTAGTAGACGCCTCCCCATAAATATACTAACCCCGAGCGAACTGACGGCGAAAAACAATCAACAACGCATGTACTCATGTACTGGAGTACTGGCAATACTGGGCAATACTGGCATCAGTGTTGCCAGCCGTGTCTTGTAAAAAGTCACCTACACTATATAAAAAAGTAACCTTTTTGTGTGAAAAATAACCTTTCATATTTTCTCCAGTGGTTAATGGTAAAAAGTTGATGGAATACAAGAGGAGCTCAGTATCAAAGTGGGACACAAGCCATTTGGATTATTTTTCAGGAAAGCGAGTTTTTTGTTTCGAATATACCGTTTTGAAAAATCTGATATTTGTTCTACCTGCATACCTAATCCTTGCGCGTAAAGAATCACGAGCCATAATACATAACATTCTATAATTTAATACTCTTAGCTGTTTTATTTTTAAGTTTAAACATGCTTATGTTCGCTTTTGATACTAAAAGGAGCAATTGTCCGTTTATGAAACGCATGAACTTGTAATTGTCCGTTTTTGATACTAATTCCGTAGGTTCTCATTCCGTAGGGAATTAATTCTACGAATTCCGAAAAATCACCTAAAAGTAACCTTTAATTAGTGTAACCCGAAAGAAACCTTTTGGAGTTAAAAATCACCTAAAAGGTTACAAAAGCAACCTTCTGGCAACGCTGACTGGCATGCCATTTATTATATTCTATACCCGCAATAAATGTTCAAATTCCCCAAATTGGGAGAACTAAATAACATAATGATTCATTGCAATTTCCCCACAAGTTCCTTTATAATTCTACCACCAAAATAATACTATTGAAATTAGCATTTTTTAAAGATTAATTACATTATTTTGTTTTATTTGGAACATTAACAGGATTAAAACATATTATTACAAAGGAATAGGTTACAACCCAAAACCAATGTTCGCATGAAAATAATAACATAGGTATACACAAATATACTATGACGTTACATACTATTAGACGAGGGGTAGAAATCTCAAAGTGGGAAGACAAGAACAAGACAATTGTACCGATCTAGATATGTAGTACTTTAGTACTAAACTGCTACGCGTCGAGTAAGGTTGCGTTTTACCAGCACTTAGCAGTAAATAAATTGCATTTTAAAAAGTATCAAAATGCCCTCCTGTGTGATGAGAAAATGTTTCAATTACGCGGCAAATAATGGTAAAGACGAATGAATAACATTTCATTTGTAAGTACACGCAAATTACTTAATATTATAGATTATTATGAGGGAGCGGGCCGTATCGGTAAAGACGGGACGAGAAATAAAAGGCGTGCAGTCAATGTGTGAGTCAGTCTTTATTGTTGCGTTACGCAGCGAGGTCGAAGCGGAGCGGGAGCGGAGTGACAGTAGTGCCGGTAGTGATGCTGCTGCGCGATGATAAGAAGATGATGGTCAGGACACTACGGCGGTGAAGATCACAGGTCTTCAGGAAGCCGGCGTGTTGCCCTACACCGTGGCGGTGTAGACGTGACGTCGTGTTGACGGGATATGGCGGCTATGTGTTCTTTGAGTCGGAGCACACACGTGACGCAGGAAGGGACCTTGAGAGGCGGTGAGGATGCTGTTGCTGGCGTGTTGCTGGTTGCCATCTCATGTCGAGATGGTAGTTGGAGATGGAGTCCTCGAAGGTGCTATGATGTTCCTGAAGTCACACTGGATATGTGTTGTTCACAGCTGACTGCGCGGTCAAGTGCCCCGCGCAGGCACGTAAAGAGTTACTACACTGCACTTAGTTGTATCACAGCCCGATGTGTAGGTGAGTCGACCATGAATGAAAACTAGACTTGAGACTGAGCTGTATGCGGCTCGCGCTTGCTTATATACTCTGCCGGCCGGGCAAGTAGTTTCGATGACGGTAGGTAATGCCGGGTGAACTCACGCAAAGCCGAGATATCGCTCGAACTTTCTGCGTGCATTTGTACTGTACAGCCAGACGTTCTAGGCCTTTCGCGTAAGTGGCAGAATTATTATTTCTAGGCGGCCGTTGGTACTACACTGAATGTAGGTAGATGTATCGGCCGTAGTATGTGCACTAGCGCAGTGCTTTTGCTGAAGGTATTTCGTAGTTTCCAGTGTATTCCGTGGAGGTCAGTGGCGCAGCGGTAAATTTCGCAGAGCGGATTAAGTGACCGCTACAATTATAAATATTACAATTAATTTTCATGATTCCCGCTCGCGGTTTTAAACGTCATTAGAGAAAATTCAAGTCCTACTCAAGTAAAGGGTCTGGACGCGCAACAGCCAAATTTCTGTTGCTAAGTAAACTTCACTGTTTTAAAGTAGACTAATCAGCCTAAACACTCTGTTTATTTGTTTGCTTGCGGTAAAACAACACATAAATCAGTAGTTCTAACAAGTATTGATGACAATCGCCACCATTTGAAAACTGTCGTTGCCCTATAGTATTTATTGTATAGCTCGACATATCAAACTCCGACAGGCAGCCGGACCTTTTATTCTAGTGGGCCTCGAGAAAAGAAGACAGCGAACGTTCCATCAAAAAGTGACAAGCAATACGCCGCCCGCTCATGTATTCATGTCATTCATACACACACATTATTTGATTGTCTATCTTTATCACACAGGAATAAACTTTTGAATTAAGAAATTATACTGAAAATCGCTGAAAACAAAAGAGTGTTCCTTACTTTCCACATTATATTGTGAGTACATGAGACTATGGCGAGTCTATTTATTTATATAACGGTAAATATATACATAAGTATATTAAAAAATATATTCAATGAGATGTGCCAATAAATTGTATAGTTAGTAGAAAACAAAAGAAATATAATCACATGTAGTGTTCCAGCGATGGCTAGGAAAAAATACAAGTAATAACGAGACATAAGAAAGTTAGCTGAAGAAAAGAAGATAAAAATGTATTTTATTATTAAAAGACAATTTCAAGCAATTTAAAAAACATATTACTTCGGTAATTATCACACGTCATTTGGCTGACTTCGGGTGAGTTCGTGGCTCGTGTGTCACCCGCCATCATCGGCTGAGTTCACCGGTCGGTCCGGCGTGAATGTGTTGTGAGTTTATGCGTTATTTCTTACCAAACATGTTTGTTAATTTTTATAATTTTTGTTTGTTTCTAGCAGTAATATCAAAAAAAAAAAAAATTATGGTTTCGCATACTTCAATTTTTATTATTTATTTCATTTAACACTCGTAATCAGAATGTTGTCATGTAAACGCAATAAAAATTAAAATACTCAGTTAATGAGGACCTTCCTTTACAATGTACGTCTTGATTATTAAAAAAAAATGTTCCAAGAAGTAGTTAAATGTTTTGTTAATTTTTTGAATTTTGTTTGTTTTATAGAAGTAATATAAAAAATACACATACCTTTGTTTATATTTTTTCACATATTTCAATGATTGTTTTTTATTTCATTTAACACGTGTTAACGGTCTGCGTAAGTGTTAAAAATAAGCCAAATTTCAGAAAAATAATAGATTTTTAACATGTCTAAAAGAGTTTCGGTTTCGGCCGAAACCGAGACAGATACCGAAGATTTGGTTTGGGTTTCGGTTTCGGTAGAAAGTCACTAATTTATACCAAGGACACTAATTTATACCAAGAAGTTATGTTTAGTTAGCATTTTACATTATCAAAAGACTTTATTAACAACACATTTAATACCATTATTAAACTTCAAACTTCCTTCTCCTTTTTTTTATCCCTTCTAGAGTAGCCTTCAATGCTACCACAGTATCTGTATACAGGCGATTTCTGTTTTAAAATTTTTAATCGCACTGAATTTCCTCTCAACGGAAGCGTTGGAAAACGGCAATAACTGTTTAATTGACAGGGACTGGGGACTGCGAGTTGCGGATTCCAATGCATCATTTTTGGAGTTCGGGTCCCTCTAACTTCAGGAATCCCCCCGATTTTATTGTTAGTTAAGCGAGTTTAGAAGCTACTAGCCGGCAAATTCACTATCTGCTAGTGAACTCGCTTAGTGTAATCATATTACTAGCTAACTAGCAGATTTTATACTGAAGGAGTTTACTAGCAAATAGTTAATTCGCCGGCTGGTCAAGGCTTCAAGCCTCGATTACATTGAGCGAGTTTACAAGCCACTAGCTGGTGAATTCACTATCTGCTGGCAAACTCGCTCAGTGTAATCGTATTACTAGTTAACTAGCAGATTGTGAAAAACCTACGAAAAAAGTTGAAAGGGAGTCAACGTTGCTTGCTACTCGCTAGCGTGTACGGCGGATGGCAAGATGGCGGCCCTCGAATCAGCTGGTTTCGTAACTGTCAAACTACTGCTTGATCTGGATTATTCGATGTACAATCTGTTAAGTAACCGGCAAATAGCTACTAGCGGTGAGCTAAATGCTCAGTTTCTACAATATGTCGACAGAATTAGTTCGCGCAGTAGTCTTTATTTTAGCTTAGCTTTTCGCTAGCTATTTCCTAGTTCGCTACTGAGCGAGTGGAACGATTTATGTGTCATTATCACAATCACACTCGTCGATTTGCCCGCTTTTAAACTTACCGGCTAGTAGCTTGTAAACTCGCTCAATGTAATCGAGGCTTAAGAAATAAAAGCTACGGTGCTGCCATAAAATAAACTATGAAATCATCCACCGAATGTACATTCTCAATGTGGTTGGATAATTAAGAAATACCCAGAATCCCCGCATTTTCTCCCCAAAATATCCAATTCATCAAAAATCTTAAAGATTTCCCGTAATTTAGGGAATTCTTCTCAAACTGGCAGCCCTGATGGAAGCTCTCATTTGATAGTGTGGCCATTAGAATAAAATATATTATTTTCGATCATGACTGAAGCTTTGACTCCGTATGAGCACTAAATAATTGATGGTAATATTTTATTCGGGAAAAAAACAGTTGATCAAAATATTTTTAATATACCTATCGCGTATTTACTAGTTTGCACTGACAGTATAAAAATATTATTATTGTAGAAAGCAATCACTTTGTGGTTTGATATATTTAATAAAATAAAATACTTTTTTGTTTAAAACCACGAGAATTATTAATTTATGAACCGACCGGTTTCGCTTTACTTAAGTAAAGATGATAATGAATGAGGAATGAAGTAAAGCGAAACCGGTCGGTTCATAAATTAATAAATCTCGTGGTTTTAAACAAAAAAGTATTTTATTTTATAAAAATATTAATTTGCAATATACCTATTCATTTAATATATTTAGTATTAATTTTAGCAATGACTCGGTAACTTGGGTTCAATTAACTCTAAAACTTTTACTTTGAATTTAAGTAACATTTTCAAAATTGGAAAAAGCGATGAGTCATTATGGTGAGTTATTTTGGGGTAATAATGCCTCCTTCAAACCAACCTTGGGAGAGTGCCACAGTGTCCATCATCATTGGAAGTTGTCCACGGCGTTCTAAGGAAACATTTGGTTTCCTCCTTCACCGTGCACTTCAGGACTCTATCATCAGGGCAGATGTTTAATGGATGTATGTAGACACGGATTATCGTACCATTACATGTTTCAGTATTTACTGATCAGTATATTGACAACAGCGATGATGATTTTTGCAGACTTTGTCATTGATTTCTCTACAGGCCACGATTCTTACCGAGATTCCAAATTTTAAGTCTGTTAGGCTAATCAGAGCCCGAGAAAACAGCTCTCAAAGTTCGACCCGAGGCTTGCATTTTGCCCATAAAAATGATGATTTTACGTTTTGAATCCGATGACATTTTTTTTCTATTAAAAACAGGTAATAAAAATATTTTTCCATCACAAGCCGCAACTGACTAGTTAAAAAGTAGCCCGTTTATAGCCTAGCGGACACTTGATAAACGTTGCGTCTCGTTCTAACAGCATATTTACCACTCGAAACAGCGCGTATCGCTCACACACATCAGAACGGGATAATTCCCATGGCAATGGGAACAGTAGCGCGGCGTAATTGAAAAACATATTTTTTGTTGTTAATAGAAAAAACTGTCATCAGGCACCAAAATGACACGTACATTTTTTACTCCAAATATGCTCAGGAAACGATGGTTAAAATCCTTCGGGTACATCCTGTTACACCCTGTATATACAAGTAGAATCAATTTGGGAGGCGGTATGGGTACTGCAACTGGACAACCGACACCTCTGCCATAAGTCACCCCAAGTGGTTCGTTTGGTGACTTGTCCGGGTCTTGGCGGCGGATGCATCTGTTCACCAGCTGCATGACAAACTGGATCGGGAGAGAATGGTTGAGGGAGTTCCCTTTGACTTCTGTTTAAAAAAACCCTCCACACAGCATCCCCAAAGATGACATGTGACCTGAGGGGAATTATTTTCCTTAGGGCCTCCTTAGGAGTGAAGATAATGTAAAAAAAAGAAAATATGTTTCATATTTTCGTTATTTAGTGCAGGCCTGGACTGGGACCATTTGGGGCCCTCCGCTAAGACCTGTAAAGGGGCCCCCTAACGTGGGGCGGGGGGGGCTTCAGAAAACGGGGGGAAAATTTTTGAAAATTAGGTGCTTAAAAACAATGAAAACGCGTTTCTACGCTATATTGGCACCTATAAAGAAGAAGAAATTCAGATAGGTTTTTATACGAATATTATGATTTTCGACTTTTGTTGACTTTATTATTTATTGAAATAAGAAATTCACAGTATTTTTAGGATACCACAACACTACTAAACACATGCTGTAGAACTGCCAATAATTATAACGGAGTTCAAAATAAAGGGCAGGATTTTATTAGCAAGCAATAATATTTGACGTGCAATTCCATACTCAGATAATAATTTAAATCAACGTAAGTCCACTTGTATTAACATTAACAACTGCAATCTCTAAAAGTCTTTCATACACTTTTCCTTGAACGACATAGCGGACGCATATTGCCAATTAGTCCATGACAGCTATATCTTGGGTGCTGACTACCATTACGCTGTAGATGATGCTATCCTGGAGGTCTTTCAAAATAATGTTTCGACCCATCGAGCTAATTATCTTGATTAACTTGTTAATGAAAGTCTTTGATAACAAAGTCACCATTGATCCTCGTCCATTGGGGTTTTTAGGTTGCTTTCCTGTGGCGTCTCTTTTGTCCTTTATTTTTATTCTGTGCTTTTTGCTGTCTTTTATACATTTTTTTACATGGCTTTGCAAAATTACATCATAATTAGCCACCAACATGACCAGTTCAAGGAAATTACCATGATATTGTAAAGAATCAAGAGCGTAGGCTGCTTCTGCTTTGTCACCTCTGTAGGCAATGCCTTGCCTTCCTATAAACAAAACTATGTCTATCAAACGTTGGATGACCAATCTTCTAGTTTGAATTTCACTTTCTTGCTGTTTATTTTGGTTGGTATTCAGGAGATTTGAAATATCGTAGCCTTTTTTACTTTGAAAAGCTGCTTTCTTTCTTTGAAAAGCTGTAGAGTTTTTGTGTATTTCTACTGATTTAAACACATTTTTTGAAGAAACATCATAACCAGTAATGTAGGTAGAGTCTCTGTGTCCTTTATCTCCAAAAGCCATACAGCACGAATAGTACACTTTATTCAGCTGAATTGAATATGATAACCATTTTCGGTGTATTTTTTCACCACTTGGCAAATGTCGTTAATAAAGTTTAGAAGGCTCAAATGGAAATTTTGTACCTTTTCCTTCTACAACTTGAATAGGATGTTCTTCTACGAATGCTTTTTTAATCGTGATTGGATCACTTTCGTATGGACAAATGAAACACCCAAGTTGTTGTTTAGCTGCATCACAGGTCTCCTGATTTTCTTCATCATCTTCTGAATCAGAATTGGAGCTTGATTCGCCGACAAGAGACGATGGATGATGGTCTATGTGTGGCTGACTGCAAACCCCTCTCAACTGTACAAGAAGAAGTTGATGCTGTTCACTAGGGAATCCCCTTTACTATACCATACTGTAAGTTAGTTGTAGTTAGTTAGTTAATTTAAAACATTGCTAAAATTTCGATGACCTTACTACAGTCGTGTCATCGTTTATCTCTGAGGTAGAGCTTGATGGTTTTAACCAAGTAAAAATTAACTGGCACGCTGGAAATCTTTTTGTTTCTTTTTCTTATTTTCCTCTCTTTTTTGAAAACCACTCTTGTAAGTTCTCTTCATTGTTTTTGTTCCGTTCGTAATATTAATTAATCAAATAATGTACCACAACTCAACTCTAAACAAAAAATTTAAATTAACATTAAATTATTTAACTAAAAAAACTGCGCTGTAAATTTAGCAAACCGCATCACATAAAATCGACTTGTAGTGGTTTGAAAACAATAGTGTGGGGTGGAAATTATTATAAATGTAGGAAAGGGGGGAGGGGAAGGACGATATGCACTTGCGCGGCCCTACTGAGTGATCAGCTGATCTGATAGGACATCGCGGTGCAGTTGTCGGTATTATTTCATTTATGAGTTGTCTGCTGGACGGTGGACACACGACACATGTCACCGCGCAGACGATGCGGATGACAGTGGATCGTATAAAGCCTTCGTATACACGGCGAGATATAAACAGTTGTTGGACATGTTCTACTTTTGGAAAATGTTTTTTTTTTCAAAAATGTAAACAAACATTACCAAGAACACAAAACAACTGCTAACAGGACAAAACCTTTTTTTGGTACGTTTTGTGGGGCCCCCTCGCGCCGGGGGCCCTCCGCGATCGCGGACCTGCGGACCTGGCCAGTCCGGGCCTGATTTAGTGGTACATCCTTTCTGCAAACCCCTCTTGGTTATTTTTTGTCCAAGTAGGTATAACGTATAGCATTCCCTAAACCGACTGCGTATTGTATGCAAGTATGACGGGTAGACGGGTATCAGGGGATTTTTTAAATTTCAAATAAAAAAAAGCTTTTTTGGCAACTAATTTTGGAATCAGGTTTATGTATGTTTTGAAGCATTTATTTGTTTAAATTCACTTTATTTGATTTATAAATGTCGACCGGTTTCGGTTGATCTCAACCTTTATCAGGACAATTTATTAATTTGGTTTCATTTAGCCATATAATTTTTTTTCTTTTTAAGCTCAAATTCATCAATGACATGAGTAAATATATGTAACACAATAAAGAGTTGATATTAAATTCAATTTAAACAAAGTTGCACCACAAAACCGACTCCAAATGTGATGTAGGTTCATTCACCAGATACATGATTATATCACTAGTTTCCAGACAACATGTACAGATTTACATACCTACTTACCTTTACTACTTACCTAATTAATGTGTTTATCTATCGTTGTGATAGATAATGGAAACAGAGAGATATGGTTTGTTTGCATGGCGACAGTTGCCGAGCTACAATCAAAAGTGCACAGATTATCAAACTTGCAATGAAAATGTTGTATTTGGTGTGCAGGTCAGGCTTCGTGGTCAAAGTGCAAGGCTCTCCACTAGATTTCTGAAGGTCGCAGGTTCGAATCCCAGCAAGCGCAAGTAAATTTTATTTGATTGTTTTGTGTTATTTCACAATTTATTCGTTTAAAATAATATTTACTATATTTGCGGACTCCAGATACTAATATCTACAGCCTGTATGTCGGACGAATATCTACAGCTCATATGTTGAACTAATATCTACGAACTTCAGAGTGTTGACTAATATCTACAGAGCTAAGGTCGGACGAATATCTATGACGGTCCCAGTGTTGACTAATATCTACAGAGCGTAGGTTGAACTAATATCTACAGAGCGTAGGTTGGACTAATCAGCTAAATGTGTCCAATAGTCCGATATTAGGGATTTTTACATACATACTTACATCAATTAAGTTTTTTAAACTGAATACGCAATATTACATTATTCCAATATGCTATACATAATTGCAAATCCAACCTCTGCCAGTGCTGTAGATATTCGTCCACACTTTGGTTCTCATAGATATTAGTTGGCAGTTTGAGCAGTAGATATTCGTACGCACTTTGGTTCTCATAGATATTAGTCAGCAGTTTGAGCGGTAGATATTCGTTAACACTTTGGTTCTCATAGATATTAGTCAGTAGTTTGAGCTGTAGATATTCGTCAACACTTTGGTTCTCATAGATATTTTATTTTTTTATTTTTTATTTATTGTTTCTTTACACTGTAGGTAAAAATGTTTACAATACAATTTGTTACCTCACTAGGACAAGCCTGTGTTGAGGTTAACAATAATTATACAAGTTAACAAAATAACACAAAATTATACAGATTTTGAAAGAACAATATTGTTGTATTTCTTACAGATTGAGATTATGGGTACCCAGTAACCACTAAACTGATGGCGCTAGGTAGTACATTAATGTAGACTTTTAGGGTGACCATAGTTTTGAGATCTGATTCAAAATAAAATAAAATAAAGTATTTTTTGTTTTGTTTTTAAGGATTAAGTTGTAAATAATAAATATATGTATATAATTTAACATGCTATAGATTTGGCAGGAGGAAGATGAAAAAAAAAAAAAACAGTTTAAACAAAAATAAAAATTATTTTAGCCTATTTTATAAACATACTCATTTAGCTAATAATTTAGAAAGGACAAAGTAGAGAAAATTAATTGGCAATCCTCGACTAACACAAATAATTTAAGATTCTTTTTAAAAGTGTACAAGGAATTATTAGTTAATTTAATTATTAGTTCGATTTTTCAGTTTTTGGAATTCCTGTAGATATTAGTAGACGCCTCCTATTTGCGGTAGGTTCCAGAGTGGAAGATACTCTCAGTATCACCCTGGTGTAAGACCACCATTCAGAATTGAAATATTGCTCTAGTTGATTTTGTGATCAGATCTGAGTAGCCAGTTACTTCCCCTTCACTATCTCCTTCCTCTCCCTTCTATTACCACCTTCAGCCTCAGAAAGTACCCCAATTGGGGATGCCATAGTCTCACTGGCTCAAGAAGTTAACAGTTGGAATTCTTGTGTGGTATTCACATAAAAAGAAGTATACTTACGGCACATTCTCAGAGTGACAGATACTCTCAGTATCACCCTGGTGAAAAGACTACTTGGAAATCAAATGTTTTTTCACCGTAAGGACATCCACTGAGGAAAACCCAGTTTGTTGAAGAAACCATTGACCATCTTCTCAGGTTGTTGTGGGTTTTAGGTACTAACTAACCATCACACCTTTTCTCCGCAGGGGTAGGCAGAGAGGACGCACCGCCAAACAACTGGGTCTTAACACTCACTCTTTGCCTCATTCAGTCTCTTACATCGTCTTCTATTATTCTGACTTGACACGACCCGACTTTGATTCACTTGATCGTGCCATGCCTTCCTCGGCATCCATTCACATTTGCGCCAATATTCTTCTTACACTACTTTCTTCTTTCATTCACTCTACATGCCCAAACCATCCGAGAGTCCGTTTCATTCTTTGCGGACCTCCACATTTCTCACACGATCATACATGATTTTACCACACATAAGCCTCAGGGATCTCATTTCAACAGCATTCAGTCTACTTTAATCTCACTGCCATACATCGGGGTAGGTACCAGCACTCCATTGTGGACTGCTGGCTTCGCTTCTTTGGACAGTGTTTTATTAGCACCAACGGCATTCAGTCCTCCATTAATGGAGTTACCTGCATTTACCCTTCTTTCAATATCACTACTTTAGTAGGTTTTAGTTACTTGATCATCATATTGTACATACCTTCAGATCTCATTTCAACAGCATTCAGTCTACCTTAATCCTCACTGCCATACATCGGGGTAGGTACCAGCACTCCATTGTGGACTGCTAGCTTCGCTTCTTTGGACAGTGTTTTATTAGCACCAACGGCATTCAGTCCTCCATTAATGGAGTTACCTGCATTTACCCTTCTTTCAATATCACTACTTTAGTAGGTTTTAGTTACTTGATCATCATATTGTACATACCTTCAGATCTCATTTCAACAGCATTCAGTCTACCTTAATCCTCACTGCCATACATCGGGGTAGGTACCAGCACTCCATTGTGGACTGCTAGCTTCGCTTCTTTGGACAGTGTTTTATTAGCACCAACGGCATTCAGTCCTCCATTAATGGAGTTACCTGCATTTACCCTTCTTTCCATATCACTACTTTAGTAGGTTTTAGTTACTTGATTATCATAAATATGTTGATAGTTATGAAAAATAAAACAAAATAAATTCCAATCAAAGTTTTTTATTATTTTTTATTATAATTCCTAAAAAATAGACAACATAATAACATTTCCTAAAGCATAAATTGTGTTTTAAATTTCAATAATAATTTATTTGTTTATTAGGAATATTTCACAAAAGTCATAACGAGTAGATGTAACAAGAGAAAACTTATAACAAATAAAACACCTTTGTGGCTCGACATTGTACATACGAAAAAGTTCTTGGTTTAAAACCACTTCATTTGATTTATACACGACAACCGGTTTCGGTTGATCTCAACCTTCATCAGGACAATTTATTCATTTGGTTTCAATTATTCATTTTTTTTATTGCTTTGTAAGCTCAAGTACATCAATGATGTGTGTAAATATATGTTAGAAAGAGCATGTTGCTTTCTGTAAGGTACGAAGAGTACCAAAAGACATTTTGTGGAAAAACATTGTGTGAAATTTTTATATACGACACTTTTCCACTAATTCAGCATTAATTCTAGTAAAGTCTTAAGAATTGTATGTTTATTGTATTTTAAATATTAAATGTTATGAAACATAAGTGGTATAATTTTTTCCATTTTTCTTGGAACAAGATTATTGTTGGATACAACATTTTTCCGGGCAAGGACTCAATTATAATTTGTGACTCTGTCTCCACAAAGACAACAAAAAAATTATATTATATAAAACAATAAATAATAAAAAAAACATTTATTTTAAGGAGCTTATTCTGGCGGTAATTGGATACATAAATATTAAGACAAGATATCAGAATTTAGTAAAAATAAAATAGGTAATAAAATTTCAAGTATGACGTTCCAACAACTATAAGAGAAATTCAGAAATACATGTTTTTTTTTTCAATTTATATTATAACTATTGGTTGAATATTGGTAAAAGTAAATTTAAAAAAAAATCACAATACATTCTCGTCGTCTTGCGTCGAGTATTAAAAGACAATTATATAACATTACATAGCAACCAAGAATGAAAAACAATTAAAAGAAACAGAAGCAAATTAAAGAATAATAACATTTTTTTAATCCAGAATAAAATCAACCAGAATTGTACACTGTTTGGTCTGAGAATAAACTTAATATTAGAACCTCAGCATATTCAGTCTCCAAATAAGAGAGATCTAACAATATTCAGTTTCTAGGTAACTTACAAACAAGACAATGTCAAGTTTCAGGATTATAATATCTGGCAATCTCCAATTTCAATAATCTGTCAATATTCATTAATATAACATATATTTATTATAAGATTGCACAACAATCTGACAATATCCAATTTTAATATTACAGAACAATCAGAAATCATAAAATTTCAAAATTACAGAACTGCAGGACATCATCTAATTTCACAATTGCGTAACAATTTGACAATATTCAGTATCAAAATAACTAGAGATCTGAAAATATTCAGTTTCAAGACAACAGAGAGACCTAACCACATTCAGTTTCAAGATTGAAGAATAATCAAAACTAAACAATCAGTTTCAAGATTGCAAAATGGCATGACAACATTCAAGTTTTCAAAATATAAGAAAATATTCATTTGTTCATATGAAGCGGATACTTTGTGATGTGACATTATTAATTTAAAATAAAACAATAACTTTGTTAACACCACTTTTTTTCAGTTTCAAGGTTTCAAAATAAAGAGACAATATTTCAAGATTTCAAAAAGACGAGACAATGTTCAGTTTCAAGATTGCAAAATGGGTAAGACAATATTTAGTTTCAAGATTGCAAAATGGCCAGACTATATTCAGTTTCAAGATTTACTTACTTACAGGATAACAGAAAGATTTAACCACATCATTCAGTTTCAAGATTGCAAAATGGCCAGACTTTATTCAGTTTCAAGATTTAGTTACTTACAGGATAACAGAAAGATTTAACCACATCATTCAGTTTCAAGATTGCAAAATGGCCAGACTTTATTCAGTTTCAAGATTTAGTTACTTACAGGATAACAGAAAGATTTAACCACATCATTCAGTTTCAAGATTGCAAAATGGCCAGACTATATTCAGTTTCAAGATTGCAAAATGACGAGATCAGTTAGTTACTTACAACAGATATGTTTGACCATGTCATTCAGTTTCAAGATTTGCAAAATAGCAAAACAATATTCAGTTTCAAGATTTCAAAATGATTAGAAAGCAGAAAGACCATGTAAAAGTGGAAAATGACAGCAGGCTGTAATTTTACAAACCTATTAAGTATGTAAAAGATTTTTTAAAGTCAGTAAGTAATTATTTGTACCGCATAAAATATTCAAGTCAAAACAATACCGCATCTCACCCATTTGACAAATGTGAATTTTCCACCAAATGTCCATCAAATGCACGCTACTTAATAGTTGACGATTCATTCATACGTGTCCAGACCCAACCAACTTTACTTTTCTACAGAGAGTCATGACGGAAGTGAAAATACGCCCAGACTACACAAATAGAAGTCGTAGAATCCGCCGCAACCGTAAACCCATTAAAATCAAACAGTAATCAACCACTTTCGACTTATAGAACCGAAACAAATCAGCTTCCCGTAGTGGAAAAAAACATTTCTTGAGGGTGGAATGCAAAAGAAGGAGAAGTATTGAAAAAAATTTAAACAATAAAAATGCCAGAGTTATATTTATCCCGGTGCCGCTTTAGACAGATTTAGTGCAACTATATTACAGTCCTTGAAATTGTCTCTTGAAATCCTCACAAAAAAAGATTGTCATAATTTTTAGTGGGGCAAATGAAAAATGGCAAAAAATATAATCAGTCACTTGTTACTTTCACGCCCCCACTAAGGAGGGCGGGTTGGGTGTGCCGAGCCTCGCTCACTGTATTCCCGTCCAAAAGGCAGCCAGACTCGAAAATCTCCGACGATCTGGGCTTCTGATGGGCCAACTCTGCTGGCGGACTGAATTTATTCAGAACCAGCTCGGTTGGTGCCATCAGCGGTTCAGAAAGTTGGAGACAAAAAGTCCCCGGGAAGTCAAAGCACATTTCACGAGAATTCTACATAGCAGCTGCGATGGTAAAGAGCTTAAAGAGAGCAAAGGGTCCCAGTACTCTACCGATTGGATCCTTGCCAATGCCGAAGGCATCCCACCAGCTGACTATAGGAACTACCATAAAGTACACATCAACGCATTGTCGACCCGCGTGAGGACCACACGCGGCAGAATAAGCCGCGTGTGGAACGATGGAGAAGGGGGCAGTGATTGGACTGCAGGAATGGGCTGCCGCGCCGGTTGCAGAAATGTAACCGAAACGGCCGCTCATGTCCTGCAGAACTGCCCCAGGACTCACGGGGGTCGGGTACTCCGACACAATGCGGTGTGCAACTTCCTGGGAGGCGCCCTCAGAGACAAAGGTTGGAACACTATACAGGAGGCTCGGTTCAACGACCGTGGCACCAATCTTAGCCAGACCTAACCGCCACTAAGGGCGACAAAAGTATAATTCTGGATGCCCAAGTAGCCTCGGCAACACAAGGCCTGCGGCGTGCTAACGAAGATAAGATCAAAAAGTATAGCTCGAGAACATTGAAAGAACGGTCGCGGCTAGACACTCAAGCGACCCAAACAAGGTACGAGTGCTAGCCTCATGGAGAGGTGTATGGTACCCCGAGAGTGCCAAAAGCCTCATCGACTTAGGCATACCTCGGGGTGTCCTGGGGTTCATTGATGAACTTCAGAGCATTCTGTCGTGATACAACTCGCACCTCACGATACCGATGGACTGGTACGAATCGTCGGCGGACGGGTGTGGGCTGAAAACGAGCCCCCCTCCGCCGGCGCGTGCTCGCACGCTTATTTTTTAGTTTCTTATAATAGAGTCAATCCCTTACATCCGCAGGGAACCAGTAAAATCTTTTTCAAAATTAATGTTTCAAAGCTTCGCAAAATTTTGTTTGGATAATAAAATCACTTTAGCGGATAGATAAGTAAAGTAAATAGCATTGTTAATAATCTTCAACACACCAATTTAATTGTGCACTCGGTACCGAAAAATAATCATCTGAATGTTTCCAAACTCAACCGCCAAATAAGATCTCACACTTGTGTGGTGTTCGTGCGAATGTGTGAGTGAGCAAGCGAGAAGCTTTATAAGGCGACGCCTGAAAGAAGTATGTCTCTTTTGCTACAAGCAGCTCCCCAATAAATACCAGTACCAATTATACCTACTCTATTCATCACGATGTTCTACCCACCAGACACACAGCACTTACACGACAACATTACAGCTCTATTCAAAAATCATTGTCAATTCATCAAGAAATTTGGAGAGTACGCAAATAAAACACTTGCATGAATTTAAAACGTCTTGGAAAAAATTGTGTTATTTTTTTACAGGTATCACCTCAAGCATCACCTCAGCCTCAGCATTTCAGTTTTGATGCTGATGTGAACATAAATTTAATGTCACCACCGTCGCCGCTGATTTCACCCCCGCAGATTGAGGAAGAGCGACCACAATCACAGTCGTCAACCACGGCACGGCGAAAAAAGGGGAACCACAAGACGGGTCAGTTGCAGAGGCGCTGATTTGTTTGGAAACCATTTCTTCCACTATCAATAATACCCAGCCAGAGGAAGAATTCCACTTTTTTGGTTTAAATGTCGCGTCCCAATTACGGAAACTCCCTCTGTATGAGGCTTTAGAAATTCAAAATAACATACAGCAACTTTTGACTTCATCTAGACAAAAACAAATCCACCAGAATCTTTCTGCCAACACACATGACCATTTCTACTGTAAATACTGAATTTACAACCGATCCATTTAATTCATTTACCAAACATTTACGTATTCTATTCTTCCTACCACACAAACTCAAATAAAACCACTTCCAATAATGAACGTCAAATCTATTACACGAGAACCTTTTCAAATAGATTTGTTGAGTGAAGCGTGGGAACGTTCATAAAGTATTTCCAGAATATTCATCAAATTAATGTTAACGAATGTAGCGGCGAATGCACGCTGTTTTTGCTATTGTTTGTGCGCGTTTAGTTCTTTTTTATAAATGAGTAGCTGGTCGAAGAAAGTTTATCTTTTCTGGAATATTACCAGAGCGAATCATCCATCTGGAACCCCAAAGACATTAATCACAAAGATAAAAAGAAAGTTGCAGATGCTTGGAGTTGTTACATAAAAATATTTGTAACAAGGTGTGTGCACCCTCTTATACACACTTTATTCATGGTTTCAGTGTGTGGCACCTCTAGTGCTTGCCCATTGACATTTGGGGCATTGGTAATATGGTAGCCCTGGAATATTTTTGAATGCAAGAGTTGCTGATCCTGGAAAATTAAAATCAGGAGATTTGAAAAGAGAGAGGATCATTCTTTGTACTACAGCCCAGAGCATTGGGCGATCCTCTGGACCGTAAGACGACGAATGGAGTATAAATCGTTACCATACAAGATCATACATGTGGGAAGTCACTCTCGCCATCTTGGAAGCCGACTTTAAATCATCCTGGGTGGATGATTGGCCACTGAAGACATCAGCCTGTCCTGCTTCTGGATGGACTTTTTTTTGGCTTATAGCCAAGGATTTGCAGCCCTGCCATTCTCTCGATGTGAGATTCTTTATATAAAACGAGGAGTTTTCGACAAGCCACGCTTCAGCCACACTACGACTTATCACGGTATCACCATCAACCTATTATCTAAGCAAGCCCTTTATGCCAGACAGTTTTAGACTTAGGATGTTCTTTTAATTCACAATATACTCTTTTTTTATTTTCGAATACCTTGTTTTCGTACTAGAACCTAATCATTGTATTTGGCATGTTGAGTCCTCATTGCTCATAATAATCTACATTGTTGCCACCTCATCCCAGGTAACAGAGTCGTCTTGCCGAGTTAACAAGAAAGCCAGTGAAAGAATTAAAAGCAAAAAAAGAAATATTGATGACAACTTTTCGCAGGCATTTGAAAAAAAAAACAGGATTCGTATCGTTCTGGCGCAGGTGTGTTCCTACAGTGTACCTATTTATAATTCTTAGTCAGGTTAGCAAGGTATACCTTTACGTTTGTTACTTGTCTTGTTCAGTAAAAAAAATTGACTAATATTTTAGATAAAAACAAAAACAATTTATTATAATATAAAATGTAACGCAAAATAACCCACTAACCTTCCTGATAAAAAGGTAACCGTATAAAAGTGAGAAACTATATAAGTATCTTTTATTTTAGGTGCCGAAGGCATATACAAACCAACATGGTTTGCTTACGAAACCATGGAGTCATTTTTACTGCCGGTATATATTTGCATTGATGGAATAAATACCGAATTAATTCTAAATCAATAAAACCACCTTTACTTATTATAATTTTATTATTAATTTTCATACACTTAACCATTTTGATTAAAATATGAAGTAAATTCTTCTCTGATTTGTCTGGCATTCAGCGGAGACCTTCGTGGTACATTTGGCAAATTTTGCATTGCATTATATCCATTGTTATCTCTTGGCCATGAACCAGGGGTCACCATAATTCCACTACCATCAAATACGTCAAACGAACCCTGAGGAGTATATCGATTTGAAGAACTTTTACTTGTTCTCAGATAGTTAATATAAATATATACAGTGTACTGATATCTGTAAGCCGAAGAGGCAGTGGTAGGGGCAGGGGGAGAGGAGGGATACTGGCACCAGCTGCTATTGATACTGATCCACTGCAATAACAATAGCAGCTGGACTACCCGCACCAGCATAACGAGGACGTAGCCTTGGACGCGGGCATTCATCTGCAACTGCAGCTCGGTCTGGAGTGTTAGTATTTTGTAATTTTTTTAAAGTAGGTATTAGGTGTGAATCTGTGTTGTGCTCATGATATTTTTAATATTTTAACAGTGATCCTGCTTTTCTAATGGTGCGGGAGGATCGTGCCAGGGCCCAAAAGGCAGTTAGGGCCAGTCTGCTTCATTCCAACTGGAATTCGAAGGCAGAAAGTTCCAGAAGCAGGCGGCCCGCATATTACTCCCCACAGCACCCCCAAGAAAAAACTAAAAGAAAGTAAGTATTTAGACGCACGAAAAAATATTATTGTTTTTCCGGAGTGTTCCTTTTTACAAGGGTCGCCGGCAACACTACCATCGCCTATTCCTCCACTGTGGCGGACTGCTCCCACCGCTCCAATTCACCAGCTTGTACCTCAGACATCGAGGGGTGGAGAACCGCAGTGGGATGAACACTTCTCTCCGGAGACCGGCTACAATACCGAGCTGTGGGTGAACGTACCACTCTATCGAGACTTGTCTGCATTTGAGAACGGTTAGTTTATTTTTTAAAACGTCGTACCAGAGGCGGTCCGTCGACTTGGTTAATCTTGAGCTTGGTCGAAGTAACATTCTTAGACGCCAAACGTCAAAAGTCACTCCACAACAACAACAAGTGGGTCTACCCAGTAGAAACACAGCAGCATAAATAAACCAATCATCACAGCAGCGAGTGGTGTGAAGTTGGCGTATCTATGCAATTAGCTGTCAAAATTTGGTATTATTGTTTTCCCGCGCAACCTTTCACACTCGCAATTTTCGCACCCGACAATTGTATTTTTATAAAGTGATAATGGCGGATTTACCGGCGATGTTGGCTGTGATAGAAGATGTCGAGCAAGCTGAAGCAGCTGCTTTGAGACCAGCAAGAACGTTTCGTAAGAGGGTCGATTCTTTCGCTAATACGACTGATGAAGCCTTCATAAGGAATTTTAGGCTCAACAAAGCCTTAGTGCGTCGGCTGATAGTCCTAGTGTCACCTTTTATTACACCCCCATCCCGTTCTTCAGCTGTAGATATCGAAACCAAGGTGAGTACAAACATGATTTAAAAAAAAACTTTTATAGGTTTCACACGAAAATTAACTTGCTAAATTAATCTGTTGCAATTTTGTTTTGCAGGTGTTAGCAGCATTTAATTTTTTTGCCACGGGGAGTTACCAGTTGCCCGTGGGTTGTAACCTGTACATTGCACTTTCACAACCCTCCATGTCACGTGCACTGGATGAAGTAGTAAACGCCCTTAATAAACCTGAAATTTCTAACCAATGGGTAAAATTTCCCCCTAATATCCAGGCACTAAACCAGATAAGGATGAAGTAAGTTTATTAGAGGAACATTATGATTTATATCACACTAAATACAGCTTTTACACGCACATAGAATATTGTTTATTCCTAAATTATTATATTTTATTATAAAATAAATTAATTACCTACTGTATTAAAAAGATGACATTTTGTACTTATTTTAAGATTGGCTCTATCAATAATATTTGTTTACTATTGGTTTTTCGATAAATATAGATTCCCAGGGATCATTGGGTGCATCGACTGCACTCACGTAGCCATATTCCCGCCAAAGACGAGGGATCCAGTAACTCCTGAATACATATACGTCAACAGAAAGGAGTACCATTCAATTAACGTCCAGTTAATTTGTGACAAGGATCTCCGAATCTTGCATGTGGATGCGAGTTCCCCTGGGAGTACATCTGGAGGTTGTGTTCTGTGGAACCCGTGTTGAAGCAGCCATACAGGAGGGGTCAAACCGGGTATTATCTTCTGGGGGACTCCGGATACCCATTGCGGCCATGGCTGATGACCCAAATCGACAGGGCTGTACCTGGATCTCCTGAAGACCGATTCAACACAAGACTAAGATCAATCAGGTCAACTGTTGAGAGATGTAACGGTGTTTTAAAAATGAGATTCCGTTGCCTTTGTAAACATAGAGTTCTTCATTATTGCTCCTGAAAAGGCGTCCAAAATTATCAATGCATGCATAGTGCTTCACAATATGTGTGTAAATCATGGGTCGGCAACCTGCGGCCCGCGGGCCGCATGCGGCCCGCGAAGAGTCTTGGTGCGGCCCGCAAGATTCTCGCCGCAACGCACTTGACGGACGATATCGTACATAACGGAGTAAAAGGGTTAGCCAAGAGGGAGCGGGGAGAAGGGAAAGGACGGCAATGACACCACCCGCACCTCGTCTCATTCCGTTATAGATCGCCGGTAACTCCACTCGTTCGCGCGCGCTGCGCTAACTACATATTCACGTCGGTGTTTACATTCGCAGCAAGTTTTATTAATTGATAATATCTATCTGTGTAGCAGTGTTTGTGCATTTTCTTTGAGTTCTAGGTAAGTACCTACATATTTCACGATACTACTGTTCCTGACATTACAAGTAATGACTATAACAATGCAATATTCTGTATTAATATGTTATTCTGTTATTTATGAGTTTTTGGTCTCAATAGCTTGCAAGTAAGGTGACCCGCTGACAATGGGCCCCCGAAATGATGTTTACCAAGACATTATATTTTTTTTGCATTATTAGCAATTTCAAACTTAAAATCGATTTCAATAATTTGGTAAAACAAACGAATGTATACGCAGTGTCGTTATTTTTTTACTTTTGCGCTAGTATACACAGTATGTACAACAGAAGCAGATTTGTGGTTGATGCATTTGAATGACAATATAGTTACTCAGCGGTACATCCTCTTTGCACATCCCTTCGGGGTCGTTTAATTATATTTTGTATAATTAGGTACCAATACTGTATTTTCCCTAAACCGACTGCTCACTACTACTGTATATACGTACGCAGGGGACCCTCGAGTAAATAGATTCGCTGTTGTGCTTGCCTAAAAATACGCCTCTATAGATGCCTATATGCTCGCTGGTGGAGGATTTTATTTAGGAAAAACTATGAGCGTCATAGTTTTTCCGTTTTATAATAAATAGATATTTTAATATTTTATTTCTATTTTGTTGCAGATTTATACATCTAAGATGGCTTCTAAAAAAAGGAAGATCGTTGATGAAAGACGGATTTTTAATGAAGCGTGGACAAATTTATATTTTTTTATCGAATTTAAAGAAAAACCATTGTGCTTAATCTGTCAAAAGAGTATTTCCGTACTAAAGGAATATAACCTGAAGCGACATTATGATATTGAGCACAAAACTAAATTTGGGTGTCTTGAAGGGGAATCTCGAAAAAACAAAATTAATAACTTGAAACTGTCACTCCAAAATCAGCAGAACACCTTTAAACTTGTGACAAACCAAAGCGAATCAACTGTTCGTGCCAGCTACAAAGTAGCAGAGATATTAGCAAAGCATAGTCGCCCATTTACCGACAGTGAACTTGTAAAAGAGTGTGTCTTAGCTATCGCGGAGGAAGTACGCCCGGAACAGAAAAAAATGTTCTTCAGTAATAGAAACATTCTAAAATCTATAATACTTATATACTGGCATCCAAATCATTATCATTATCCATATTTGTATTTTTTCATAAATCGATAAGTCATTTAAATGCCGCTTTTGCTTTGCTAGGTTGGATAAAACTGATGCCAGTCGAAGGAGGAGAAGAAAGATTATTCATTATTATTATTAACCAACTGCAATCCATATCGGACCATTCTCCTTTTGAATGCGGATTTGGAAATCTTATTGTTAAATCTGAGCAGTTGGCCTAATGTCCAAAATACTGTTTGAATGTAACGTGTGTAATGCCAAATTTATAGTCGTTGACGTGCGACCCAAAACCTAAACATACCATGGACGTCAGTGTACAGACGGGTCCATTGCGCGGGCAAACGCCAGACTTTTGCTTTGACAGTCCCATAACACAACATTCAAGGTCATAAATGTTTGAAAATTTTTGCAGTGTTTGAGCTTCCCGTGTTCGGCGGAAAACAAAACTTGCATTGTTTGAAAGTCCTTCAATGACCTTCAAACATTTACATTTGTAAGATTAGAGTGAAGTTTGCGCGGTTCACACAATTTGACAACTGGTCTGGAATACGGAAGTCCACGCGTACGCAATATTTGACGTTTGGCGTTTATTGCACGTCGAATAGTAACCAGAATTTGACATAACTGCAAGCAAGTGTCAAAAAATGAGTTCTGACGAGGAAGATGTCGAAGACGTTCTTGCAGTTTTAGCGGTCGTAGAGGCAATTTCGCCAGAGAGGAAACGCCGATTTCAAGTGCGACCGTACCTTCGACCGAGAAATTTTAATCTGTATCAGGAACTGAAAATTGAAGACAGATTTGAGCTAGGAAATTTCTTCCGTGTCTCGGAAACCGATTTCGAAGAGTTGATTTGTTTTATTCGGCCAGATATCCAGAAAAAAACAACGTGGCGAAGCGACGTTATGTCTATAATCATGCAGCATAAATAACTGCGACAAGACTCAACAAGTTATTATAACTCACTTAAACGATTTTAAAAAGAAACAGTATTTCTTATTTATTCTTGATTGTAAATAAAACACTGGGAGGGGGTTAACACATACGCGCCGCAATATAATTTCATCGTTATTATTTTTATATTACGCGCATGTTAGACTACCTAGCAGAAGAGGAGATAAAATGTTTAATTAAAGAGCTTTTTAATTTCAGCTGTATAAACATGCCGAAACAAAAATGTTCTTTTAACGAAGACTTACAAAAAAGGTTTCCCTCATTCAAATGAGGCAAGTCTTGACTCAGAAGTTACTTGTCTTATTTGTGAGTCAAGTATGTCTAAAACCAGCAGAGGCAATAATTTACATTTCGACGATTCTACTTCTTCTTTTTCTTTTCAACAAACTAATGGAAATTTAATTAGCAGTTATTGCAAAATACCGGGTCATACATGGAATTTCTGCAGAAAATGGACATTTCAAAACCAGCAACGCAATTCAAAAACTAAAGTACGGTTTTCACCATCTTGCGTACGAGGATGGGGGAATCCTGCTTTGTTTTCTAAATCTTTAGGATGTTCTAAGACACGTGCAATGGACGCATTAACGCCTTTGGAACATACTAAAGACGATATCAGACCGCATATTAATATTATTACAGCTAATAAAGTTTCATGTTTATTGGACAGTGGTGCTTCAGTGAGTTGTTTTGGGGGGAAAATTTATAATTTCTTTGTTAGTATAGGTTTTGAATTAAAACATTTAAAGTCATTGGTTACCACCGCCGATGGTAAACAACAAAATGTTATTATCACTGTGACCACCCTCTACATCAACACCATTGCCACCACGACTACTCTCTATGCCAACGCCACCACCAGTAATACAAATAAATGCCAAAGAGCATTCAAAAATACACTTTATGAAAATGCCATGATAGCAATAAACGAAATCAGGCAAAGAAAACAAAATGATAAGGTTCTTCAACCATCCCCATTGTCTTCCAATACGATATACGGATCGTACATAGCTTCACGCCTAGAAGATTATAGCCTGCCCTTGCAGCCCATTCAACGAGCCTGTATTGCACGATGTACAATTACAACAAAATAATTAAACAAATTTACCAAATGTTTTTCAACAGCGCAGTGTCGAAAATGTGCAAAAAGTAATGAAAGATGTTATTTTGATTTAAATAATGAAGAATATTGTTCAGGTAGGTCCGAGGATGAATTTATAACCGACCGACCGATGGAAAAACAACCGACTACCGGAGGAAACAAAAAATCCTATTTCAGTTTAATAAGAGGTAGTTGGTTGATTGGAAATTGTATGTAATTTGTTATTCACCAGGTAACTATCCCATGGTAGTAAAGTAGACTCAGGTTCAGTCAAGTTTTGTCAGATCTAGATTCCTTTAGAGTTCAGTGCTGTTGGCAATTATCAACATTTGTCAGATCTAGATTCATTTTATTTACACATGTTTTTTAGTTTCATTTAAAGCAGGCATGGCCAACCCACATTATATTAACCTCAGGCAGCAAGCATTGTTTGCATTAAATTTTTAATATTTTTTATGGCGTATTAAAAACGCAAGAATGTCTTCATCTTCAGATTCAAGTGGAAGTTTTTCCGATTTTTTCAGCACCGCTTGTGAAGCCTTGGAAAACGAACAACATCTTCCTCGTAACACTTGACAGCACACACGTAGTCTACTACGTCTACTAATGTTCAAACAAACGGAGGTGATGAAATGTGGTCAAAACCCGGAAGATCCCATGCCTCCAGAATCATCTGCGAGAGGAGAGCTCTACTGAATCTGGTCTACTACTACTGTAGCAGACGACACCATCCAATCTGACGTACAAGATACAATGGGGAAATCGCACATCTGCTATCCACGATATCATATTTACAGACAGAGATAGAGATTATCATAACCTCAATCAGAATCGCGGTGGTGGAATTTTAATTGCAGTCAAAAGTAAATTAATTTCTGATCAAAAATAGGATGGGGCTCTGATGGGAACTATTTAACTTTCAGGTAAAAATTCACAAACACACTTTGCATATCCCACCTCATTGTCATACATAAACATAAACAAAGCATCACAGACAATAGTAATGACAGTTTCATTATGATAGGAGACTATAACCTACCTCACTTACTTTGATTAGCAATAAATGACAACTGTGATTATATGTACAATTGAAGAAGGAGCTAAAAATCTAGATCCTACCGCCCAAAAGACAATTAACATTGGTGTTAGAAGTGGGATTTATATCAACCAAAATCATCCATTACCTGAAGATCTAAAGCCGAGTTCACATCCTAAAATCAGTGGACTCCAGCTGGACTTTAAATAACAGCAGACGTTTTCAAGAGGACTATAACTACACGCTGCAGCCCTTAAATCATCATCAAGCCTGAACTGCAAGGACCTGTAACGAGAACTACCTAGGAGGTAACTACCCGATCACCTCAACAAGGAAAAAGCCTCTTGAGAATGCAATCAACCATCCAACTGTAAGTTATGTCACTATTGAAAAGTACAATAGATTGTGTCCGCAGACACCAAAAACATCTAAATCCAACTGATTAAATTTAACATCAGTCAACATCAGAAGAAAGAAAATCTCTCGAATAATAATTGTGATTGTTGAAAAATATTGTTGATAAAACTCAAGATTATATAAACTTAAATTAAAATCTTTATTAACTTTATTTTCAAAAGAAATTAACCAAAAAAAAATAGAAGTCGACTCTGCTGTAAAAGGAAGAGAAGCTATTTTTATCTATATTGATGAAATTAATTACCCCATCGGATGGAAATAGGGATAACTAACACCGCTGTGGAAGAGCAATTCAACTGGTTCAAGAAAACCAAAAGCAACTCTTATTATTTTTGATTATATCACAAATAATTGATAGGGCACAAATGGCATGTTCTAATAAAGTAGGTAATAGAAAACTTTGATCAAATAAAAGAATTCCTAGCACTCTAAGGGCACGGATGCCTACAAATCTTAACATGCATTTCAAATTTCACTTGAAGAAGAAAGGTAGTGGAGAATAGTCATTGACTGCAGGAAATTAAGTAACGTTACAATTGGAGAAGCATACCCCTTGCCTAACATAAATGAAATATTAGATCAGACTAACTAACTAACTAACCATCACAGAGAGGACGCCACCATAGGCAGAGAGGACGGACCGCCAAACAACTCGGTCTTGGCACACACTCTTTGCCTCACTCACATTCATACATCGTCTCATACATACTCTTCTATTACTCATCATGAAACCGTTACCACCTCTGTAGCGTCGCGGGGTAGCAACACAGTGGAGGGGGCCTACACTGCTCAGGGTAAAAGTCTTCAACTCTGGTTGCCAAGAGGGATGCTTGGAAGCTCGTTTCAGTGAAGTATACCTCCATAGTTTATACGCATTGTTCACTTTTCTGCAGATTAAACATCATCATGAAACCGTTACCACCTCTGTAGCGTCGCGGGGTAGCAACACAGTGGAGGGGGCCTACACTGCTCAGGGTAAAAGTCTTCAACTCTGGTTGCCAAGAGGGATGCTTGGAAGCTCGTTTCAGTGAAGTATACCTCCATAGTTTATACGCATTGTTCACTTTTCTGCAGATTAAACATCATCATGAAACCGTTACCACCTCTGTAGCGTCGCGGGGTAGCAACACAGTGGAGGGGGCCTACACTGCTCAGGGTAAAAGTCTTCAACTCTGGTTGCCAAGAGGGATGCTTGGAAGCTCGTTTCAGTGAAGTATACCTCCATAGTTTATACGCATTGTTCACTTTTCTGCAGATTAAACATCATCATGAAACCGTTACCACCTCTGTAGCGTCGCGGGGTAGCAACACAGTGGAGGGGGCCTACACTGCTCAGGGTAAAAGTCTTCAACTCTGGTTGCCAAGAGGGATGCTTGGAAGCTCGTTTCAGTGAAGTATACCTCCATAGTTTATACGCATTGTTCACTTTTCTGCAGATTAAACATCATCATGAAACCGTTACCACCTCTGTAGCGTCGCGGGGTAGCAACACAGTGGAGGGGGCCTACACTGCTCAGGGTAAAAGTCTTCAACTCTGGTTGCCAAGAGGGATGCTTGGAAGCTCGTTTCAGTGAAGTATACCTCCATAGTTTATACGCATTGTTCACTTTTCTGCAGATTAAATAAGTTTATCGTTTGGTAACTTTATCTATCTGTATGCATACATATGATTAAGGTATAGGTATGCAGACCATATAATTAATAGCGCACTATTTTTCAGATTTAACACCTTAAATGAGAACCAAAGGGATCTTGGGCAGTTACAAGGACAATGGAAAATGCTGAAATTGGCGTGTGAGGCCAATTTGAGCCAATACAGGAGGGAGCTGTCGGCAACAGGTGGAGGGCCCAAACCACCAAGTCCTTCGCAGGAGTATTCGCAGTAGTTTAATAATATTAAAATATTGATGGTTCTATCTAACTTGGGTAAAGATAGAATAAAAGTGTGTGAGTTATATTGGTAATGGTGTTTTATTATTTCAGATGAATCCTACACAAACACACTCAAAGCTGCCACCCGCCACACTCTGCTCCCAAGAAGAAGTTGTCTTTTGAGGTACTATTCCTAAACCTACTTAAATGATTATTGTTTTGAGTGCAATATTTAAAGCAGTAACCTTTCAGTTGTTTATATCAACAGAACACACCGTCGTGCACTAAAAGTTTTACTACCAATGCTTCGGAGAGACGTTAAGAAGAAGACCAAGTTCAGACTGAGGTACGTTTGCTTTACTGTTCCTTAAAATAAGCTCAAATAGTGTTGTTATTTTCCTATTCAATGTTGATACACATAATATATGTAAGGGTGTACTTTTCATTTTTCCAGTGATGCCGATGTATCACCACCATCACCACTCGTAATTCCGTCCTCTTCTTCCTCGACTTCAATTCACCCAATTAGTCCAGCTAGCCCTTCCACCACACCCGCCCCACCGGTAACCACTACACCTTTACAGATGTCACGTTTATACATTAATCTTGATAGACCACCATATATAACGCACGTAACTAAAATTTCAAAGGATGGAAAACAATACAATTTATATGAAGTGGATTTTGGACACTTTATGTTCAAAAATAAAATCCACTCTGTTTGGAATGGAGTCAAGTCGGTTGGCCGCATCCGTCTGTCTTTCTATTGAATTCAAGACAGCGGCTGAGGCAATAGCTTTATCAAATCCGACATTACCAAAAAAAACTCACATAACTATACATACACATTAGCGATGTGTCAGTTCAGCTGGAATGGGCTCATGTGATCCGCTCCTTTGCGGGAAGCGGTTCCTACTCCCACTCCTTTTTCAAATCGACTACTCCCAGAGAACCCGGCCCAGTCCCAGTACTCTCCGCATCCAAATAAATCCGGCGGTAATCCGGCGGTCCGAGCAACTCAACGCCGAAGCGCGAAAACCGCACTCGAATACAAGTCCCGGGTTCCTTTAAACCCAAGCGCCTTGTTCCTTGTTCCAAGCTACGTGAATCGCGACACAATCCATTCATTCCGCCCACTCCCGGACTCGCGCTAACTACGACACATTCCTGACTCACCCCGTGGCCGCCGGCTTGCTCCGCGATCCACCGTCCGGCGTCACTCACCATTCCACTCATGAGTCGCGGGTTCATTCGATCGCTGTTCGTTGATCGACACACACGTGCGTGACCGCTTCGGCTAGACACGGAGTGGTTTTTATTAGAGCGTCTTATCTGGTATCGTTAATCAACGGGTGACGTGCATTATAAAATAATAGTTTATAGTAAAGCATTACAGCTTATTAATTTTACTTATTTAAATTCTCAATAAAAGACCGTGCAATGTAGATACATTGAATGTACCTACATTGCACGGGTGACGGGTCCTTGTGCTCGTACGGGTCTTGTCCGACTCCGGGGTTCTGAGTTCTCGTGTGGGTTCTACGAGTAGGTCCTGGTTCCGAGTTCTTTGAACCCGTGCGTCCTGTTTCGGTGCGCCGCAACAATACCCAGTGCCCAGTCCGCACCTAAGAACTCGGACCCGGGACCTGCTCCTAGAACTCATGTACTTTTAAAAGGAAGCAAGTCTCGGAGGCTTCCGGAAAAATGCAGAACTTACCCACCTCTAATACACATCAGGGGGCCTAGTCCCTATCTTTTACGTTTACTAACAGCCTGTTTGCTTAACTTGGTAGTTTGAGCAAAGTTGTCGCAACTTGCTAAAAATGGTAGTCAGTATCTTTTCTGTTAACAATTGGTTTATTTTAGCGTCGGTCAGTTAGGGCAACGTGAAACTCTATGCAAAATGTAAATTGTCTATGAATTATTTCTGACAGATTGTCACAGATTCCCACATATTCAACGGCTTTCGCTTTTCAAGTATAAGGTTAACCTATTTTGAAAGAAACAACGATGACCGTAAGTTATGTAATCATTTATTACTTTTGTTTTGTATTTGTTTACATTAATAAATATATTTTGTAAGATATCGTGAGCTTTCCAAATAGGAATATAAAAGGACGTTATAACCTCAAATTCACTTTGTACGCAACAAACTCGAATGGGTAATGCCGCTTCACTTTAAATATGCATACATTTTGAAAAGTAAACTACTTTAACATAATTACCTGAGAAACCATCGGTTTCAGTCGTGATAAACGGAAAAAATTGCATTAAAAATACGATTTTCATTCCAAGTTAAAAATTGACCTTTTGACATTTGCGTAGTTTCGTTTCAAACTAAATATGCACGAATTACTTAATTTACCTAATCTAGGAACCTAATAATCTATTTTGTGTACGTAAATAGTTGTTTTCTTGTAGAAATTGTTGAAATTAAGTGTTATTTAATGTGTAATAATAATTATTTTACAGACCATTAAAAAAAGGGCGTCAAACGCGCAAATAAACTACTTGGTGGACTGGCTCAGTGACAGGCCGGCAATGGCTTCAGGAAGGTTTGAGGGGATGGATGGACGCATCCGCAACCAAAAAGAGTGGACCGATTTGGCCGAGAGGCTTAACTCCCTCGGGTTTGGATGCAGCAAGTCTTGGGACAAGTGGCAGCATGTTTGTACATGTTATAATAATGGATACGTTACTCTAAATACTTTATTTCACCGGTATCTGAATACCTACTAGTTTCACCATTTATCAATTGTTTCAGACATGGAGGGACCTCAAGACGAATACGAAGAGGAACGCATCCAAGATTCGAGTGGAGATGGGGAAAACTGGGGGTGGAACTTGTCCAGTTCCACCTCTTACCCCACTAGAGGACAAAGTGATGGCCATAATTGGGAAAGGGCTCATTGACGGAACATGTGGAGGGCAAACGGAGATTGAGATTGTATGTTTCAGATCATATTCATGCACAAATATATTTTAATATGGATGGTGAAAACCTAATAGGCAATTTGTTATTTGTTTGCAGATAGAAACCTTGGAAAATGCCGAGGTTCGCTGTGCCACACCTGAGCCAGTTGAGATTCCCCCGGTAACTCCTGGGCCATCTGGCATGAAGAGAATGGCCACACCCACCTGCGATAGAGGACTGTGTAAGTACTTACACTGGAATATCTTGGTGTGTATGGTAGAATGATGCCATGAAACGAGTAAGGGTGGGCATACATTAAGACATCGGTCATGCAGCATGCTCAGCTAGTTTAGTTTTTGTATTGTATGGAAGTGTACAGAGCAACATACACTGAGACGCAGATGTGTGCAGACATGTGTGAGCTCGGCTTTGCGTCAAGTTGCGGCCGGGACGCAGATTCTGCGAGACGTGTCAGCATGTGGGTAAAGTATTTTGTAATATAATATAAGTAGATAATTTTATTGTATGTTGGGCAATATAAAGTAATTTTTTTATCCGAATAAGAGACCCAACTGCTCCAAACCATATGGAGCCAGTGAGACTATGGCATCCCCAATTTTGGTATGTTGTGAGGTTGAGGGGAAGGAAATGTAGAAAATCTATCTGGCTATTCAGATCTAGTTTCAATTCTGAATGGTGGTCTTACTGAGTGCGATACTGAGAGTATTTTCCACTCAGAAATAATATTTTCAATCAAAAGCATCAAGGGTTTAATTATTTGTCCATACCATAGGTTCTCAACCTTATTTTGAGAATATGTTTTTTTATAGTGCCCCCCTACTGTTTTTACTACCATCTGTTGTCGCGAATCCGAAACAGCTATTGTCACGATTATATTCAACACAACGGGGGAGGGCGTAATGGGATGGGATGGATTTAAAAACAAACAAAAAATTTACCTGCCCACGCCACACTATACCATCTCAACGCCCCCTAGATTTCTCAAAAAATATATTATTATAAATTACATAAAAATATTTCACTTTCAGTTAAGGAGAGAGCCATCTCTCTCGATGATCGGTTCTTGATTGCCGAGCAAAAGAAGCTCCTTCATCAAGAGAAGGAGTTTTCTATCAGGGAAAGGGAGCTTCTTCTCAAAGAGGAATGCATTGCTATCAAGAAAAAGGAGCTTGTTCTTAAAGAGAAGGAGCTTCAGCTCAAAGTGGAGGATAAGGAGGAAGACAAACTCTTCAAAAACAAGATTTTGTCTGTGATGGATAGAATTGAAGAGCTGTTGAAACGGAAATGTAAGTATATTTTTATTTTTATGTGCCAATGGGGTTTTTACATTGGATTGCAAAAAATTTCGTATATATCAGTAGTTTACGATAGGATAAAATTAAAATAACAATACACTGAAATTATGCATTAGAATTGATTTATTTACTAGCTGGGTTATATTTTAGCAACGTAAAACATCTACGAGTTTCTAGAGAATGGTAGTTAGTCATACCTAGAATAAATCTCGATGGATATAAATATGGTATGGATATGTTCCATAGAGGCGTAAAAATAAAAAACTTAGGAATTTTTTATGAACTCTTTCAATGTTTAAAATATAGGATGCTTCAAATGGGGCCCAAAGCCCAGCAGTTTATATGCTCTGTTGCATAAGTCATTTGTGTGCTGGTGGAATGTCATTTGCTGTCAAAAGTAACCCCTAGATGCCCTAGATCTTTTATTTGATTAAAGCAATTAGTCAATTGAATATTCAAATATGATCGTCTGTTTTGCCCTTGTGAAAGAGACTACATTGCATTTAGGTGCACTGAAGCTTAAGCAAGCTTACAAGCATAAAAACAAAAATAAAAAATTAACCATTAGATATTATAATGGCGACATATAAATTACAAAAATTACAATTTTCAGTCAGAAACCTCCAAAGATTATAATTTATTGTGGTAAGTAAACATAGTAGCAAAAACAGATAATTGAAGTTCAAATGCCAGAACCAGAGCAGAGGAAGTGAGTATTGAAGATGATTTTAGGGAGATGGTTAGAAATAATTATATTTGGTGATTGAGAGTCTCAACAAGCTGACGTTGAGTTATCCGACCTTGCTGGAGTTCGTTGGGTTGATCGCCAATATTAACCACTTCTCTAATATCATCTTCAATAATCAAATCCCCTGGTTCTGGCATCTGAGCTGCAATGGCAATATTGTGAAGAATAGTACATGCATTGATTATCTTCACTGCCATTTCTGGCGTATAATGTAAAACACGATGTCTTAGGAGACAGCGCCATCTCGCTTTCAAAATTCCAAAACAGCGTTCTATGCAATTTCGAACCCTGCATTGCATTTTTGTGTAATTTTCCTCCGGTGATCCCGGTACTGCATTTAAGATGGGAGTCATCATATATGGCCGTAACGGAAATGCTGAATCCCCTGAAATACAATATTATATGAACATAATACACACATTTAAATTTTAGTTTAATTTTCTGTATTGTAACTACGAGGGCTGTCTGTAAAATAAGGTCTCCAAGGTGCTGCACCAGAGACCAAAGAACAATCCCAGTGGCGTCATTCAGATTACAATAAATAATTACAATAAAACATAGTAACAAATCACTAAAAACATAAAAGAAGTTTACCTAAAAGCCAGAAAGTTTCTCGATTATTTTCTTCTTCTAAGTGTGGTTTGATGGCCATCATTTGCCATACATGGGCATCGTGGGATGCACCTCCGTACTTCGCACATATAGCTATTATTTTTAAATTGGAGTCGCAGATCTGCGGGAGGAAAATGTTTACGTACGATATATTCATTATAGCTATATAATATGATCAACTTATTTATAAATATTTCAATAAATAAAATATTTATTTACCATGAGAGCATTCATTGAGTGGTAACCTTTTCGGTTGAAAAATATCTCTTCATGGACTTTCGGCTTTACTATAGCTATATGTGTCCCGTCGATACATCCAATTACCCCCGGAAACTGATATTTCTCATGAAATCTGAAATATATACAATTCATCATCATTAAAAATATCTCTTCATGGACTTTCGGCTTTACTATAGCTATATGTGTCCCGTCGATACATCCAATTACCCCCGGAAACTGATATTTCTCATGAAATCTGAAATACCTATATACAATTTATCATCATTAAAATAGACATAGGTATTGAACTATCAATGTAGTTTTTAGAATTCAGTTTTCTTTTGGTTTTAGGACAACAACAAGCTGAGAGCGGCGTTTGCTGAGCGGGAAGGGACCCATTAGCTTGAAAACAAAGCTACCTACAACACGGCCAGACATACATAATGACGTATGAAGCGTACAAGCGTGAGTTATTATTATTTATTAAGTTCAATTAAATAGTACTTTTCATTATCGTTAAAATTAACCTTTTCTACTTCTACCAATGTAACACTAGTGGTTCTGTGAACAGCAACTTGAACAGAGACATTCTGGCAGTTTTCTAGCTTTTTACCATTCGATACCCAATACCCACCCATTGCAGCAAAGGTATTTTTATAAGGCTTTTAATTATTGTTACAATAACTAACAAAAAACTAACTAACCATCACGCCGTTTCTCCGCAGGGGTAGGCAGAAAGGACGGACCGCCAAACAACTCTATCTTCATGTTGGCTTCTCTGCTGCTGAGGAACGTGACTGTTATTCTAGAAGCGATGGACACTACTCACTGACTTGCGCTGCCTAGAAAGCTGCGCTTAAAGATGTTCATGACAGGCCGCTTCGACGTGTTGATTTTGCTGTTTTTTTATTATTTTATTTAAACTGTAAATTTTATAACTTATTGTATGTATGTAAACTGTACAACGTTTTGCCTAGGTTTTTAGTGCCGAATCTCTATGTGAACGATGTTTTTTTTGTAAAATTGCCTTCACTTAAGAGCTCTACGCGCCTCTTCTTGTTCTATATATTATCCAATCATCCCTTATAATTCCATCCTATATAATTCACCTATATAATTATACATTATCCAATCATCCCTTTTATTATATTTTAGATTCAGTAAATTACAAAGTTCACATTGGGTTAAAAGGCTTTTCCTAGTAGCGTCGAGTCATAAATAAATTTGCAAGTTATTTAAAAACGACAAGAGATCTTTTAATTTATTTTTACCTTGCCTACATTTATTCTATCAATGACAACGATAGTTGTCTTGAATCGAGTCTGTGAACGAACTGTGAACACGAGACCCTGCCGATCGAGCTAGCTGGGGAGGCTTGTGTATAAAGTTGGTTTTGTAAGTATTCAAATTATATATTGTGTTGTTATTCATTATTAAATTGCCTGTAAATCAGTAATGAGGCGGTTCGATTTTCAGTTACATTACAGTGTAAGAAAGATAGAGCGCATGCTAAATGAATTAGAACCGAAGGGTACTAAGTCAGTGGTAAGTATGTATTATAATTTAGGATATCCTGTCGTCTGAATATGTCTTAATCCTCGGGTAAACAAGATAAGGTAACAATAAAATATAATAAATCAAGACAAACCCTCCTTTAACGGAACTCCTCTCTTCCTGAGTACTTGGGAATTTTATGTGGCGGTTCATAATTTGATTTAATGCTGACACAATCGCATTCATATGTCGGCTTACTGATTTTTGGGACAGGGATGAATGGAAATCGTTTCCCACCACTTTCTGGTAGGAGACGAGAGTGTTGTTAAAACCTTAAAAGTAAATAATATATTAGAAGTATGTATGTGTGATGAGCAATTCATGTGCTGTTAGATTGGGGATTTGCAAATATTCTGAAAAAAGGGGATGAAATAATGTTGTATTCACTTTCAGTTCCAATGGCACTCCGGTTTTTCTCCTACGTGCGGGTATTATTGGCCTCAGCTCCTCAACTAATGCCATAATGCAGTCTGTAATTGCCTATAAATAACGATGGAGGTATATTTAAAGGATTCGACTGGTCCCTCAGCTGCCGTCTTCGGACACTCTCTTCCCTCAGTTCTTCTCTGAGCAAGGCCCTGTTGATATATGCCAGGCGGAGATACATAATGTCTGTGGCAAACGTACCTACATAAATACACAAATTATCAATTAGATTGCAACAGACACTTACCTATTTGGTACATATTATTATAGCAAACATATAAGAAGCAACTATTTACGCCGTGAGAGGTAAAATTTGTCTTCTGACACTCTCTTCCCTCAGTTCTTCTCTGAGCAAGGCCCTGTTGATATATGCCAGGCGGAGATACATAATGTCTGTGGCAAACGTACCTACATAAATACACAAATTATCAATTAGATTGCAACAGACACTTACCTATTTGGTACATATTATTATAGCAAACTTATAAGAAGCAACTATTTACGCCGTGAGAGGTAAAATTTGCATCAAAAATCTAGTTAAAATTTCCTCAATAAAACCATCTCTTCGCTGCATTTGACGTTTTCGAAAGTTTCGTACAAATTACTTAAATAACTCAAACTAAGAACCTAACAACCTATTTTTGAATATAAATGGTTGTTTCTTATAGTAATTGTTGAAACGAAGTGTATTTTTCATAATATGTGCCTAAAAGTTCGGAGGTTAGGTAAATATTTTAGTTGACGTATCTTTTAATTCACAGTACATTATATCACTAACCTTCTAAAGAACAAAATTCCAATTAATCAACTTTGAAGTATGTCTTTCGGCAATGTTACACAGCTAAACGTTCCGTCTGTTATCTAATCGGTAGGTCGATCGACCCCGTTGGCTAAACGTCAAATTTAACGTAAATAATTAACAAAGTTGACTTACGGACTACCAAAATCAACGACAACTGTCAAAATACAGGGGCGTTAACAGGCGTCGCCTGTTAGCAAAACAGTAAATTTAAAATCTGTTAAGATCTGTTAAGTTAACAAAAATTCCGGATTACGACTTGATAGAGACTACCAAAATTAGCGAAACTGTCAAAATTCGTGTTAGTGACGTAACTAATGCGCTAACAGACGTTAATAAAAGATAGGGACTAGGCCCCCAGGTTACAAAGCTAGGAGTTACAAAAGGGATTCCACCGCACTACTGATCGATAGAGGACATCTTGGAGAATGTTAATGTTCTCTAGAGTTTTGGAAAAGTTATTAAAGCACATCCACTAAATTATAGATTTAAATGGAGACCTCCCAATCTGTCGTCCTAACTTTTAATTCTTCTACAGAATAAAAGGGCTACGAGCGAGCAGTCGGAGCTGCTGGTGTCATGGGTCGCCGACAGGCCTTCCATGGCATCAGGAAGACGTGAGAGGCTGGAGGGACATATAGCCAGCAAGAGGAAGTGTGATGAGTTGGCCCAAACCCTGAACGCCATCAGGTTTGGAGCCCAGAAACCGGGAGAAAAATGGCAGCAAGTATGTACATAATATAAAAATACTTTATTGAAACTGAAACAAACACCCTTCTCAAAATAATCTTATTTTATCGGTTTCTGAATATTGTTTGACCATTTATCAATTGTTTCAGACTTGGCGGGACCTTAAGGGGAATACAAAAAAAAAGGCATCGAGTGGAGTTAGGCCGAACTGGGGGCGGAATTGAGAGGATCCCGCCGCTAACTCCACTCGGTGAGAAGATTTTGGCCATCATCGGGCCAGAACCAATTGAACGGATTTCTTCGATAGAAGAGACGATACCTTTGATGATTGTAGGTTTCAGATTATTACTTTCTTGCAGAATGAAATTGAAATTGAGGTCCTTCCTCAATCCCCTGGGTCGGATGAGGAAGGTTTGTCCGCGATGCCTGGGTCGGTGCTGACAGACGTTTTGACGTTTTTTAACGCCTGGACTGTCCGGCTTGAAAAGAAAGGCCTCCGACAAAGGACTTTGTAAGTCAGCCGAGAATATTGCTGCTGTAGCCGAAAGTGTTGAAAAAAACCCAGGTTTGTTCATTCCTCGTCGTTCTTTGGAATTAGGCATTCCACAAACGTCATTACACCGTATTTTGAATAAAAATTTGGGTCTTAAGGCTTATAAAGTTCAGTTAACACAAGAACTCAAGCCGGCCGATCATCAACGTCATGTCTTTGCTGATTGGGTCCTTGAAATGCATGAAAATGATCCGGAATTCCATCGAAAAATCATCTTGAGTGATGAGGCCCATTTCCACCTCGGTGGTTTCGTCAACAAGCAAAATTGTCGCATCTGGGGCTCAGAAAACCCAAGAGTTATTGTTGAAAAGCCTCTCTATCCTCAACGTGTGACTGTTTGGTGTGGTTTATGGTCCGGCGGAGTCATTGGACCTTACTTTTTCGAAAATGAGGCTGAAGCAACAGTTACGGTGAATGGATTGCGCTATCAAGAGATGATTAATAATTTTTTATGGCCGGAATTGGATGGTATTCATCTGGACAACGTTTACTTTCAACAAGACGGCGCTACGTGCCATACAAGCAACGAAACCATTGATCTTTTACGGGAAAAGTTTCCGTACCGTGTTATCTCTCGAAGAGGTGATTACAATTGGCCACCGAGATCTTGTGATTTAACACCTTGCGACTTCTTCCTTTGGGGCCACGTGAAAGAGAAGGTCTACGCCAAGAGCCCAGCGTCGATTCAAGACCTCAAAGATGGAATTTGTGAGGCTATCGAGGACATAGGGTAGCCACTTTGCGATTTGGTTATGGAAAATTTCATGAAAAGGATATGGTCCTGTAAGCGTGGTCGTGGTGGTCATTTGCCTGATGTTATTTTCCACTATTAACGGCATACCTTCCTCTTTGTAATGAAAAAAACATCCGATCATTTATATTAAAAATGGCATTTTTCTTTGAATATCAAAATAACACCTCTTATTGGAAAACCCTATACTTACAATGAAATATCTTAGGGTGAATGGGAATAATGTTATGAAAAAACTGACTAACCATCACGCCGTTTCACCGCACGGGTAGGCAGAGAGGACGGACCGTCAAACAACTCGGCCTTGGCACACATTCATACATCGTCTCATATAATACTCTTCTATTATTCTGACTCTTGACATGGCCTGGGGGCTTACTCTCTAACTCTCGTAACCGCCAATACTAACAATAGACACACTCGTATTTTGACAGATGTTTGTCAGTTTCGCAAACTTGACACTCTTTATCAGTCGGAAGCCCGAAAGTCACAAACTAAAAATGTATGTGTTTGCTTCTCACAGCGACGCCCGGTTAGTGAAACTCAGTCGTATAAATTTGGTGTTTCTCAAGCTGGATCGGAGGAGCTCCGTTTTATGAAACCAAAGACATTTCGTCTAACCACACATTTCTATAAATTAATATACTTATTCGAATTTCTTGTTAAAAGGTAAGTAATATGATTTATTTATTAATTATTATCGTAATTACTCTTCGTTTTAGCAATTCCTACAACTGACAACTATGTAATTGCACAAAACAGGTTCTTAGTTTGGGTTATGTAAGTGTTTTGTGCGTATTTCGATCGAAGCGAAACTTTGGCAAACATCGAAGGGCAAAGGGATACTTTATCTAGTTTATTAAGAAAATTAGAATTTGAATGCTATGTACCAAATGGGTACGGGTCTGTTGCAATCTTTCTTATTATACGATACGATACGATACGTAATTACACCTCGTTATACTATGTAATTGCACAAAACAGGTTCTTAGTTTGGGCTATGTAAGTGTTTTGTGCGTATTTCGATCGAAGCGAAACTTTGGCAAACATCGAAGGGCAAAGGGATACTTTATCTAGTTTATTAAGAAAATTAGAATTTGAATGCTATGTACCAAATGGGTACGGGTCTGTTGCAATCTTTCTTATTATACGATACGATACGATACGTAATTACACCTCGTTATACTATGTAATTGCACAAAACAGGTTCTTAGTTTGGGTTATGTAAGTGTTTTGTGCGTATTTCGATCGAAGCGAAACTTTGGCAAACATCGAAGGGCAAAGGGATACTTTATCTAGTTTATTAAGAAAATTAGAATTTGAATGCTATGTACCAAATGGGTACGGGTCTGTTGCAATCTTTCTTATTATACGATACGATACGATACGTAATTACACCTCGTTATACTATGTAATTGCACAAAACAAGTTCTTAGTTTGGGCTATGTAAGTGTTTTGTGCGTATTTCGATCGAAGCGAAACTTTGGCAAACATCGAAGGGCAAAGGGATACTTTATCTAGTTTATTAAGAAAATTAGAATTTGAATGCTATGTACCAAATGGGTACGGGTCTGTTGCAATCTTTCTTATTATACGATACGATACGATACGTAATTACACCTCGTTATACTATGTAATTGCACAAAACAGGTTCTTAGTTTGGGTTATGTAAGTGTTTTGTGCGTATTTCGATCGAAGCGAAACTTTGGCAAACATCGAAGGGCAAAGGGATACTTTATCTAGTTTATTAAGAAAATTAGAATTTGAATGCTATGTGCCAAATGGGTACGGGTCTGTTGCAATCTTTCTTATTCATAATTTATTTGTTATACTTCAGCCACAATGGACTGCAATTTGTTTTGCGAATTTTTCGCGAAGACGAGAACAGGGTAGAGGCAGCCCGAAGAAGACAGTTGAGGGATCTGTCAAACCCCATGAGCATTCCGGAAACATTATTTATTGCTCACTACCGCCTGTCGCAGGACCTCTTCAAAGCGTTGTGTGACGAGTTGAGGCTGTACCTAGGAGAACAACCGGAGTGCCCTTGGAACTTAGTGAATACAACATTATTTATTTTATCATTTTTTCTTTCAATGTGAAACCCCAATCCTGAAAATTAACAGCATATTCCAAGTATCTGCTTCATATGAACAAATATTTTTTTTATGTTTCAGGTTCTAACATTGTCTTTCCTAGCTACAGGGTCATACCAGAAACTTGTGGGAAACGACTTCCACTGTAGCGTTTCACAACAAACGGTTAGCAGACACATGCATGAAATAGTGTCGGCTATAAACCTAATCACGCGTAGGCACGTAAAGTTCCCAGGAACGCAGCAAGAAAGGAATGCTGTGAAACAAGGGTATGTTCTGATTTATTATATTTTGTGGCATATTCAGATGATGGGCTATTATGTAATTATTTTATGTAATATTTCATCTCTGTTGAACTCAAGAACGAGTCGAAAAAGCGACCCGTTCTCAAGTGACAAATGTCAACCGTGTTGGGCGCGCTTTTGGCTTGTTTCCCAACTATGCACCGGTACCGAAGGGATCAATGACTCGGAGTTCCTCGGAGCATCTTCCAATAAAATACCGGTAGAACAAGGATAGCGTTCCCACCCGACGCCTGTGCTCTAAAGATTGCAATCTGTTTGTTAAGTTAGGAGAATCTTTCAAAGGGACCGCCTGTTTCTGCAGAGTCAAGGGTTTTTTCATGTAGGTTTGAATGGAAACCAATGTCACCACCTACTTAGTGCCAACAGGACTGAGTACACAAAAAACTCGCTTGTACCTAGATTACATGAAGTTAGTAATAGATACGCAGATGTGGCGGATCTATTTAACTGCACGGAAGCTAGGTATAAAAAGGCTATTCTATCATATATTTTCAATCAGTATTAATTTTATTTATTCTATAGTATTGTATGTAATTGTAGCGCATTGCGTCATTTCTTAACCAAATGCCACAATTAACTTATATACTCTTTTTTTAAATTATTTCTTATGGCTCCAGTCCACGTTGGGCTAACGCGTTGGCCAGATTTTTGTGATACCGTTCACACGTTGGCGTGTCTCATTCTGCGTTGATCGCTAGACGGAGATGGATGTCAGGGCCGCTGCAATATACTTGTACAGCGCGATGCGATGTATTCTGTATGTAGCCATTAATGAATCTTTTTTTAAAATTCAGTTAGTGGAATATTCATATTATCTGCTATTCTACTCCAAGCATCATTACACTGAATTTTTTTTGGTAGGTGTACTTACAGATTACCACTGTAGAACAGTCCAATAATATTTCAAGAGGTTTAAATAACCCATCAATATTAATATGAATTATCATTATTAGTGTCCGACCGAAACAGGACTTTCCACCGAAACCGAAACTTTCTTAGACATGTTAAAAATCGACTGTTTACTGTTATTTAGCTTATTTTTTACATTTATTCCGACAGTTAAGACGTGTTAAATAAATAAATAAAAAACAATAATCGAAGTATGTGAAAAAATTATATTTATTTATATTACTTCTACAAAACAAATAAAAATAAATAACAAAACGTGTTAACTCAATTTGGGAGGCGGGAACGGGTACCTTTATTGGATAACCGACACACCTGGCAAAGATCACCCCAAGTGGTTCGCTACGTTTGGTGATTAAGCAGGGATGCAATCACCAAGGTTTGTCTAGGTTTAGTGACCAGGACACACTGAAACCCAGATTCCTACCCACCCCTTAAACCATTTTCCTTCCCAGAACTCTCCTTTCCTTTAAAAACCCTCCACACAGCATCCCCAAAGATGGCATAGGCCCTGGGGGAAACTCCTGGGGGAGCTCATGTAAAAAAAAGAACAGTCCAATAATATTTCAAGAGGTTTAAATAACCCATCAATATTGACATGAATTATTATTTTGAATATTGATATTTTTGAAATCGATCCAGTAGTTTTGAGTTTATTCGTTACAAACTACAAAAATACAAATCATTCCTCATTATACAGCACTGACAGCTAGTCAGTACTGTCACTGCGTCAGTAGTCACCGAGACAAAGTAACCGAGACCCGAGATGCCAATATAGCGAAATATAGCTAGTACTTATACCAAGGCATTGTACGTACATATGCGAGCTGCTGACGGAAGTGGCGCCATCTTTTGGCAAATTCTTGAACTAAAACCCGAATTACAAAGGTAGCTTTGCTTGAAATTTCACGAACACGGATGTTATTTGTAACGCGGCGTAAAAGGCGTGACGTCGGACATACAATGAAAGTCGGGTTCTGGAATTCAAAAATCTCAAGACCTTAATTTTCAAATGCGATGTTGCACGTATCGTGACTAACTTCACTTCTATTGTGATCACGTGATTCTTCACTTCGGTTATTATTGTTAGGTACTCATATCTCGTATCAGTGCACTAAATAAAGAAAAAAAACATGATTCAAACCGTATTGTTTGACATCTTGGGTGATAGAATTCGGTATTTAAAATTGAAAGGGACGAGTCAAGATAGTTTTTACGTCCAATTTCAATGTAAACTTACAAATGATGATACTTACAAAGAAAAATGTGACAGTTTTATTAGCGACTTCTCTCGTGGTACAAACACTAACTGGATTGTAAGCAGAACATTTCTAAACAGTTCTCGGCAAGAGTACCGGAAATTATTTCAGTGTCAATTGTCGGATAAAAATAAAAACGCATGGGCTTACGAGAAACTATGGTTGTACTGCGAGTATAAATATAAAGTTTTTAAAATGTACGCGAGTAACTCTTCCAAGATCAATATTGTTGAAAGAGGGATTAAATGTGATAATTACCATTGATTATGACCATTCTCATCGGATCAAAGTTGTCGATGCGTATAATCTATTAAGGTGCAGTGAAGAAACGAAAGTGTTATTCCATCGTTATTTTGACTCGGGGATGACATCCGCGGCCGCTAAAACATACCACGAACTTGTTATTACAGAAAATTGTGATGAAGATTTAGGAGTCCTGCTAGCAAACGCTCAAGTTAACCCTACACACAGACACAGGCAAGTCACACATTTGTATGAAAAATGGAGAAATGAAAAGTATGGAGGCAGAGATCAAGAAAGTATTTGTTCACAGGATCCAATCAAAAGGTACAGAACTACAAGAGCAACACATCTTTTTATAGGTTTTTTAACTCGGTTTGAGTTTAACTCATTCATTTTACGCAATAATTCTTCTCCGTGTTTCTCTTCTCTTCTCTTGTAAGAAAAGTGACAACTGTAATGATATTCCACTAAGATTTTGGCATATTACGGTTACAAATTTTAGTTCCGGAGTTTTATTAATAATATTTGTCGATAGAATGTTTTCAAAGTTCTTTAAGCAATTTCAACGTTATCCGTTTTTCTTAATATTTGCGGATTTAGTATGGTGTAATGATTTTTTACTGAAAAGTATTTTTTAATACGATCTTTTAGGTTAATATTTTTCCAAAAAGTGGTCTAAGCAAGATGTTCTTGATTTTCAGGGATGTTTTCATCATTTATATAAGACGAAAAAAAATTCCGTTGTACTTACTATCTTTAATATTTGTATGGAAATCGTCTGTTATTTTTTTTAATACGCGTATATGTGTTTTGTATACTACCTGTGTATGTTTTTTTTTACATAACTTCATATTTGTTTTATATAATTTCATGTAAAACCATGTTCAACCTAAAACATTCATTTAAATGAAGAGTTCTTTATTAAACCTTTAGTTTATTATACCTAGTCCAAGGTACATGAGGTATGTTCCAAGGTACACGACCATCTTGTACCTTGGACCACTTTTCAAAGGGTCTGGATGGTATTTTTTGTGGTCTATGGTTAGGAATTATGACAAATATACCCATTTTATCTTGTGCGGGAAGGTTGGAACTTTAATTACAGACGGATTAAGTTTCAAAATTCTGATTGTTTCTTGGCAATAAAAAGCAAAAATGAAAAAGTGGTCCAAGGTACAACAGTCTCCCATACTAAGCGTGCGAGCCAACATGCTCGCCAGGAGATTCAACAGGTGCAGTTCTCCGGTGAAGAAGCAAATATTCCAGAGCTACTGCATGAGCTTTCGGCGAACTATGGACAAGATACTCACAAGGCGTCATGAACACACTTCGAGTACAATACAATAACATGGAGAATTCATCTGAAGCCCCCGTAGTAGATTTACGAGTACTAAATATGTGTATATATATATTTCTTTTTAAATCATTTTATCTTTTCTTTTTTATATAGTATGTAAATCCATTTTATGTAATGTTTACTTTTATATGGCTGACAGAGTATTGCACCCACCGCTCTGTTCGGCTGAAATAAATAACTTATTATTGTAGCAGCCGTGCCACCGCTGCTAAATACCTTTGCAGGATGCCGACCCAAAAACCATAAAATCAACACGAGCGGGAATGCGAAGAAAGCTGAAGCCACCCTGGAGGACATTGCCGATTTCTCCGGGACAGTGCAAAATCTGGTGACTTCCCTGCGGGAGCTGAGGACTGGGGGCTATCTCACCAACCCCACCCTGCTGGCCGACATCACCGCCAAGATGCCACGCACCCTGAGGATGGACTGGCTGCTGGAGCTGCGTCACCTGGGCCAGACGACGCAGTAAACGATCATTCAGCTAGCAGCGTTCCTGAGGAGTGTTGCCGGCATGATACCGGTCAGCGGGAAGGTGGATCCCCTGCGGTCCGGCAGAGGGCGCCGGGAGCACGTGCTGGCTAGTGCGGCGGATACGCCATCAGGTGGAGCGGTCAACCGCCCACCACCACCGGCAGGGAAGAAAAAAGTGAACAGTGAAAGTAGAAAAAACAGTGCGTGTGCTCAGTGCGGGGAGCAGCATAAAACCTGTGAGTGCCCTGAGTTTATCTCGAAATCGCTTTCCCTCCGTAGGAAACTGTGCGTGCGGGAAACTTGTGCAGAAAGTGCCTGGAGCCACACCACTCCAAGGATTGTAAAGAGAAAGTGTGGTGTGGTGTGGGTGAGTGCCGTTACCCGCATCATCGTTTGCTCCACCGGGAGAGCAATGTGAATGGTGAAGTGAATATGTGACGCCAAACAACGGACTGCCGCGTGTTGTTGGCGGTAGTGCCGATCGTGTTGCGGGGCCCCACCGGAGTGGAGCGTCATCGTTCGCCTTGTTGGATTCTGGTTCCACCATAACCCTCATCGACGCTGACACTGCGACGCAGATCCGCGCCCATGGCCCGGTCCAACACCTGCGGCTGCATGGAGCGAAGGGATTGTGTACCTCCGACGCCCACTCCCAACGCGTGAAGTTGGTGATCCGGGGCACTGGTCTGGAGACCACATACACCATCACCGCCAACACCGTAGCTGACCTGAGCCTGCCGGAGCAGCGCGTTCCTGGACGATGCGTCACCCCGAAACTCTTGATCGGGCAAGATAATACATATACATTGATGTACGTATGTTCGCAGATGATTTGAAACTTTTTAAAGCAATTCGAAGCCTGGACGACTGTTATATTCTCTCAGCAAACTTGTCAAAATTAATTGAGTTGTGTAGCGTCAACAAGCTATACCTTAATGTTAATAAATACATAATTACGAGATTTTTAAAAATAAAAAATCCAATTTATTTCAATTACACGATCAATAATATTATTCTCGAATCTGTTGCTAAATTAATGATTTAGGTGTTACATTCGACACTAAACTTAGCTTCATATCACACATTGAAAATATCTGAAAGAAGGGTTTAAAAATGTAAGGTTTTGTACTAAGAGTGGCTAAAGATTTTACCAACATTAAAACTTCTTTATACATCACACCTGGCAACACTTAAATACATCAACAGTTGATTATAACAGCTCTGTATTTAATGTCAATATATTGACTAAAACAATCTAGAAACATATCCTGAACTAGAAATAAATAAACAATAAAAAGTTAGTCAAAGTGGCAGTATTTGTGACAGTGGGCAGTGTGATTATCAGCTTTCAATCGTGATTTCGAAATTAAGTTTGAAGTGTCAAAACTGTTGTCATTGTGACATCAGATACAACCATAGACGATATAATATTTATCTCGTCATAGACAATTTACATAAATTAAGATATTATAAGGGGCATTTCTGAACACAATAAAAATAAAACTTTATACCTATTTACCTACGTTACGGATTGAAGATATAGTCGAACGATATGGCTACTACCCGCAGCAACACGGATAAAACAAAAAAGTTCGCAACTATCCCGATTTCCCCCTCTCCTGATGCAGAAACAACGCAGCTGACTTTAGCTGATTTCCGGAAAGGTATGAACGAATTTGAATCCAACATTTACCGAAAACTAGAAGCAGAAAATTTAGAAACAAACAAATCATTGGAGTTCATTAGTTCAAAATATAATGAACGAAAAAATGGAGCTGGCACTAACTAACAACAAAAAATTGAAAGAAAAAATAGAAACAATGGAAAGTACGATGACAAAATTACAAAACCGCATCCATTCGAGATTCATTCCGAGATCACTAATGAGTTATCAGAACAAGGCACTCCTCAAGATTCTGTATCAGGAAGTTCACGTGTCCGATATCGATAAAGTTATCAATTTTATACAAAACAAGAAGAAGCCTGAGTCTGATGAAACAGATAACTTATTTAAAAGTTATGCTCAATTTTTTAAGAACTTGTCACCAAAGAATCAAGTTTATGTTAAATGACAAAGTTATTTGCCGAGATGGAGTTAAAGGATGCGGAAGAAAAAGCTCAAGTAAAGTGTTCACCTGTCTGTTCTGTTTTAAGTAGCAACAGCGACACACAAACGGGCGTCCCTAATCCATTTGCTGAATGAAGTGCAATTGGCATCCATTGGCAGGCTCGATATACGCCAGAAATTGGATTCTGCTTATCGAAAATCGATAAGAGAATTTAACCAACAACTTGATAAAAACAGGCACATTCTATCGCGACTTATCGACTGTGTTAAATTTTGTGGAGCGTTTCAAATTGCACTCCGAGGACACAATGAGTCTTCGGAATCAGGGGATTTACCGGGCTCTGGTGGATTTCGTAGCCGAAATCGACCATTCTATGAAAGAACTCTTGTCGGGAACCAGTGTTTTTATAGAAACATCCAAGGGTGTGCAAAATGATATTTTGGATGCCATCCTGCAAGTGTGTCGGGAACACATAATGAAGCAGGTGACCAAAGTCGATTTCCTTGCCATCCAAGCAGATGAAACCACTGACTGTTCGACAATTCAGCAGTTGGTTGTTATTTTAAGTTAAGTAAGATTTATGAACGTTTCTGGAAGCTAGTGACACCAAAAGATTGCACTGCAAAAGCCATCGCTGCCAAAATATTAAGCGAGTTAACCACCCCAGCTGACCCTCAAGTTCAAGAAGACAATGCAGGACGCCCCCTGCACCCCGCCCTTCACCTTGCCTAGCCATTAATATGCTAGACTCAAAACGCATCCGGGAAGTGACCCCATCAACCTAGAAACACAATCTGGTAATTAACATACTAGACCAATTCAGAACCGACACGTGCAGCCGGCTAACGAACCCTTCAACCCGGGAAGCAGCACGCACCACGATGAACGATGAACCTTTCCACACGGCCCTACACGAGGACCATGCATATAAATGGCTACACCGCCCAAAGCCAATCAATCCATCTTTTGAACCCAAGCACTCAGCTTGCTGTATTACTTTGAGAACTGTACTTTACTTGTTGTTGTATGTTTGTAATAATTGAATAATAAAGGATAAAAATATCCAAAGTGTTTTTACTTTTTAATTTAAAGTGAACAATAAAAGTTAACTGGCGCCCAGTACGTGGGTCGAACATTCGAGGAAGCTGTTAAACTTGGCTGCAGCCAGGACTCCCTAGGTGTTTTTAAATACCTCAAAGCGAAGGACCACACATCAAAGAAATTCGTTAACTGAAATATGCAGAAAATCGCAGCAACATTTATGTAAGTACAGTCTTTCAACTATTCGTCTATCCCATCTGTACGATAGATCCCTTTCCCTACCTTATCCAAAAGGTCAGAGATAAAAATAAAGTTTTTAAATTTTTTTCTTCAATACGTAAAATTTTTTAATACTTTTTAATATGGCACAGCCAAATGAGAGACCCGCTCCCCAATACCCTGAGTCTATTCTTGAGTATAGCGGCTCTCCTAACGATATCAACTTATTTATCAAATCAGCTAGGGGGGTACATAACACGAAACGGCAACACCCCAAGTAATGTTGAAAAAATTATTTCGAGATTACGTGGCAAAGCGCTACAAGTGATCTTAATGAACGATCACGAGAACAATATCGAAAAAATTATAGAAACTTTGAAAATTGAATGTGGCGATAACAAGTCAGTCACATTACTTCAGACCGAACTAATTAACTTTAACCGGGGCAACAGAGATTTTAGAACGCTCATCCATGAAATGAACCAAATTCTCTTTTCTATAAAAATTAAAATTACGGATCAGTATGGGCCAGCGAGTGCTCAGGTCCTAATGGAACCGTACAAAGACACGGCACGTAATAGGTTATTAAATTTATTACCTACCCATATCAAATGTGCGAACCTCACAAAAAATTATGATGCCTTGTGCATCGAAATACGCATGCTGGAGGCGCATGGCGAACTCCAGCATAATAGAACAAAACTCGTCCCGAACTTCTCGCAACCCTCGACAAGTAAATTTAACCCAACTCAGTTTGGACAAAATAATAATTTAAATAGATCATTCGCTAACCCACAACAAAATCAAAATGGTTATAGACCACATTATAACAATTTTAATAATTGTAATAATAATAATAATAATTTCAATAATTGAACAAAAGATTAACCAATCATAGTTTGAGCATCATTCATTTAATATTAATATTTTGTTTTTTTTTTTAAATATTAAATATTTTTTAAATATTTTTATTTTTAAATTGGCTTGTAGATCATTTAGCTTGAATAAAAATGTCTAACACCCGTAATCAGAGTCGATCCTTAAAATTATCTTAAGGAAGGAAGCTTCCTTACTTTAGTAAAGGAAAGAACCGTCCTTACCTTTAACGCTTCTTTGCAGAGTCCACACTGAGGAGCTTCCTTTACTAAGTACGTTCCTTATCTACGTACCTTGTCTACGCCGAAATAAAGGTACGATGTCACACGAAACTTGTCTATGCCCCCCTTCTATTGGAACAACATGCCCCGATTTTTGAGTTTTGTGACAAGTTTTGCTTATCTATTGTGTTCTCCATGGAATTACATAATCTCAAACATCAAACAGTGATCACTGCCCGTGTCGATTGTCGCATTCCTCTAAAATATTTGTAACCGCGGATAAGATGAATTCTCGTTCCAACAATAACTCCTGCCGAGAAGAATTGTTTGAAGGAGTTAATTGCAAAATACCCGGCTGTTTCCAGCATTGAGACTAACCATTCTTTTCTTCGAGAAAAAAAGACAGCGTGGGAGATTTTAACCAACGAATTTAATTCGATTGGAGAAAACCAAAAGGTTTGTACGATATTTTTAAGTTATGCTAACTGTAATCCTAGTTAAATTAAAATGATAAAACATAAGTATGATTGCAATTCTATGCTTGACATAAACGGAGGCATAAAATAAGGGTTTTGTGTGGAGTTATATTTATTTATTACGGTTCCCGAACAAGTCACAGACTACATATTACCATATTATTATTATAATTTTAGCGAACCCAAGCGCAGCTTAGAAAATGTTGGGACAATATGAAGTCGAAGAGAAAGGCCGAGCTCTGTGAAGAAAAAAGAAGCCGGATGAAAACCGGAGGTGGCCGGCTATCACCATGTCACCGCGATACCGAAGAATTTCATCCGGCCGACAGCGTGCTGGACATGGCGACCAACATAGAGCTAAGCTTCTGCAGCGACAGCGATCACATTGTTTGCGACTCTTATGATGGTTAGTGAATGTTATGACAAATACTTTGTGTACTAATTATTCAACTTTGGTTTCAAATGTGTATATTAACTGCTTTAGCAACTTTTTAGATTTTAGTTTAAAAAATTCTGATTCCCCAGATTTGTATTGTTACGATGCACGGAATACGCCCCTACAAAAATCACGCTACACCACTGTAAATGCGAAACGTTCCCCACCAGCCCCCGCGCCCCGCACGCTAGCGGCGCGGCGGCAGGTCGACAACGGGAGCAACGGCATTCCACGGCAGCTACTCTGGTGAGCGCACGCTCTGCCGCGATTCGTTCCGACTTTGTTCTGGAATATTCCAACGGAAACGCAATGGCGAAGTTCGCCTGTAGAGGCCTGTGGGAGCACCCGCTCCGCCTGAATTCTTCTCACCTTGCTGTTCTCGAGACACCAGCCAGCCGTCGTGAGTACCCACACCACTAATTTCCCCTTTTTGCGTGTGTCCCTTCCAATTTACGCGTAATTATGACCGTCCCCAGGGAGACTCGAGGCAGAGAGATTTGTTAGGCCCCATGACCCCTGAAATAGATAGGTTATTAATTCTATCTGTGTTCTAAAATTGACTGTGTAATGTACCACTGTTGTATTCTAAACGGATTCTTTCCAATACACATCATGTTTACTGCAGCTGATTGTTTCATTGCCCTCACCGGCCCGTAGGATTGAGTTTATTTCAGGAATACCACACTTGTGCCTAAGAGATCCTACAACCCTGGTGATGATAGCCTCTATCGCCCTGCTGACTGAATAATTCTGAGCTAGACCGTTGGCAGAATGTAGGCACCTCAGACAGGTGTGCTAACAACATTTACCAATAAACGAGCAGGAAGAATTCATGGAGCTTAAAACTGATCGGACACTAAAATTAAAATTTTCTGAAACAGAGTTAGCACATTTTTGATTTTTGGCTCCACGTAAAAAATGAGTATCCACTGCTGTCAAAGCGAGCTATTGCAATTCTATTACCATTTGCCACGACCTATTTATGCGAATTGGGGTTTTCAACTCTCACTACGATAAAGTCAAAAAAAAAGAGAACGCCTGAGGACGATCGACGAAGAGATTAGTTAGGTGTACCGTGAACATAAAAAGTTTGCGGAACACTGCGCTAGAGTGCTGTCATGCGCCTGAATATGAGTACACTAGGCACCTTGCTTAAGAGTTTGCGGGTGAATCAGAGCATCGTGGGCGGACATGCTGGCTTGCCCGTAAACCGCGACGGGACCGCGACCAAGTGGGTATCCGTCGGGGGGAACGCACTCCTAAACCCCGGTAGCTTCTCCGCAACCCCATCGCTTGTGAACTACGGGATCAACGTAACCGACGCGAACTCTCGGGACGGGCGATTGAACTGCCAATTTCCCCAGAAGCTTTTCTCGTACATGGCGAACACACCCCACATATACGCAGCGGGGCTGGGGGAGATGGGCTCGTTAAAGGCGGATATCAGGCCCCACCTCCTGAAAGTCAAGTTATATAACGCATTCGCCCACGACGCAACCAACCTAATAAATACCTGTCTTGATAGGGTACTTAGGGAAGAACGGCCTCTATGCACTGTATTCCAGCAGTGGGTCGATAAGCGCACGTCCGGCCTGGGGATAGACTGGGCGGAAATCGATATGTTCGCAGACCTTCTCAGTGTTAGGTGGGTGCAGCAGGTCGAAGTGGCTAGAACGGGTGGCGGTGACCTAGATGTGTATGGGCTACCGCGCGCTTTTGAGAGGGAGATAGTATACCAGGCGATGCCCAACCGTATGGCAGACCTACCGGTCGACCACGGAGCCAGGTTCTTTCACGACTCCGCAGTGACGACGGTCGACCAAGCTGTGGCTCCGAGGGCAGTGGCCGAGATGTGCCCGGCACTAAGTTTAGGCCTGTGGTCCAACGCGGCAGAGGTGATGACAGGTATGGGCATGTACCACTACCGGGTGGACGAGGTTACAATACAGTCTAGTAAGGTGACTGGCAGAGAGACACACCCGATGGAGTCACTAGCTAGGATGAGTTACTTAAGGAGAGCAGTAGAGGAGTTCATGACCTTGCTGACCACATCGTCAACCCCCGAGTCTACCCTAATTTCGAACCCCACTGAGCGACGCTAACCATGGGGCGCAGTACCGACGATATCCAGGGTAAACTCAGGAAGGTAGTCAGGGAACTAACCATGATGGCGAGGACGGTGGACGTGAACTGGGATGTAAACAGGTATGTGGACGAAAACCCAATATTCACTGGACTAAGGACCAGCGTGGCGATGTGGTTGTGCCCAGAGAATAGCGACAGGGAATCAAACCTGGCGGGGATGGAAGGGTTGACCATGTACAGCGACGCAGGTAACGCATGGTGGTCCAATAGGGGAGGCTTCTTTGGCCCACTCGAGGACGCACCGGTAGTAGAGCAGACGTTAATGAAGATCGACATGCTGGTGCAAGCCCGCACATCTCCTATAGATGTCTTCCCAACGGAGAAGAGGCAACGGACTTTGCCTTCCGTGTAGGGACGGGCCAGTTTAACTTCATGGCACGGGACAGGGGCTGGGCAGGATCGATCAGCGTCCTGGGGGCGGGCACGCTACCGCATGTACGCCCACACGGTTGGGGGGTAAAGGTACTGTGCAAAAATTGGGAGGAGGACAACGCAAGAACGATCACTGTCCCTGTTAACGTGATTTCGCAGCTAAGAAGCTCGATCTGTGGAGCATCTATGATCACGCTCCTTCCCCCCGGCGTCAGTGGTGACGGCGGGAGACCTAAAGAACCCACTCACGGACTTCAGACCACTAAGGTCCCTCAATCCGGGTAGCAGTAGAGCGAACGTAGCTCCACAAACCCCTTTTGTGGACAAGCCCGACTCCTCCTTAGTACAGGAGCCTACCCCTGGCGTAGCCTCAGGGCCGCCAAAGTCTCCACTGGAGAAGTTGGGGGGAGAGTCGGGCTTAGCCGACAAGAACAAGGATCACGAGAGGCCGATAGACGCGTTATAGGCGAGAAGGACAACATCCCCGCCATGGTGCCCGACTGGGAATTCAACACATACCACATGAACCGCCTAGAAGGGAAGGCCTACAGTGAGTCACATGTCTGCGGATGCGGGATACAAACATCTTGTGTACAAAAATCTTGAATACCTATTACCACGATATTTAGAACAGGACTAAAAACCGCCGCGCATTCCTCCATCACCAAAAGTTGCCGACGATAAGTAGAACAATTTAAAGTACCTATCATTCCGCGTTCGGGTTAGCGAAACCATAAGCATCTCATTTCTATGTATTAATATTACTTAAATAAAATTAAAATGGATTCCCAAACTCCAATTTTAAATTTCGAAAAGAGTGCGGCAGCAGTTATAAAAAAGTTACTTTTAAATAAGGGAATAACAGCCGTTGTGTCCAATATTTTCGGATGATTAATCCGAGTGAAGCTGAGCCTAGCGCCTTGCGCTGCTAAGCTAAGGTATGTTAGAAAAATGCTCCATTTTAGCTGTGTCCAACAACTTGATCGTAGCGCTCGGTGTGTAGCCCCATTTGCTTTCGTACACCAAAAAATGACGTCAAGTTAGGAACTTTACATGTTAAATTAATACCGAAACGTTAATTAATTTTATTTATTATTTATACAGATATTTTATTTTAAATAGTGTAATACATAAACCGACATTTTACATTTTTAAACAAACGTATTTAATATGTTAAAAATAAGGTGTTAATTGACTTACTTTTTTGTTTACGTGCGTTTGAAGTTTGACATTAGAATCAGTTGAAATTTTGTATTCAAAATGGACAAGGCGAAGCGTTCGAAAAATTTTACACCAAACGAAAAAATGAGACTTGTAGACCTAGTTACCTCGTCGCAGGTCATTTTGTCGAAAGCGACAGGTGGCCCAAACTACGCTACGCTTGTAAAATCAAAAGAAGCTGCTTGGAATGACATTGTCCTCGATTTCAACAGTGGTAGTTCATCAAATAAAGCATAGGTAATAAACATTAGATAAATGGTTTACAGACCTGACAAGTGCTAATTATATTCCACATATTATTACAAAAATGACACTCGAATAAGTCAAAACTTTACCTTTCGCTTGCGTAAGTTAAATTATCTTCTACTTGGCTCAAAACATATAAAAAACACGCTTTTGTCATCCTAAAGCGGTTATAAAAATCGCCGTCATTTAATACTTCCATAAAATTTAGGTATATCGGCATCTTGCCGCCGCCTATATAATCCAATATTATCGTCAAGCATATCTGCCCATTCAACCATATTCAATATAGAATTCATATTTCAAATTGAAAAACCAAATAAAAAAGCCGACAAAAGAGTGAACTGATGACAGATAATTACGATAATTAATTGACATTGACAGCTCGATTGTTTTCGCGGATTTTTGTTCGCTCTGTTGTCAGTTTTTATAAGTAGGTCTTCCTTAGCAACTTTAATCCACCCGGCTACCTTCCTTACATTTGAGTGTGGTGGGACGATCATTGTGTTTCGACACAGCGTATTTGGGCATTTGAGCAGGGCTGAGCGGAGATCTCGGCTGAGCATAGGTTGGACACAACGGCTGTAACTCCCAAAAGATCTTTGATCTCCCTACGCAAACATTGCCTGGATTATAATAATTCATTGTCAATTTTAACGAATCAACCCACAGTCACTGCCAATACCAGCGAATCTCTGGCCACCACTCAAATACAACCAGTAATAAATATTACCAATTCTCCTCCGGCTCCAACCAAATCGGCAATTATAACATCGTCAAACGCTCAATTAATTTAGCCAGTTGGAATCTCACATTTGACGGCAAATCTGACGTCAGATTATTTTTAGAGAGTTTCTGAACACAAATTTGCAAGAGGCGGTCAGACTCCGAAATAACTCCCGGTATTGATTTATTAACCAATAATGCCTTGACCTGGTATAGGAAAAGCTTTAATGAAAATTTGTCATGGAAAGATTTGCGTCAAGCACTCATAAATAAGTACGACAACCCTAATCATCAATTAATTCAGAAAGCGAAATTATTCAATTTGACACAGTCGGATGACGAGCTGGCTTCAGACTTTATATTGGAAGCACTCAATATGAACTCCAAATTAAATTCCCCAGTCACAGAATTAGAGCTCCACCAATTGATTTTAAAAGGTTTGTCACAAAAATACCTACAGGTCAAAATTAATGAGCTCCTCTCGCTATGTACGGAAATAGATAATATACTATCAAATCACCCCATCACGTCTTCGTCATCATCTAACGCAACTTCCTTCATTTCTTCTGAAAAGTTGTTCCGAATTACAAAAGTTCAACGGGTAATTTAACTTCCCATCTAAAAGCCAAACATATTTCTGCATTTGCGGAATTAAAAAATGCAGGCCGTGTTGTTGGGTTCTCACCCCCTGAAATCCAAAGTGCTACAGTGCCGAACGCTATTATTTTAGCGCCTGAACAAAGCGTTACACTTATAATGCTCCATCTACTTCATCAGGACCACCAAAACGGCAAAGGCAAATGGATGCGTACATACCAAAAAAGGTGAATGCGGATCAAAAAAGAAGAATCGATAAGGATGTGATGGATTTGTTCATCGATGGCTTCCAGCCTTTTCGCTTGGTGGAAGAAAGGTCATTCAAAAAAATTCGCCCAGTGGATACCAGGCTATACATTGCTTTCGAGAAGGACAATATCTAATAGTACGCTTCCAGAACTATACCATAGCACTCGGTTACGAATGCAAAAAGAGGTAGAAATGGAAGCTCAAACCATTTGTATTACAACAGATATGTGGACTTAAGTAAAACCGATAGTTATACAGCAGTCACAGCACATTACATTACCAAAGAGTTCAAGATGAAGATGGTGTTGTTAGGTTGTTGCCAATTTTTCGGCAACCACACCGCTGAAAATATAGCAGCTGAGGTGAAAAGGATTTGCGTGGAGTGGGGCATTTTCGAAAAAATTAATTTTGCGGTGACGGATAACGCAAGCTCAGTAAAAAGGGCAATTAAAGATGTACTTAAGTGGAAGCATTACGGTTGCTACACACACATTAAATTTAATTGTCCAATCAGCTTTGTCGGCATCGGCAATGGAATCGAGCATCGACAAAATTAAAATAATTGTAAGATTTTTTCGTAAAAGTACGGTTGCGTCGGAAAAATTGACTAAATATCAAATAAATCAAGTGATGAATCCACTAAGAATGAAACAAGAGTTCCCCACACGTTGGAACTCAATATTTTATATGCTCGAAAGATTTGTGCATTTGGAAGAAGCTGTTTGGTCTACGGTGGTGGTTTGTGACAAAAGACTTGCCAGTGATTTCCAATGAAGAGTAGCTCGCACTAAAGCAATTGTCAGCAGTGCTGAAACCCTTTCAAGAGGTTACAAGATCGGATAGTGGCGAAAACTATGTGACCGCCGGTTCCGTCATTATTTTTACCAGATGTCTAACAGAAAGTTTACGTTTATATACAGGTGATGACGAATTGTGTGCAGCTGTTAATGAAGTTGCGATAATGCTGAGTTCCGGATTGGAAGAACGCTTCAGAGGACTAGAAAAGAGCGGCACATTTTCTCTGTGTCTTATACTAGATCCGCGGTATTGCTGAACTGCTATGCACACAAAAAGTAAGCTCATTGATATGGTTAAGACCATGATCGCAAACCAAGATAGGAATCTGACCAACCCCCCCGCGTGCCATAGAGAACAACCGACCAACAATGATAAATATTCACCATGGAGTATCCTCGATGGCATCATGGGTACCCACTCAACTACACCAGGAACACCACTTTCAAAGGCAAAGAAATATATAGATCAGGGTTAATATAAAATTATTGTGGTATGTTTTTATTAATTAAACGGGTATTTTTGTTTCAGGTCCAATATATAAATCAAGATGGCCGAATATAAGGGACAAACTTTAGGAAGAATATTATTACTAAAAGTGGTCAAGGTCGCAAGTCAACAAAGCCATATAAATACCATGAGCAACTAAGTTTTTTGGTAAAAATTATTGACGACAGAAATAACATTGAAAATGTGAATGATGAAGATGATACAACACAAAACGATGAATCTAATATTCCAGAATCTCCACTGCCGACTCATGCAGTGTCGCCCGCTCCTGAATCCCATCATACTGATTTGCTAAAATATATGCCGGCTCCATCACCAGCTTCTCAACATTCGCAAGCTTCGATAACGAATCAATATCGGTCATCATTATCAGGAAGTCGAGGATCCAGAGGACACAAGGAGAATAATAAAGATTCTGTAAGAACAGCTTCATCAGAAGTTATAGATTATTTGATTCGCCAGAATGAGCATCCGGTTGACATATTTTTAGCATCTCTTGCTCCGACATTAAAAGATTTGCACCCTTGTGATTTATTTGATGCTAAATCAGAAATGTTTGCGATTGTTCAAAAGTATGAATCAACTTGGAAGATAATGGAAGCGCCAATACGAGCAAAGACAAGTCTAACGCGATTAACTATGAAACTGTTGTGGTGGAAGATCGTGGAATCCTTTTCAGGAACAGCTGTGTGCCAGGGAGACAGCGGGGGCGGGCTGGTGTTTCCGCTGCAGAACAAGGGCGCGGGTCCCCAGCGATGGTTCCTGCGCGGTGTTCTGGTGTTCTGAGCAACGCGCCCTCGTCTCGCAATCTCAGTGATCCCTGCCTGGCTAACGTTTTTGCTGTATACACAAATATATACAAACATGGAATGTGGCTGACTACACAAATGGATGAAAATCTACCCAGAGGTAAATCTAATTTCCTGAATGTTGAAATTGCAATATATAACCAACTAGCAAGTTCGCAGTATACTTTGCAATGCCACTTAAATAAAGAAATGATTTCTTCCTGCGTGTCCTTTCACGACCGTTCCCATTATTTATATCCCCTTCAATGTATAAAATATACCCATTTTTCAAATGCCTCGCGCGTCACTTATTGCAATCTGAGAGGAATGCTTGTTACGGGCGAAACACGGCCCGGTTTGTAACATTTTGTAACATTATGTTTTTGTGGTATGCAGGTGAGTTTTACAAGGGGGATATGCAGAACACAGGCTAGCCGCGCACTAGGCAGCCAGGCTGCCGCAGCCAATATAACATACGGTGGCTCATTGGAGCCCGCGCACTAGGCAGCCAAGAATTCCTGGCTGCGGCAGCCAATAGATCGCGTACGATTGCACGGCAGCCAGCTGGCTGCACGCAGCCAGAGCATGCAAGGCAGAACCCACAGGCTAGTATGTGGCTGCCTTCAGTCTCCGGGCACTTGTCGTAGCAGCCAGAAGTGTTTTACGCTCCGAAACTAATTTGCATTTTTATTGAAACCATTTGCTATCTCAATCCATCTTTCTCCATTCAATTCTGGAAACGCTGTTTGTTTCATGTTCGCCCAAATCGCCAAGCAAACTTCATATACGATATCTCGGGCAGTGGTATATCCAATACGAAAATTATGATTCAACTCTGCCACGGAACATCCTGTAGCAAGATATCTGTAACAAAATATTAATTTTCAGGTAAATCTCTACAGCAAAAGTGGAAGAACATCAGGACTAGTTTCACCAGGGAAATAAAGCGCAGAGTCGGTGCTAAAAGTGGATCAGCAGCTTCGCGTAAGAAACCTTACGTATATTTCGATCAACTACACTTTCTTAGGAAAACGGTAGTAAATAATGAAACTCAAAGTAGCATGGATGAGACACGCACTGCCAAAACTAACGATGATAATTATAACAATCAAATTCGTTCACCTGTTGCCAAAAAGAAGAACAAAACTGCCGATGAAAGTTTTATTGAAATATTAAAGGAAAGCATCACAGTAAGAGAAGAACGTGAAAGGAAGCAAGTATCTGATACAGATAGACTTTTTTTGCTTTCGCTTCTAGAAGATTTTAAAAACATTTCGAAACATCGTAAGCTTTCTACAAGAATGGAGATAATGGACGTAATACAAAGAGCACAACCGCATCCTATGGAAACTCAGCATTCCCAATTTGGTCTGTTTCGCCAAGGCTAAGCTGATAATGGACCAGCAACAAATAGCGGAAGATATACGACACAATCGAATTAAGGAGCAGAAACTTCAGTTATTGGGCAATATCGCCAATACTCGACACAGCCAAACCATGAACAGGAAACCTTCAGCAGTGGGCAATATCGCCATCGCACTACGGCATATAATGAGCGGTTATCACCAACCGATACAAATATATCAGATACTCAGAATACTGAAATACTTGACTTGTTTAAGGAATGAGAAAGAAATGTAAAAAATAAAAAAATAAATGCTACTAAAAATAAACACAATATATTTGATTTATGTACTCACCTCAAAGTAATTATCAATTTTTCTTCTGGAATTATACAAGCTCGCATACGAGTATCAGTACCCATAATTGAATTTCTTATTTTTTTCAAGAGGTCATCAAACGATTTCACTGACATTCTTGTATAGTTAAAAAAACTCTCTTCGTGGTTACGAAGATCCTTAAAATAATTATTAAATAAGCCTTTTGAGTGTCGTTCCAGAAGAAGAGGATGAATCCAAAATCTTCTCTTTGCTTTGCGTTTCTTACGAAACAAGAGGTAAAGAGTTATTTCTTCTACGTCCATATCGCTCGACGGAAGGATGACTACTGGCCGTCGACTCTGGCTGCCGAAACTGGCAGCCTAAAGGTAGCATTCCGATCTCGGCAGTCGCGGCCCGGCAGCCGCGACCCATTATCACTGCTGTGCGGCGCTGCCAGAAGCTTTCGGATAGCAGCGTCCGCGGCCCGGGCAGCGACTGCCAACCGCAGTAGACAAGCAGAAGTTAGTGCGAACAGTTGTGCATTGCGGTCGTGTATTGAACATTAACTATGTCTGACAATTTCAATGAACGAAAGCGACAACTTGTGTAGAGACTGATACTGGACCAAGAAGAGGATGATGAAATAATGTTGCTCTTACTTTCATCAAAAAGGAATAAAATCCATTCATTATACATATACATCCAGAGTCGATGAAGGCAGCTATCAAATCCTGATAAAACGGCACTTAAATCTAAAGGATCAGAAATTCAGGAAATACTGCAGACTAAATAAAACTCAATTTCAATTTGTACTTAGTTTAATTGAAAACGATATTCAACCTATGAAAAAAGGATCACAGCTGAGGAAAAACTATTTCTCACTTTAAGGAAAATATGAAAAAGAATTGTTATCTAGCTGGAAAAAAGCCGGTGACATTTTTGATGATTTTTTTTTTTTTTCTACAAAAACATAAAAAAATGGTAGTAGTTGAACAGTTGGAGGCGGGGTAAGGGGTTCGTCGGACACCCGGCTGAGTGACCAGTGACGACATCTGGAAGAAATTTTTTTTTGTTTGATTTTGAAGAAAAAAATTTTGAAAAAAAAAAAAAAAAGTCGTCAAAAAGTCACCGGAGACCACAATTTCATTTACATTTTTTACTCCAAATAATGTCAGGAATCACTGGTTAAAGTAAGTCAAGTACGTCCCTTAACACCCTGTATATTAGAAATGTTTTCAGAAGTATTTGTTGGCACATTAAAAGTATTTGAAACACTTAAGTCAGTAGCTTCACTGACTGAACTGGGTGAATAAGGATTTGTTGATGAAAATTGCGAATTTTAATGAAATGGGGGACTGCTTAAAGAATTACTAGAACTTTGGTTCAGGCTCCTTAATTCATAATCTGCTAAAATATTGAAAAAAAGTCACTGCCAGCGCGACCATACTGCCACCGGAGCGGCTCGGCGCCGCTGCCAAGGTCGCGCGCAGGCCACGCCCCCCGGCCGCGCTGCACGGCGCACGGTCGCTTGTGTCGGAAACTATTGCATACAAATCCCTACAAAGCGGTACGGCGCGACCACGGCAGCGGCTGCAGGGCATCCAGCATCTAGCCCCCTACATAATTAAGTAAATTGAAATACGTACATATAAAAAGATATTTTATTTATCGGGGGGTTAGAATTCCAATAATCCATGCGCTTGATAGCTGCAAGACGAGTTGTTATCTAGCCTCCTAAGTTAAGTAAATTCTAATGTAAAATCCAAGTTAATTTGTACAGCGCTCTTGAGGCGATTTTTCGCAAAAACAGCGCTATATAAGTTGTCCAAATTTATTATTTATTATTATTATTACTATGCTAATTTCATATTATTCTGCGGGTAATTTAAAAATGTCGCTAGAAGAAAGGCATTTTTCGCTCGAATAATCGCGTAGATCACAAGGTTCTCCTCGGCCAAACGATATATTCGTAAACAGGGAATTTTTATCTAAATTCTGACATCGATTTCATTCGTGTGGCCGATGAGATATTTTGCCGCATCTGGAGGATACCTATAATGTCATTTGTTAGGTACTTCTCCCCACACAAAAGTTGGCCGAACGGTTTTTTTTTTCATAACAAATTTGCATCACCTTTTGCCGTTAGTTTTGGTAATGTGGCACGTCGGATATTTTCATCCCAAAAATGACACCGGAAGTCGTCGCTTTCCAGGACTCCTCCCGGGCCGAAATCTGGATGATTGCGTTTTTTTAACTAATCTTATTTGGGGCTAAAGCCCAGTGCTTATTTGGTTCATGTGGCCTATGGGATGGGATTTTTACGGTCATCGCTTGGACTATAATAATATAGTTATATTATTATGAAAATCGTGTTGACATAAAAGTGTAGGTGGAGAATGTTATAATAGACTGAGTTGTTTGGCGGTCCTTTCTCTCTGCCTACCCCTGCGGGGAAATGACTTGATGGTTAGACAATTAGTAAATTATCAACGGTTCCACAGACAGACAGCGGGAACGACTTTGCTTTATACTGTGTAATAGATAACTGCTTGTGGTATATTTGATGCAGCTTTCAAAGAGAATACAAGGGTGTGCATTGCTCAGATACAAGATAAGCTAATACCTTTCGACTGTTGTTGCAGATTGATTTCATAGTGGAAACAAGTACACCACCATCATCACCACTACCGGAGGTGGAACACTTGCTACAACTGGAAGTGGAGTACGTGGCCCCATGTCCTGTAGAGGCAGTCCCGCTTGCAAGTAACCTTAAGTACTAAAGCACTGAAATACTAAGTAGTGGAGAGTGTTTGGAAATACTATAAAATGGTATGTGACAAATAACAAACGTTAAAATATTTATCGACTATTTTGTTTCAGCGAATAGAAAGAATATAACAGCGAATATAACGCAGTGGGCCCACTGCCACAGAATTCTGAGATAGGAGATAATCGACCGTACGCCGAAATTTGTATTGTTGATAAAACCTGCAGGGCGTTACTTGACAGTGGCGCTTCTCTATCTTGTATAGGGGGGGATTCTTATAAATATTTTCTAAAGCTAGGTATTAAGTTAGTCAAAGTAGATTTTAATGTCTCAACAGCAGACGGTGCAAGACATAATGTGCTATGGACAGTGACGTTGCCAATGACGTACAAGGGAATCACACAGGACATTGTTTTTTAAGTCATTCCGTCATTAATTACAACAATAATACTTCAAAGTGACAACTGTCTGTTTTGTTTACTCCCGCAAAATTAATAAAAAAAAATATATTAAAAGTGACAGAAATCATCGAAAAAGTGCACTAATTGCTGCTAGTATTTTAGTTCTGTGTTCTGTTTTAAGTCTTATGTACAGTCAAAACCATACGGATTTACTGCCATCATACAAAATCAAAACTAAACAAGAAAAGTGATATTATTTACGAGTATAATTCAAATTCAAATTAAATAACTTATTTACCCACTTTGAATAATTTATCTCTAATAATGGATAAACAAACAAGAAGCAAAAATACAAACCAGAGTGATCTGAAATTAAAATCTATATAAAATATATTTATTGAATTGCAGTAAAATGCACTACGGCCTTACATTGAAACAGCTTTTGACTTTGGCATACGAGTACGCAGAATCCTCAGGGTGTAATTATCCAAAATCCTGGAAAGAAAACAAATGCGCTGGAAAAGATTGGGCAGCTGGCTTCAGGAAGAGAAACCCAGAATTGAGTCTACGAAAACCAGAAAACACAAGCGCAGCAAGAAGCTTTGCTTTCAGTAAAGCTGGTGTAGCTCAATTTCATGATAATTACGAACGCATAATGAGACAATACAATTTTACACCCGATCGAATAATAAACTTAGACGAAACAGGCATAAGCAGTCCTTTCCACTCCTGAAGTTATTGCTGGAAGAAAACAAAGACAAGTGGGACAAATAGTTTCTGCAGAACGCGGAGAGTTAGTTACTTTCTGTGGTATTATTACTGCAACTGGTTCTTCTCTTCCTCCAGTTTATGTCTTTCCAAGAGTTCACTATAAAGATCACTTCCTAAATGGTGCTCCTGATGGGTTGGCAAACAGAAGCGGCTGGATGACATCAGAATTGTTTGTAAGAGTTTTGAAACACATTCAACGCCTTACTTCGAGCAATAAGGATAACCCAATTCTAATCATTTGTGACAACCACGAATCTCACATTTCAATAGAAGCTGTTAACTACTGTCGTGACAACGGTATTGTTTATTTGAGTCTTCCCCCACACACGTCACACAAATTGCAACCGCTTGATGTCAGTGTGTTCGGACCCTTCAAAGGCAAATTGAAGATAGCTTTCAACGACTGGCACATTCAAAATGTTGGAAAAACTTTGACCATATACAACATTGCTGAACTGTCAAAATTAGCATATTTGGAATCATTTACACCAAAGAATATCATAGGTGGTTTTTCCAAACCTGGAATATGGCCAATTAATAAACTGGTATTTGGCGACGACGACTTTGCACCGATAGACATTTTCAGCACGGGTTATCACCATTTGACAGATGAGAACACTCACAACACACAAGATTTACATTTTGTAGACTCAGAAACAAGTCAAAATAATGAGGTTGTTGATAGAGAACAAAATAAAACTCCTACTTTGGATGCCGACCCAGTTTCAGTGTCTGATGCTGACGATCCTCTACATGTTTCTTCATCAAAGGCTATTCTTACTCCTGAAGTAGTTAGACCTTATCCAAAAAAGGCGATTACTGACAGTGTCTTAAAAAGAAAAGGAAGAGAAAAGGGACGATCAAGAATATACACTGAAACACCAGAAAAAAATAGATTAGAAAGCTTACGTAATGAAAAGAACAGGAAAAGAGAATTACAAAAAGCAAAACAGCATGCAAAAGAATTGAAAACAGCGATGGGATTAACTGAGCCAAAAAAGAAAAAGAGAGTGACTTCTTTGCCTGCAGAAATAGATTCCGATTCTAGTCAAGATGAAGTCGTGATGACGAGTGATAGTGAAGACATTGAAATGCCGATGGAATCGGAAGAAGAGGTAATTAATGAAGAACCTAACAGTTAATCCTGAACACATAAATATTGGAGATTTCCTGCTAATTAAATTTGAGAAGAAGAAAACTGTGATTCACTACGTTGCCAAAGTTGTATTTAAGTATAATGTGACAGAATATGAAGTATTATATCTCAGAAAAAAAGCAGGGTCTTCTAAGTTTATATTTCCAATTGTGGAAGACAAAGCAAGTGTGGATGTTAGAGATGTAGTTTTGCAATTACCAAAACCAACTTTCTCCAAAGGCACATCTCGAACATCGTCGCTTTATTCATTTTCGGTAGGTTTAACTCGATATAATATCCAGTAGATTGTTTTGTAATTTATGAGAGTTTTTATGATTATTTTTGTTAAATGTTTGATGTTTGTTTAATTTTTTAAGAAAAACATTGTTCATTTTGATAGGAGATTCTAATATTATATTTTCATTAACAATATTCAATGTTAAAGTCTGATTACTTAGTAAGTATATAACTGATTACATAATTAAGAAAATAACAGAGAATTAGTCTTGTTCTATGATGACAATATTGTTTTTTTGTGATTATATTCCTTAAGTAACTTAAGAGACTGATTATGGCTAATGTGCACTCTTAATAAAAAGTATTTTGCGATGTCAATCAATAAAATTGTTTTATTTCTTAATTTTAAGTAATAATACAGTTTATATTGGGTTTTTAGTCAGTTTAAATTTGCATTTCATATGGATCTAAAATACCTATCAAACTGCCCCACCCCATGTATCAAAGTGCCCCACTGGTGGGGCAGAATGATACAAATATGATTTTTTTCTTAAAATCAGTTTATCTCTATACGTCGCCAGTTTTTGCGGTTTTTGCGTAGCCAAAATATAAGCTGACATATCAGCCAATGCACACATCAAAACAAATATTTAAATATAATGCTTTATGGTCCTCAGAAAAGAGATTGAATTTTTGTGTATCAAAATGCCCCCCCTCCCCCTACAGGTGATAACGAATTGTGTGCAGCTGTAAATGAAGTTGCGATAATGCTGAGTTCCGGATTGGAAGAACGCTTCAGAGGACTAGAACAGAGCGGCACATTTTCTAGATCCGCGGTATAAGACACAGGCATTCGCTGATCAAGAAACTGCTATGCACACAAAAAGTAAGTTCATTGATATGGTTAAGACCATGATCGCAAACCAAGGTAGGAATCTGACTAACCCCCCCGCGTGCCATAGAGAACAACCGACCAACAATGATAAATATTCACCATGGAGTATCCTCGATGGCATCATGGGTACCCACTCATCTACTCAAATATATTATTGTGGTATGTTTTTATTAATTAAACGGGTATTTTTGTTTCAGGTCCAATATGTAAATCAAGATGGTCGAATATAAGGGACAACTTTAGGAAGAATATTATTACTAAAAGGTGTCAAGGTCGCAAGTCAACAAAGCCATACAAACACCGTGAGCAACTAAGTTTTTTGGTAAAAAAATTTGACGACAGAAATAACATTGAAAATGTCAAAAATGAAGTCGATATAACACAAAAAGATGAATCTAATATTCCAGAATCTCCACTACCGACTCATGTTGTGTCACCCGCTCCTGAATCCTACTGATTCGCTAACATATACGCCGGCTCCATCACCAGCTTCTCAACATTCGCAAGCTTCGATAACGAATCAATATCGGTCATCATTATCAGGAAGTCGAGGATCCAGAGGACACAAGGAGAATAATAAAGTTTCTGCAAGAACAGCTTCATCAGAAGTTATAGATAATTTGATTCGCCAAAAGTACCATCCGGTTGACATATTTTTAGCATCTCTTGCTCCGACATTAAAAGGTTTGCACCCTTGTGATTTATTTGATGCTAAATCAGAAATGTTTGCGATTGTTCAAAAGTATGAATCAACTTGGAAGATCATGGAAGCGCCAATACGAGCAAAGACAGGTCTAACGCGATTAACTATGAAACTGTTGTGGTGGAAGATCGTGGAATCCCTTTCAGGAACAGCTGTGTGCCAGGGAGACAGCGGGGGCGGGCTGGTGTTTCCGCTGCAGAACACGGGCGCGGGTCCCCAGCGATGGTTCCTGCGCGGTGTTCTGAGCAACGCGCCCTCGTCTCGCAATCTCAGTGATCCCTGCCTGGCTAACGTTTTTGCTGTATACACAAATATATACAAACACCGAATGTAGCTGACTACACAAATGGATGAAAATCTACCCAGAGGTAAATCTAATTTTCTGAATGTTGAAATTGCAATATATAACCAACTAGCAAGTTCCCAGTATACTTTGCAATGCCACTTAAATAAAGAAATGATTTCTTCCTGCGTGTCCTTTCACGACCGTTCCCATTATTTATATCATGATGAACTTTCTAGTGACATGTTGCATGTGCAAAGACTTGAATGCGAGAATTTGAACGCCGCTTGGAACTCTTGAGCGGTCAACGGTCTGATTTTGCAATGGGTCTGATGGTTCAAGAATTGCTTCTTGGAATTGGAATTCTTTCAAAACGTCCGTGTCGGAGGATTTTCTAAGAAATGTTGAGAGCGAAGACTTGGTGACATCTTGCACTTGAAATAAGTGATGCCCTTCTAAACGAAGGTTCTTCTTGCACTGCACAAGGTCTGCCGGAACCTGATTGAATGATAAATACAGTTATAGGATGTGCAGATGTTGCAAATGAAGAAAACCTGGGAACGGAGATGCAGTCATGGTTAAACATCTAACGAGAAGTGTTTGATTGGATCCTTCAAGTTCTCTCTGATAGGTCAGACAAAGATTCTCCTAGGCGTTTTTTTGTAGACGGATCAGGAGGTACAGGGAAAACGTTTTTGTATAGAACTTTAATTCTTTCATTGCAACCACAGGGAAAAAAGTTTTGAGTGTGGCTTGGAGTGGAATAGCGGCAATTTTACTTCCCAGGGGAATGCCACAATGCATTTAATTTACCCGATTTAAATAGCTCTGACAACACGTTAAATTTCAAGAACAAATAGAATTATAATTAAATATGCAGATTTTTAATAATATGGGACGAAGCTCTGATGGCCTTGGGGTTATTGGTAACAGCTTTTAAAATCATCGAAAGTGCCATATGGGATGAAATGAACAATGAATTGCCCTTTGGTGGTAAAGTTGTCGTTCTTGGTAGGGATTTTAGACAACTTTTACCTGTTTGTCGCAGAGCAGCTCGCGGGAAAATTGTTGCATCGTCTATTGAAAGGGGTGGGCTTTGGAGGTTATTTAAGGTGGTCCACCTTAATGCTAATATGTGGGCTTCAAGTGACCAGACTGCGTTTGTCGAATGGTTGTTGGAACTATGTAACGAACTCTACCATGTCCGCAAGGTTTTGTAGCGTCTTCTGTTGTTTTACCATCGAGTACCATTTGGCAGGATGTTGTTGGCACAATTTACGGAGAGTCACATTCGGTAGCCGACGCAAATTTATTCTGTGACAGGGCAATATTATGTCCAAAAAATATCCATGCTTGAAACATCAACGAAAAGGTTTTAGAAAAATTGGAAGGCCCTTGAAGACATTTTACAGTATTGATTCGGCGAGAGACCAGAGAGGAAATCCAAATCCTGGGGAACAGGTGAGATTCCCTTTAAAATTTTTAAACTCTTTCAATCCACCAGGATTACCACCTCATGTCTATGCAGAACCAATGGTTGCAACGGAACTCGAATGATAGTTAGGAATTTTTCAGATAATGTCTTGCAAGCTAAAATAATCACAGGAGATAGAAGAGGGAGCGTTCATTTTTTTTACCTAGGATTACGCTGGATACATCTGCAGACGTAAAGGTTCCCTTTAATCTTTACAGGTGCCAGTTCCCAGTTCAGCTTGCATATGGTATGACAATAAACAAATCACAAAGTCAAAAATTTCATTAGATTGGCGATTTCTTCCAGAACCTGTATTTACGCACAGTCAATTGTATGTAGCTTGCTCTAGAGTGAAATCAGAAAATTCTCTAAAAATTCAAATAATTTCAGTAACACATCAGGTAGCAAATGCAAGCGCATTTATAGTTTATAGGGAGATTTTAGATTAGGTGTGAGCAACTTTATCTTTATAAAATAAAGTGCGCAAACTTAAAACTCAGCATATTTAGTATGTATTGTTTCTTTCTGCCTATCTTATTTTTTAATGTATTTGCCATATTATATATATTTATGTTTAAGGTTCTAACGACACTCTCTTTTCTTGCGACAGGATCGTACCAAAAAGTTGTGGGAAATGACTTACACTTAAGCGTTTTCCAAAAAACAGTTAGCCGACAAGTGAATAAGATTGTGTTGGCTATAAATCAAATAATGCACTGACACGTGAAATTCACAAGAACACAGCAAGAAAGGAATGCTGTCAAATAAGGGTATGTTCTGGCACAGCCAAATGAGAGACCAGCTCCCCAATATTCTAAATCAATACTAGAAATCAGTGGCTTTCCCCAAGACATTAACCTCTTTATAAAATCAGCTAGGGAATGGCAATACACCAAATAATGTTGAGAAAGTAATCTCAAGATTATGTGGAAAAGCTTTACGTGTAATTCCCGTGTGTGACCACGATAATAACATTTGACACAATACTAGAATTTGAATGTGAAGACAATAAGTCTGTAAAGTTTTTCAAAAAGATTTTTCCTCAATGATCCACGAGATCAACCTTTTATATTAAAATTACGACCAATATGGTGGGCCTAGTGCTTACACATTAATGAAACCGTACAAAGAGAGAATCTCCTGCCAACGCACATTTAACCCTTAATCACTCGCATGGGGTCAAATCATTTTCGGATTAAAAAAAAACACTTGGCGCGGCCTGATTCCCCCCGCGCCCTCGCTAGCTTCATAACGCGCGTCTAAGTTTGTATTTTAGTAGCGACCAAGTCACGGGAGTGGAAGGTCGCGTCGCTGCGCTCTCGAGCGGTGACCCCGTGCGAGTAATTACATTACTTTACAAAGTACCAACATAATATACTGTCAACAATGTGACAAGAGTGATTCGAAGTCTAAAAAATACTAATATTAACTATGATCTCAGTATTCCTAAGTACAAATTGTTAATTATTGATAATTATTTTAGTTTAACTTTTTTTTTGTATAGTTAGTTAGAAATTCAGGTTATTACTTATAGATATTACAGAATAAACAAAGCACTTTAATAATAAAATAGTTTCATTTACTTATATATTTCAATATATATTAAAAACTACTCATACTATTTGGGGTCATCTGTGACCCCATGCGAGCAGTTATGTAATGTTCTTTGTGTGAGTAATTAAGGGTTAATGCGCTAATCTAACCAAAAATTAGGATGCCTTAAGCACCGAAATCAGAATGCTACAGGCACATCAACTCCACCAGCGCACTATGGGGCCAAATGATGCATATCATCTCAAAATTCGCTTCTGTAATTATGCCGCAGAATTAAGACAACTCTCTGTTTTGATTTCCAAAAAAATATTTATTATTTCTTTATTAATGTTCATTAGTAATTAAGGGAAACTCATTGGTACATGGTCAATCTGCTATTGTGTATATACTCCTTTCAGATGCAACAAATATACGTGCCCGTGTTATTACTTATTACAGAAGAATCTTAGAAAAGTGCAGTATGATCAAAATCAGCCAATGGATGATGAACTACACAAATTGAAGGTTGCTGAACAAGAGTGGTTAGTAAAGGCAGCACAGGAAAAATACAATAAGGCTCGTCTGGAGAGAGAATGTGCCGAAGAGCTTCTCTGTTTCAACCAGGTCCAACGGGAGGAGGCAGAACTTAGGTTACAAATGTTCAAAAACAAAAATTATTTTTTTTTAAATTTTGTATACTTTGTTGTTGTTGTGTTCTAGATTAACAGACAAAAAAAAACACACACACAAACCATTGTTTTTAAGTTTTGAAATTTTATTTAAAATAATTAAGTAATATGTCTTGTAATAAAGTTATTTCTAATAATGCTACCACGTTCATTTTCCTGTACCACAGGTAAGGCAATCTCTGGTTCCCTTTGTGGCTCTGGCAATTCTTCATTCGTTTGTATACTAATAATATTGTGCAAAATAGCACAAGAAACAATAATATTTGGCACGCAGGTGTAACAGGATTAAAAATCGAGACCGGAATCGATTTAATAATAAGAATGTTGCTGCAATAATGCATGGAAAAGGGGGGCTACGACAGATTGAAGGAGGATGTAGCAGATTTGATCCTGACAGAAGTATGATCAAATTAATGGACTCAAAACAGCTTTATGACTATGTTACCCAACATAAAGAAGAAGAACCATAACTCCATCACAATTTAAAAATACCTATATTTCTGTAGATTTTAATTTTAAGTAATAAACATTGATTTCTCTAATTTATGGTGTTTTCTTTGTTCATTTTATTGTTTTCCGTTATAATCAAGGGAACAATTATGCTTCTTCGTTGTAACACAACAGCGAAAAAATGTATTAGATTTTTAATTTTTTCTCGTTCTCTTTTGGTAGAATTTAGTAGTTTTTTACCTCCATAAGCAGTAGGTTCGTTAAATGAAATCTGGTCACACTGTTTAGTAGATTACTATATCAGTAGCCAGCCATCCACTTCCAGAGCTGCTGGTGGGTATTTATTTATTTGTGAGGTAGCGCAACACGACATAACACCCCAAAAACAAATAACTTTCGAGCTTCACGTGATTAATGGACGACCCCTAATCTGTTTTAAATTTCGTGAAAAGAATATTCTGTTTGGTTCGCGAACGTTGGATAATGTGATGAATATATTTATTTCAGAGGGAAGTGTCTCTGGGATAGGGGGCAGAAGCTTGCAAAGAGGGCAACGTCTCCCCTAGAACCAGCAGCTTGGCCGTTGGTACTAGATAGGGGGCAGAAGCTTGCAAAGAGGGCAACGTCTCCCCTGGAACCAGCAGCTTGGCCGTTGGTGCTAGATAGGGGGCAGAAGCTTGCAAAGAGGGCAACGTCTCCCCTGGAACCAGCAGCTTGGCCGTTGGTGCTAGATAGGGGGCAGAAGCTTGGAAAGAGGGCAACGTCTCCCCTGGAACCAGCAGCTTGGCCGTTGGTGCTAGATAGGGGGCAGAAGCTTGGAAAGAGGGCAACGTCTCCCCTAGAACCAGCAGCTTGGCCGTTGGTGCTAGATAGGGGGCAGAAGCTTGCAAAGAGGGCAACGTCTCCCCTGGAACCAGCAGCTTGGCCGTTGGTGCTAGATAGGGGGCAGAAGCTTGGAAAGAGGGCAACGTCTCCCCTGGAACCAGCAGCTTGGCCGTTGGTGCTAGATAGGGGGCAGAAGCTTGGAAAGAGGGCAACGTCTCCCCTGGAACCAGCAGCTTGGCCGTTGGTGCTAGATAGGGGGCAGAAGCTTGGAAAGAGGGCAACGTCTCCCCTAGAACCAGCAGCTTGGCCGTTGGTGCTAGATAGGGGGCAGAAGCTTGCAAAGAGGGCAACGTCTCCCCTGGAACCAGCAGCTTGGCCGTTGGTGCTAGATAGGGGGCAGAAGCTTGGAAAGAGGGCAACGTCTCCCCTGGAACCAGCAGCTTGGCCGTTGGTGCTAGATAGGGGGCAGAAGCTTGCAAAGAGGGCAACGTCTCCCCTGGAACCAGCAGCTTGGCCGTTGGTGCTAGATAGGGGGCAGAAGCTTGGAAAGAGGGCAACGTCTCCCCTGGAACCAGCAGCTTGGCCGTTGGTGCTAGATAGGGGGCAGAAGCTTGCAAAGAGGGCAACGTCTCCCCTGGAACCAGCAGCTTGGCCGTTGGTGCTAGATAGGGGGCAGAAGCTTGCAAAGAGGGCAACGTCTCCCCTGGAACCAGCAGCTTGGCCGTTGGTGCTAGATAGGGGGCAGAAGCTTGGAAAGAGGGCAACGTCTCCCCTGGAACCAGCAGCTTGGCCGTTGGTGCTAGATAGGGGGCAGAAGCTTGGAAAGAGGGCAACGTCTCCCCTGGAACCAGCAGCTTGGCCGTTGGTGCTAGATAGGGGGCAGAAGCTTAAGAAGGTAAACATCTGTTCTACATTTTTGTCTAGAAATGGACAGAATTATGAATACTTGTTGTTGACGTGAAAATTTTTACTTGATTATTTGAGCGATGCAGAACAAAACAAGAAATTAAAAAAATTTGTGTACCAAAGTATAAACACTTTGTACATGTATGTGTTCTAGTGAGACACAACCAATCCTTGGAAAAACTATTCGGCAAACCTCCTATAAATGCAAAATTGGCATTTTATATACGTGTCCAGAAATGGACAGAATTATGAATACTTGTTAAGGTAAAACCACACTCAAGCCAACGTCACCATATCCATATCTGGACTGCTTACCATCCATACATTTTGTATGGAAACGGGTGCTTTAGAATCAGACTAGCTCCACGCAATGCAAACCGACACCCCCTACGCGACGTGGATCTACCACAGCCAGATCGGCGTGGGCCATGTGGAAGGTGGAGGGGGTATGGTCACGCCTACTACGAGATGATTTTACATCTTTGTGGTGTTATCTAAGCATTTAATATTTCGCTATATCTGTGGTTGTTTTTGTTTGACAGATACAGACAGATATTATAAAAATGGGTGACGAGCACTTCATCAAAACTGTGAGACAATATGAAGTCATTTACAACATAAAAGCTCATGAATATAGAGATTCCGCTGTACGCAATGCAGCTGTACGGCTGGGAGGAAATCTCAGCCATTCATGGCCACACCGCTAAAACACCCTTTTTTAACTGAATCATTTATTTGATGTGCAACGATTGCAATCGTATTAAGATCTAGATTAGAATGTCTATTTACAAGTATATTGTAGCTATACATATATGCTTTAATTAAATGTTATGATTAAGAGGCGGCAAAGTGGTGGCTTTTACAGAGCCGAACTCTAGGGAAGACAACTTAATTTTTAAACACGCAAAAAACGCGTAGGTACCTATTAAATAGTTGTTTTAAATTACTTCACAGTTTTAGCAAGTTGAGTACGTTGTCGGAAATAAAAGTTTATTGACTTATAGATACATGAAGTTTAAAGTTTTCTCGGTACGGTTTGTTTTGGAGATATACTTTAACTGCTGACCCTGAATAAAATACAAGGGCGGCCAACTGTTTAATTTGGTAGCCGCCTCTGGTCTGGAGTCCCAAAATAATTTAAAAAAAACCATTCTGACTCTGCGCAAAAACGGGCGGTCCGTTTGATAGCTTCCCCGATTACAACTGGATCGCAATCTTTAGAGCGCTGGCATCAGTTAGGAACGCTGTCCGTGTTCTACCGGTATTTCAATGGAAGGTGCTCGAAGGAACTAGCGTCTGTGATCCCTTCGGCACCGTTGCATAATTGGGGAACACACCAATCGGGCACCCAACATTTGTGCATGGTTGACTTTTATATCGAATGAGAATAGGTCATTTCTACGGCTTGTTCAAGTTCTCGAGTTCTTGAGCTCAGCTGTCGAATGATTGCTGGCTTCTGTGTTTCCTACCTAATTCAACATAGATCTCTTCAAGACCCCTTTTCTCCCTAAAAAAAACCATCCACACAACATCTCCATAGATGACATAGACTCTGAAGAAAAATTATTTTCCTCGGGGCCTTCTGTGTGGAGTGAAAGTACAACAATAAAAAATTAAAAACATTTTTTATGTGAATACCGCACCAGAATCCCAATTGCTGGGGCTGGAAGTTGGAAGAGGAAGGTTGGGAATTACATGGTCATTCAGATCAGGTCACCAAACACGGCCAAAGTCATTTCAAGCAATGCTTGAATTCTGAATGGTTGTCTCACACCAGGGTGATGCTGAGAGTCTCTTCCACTCTGAAACGCGCCGCAAATATATCATATATATTATTTAAAATAATTTTAAAATTTACGCGCCCGACATTTGTCGAGTGAGAACGAGTTATGAGAACGAGTCGAGTCACATGAGAACGGTTCGTTCCTACGACTCGTTCTTGAGTTCAACAGCTCGGCTATGGAATGATTTGCTGGCCTCTTTGTCTCCTCCCCCTTTGTTTCCATGGGTCTCTTTAAAAAAAAAAAAACCTCCACACAGCAACCCCAAAGACTTAGTGTTGGGTAGGACACGACATCAGGATGAGTTTGTAGTTGAGGTGTTACAAAATATTTTCGCTTACGGGGGGGGGGGGGGGGGTGGGGGGGGGACGTGGGGGGGGGGGGGGGGGGTTGGCTAGATAATTTCAGCTCTACACAGGGGGCCCTGAGGAAAATTCCCCTCAGACCCTATGTCATCAGCTGTGGACGTATAAGTCAAAAGGACTCCCTCAACCACTCTCTCCGGATCCGGCCTGGACAAACTTCACCCCATGAGCCCAGGTACCTCTGCTAAGTCACCAAACGTAGCGAACCACTTGGGGTGACCTATGGCAGATGTGTTGGTTATCTAATAATGGTTCCTGGGGCGGCGGTACCCATACCCGCCTCCCGTGTTTGTTAGTTTTGTAATACGAAAAATGGATATGAAAAAAGCCTACCCTCCCACCCCCCTTCCACCTCCTCCCCCCACCACCACCACTGATCCACCCCCCCCTGCACCCACCCTCTGATCCCCCCCTCAGCAACCCCCTCCACCTCATCTCAACACTCCCTCAACCTCCCTCCCTTGGGAGCTGTTGGGACTCTTGTGCGGTATTCACATAATAATAATTTACAATAAAAATATATATATTTTTTTAATTTTAAAAACATTTTGGAGCAGTTGGGACGCTTGTGCGGTAATTTACAATAAATTTTAAAAATATATATTTTGGAGCAGCTGGTACTCTTGTGCGGTATTTACTTAACAATACATAATTTACAATAAAAAATATTTAGAAAAAAAAAAAATTGAGCAATTGGGACTCTTGTGCGGTATTCACATAACAATAATTTACAATAAAAAATATTAAAAAAAAAAATCTGTTCACATCTTATTTCAAGTGGATTTCTAAAAAATACTGTCGAAATATTACAATAGTAAAATGATATTGTCAATACTGTTTCGTAATATTCAAAGTATTAAAAACATTTCACGTCCTGCTGTAGATTAGGAAAGATTGTTTTCTTAGAAAACAAGCCGATAATATATCTCTTTTCTTTTCCTTAAATTTTCTATTGAAGAGAAAGAGACGAAAATAATATTATATACATATGTTTATAATATTCCAAATAAAGGTATCATATTTCATTTTGCCCGACTCGCCGCTGAGGGGAACCGCAGCTAGCAAGTCAAGTAAAGTGATTTTTATCACAAAAAGGACAAAGAGAAGTATAAGATGTAATGTTATTTTATTGAAATCAATTTATCCCTTTCCATTTGAACTCAACCTTTTGCATGTCGTAATATTTTGTCGGCTATATCACAGTAGTTCGCTCTGCACCTGCATGCTAATGCCAGCGACAAAACTGGAATATCATTATTATTAAATTTTCTATTTATTTCCTACAAACTTGGTATAATATTTCATTAAAATAACACAATTGATATCACACAACCTCCAAACTGAAAATCCAATATATTTGTATGTGCAAAAGTGTTGTTTGTACGAATTCACTGTTTGAAAATCTATTTCGTAAAAAATAATACAAAATTGAGAATTTGTTCACACCAAACCTCTCGTGGTATTCGCTAGCCACGTGCATAAGCTACACTCTGTTTAAAACAAATTTGACCGGTTAAATAACGATAATTTAATTGTTTTGCCTTTAATAATGAGCGGCTCTGGAATTTTACGTTTTGCCACCACTATCCGCCTCATAGTTATGATCTTTGTAGCTTGATATTACTATACTTTAGGTTTTAGTGCAATTCTGACTGATTGCAGAGTTTGTAAAGTACGAGGGGAGGTCCAAAAGTTCGTGGAATGGAGGGGATGGAGTGGGGATAGGGGCGCTCGTTTAGTGTCATACTAATTGGTGACTCATCATTGGTATATAAATTAAGTTTCAGCCCTAATGTGTCATTCGTTTACGAATATTCGCCTGCTAAGTAAGTCAATCCGGAAGAAAACTGAAACTATTGAGAAAATTAAACACCATGCTGTGATAAAATACCTTACCAAGCAAGGAAAGAACGCTCAGACCATTTTGAATGAAATGCAAACCGTTTATGGGGAACAGTGCCCTAGTAAATCAATGATTTACAAGTGGCATGGTCTTTTTAAACATGGTCGGGAGTCGATTGAAGACGACCCCCTCCCAGGAAGGCCAGTTGAGGCCACCGCATCAGACATCGTCGAAAAAGTGGAAAAAATTGTACTGGAGGACACCCGTTTGAAGAAAAAACAGTTATCTGCATTAGTTGGAGCATCAGATACCACCATTTTGCGAATCCTTCATGACCACCTGGGTACGACAAAAGTCAGTGCAAGATGGGTACCGAGAACCATCATGCCGCTTCAGAAACAACAGCGCGTCGATGCGTCAAAACAATTTTTGGAGTTGTGTGAAGACGAACCTGCACAGATTTTGGAGCGGATTGTTACCGGAGATGAAACGGGGTTTAATCACTTTGAGCCTGAGTCCAAATAAGAGTCCATGCAATGGCATACAAAGGGTACACCACCGCCAAAGAAATTCAAAGTGTCGGAGTCGGCTGGAAAGTTGATGGCTACTGTTTTTTGGGATTGTGAGGGGATAATACTCATTGATTACAAAGAAAAGGGAAGGACCATAACCGGAGAATACTACGCAACGATACTAAAGAAATTAGAGGAGGCCATCAAAGAAAAAGTGGTACGTTCAACTTCTTCTGGTCTAATAATTTACCTAGTGAAGATTTTTCGAAAATTCCTCCATCACTGTTTCTTCCATATGAGCCAACGTCTACTGTTATAAATTTATAATTAGCATCTACTAAGGCCATTAATACTATGGAATTCAGACCTTTATAATTCCAGTAATCTGAACCACCATTGTCAGTCATTGGACACTTAATATTGATGTGTTTACCATCTAGAGCTCCAATGCAACTAGGTAAATTCCAGAAGTTTTTGTGGTTGGTTGGGGCATTACCTTCGGTCCAAGATGTTTCCAAATAGCTTCACAAACTTCTTTGACTATATTGTTAACAGTGGAAAATCCTATGCGATAGCTGAATCCTATAGACCGAAATGAATTTCCTGTAGCCAAAAATCTGTAAGTAAAAAAAAATGATCGTTTCAGTTGACCAGTGTAAAGACGACTGGAGTAAGTTGCGCATTGTTATAATAATGCAATTAAAAGGCGCATAAAGAAAAGTGGCCAAGCGGGGAAGGTGATGGCGCCTTGGCGATTTGATTCAGTTGACCAGTGTAGAGACGACTGGAGTAAGTTGCGCATTGTTATAATAATGCAATTAAAAGGCGCATAAAGAAAAGTGGCCAAGCGGGGAAGGTGATGGCGCCTTGGCGATTTGATTCAGTTGACCAGTGTAAAGACGACTGGAGTAAGTTGCGCATTGTTATAATAATGCAATTAAAAGGCGCATAAAGAAAAGTGGCCAAGCGGGGAAGGTGATGGCGCCTTGGCGATTTGATTCAGTTGACCAGTGTAGAGACGACTGGAGTAAGTTGCGCATTGTTATAATAATGCAATTAAAAGGCGCATAAAGAAAAGTGGCCAAGCGGGGAAGGTGATGGCGTCTTGGCGATTTGATTCAGTTGACCAGTGTAAAGACGACTGGAGTAAGTTGCGCATTGTTATAATAATGCAATTAAAAGGCGCATAAAGAAAAGTGGCCAAGCGGGGAAGGTGATGGTGCCTTGGCGATTTGATTCAGTTGACCAGTGTAAAGACGACTGGAGTAAGTTGCGCATTGTTATAATAATGCAATTAAAAGGCGCATAAAGAAAAGTGGCCAAGCGGGGAAGGTGATGGTGCCTTGGCGATTTGATTCAGTTGACCAGTGTAAAGACGACTGGAGTAAGTTGCGCATTGTTATAATAATGCAATTAAAAGGCGCATAAAGAAAAGTGGCCAAGCGGGGAAGGTGATGGCGCCTTGGCGATTTGAAGAACAAATGTCGTTTTTAAAACCATATTTGGAAGGACGTCCCACCACAGGCAATCGTGATGCAACGTCTGTCACTGATTTGTCAGACGTTTCATCTCCTGAAAGCCATGATCAAACCATGACGCCCACGACCAGTAGGGCTTACAAAAGGAAAGCAAGTCCTGATAGAACTTGTTATGATAAAATATTTATTAATATAACTCGCCGTTTATTTTATCATAGAATTAGGCAGGTACCTAATTTCAAGAGGTGATTGAATAAGATTTAAAAAAATAAACATCAATGTAAATTTATTTTTGAATAATGGAAGCTAAATTATTCAATTATTTTTTGAATAAGGTATTTAGGATTTGAAAATTTGCTAGCAGCTTCACTTGTTGGCCTTTGAACCAAGAACCATTCAACAACTAAGCGAATCGTTTAAAATTACAGTCAAAGACTCAAATGTTTTTGTCGGGTTGCAAATCAAAAGGGATAGAGAGAGGGGTAAACTGATGATTCATCAGAGCGCGTACACGCAGAAAATAATTGAAAAATTCGGAATGGCGGACGCGAAAACGGTGAGCGTGCCGGCGGATCCACAAGCCGCGCTGGCTCCAGTCGTGGAAAACGTTTGAAAAATGAGAAATGTACCGTATCGCGAAGCAATAGGTTCCCTAGTCTTTCTAGCGGCCGTATCGAGGCCAGACATTGCGTTCGCAGTAAATGCAGTAAGCAAGTATTTAAACGAGTACGACTCATCACATTGGCAAGCGGTAAAGAGAATATTCGCATATTTAAAAGGCACAACTAATTATGGTATTGAATATCAAAGCGGCGGTAGCGAAGCAAAATTGATAAGTTTCTCGGATGCTGATTACGCCGGAGATGTAGAAACGCGAAGGTCTACAACAGGATACGTTTCTGTCTCGCGAACGGGGTTGTAACACAGTGGTAAAGACTCGTGACGCTAAGTACGACGGAAGCTGAATATGTAGCTGCATCGGCAGCAGCTCGGGAAGTAGTCTGGATTAGAAAGTTGTTATCGGATATCGGATGTCCTTGTGTCGAAGAAACAACGCTTTATGTTGATAACCAAAGTGCTATTCAATTGGTTAAAAATCCGGTATATCACAAAAGAACAAAGCATATTGATGTACATTTTCACTTTATTCACGAGAAAGTAAATAATAAAGAGATCATAGTTGAATACGTTCCGTCTGAAAATCAAAGGGCGGATATATTTACAAAGGCGCTGCCGCGAGACCGTTTCCAGGATCTGTGTTTTAAATTGAACATGATATGTAGTGATACTGTGTTCAGTTACCAACATATTGTATTTCTAAATAAAGATAGGTTTATTTGAAACAAATTATTGTTCCACTCCGTTTTATTAATCCTGCTTTAACAGTTTAGGTATGAAGCTGATAGTGCCAAAAAGAACTTGTCACTGCCAATTCGTGTCCATTGCATCTAATAACTATTACTCTGGATTAATAACAGTATCAACAGAAAGAGCTCAACAATTTAACTGATTCAACAAAACCAAAAGCAATTCTTATTATTTTTTATTCTATCACAAATAATCTCAATACTATAATAATAATAATCTCTAACACTTAAGGGCATGGATGCCTACACATTAGACGTGGTTAAAATTGAATGACCGAATTAAATGAATAAATTCAATCTTGTGACACATTCGACCTGATTCTCAATTTCAAAAGGAATTGATTCTTCATTCCTTACCTTTGGCCTTGTATCGTACGATTTTTAACGGCACCATAAATTTATAATTTCCTTTTATTTTACTGTTAAATTATTTCAATGAATAATGTGTTCCGTAAACGATTTAAATATTATAATGTTTCATAGGTATTTAAAATACTATTCAATGGGCGGCGCGCCGCGAAGTGGTTGATGGTATTGTGAACAACTCGTACCGCTACCGCCGGCCGCCATTCTAAAAACCCGTACATAGATCAAAACGCGGCCGCGATTCAGCCGAGTTGTTTAAGAATTAATCATTTGTCATAGTCAATAGTCCTGAGATGGTCCTAAGGTCCCCGCGCCGCGGCCGTCCCGTCCGCGTCCCAGGTACTCGTATCTAGTCTGTCCGAAGCGCTTTATTCAGGAATTAAAACTAAAGTCTTTTTCATTTGTGACTTTATTGTCTCTATGAATCTCAGACCCAGAAATGACGTCAGATGTCATCGTCTTACATCGTTCCACGTCAATCTCGGCTCGGGTCCGTCCGAAACGCAACTATTCTAGCAACAATTCCTAAGAATTCGATCAATGAATTTCAGGATGGATTCTTTGCAGGTCGCTCTGTTGCTACAAATCTTATTACATTTATAAATTTCTTGTCTGCCTCTATGGATAAACGTGTGCAAGTTGATACAATCTACACCGACTATAGCAAAGTCTTTGATAAGATCAACCACAGCGTCCTGCTTAGAAAACTTGCTAATCATGGTATTCATGGAGATCTCCTTCATTGGTTATCTTCATACGTAACAAACAGATCCCAGGCTGTGAGAGTGGGTAGATTTTCCTCCATCTGGAAAATTATCACTTCCGGGGTGCCTCAGGGGTCCATTTTGGGTCCTTTGCTTTTCTCTATCCATATAAATGATATTACGACATGTTTTCACAATGCACAAATTTTACTATTTGCCGACGATATGAAGATTTACCTTCATATAAGCTCCCCAGACTGTTCTGTGCGTTTACAAGAAGATCTTGACCGACTGACGGATTACTGTCTCAGAAATAAGCTTTTTATCAATATTTCTAAATGTTGCAAAGTCACATTCACACGTAACCGTGTGAAAATACTGCATGATTACACCATTTCTGGATTGCTGTTAACAAATAAAGATTACATACGTGACCTCGGGGTTCTTTTGGACTCTAAACTTACCTTTGATAAACACATTGATAACATTGTCACCAAAGCAACAAAGAGTCTAGGCTTTGTACTAAGAACATGCAAATTTTTCAAAAACACAAAGACTTATCTGATTCTCTACAATTCACATGTTCGTCCTCACCTGGAATACTGTTCACAGGTTTGGAACCCGCGGTATATTGTTTATGTTAACAGGTTAGAAAGAGTTCAGGAGCCATTTCTGCCGAAGTTATTTTTCGAAGTTGACTGCCCGGAGTTGCTAAATAAAATAAATTTCCACGCGCCGACTCGATATAGCAGACATAATACCCTTTTCTACATTGATAGATGCAACACCAATTCCAACCAAAATGAATTTATGCAAAGGACATGTAACTACTATAACATTAAATTTGCACGTTTAGAAACACTTGCTGACATATTCACTGCTAGTTACTTTCACTACAGAATTTCATTGTATAACATTCTACGTGCGAATAATACGTAACACATATTCATGATGATTAAATTAATTGTACCTAATATAAGAAAATCGGGGAAGTTAAACCAAAAAATTAAGAAAATAAGAGAAAATTTAAAAACAAAAAAATATATATTTAATAAGGAAAGGCAACATATAAGTAAAATATCTCTAAGGAAATTATTAGTGATGCAACAATTACAAATACGAATATTCGTATTCGCCGAATAGTAGACATTTGCCGAATATTCGTATTCGGCAAATAAATATTTACGAATACGAATATTATAAAAAAAAACTTTTGTACGCATCTCCGTTTGATTATACCGTGTATCACGCATCTCTCTATCCGAAGGTACAGCCGCAATGACCAAGACGCGATGGGGAATTCAGGGAAATTCCCTATTGCAATGCCACAAACTTACCTGTGCCGGCGGTGGTATCGCTGGTGGTGAACAAATATGTCATAGAAATGTCAAAATGTCTATGTATAAATTGTAGTTCCAATTTTTGCCACCGGCAAAGATAAGTTTGTGGTACTGTACTATGAACCTTGAATTTTTCATTTAATACGCATTCTTTTTCTTAGTAGTTTCAGTATTTGGCAGTGGAAAGCACAGGTCAAGTGTGCAAGTATATTGTAAATTGTATAATTGCAATTATGTGTGTTAGCTGCGAAGTAAAAGGAACTAAATTTAAATAAAATGTCCTCTCGTAAACATGCTTTTTTCAACGGCTGGCAACACCCAAACCGAAAAAAGAAATCGCCCGTCACCAGGGAATCTACAGATGTTGTGTTGTCTCCATAAAAAATTGACAATAATAATTTTAATTATTAGTATAATAAAATAAACAGAAAAAGGTTAAATAAATGAGTGTGAATTCGGCCCCTTAGAGTCAAAGAAACGTATCTCAATTTTTATCGATTTTGAGTTACGGATGGTACTAGACACAAAATAACACATTACGTTAAGTGACAAAGACACGTATCGATAGGTTCAACGGTTACAAATTTACATCGTTGCGTATCTACAGAAAACCATTTATTATTAATGTCAGTAGAGTGTATCGTTACTTGCGTTTTTTAAACTTGAATAAAAAGATATTTGCTTGCGAGTCAAAGAAACGCATCTTTAGTTACGTTCGATTCACCCGCATAGATTATGCAACTGTTTTGCCGAAATGTCACTTACGCGTCATTCATTTACGATTTGGCAGTTGTGTTTGCGGCATTTTTTATTTTAACGAGTGGTTTGAATATTAGTTTGGTTATTTTTTGTGTGTTTTGACTCAATATAAATCGAATATGGAAAGGAAAACACACAAAACACGGATTCAGTGAATAATGGAAGCGGCATTGTTGAATAATAAGGAAGATTCTTCAAGTGCCAAAAATATCTTATTTGAGAGGCGGGTATGGGTACCGCCGCCCCGGGAATCATTTATTGGATAAGGTTTGGTGACTTAGCAGGGGTACCCGGGTTTATGGGGTCAGATTTGTCCGGATCTTGGCGGCAGATGTGTCTGCCATCAACAGCGTGGCAGGCCGGGTCGGGAGAGACTGAGGGAGATCTTTTGACCTCTCCAGCAGGACTCTCTCGGAACATTCTCTTGCATCGCAGTGGAGAGGATTGATTCATTCGTCCGTCACACTGGCCCCCAAATTCCTAACCACCCCTTATAACTTATTCCTTCTAAGAATTTCTTATCCTTCCTTCCCCTAAAAAGACTCTACATAGCATCCCCAAAAACGAAATTGATGTTACGACAACTGCTACCAAAATAAAAATAGCAGAAAATCAGGATTCACGATGCCAAAAGTCAAGAGTTCTTCTTCTTTCTTCATTCAAGAATGGCAAGATTTTTTTTTGATTACATTGGATATTACTGAAACCTTTTTTAGAAATATAATTAATAATAGCTTGGAAAATGGAAAAGTTCTACAAAACAAAAGGGGAAAATATTTACCTGGAGATAAAAGACCAGAAGAATCTAAAAAAACTTCTTTTCCAACAGTACCGTCACATTACTGTAGGGCGAACACTTCATTTAAATATTTAGCCGCCGATTTGACATTACACATACGTAATGTACACTATGTATGTTGAATTGTGTAAGGATACAAATTATGTTCCTGAAAAAACATGGTTAAACCGAAACATATTTAACACCTGTAACCTATAGTTCCAACAACCACGCGAAGATATGTGCGACTCGTGTGTTAAATACGAAAATGCTAATACGGAAGAAAAATATCTCTTTTGGATGAGTATGATCGCCACAGACAACGCAAAATTGCTGTACAGAATTGTAAAATCCAATCTAAAACCCTTGCTTCTGAATCCACTGTTAATTTCATCGAGTTTAATTTAGAATACGTTCGAAGATAATTTTTTATAGACGACACCTGGCAGTTTATAATTAAACTTTGTTTAATGTTCGGAACAATGAAGCTAGAAATTACATGTGACATGAATGAGTGGCTGGCTGGTCGTGGCTCAGATAAAATCGCTTCATGTACGTATAAGTATTTGGTAGCTAATGCTAATTGAAAGAAGTTCATTCTGATGAGTGATACCTATTGATATATCAAAACTTCTACAAAGAAAATAAATATATTTGATCCTTCATGGTGGTACCCAGCAGTTAGATTAGCTTCCAGAAAATCCAAATATGATGTCATTGAGATGGGACAAGACTATTTCTTCAGTTTCATCAACTTGAGGAAACAATTAATTAAAAACAAAGAGACAGAAAAATGGCATGGATGTAAACTAGTTAAAAATCACATTCAAAAGAAGATCCTGACCATATTTATTAAGTTCCTAAAACAAGGAAATGAGTTGAACTTATTTTTTTACATGCGCTCCACACAGGAGGCCCTGAGGAAAATAATTTACCTCAGGTCCTATTTCATCTTTGGGGATGCTGTGAGGAGGTTTTTTGTTAGGAAATAAAGGAGAGGAGAATTCTGGGAAGGAAAAGGGTTTTAGGGGTGGGTAGGAATCTGGGGTTCAGTGTCTCCTGGTCATCCGCCTCCTTAGGTTTTTCTAGGTCTTGACCTAGAAAAACCTCACCCCATGAACCAGGGCACACCTTCTAAATCACCAAACGTAGCGAACCCCTTGGAGTGACCTATGGAAGAGGTGTTGGTTGAAGTAAAGTGAGTGAAGCAAAGAATGTGTGCTAAGACTGAGTTGTTTGGCGGTCCGACCTCTCTGCCTAGCCCTGCGGAGAAACGGCGTGATGGTTAGTTAGGTAGTTAGTCAGGTACAAGATTCCAGTTTTTTAAGCAAGTTACAATATTATGTAGCATATTAAGTTTTTTTTGACAATAGTATCAGTTGGAAAATAGTTACCTAAATATTTTATATGTTTTTCTGTTTTAAATAAGTTTTTCAATAAAAATTTCTAGACTTGAAATATTTTTATTACTGTTCCACCACTATCCTAATTCCTAAAAATCATCTTTACAAATTTTCGGGTGTAAAAAAGGTCAAATATCGAAGGAAGTTTTTCGTAACTTGAGTTCAGTGGTTGCAATTTTCACTTTGGTTAGGATCAAAGAAACGTAACTGAGATATAGCTGCACTTAAATTTAAAAAAACATATGAAAATGAATTACCATTTTATATTTAAAAGATGATTTAGAAGCACAAAATACCACCCTTTAACTAAACGAGAAGAAATTATTAATATGTTCCATTTGTTTAAAAGTAGACAACATTGATTGATTGAGAACTATGTTTTTTTGCTCTCCTGTAAAGTAGAGAAAAATGAGATACGTTTTTTTGACCCTAAGGGGCCGAATTACTCTGCCAAGTTATTCGTATTCGTATTCGCCGGATAGTAGGTTTGATATTCGTATTCGTAAAAGTAGTATTCGTTGCATCACTAGAAATTATAGTTTAATAGAATAAGGGTGAAGTGTAACACCTACAGAGAATAAGATTGGCGCTTAATAAGATTAAAGTATATTATCGATATTAAACACGGCGATCAACCAGTCGAGCGCTCACTAGCTGCGCAGTGTCTCGGAGATGTAAGGTCAGTATGCATGTTGCGGGTCTGCTAGACGTCACATCATTATTAGTGTGTACCTTTCTAAGTGTCTACAAGACGTCACCTCATTATTTAACATATTGTTTTAGATGGATCAACCAAGTACTTCGAAAAGTCGAAAAGTAGCCGGAAAAGAAGAAGAGTGGTTGCTACTACTACACGGCGATCAACCAGTCGAGCGCTCACTAGCTGCGCAGTGTCTCGGAGATGTAAGGTCAGTATGCATGTTGCGGGTCTGCTAGACGTCACATCATTATTAGTGTGTACCTTTCTAAGTGTCTACAAGACGTCACCTCATTATTTAACATATTGTTTTAGATGGATCAACCAAGTACTTCGAAAAGTCGAAAAGTAGCCGGAAAAGAAGAAGAGTGGTTGCTACTACTACACGGCGATCAACCAGTCGAGCGCTCACTAGCTGCGCAGTGTCTCGGAGATGTAAGGTCAGTATGCATGTTGCGGGTCTGTTAGACGTCACATCATTATTAGTGTGTACCTTTCTAAGTGTCTACAAGACGTCACCTCATTATTTAACATATTGTTTTAGATGGATCAACCAAGTACTTCGAAAAGTCAAAAAGTAGCCGGAAAAGAAGAAGAGTGGTTGCTACTACTACACGGCGATCAACCAGTCGAGCGCTCACTAGCTGCGCAGTGTCTCGGAGATGTAAGGTCAGTATGCATGTTGCGGGTCTGTTAGACGTCACATCATTATTAGTGTGTACCTTTCTAAGTGTCTACAAGACGTCACCTCATTATTTAACATATTGTTTTAGATGGATCAACCAAGTACTTCGAAAAGTCAAAAAGTAGCCGGAAAAGAAGAAGAGTGGTTGCTACTACTACACGGCGATCAACCAGTCGAGCGCTCACTAGCTGCGCAGTGTCTCGGAGATGTAAGGTCAGTATGCATGTTGCGGGTCTGTTAGACGTCACATCATTATTAGTGTGTACCTTTCTAAGTGTCTACAAGACGTCACCTCATTATTTAACATATTGTTTTAGATGGATCAACCAAGTACTTTGAAAAGTCGAAAAGTAGCCGGAAAAGAAGAAGAGTGGTTGCTACTACTAGTGAGGACTTTGAAAATACTGGACAATCTTATTTTGTTGGGTATGCGAGGGGCACAGGTGGAGGACCGTCTCTTGAAGAAGGCCTCACGGAAGACAAAGCCAGAATCCTGGAGACAATAAGCCCAGCATCGATACGGGTGTCTCCGAATCTATAGCGACATTTAATATGGGGATAGATGATACAACACAACAGCAGTCACAACACTCCACAATTCCAATGATTTTGCTGGCAATACAGAGGTTTCCATAGATCATGTTGGCACTGTGAACAGTCCCGTAGGTGGTGATCAAAGTGATATTGAAGTAGAAGACCTACAAGATTGCATCTTGGGACAATCAACACCAAATTATTTAAAAAAAATGATAAAATATTCTGAAGAGAACACGAAGATCAAGAGGGAGAAGCTTGAGATACAAAAGCAGCAATTAGCTGTGGCTAAAAAAATAGATTAATAAGGCAAACTAATCTATACTAATCGTTTTAACATCTACAGACTTGATTTTATACGGTTCTTTCATCAAAGGCGATAGGTCAATTAATTTGAGCAGACTAAATGCATCATTTCTTGAAAAAGTTTTTCGTGGTGGCCTTTCATTTAAACACAGTTCCATGACTTCGATCGCTTGTATGTACGTCAAATCTCACCATTTTTATAATAATTAACAAAAACACGACACACACAAACCGTACAAGTAACACTTTTTGACAGTTGAACTACTGCTAAAACCAATAGTCAAATCATCTACTACTTTGTAATAGATAATTATCTTTATTATTCATTTTTTAAACTTTATGAGTAAAAAATCAAATTATAATATTTAATTAAATGAAGACAATATTAGCGAAACTCAATCGAAATCTGGAGACAGAAAAATCAGAAAAGATATTGGCTCCGCTGGGTGTTGTAAAGATATTGGTGTCCCAGCGGAGCCAATATCTTTTCTGATTTTTCTGATTGATTCGATTCGATTTCGATTGAGTTTCACTAATATTGTCTTCATTTAATTAAATAGATAATTATCTATTAGAAATTCCAAAATACGTACGCTTTATATCGAAAATTAGTAGATAATTACTAGATGATAGAAAAACCATAGGACAACATACATAATTATCGCATGCGAGCAATTATCTACTAAAATGAAAATTAGTAGATAATTACTAGATGATAGAAAAACCATAGGACAACATACATAATTATCGCATGCGAGCAATTATCTACTAAAATGAAAATTAGTAGATAATTACTAGATGATAGAAAAACCATAGGACAACATACATAATTATCGCATGCGAGCAATTATCTACTAAAATGAAAATTGGGTCCCCGGGCCTTGTGCGGTTCACTTTCTTCATCTTCCACATCTATGCACTCCATTATTATTGAATATTTTGGTTGAGGTTTAGGTATGAAGCTGATAGTGCCAAAAAGTTTTCACTGCGAATTCGTGTCCATTGCATCTAATAACTATTACTCTGGATTAATAACAGTATCTTTCAGCTAATTCAAGTTAGTTCGTACCGCACTGTTTTTTATTTTTAAAAGCGACGGCAGAGCAAAATATTATTATGTACTTGAATTCACTACTACAATTTTACTACTTTTAACCTCCAGTGCGCCAGCAATGCCCATCGGCAAAGTAAAGTCTTTTGTGGGATTTTGTACTTCAAAATAGAATAGAACAAATATTAGAAAAAATTCCCCAATTCCTCGTGTATGTGCACAATATAATACAAAATTTCACAGAATTGACATTTTCAGTAATAACTTAAAGAAATACCCCATATGAAGTAACGCGTACGATCGATTATTAATATGAGAGTATGGAATGTATCAGGAGCATCTCCTATCCTTTTCCTATATTCCTCTTCCTCTACCCTTCCTATAACCAAAATTAATTTTAAGATAATAAAACTTCTTTGTCAATTAACTTTAGCAAAAGAAACTTCTGTGGCTTGACTTCAGTTCACTTTATATTGTATATATCACTGCAATTATGTAAAAGCTGTTTGTTTCTTACAAATAAATAAATATGTACAAACAATATGTCTGATAAAATGTGAATTATTGTCGAAACTGGTCATTTTGAATCTTGAAACTGAATATTCAGGATGGCCATTAAGAATACAGAATGAAATACAAATCATGAAAAACCTTGAGATGATCACTGCTGCAGCAGGTTGAAGAACATCGCAGCTGACTGGAGATGTTGTAGCAGGTTGAAGTTGTAGATGTTGAGCAGGTTGAAGAACAAGTTGCAGCAGACTGGGCAGCAGGATGAAGAACATCGCAGCAGTCTGGAGATGCTGCAGCAGATTGAAGAACATCACAGCAGACTGGAAATGCTTCAGCAGGTTGAAGAGCATCGCAGCAGACTGGAAATGCTGCATTAGGTTGAAGAGCATCACAGCAGACTGGAAATGCTGCAGCAGGTTGAAGAGCATCGCAGCAGACTGGAAATGCTGCAGCAGGTTGAAGAACATTGCAGCAGACTGGAGAATTTTGGATATTGGTTCAGACGAAGATTCGTGCAGTAGGTTTTAGTTCTTTGCCCCAAAACGAATTTGTAGAATGATGCCGCATGTGTAAATGCTGCGACAAGAACATTCCGACAGATCACAATTAGTTTTCTCACACTTGTTCTTTGCTGACAAAATTTCTATTTTATTGGCAATGGTTTATGTCCGACCATTCTTTAATGAGTTTCTCTTTGGGAAGCATTCGTTTTTGTTCATCCTTTGATTAATAACATTATAATTATTCTTTCATTGGCATTAGCTTATGCCAAACTATTCTTCAGTGACAAAGGTTCCCATTGATTAGCATTCGTTTTGGCCAATTTGATCGTAATTGATAAAGGTTAGGTTGATTAGGTTCCCAATTGTGACCGTAACCTTTTTATTTTTCTGTTTCATGTAACGTTTAGATTTATTAGTATTATCTTCTTGTTCAATGATAAAGGCCATATTTGATTCATTGGGATCTGGTTCTCTTTTATTTGAACATTGATAAACCAGTTGGTGAATGAATGTATCAACGCACTCACTTCCACAATGTCTGTTGTAGTGATTCAGGCTTGCAACACGGGCCTGGAGGAGGTGCCCTCCAGCTGCGGGTTGGTGGTGCTGTACCCGGTGCCCCCACGCTGCAGCGGGATGATGTCCCCCTCGGTGAGAGGTGCGCCCGTGAGGGGGTGCAGCCAGTCTTGACGGATCACCTTCTGCAGGCACTCCTCCGTCACCACGTGGCCCGTGGGAGCCAGCACCACGCAAGCCACCGAGTTGGACAGGATGTCGTGGGTCACGGGACACATGTACCTGCAACAAATCATACCAATCATTCAACGGAACCATTCTTCCCAACTGACATGCTTGGTGTAACTCGGGGTGATCAACACAGGTAAGGGGGCTCCGTAGAAGACAGAGTTCAGAAGCTGGGCGAACTGTGTAGGGCCCATAGAGTTTACAAATCTGCCATAATTTGTAATTCGTCTCCAATAAATGATTAGCAAACTCCCAGAAACTATTACTGTAAAGTTTCATCTACATAAAAAAAAATCCACAATATTATTTATGGACTCCAGGTTGTTTCATTTTAAGTTTATTATTTGCCTATAATCAGTGGAGTGCCTTGGAGGGGCCTTGTATCAAAATTAGTTGGGGGGCCCAAATGAAGGATAAATATTTCTCACAAAAGAAACAAAAGGTCTTTGTAGCCCGGGGGCCCCGTATCATTGACACGGCTGATACGGCGGTAGCTACGCCCTTGACTAAAATGCAGACAGAATTGTATTTGGCATATTCTTTGTTACATGATAGGAAATTTTATTTCCTTACATTTCTTCTCCTGCTGATCATTTTGTACATTACGTTAACCCCCCTGTTCCCACTTCCGCTTATTCATTACCATCTTTAAGTCTATTGATGTAATTAGTTTTAAGTAAACTCTGAAACATGTTGGTTTTAAAACAATGAAAGTAGTTTAAACAAAGTATTTTATTAATTTAATATTAATTAATATTTGATATTAATTTAGTATTTTTTTTAATATTTGGGAATAATCATAGACAACCAACTACATTGGGAAGCTCACATCGGTGACACAGTAAAAAAACTTCGTAAACTCTGCCATATATTCTGCTCCCTTAGGTCTATCTTAGATTTACAGACTCTAAGAAGCGTATACTTTGCCCTTTTCCAATCCATAGCAACATACGGTATAGTGGGATGGGGTGGTTGTGCTGAAACCATTATTAGACCAATTATTTTAGTTCAAAAACTAATTCTATATTTAAATGTCAACCTACTCATCCCTCAAATAAACTCTTTGCAAAAATCAGGGTCTTAGATATTCGACAGCTATTTACTAAAACAAGCATTTGTTATATACGAAAAAATAATCTACTAATCGCTCCACAACATCAAGCACACACCCGCTTTTCATCAAACCTGGGTTGCGTGATCCCAAAAACTAATACCTCATTCGCTCAACGACAATTCTGGTTCATCGCTCCTAAAATATATAATGCTTTGAGTACTGACATAAAGTCAAGTAATTCTAATTCTCGTTTTATAACACGTGTACAACATTGGATTTTCAAAAGTGGACGAGCGTACTTTAAAGAATTCCTGAATTCTTAACACTACATTTTAATTATTAATTTTTGCATTTCAAAATTTTAATTTCCATTTCCATTTTTATTTCTATTTTTCTTTAAAATGTTATTTTTTTTCTCTTAATTTTTTCACTAAATTTAATTTATTTTTTAATTTTAATTTATTTACATAAATGTTTTAATTTATATATTTGTATAGAACACTTGAGTTCTTAACCTTTTCCCCGCGTTGAACTACTCCGTTTTTTCAATACCCATATGCGGTACATGTATATGTCATATTTCAAATACCTATCCATCCAATTTTATGTCAAATTACAGCATATTATGGCATGATTTATCATACTATATAAACAGATGAGATTATTATCTACAATTTGAAACCAAATCGTCGTCTGTAAACACTCCTAGATGTTTATAAAAAACAAAAAACGTTAAAAATGTACCCATATTATCTTAAAGACGGCGCCATTTATCCGCGTGATTGTACTCAGGACACTGCGTTGATAGACACAAGTGGTACCTCAATCACTTATTATTATTAATTCGTATAAACAAGTTCTAAAACTTCTGATGACACTAAAATTAATAAAATTTTTATGTAAATCCAAAATCACAGTTTCACAACATAAAAAAACGTGAGCGAATACGCGCGATCTCGATAATAAATGTTATCGACGCGTGTCCAATTTGGTCAGTCGGAATCGCATGGATGCGCCTGCGCAAACTACTAGCGCCATCTGTGGAGTAAATTGAGAACTATTTAGCATTCAAAGGCACGAGGACACATTCACTTGATTATAGATGTTTTTACGAAATACAATTTTAATTTCGAAATATGCCTGAAGATGTCAGCATCGTGATAGTTACACGAATATCCTAACGAGCGGGAAAAAATACTGTGACATAGTAGCGCTGTGATATCGGCAGTCGAAGTTAGCGTAACAAGGGCTGATACGGGCGCGTGTGAGGCATGACTTTTGCCGTATCAACTGTTGTTACGATCGCGTGGAAAAAGTTAAGAGAGTTTAACCAGCCAGCGGACGAAAATCCACATTTCGTCGAAAGTTGTTCTTACGATCGTGCAGTTACAACGAGAAAAATTAATTATTCTCCGTACCAGCTTTTTAAAATTATAACTCCATATCGAATTTATTTCAATTCAAATTAGCTTTAATTTATACCTTCATCCAAAAATGCTGAAAGGCGTGATGATAAAACTATTAAAATAGTGTACTTTTTGTAGTTATTTTTTGATTATAAGTATTTATCATTTTTCAATAATGTCTAAATTTAATAATGTTAAAAAAATCTGAATTATATTAGTTTGTAATTACGCAAATAAATACACAAATGGACCAATTTTCGTCAAGAAACACATGAACGTACATATTTTTTAATGATTTTATTGAAACTAAAATTAAAATTCTAAAACATTCGTTTGCTAGATAATGTATTGATTTATTTTACTGCATGATTATATTATTTGAAATGGGTGTGGTATAATACAAAATCTTTTTTGAAAATTTAACAAATCTGCCAACGACCTATGGAATAACCTTACAATACTAAAAATTAAAAAATTTATTACATGGGAATGCTAGATAAAAGAACAATCTTTCGAAATCCATTTATAATGTTTTTGTGGAAAAGAGTCAATACGTCTAAAATCTGATTTGAAAATGACATATTTCTGGTTTTCTCTGGTAATGCCCTCTTAACATTTAATCTTTATTATTAATTTTTGTATTTCAAAATTTGAATTTCCATTTTGATTTCTACTTTTCTTTAAAATATGATCTTTTTTTCTCTTTATTTTTCACTTACTTTTAAATATTTCATAATTTTTATGTAGTATATTTATAGCCCAGTCATTCCGTAGTTTTACCTTGCAAAAGGTCATGTAGTAGCGATTTTGATATATGTTGTTTAGATTGGGACTCTAAAGAAAAAAAAAAGTTTTCGACCTCGGGAGGGTCGAGCTCGATCCGCCATCTTGGATTGAAGGTCCCAAAATTCTATTTTTTCAAAATAATTATGAAATGGTTGATTTTACAACGAAGTTGTTCAAGGCAAACTTGAAGAAAACTAAATTACGTGCATTTTATGTCGAATGTTTTTTTTTGTAAGTCTAATAGGTAACGAGTTACAGCGGAAGAAAGAAGACAATTTTGACAAAAATTTGTAAAACTCTAGTTTTCTTGATAAATTTTTGTAAGAACATATTACAAAATATCGTTTTAACGTATTCCCACAAACGATATACTTATATAGCATCATCCGTGTGCTCGATTACGTTGATTGACGTTGTTATAGTGGGCTCCTAGTCTATAGCTGATTTGGCAACACTGATTGAGTCCTGGTTACTGGACGATGCCTGGACGCTCGGTCTATCGGACGTCGGAGGATGTCGAACATGGTTACCAGGTATACAAATTTTGAATCTATTAAATTCAAACGTAAGGACAAAGTTATTCCATTAGTAGCAGTCAACAGCAGTATCAAGATCGGCGAAACAACTATTTTCATCAATCCGCTAATGTTGTTCCAGAGAATGTGTATTTTGAAGAAATCCGACGAAGAATTGAAGGATTACCTTAAATTCGAACTCGCCCCATTTCCTTTGTCGCTTTTCTCTGAAGAAGGAATGCGCAAAGGTACGAAATCATCATTTAATGGCGTTTTTTAACAACTTCCAGAAGGCGTGCAACTTGAAGGTAGCAAAATTAATGTTGTGGATGGAGGATACCTTTTACATAAAGTTGTATGGAATAGTAATGATTTTTTTGGGTCAATTTGCGAGAAGTACGTTCACTATGTAAGACATCACTATGGATCACATGCAGTTATTGTTTTCGATGGATATCCGCTAGATCAGCGTTTCCCAATTTTCTTTCGCCCCGGAACCCTTAGCGATCATACTTTTCTAGACGGAACCCTATTTTTCTAAGAAAAAGATAAACTAGTAGTTTGAATACTTTCATGTTTATCTTGAAAAGAAAGATCTAAAGTTTTGTGTAAAACTTACATTAATGTGAAGAGTGATATCTTTTTAATTTTTTTTGTTAAAATAGCATTTAAATCGGGCTTTGTGTCAGACAGCTGAATACGAAGATCTGGAGCTGCATCCAGTCTGTTTCTGTATTTGGTTTTTGTTTAAGCGTAAGCCGAAAAACCAGTTTCACACCGGTAAGTGGTCACAAACGGTAAAAAAAACTGTGATAGCCTTCTCGACGACTTCTGGCTATTCGTTTTTAAGTCCAATCCAAAACTCATCCGGATTAGTTTTTTTCTGAATTAAACTTTTGTTGTAAGGAAGAAGAACATTTGATATCTATCAAAGTCTCGTACTCTGTTCCCAGTCAATGTCCTGCAGGTTTTTTTTAGGAAAATACTCTTCCAGAGATTTGTTGAGGGCGTTCAAATGTTCGTAAATGCATTTTTCAATATATCGTGGGTTACTTGCAACTCTTTTTTTTTCCAGAAACTCGTTTAAAAGAAAAAAAAATTGGTACTGTTTCTGTTCAACACATTCTATCCAGAAGACAAGTTTCTTTCTAAGAGAAGAGATTTTGTCGTTTACTGTAAAAGTATTTGTGTTTCTTCCTTGCGATGATCCTTGCAACAATCCGGACGGAACGCGGAACCCTTGTGATGCTTCTACGGAACCCCAGGGTTCCGCGGAACACCTTTTGGGAAACGCTGCACTAGATGATGGTGAAAAAAAAATACAAAAACCGCAGAAAGACTTCGCCGATCGAAGAAGCATATGTGTGCAGATGTTCTTTTCGATGAAACAATGCCAGTTCAAGTTTCACAAGAACGTTTTTTAGCCAATGAAAATAACAAAGTCCGTCTGATTTCGATGCTTACAAAGCAATTTATACAGGCTGATTTTACAGTTAAGCAGGCTGAAGAAGATGCTGATGAGTTGATTGTCAATACTGCGATTCCCTTGTGTTCATCATTTGACGCTGTATTCGTTATTGGCGAAGACGTTGATCTCCTAGTTCTGCTAACAGCATTGGCACCACCCGAAAGTAGTATATATCTTCACAAACCCGGGAGAGGCAAAACTTTTGAAAGACTGTATTCCGCGAATAGTGTGAAATACAAAGAAGCGGCTGAGAATATTCTGTTTCTCCATGCCTTTAGTGGCTACGATACAACATCGTCCTTCTTCAACCAAGGAAAAACAAAATTTTGTTCACTTGTACAGAACGACACAAGACTCAATGCCATGATAGAAATCTTCAAACAACATGATGCAAAACCAGAAGACAGCAGATGCAGGAACACGCTTTCTTGTTGCTTTGTACGGGGGTGACATGGATAAGGAAACCTTGGAAGAAGTCCGCTACCAACGTTTCGCAAAGTCAATAACAAAAAGCAAATTCAATCTTGCCTCTTTGCCACCAACGAACGACGCTGCACGGTACCATGCATTTAGGACGTACCACCAAGTCCAAAAATGGTATGGAATCCAAAAAAATCCAGAAAACTGGGGCTGGAAACGTGGCACCAACGGGCTTGTTCCAGTAAGAACAAAGAAACCAGCACCCGAGACTTTATTGAAATTTTTTTCATGTAATTGTAAAAAAGGATGCGGCGTTGCATGTGGCTGCAGGAAAGCTGGATTGAATTGTTCTATTGTGTGTGGGTGCTGTAATGGTCAAACATGCCGAAATTCGCCAGAGGTTCATATCGATAACAATTATTATAAGCAATAATTATCAGCCTGAAACACTCATCCACATTGAAAAATCTTCCGAGAAAAGATACATGACGCCAACGGGACATGAACCCGTGTCCTCTCGATTGCCGGTCGATTGCTCTTGACCACTGAGCTATGGCGGCTTATCTCATACCCGCCAAATGATTCAATATATGCTAGTGTTTCATTCAACAATTACTGCTTATTATGTACGTCATGTATCTTTTCTCGGAAGATTTTTCAATGTGGATGAGTGTTTCAGGCTGATAATTATTGCTTATAATAATTGTTACCCTTTGTGCTATGCATAAAAAATCTTGTCTTAAAAACGTTAGTTTTACAATTAAAAATAATAGTTCATATCGATGTCGAGGAAGAAGATGAAGAGATTTTATCAATGGAAGCCCAGAATCTCAGTACCACAGGCAATGAATTAGAAGATGACATTGATGAAGACTGTTATTAAGATGTCGATATCAACCAACCGGCATCAACAAAAAAATATCATTACGCAATAGCCAATATATAAAATAATTTTGAAATCTACCATCGCTGGTATATCTGTGGAGTAGACCTACAGGGGATACCACAATAAAAAAATGCGCCATGTTCTCTACCTCATGGTAGTGTGGAAATGAGTTAACAAAATTATTTATAATTATATGATAAAAAATATATTATATAATATAATTATGTATAAAATGGTCACCAACACTAACTGGGCGAAGCCAAACCAAAAGCTGCCTACAGGGCCTAGCAGTAAAACCCTACGGAGCGGGTTTTTAACAGCTAGTTATGTAATGAATAACCCGAAAAATAACACAAATTGGGAATTTCATCATTTTTTAGAAAAATATTCACATTTCCGCCACCGTAACTCGTTACCTATTAGACTTACAAAAAAAAACTGTAAACATAAAATGTACGTAATTTAGTTTTCTTCAAGTTCACCTTGAACAACTTGGTTGCAAATTCAACCATTTCATAATTATTTAGAATAAACCGAATTTTGGGACCTTCAATTCAAGATGCCGGATCGAGCTCGACCCTCCCGAGGTCGAAATTTTTTTTTTTTCTTTAGAGTCCCAATCTTAACAACATATATCAAAATCGCTACTACATGACCTTTTGCAAGCTAAAGGCCTTTTTAACTACGGAATGACTGGGCTATTAATCATCTGTTTTAATAAAACAGTATTTGTATTAATTTAAATAAATATTAAATATACAACTACCATAACGCGGGCATGAGCCCAGTGTGGTAGCCAAAAAAAACAAATATCTGTAACTAATAAAAAATTTATGAAATAAAAAATAAATAAAAAAAAATTTGAATGGTGTGTTTTTTCCACCATTATTACAATGGAAGAATCCTTCACCACCGGTGCAGTTGGGAAACAAGCCGCAAACAGGCCCAAAATTTATATACGTTTGAAATTTGTTACATGAGAACGGGTTCCGTTCTAGAGCTGAACAACTTGGTTTGCCGGCTGCTGTGTTTCCTCCCTCCTACAACATGAGTTTCTTCAAGACATGCTATACTCCTTCCTCTCCACACATCATCCTCAAAGATGTTATAGGCCCTAAAAGAATTTATGTTCCTCAAAATCTCCTGTGTGGAGGTAATGTAAAAAAAGAGGACAATGGTTCCGTTCTTACCGGTTCTCCTTGGCGATGAGGGACTTGGTGTCGTCAGGGTCCTTGACGAGGGTCCACTTGACGTCCACAAGGTCCTTGAGGCGCAGCGCGCGGCCCGTGACGGGGCAGAGCACCCCGCCCTCGGGGCGCTGCAGGCGAGCTCGCTTGGCGTCGGGCAGCTGGGACGGCACCCAGAAGCTCGGCAGCTGGGAACTGCGGCCGCCCGCCATGTTGGAGATAGATTCTGCAAACAACACACACCGTTATAACATTAGCTTATTTCTAGCAGTGTGGGAGTATCTGGGAATAGTCCTGGAATAAACACGCTGCGGAACTAAGACACAACAAGCATCTCTTAAGGCTCTCATACCCTTCAATTATGACGACCCCTAAATGTATACTCAATTCAAATTTCCATTTTTCTGAAATGTCTGATTAATCAGCTGGATGTTGGATGTGTTTGTTGAATTTTATAACTTTGTTCATTCCGAAAGATAAAAAATTAACAGAATTTATCGGTTTGACATTGGAGAAAAAAAAAACAGTTTGTCTTTTGTGCATTATTTTTTGCAATCAGAGATTGTTTTATTAAAAATCTAGCAGGTATCCGGCATGCGTTGCAAGTTGCAACGCTATTCAGATCGCTTTTCCATGCGTCCTCTTCCCCTCCCATGTCCCCTTCCTTTCCCGCGTTCCCCTTCCCCCTCCCTCGTTGCCCCTCCGGCGACCCCCGCCTCCTTCCTTCCCTTACCGTGCCACTAAAATATATGAAATCCACACATTTTCATTTACACAAATTTCATAACGCCAGAGCTTATCATTATATATAGAAAACTTCGCAGGCTTGCGCAAAATAAATCACCAAAGTTTCGTCGCAATTGGATGAATGGTTTGACAGTGCATTAAATATGAAAACAAATATTGATTTTGTTTATTTTTAAGAAGATTACAGATTTATAAAATAGTGGTATGTACCCTAATATGCAAATAAATTGAAAATGGATAAATTGGCCCTTTGGTTAAAAAGGGTTGCTTATCACTGATCTCCATTCCCCCCTGTCCAGGATAAACCAAGTGTATGCAGTATTGTAGCATGATTTCATTTTATGCAAAGTTTTCATTTTGTAGAGTTTTTACCAAACCACAGTTGGTATGTATAAAGACTTTTACAATTTGGGAGGCGGGAATGGGTACCGCCGCCCCGGGAACCTTTATTGGATAACCAACACCTCTGCCATAGGTCACCCCAAGTGGTTCGCTACGTTTGGTGATTTAGCAGGGGTGCCCGGGTTCATGGGGTGAGGTTTGTCTAGGTCTTGGAGGCGGATGATCAGGCGGATGATACCCTTGCACGATGATGTCGTTTCTCACCCGGCATGCCGCTTAAAGTCTCGAAAACCCTTCTGGGCGGAAGGAGAAAGACTCCTTCGAACACCTCTCACCCCAGAAGATAGGTGGAAGCTTGGGTGGCAATCAGCCAACGTCAAAAACGCCGATCTCGTGCAAGACCCCACTGAGAGACAGCCTGGGTTCTCATTGTCTCGCAAACTCTGGACTGCCATCAATAGAATAAGGTGCTCCCATAGCCGTTGTGCTCACACGATGCATAGATGGGGCCTTAAAGAGTCGGCGACGTGTGAATGTGGTGCGGTGCAGACCACCGAACATGTGGTCAACGAATGCCCGCTCCATTCATTCCCCGGCGGGATTTATGAGGTCCACAGGGCAACGCCTGAGGCCCTAGACTGGCTCGCAGACCTAGATGTCCCCCTCTGACCCCCCACCATACGAAAGAAGAAGAATCAGGACATACTGAACCCCAGATTCCTACCCTCCCTTAAACCCTTTTCCTTCCCAGAACTCTCCTCCTTCCTTTCCTTAAAAAAACCCTCCACACAGCATCCCCAAAGATAACATAGGCCCTGAGGGAAATTATTTTCCTCAGGGCCTCCTGTGTGGAGCTCAGGTAAAAAAACTGATTCGGAGAAAACCGCCTAAAACTGTCACATCTCTAGCGTTTTATATAATGAATTGGAGTAATATACATTCGAAAAGTGTTCATTTTTCAATGTATGTCTAGAAATATTTAAGTAATTTGGATAAATAAAATGGATATAGCGGATTTTGATACTCACTTCGTGATTTGTATGGAATATAGAGGCTTTTAAAACTCAACTGACCTGAGGGGCGTGTTTCTACACCTACCATCTTGGCAAAATAACTGCTCGTGATTGGTTTAATTCCGGTATAGCGGGTTTTGATAGTAAATTCTTGAATGATATAGTGGGTTTTGTTTCTCACTCGCAGTTTTAACATGGTTTTTGGTCGTGATAAGGGAGATTTAAAAACTCAATTTTAGGTTAGTCTTGTTCCTCGCAAAAATGTGAACTAGATGTCATATTCAGATCATTTTGTGAAAAAATCGGATATAGCGGGTTTTGAAATTATAGGACTCAATTAAACTCATCTGTTTATCACTTCTAAAATATTTGTATACAGGGTGTTAAGGGACGTACTTGACTTACTTTAACCAGTGATTCCTGACATTATTTGGAGTAAAAAATGTAAATGAAATTATGGTCTCCGGTGACTTTTTTTGATTTTTCCGGTGATTTTTTTTTCTCCAAATTCAAACAAAAAAAAATTTCTTCCGCATGTCATCACTGGTCACTCAGCTGAGTAACAAACCAACCCCTTACCCCGCCTCCAACAGTCCAACACCTATCATTTTTTTATGTTTTTGTAGAAAAAAATCTAAAATTTCATTTACATTTTTTAGTCCAAATAAATTAGGTTAAAGTAAGTCAAGTACGTCCCTTCACCCTGTATAAAGACCGTTTTATAACTAATCAGTTTTATTAGGTAATCTTTTTATTTAACTAACCAACACTTTAGTTTTTGGGGTATTATGCCGTGTTACGCTACCTCCTTCTTTAGCCAACGTTTCGGACAGCGTTGCAGTGTCCATCATCAGGGCAGATGTGTGACAGCATAATACCCCAAAAACTAATCTATATAAATAAATAAAAATGAATCGCCGAAATGTGTGTACGCGTATAACTTCCGAACGACTGCACCAAATTGGATAATTCTTTTTTTGTTGTGTTCGTTATTGTCAGGACAATATGTAGTATGTAATAATAGTATAAAACTACTGGTGAGCTCCGGCTTTATGAAATTTACTGAGTGCATGGAAGGGAAGGGGGAAGGGAACACGGGTGGGGGGTTCGCGGGAAAGGGGGGAGGGGAACCAGGGAGGGGAGAGGGAAACTCGGGAGGGGGGTTCGCTGGACGGAGTGGTGTGGGAAGTGGGAAGGTGGAGGAGGCGGAGTGGGACCGCGAGGGGGGAAGGGGACGCGGGAAAGGAAGGGGAGGCGGAAGGAGAATGTGACGAATGGGAAAGGACACGCAGGAAGAAACAATTTCTTTATTAAATGGCATACCAGCTAGTAACAAAATAATTTTTGGCCGTGAAAATCTAAAATCATATCTAACCAACACTTGGTTTATCCCCTGAGGAGTTGGAAGAGAAGGTAAACCGCCACACAACACACGCCTTGCTTTAATCTAATTCATGCTTTGCCTCAAATCAATGCAATTTATTTATTCTTTTAACCCCTCAGGTCCCAGGCCTATTTTGTCAGAAAGTCAAAATATTTCAGCTCTGCAATAAAATTCAAATGAATGGAATATTTGTGAACGCATCCGAAAACTAAAAACTTTTTTTTGAAAGGTGATGAAATAAACTTTCAAATTATCGTTACTTGTTTTTGGGGTGTTTTGCCGTGTTGAGCTACCTCCTTCTTTAGCCAACGTTTCGGACAGCGTTGCAGTCCATCCTCAGGGCAGATCCGGCATATCTGTGACACATCTGGCACTGTGATCTGCCAGATTATACTGATAATGAAAAAAAAAAAAAAAATATTTTATTTGGCAAATGTATTCATAAATGTTATCGTCGACTCACTTTTTTGTCATTTCATGTAAAAATAACTTTCAAAGTCTCATAATTTTTTTCTTAGATTGTGTTGGGAAACTTTGGATTCATAAAGGTGTACATTTTAATTATTTTGTGGTTAACTTTTATATTTTGAACATTAAGTTTGGTGTTTTCTCTTTCTAACATCGTTTAGATCAATTTGGGAGGAGGGAATAGGTACCGCCGCCCCGGGAACCTTTATTGGATAACCAACACCTCTGCCATAGGTCACCCCAAGTGGTTCGCTATTTTTGGTGATTTAGCAGGGGTGCCCGGGTTCATGGGGTGAGGTTTGTCTAGGTCTTGGAGGCGGATGACCAGGACATACTGAACCCTAGATTCCTACCCACCCCTTAAACCCTTTTCCTTCCCAGAACTCTCCTCTCCTTCCCTTCCTTAAAGAAAACCTCTACACAGCATCCCCAAAGATGACATATCCACTGGAGCTCATGTAAAAAAAAAAAAAGATCACATTTCTAACCATTATAGTAAAGAAGACAACGATTTCTGTGAGACCTATACGAGTTGTTAAGAAAAACCGCACAAATTTAATTCTCGTTGAATTTAATGTTTCAAAGACTTCGAGGGGAGAAGTATCACTTGCTCCATTTAATATTGAAAGGCAGGATAGAGGACCTGGTAGGAGACAAATGTCTTGGCTGCGTAATATACGAGAGTGGACCGGCATTAGAAGTGTGGAGGAGCTATTCCGGGCAGCGCAAGACAGGGAGACATTCTCAAGAGTGATCGCCAACGTCGGGGGGAACTGATACGGCACACAAAGAAGAAGAAAGACTTAATCATGTTTGATTACGTCTAAAAGGGATCGAAATGAAAATCTAGTCTCCTTCAACGGAAGCAATCTTCCGAACAGGCCCTCCATTGATATGCTTTGTATAACCCTAAGTGACCAGCTCAGGTACGGGGGCTCCATCCAAGCCAGAGTAAAGTTAGCCTCTCATAAACTGGGCGTACTGTACAGTGCGTAGTACACAACTGCTAACCCTATAAATATCGCAAGTGCGCTCCACAGTTGAATTTGGCAGCCACCACTGGTCTGGAGCCCCAAAATACCTGAAAAAAAACCTTTTGACTCTGTGCAGAAATGGGCAGTCCGTCTGATACATTCTTCCAACTTAACAAATAGGTTGCAATCTTTAGAGCACGGGTGTGGTGGGAATACTGTCCTTGTTCTACCAGTATTACAATGGAAGATGCTCCGAGGAACTAGTGTCATTGATGCCCTCGGCACCAGTGCATAGTCGGGAAACACGTCAAGCATGCGCCCAATATATGTATACGCTTGACATTTGTCACACGAGAACGGGACGTTTCTACGACTCGTTCTCGAGTTCAACAGCTCAGCTGTAGAACGATTTGCCGTGTTTCCTCCCTCCTACAACAAGGGTCTAGACCAGTGGTGGGCAAACTTTCTTCATGGGGGGCCAGAAAGTTTTAAGAAATTTCAGAGGAGGGCCAGGAGTATAGCCCAAATGCATTTTGTTTTAAAACTTTATACACACGCAAGGCCGTAGCCAGAGAAAAAATTCGGGGGGGGTTTTGTTTGGTGGAACAGTGTTTATAGTCGAGTCAGTGGGGGGTAACCGTGCAAAAGGTCATTTAGTTGCGATTATGATATATGTTGTTTAGATTGGGACTCTAACGAAAAAAAAGTTTTCGACCTTGAGGGGGGGGGGGGGGAGAGCTCGAGCTTCCATCTTGGATTTGGTTTTGTCTAAATAATTCCAAATAATAAAAAATTCGGTTTTGTCTAAATAATTCCTCAACGGTTGACTTAACAATGAAAATGTCTATCACAAACTTAAAGAAGACTACAAAATTACTTACATTTTTTGTTTTAAGTTTTTTTTATATGTCTAATATATAATGAAAAAATTTTGACAAAACTCAAGTTCTCTTGATCAATTTTGTAAGAACATACAATAAATCATTTTAACGTTTTTCCATTGGCGGATTGAAATTAACGACAAAACAGAAAGTCCTTTCAGGGGTACATGTGGAAACAGAAAGATTTTTAAAAGTTTGTGAATGTTTTGAAATAAGGTCTGGTCTAGGTTGCATTCTCCAAGACCTTCAATAGCACAAAATTTAATCATGTTGGTTGATTTAGTTCAGATTCGTGCAGCCATTTTATCTCCCACTTTTCTAATCCAGCTTTTACAGAGTCCCATTCCAACTATTTTTTATAGAGTTCAAAATAGTCTTCTTGATAATTAAGTTGGTCTTTGCAACACACGGGCGGAATTAAAATGTTGAGAGATGATAATGTGGATCTATGATTTTGGAATCTCGAACGAAGCTGATCATCATTATTAAATCATTGTAGGCCAGTTGCTGCATGAAACTGAAATAATCACAGAACTTGAATAGAACTTACACAGATAGTGAAAATTAACGTAAACTATTTGGTGAATTCATCAATCTATCCTTATAGCAATTGAAATGACTGATCTCAGAAAAGAATTAGCTTTTGATGTTTCAGAATCCATGTCACTGCTTAAATCTGAGCAGTGTATCAACAATAGCTCTATAGATTTCCTTGAATATTATTAACCCATCGTGATTTTTAACCCAACGGATCTCGCACATTGCCGTAAGGGTTTTCCGTTGTGTTTCTGGGAATTTTTTTTTCGATATTTTCTTTTAAGCACTTGGTTCGTTTTGCCGAGGACTTGATAAAATTTTCAACCGATTTTATAGTGCTAATAGTATTTCGAATAGGCTGAACCTGGCAAGAATGACATAAAATGAGTCAAAATATAAATGAGTCAAATTCAACTGCAGTGAGCTGCAATTGAATTAGTTGGTTTTTCATCAGTTTTAGTTATTATTTTAGTTTAAGTTATTGGCACAATAATCGTACTTTAAAAGTTGAACTGTTTTGAAAATAGTTTTCTAGGTTACATAAAAAAATCAAATTTACATTTAAGGGTCTTTATTTTATGAAAATTTCTTAAAGTGATGTTTTTTTATAATATTAATATCTAATACATGTGTTGGTAAACGTATCAAAGAAATTAGAGATTTTTCGTCTTTAGAGATCCAAGAAATCCGTTTTAAATGTCGGTTTATTTTTAGGTTATTTTTTTGGCATTTTTGGCATACGCACGAGGAAAAAGGTTTCCTCCCAAATTCATTATATAAAAGAAATTCCTCCCAAAATAATTAACAAAACAGTTGTACACATGAGACAAACTACCTTCTCATGCTGTGTAAACAATGTAGGTATATTTCTTTCTATGAACAATTTTATAATTAGTAATTTTTTCACATACACTCTCGTTTATGAATTGAATAAAATTTTCACGGGGTTTTTTAGTAAGGCTGATATCTTTTAGCTCTGGATATTTCTCACTCACACAGTTCTACATTTGTTCTTGTCTTGTGGTGTCTTGTCAGTAGTTTCTTCAAACAAGGACTGAAAAACATTTTGCAGAATTCAATCTTTGAACCAGTTTTTTCTGGACAATTTCACTACAAATTGAAATAAGTTCGTTTTGTACAGTCGGGCGTCGGTGTCGTTTAACATCATATTTTCAGTGTGCTTTATTAGATTTCGGGGGGGATCAATCCCCCCTGATCCCCCCCTGGCTACGGCCTTGTACACACACTACTGTAAGTTACAAATTACAATTATTATTATTCCGCAATTTCATGGCAGAAAAAGTCTGTTCGCAGACATACGACGACCAAAACATCGCTATTATTTTCTGGGCGTGATCTTTGGATATTCAGTTTTCGGCAGTGTTCTAAAAAATCAATTTTTTCGGATTTTGTGAACAATTGTTTTAAATGGGGGCTGCACTGCATTTCAACAATTTCTAACTGCAATTCTGCAGGGATATTCTTCGGGTCCACATTAAACGGCATTGCAAAAACATCAAGAGATGACTGAATATTCTTAAAATCTTGAAACCTAGTTTCAAATTCTGTGTGAAGTTTCTTCAACGCCTGACTGAATTCTTTCAGTTTGTTCTCACTCACTGGTGCCACGGATTCTAAGCGCGAACGTTAGTTAAATCATTCTTCTCATTGCAGTTATACATATACCTATATATTGCCGGTGTATTAATTAGTTTTATAATCACATGGCTAATATCTAAAGCAGATTTACAAAGTACATCCTGGAGAATTATGCAATATACAAATACAACATTGTGATTAGGATTCTGGTTCTGAAATATATATGGGACCCGCATCGCAACGCAACACATGAACTACGTGGCTAGTCTAGAAATGGCTTATTTTCAAATTCAAATAATTTACTTTATACGGCTGGCTATAAGAGCCCGCAATAATTATATTTTGAAGCCGACAATCCTTCGAAATGAATAGTATATAATAGGTTTACTTGTAATTTCGAAAGATCGTCGGCGGGCCGGATTATACCTTTGTGAGCCGGAGCTGGCCCGCGGGCCGTACTTTGCCCATCACTGGTCTAGACACATGTTCATTCCTTCCTCCGGTTGGAGAAATAATTAATAAAAAACGCAAGTAATGAAACTACCTATACCCTGAACTTTATCAAAAACAAACTGCAATATGGCGGGAAAGATGGTCATACGCTGTTACAAAAACAAATGAAAATACCTACGCATTTGAACAAAACTACGTGAATAACTTTCAAATGTCCGCCATTGGAAACCTTGGACGTCGAAGCATTGATCATATTATCAATTTAACCAAATTACATCGTTTTTCTACAGCGGCGATTTCGGCCAACGATAATATTTCAAAATAATAACAGCTGCGCAATACGACAGAAAAGAGAGGTTATGTTGTGATTCAAGAACATAATATTAGAATACATGACATACCTTTAGAATTTCCGCTGGTAGAAGCCTTTGATCTGGAAGAACTGACGATATTTTTTTCAGTATTCATGAATTTATCCAAATTAGACCGTTTTTCTGCCGCGGCGATCTCAGCCAGATCGTCCTCGTCGCGTTTCTTCTGCCTCTCGAATTCCTTCAGTTTCCTGCTGTGTTCGTTCTTCTTGGTGATTATATATTGTAAAATAGCCTCCTTGTCAAAGAGGAAGCCGTCTTTCGTAACGACGGGGTCGCGACATGGCTGGAGAGTTAGATTACAACAGTCGAAGCCTTTTACGGAGTCCTTGCCGACCCGTTGGTGAACGGAACCATAGCCAGAGGCCGCAGCGTCCTTTTTCTTCTCGTGATACGTGTACACGGCTCCGGCAGTGCAGTTTCTGGCGTGGCGGGTCATTTTGATATTAAAATTACTTGGAAATACACTGCATTCGCTACGAGCGAGATCGACAAGCAAAAAATGGAAAAAACTGAAGAAAACCACGAAAACTGAGCGAACCATAAATAATCCAATCATGAGCGCATATATACTAACCCCTAGATCGATATCTTCGGGCTTTTTCCTCCTAGCGGTTTTCGTCACCAACTAAGGCTGGGCGCAAATGGACGTTTTCCTTATTCGATTTCCTGATGCGGAATTCCGATTCGGAATTCCGTGAGACTAGCGCAAACGTTCGTTTTTCTTCATTCGGAATGTATACACGTCAGTACAGATAGTGATAGCGTGGTGAACGCACGACGATGGAGGTCGAAGATTTATTAGCAATTGCATTTCTGTTAATAATGAAGAAGAAAAAAATAATGGAATGATGAAAAATAATGAATTAATAATGAAAGTTTCTGCCTCACACACTATCGTGTTGCGATTCTATGCGTAACAAATACAAAGAATACGTCCGATGCACGCGGTGCCGATGCGATACTGAATAGAAATTTCCGAACGTATGCGCCGGCCCAAACAAAATGTATGGAAGCGCTGCGTTCCGCATGACGTCATTAGGTTTTTTCCGTTCGGTTTCTCCGAACGCGCCGGCTTGCATTCGGAACGTACGTACGGAATTTTTTCCGTTCGGAAAAAAACCGAACGTGTGCGTCAGTTAATGTATTTTCTACTGATTCCATGCATTCCGGTCTCCGAATACGGAAAACGAATTCGGAAATCGAATAAGGAAAACGTGCTTGTGCGGCAAGCCTAAGGCTTGCCGCACAAGCACAATATTACCATAGACAATATAATCGCTCTCGACCTACTTCATTAGCACAATAAATTATTTAAAAACAAAATTATTGGAATCGGAAAATGTTACTACATTAGACAAATGAAACACTCTTGGAACATCTTTAAATATATTTATTTTCAGTAAAGACAATTGATAATAAATAACACATAAGACAATTGATAATAACACAAAAACTAAGGTATCCTAACCGACCTAACCTCAAATTAATTTACGGACGAATGCTGAATGTTGTGGTCCTGGTACTGATTCTGATCCTGGTCATCTTGTAGATACTCCACTGACCAGCTCTCTTCACCTTCACCGTCAGACTCCCATTTGACATCGGAAATGTCTCCTTCCAGTGCAATAGTTATTTCTTCATGTGACAAACCTCTAACAGCCATCTATAAAAATGATAACAATAAGTTATATATAGTCTACCGGAAAATATTAAAATAAATTAATACATCTTGAAAGAATCAAATTAAAATACGTAAAACAATACAAAAGGCCAAAACAAGAAGATCTCCATTAAAAACATCCACCAATGCGCCATCACAGGATCATGAACGTTTTTAGCGAAAACAAAATGAAAAAGCAATGTTTTTGAATGGAAATCATATTTATCGATCAGATTAAACATCTGTATACAGTATAATAATTATTTTCAACAGAAAATGCTATATTTTACCTTTTAATGTTATGCAGAAAACCAAGATGTCAAACCGTTTTGTCCAAGACGCCATTTCCAAATATTTTGTGTTGCCAGTACGCGATTTGTTATATACCTTATAAAACATATCTTTCTCAAGCGATACGCAAAATACGGGGCTGTTTGTTTCATAAAATCAAGAGATTTTAATTTTCATTCATCAAATGACCTGACGACCTCCGTAGTCCAGTGGGTAAGACTCTTGACTCCCGATCCGGAGATTGGGGTTCGAACCCGGCATGCGCAAGTAAATTTTATTTGATTAATTTGTGTTATTTCACAATTAATTCATTTAAAATAATATATAGTATATTTACGGCATGTTCCAAAGTGGAAGATACTATCAGTATCGCCCTGGTGTAAGACCACCATTCAGAATTTAAATGTTGCTTGAAAATGGCTTTAGCCGTGTTTGGTGACCAGATCTGAATAGCCAGGTACTTCCCAACCCTCCTCTTCCCCACCTCCTTCCCTTCCGCACTACCTTCAGCCTCACAACATACCTCATTTGGGGAATGCCAGTATAAAATAACGAATAACATGAAATGTTGTTAGTACTGATGGCTTATGTCATACCTACATAATCAAAGTTTCAATACAATGACTGGTGACTGGTGACGCGTGACGTCAGCACTAACCATTTCAGTAATACCAACTTTACAGTGTGTTTTGACGAGAGGTTTAAAAATGCACTTTTTAATAATTTTTTAAGAACTCTACGTTTAATATTATGAAATAAAACTTATATATTCAGAATCAGCGTTCATTGGTCTGTATGAACATATTTTTTTAAAGCCATAATATTTTTCACTGGAGTTCCTTATTGTGAAGGCACAAGTCGTTGCAGCAAGTTTTTGTACAATAAAAATAAATCCTCAAATAAGAAGTGTGCGAGTGCTCCGTGTATACGATGTAATAAAAATTTAATAAAATATATGGAATCGCAAAACCCCCAAAAATACCACAAAAAATACCCCAAAACACCTATTAAAGCAGTAAAAAAATCCCATCTCACTTATTTTACCCCTAAGTTGGCAACCCTGAGCGAGAGATGGCGAAAATCAAAATTACAAACCTATCTTTACAGCTCCATCTATGAAACTTTATCTATGAGTGGCAGCACTTTTACGTCACGGACCACGGTTGAAAAATTTGAACGAAGATATACGCCCCTGCATGAGCGAACCGACGGCGAAAAACAATCAACAACAACAACAAACGCATGTACTGGCAATACTGGCATGCCATATGCCATATATTCTAAATTTAAAGCCGCGTCCAAATACGTGGCAAGCCTCTGCAAGCGTCCACAAGCCCCAGCGTCTGGTGCCGCGCGTGTGGCTTGGCTTGCGTAGGCTTGCAAGAGCTTGCGAGAGCTTGCCGCCGATCCGATCAGGTCGGATATTTTGGCCACAAGCGGCAAGCGCTCGGTCGCGCTCAGTGGAACTTCGGAGCTGGTGGCGAATGCACGCCTTTTTTGCTCCGTGCGGTCTATGATAATATTACGAGACATATGAATATGAATGGCGTATGAGGCGAGCCTGACTTATTATTCTTTTAAGTACATAAATTTAATGCACTAACGTAATTTATTGCGACTGGATTTACCTAAAGAGTCAAAATAAATAAATAATATTTTATTGATGATTTATACAGTATTATTACAAAAAAAACATGATTTTTGTTAGAATAACTTTTTTTTATAATACAAGGCAATATTATATAAAGACAAGTGATCTTCGAGTTCGAACTTCTTTGGCACCGTTGTGATTTGAAACTCGATGAAACGAAAAAGTGGCACTAAAAAGAGACAAAAATCTATAGGATTTAGCCTGCAAGATAATGTCTCCTCTTTGTGCGGTGCTTCGTAGCTTCCCCACTCTTTTCTACCTTAGTTTTCTGAAGGTTTCACTTTTACCGCGTGTGAACTAGACATTGTATTTTTCTGTGTCTTGTTCTTTTTCATATTTTTATTAGTATTATCTTCTTCAATGGTTCAATGGTATTAAAAATATATTATCCCCTTGTCTTTTATTTCGCGTTAAAATAAAGGTGACCGGCCAACTCAGAAAGGTCACGATAAAAAAAATGATTAAGTTAGGTTAGGGTTACCGGCAATTTTAAAATTATTTTTTCATAGCTTTTAAAGATCTTTCTGAGGTGTTTCTCAGTTGGTTTCATTCTGAGTTGGCATGGAACCAAAATAAAAATAGATTAACGCAAACATAGTATAGCCTTAGAGTAACAATATATACTCTAAGGTAGACGTCCGCCGCGCTTGGATGCTCCGAACACACTGGCGCGCTCGCAAGTGTGTGGAAGCCAGCCATTCGTTTGTCAGAGCTTGCCTGAGCTTGCGGCAAGCTGCTTGTCGCAAGCATTTGGGCGTAGCATAAGGTACATGCTTGCGACAAACGGCTTGCCGCAAGCTCAGGCAAGCTCTGACAAACGAATGGCTGGCTTCCACACACTTGCGAGCGCGCCAGTGTGTTCGTTCGGATCATCCAAGCGCGGCGGACGTCTACTTATTGCTGCTCCACACTATTCGCGAAGTTGAACGAGGTTAGCCGAATACGATAGTGAGGAAGGGCACTTCGTCTATTTTCGTCCAACCTTGGCTCGTCTCGGGCGACCTCCAGTTTTTGTCGGTTTTTGTGCCCGAGTCAAAGGACTCGAGGTTGCACGAAGTGCCTACACGAAGTGCCTCTCTACACTACTCGGTTAACTTCAGTTCGCTTCAATACGTCGTCGTGAATGCACGTGCGCGCTAGCAATTATTTTTTTAGTATTATCTCACGGCACGATTATGAGTGGAGTACAGGGCATGTTAGAATTACCCGTAGACGAATTAAAGAAAAAGAAGGATTCGCTTTTTGCTATGTACAGGAGCTACCGTAGAAAAAAAGATGCGTCAATAAATAATAATAATAATAATGGTTTATTGTCTTCATTTCTTAGTAACAAGTAGAGATAATGATATCCCCACTCGGATCTCCCGTGCTGAGGATTTCACTTACATATTATAATTTAATTATAAGAAATTAATATGAAATAGACATAACATATATCATATAGCATATATTTTTTTAAATAATTATAAATAAAATAAGACAGCGTTTTCTTTATTATTCAGTTCAGTGGATTTGGTTTTAGTCTATTTGATATCAGTATATTTTCTATTTCTGATCTCCCTATATTTAGTATCCAGCTTTTTATTTGAAAATAAAATTTTATAATGTTGAGGTTTTTGAGTGAGAGTGGTATTTTATTGTAGAGTTTAATGCCATAATATAAGAAGCTTTTTGCCCAAATGTTGTGTTAGTAGTTCCTTCTTTTATTTTTATATTTCTTCGTTTGATAAATATGTACATAATAAGCGAGCGTGCACATTGCAGCGACAGCTGCTACTTGAGCGTCCATGACGTGCGAGCCGTGCCGGCACCACCGCGCGAATGAGCTTCTCGCGAAGTTGAACGAGAGTGTAGCCACGTACTTCGAACTTCGGTCAACTTTCCCGAATATTTCGTCGAGGAACTTCGCGAGCAGTGTAGAGGTAGAGTTAGGCTATACTATGTTTGCGTTAATCTATTTTTATTTTGGTTCCATGCCAACTCAGAATGAAACCAACTGAGAAACACCTCAGAAAGATCTTTAAAAGCTATGAAAAAATAATTTTAAAATTGCCGGTAACCCTAACCTAACTTAATCATTTTTTTTATCGTGACCTTTCTGAGTTGGCCGGTCACCTTTATTTTAACGCGAAATAAAAGACAAGGGGATAATATATTTTTAATACCATTGAACCATTGAAGAAGATAATACTAATAAAAATATGAAAAAGAACAAGACACAGAAAAATACAATGTCTAGTTCACACGCGGTAAAAGTGAAACCTTCAGAAAACTAAGGTAGAAAAGAGTGGGGAAGCTACGAAGCACCGCACAAAGAGGAGACATTATCTTGCAGGCTAAATCCTATAGATTTTTGTCTCTTTTTAGTGCCACTTTTTCGTTTCATCGAGTTTCAAATCACAACGGTGCCAAAGAAGTTCGAACTCGAAGATCACTTGTCTTTATTTAATATTGCCTTGTATTATAAAAAAAAGTTATTCTAACAAAAATCATGTTTTTTTTGTAATAATACTGTATAAATCATCAATAAAATATTATTTATTTATTTTGACTCTTTAGGTAAATCCAGTCGCAATAAATTACGTTAGTGCATTAAATTTATGTACTTAAACATTTTAATAAGAATAATAAGTCAGGCTCGCCTCATACGCCATTCATATTCATATGTCTCGTAATATTATCATAGACCGCACGGAGCAAAAAAGGCGCGCATTCGCCACCAGCTCCGAAGTTCCACTGAGCGCATAAATAAACCAGTCATTAGATTGATAACTTCGTGGTTTTACTATGGACCAAGTGTCAACGCTATTTGACCATATACATACCTATATTTGACGACTTTTTATTCGATATGCGCAAAGATGTCGTCACACATACCATAGACAAGGGGATAGAGGAAACAAAATAAAATGCTCGACCATAGACAATATAATTATCTTTCAGTACCTACCCAATTTATTGGCCTAAAATATTATTTTAAAAATAAAATTAAATGTCAAAATACTCCCCAGGGAACAGAGCTGGATCTGACAATCGCTGCCTTGAGAAAATGAGCTTACTTTTCTTTACTGCTCATTTTCTCCGGACAGAGCTTTGTCAGATTGAAACCCGTTGCCCTATGAAGAAACCAACTGTCGTAAAAATAACCTAAAATTACTTGAAATTTCAATCCCTTCAAAAGGGGAAGAACAATTTCAAATAAGATTTAGCTTTCCTACGATAGTATCGACTTTGACATTTCTCTGGTTTCAACAGAAAAATGAAAAACTCAATTAAACGTTTAAGTATTTTATTAAAAACAGGAAATACAAGAAAAACTAACTAAACATCACGCCGTTTCCCCGCAGGGGTAGGCCGATAGGACGGACAATAAAACAACTTGGTCTTGGCACACACTCTTTGCCTCATTCACACTCACACATCGACTCATACATACTATTTCTGACTCTTGACGTGGCCCGATGCAAGTATCGGATTCCCTTGATCGTGTCAGGTTTTCCTCTGGCGTCCCTGACTTCATCTATCACTCACATCTGCGTCATATATTCTACTTACACCCCACGCTTCGTTCATTCGCTCTACATGCCCAAACCATCTGAGGGTCCCTTTCAATCTTACTCATTATGATCAGCCTTGCATTGCATTGCTTGATCATAAATAATAATATTTGGATGATTTGTATAGCGCCATTTTTTGTAAAAAAATACCTCAAAGGTACTCTGCACAAACTTATATTTCTGCAATCTAATTCCAACTACAAAGTAGACAATCCATTATAACAACTTATGGATAAAACTTGCATCCACCGGTTCATCGATCATTGATATGAAACTACCTGTACTATACGTACAACGATTTGACCGATGAACGCTTTGCTGCATATAAAATGTACATATTATATTATTTATACTCTGTACAGGCAGAAAATATACAGTATCGTACGTAGTTTTACCACACATCCTCAGGGGTGTCATTTCTACAGCATTCAGTCCACTTTCCTCTGCCAGTTCCATGCCTCACTGCCATACATAAGGGTAGGTACCAGCATTCCGTTGTGGACTGCTAGTTTCACTTCTTTACACAGTTTTTTGTTAGCGCCAACAGCATTCAGTCCTCCATTAATAGAATTACCTACATTTACCCTTCTTTCAATATCTCTATCAGCCTTCTCGTCTCTCATACACATACTTCCCACGATATACAAACTCATCCACCTGCTCCAAGTTCACAACTTTATTGCACAATGTGTTCGTACTCTCTTTAACGATAAAAATAGAACAAATTTAGAAAAGCTAAGCGTACTGGGAATATATTGGTCCTGCTGCATCCTGGTCCAGTCCATGGAGTACTCTTCCTCCTTCTTATGTTCGCTCAAGAACAGCGGTGAAAGAGAGTGGTGGCACACGTCAGCCCCATCTCCTGACATGACACCACAACGTTACTGTCCCACATACCTACAACAATCATATGTCATTATTAAGGTGCTAAATTAATGCTTTTATATGTATTATTATAACAAGGTAAAATGCAAACAAACCCGGAGATCAGTAGGCGCAGGCCGTCGTTCGTGGAACGTGCTCTCTTCTCTAGGGGAATGACACCAGTACACGTTATCTCCACCGGCCTGTCAGCTGTAAGGATAGGATTTAGTGTTTCGAGCTGAAAATATTAAAGAAAACATCTCATGAGATACATCAAGACAGACTGACAGATAAAAACAAAACAAGATAAATGCAGAAATGTTTCATATAAATGTTTGTACCTTTTTGTTTGCAGGTTATAATGGTTTTCACGAGCATAATCATATCGCGAAATGAGACGTTTTGCGATACTAGTAGCCACAAACATATGCACGAGGTCTCAAAATTGGATAATAAACGTATTCAATTCTATTTCACTTGTTTAGGAAGCAAATTTTGAATTCGCGTCGCATTGAAATAAACCGTTGAGAGCAATCCGGATATATTATTTCACCCAGCTGTCAAAAGCTTAAATTCAAAGTTTTCCCATTGGTGGAGAGAGATTGCGCAAAGATGACGTCACACAGTCATAGATATTATCTATCTTCGGTCTTGGTTGAAAATTTGGATCGGAGTTATACCCCCCTGACTGAGCGCGACCGAGCGCTTGCCGCTTGTGGCCAAAATATCCGACCTCGATCGGATCGGCGGCAAGCTCTCGCAAGCTCTTGCAAGCCTACGCAAGCCAAGCCACACGCGCGGCACCAGACGCTGGGGCTTGTGGACGCTTGCAGAGGCTTGCCACGTATTTGGACGCGGCTTAAAATACCCGCAATATATGTTCAAATTCCCCAAATTGGGGAGAACTCAGGGGCGTTAATCTCGGCTTTGACCTTGAAACTGACAGGAGCGGACCAAATTCTTATAGATGAAGCATTATAGATAGGTCTAACTTTAAACGTCAAATTGCATCATACGATTGTCAAACGAACATGAATTCGTATTTGAATTTGTATTGTTGACATCGCCGATGGGCATATTTCATTCAAAAATCGTTTACACGAATTACAGAGGTGGAAAAATGGTTAAAGTTTGTCCGCAATTGATCCAGAAATCAGGTAATTACATACGACATTAACATTCAGCTTGATTTATCTTTAAACCTATTTGAGGTTAAATGACATGTGTTTGTATTGATAATTGATAAAATATGCTTTCAATTTTACTTTAATAAGTTACGTACGCCTCGTACGTCATACATATGTCTGTTAATGTTATATTATCGTTAAAACAAGCTCATGGGTCCGAGTGGTTAATGTTTCACAAATATTGTTTCCGAAAATGTTCCAGACTTTGGATGATTTTGAAGCTTTACATTAGGAACACCTTATAACATTGTTTGGCAGACCATAACATTTGGCAAGTAAAATTAATAATGCTTTAAGTAACTAATTGTCATGCTGTTTTCCCGCAGGGCATTCAGAGAGGACGGACCGCCAAACAACTCGGTCTTGGCATACATTCCTTGCCTCATTCACATTTATACATACTATTCTATTATTCTGACTCTTGACGTGCCCCACGCAAGCAAGCAATTATTCACTTGATCGTGCCAAGTCTTCCTCTGGTGTCCCCGAGGAAGACTCGGCACTTCACTACCACTCACATCTGCGTTATATATACTTCTTCCATTCATTGTACATTCGCTTTTCATGCCCAAATCATCTGAGGGTTTCTTTCTCAATCTTACTCATTACGCTTGCATTTTTTGCGGATCTCCAACGATCTTACATGGTTTTTTCGTTCTTCATATGAACAGAAGGGAGAATATTTTTCCCTTGTGATAAACAAAGTATGTCATCACAAGGGAAAAATATTATATATTATGTTCACAAACTTTTTTTAATGTGATATATTTTTTTCAGAACACGTGATGCGGTTTTTACTGTGAGATGGCTGAAATGGGTCCTCGAAGGTATACTCTGTTTAATTTCGGTTGAAAGGAAATTTAGAATATGCAGATTTTTTATTTCATTCTACAAGAACTAAGATATGTACGGTGACTGCTAGAAAGGAAAAATGGCTAAAGCGCCATATAGATGTGACATTAAAGATGAACATACGTAAACAAACAATACAGCTTATTGTGTACGTTAATCTTTAATGTCACAGCTGTCTGACGCTTTAGCCATGTTTCCTTTCCAGTGTCGATAGTCTTTTTCAAACCATTTATCAATTCATCGAATTCACCGAACCAGTGTTTTTATGTGCTATTATTGATTGTCTTTCTGAAAATAAAAAGTATTTAAACATGTACTCCTGAGTTCTCATTTTTCAAGCAGAAAAATGGAAATTCGTTGTAGAAAACCATAATCATTATTTGAAAATGTTTTCCTTTTATAAGGAGTTCATATTTCAAGTATTTTAGGTTTTTTACTAACGCTTGATTTTTTGATTTCCTCAGGATAACAGGTTTCCATCTGACAAAGCTCCCTGCTGAGAGAATGAGCTGTAAATATTATGTAAAGCTCATTCCCTCAGGCTTTGTCAGATGGAACGTTGTTTTCTTGGGGAAACTAAAACATTTTTCTGCTTTCAAGCATTTTTATTTTTAAATAATTTATTTGGCTAATGAATGAATGAAGTAGGTCGAGTGCGATCATATTCTCTATGGTGATAAATGGCCTTGAACTTCCTCTATGTTATTTGTTTATTGTCTTTGGTGGACCATTTTATTTTTGGTTAAGTTGGTGACAGTGATGACCAAACTGCTTAGAAGCAAAAGGCCCGAAGATATCGATCTAGGGGTTAGGGAACGTACCCATACTACGTGACACGTTTAGGGGGGGGGGGGGGGTCTTCAAAATGTCACGCTCCATACAAATGAGCGGCGAATTGCTTAGGATTTTGGTCACCGGGGGGGGGGGGGGGGTTAAAAATTGCAAAAAGTTGGTCACGTAGTATGGGTACGTTCCCTTAGTATATTTATGGGAGAACTAAATAACAAAATAATTCCTCGCAATTTCCCCGCAAGTTCCTTTATAATTCTACCACCAAAATAATACATAATTCCATTGAATTAGCATTTTTTAAAGATTAATTATATTATTTTGTTTTATTTGGAATATTAACAGGATTAAAACATATTATTACAAACATAAAGAAATAGGTTACAACCCAAAACAAATGTTCGCATGAAAATAATAACATAGGTATACATCAGTACATAAAAATTAGATGTGCCAATAAATTGTATAGTTAGCAGAAAACAAAATAAATATAATTTTATCGAAGGAAGCAAACACTTTGTGGTGTGACATTATATATTAAATGAAAAAACAACACACTTTGTAAAACACCACTTTTTATTAGAATTGATATTTAACAGCCAACCAGGTTTCGCTCAATCTCAAGCTTCATCAGGGCTTATTATAACAATTAAAGATAATTATCTACAGACACATATATAACAAAAATTAAGAGAATGAGTGAAAGTAACAGAATAGGCAACACCCTATTGGTGCCAGAAAGCGATACAAAAAGAAAAGAGGGAGACAAAAATAATTACAGAATGGGTAAGTAAAAGGGGGGAGGGAGAGGGAGGGAATTGTTTAAGAAGAGTTTAACGGAATAAATTAAAAATGGGACTATCAGATAAATTGATTTAGTTTTTAATAATGTTTGATTTATTATTGACGGCTTTTTTGATTTCGAGGGCTTCTAGATTGTTTAACCTAATTCCCATTCCATTTTTATGTAATATTTTAGCCCCGGAGGTTTTATCGAATGAGTGGTTAGTTTCTAGAAGATGGTTTGCAAATTCTGAAAAAGCATTACTATTTAAACATCTTAGATGTTCTTTAATTCTTATGTTTACGTTGCGGGCCGTTTTTCCGATGTAAAATGCAGAACAATCATTACAATTTAGTTTATATACGCCAGAGTGGCTAAATTTATCGTCAATATCTTAAAAAAAGGCGGGTTATAACACAATTGTTGGTAAAAGGTTATTTATTTAAGAAAGTAAGTTCACAGATCACATAATATGGTAAAAAATAGTCACAATGTATCAATTCACTAATTAACTGAGCAAGGGATCGGAGGGAACCTTGGCGTTAGGCTTTGGGAACAACAAAACTGACTGTGGTTCTGCTTAGAGGGTCGTACCATAAGACGAAGCGCAACTAAGGCAGCAGTCGGGGTCTGGTTGGTGCTTTACTTATGGTAGTAAAATACTCCTTAGAGGGTCGTGCCAGAGGACGAAGCGCAACTAAGAGAGCGTACTAGCCAAGAGCGAGCTGCAGACGAACTGACTAATTTAGGGCGCGCAGCCTGTTATATAGCCCATTCCTTGTTGCGGGGTGTGGTTTATGTAGCGGCTCGAGGGTGGGAGATGCGCAGAAGGCGTCGGCGCATCCTGGTTTGCTTAGGGGTGGGTGAGCAGGATGGCACTGTACGGGGGAAAGAGATGGTGTAGTGGCAAGCGTAAAAACGGCGCGCTACAGGGTTTTATTTCCGGAGGGAATTTTTTTACGCTTAACGAAGAAAAATTATTTGTGTACAGTACTCTACGCCATTGGAATTGGTGATTAATATTTACATTATTATTAGAATTATTAAAAAGAAATTTATTTGATGCTGCTTGTTTCAATTTTTTATTAAGAATATTGTCTACTAGTTTTGTCTAATACCCGTTATTTATAGCGATTTGTCTAATTATGGATAATTCCTTATTAAAATTATTATAATTTAATGGTACTGTAATCAATCGATTAGGAGTAGATAGATTAGAGTGGAAGGCTGAATGTTTGTGGGATATGGGATGGTTGGATGAATTATGAATGGTAGTGTCAGTATAGGTAGGTTGACGGTAGATATCGAAATCAATTTTATTATTAATTATACTTAAGGTTAAATCTAGAAAATTCAAGGATGAGTTAGTACCTATTTCTAAAGTAAATTGGATTTGTTTGTGAAAGGAATTTATTATTTTAAGAAAAGAGTTTAGTTGTCTTTCAGTACCTGTCCAAATGCACAGAATATCATCAACGTAACGTCTCCACAGTAAAATATTTTTTAAGAGTGGTGATTTAGTAGCAAAAATATTACTTTCTAAATTATTCATATAAATGTTGGCGATTAGAGGACTCGTAGGAGCCCCCATGGCCAAGCCATCCTTTTGTTGATAAATAATATTATTATATTGAAAATAATTTTGGTTCAAACAAATATTAAAAAGACGCGACAAATCATTAGCTAGATCTTTAGGTAAGTGTGAATTATTCAGTAAATTGGTTATTAGGGTTTTACTTTCATCGATGGGAACATTAGGAAATAAATTGACAACATCGAATGATATTAATTTGCAGTTAGCGGGAAGAACCAGGTCTTTTAGTTCGTCAATTAATGCTAATGAATTTTTGATGGTATACTTTGGGGAAAACACATTGGTATCGTTGAATATCTTTGTTATACAAGAAGATTTTTTGAAAATAGGGGAATTACAACAGGAAACCATGGGTCTAATAGGGCAATTAATTTTATGGATTTTCAGAAATCCGTACAGTTTTGGTGCTTTGTGATTTTTTGTGAGAAACTTTGTTTGGTGATATGATTCATCTTGAAAAATAGAGTTTTTACAATTTTTTAGGGCACATTTTATATTATCTAAATATTTTACTGTAGGGTCAGATGGTGAAACACTAAACATATCACTCTTTTATATGAATAATTTAGAAAGTAATATTTTTGCTACTAAATCACCACTCTTAAAAAACATTTTACTGTGGAGACGTTACGTTGATGATATTCTGTGCATTTGGACAGGTACTGAAAGACAACTAAACTCTTTTCTTAAAATAATAAATTCCTTTCACAAACAAATCCAATTTACTTTAGAAATAGGTACTAACTCATCCTTGAATTTTCTAGATTTAACCTTAAGTATAATTAATAATAAAATTGATTTCGATATCTACCGTCAACCTACCTATACTGACACTACCATTCATAATTCATCCAACCATCCCATATCCCACAAACATTCAGCCTTCCACTCTAATCTATCTACTCCTAATCGATTGATTACAGTACCATTAAATTATAATAATTTTAATAAGGAATTATCCATAATTAGACAAATCGCTATAAATAACGGGTATTAGACAAAACTAGTAGACAATATTCTTAATAAAAAATTGAAACAAGCAGCATCAAATAAATTTCTTTTTAATAATTCTAATAATAATGTAAATGTTAATCACCAATTCCAATGGCGTAGAGTACTGTATACAAATAATTTTTCTTCGTAAAGCGTAAAAAAATTCCCTCCGGAAATAAAACCCGCCTTTTTTTAAGATATTGACGATAAATTTAGCCACTCTGGGGTATATAAACTAAATTGTAATGATTGTTCTGCATTTTACATCGGAAAAACGGCCCGCAACGTAAACATAAGAATTAAAGAACATCTAAGATGTTTAAATAGTAATGCTTTTTCAGAATTTGCAAACCATCTTCTAGAAACTAACCACTCATTCGATAAAACCTCCGGGGCTAAAATATTACATAAAAATGGAATGGGAATTAGGTTAAACAATCTAGAAGCCCTCGAAATCAAAAAAGCCGTCAATAATAAATCAAACATTATTAATAACCAAATCAATTTATCTGATAGTCCCATTTTTAATTTATTCCGTTAAACTCTTCTTAAACAATTCCCTCCCTCTCCCTCCCCCCCTTTACTTACCCATTCTGTAATTATTTTTGGCTCCCTCTTTTCTTTTTGTATCGCTTTCTGGCACCAATAGGGTGTTGCCTATTCTGTTACTTCTGTTACTTTCACTCATTCTCTTAATTTCTGTTAGGTATATATGTATGTCTGTAGATAATTATCTTTAATTGTTATAATAAGCCCTGATGAAGCTTGAGATTGAGCGAAACCTGGTTGGCTGTTAAATATCAATTCTAATAAAAAGTGATGTTTTACAAAGTGTGTTGTTTTGTCATTTAAAATAAATATAATCACACTTAGTGTTCCAGGGATGACTAGGAATAAAATCCTGAAAAACACAAGTAATAACGATACATATAAAAGTTAACTAAAGAAATGAAAATAAAAATGTATTAAAAGATAATTTCAACCAATTTAAAAAACATATTACGTCGATAATTGACATTGAGACCAATAATTTATACTAGTGACCGACCGAAGGTTTGGTTTCGGTTTCGGCAAAAAATCTAGTTTCGGCATCAGTTTCGGTTTCGGCAGAAAATCTGCCGAACCTCCGGCCGCACCGAAACTCTGCGTTCGTGAATTATCACACGTCATTTGGCTGACTTCGGGTGAGTTCGTGGCTCGTGTGTCACCCGCCATCATCGGCTGAGTTCGCCGGCCGGTCCGGCGTGATTGTGTTGTGGTTTATGCGTTATTTCTTAGTTAACATGTTTGTTAATTTTCATAATTTATGTTTGTTTTTTAGCAGTAATTTCAAAAAAATAAATAATTATGTTTTCACATATTTCAATTTTTATTTTTATTTCATTTAACACGTCAGAATGTTGTCATGTAAACGCAATAAATATTAAAATACTCACTCAATGAGGACCTTCCTTTACAATGTACGTCTCGATTATTAAAAAAAAATGTTCCAAGAAGTAGTTAACATGTTTTGTTAACTTTGATAAATTTTGTTTGTTTTACAGAAGTAATATAAAAAATACACAAACCTTTGTTTATATTTTTTCACATATTTCAATGATTGTTTTTTTTTTTATTTCATTTAACACGTGTTAACTGTCTGCGTAAGTGTTAAAAATAAGCAAAATTTCAGAAAAATAATAGATTTTTAACATATCTAAAAGAGTTTCGGTTTCGGCCGAAACTGAAAAAGACAGATCCCGAAGATTCAGTTTGGGTTTCGGTTTCGGTAGAAAGTCACTGATTTATACCAAGGACACTAATTTATACCAAGAAGTTATGTTTAGTTAGCAATTTACGTTATCAAAAGACTTTATTAACAACACATTTTTTAATACCATTTTTTTGGTTGACTGTTTGAAGGATTAAACATCAAACTTCCTTTTCCTTTTTTTATCGCTTCTAGAGAAGCCTTCAATGCTACCACAGTATCTGTATACAGGCGATTTCTGTTTTAAAATTTTTAATCGCACTGAATTTCCTCTCAACGGAAGCGTTGGAAAACGGCAATAACTGTTTAATTGACAGGGACTTCAATGGATTCAATACGTAATTTTTGGAGTTCGGGTCCCTTCTAACTTCAGGAATCCCCCGGTTTTATTGTTAGTTGAGCAAGTTTAGAAGCTACTAGCCGGCCAATTCACTATCTGCTAGTGAACTCGCTCAGTGTAATCATATTACTAACTAACTAGCAGATTTTATACTGAAGGAGTTTACTAGCAAATAGCATAGAGATATACAAAGGCAAATAGTTATTTCGCCGGCTGGTCGAGGCTTTAAGCCTCGATTTTTACAAGCCACTATCTGGTTAATTCACTATCTGCTCGTAAACTCGCTCAGTGTAATCGTATTACTAGCTAACTAGCAGATTGTGAAAAACCTATGAAAAGGTTGAAAGAGAGTCAAAGTTACTCGCTACCATAAATGAACTAACGCTTGCTACTCGCTAGCGTGTACGGCGGATGGCAAGATGGCGGCCCTCGAACCAGCTGGTTTCGTAACTGTCAAACTACTGCTTGATCTGGATTATTCGATATACAATCTGTTAAGTAACCGGCAAATAGCTACTAGCGGTGAGCTAAATGCTCAATTTTCTACAAAATGTCGACAGAATTAGTTCGCGCGGTAGTCATTATCTTAGCTCAGCTTTTCGCTAGCTAGTTCTCTACTGAGCGAGTGGGACGCTTTATGTGTCATCATCACAATCGCACTCGCCGATTTGCCCGCTTTTGCAAACTTATGCGTCGATGAGACAGGGCGAGTTTACAAGCTACTATCTGGGAAATTCACTATCTGTTAGTAAACTCGCCCAGTGTCATCGTGTTACGTGCCAACCAGCAGTGACTAGCAGATTGTTGGCAAGCTACGAAATAAAGTTGAAAGGTCGTCAACTTTACTCGCCTACACGCTTGCTCCGCGTGCTCGTGATTGGTTTATTTATGTTTCCAACATGACTTCCGATAAACAGCTGATTTCGACTGTCAAGAATTAGTTCACGGAGGCGTCATTATGCTTGTTACTGGCGCTAGGAGCAACCTCAGTTTCCTACGCTTTTGAGCGAGTGGACAGTTTTGTGTGTCATCATGACAATCTCACTCGCCGATTAACCCGCTTTTACACTTAGTGGATAGTAGCTTGTAAACTCGCCCTGTGTCATCGACGCTTTACCAGGCTAGTAGCTTGTAAACTCGCTCAATGTAATCGAGGCTTAAGAAATAAAAGCTACAGTGCTGCCATAAAATAAACTACGAAATCTTCCACCGAATGTTTATATTCTCGATGTGGTTGGAAGTAGCTTGTAAACTCGCCCTGTGTCATCGACGCTTTACCAGGCTAGTAGCTTGTAAACTCGCTCAATGTAATCGAGGCTTAAGAAATAAAAGCTGCAGTGCTGCCATAAAATAAACTACGAAATCTTCCATCGAATGTTTACATTCTCAATGTGGTTGGAAGTAGCTTGTAAACTCGCCCTGTGTATCGACGCTTTACCGGCTAGTAGCTTGTAAACTCGCTCAATGTAATCGAGGCTTAAGAAATAAAAGCTACAGTGCTGCCATAAAATAAACTACGAAATCTTCCACCGAATGTTTACATTCTCAATGTGGTTGGATCATTGTTGGATAATTAAGAAATGCCCAGAACCCCCCATTTTCTCTCCAAAATATCCAATTCATCAAAAATCTTAAAGATTCCCCGCAATTCAGGGAATTCCTCTCAAATTGGCAACCTTGATGGAAGCTCTCATTTGATAGTGTGGCCATTAGAACAAAATATTTTATTTTTGATCATGACTGAAGCTTTGATTCCGTATGAGCACTAATTAAATATTAAATGACGTTATACATAACTGTTTTTTTTCCGAATATAGAGATACATCTCTATATTTTATTCGGAAAAAAAAAGTACATCAAAATATTTTTAATATATCGCGTATTTACTAGTTTACACTGACAGTATAAAAATATTAATTTGCAATATATCCATTAATTAATACATTTACCTTTGGGAAATTTAATAAAAAGGCACTTTCTAGATGAGAAAAGTGTGGAGAAGCTGAATAAAAAAAAAATTAAGGTAAATTTTCGGGATTAGTGGTTATTACGAATAATTTTTAGAAAAAAATGTATCCCACGAAGTCGGCTACAATCGTATCTAGTTCTTGTTTGTATCAGATCAGGGATACCAACATAACAGTGACAAAATGGCGGGCGGGCTGTCGTAGTATCGGTTCGTGAAGTGAAATTTTATTTAACGACATTGAAAATTAACATGCGTTATTTTCCGCCGGCCGTGATGCAAAAAGTTTCCTTTTATAGTGATTAAGGCGAATCTAAAGTTTTTTTCTAAAAATTATTCGTAATAGCCATGGACACTAATCCCGAAAAATTACCAAAATTAAGGCGCGCTCGGCAAAATTGAGGGAGTACAGCCGTTTAAAGTATAAATAAAATTTCACTTCTTGAACCGATACAACGCCATTTTGTTACTGTTATGTTGATATCCCAGACCTGATACAAACGAAGATAGATACGATTGTAGCCGACTTCGTGGGATAAATAAGGCGCGTAATTATGAAAAACAGAATTAATAATGGTAATTTTTGGAGATCGCTGGCAACGGTTAATATGCACAGTGGAAAATATTTCATTCTAAATTTCGATTACGTAAAATTAAAATTAGCTTTCGTCTTGTGAGATTGTACGCCAGAATCACAAACCATGTTACACAAACTTGGCGTAGCCGCTGAACTACCAGAACTACTTGAAAACTGGGATGTTTTTCTTGCCTTGACGCGAGTAGGCGTTATAAATAAAGGGGCACTTTCTTTTGAATCACAAACCATGTTACACAAACCTAGCGTAGCCGCTGAACTACTTGAAAACGGGGATGTCTTTCTTGCCTTGACGCGAGTAGGCGTTATAAATAAAGGGGCACTTTCTTTTGAATCACAAACCATGTTACACAAACCTAGCGTAGCCGCTGAACTACTTGAAAACTGGGATGTTTTTCTTGCCTTGACGCGAGTAGGCGTTATAAAGGGGCACTTTCTTTTGAATCACAAACCATGTTACACAAACCTAGCGTAGCCGCTGAACTACTTGAAAACTGGGATGTTTTTCTTGCCTTGACGCGAGTAGGCGTTATAAAGGGGCACTTTCTTTTGAATCACAAACCATGTTACACAAAACTAGCGTAGCCGCTGAACTACTTGAAAACTGGGATGTTTTTCTTGCCTTGACGCGAGTAGGCGTTATAAAGGGGCACTTTCTTTTGAATCACAAACCATGTTACACAAAACTAGCGTAGCCGCTGAACTACTTGAAAACTGGGATGTTTTTCTTGCCTTGACGCGAGTAGGCCTTATAAAGGGGCACTTTCTTTTGAATCACAAACCATGTTACACAAACCTAGCGTAGCCGCTGAACTACTTGAAAACTGGGATGTTTTTCTTGCCTTGGCGCGAGTAGGCTTATAAAGGGGCATTTTCTTTAGCACGATTACGAGTGCTACCAACTTTAAGGTAGTATTTAGTTTACAGATTTATACGGCTTTTAAAATGGCGGGCGGACTGACAGTATCGGTTCGCGAAGTGAAATTTTATTTATACTCTAAACGGCTGTATCTCCCTCAATTTTGCCGAGCGTGCCTTAATTTTTGTTTTATTCAACTTTTCCACACTTTTCTCATCTAGAAAGTGCCTTTTTATTTAATTTCCAGACATTGGCAGGATCTGCATTCCTCCCAAAACATGGTTTTTTTGCCAAAAACAAGCCGTGCCCGGATCTGCATTCCTCTCTTACCTTTTAATATTAATTTCAGCAATGACTGTAAGTTCAGTTCAATTAACTCTAAAACTTTTACTTGGAATTTAAGTAAGTATCATTTTAAAAATTGTAAAAAGCAATGAGTCATTATCGTGAGTTATTTTGGGGTAATAATGCCTCCTTCAAACCAACCTTGGGAGAGCGCTAGAGTGTCCATCATCATTGGAGGTTGTCCACGGCGTTCTAAGGAATCATTTGGTTTCCTCCTTCACCGTGTACTTCAAGGCTCCATCATCAGGACAGATGTGTAATGGATGTATGTAGATACGGATTATCGTACTATTAGATGTTTCAGTATTTACTGATCAGTATATTGACAACAGCGATAATGATTTTCTAAAAACTTTACATTTTGTAGATTTTATCATTGATTCCTCTACAGGCCACGATTCTTAGAGATTCCATATTTTCAGTTTGTTAGGCTAATTAGAGCCCGAGAAAACAGCTCTCAAAGTTCAACCCCGAGGCTTGCATTTTGCCCATAAAAATGATGATTTAACGTTTTGGATCCGAAGACATTTTTTTTCTATTAAAAACAATAAAAATATTTTTCAGCACAAGCCGCAACGGACTAGTTAAAAAGTAGCCCGTTTATAGCCTAGCGGACAATTTACCACACAGCAACAGCATATTTACCACACGAAACAGCGCGTATAGCTCACACACATCAGAACGGGATAATTCCCATGGTGACAGGAACAGTAGCGCGGCGTAATTGAAAAACATATTTTTTGTTTTTAATAGAAAAAAGTGTCATCAGGCATCAAAATGACACGTACATTTTTTAGTCCAAATATGCTCAGGAATCGCTGGTTAAAATCCTTCGGGTACAACCTTTTACACCTGTTACACCCTGTACATACAAGTAGAATCAATTTGGGAGGCGGTATGGGTACCGCCGCCCCGGGAATCATTTATTGGACAACCGACACCTCTGCCATAAGTCACTCAAGTGGTTCGCTACGTTTGGTGATGTAGCAGGGGTGCCCGGTTTTATGGGGTGAGGTTTGTCTGGGTCTTGATCCGGATGCGTCTGTCCACCAGCTGCATGACAGACAGGATCGGGAGAGAATGGTTGAGGGAGTCCCTTCGACTTCTCCTAAAAAAACCCTCCACACAGCATCTCCAAAGATGACATGGGCCCTGAGGGGAATTATTTTCCTCAGGGCTTCCTGAGGGGAGATAATGTAAAAAAAAAGAAAATATGTTCCATATTTTCGTTATTTAGTGGTACATCCTTTCTGCACACCCCTCTTGGTTATTTTTTGTCTAATTAGGTACAAAGCACAACATATTTTCCCTAAACCAACTGCATGTTGTATGGAAGTATGACAGGTGGCCAACTGTCAGGGGATTTCTTAAATTTCAAATAAAAAAAAACCTTTTTTGCAAATAATTTTGGAATCAGGTTTATGTATGCTTCAAAGCATTTATATAATTTTGGAATCAGGTTTATGTATGCTTCGAAGCATTTATTTAATTTTGGAACCAGGTTTGTGTATGCTTTGAAGCATTTATAAAATTTATTTGTTTAAATCCACTTTATTTGATTTATACATGTCGACCGGTTTCGGTTGATCTCAACCTTCATCAGGACAATTTATTAATTTGGTTTCATTTAGCCATATATTTTTTTTGCTTATGTTACACAATAAAGAGTTGATATTAAATTCAATTTAAACAAAGTTGCACCACAAAATCGACTTCAAATGTGATGTAGGTTCATTCACCAGATACACGACTATATCACTAGTTTCCAGACAACATGTACATATTTACATACTTACCTTTACTGCTTACTTAATTAATGTGTTTATCTATCGCTGTGATAGATAATGGAAACAGAGAGATGTGGTTTCTTTGCATGGCGACAGTTGCCGAGCTACTATCAAAAGTGCACAGATTATCAAACTTGCAATGGAAAATGGTGTTCTTGGTGTGTAGGTCAGCCTCCGTGGTCAAGGTGCAAGGTTCTCCACTAGATTTCTGAAGGTCGCTGGTTCGAATCCCAGTAAGCGCAAGTAAATTTTATTTGTTCATATGAAGCGGATACTTTGTGATGCGACATTATTAATTTAAAATAAAACAATAACTTTGTAAACACCACTTTTATTTTTTATACTTTATGCCGACCGGGTTTCGCTACAACCGTAGCTTCATCAGGGCAGTATAATTCTCTACTAACATTAGGTTACATGTGTGTTATAATATATCATGGGCTGGACTCGTCAAGTGTAGGGGGAGGAAGAAGATGCTTCAATGCAGTGACTGCTCAGTTTTTTATATTGGTAAAACAGCGCGCAACATAAACACCCGTGTCAAAGAACATCTCAGATGTCTACACAGCTCTGGATTCTCAGAATTCGCAAACCACTTGATCGAAAAAGATCATAAATTTGACAAAACAGCCGGCGCCAAACTGATTCATAAAAACAATATCGGTGTAAGATTGGATAATTTAGAGGCACTTGAACTTAGGAAAGCCATAAACACTAATAGTAAGGTAATTAATAATCAACTAAATTTAAATAAAAGTCCCATACTAAGATTGTTCCCTATTGATAAAGAACACGTCCGTTCCCTTCCCATTTCTCCATCTATGTCTTCTTCCTCCCCCTACACTTGACGAGTCCAGCCCATGATATATTATAACACACATGTAACCTAATGTTAGTAGAGAATTATACTGCCCTGATGAAGCTACGGTTGTAGCGAAACCCGGTCGGCATAAAGTATAAAAAATAAAAGTGGTGTTTACAAAGTTATTGTTTTATTTTAAATTTTATTTGACTGATTTGTGATATTTCACAATTTATTGTTTAAAATAATATTTACTCTATTTGCGGTGCATTCCAGAGTGGAAGATACTCTCAGTATCACCCTGGTGTAAGACCACCATTGAGAATTGAAATATTGCTTGAGTTGATTTTGTGATCAGATCTGAATAGGCAGTTACTTCCCCACCTTCCTCTTCACTATCTCCTTCCTCTCCCTTCAGCCTCAGAAAATACCTCAATTGGGGATGCCGTAGTCTCACTGGCTCAAGAAGGTAACAGTTGGAATTCTTGTGTGGTATTCACATAAAAAGAAGTATACTTACGGCACATTCTCAGAGTGATAGATACTCTCAGTATCGCCCTGGTGAAAAGACTACTTGGAAATCAAATGTTTTTTCACCGTAAGGACATCCACTGAGGAAAACCCAGTTGTTGAAGAAACCATTGACCATCTTCTCAGGTTGTTGTGGGTTTTAGGCACTAACTAACTAACTATCACGCCTTTTCTCCGCAGGGGTAGGCAGAGAGGACGCACCGCCAAACAACTGGGTCTTAGCACTCACTCTTTGCCTCATTCACAGTCTCTTACATCGTCTTCTATTATTCTGACTTGACACGGCCTGACTCTGATTCACTTGATCGTGCCATGTCTTCCTCGGCATCCATTCACATTTGTGTCAATATTCTTCTTTCATTCACTCTACATGCCCAAACCATCCGAGAGTCCGTTTCATTCTTTGGTGATCTCATTTAAACAGCATTCAGTCTACTTTAATCCTCACTGCCATACATCGGGGTAGGTACCAGCACTCCATTGTGGACTGCTAGCTTGGCTTCTTTGGACAGTGTTTTATTAGCACCAACGGCATTCAGTCCTCCATTAATGGAGTTACCTGCATTTACCCTTCTTTCAATATCACTACTTTAGTAGGTTTTAGTTACTTGATCATCATATTGTACATACCTTCAGATCTCATTTCAACAGCATTCAGTCTACTTTAATCCTCACTGCCATACATCGGGGTAGGTACCAGCACTCCATTGTGGACTGCTAGCTTGGCTTCTTTGGACAGTGTTTTATTAGCACCAACGGCATTCAGTCCTCCATTAATGGAGTTACCTGCATTTACCCTTCTTTCAATATCACTACTTTAGTAGGTTTTAGTTACTTGATCATCATATTGTACATACCTTCAGATCTCATTTCAACAGCATTCAGTCTACTTTAATCCTCACTGCCATACATCGGGGTAGGTACCAGCACTCCATTGTGGACTGCTAGCTTCGCTTCTTTGGACAGTGTTTTATTAGCACCAACGGCATTCAGTCCTCCATTAATGGAGTTACCTGCATTTACCCTTCTTTCAATATCACTACTTTAGTAGGTTTTAGTTACTTGATCATCATATTGTACATACCTTCAGATCTCATTTCAACAGCATTCAGTCTACTTTAATCCTCACTGCCATACATCGGGGTAGGTACCAGCACTCCATTGTGGACTGCTAGCTTGGCTTCTTTGGACAGTGTTTTATTAGCACCAACGGCATTCAGTCCTCCATTAATGGAGTTACCTGCATTTACCCTTCTTTCAATATCACTACTTTAGTAGGTTTTAGTTACTTGATCATCATATTGTACATACCTTCAGATCTCATTTCAACAGCATTCAGTCTACTTTAATCCTCACTGCCATACATCGGGGTAGGTACCAGCACTCCATTGTGGACTGCTAGCTTCGCTTCTTTGGACAGTGTTTTATTAGCACCAACGGCATTCAGTCCTCCATTAATGGAGTTACCTGCATTTACCCTTCTTTCAATATCACTACTTTAGTAGGTTTTAGTTACTTGATCATCATATTGTACATACCTTCAGATCTCATTTCAACAGCATTCAGTCTACTTTAATCCTCACTGCCATACATCGGGGTAGGTACCAGCACTCCATTGTGGACTGCTAGCTTCGCTTCTTTGGACAGTGTTTTATTAGCACCAACGGCATTCAGTCCTCCATTAATGGAGTTACCTGCATTTACCCTTCTTTCAATATCACTACTTTAGTAGGTTTTAGTTACTTGATCATCATATTGTACATACCTTCAGATCTCATTTCAACAGCATTCAGTCTACTTTAATCCTCACTGCCATACATCGGGGTAGGTACCAGCACTCCATTGTGGACTGCTAGCTTGGCTTCTTTGGACAGTGTTTTATTAGCACCAACGGCATTCAGCCCTCCATTAATGGAGTTACCTGCATTTACCCTTCTTTCAATATCACTACTTTAGTAGGTTTTAGTTACTTGGTCATCATATTGTACATACCTTCAGATCTCATTTCAACAGCATTCAGTCTACTTTAATCCTCACTGCCATACATCGGGGTAGGTACCAGCACTCCATTGTGGACTGCTAGCTTGGCTTCTTTGGACAGTGTTTTATTAGCACCAACGGCATTCAGTCCTCCATTAATGGAGTTACCTGCATTTACCCTTCTTTCAATATCACTACTTTAGTAGGTTTTAGTTACTTGATCATCATATTGTACATACCTTCAGATCTCATTTCAACAGCATTCAGTCTACTTTAATCCTCACTGCCATACATCGGGGTAGGTACCAGCACTCCATTGTGAACTGCTAGCTTCGCTTCTTTGGACAGTGTTTTATTAGCACCAACGGCATTCAGTCCTCCATTAATGGAGTTACCTGCATTTACCCTTCTTTCAATATCACTACTTTAGTAGGTTTTAGTTACTTGATCATCATATTGTACATACCTTCAGATCTCATTTCAACAGCATTCAGTCTACTTTAATCCTCACTGCCATACATCGGGGTAGGTACCAGCACTCCATTGTGGACTGCTAGCTTCGCTTCTTTGGACAGTGTTTTATTAGCACCAACGGCATTCAGTCTTCCAATGGAGTTACCTGCATTTATCCTTCTTTCAATATCACTACTTTAGTAGGTTTTAGTTACTTGATCATCATATTGTACATACCTTCAGATCTCATTTCAACAGCATTCAGTCTACTTTAATCCTCACTGCCATACATCGGGGTAGGTACCAGCACTCCATTGTGGACTGCTAGCTTCGCTTCTTTGGACAGTGTTTTATTAGCACCAACGGCATTCAGTCCTCCATTAATGGAGTTACCTGCATTTACCCTTCTTTCAATATCACTACTTTAGTAGGTTTTAGTTACTTGATCATCATATTGTACATACCTTCAGATCTCATTTCAACAGCATTCAGTCTACTTTAATCCTCACTGCCATACATCGGGGTAGGTACCAGCACTCCATTGTGGACTGCTAGCTTCGCTTCTTTGGACAGTGTTTTATTAGCACCAACGGCATTCAGTCCTCCATTAATGGAGTTACCTGCATTTACCCTTCTTTCAATATCACTACTTTAGTAGGTTTTAGTTACTTGATCATCATATTGTACATACCTTCAGATCTCATTTCAACAGCATTCAGTCTACTTTAATCCTCACTGCCATACATCGGGGTAGGTACCAGCACTCCATTGTGGACTGCTAGCTTGGCTTCTTTGGACAGTGTTTTATTAGCACCAACGGCATTCAGCCCTCCATTAATGGAGTTACCTGCATTTACCCTTCTTTCAATATCACTACTTTAGTAGGTTTTAGTTACTTGGTCATCATATTGTACATACCTTCAGATCTCATTTCAACAGCATTCAGTCTACTTTAATCCTCACTGCCATACATCGGGGTAGGTACCAGCACTCCATTGTGGACTGCTAGCTTGGCTTCTTTGGACAGTGTTTTATTAGCACCAACGGCATTCAGTCCTCCATTAATGGAGTTACCTGCATTTACCCTTCTTTCAATATCACTACTTTAGTAGGTTTTAGTTACTTGATCATCATATTGTACATACCTTCAGATCTCATTTCAACAGCATTCAGTCTACTTTAATCCTCACTGCCATACATCGGGGTAGGTACCAGCACTCCATTGTGAACTGCTAGCTTCGCTTCTTTGGACAGTGTTTTATTAGCACCAACGGCATTCAGTCCTCCATTAATGGAGTTACCTGCATTTACCCTTCTTTCAATATCACTACTTTAGTAGGTTTTAGTTACTTGATCATCATATTGTACATACCTTCAGATCTCATTTCAACAGCATTCAGTCTACTTTAATCCTCACTGCCATACATCGGGGTAGGTACCAGCACTCCATTGTGGACTGCTAGCTTCGCTTCTTTGGACAGTGTTTTATTAGCACCAACGGCATTCAGTCCTCCAATGGAGTTACCTGCATTTATCCTTCTTTCAATATCACTACTTTAGTAGGTTTTAGTTACTTGATCATCATATTGTACATACCTTCAGATCTCATTTCAACAGCATTCAGTCTACTTTAATCCTCACTGCCATACATCGGGGTAGGTACCAGCACTCCATTGTGGACTGCTAGCTTCGCTTCTTTGGACAGTGTTTTATTAGCACCAACGGCATTCAGTCCTCCATTAATGGAGTTACCTGCATTTACCCTTCTTTCAATATCACTACTTTAGTAGGTTTTAGTTACTTGATCATCATATTGTACATACCTTCAGATCTCATTTCAACAGCATTCAGTCTACTTTAATCCTCACTGCCATACATCGGGGTAGGTACCAGCACTCCATTGTGGACTGCTAGCTTGGCTTCTTTGGACAGTGTTTTATTAGCACCAACGGCATTCAGCCCTCCATTAATGGAGTTACCTGCATTTACCCTTCTTTCAATATCACTACTTTAGTAGGTTTTAGTTACTTGGTCATCATATTGTACATACCTTCAGATCTCATTTCAACAGCATTCAGTCTACTTTAATCCTCACTGCCATACATCGGGGTAGGTACCAGCACTCCATTGTGGACTGCTAGCTTCGCTTCTTTGGACAGTGTTTTATTAGCACCAACGGCATTCAGTCCTCCATTAATGGAGTTACCTGCATTTACCCTTCTTTCAATATCACTACTTTAGTAGGTTTTAGTTACTTGATCATCATATTGTACATACCTTCAGATCTCATTTCAACAGCATTCAGTCTACTTTAATCCTCACTGCCATACATCGGGGTAGGTACCAGCACTCCATTGTGGACTGCTAGCTTCGCTTCTTTGGACAGTGTTTTATTAGCACCAACGGCATTCAGTCCTCCATTAATGGAGTTACCTGCATTTACCCTTCTTTCAATATCACTACTTTAGTAGGTTTTAGTTACTTGATCATCATATTGTACATACCTTCAGATCTCATTTCAACAGCATTCAGTCTACTTTAATCCTCACTGCCATACATCGGGGTAGGTACCAGCACTCCATTGTGGACTGCTAGCTTCGCTTCTTTGGACAGTGTTTTATTAGCACCAACGGCATTCAGTCCTCCATTAATGGAGTTACCTGCATTTACCCTTCTTTCAATATCACTACTTTAGTAGGTTTTAGTTACTTGATCATCATATTGTACATACCTTCAGATCTCATTTCAACAGCATTCAGTCTACTTTAATCCTCACTGCCATACATCGGGGTAGGTACCAGCACTCCATTGTGGACTGCTAGCTTGGCTTCTTTGGACAGTGTTTTATTAGCACCAACGGCATTCAGCCCTCCATTAATGGAGTTACCTGCATTTACCCTTCTTTCAATATCACTACTTTAGTAGGTTTTAGTTACTTGGTCATCATATTGTACATACCTTCAGATCTCATTTCAACAGCATTCAGTCTACTTTAATCCTCACTGCCATACATCGGGGTAGGTACCAGCACTCCATTGTGGACTGCTAGCTTCGCTTCTTTGGACAGTGTTTTATTAGCACCAACGGCATTCAGTCCTCCATTAATGGAGTTACCTGCATTTACCCTTCTTTCAATATCACTACTTTAGTAGGTTTTAGTTACTTGATCATCATATTGTACATACCTTCAGATCTCATTTCAACAGCATTCAGTCTACTTTAATCCTCACTGCCATACATCGGGGTAGGTACCAGCACTCCATTGTGGACTGCTAGCTTCGCTTCTTTGGACAGTGTTTTATTAGCACCAACGGCATTCAGTCCTCCATTAATGGAGTTACCTGCATTTACCCTTCTTTCAATATCACTACTTTAGTAGGTTTTAGTTACTTGATCATCATATTGTACATACCTTCAGATCTCATTTCAACAGCATTCAGTCTACTTTAATCCTCACTGCCATACATCGGGGTAGGTACCAGCACTCCATTGTGGACTGCTAGCTTCGCTTCTTTGGACAGTGTTTTATTAGCACCAACGGCATTCAGTCCTCCATGAATGGAGTTACCTGCATTTACCCTTCTTTCAATATCACTACTTTAGTAGGTTTTAGTTATTTGATTATCATATTGTACATACCTTCATGATATTGATAGTTATGAAAAATAAAACAAAATAAATTCAAATCAGAGTTTTTTATTATTCTTTATTTTAAATCCTAAAAAATAGACAATATAACATTTCCTAAAGCATAAATTGTGTTTTAATTTGTTTTTATTTTATTTTTATTAGTAATAGAAGGTACATAAATTACAAATAAATTTTATACAGTAATTAATTACATAGTAGAATATTTGATGTACCCCCATAATTAAGCAAGGCTTGTGTGTATGGAGGGGTGTTATTGTATTGCTTTTTTAATATCATTCAGTTTAAGTTTTCAGTATAATTTTTTAGGTGAGTTTTAAAACTTTTTATATTGGTATTCATGTTTCTAATTTTTTCTGGTAATGAATTAAAAAATTTTGCTCCGAGATATTTATGACTCAATTGTCCAATTTTTTTTTTACATTTTGGAGTGGGAAGTATTGATGTTTGTCTAAGACTTCTGTTATTTTTAAAGGGTGCAACTTGATTTTTAATATTATCTTTATAAATTTGTAATGTTGCATGATAAAAGTATAATGCACTTAATTTTCTGACCTTAAATTGTTTGAATAAAAGTTCTGACGAATATGAGTAGGGTTTTTTTAAAATTGTTTTTATTATAAGTTTTTGTGATATGTAAATTGTTTGTGTTTGATTTTTATATGTACCGCCCCATCCTATAATGCCGTATTGTATAATTTCAATAATAATTTATTTATGTTTATTAGGAACATTTAACAAAAGTCATACAAGTATATGTAACAAGAGAAAGAGTAATAACTTATAACCACTTCATTTGATTTATACACGACAACCGGTTTCGGTTGATCTCAACCTTCATCAGGACAATTTATTCATTTGGTTTCAATTATTCTTTTTTTTTTGCTTTGTGTGATATATGCAATTATATCGCATTTGTATCTATGTAGTAATTCGGGAATGCTCGGGTCGCCGAACATTGCCGATCGGGCATACGAGCCGGGACAGCGGTCCGGTGTACGGCCGCGGCCAGAACCATTCTAACTTCCAGTATAATCAGTCGCTACCGAGACAAATAATATTACTTATTGAATCCATTGTACTCTTACAATAAAGACGAGAACTTACGTTTAACATATTTATTATTATTGTGTGGCTAGTGTGGCCACAATAAAAGTACATTACAATTGGCGCAGCCGTATTAAAGTACAATATTGGATTACCAAATTGGATCACAAAAAAAAAATTACCAAAGCGGGGAGAGCTAAGTCACCCCGAAAAATTTTTCAAGGCTACCTACAGCCGAGGCGGAACATTGGAGTATTTTTTGGGTTTGTCTGACCGAGTGAAAGGACCGGCAGAACAAACCGAGGATATCTCTGGCTATTCCTGGAGCCACAGTCAGAGTTCTGGAGTACCATCCAAGGGTACTCAGAAGCAAGAGGCGGTGGTCGTTTTTGGGGCTCAACAGAGCCTTTCCACGAAGGTGAAGTTCCGAGGGAGTGCCGAGGGAAGGCATTTTTTACAAGGCAAACAGTGCTAGTGTCGAGGAAGGTCACTCACTCATCAAGAGGAAACAATCTGGAGACGTTGCAACCGCAATTTCTAAGATAGGTTTTTCTTTTCTTTCTTGTGGAGGATTTGTCTGGGTTTTTTTGTAATTTTTTCCGGGGTAGTATTGTTGTCGTAGCTTCGCGTGATTATTTTTTTTTTTTTTTCCTTTTGTGAAGATGGAATCGGCGAGAATTCCACCGTTCTCTCACATAAACGGAGATTGGGATGTGTTTCAACTCAGATTAGAGCAGTTTCTCGTGTTACATGATGACATTACCGAGATTAAGAAAAAGGCTTATCTGATAAACTCGCTTGAAACGGAGACCTTGACTCTTCTGTCCAACTTATGTTTCCCGATTAAAATCACAGATGTTACGTTTGAGAAATTAATTGAGTTGCTAAAAAAACATTGTGGTAAATGTAGATCTCTTTTTCAAGAGCGGGAATCATTTTTCCAAGCTAAACAGAATCATAACGAATCGATAAGGGATTTCGCCGCAAGAATTCGAGGGCTCAGCTCATTCTGTCAGTTCGGAAACAGGCTGGAGGATAATCTTGTAGACGTGTTTGCAATCGGTCTACTTCCGGGCCCAGTACGGGTAAAATTGTTTGTTGAAGGACCTAAACAAAACTTTAATCAACTAGTTGAACTTGCAGTGACCGCGAAAGGTCCTGAGGTCGATTCAATCAAGATGAAGTTGGAAGTAAATTCGGTAAAGGAATTTGGAAGATCGGCTTCTCCGGCGCGAGAAATAAATTCGGTAAAGAGATTTGGAAAATCGGCTTCTCCGGCGCGAAAACTTTATTATCGGTCGAATAGTTCCGATTCATGTAGGTCGGATAAACAAGTTAAAACCGGTTCATCTCTAAAAAAGTGTAAGATCTGTGGGAAATCAAATCATGACACTCATAACTGTAAGTTTAAGCAAGCTAAATGTTATTCTTGCGGTAAATTGGGTCATTTACAGAGATTTTGTAAAAACGGGTCAGTAAAATCAGTTATGAATGGTAATAATGAAAATATTGAAAATGTAGCTTTTGTTAAGGCAATCAAGGCACAATTGAAATTAAATGGGAAATCCTTCGAAGCGATGATTGATTCAGGATCATCAGTTTGTGTCATTCCGGAGACATTGTTTTGTAAACATTTCAGTAATATAGAGTTGTCACCCGAAACACGAAAAATTTCAGGTTACGACGGGAATATGTTGACTGTTGTGGGTAATGCAAATTTCAAGGTCGAATACAATAATCTAGTTAGGTTAATAACCTTTGTCGTTGTAACAAGCGGTTCGGAAATGATTGTGGGAAGAGATTTCATGGAAATCTTTAACCTCAACATTGTTTCAAAACAAAATTCTATCAATTCAGTTTCATCGGAAAAAGAGAAAATTGATAAAATTAAAAATAAATTTCCAGAAGTTTTCGACAAGAAACTAGGTCGATTTAATAAATTCAAAGTGAATTTTAAAGTAAAGAAAGATGCGGATCCTTTTTTCTGTAATGCTAGACCGGTACCGTTCGCTATTAGAGATAAGATCGAATGTGAACTTAAATCAATGGTGAGGGATGGTATTATTTCGCCAGTGAAAAGCAGTGAGTATGCATCTCCCATCGTTCCGGTAGTAAAGAAAAACGGCGAGATTCGTATTTGTGTAGATTATAAACGAAGTTTAAATCTTATTACAGAGTTAGAGAAATACCCGCTACCTAGGATCGAAGAGGTTATCCACAAGGTTAGTTCGGGGAAAATTTTTGCAAAACTGGATTTAAAACAAGCTTATTCACAGTTAGAACTGCAGGATAGCTGTAAGAAATTTACAACGATTAATACACATTTAGGATTGTTTGTTTACAATAGACTTGTGTTTGGATTTAAATCTGCTCCGGCAATTTTTGCTAGAACAATTGCAAGTTGTTTGCAAGGGTTAAAAGGCGTGGCATTTTACTTAGATGACATTATTATCTCAGGGATCAACGAAAAGGATCTAATGGATAATATCATGGCAGTCTGTAAACGACTACAAGATTGCGGTTTATGTGTAAATACGGAAAAATGTCAATTTTTTGTAAAAGAGTTAGAATTTTTGGGGTACATCATTTCCGAAAAGGGAATCCAACCTCAAACGGATAAATTAGAAGCCATTAAGAATGCACCTTATCCGACGGACGTTCATCAACTTAAAAGTTTACTAGGATTTTTCAGTTTTTACCGGAATTTTATACCTAACATGTCATCAATTCTAGAACCACTTCACAATCTTTTAAAGAAAGATGTCAAATGGGTTTTTTCTAGAGAATGCGCTAACGCAGTAGATACAATAAAGAATTTGATGAGTAAAAATACGATTTTGACAAATTACATTCCGCACCTTCCGGTTAAACTTTTTACGGACGCGAGTACATCCGGTCTGGGGGCGTGTCTATGTCACTCATTCGCAAACGGTACGTTGCGACCTATAGCGTTTGCATCTAGAAGTTTAAATAGCGCGGAAAAGAAATATAGCATCTTAGATTTAGAGGCTTTAGCTATAGTGTTCGGTTTGAATAAATTTTTTCAATACTTATATGGCAGAGAATTCACGTTGTGTGTTGATAATCTGCCTCTGATGAGAATTCTCGGTGAGCACAAGAATATTCCTGTTCTAGCCGCAAACAGATTGCAAAGGTATGGAATTATTTTAGCAGGGTTTTCTTATAAAACGGAATTCGTAAGATCGTGCAAAAATCAAGCGGATTTCCTATCTCGACTACCTTTAGAATCGTCAGTTGAGGAATTCAAAGAAGACTACGGGTCTGAGTTCGTAAGTTTTGTTAGCAATTGTGAACATCTTGACGTTAATTCGATTAGGGAAGCCACTAAAGTAGATACGGTCATTCAAGGCGTAATGACGTGTTTAAGGCAAGGGTGGCCCAAACGTGTTAAACGCGAGGAGGAATTATGGAAATTCTGGATAAAAAGGAACGAACTTTCGATTGTTAAGGATTGTTTATTTTGGCAACATAGAATTATTGTTCCAAGTTCGTTGCATAAAAAAGTGTTAGAGCTCGTGCATCGTTCACACTTAGGTATTGTTAAGATGAAAGGGTTAGCAAAGGGTTATTTCTGGTGGTCATCGCTGAGCAAAGATTTAGAGAAAATTGTTCAGGAATGTCCAGAATGCGCGTCGACGAAACAATCTCCGCCAAAGAGTCAATTATCGGTATGGCCTAATTCTGGGAAGGTCTGGAGTAGGTTACACCTGGATTATAGTGGACCGCTGGCAGGGAAAATGTTTCTCGTCGTCTGCGACTCATTCACTAAATGGGTTGACTGTATTGAAGTTCAAAGGGCAGATTCAGCTAATACTATATTTGAATTGAGGAAATTATTTTCAAATTTTGGCTACCCTGAACTCATAGTGTCAGATAACGGAACTTGTTTTACGAGTGAAATTTTCCAACAGTTTCTTCGGGAAAACAATATTAAATTCATGTCATCTCCAGTTATGCACCCAAAAAGTAATGGGATCGCTGAAAATTCAGTGAAAACTACTAAGAGTTTTCTTAAAAAACTTATGGTAGGAAATAAATTTCAGGTTGATTACAAGGATAAATTGTTACATTTTTTGTCCGATTATAGAAATACTCCACATTGTACGACGGGAGTCGAGCCAGCAGTTTTATTGTTTGGTAGGAAACTTAGATCTACTTTTGACAGTCTCATTCCGAAAGAGAATGAACGGGTTGTGTCAAAACAACATGATTTGGCGAATAAGAATATTGAGGCAAATCAACGTAAACAATCTAAGTATTATGGTGGTGTAAAAACAAGAAATTTTATTGTGGGACAAAAATGTTTAGTTAAAGATTTCAGGAAGAATAATAAATTTACATGGGTAAAGGGAATTGTTACAGATAAAATTGGAAAAAAATTATATTTGGTAAAAACTTGTGATTCTCAATTAATTTGGAAACGTCATGTGGATCAGATGAGGAACTTATCAGTGTCTTGGAGTGATGTTGAATCAGATTTGCCAGATTCCGCGTCTGATGACACGAGGACTGAGCACTCTGAGAAAGAGTTATCCAATCTGTGGAGTGAGTTAACGGTGTTTTCTCCTGATTTCAGATTTGCGGAGGGAGGAGAGAGGTCACCGGAGGTCACAGACACGGCAATCGCTGGTCCAAGTCAAAGTTCAAATCCCTGGTTGGGGAGACTCCGCCCAAGATAGTCCACAAGGAAGGAACGGAAAGCCTTCTAACTTAATATAATTTTGTGTGAAATATTAATAATGATGTGTTTATGAAAAAACATTATAAGAACTTGAGTGAAATATCAGTATAATATTTACAGTGTTTGAATTATATAGAATCATGAAATACTTGAAATACTTAAATATGTAGTGACTGATTTACAGGGGGAAGGGTGTGATATATGCAATTATATCGCATTTGTATCTATGTAGTAATTCGGGAATGCTCGGGTCGCCGAACATTGCCGATCGGGCATACGAGCCGGGACAGCGGTCCGGTGTACGGCCGCGGCCAGAACCATTCTAACTTCCAGTATAATCAGTCGCTACCGAGACAAATAATATTACTTATTGAATCCATTGTACTCTTACAATAAAGACGAGAACTTACGTTTAACATATTTATTATTATTGTGTGGCTAGTGTGGCCACAATAAAAGTACATTACACTTTGTAAGCTCAAGTACATCAATGATGTCTGTAAATATATGTTAGAAGAGCTTGTTGCTTTCTGTAAGGTACGAAGAGTACCAAAAGACATTTATTTTCTGGAAAAACATTGTGTGAAATTTTTATATACAACATTTTCCAACTAATTCAGCATTAATTCTAGTAAAGTCTTAAGAATTGTATGTTTATTGTATTTTAAATATTAATGTTATGAAACATAAGTCGTATTATTTTTTTCCATTTTTCTTGGAACAAGATTATTGTTGGATACAACATTTTTTTGGAAAAGGACTCAATTATAATTTGTGACTGTCTCCAATAAGACAACAAAAAATATATATTATACATATAAAACAATAAATAAGAAAAAAACATTTATTTTAAGGAGCTTATTCTGGTGGTAATTGGAGACGTATATTAAGACAAGATATCATAATTTAGTAAAAATAAAATAGGTAAAGAAATTAATAAAGTTCAAAACAGAATTATATAAAACAACAATAAAATTTCAAGTATGACGTTCCAACTATAAGAGAAATTCAGAAATACATGTTTATATTATACCTATAGTCGTGGTTGAGTATTAGTAAAGGTAAATTTAAAAAAAAAATTACAACATGTTCTCGTCGTCTTGCGTTGAGTTTTAAAAGACAATTATATAACATTACATAGCAACCAAGAAAGAAAAACAATTAAAAGAAACAGAAGCAAATTAAAGAAGAATAACATTTTTTAATCCAGAATAAAATCAACCAGAATTGTACACTGTTTGGTCTGAGAATAAACTTAATACTTAATACCAGAACCTCAGCATATTCAGTCTCCAAATAAGAGAGATCTAACAATATTCCATTTCTAGGTAACTTACAAACAAGACAAGACAATGTCAAGTTTCAGGATTATAATATCTGGCAGTCTCTAATTTCAATAATCTGTCAATATTCATTAATATAACATATATTTATTATAAGATTACACAACAATCTGACAATATCCAATTTTAATATTACATAACAATCAGAAATCATCAAATTTCAAAATTACAGAACTGCCTGAAATTATCTAATTTCACAATTGCGTAACAATTTGACAATATTCAGTATCAAAATAACTAGAGATCTGAAAATATTCAGTTTCAAGACAACAGAGAGACCTAACCACATTCAGTTTCAAGATTGCAAAATGGCAGGACAATATTCAAGTTTCAAGATTTCAAAAAGATTTAATCACATCATTCAGTTTCAAGATTGCAAAATGGCAGGACAATATTCAAGTTTCAAGATTTCAAAAAGATTTAATCACATCATTCAGTTTCAAGATTGAAAAATGGCCAAACTAATTCAGTTTCAAGATTTCAAAGAGGTGAGATAGTAATCAGTTAGTTACTTACAGATAAAAAAAAGATTTAACCACATCATTCAGTTTCAAGATTGCAAAATGGCAGGACAATATTCAAGTTTCAAGATTTCAAAAAGATTTAACCACATCATTCAGTTTCAAGATTGCAAAATGGCCAAACTATATTCAGTTTCAAGATTTCAAAGAGGTGAGATTGTAATCAGTTAGTTACTTACAGGTAACAAAAAGATTTAACCACATCATTCAGTTTCAAGATTGCAAAATGGCCAGACAATATTCAGTTTCAAGATTTCAAAATGACGAGATCAGTAAGTTACTTTCATTATTCAGTTTCAAGATTGCAAAATGGCATGACAATATTCAAGTTTCAAGATTTCAAAATGACGAGACCAGTTAGTTACTTACCAACAGAAAGGTTTAACCACATCATTCAATTCCAAGATTGCAAAATAGTAACAAAATATTCAGTTTCAAAATGAAGAGACAATATTCAGTTTCAAGATTGCAAAATGGCCAGACTATATTCAGTTTCAAGATTTCAAAAAGACGAGACAATGTTCAGATTCAAGATTGCAAAATGGGCAAGACAATATTCAGTTTCAAGATTGCAAAATGGCCAGACTATATTCAGTTTCAAGATTTCAAAAAGGCGAGATAGTAATCAGTTGGTTACTTACAGGATAACAGAAAGATTTAACTACATCATTCAGTTTCAAGATTGCAAAATGGCCAGACTATATTCAAGTTTCAAGATTGCAAAATGACGAGATCAGTTGGTTACTTTCAACAGAAATGTTTGACCATGTCATTCAGTTTCAAGATTTGCAAAATAGCAAAACAATATTCAGTTTAAGATTTCAAAATGATTAGAAAGCAGAAAGACCGTGTAAAAGTGGAAAATGACAGCAGGCTGTAATTTTACATTAAGTAAACCTATTAAGTAACCTCCAGGTTGCAGATTGGAAGAAGACGGCCGAGGACAGAGGGCGGTGGAGGCTTATTTTGAAGGAGGCCAAGGCTCGAATTGGGCTGTAGCGCCATTGAAGAAGAAGAAGAAGATTAAGTAACCTAGTATGTAAAGTATGTAAAAGATTTTTTAAAGTCAGTAAGTAATTATTTGTTCAGCATAATATATTGCTCAAGTCAAAACAATACCGCATATCTCACCCATTTGACAATTGTGAATTTTCCACCAAATGTCCATCAAATGCACGCTACTTAATAGTTGACATTTCATTCATACAGTGTCCAGACCCAACCAACTTTACTTTTTTACAGAGAGTCATGGCTAACGTGACCAGACGTCCCGTTTTGAACGGGACTGTCCCATTTTATAATTACGAGTCCCGTGTCCCCGAAATAAATTCTCGGACGCAAAATTGTCCCGTTTTCGGAATCCGCGCGAAAATTGAGGAACCAAAGCTTACCGTACGGTCGGCCGGACGCGAGCAGTGTGCGAGAGCAAGACCGACCGGGTCGTCCGTTGACGCGACGATAACCGAGAGTAGCCGAGGCTGCCAACGTTCGCGCGCGCTTTGGCTTATTATTGTTATTTGACAGAGTTTTCGTTCGCTCACTTCTCGCTCATTGTTTTGTTGTTTGATGCTCGATTAGTAATTTTCTTTAACTTCTTTTGTTTTGGAATCCTAAGTTAATATGCCAAAACGTAAGTGTTCGTTTAATGTTAGCTTACAAGCAAAATATCCTTTTATTAGGCAAATAAATACTCCCTCAGATGTCAGATGCGAAAAGTGTCGTACAGAATTTAGTGTTTCTCATAGTGGTGCAGGTGATATTGAACAACATTTAAAATCTGAAAAGCATAAAAATGCCGACCGTGCCGCCGCTTCGAGATCTTCGATGTTAAATTTTTTTAAGAAATCAGACGCGCCAACGACAAAGGATTTGGATATCGCTGCGGCACAGGGTTGCCAAACGTTCGAGGTTCCTCGTACAAATACGAGATTTGTGGCCTTCCGTACGAGGTACGAGGACACTATCAACCTCGTACAATTATGTAAGAGATTTTGATAATACCTATGGCTATACGAACATTTTCATCACTATTATATTATAATAGTAAAAACTAGTGCCATCTCTCAGATGTAGTTCTGATGGATGGCACTTGTAATTATCGAGGACTCTTCCAAGCTAGCTCATATTGCCCTTTCTGCACTATCCCTACCCCATGCGAATGCTGACTGCGAGCGGGTTATTAGTGAGGTAAATTGAATTAAAACAGATGTAAGAAACCGGCTAACTGTGGAAACAGTGAACGGCACCCTCCTTGCTGCAGAAAGCGCAAAAGGTTCAACTCGTACTGGAAACTGCGTCAATTTTGAACCCACCGAAGAAATGTATAGCCGCATGACAACAGACAAAATATATGACAGTGAGGATGCTCCTGACATAATATTTGGAGAAGAGATGTAAATTATGTTACCTTGATTTACATAATTTTTTTTGTGATTTAACATAAGATTTTTTTTAAATACAACACAAAGGGGTGTTTTATTTAGTAGGAAACTTGCAATAGTTTATTTCATTGAGTAAAAAGTCCTAAATCCAGTAGTTGTAATAAATGTACGAGGTTTGAAAGTCAAAGTACGAGATTTTAGCTGCATCCGTACGAGGGAATTTTTTTTACGGTTGGCAACCCTGCTGCGGCAGAAGGCGTCTGGGCTTATCACACGATACAAGAAAATCAGTTTTCGCTCCAATGATTGTGCTTCGAAAATAATTCAATCATGTTTTGATTTGAAATTTACATGCGCGCGTACGAAATCAGAAGCTATTGTAGTAAATGTTTTGTAGTAAAGATGATCTTGATACGGCGAATTGTATTACAATTTTGACTGACGCTTCAAACCATGGTAGTAAGAAAATATACCCTATTGTAGTGCGCTTTTTTCTACCCTACGTAGGTGTACAAGTGAAAATTTTAGACCTACAAGAACAGCCAGGTGAGACTTCAGATATTATTGTCAATTATTTAAACCAAGTGTTACAGATTACAATTTAACAGAAAAAGTCGTGGCATTTTGTGGGGATAATGCCAACGTCAATTTCGGGGGCGCAGCTAGGCGAGGAACTAACAATGTCTTGACAAAATTACAAACATTTATGAAAAAGCCATTAATAGGTATTGGATGTGGAGCCCATGTAATTCATAATGCTGTAAAATCTGCTGCAGATGGGCTACCCTTAGATTATGAAAGTATAATTGTGAAGATATATTAATTTTTTTTATATTTACACGATTCGAGTTGAAGCTTTAGAGCTTAGGAGTTTTGCGCCGAAACTGAAACGGAATATCAACAAATGCTCGGCTATTGCTATAGCAAAACCAGATGGCTTGCTCTTATGCCTGCATTAGAAAGGGTTTTAAAAATGTATCAGCCATTAAAAAACTACTTTTTGAGTATTGAAAAATGTCCCATTTTACTAAAAAACTTTTTTGAAGATCCCACATCAGAATTGTGGCTTTATTTTTTACACGCTCAGTCAGCAAGTTTTCATCAAGCTGTATTGAAACTTGAAGGTCAGACTGTATCAGCAATTGAAGCTGCAAAAGAAATCAATCAACTAAAAGATAATTTCACTCAGAAACAGACCAATCAGTTTCTCCCATTTTCAGTCCGTCAATTTATGGTGAAATTGAAGATAATGGTACTGGTATCGATGAAGAGTTTGTGAAAAGGACGGCTACAGAATTTTATAAAACAAGCCGTGAATATCTGGAGCAGTGGACTTGCTTTCTAATCAAAGAAATGGAGATATTTTTTGGGCAGATTTAAAAAACGTCCCCGCATGGGAAGACATTCAAAAAGCTCTGGATGTCCTAATTGAAAAGGAATATATTGATAGTAATAAAGATACAGAAGTTTTTGATGAATTTTCATTAATTTCTAACTACATTACGTCGCAAAAGGTAACAGAATGGAATAATCAAAATGTTTCCACGGAAACTCGTTGGGTGGAAGTATTCAAACATTTTCACGCCAACAATCTGCAGCATGAAAATTTTTCTGTTTTAATTGAATATATTTTATGTTTGCCTGCTACAAATGCTCCAGTAGAAAGAGTATTTTCTATGATGAACAAATTATGGACATCTGACAAAACTCACTTACAAATTCCACTTTTAAAGGCGACATAAAACATTTAGTGCAACTGAAAACTCAGAAACAATTACAAATCATTTCAACCAATTCTTCTCCACAATCGGATCAAACCTAGCTAATAATATCCTAAAAAAAAATAGAACATCTGAAGATAACCTTGCAAATAATATCTCTCTCGCTAATCTCAGTTATAACCTTTTTAACCTCACTCCAACAACAGAACAAGAAATCACCGAAATCATCTCTTCACTCAAAAATACACACTCCACGGGAATTGACAATATATCCACAAAACTAATTAAACACCTCAAGCCAATCATCAGTAAACCCCTCCAACATATCACAAATCTAAGTTTTCGAACTGGCCTCTTCCCAACCACCCTAAAACATTCAACCATTATTCCTATCTTTAAATCAGGGGACAGATCATCTGTGAATAACTATAGACCAATATCCTTACTGAGTCCGATTTCAAAAATAATTGAAAAAACAGTTAAACGAAGGCTTTACAAGTTTCTTGAAGATAATAAAATCCTGTCAAATAATCAATACGGCTTCCGCAAAGGTCGTAGTGCCTCAGATGCAATTGCAAACTTCACTAAATTAATTTCTGACAAACTCGATAAAAGTCGCAAACCCCTCGCTGTATTCTTGGATCTAGCTAAAGCCTTTGATACTGTATCTCACCGCATACTTCTGAAAAAACTCCTGCAGATAGGAATAAAAGGCATGCCCCTTAAATGGTTTGAGAGCTATCTAACAAACAGGTCCCAGTCAACTATTATCAACTCGGCTAAAGAGCATAGAAGTACAAGTTTACCAAGCACATATGGCGTGCCCCAAGGCAGTGTTTTAGGCCCACTTCTTTTTCTAATATACATCAACACGTTATGCAATCTGAATACTGGTGGCACTATTATATCTTTCGCCGATGACACGGTTATCGTATTTGATGACGAAGATTTAAATTCAACCTTTAAAAAAGCAAATTATGGCATGAACTTAGTTAAAAACTGGTTAGATTCCAACCTCCTAACTCTTAATATAGATAAAACAAAGTATCTACTTTTTTCCATACGTAATCCTAATCTCCTCCACAACTGCCAAAAACTTACCATACATTCATGTTCACAGAACCTTAACACACCTACATCACCTCACAAAAACTGCTCATGCGATAACCTAAAATTATCAAACGAAATTAAGTACTTGGGAGTTATCATAGATGATCAATTACGATGGGAGGCACACATAAATTCTGTAACAAATAGACTTCGCAAATTATGTTACATTTTCTACTCTCTTAGATCTATCCTTAACCTACAAACACTAAGATGTGTTTACTTTGCACTTTTTCAATCAATTGCCACATATGGTATTATAGGATGGGGAGGTTGTGCAACATCAATTCTTCATCCCATGGTCTTAATACAAAAACTATTGCTAAGGATAATATTCAAATGTAACCCATCACACCCATCAGAACCACTTTTTGAAAAACTCACAGTATTAGACATTCGACAATTATACATAAAGACGATTCTCATATATTTATGGAAAAAGGATTTGATGAAAAAACCACAACAAAAAATTCGCACCCGGTACTCATCCCAACTAAAATGCATAATTCCTCTGTAGCTACCTGCGCTGTGAGAAGTACTTACTTAAGAATTCAAATTCAAGCAATTCAAATTCCAATTCTTTTGAACAGCAAGCTGAAACAAATTGTACTGTTTATTATTTTTTAACTGCACAAAATTTTAATGGCACATATGGGCTAACCATCACGTGGGCCTGGCGAACCTTTGCCGCTAGTACTTTAAAAGGCTACTATGCATCTGCAGCACATGCCTGTGTTGCTATGGCCTTCTGCCGTACAGTCGGAAGTACAGATGTGAGGTGTGGCGATTTCAATGTCACAGCCAATGAGATGATTCCCACACCTGAGGAGGTTGCCGGCATCGAAGCAGCCATGACCCAGGATGCCGTTCTAACTGCAGTAACAGTAATTGTTGCTACAAAAGCCAACTGGTGGGTCACCAATCACCATACTGGCCAGGGTGCCGTGACCAGCTACATCAAGAAAGTCCTAGAGGTCAAAATGGCCACCTTCAACGAGAATGAAAGGACAGAATTTGCCCATACAGTAGGCCACTGGGCATCGACGAGGTTTATCCTAAGCTGTGCCGACATTGATCACGTCGGGGTCACCAACTGTAGCTACCTGCGCTGTGAGAAGTACTTACTTAAGAATTCAAATTCAAGCAATTCAAATTCCAATTCTTTTGAACAGCAAGCTGAAACAAATTGTACTGTTTATTATTTTTTAACTGTCACACTCCATATGTTATATACTATTTTGTTTTATACTATTTTGTATTATATAATATTCTTTATTATTATATTATTTTATGTATATATTTTCTTAATACTCTCACACATTCTTTATATTGCATATGTTAATTTACTGTATAAAAAATCGACCACCACAACACGGGCATGTGCCTAGCATGGTGGTCGAAAAATCCCCAACATTTGTAAAAAAAATTTTTCAATGAATAAAGAAAACTTAAAAAAAAAAACATTCCTACTTAAAATCATCACCAAATGTTTTAAAACAAATTTGTTCCTCTGAAAAATATAAATATAACTAAACATTTTGGATTTCAATTAGTAACTTTAATGTTATCTTAATTTTTCTAAATACATCAATATAACTTTAAAAAGTTTTTTTTTTCAATGACTACCTATGGTTATTTGACTTAAATAAACCAATGTCCCGTTTTGAGTCAAAAAATAAATGGTCACGTTAGTCATGGCGCAAGTGAAAATACGCCCAGACAACACAAATAGAAGTCGTAGAATCCGCCGCAACCGTAAACCCATTAAAATCCAACAGTAATCAACCACTTTCGACTTATAAAATCGAAACAAATCAACTTCCCGTAGTGGAAAAAAACATTTCTTGAGGGTGGAATGCAAAGAAGGCGAAGTATTGAAAAAAATTTAAACAAAAAAATGCCAGAGTTATATTTATCCCGGTGCCGCTGCAGACAAATTTAGTGCAACTATATTACAGTCATGTGAAATCATCACAAAAAAAGATTTGTCATAATTTTTAGTGGGACAAATAAAAAATGGCCAAAAATATAATCAGTCACTTGTACTACATTGTTAATAATCTTCAACACACCAATGTTATTGTGCACTCGGTACCGAAAATTAATCATCTGAATGTTTTCAAACTCAACCGCGAAATAAGATCTCACACTTGTGTGGTGTTCGTGCGAATGTGTGAGTGAGCAAGCAAGATGGAATTTATGGCGACGCCTGAAAGAAGTGTCTCTTTTGCTACAAGCAGCTCTCCAATAAATACCAGTATCAATTATACCTACTCTCTTCATTACGGTGTTTTACCCACCAGACACACAGCACTTACACAACAACATTACAGCTCTATTAAAAAATCATTGTCAATTCATCAAGAAATTTGGAGAGTATGCAAATAAACCAGCAGAATAGGCCACTTGCATGGATTTCACAACGACTTGGAAAAAATCGTGTTATTTTTTTACAGGTATCACCTCCGCCTCAGCATTTGCAATCAGTTTTGATGCTGATATGAACATAAATTTAATGTCACCGCCGTCGCCGCTGATTTCACCCCCGCAGAGTGAGGAAGAGCGACCACAATCACGATCGTCAGCCACGGCACGGCGAAAAAAGAGGAGACCATAAGACGAGTCAGTTGCAGAGGCGCTGATTCGTTTGGAAACCATTTCTTCCAATATCAATAATACCCAGCCAGAGGATGAATTCCACTTTTTTGGTTTAAATGTCGTGTCCCAATTACGGAAACTCCCTTTGTATGAGAGAGAAATTCAAAATAACATACAGCAACTTTTGACTTCAGCTAGACAAAAACAAATCCACAAGAATCTTTCTGCCAACACACATGACCATTTCTACAGTAAATACTGAATTTCCAACCGATCCACTTCTTGCTCCAAATATTCAATCATTTACATATTCTATTCTTCCTACAGCAAAAACTCAAATAAAACCACTTCCAATAATGAACGTCAAATCTATTACACAAGAACGTTTTCAAATAGATTTGTTGAGTGAAGCGTGGGAATGTTTGGGAATGAAAGTATTTCCAGAACATTCATCAAATTTATGTAACAAAAAAAATTATTAACCCTTCGTTGAATATTCGCCTGCACAGAAGTCAATAAAGTAATCTTATTGCTTGCAATGCATTTACTGAAGAAACTTCTGGCGAAAAAAAAAAGAAAATTAAAAGATCGATTTGGGTTCGTAATTGGATCACGAGAAGAGCAAACCTTGGAGCAAGTAATCATTTGTTAGTAGAAATGCGAGAAGAAGATGTCAATGGATTTACAAATGCTTCCGCAGATATTTGACGAGCTACTCTCTACATTGAAAGCGTCATACAAAAAGGAGATACTCAAATGCGGAAAGCTATTCCGGCTAAAGTAAAATTGGAAATTACATTGAGATACCTAGCTGCTAGCTGTCGGAGATTCTTTGTACCCATTATAAGCATTTCACAGGATTGGAAGGTCTACTATAGCTAAATTTATACCTCAACTTTGTGCTGCAATATCTATGGCTTTGAAGGATTATATGCGGGTAAATACATTATTATTCACCATTACATTTTGTATGTAATTTTTTTTTATATATAGTCATTAAAAAACAAACAAACATAATTAAAATAAAATAAAACAGCTTTATAAATATTTATACTTTTTATTTAGTTGTAGATATCTAACGTTCTGAACGTAAACGTATTACGATGGATTGAACATAAACGTACATAGTGTTTCATATTCAGCATATTAACACAATTTTAACACATCTGACTTCCAATCGTAGCGACTAGGGAAAATACCTAAAACAAGCATTTTAGAAAAATTGAGGAGGTTCTGTCCCCCAAAGGTCAGACCTGATTTTGCCCTATAAAAATAGAAGGCAAACCGGTAAGAAGTCAGTTTAAAACTATCAGCCAAGGAGAAACAATCCTCAAGAAACCAAAGTCTCCAAGTTCAAACCTCTTTTCAAGTGTTTTAATAAGCCTTAGATTCAGTTTACCTCTCCCAGTATCCCAGTAGCCTGAACCCCTAAAAACCCCAGTCTCCAAAGTGAAAAATATGTCCCCCAAAGGTCAGACCTGATTTTGCCCTATAAAAATAGAAGGCAAACCGGTAAGAAGTCAGTTTAAAACTATCAGCCAAGGAGAAACAATCCTCAAGAAACCAAAGTCTCCAAGTTCAAACCTCTTTTCAAGTGTTTTAATAAGCCTTAGATTCAGTTTACCTCTCCCAGTATCCCAGTAGCCTGAACCCCTAAAAACCCCAGTCTCCAAAGTGAAAAATATGTATATATTTTAATCCAAGTACTCAAATCAGTTTTTGCCATTATACCTAGAAGCATTTGTCAAAGTAGTAAATTCATCCAAAAGACTAGTGGCGTACCAAATTCCATTGGCGTGCCGAATTCCAGTGGCGTACCGAATTCCATTGGCGTACCAAATTCCATTGGCGTACCAAACTCCATTGGCGTATCATTGTGGCCAGCTCCCTATTTTATATGATATTTGTACAAACGTCTAGTACAATTGTGTTCATTTTCACAATTGTCGAAGTAGTACTTGACGTGTCTATTAGCGATGTGTCAGTTCAGCTGGAATGGGCTCATGTGATCCGCTCCTTTGCGGGAAGCGGTTCCTACTCCCACTCCTTTTTCAAATCGACTACTCCCAGAGAACCCGGCCCAGTCCCAGTACTCTCCGCATCCAAATAAATCCGGCGGTACGAGCAACTCAACGCCGAAGCGCGAAAACCGCACTCGAATACAAGTCCCGGGTTCCTTTAAACCCAAGCGCCTTGTTCCAAGCTACGTGAATCGCGACACAATCCATTCATTCCGCCCACTCCCGGACTCGCGCGAACTACGATACATTCCTGATTCACCCCGTGGCCGCCGGCTTGCTCCGCGATCCACCGTCCGGCGTCACTCACCATTCCACTCATGAGTCGCGGGTCTCGGTGAGTTCGCGGAACTGCGTGAACCGTTCCGGCGTTCATTCGATCGCTGTTCGTTGATCGACACACACGTGCGTGACCGCTTCGGCTAGACACGGAGTAGTTTTTAATTAGAGCGTCTTATCTGGTATCGTTAATCAACGGGTGACGTGCATTATAAAATAATAGTTTATAGTAAAGCATTACAGCTTATTAATTTTACTTATTTAAATTCTCAATAAAAGACCGTGCAATGTAGATACATTGAATGTACCTACATTGCACGGGTGACGGGTCCTTGTCTTCGTACGGGTCTTGTCCGACTCCGGGGTTCTGAGTTCTCGTGTGGGTTCTACGAGTAGGTCCTGGTTCCGAGTTCTTTGAACCCGTGCGTCCCGTTTCGGTGCGCCGCAACAATACCCAGTGCCCAGTCCGCACCTAAGAACTCGGACCCGGGACCTGCTCCTATAACTCGTGTACTTTTAAAAGGAAGCAAGTCTCGGCGGCTTCCGGAAAAATGCAGAACTTACACACCTCTAGTGTCTATATTCAATTAGAGCGATTCATAATGAATATATACATGGTACATTTTATTTAGTTGGGTTAAATTTGAACCAGTTATTTACAATTTAAATTCTTAGCAGTAATTTCAGAAAAAAGTCGCAATTTTTTCTTGATAAAGGTGCAAAAAAGGCAGGTTATTTAGTTTTGTAATGCTGCCTGGCGTCTACTCTGCGGTACATTGGAGGACCCACCACATACCCGCCCTGGTATAGGTAACAGATGGTTACCCCTTCAAGGCTCTTGCAAGGACTCTAATTTTTTTGGTAAAAACGACTCTACATTTGATAACGAAACTAAACCTCCAATGTCCCTGCATACGTTGTTAGCAAGCAGTATGCAAGTGCTTAGCGGGAAATACAGATACAATATGTGTAAGTATAACAAAAATAGGCAAGACAATGGGACAGGTTGGTGAAAGTCCACGAGGTGGCAAGCGCTGGGTGATTGTATCCAGCGTATCCTACAAGCACCTGATTGGGAGGAAGACACAGTAGATAAGTAATAAAGGTATGGCAAACGGTTGGGAGTCCTCTCTAATCGATTGGCAGTCCCAGCAAGAATGCGCATGACGTTCGGTATAAACGTGAACCACACTCAGCTTCCGCGCCCCTTAGCCGGTTCCTCGGTGATGCCTCAAAGAAAAGTAAATGGGAGATTGGGGGGAAATACCCGACGACCCTAAGGAATTCAGCGTCGAGTAGCCGGAGGCAAGGCGAAGGAGAGCCAAGGTCGCCCCCCCAAACCTAAAGCCTGCACATTTTGCTGGGGGTGGCGCAATTAATTTTAGAGGGCACCGTGCCATCGTCGACTGACTCCTGTTGATGCAAGGAAGAGGTCTAGCGCAACAGGTATCTCGATAAAACCTCGTCTAGCATAGCTTAGTGAAATCTATAATAAACCATGTGAAAAGAAATAAAATAAGCAAAAAAAAGATAAGTCACACAAAAATAAAAGAAATAGGAATAACATGTATATAATAGAATAAGATAAAGGTACCTAAGATAGAGATGATATAACAAAAAAAAATATGCAGATATAAAGCATGAAACATAAAATACTAGCAGTAGATGTAATGAAGTAAAGAGAATGTCCGTGGATTCAAGAGCAGATACACCTGGCACCTACATGATTTTACAGCTAGTCAGCGACTCTAAGATCAGGCCATCTCTCAACCCAGACTTTCGTAAATTTCCTCAAACACTCAAAGTTCACCTTAATAATAATAATAATTGTTGGATGATTTCTATAGCGCCATTTTCGTGAGAAAATCACCTCAAGGGCCCACCTTATTCGAAACGAGATCCGCATTCCATGCTGGTCTCGTAGTAACTTGCAAGCCATCGAGCATTTCCTCTCGGGCATCCGTCAAAATCTCGCAGTGCCACAGAATGTGCTCGGCTGTTTGATCAGTATTACCGCAAGCGCAGTTAGAATGGGGTGATAGAGAGAGACTATGAAGTCTCCCTCTGAACTCCCCGTGACCGGACAGAAGTTGGGTCACATGATGATCCCTAGTGATGTGCGCCCCTTCCATTCTGAGTTTAACTGACGGGAAGAAGGAGAAAGTCCACCTTCCCGTATTTGACCTATCCCAACGTTCCTGCCATTCTCTCAAAGTTCTTTCTCGCATCTCTCTAAGAAGTCCTGGAAGGGAAACTGCTCCACCTGGTATTAGCTCAATACCATGATGGGTGGCAGTTCTTCCTCTTGTTAGAAGCTTCTTTGTTAACACCTCCCTAATTTCAAGATCGATAGGCAAAACGCCGGCCAAAACTGGCAAAGCGTCCGAAGCGACTGTTCTGTACGCACCCGAAAGCGCCAGCAAGGGGACTCGCTGGCCTCTCTTGAGCGCCGAGAGTATGAGTGCATTCTCCAGGCGGTGCTCCCACACAGAGGCCGCATACGAGACTTGCGCCACGTAAGCCCCCCTGTATAGGAGACGGAGCGCTGGAGACCGCAGTCCCCACTCGGCAGTAGAGATTCTTCTCAATTTCAAAAAGAGGGCCTGGGCCTTACTTGATACGCTTTTAACATGGGTCAAGAATGAGGACGTTCGATCCAAAGTGACGCCTAGGTATTTAGTGTTCTCAACGAATCGGATGTTGGTATCTCCCATTTTGATGGTGGGATTTCTACTTCTATTGAGGTTACCCTTCATCAGGAGTCCCATGGTCTTGTGGGGAGCGAAGGTCAGCCGATTTCTCTTTCCCCATTCTAAAGTCACACTTAAAACCTCTCCAGCTTTACTCTCAACTTCCTTTCTGCTGTTCCCCGAGACCAGATACAATTTGTCATCAGCGTAATCCACCGAGATAATCCACCGAGATACACTCTGCGGTACAACTTGCAGTGCGCCTGGCGTCTGTCCCCAAAAATATGACACCGCATCGCCTTGCCCGAACGCCCGGTCAAAATGACGGGGGTAGCCTTGCCCAGTAGCCTGCAGTTGCTGGCACCATCTGCCTGATACAGCGCGGCCCCTCCCCCACCGCTGCGGATGAGCAGCGTTGGAAACTCGAAATATACCATTGGGGAATGAACACTGGCACTTTATGTACTTGTCTAGAAATAGGCAGGATTATAAATACTTGTTGATGTGAAAATTTTAACTTGATTATTTGAGCGATGAAGAATAAAACTAAAAAATCAAAAAAAATTGTGCACAAAAGTTTAAATACTAACAGCTTCACTAAAAAAAAAACCTTTCACGACCGATAACCCGTGTTATTGCAACAACATAAATAAACCCCGTATACACTAGAACCCAATTTGTTACTAATAACCTTACTTCCGCGGTCGCACTGTAAAAATGCATTGTATATTTATATTCATGCGCGCTTTTGGTTTTGACATAAAATTTTGCGCATTTTTTAAATTTTCTTCTGTGTGAAACTGTCTGTTGTGATACTTACGATTTCTTATAAAAATAACAAAGAACTCGAAAAGAAACCGTTCAACGTTAAGAATTGCTAGGAGAATTGGTGAACCAATGCATTGGAGTCATAGAAAATAAATCTACAGATACGAATACAAACTTAAAGAAGAAGAAAGCTTGGATAGAGATAGAGATACATAAACGGTACTGTGCTTTGTGAAAATTGTAGTTTAATGCAGGAAATGACCCCATCTCGTGTTGGTAAACTTCATTATTTATTTTACAACAGATTCAACGACCTTAATACGAAAATAAGGGAACTGATCCAAATCCAACAAGAATGGCGCACGTGGCGATGAAATTGGAGGCCAAGAGGGGTAAGGGCTCAATACAAAAGTTCCCTGAAGAAGACAGGAGAGGGTGAAAAGCCTCCATCTCCAAAGGCTGATCACCGGGCTGGTGCTGGTGCTGGGAGTCATCCTGGAACTTCTGCCACAGGAGTTTGAATAAGGCAGCAATATTTACGAATGTGATGCAACAAAAGTAAGTGTAATAAATTACCTAATTTATTTAATCACATAAGAACAACAAGTATGTTTTTAATATAATTGTGAGTAATTATTTCCCTGTAAATTCCTTTCCTTTCAAGGATTCTGTGCAAGAAACCACTTACCATATACTTGTTGAGGTTGAAATCGTTGAAAGGTCTGTAACACCTGTACCTGTACTGTCTGTACCATCTTGCAGTTACCATATTATTGATGTTTGTTCCAATTCCAATTGTTAATAATATTATATTGCTAATTATTCAATTACTAATTAATTTCCTATGTATAGGCGCAGCCAATTCACCCCAATATTTTAAAACATAACTTCAAAAAAAGAAACTATCTTTTCCACATCATAATTTAATTTGTGCCATCTGCGAACGCTATTATAATGAGAACGAAAATTCTAATTAATGTTCTATTGAACTGTAAAATACAAAACAAATGTTTTTTTCCTTAGGAAATAGAAACATATTCAAATTTAAATCAGAGGGAGATTTCCTCGCTTAATTTGACGAAAAAAGATAAAAAGGTTGCGTTATATACATTTCATCAAAAAATGCAATAGATGTCGTTAGTCAACTGGTTTCAGTAAACACCAAAATCCATCGTTTTTATAATGTAATTTTCCCAAACAACAAGATCTTGGCTAGCTATTTATTTATTTTATTTTAGCTTTCATGAGTCCTGGCTAGGTATTCTCCAAGCCTCGTCGCTCGTAATCGCGGTCGAAAGTACGTCCGTTATTCTTGAGCTTGGTCGAAGGAACATACTTAGACGCCAAACGTCAAAGGTCATTCCACACAACGAGTGGGGTAAACCAGTAGAAACGAGCAGCGAGTGCTGGTTTGTGGGGTATCTACGCAATTGGCTGTCAAAATTTGGCATTATTGTTTTCCCGTGCGAACTTTCGCACCCGCAAAGACATCGTCTATTTTTCTAGAGTATTTAGTCATTTTGCAATTTTACAATGGGTGATTTACCAGCGATGTTGGCTGTGATACACCATGTCGAGCAAGCTGAAGCAGCTGCCTTGAGACCGACAAGAACGTTTCGTCAGAGGGTCGATTCTTTCGCCAATACGACCGACGAAGCCTTCATAAGGAATTTTAGACTCAACAAAGCCTTAGTGCGTCGGCTGGTAGTCATCGTGTCTCCATTTATTACACCCCCATCCCGTTCTTCAGCTATAGATGTCAAAACAAAGGTGAGTACAAAAATGATTTTAAAAAATGTTTAAAGTTTTCACACGAAAATTAACTTGCTAAATTAAATCTGTTGCAACGTTGTTTTGCAGGTGACAGCAGAGCATTCAATTTTTTTGCCACTGGGAGTTACCAGTTGCCTGTGGGTTGTAACCTGCATGTTGCAATTTCGCAACCCTCCATGTCACATGCACTGGATGAAGTGGTAAACGCCCTGAACAAACCCAAAATTTTCAACCAATGGGTAAAATTTCCCCCTAACATCCAGGCACTAAACCAGATAAGGATGAAGTAAGTTTACATTATGATTTATATCTCAGTAAATACAGCTTTTACACGCAAATAGAATATTGGTTATTCCTAAATGATTATTATATTTTATTACAAAATAAATTAATTACTGTACTCAAAAGATGACATTTTGTACTTATTTTAAGATTGGCTCTATCAATAATATTTGTTTACTATTGGTTTTTCGATAAATACAGATTCCCAGGGATTATTGGGTGTACCGGCTACACTCACGTAGCCATATTCCCGCCAAAGGCAAGAGATCCAGTAACTCCAGAATATATATGTGTGAACAGAAAGGCGTATCACTCAATTAACGTCCAACTGACTTGTGAGTCGGATCTCCGAATCTTGCATGTGGATGCACATTTCTCTGGGAGTACTCATGATGCTTTCATCTAGAGGTCATGTTCTGTGGAACCTGTGCTGAAGCAGCTATACAGGAGGGGTCAATCCGGGTATTATCTTTTGGGGGACTCTGGATACCCATTGCGGCCATGTCGATAGGGCTGTACCTGGATCTCCTGAAGACCGATTCAATGCAAAACTAAGATCGATCAGGTCAACTGTTGAGAGATGTAACGGTGTTTTAAAAATGAGATTCCGTTGCCTTTGTAAACATAGAGTTCTTCATTATGCTCCTGAAAAGGCGTCCAAAATTATCAATGTATGCATAGTGCTTCACAATATGTGTGTTGAAGATAAATTTGATCTTCCAGAATACCTGATTGATCACAATCTAGATTTAGTGCTGATTGCTGGAGGAATGGCTCCACTTGAGCCTGGGGTTGTTAATAGAATTAACCCAGATTTAGTGGCTGGTAGAGCTCTTCCAAACAGGATAGTTCAAAATTATTTTTAAATTCTTTCTGTGTTCATACTAGTATTTTTTATTCTGCAGGATAATATGATGATAGGATGCAGCAGAGCTTCTTAGTAGGAGGGACAATATGGTGAGCCCACCAACAGAGCACAACACCCAGAAGGGAGAGCGGAAAGACTTCCAGAGGGAGAGGGTAACATGGATGAAAATGAGAGGGAGCCAAAGAACGGCTGTGCTGAATATTGATAGGATGATTAAAGCCCCTAATGCGAAAATTAGCTTTTCTATTATTTTATAGTTACAGATACACTTTTAATTATATTTCAGATTTGACTGTACTCAACTGCACCTCTTGTAAAGATTTTAAGCACTGGAGTAACAATTAAATCATTTAAGCCCTTCACATTTATTTAAAAGGTCCCTTCTTGAAATGTATTTATAATCAAGGATTTTATTTTACCTACCTACTGACGATAAATGGAATGGACGAGGAAGGTAAAATAGATTTAATATTTTCCATAAAACTATCGTGTTGCCAAAAAAAGCTTATTTTTTATTACAGTAAATCTGACGTACGTGTGTACGTTAACAAAAAACTCATCAGCCGAAGAGGTCTTTCTCAAAGCATTGACAATAGGCTATAGTGATTTATTTTACTAACGATAAAACATATGTTCCAAAGAGGTGAATTATTAATCTACAAACTATCTGCTTCATGTGAAAAAAAATCCGCTTCATTAGAAAAAATAATCTTCAGCAATAGAAACATTCTAAAATCTGTAATACTTATATATTGGCATCCAAATCATTATCATTATCCATATTTGTATTTTTTTCATAAATCGATAAGTCATTTAAATGCCGCTTTTGCTTTTCTGGGTTGGATAAAACTGATGCCAGTCGAAGGAGGCTGCAATCCATATCGGACCATTCTCCTTTTGGATGCGGATTTGGAAATCTTATTGTTAAATCTGAGCACTAGGCCTAATGTCCAAAATACTGTTTGAATGTAACGTGTGTCGTGCCAAATTTATAGTCGTTGACATGCGACCCAAAACCTAAACATACCATGGACGTCAGTGTACCAGCAGCATCGGGGATGCAACATAGCCTGCCCTTGCAGTACAAGGCGAGACTCGGTTCAGTCAAATCTTGTATGATTAAAGTCCAGTGCTGTTGGCAATTCTCAACATTTGCCAGATGCAGAAATGTCCAATGAGCCTGTATTACACGATTACCATGTATAATTAATTACAACAAGATAATGTAGTGATTATACCAAATGTTTTTGAACAGCGCAGTGTGGAAAATCTATCCCCTGGTAGTAAAGTAGACTCAGGTTCAGTAAAGTTTTGTACGATTTAGGCATGGAAAGCTTTAATGACATTCCTTTAGACTTTAGACTCTAAACTCTCTTGGGTTGCCAACCGTCCTGTTCTCCCAGGACATGCCCTGGGCTGTCCTGGATAATTTTTAAGCATCGTAGTTTTTAAGAATTCTGTTAAGAATCTATGTTTTGAAATTCGCGCGCCACTACTCTCCCCTCGTTTTGTCACTGGAATCGCACCGCGCGTGTGAAGGTCGTTGACTCTTTTTAAAAGGAAATAGCAACGTGCACACTGGTTGTTGTCTCTTTGGCGCTACTATTTGTGTGCACTAGAGCCGTTTCTTCCTAGCATAGAAATAAACTATAGGCTAAGTATAGGCTAGCTAGCTTGATTAGTTAGTTATTTACCAGCGACTGGACTGAGGTTGTTGTGTCATATTGTGTGCTTTCTGCATAAATAACTGCCAAAAGACACCACAACTTATTATAACTCATTTAAACGATTTTAAGGAGAAACGGATAAGTATTTCTTCTTTATTCTTAATTGTAATTAAAACACCGTGAGGGGGTTAACACATACACGCCGCGATATAATTTCTTCATTATTATTTTTTATATTATGCGGATGTTCGACCACCTAGAAGAAGAGCAGATAAAACATTTAATTAAAGGGCTTTTTATTTCAGCTGTATAAACATGCCGAAACAAAAATGTTCTTTTAACGAAGACTTACAAAAAAGGTTTCCCTCATTCAAACGAGGCAAGTCTGACTCAGAAGTTACTTGTCTTATTTGTGAGTCAAGTAAGTAAGCAGAGGTAATAATTTACATTTCGACGATCCGACTTCTTCTTTTTCTTTTCAACAACCTCATGGAAATTTAATTTGCAGTTATTGCAAAATACCGGGTCGTACATGGAATTTCTGCAGAAAATGTTAATTTCAAAACCAGCAACGCAATTCAAAAAACTAAAGTACGGTTTCACCATCTCACGTATGAGGATGGGGGAATCCTGCTTTGTTTTCTAAATCATTAGGATTATGGAAATGCGATTAAGTACTTTAATAAATTTGTAGCAGCCGCGTCACCTCTGCTAAAAATACCGACGCAGGATGCCGACCCCAAAACAAACCATCGATCAACACGGGCAGGCGAAGGAAGCTGATTCAACAAACAGACGACAATGGAATTTGAAACATCAATATCGATCAATGACACCCGATACGAAAGCCGCGGAACAAGCAAAGGCATACCGAAAAACATCCGTCCAAACGACGAGTAGACAAAATACTCAACCCGTGTAAAATTGACAAATAATAAAAATGAACTATGGAGTCACCGTCAGCAACTCTGGGGGTCAAGACACACGCGCTTCACCCCACTCAGAAGTTCGAGAACAAAGGAATCAACCGGTATATAAACCCTGGACGGCCGATGGAGAGGGCACTCACCTCACGCACTTACCCACGTCGATCGACTCTGTTTTCTCGCCGTGTTAAACTTTGTACTATATTTATCGACTTGCATTTTATTGTAATTATTGAATAAATCAATTAAAACCTTATGCTGCGTTTGCTGTACATTCTCTCTGACGTAGACGACGAATACCTACAAATTAACTGATTATTTCTTTTTACTATGACAACACCGGTGTCCTGGCAACATTGGTCACGTGACCGGTTTAGTTCCAGCAAACGCCGTTCCGACAGGAGCAACTTACTTCATTCTAGTTACGGCGCTCTGCTCGAGAACATGCGACAAAATCCTAAATTAAAAATCACATTTCCATTTTTTTCCTACCGCGATCTCTAAAATGTAAATGTTGTCTGTCAAGACTAAATAAATTATTAAACGTGTGCGAACTCTTTCATTACGTCTCTGAATTCAAGATCCTTCCTCGGAGTCCAGTAAGTATCCTCGACACTACAAAGGGAGACCTGATGCAAGGTTCACCACAGGATGTTCTAAGACACGTGCAATGGACGCATTAACGCCTTTGGAACATACTAAAGACGATATCAGACCGCATATTAATAATATTACAGCTAATAAAGTTTTTATCATGTTTATTGGACAGTGGTGCTTCAGTGAGTTGTTTCTTTGTTAGTTTAGGTTTTGAATTAAAACATTTAAAGTCATTTGTTACCACCACCGATGGTAAACAACAAAATGTTATTATCACTGTGACCACCCTCCACGTCAACACCACTGCCACCACGGCCACTCTCTATGCCAACTCCACCAACACTGCTATTACCCTCTAGTAGTACAAATAAACGCCAAAGAGCATCCAAAAATACACTACATGAAAATGCCATGACAGCAATAAACGAAAACAAAATGATAAGGTTCTTTAACCATCCCCATCACCATCGTCTTCCAATACGATATACGGATTACGCCTTCACGCCTACAGTTAATATTATAATTATTGCCTGCCCTTGCAGCACAAGGCGAGACTTACGTTTAGTGAAGTTTTGTACCATTTAGATATGGAAAGCCTTCATGACAATTCTTTACAGTCCAGTGCTGTTGGCAATCAACAAATGTTCAACGAGCCTGTATTGCACGATGTACAATTACAACAAAATAATTCAATAAATTTACCAAATGTTTTTCAACAGCGCAGTGTCGAAAATGTGCAAATTTTAAGTAACGAAAGATGTCATCTTGATTTAAATAATGAAGAATATGGTTCAGGTAGGTCCGAGGATGAATTTATAACCAACCGACCGATGGAAGAACAACCGACTACCTGGAGGAAATAAATAATATCTGATATCTGCTATCCACGATACCGAATTTACAGACGAGATAGAGATTATCGTAACCTCAATCAGAATCGCGGTGGTGGAATTTTAATTGCAGTCAAAAGTAAAAATAGTAGTATTCTAATAATATTCTGATCAAAAATAGAATGGGGCTCTGATGGGTAACTATTTCACTTTCTGCTAAAAAATTCAGATATGCACTTTGCATATCCCACCTCATTATAAACACCCCATTGTCATACATAAACAAAGCATCACAGATTATGACAGACAATAATAATGACAGTTTCATTATGATAGGAGACTACAACCTATCTCACTTACTTTGATTAATAATAAATGACAACTGTGATATTATATGTACAATTGAAGAAAGAGCTAAAAATCTAGATCTTATCGCCCAAAAGACAATCAACATTGGTGTCAGAAGTGGGATTTATATCAACCAAAATCATCCATTACCTATATTATCAAATCCGACATTACCAAGAAAAACTCACAAATATACCTACACATCAGGTTACAAAGCTAGGAGTTACAAAAGGGATTCCACCGCACTACTGGTAGTTAGAGGACATCTGGAGAATGGTTGCTTCCTGCGCAACCACCCTCCTTGTCGACTTCTCAAACTGGGTGCTAAGGGTAGAAAAATATCAGGGTATACCAACTGTTATCTTCATAGGTTGCATCCTTTTTCTGAATGCAAACATTGCAGGAATGAGTGCTGCGAGAACTGACTTGCAGAAAGTCATACCTTGCCGCCAGAAACTGGCACGTTTATTCAATTTGTTACAGACAATGCTAATACAAATGTAAATACGCTATACGGTCAAAACACGTTTCACATAATGTGTATCATTCAAATTGTTACACCAAATAGTTGAATACTCAGAGAAGGATTTATTTTATCGCCAATTATTGGGGTGACATATGCCAGACGAACATGAGGAGGAGATCATCGGATGCGGCGTGGGAACCAAAGGAGGGAACGACTATGCTGGCACATTTTGCAAAATATTGGGAGCTTGCCAAGGCCCTGAAAATTACCCACACGCCTTTAGGAGTGATCAATGAAATAATGCGACACTTTCCAAAGGAAACACAGGCATTGTGCTTTTTAAGGAGATGAGTTGGATGCAGCAGAACTTTTGAGAAAATTTGATAATATGGTTTGCGCCCCGCAGGACAAAAAAGCAGACAAGAGGGTAGAGATGAAAGAAGTGGACAAGACAACTTTAGAGATCGTCTACCCGCAATACGACCGAAGGTTGAAGTTATCTAGGGAGCACCGCAAACAACAGTTGCAGGACGTGCAGTGGATCAAGTGTGCAAGCGGCAACTAGCAGCAATACCGCAACAATCAACGGGAAAGAGTTATGCAGAGTTGAAGACACGGAGAACGACAATGAGTCAGTCCAGGGGGCTTACTCTCTAACTTTCTCAGATAAACCAATAAGTTTCGGTTTCACAGTCGACCGTTTCCGAGTCTTATCACATTGGACTGAAAATTGTACTTTGTATCTCTATTGACACAAATCAGTTCAGAAAAGTGTCGATGAGCGTCGGTATGTTTGACTTTCACAATCTATATAGAAATAATGTGGATTATCTATTCGCCTAAAGTCTATGGTTCGCTAATTGAAGAATTAAAGTCTATGGTTCGCTATTCGCATCTTTGAGAAGCGGGAAAAGCGTGATTTTGACGTTTCGTATGTTTTTATGTGTCTGCTCAGCAATGAATATAAGTTTATTTATTTGAAGAATTTTTGTTTACACATTACAAATGGTTACATATGCTAGGTTATAAAATATTTCACATTTTATCCTACTACTCCATACTACTAAGTTGAGCTCTAGGAGCTCGTGTTTATGGGAGGAGTATTTACATGCAAAAAATAATAATATTCCAATGAGTGTAAGCAATATATGATAGTTGTATGATTATTTAGTACATTCGTGTTTTTCTTGTTCTTAAAATTGTGTCATTTGAATTATTTATGTAAGAAACGTGATTATTTATAATAGTATCCGGTTGAAGGTGGCAAAAAACGATTATCAACTGTATGGCGAGCGATACGAATTTTCGTTCTGCGACCGCCACACTATGTGTAAAAACCCATTCTAGCTCCACTTTAATGCAAAAATGGGTTATTTCAAATCGTTTTGAAATTTTCAGAATTGCATTGTTAAATATCCCAGGTAGATAAAACTGCCCGTTATTTTTATTTTTGTGACATGTGGGGTAGGTTTGGGGGCAGGTAAAGTCTATTGTATGCGTACGGGAGCGCTGCACTACAGTAATCAGTCTGTTTTGAGCGTTCGCGTTGAATGGTTGTGATTAGTTTGTGTGAACATTTATTATTATTCTTTGAAATGGAGACGACAAATCAAGGTATGGATTATTTTTTTTCCTAGTGTTTGATCATTTTTATTTGCTAGATTTGATGTCAGATTTAATTAAAAAAAACTAAGAACAATATTTATTCATTTATATGGTTTCAAAAGATTACATGACCTTAAAGTTAGGTTTAGTGTGTTTCCGCGTAGATAAAATAATGTAATCGTAAGGTTAACTTATCCTCAATATCAATGGGATAAATTTTTTTTGCGTCTTTTTGCGTCTTTTTAGAATTTTTTCATATTTCAGGGAGGCAGCCATCAATTTCCAACCGGACGATTTTCGATATTTGGTTACGAAATCCAAAGGAAGACCGAACAAACATTGTATTACGTCATGTTATTCAACATTTTGGTTTTGTGGATTTAGCTGCTGATAATTTAAAATCACTTAAATATTCAATTAGTAAAGTGACCTGTGCAATTGGGATACGTTGGAAGAAAAGTCACAGAAATGTAAAAAGGTTTCTTAATACCAATTCCGTTTGGCTCGACAGACACATTAACTTGAGTGAAAGTGTTTATGGTTCAATACCTTCTAGTAGTAACTCGACGTTAAACGTTACAAGTGCTTCCAGACACGGTCGTCCGAAAAAACTTTTTACGGATTGTACCCAAAAAACAAGGGCAAAAAAACTTTTAAAAGTCGTTCAGTCCTCTAGCGAAATAGAAATATCCATGGCGGCTCAATCGTCTCTACGGGCTTCTGGTAAAAACGATGCTGCTTACATTGCGGGTACACTATTTTCAAGATCACCGCGATATGCCACAAAAATTAAAAAAAATAGTAATCCGTGTGTAACACAGACAACATTGACGGCAAATCAAGCTCTGTCTTTGATTGTTAATGCAAAGTTGACTACTAATCAATATAAACTTATTAGGAAGCAGGCAAGAGAACTAAATAGTCCACTATATCCGCCTTATTATTTAGTGAAAAATGCTAAAGCCGCTTGTTATCCTGACCCTGGTGATATTGTCGTAACAGAAACCTACGCTGAGGTAAAATTGCAAGCATTACTAAATCACACGGCTAACCGCATTGCTTGCTCTCAAGAAGAAGTAATCGATTCACAATTATCAAGACAATCATTTGACTCGCTGACTCTAATTTCTAAGTGGGGGTGTGACGGTAGTTCTAGCCAAAGCACATACAAGCAGAAATTTTCGGAGGAGGGTGAATATAGTGACGAACATTTATTCAGTGTTTCATTTGTACCACTACAACTTGTTAGTGATCATAATGTCATTATTTGGCAAAACCCAAGGCCATCATCTACACGATATTGTCGGCCAATAAAGTTCGTATTTGCAAAAGAAACTGATAAGTTAATTGAAGACGAAACGAGTAACATAAATTTGCAAATAAAAGCTCTTGCGCCTTCAAATTTAATAGTTAATGGCAAGGAAATTGAAGTTAAGCATTCATTATTGTTCACAATGGTTGACGGTAAAATATGCAATACTTTAACAGCTTACAAATCTTCGCAGAGGTGCTACGTATGTGGGGCATCACCCAAACAGATGAATAATATGGAAATGGTATCCAAAATTTCTCCAGATCCTAGTACATATTCATTCGGATTGTCACCATTGCATGCGTGGATTCGTTGTTTTGAGTGTTTGCTTCATATTTCCTATAAATTAGACGTGAAGAAATGGCAGGCGAGAGATGCCGAAAGTAAAGAAAATGTAAAAAAAAGAAAATCAGATATACAAAAAAAATTTAAGAGTGAAATGGGTCTCCTTGTTGATATGCCAAAACAAGGAACTGGCAATACCAATGACGGCAATACGGCAAGAAGGTTTTTTAGAAACGCTGAGCAAACAGCAATAATTACAGGTTTAGATGAAGAATTGATCAAACGGTTCAGAATAATTTTGGAAACATTAAATAGTGGATTTACCATAGATGCTGATGCATTTGGGAAATATGCAGAGAGAACGCAAAAACTTTATATCGATTTGTACCCCTGGTATTATATGCCGGCAAGTGTACACAAGATTTTGGTACACGGGAAGGAAATTATTGCAACTTCTATACTGCCCATTGGACAATTATCAGAAGAAGCACAAGAAGCCAGGAATAAGGATAATAGACGGTTCAGGGAGTTATATACAAGAAAGACTTCCCGGATTGCAACGAATACCGACTTGTTGCATATATTGCTCATCTCATCAGATCCACTTATATCCAGTTTGCGGAAATTACCGAATAGAAAAGGTACCAAATTCTTACCGGATGTTTTGGCCTTGCTGTCAACTCCATCCGCTCCTTTAACATCAGCTCCAGAGACTACTTTATCAGAAGTAAGTGATGTATACGAATCTGATTGATGAACTTTTTAAGAAAAATGATTATGGAGTAGAGTGAGTTTTTAAAAAAATAACAAAATATTCAAACATTGTGTTATTTTGTACAGTATTAAGTGGTGCCTACCTAGGTACTTTTTAATTACATTTTTTTCATTTAATTACTTCCTCATTTAATTACCTTTAAAACTATGTAAGATGCAAAGCTGTAAATACCGTGTATTATGCATTTGATAATGGAGTTGAGGGAATAATTATTAATAAGAAGACATCAAAATATTCCACCACTTCTTATTCTTCGTAAAGTTTTAAAATTGATGTCTAAGTATGTATTATTTTTTTAAATACTTTTGAGTTTGATTATCTTCAAAATAACATAAAAAACAAACTAATAAGTACGATATCTTATTTACAAATGTTAATGAAGTAGACGTAAGAATTATTATTTAAGAGACATCAACGCATTCCAACATGTATTAATTCGTACAGAATTTAAATTGAAGAGTCTCTACGTATATATTTTTTTTTAATTATATGATTTTTGTAAACTATTCCTTGTTTAATTACCTTCAAAATGACGTATTTTGCAATGCTGTAAGTATAATATCTTGTTTACAAATGATAAAAGAGCTGAATAATGAATAAAGTGGAGCTAGATTGAGAAATTACACATAGTGCGCCAGCGGGATACTGTTATTACCAACCGCATTTGCATGTTTTTATTGATTGCATTGTTAGTTTAAAAATAAATAATAATAATGCATATTAATAATTCTTCTACAGAATAAAAGGGCTACGAGCGAGCAGTCGGAGCTGCTGGTGTCGTGGGTCACCTACAGACCTTCCATGGCATCAGGAAGATGTGAGGGGCTGGAGGGAAGGCTAGCCAGCGAGAGGGAGTGGGATGAGTTGGCCCAAACCCTGAACGCCATCAGATTTGGAGCCAAGAAACCGGGAATAATACTTTATTGAAACTGAAACAAACACCCTTCTCAAAATAATCTTATTTTATCAGTTTCTGAATAATAGTTTGACCATTTATCAATTGTTTCAGACTTGGCGGGACCTTAAGGGTAACACTAAAAAGAAGGCATCGAGTGGAGTTAGGCCGAACTGGGGGCGAGATTGCAAGGATCCCGCCGCTAACTCCACTAGATGAGAAGATTTTGACCATCATCGGGCCAGAAACCGTCGAAGGGATTTCTTCGATAGTAGAAACAATACCTTTGACGATTGTATGTTTCAGACTATTACTTTATATTATATTTTAATATGGATGGTGAAAACCTAATAAACAGTTCATTACTTTCTTGCAAAATGAAATTGCAATTGAGGTCCTTCCTCAATTACCTGGGTCGGATGAGGAAGGTTTGTCTGCGTATTATTATTAAGCACTTGACGCTGACGCCTTGACGCGCGTTAAGAAGGCCTTCTGTTTGACAAGGCCTTTACTTATAATGATTCCCTAATACAATGCTGCAGTGTCGTATTAGCTATACAGGGGAGTGAGGTCCTCAAGTGAGTGCCTCAAGCTGTTGACTTGTTTTACCGCACTGAAGAACAGAACTTTCTATATTCATTACCAAAATCTTCATTGAATTTCAACGATTCCTTACTTCTCCAGGACTTCTTGCTTTCGGACACTGCTCGAGTCCTCTCCATTGTAACTCAAGACGGTGGGTTCGAGATTAACCGCCTTCTGAATGTATTCTTCCAAATTAAAGAAAGCGTTATTAATTCTCACATAGTTAATAAATACACAAACGACTCAGGTTAAAAAGCTTTACTCGTAATCATATTTTTTCCCAATACAGCTCGACTGCTGGATTACGGGTTATGATTTTATGGCTTAATGTGCTTCAAACCGGAAAAAACGCAATCAATTTAGCATTTTGCGGTATGTTGTCAACTTTACCTTTATATGTCAAATATTATTCCAAAGAGATTTCTTTGTTTATGTTTCAACATTAACATAAAAATGGACAACATCGTCAACATGAATTTGGATGTGGAGAAGAATTTGGGTGACATTGAAAAGGTTTGTTAACTTTTTATCTTGGCTGTAATGTTTTGTTTATTTGTATGAAATTAGTGATAATGATTGTTATCCTAGAAGGCCTTATTGAAGGACTGCGTGGCGGAATACGTGAGGACTGTGGAAAACAAACACTCTGGTTGACAAGGGGATGCTTGGAAGCTTATTTTAATGAAGTAAGTATGCCTCCATAATATGAGGTGATATTTTTAATAGCCGCTATTTCGGTAGATGTCATTTTGAAGCTGTCATTTTTTGACATTTGACAAATAGAAACTAAGCCATTAATAAAAATGGAACGATACACGCTTCAACAACGCATTGAAATTATTAAAATTCACTGTAAAAATGGTGAAAATTTGGCAGACAGTTCGTAAACCTCGAACATTTTTGGGTCGTCGTGAAGCACCTTGTCGGACCGCAATACAGAAATTGGTGGAAAAATTCGAGCTGTTGGGACAACTTAGTGATGTGAAGAATAAAACCCGCGTACGTCGCTCAAGAACAGCCGAGAATATTGCTGCTGTAGCCGAAAGTGTTGAAGAAAACCCAGGTTTGTCCATTCCTCGTCGTTCTTTGGAATTAGGCATTCCACAAACATCATTACACCGTATTTTGCATAAAGATTTGGGTCTTAAGGCTTATAAAATTCAGTTAACACAAGGAGCTCAAGCCGGCCGATCATCAACAACGTCATGTCTTTGCTTAATGGGTCCTTGAAATGCATGAAAATGATCCGGAATTTCATCGAAAAATCATCTAGAGTGATGAGGCCCATTTCCACCTCGGTGGCTTCGTCAACAAGCAAAATTGTGAAACTTTAACTTTATCACTTAAGCAACTATTTTAAATAAAAAAATGATCGTAATACAAAATGAATATCGGATTAAGGTATAGGTACGCTATGCATACCACATAGTAAAAGCACACTATTTTTCAGATTTCACACCTGTTACGGTACACATTCATCGACGTATGGTTCGAATTTTGCCGCATCAATTGTGACCGTAAACTAAAGGTTTCTCGCCAACGGCGCGTGGTCTGCGCATGCAAACGGCGCAGACCACGTGACGCCGGCAAGAGGCCGAGCGCGCCCGACACTCTCCCGGCGATCCGGTATCGGCTCGGCCAGCCTTTTGTTACCGCGTGGTCGCCATCAGAACGGCTCCAGATACTAATATCTACAGCCTGTATGTCTGACGAATATCTATCTACAGCTCATATGTTGAACTAATATCTACGAACTTCAGAGTGTTGACTAATATCTACAGAGCGTAGGTTGAACTAATATCTACAGAGCGTAGGTTGGACTAATCAGCTAAATGTGTCCAATAGTCCGATATTACGAATTTTTACATACACACTTACATAAATTAAGTTTTTTAAACTGCATATGCAATATTACATTATTCCAATATGCCACACATAATTGCAAATCCAACCTCTGCCAGTGCTGTAGATATTCGTCAACACTTTAATTCTCATAGATATTAGTCAACAGTTTGTGCTGTAGATATTCGTCAACACTTTGGTTTCCATAGATATTAGTTCGATTTTTTCAGTTTTTGGAATTCCTGTAGATATTAGTAGACGCCTCCATCAGAACCCGCGATACGTTTTTCATAGTATCCGCATGCTTTTGTACCTATGGTAATGATTTGTGCTCACAACTTCCCGCGGAATACGAGGGAAGACCCGTGATGTTTCCTCGCCTTGCCATGTTTGATGCGCAGAAACCGATTTCTAGAACAAATGTGGAACTTTTGCTCCACGCCGCTTTCAAGCGTAAATAATCACAGGTACCCGTACCCCCTTTCATGTCGTTTTAAAAATAAGTCAGAGCAACCGCTGATTCCTCCCATTGAGGCAAGCTGTCAACACAATTGTCCCGTTTTTCCTTCCCTCTAAATAATTAAAGGTACCATAAACTAATCATCGAAGTGCTTGGTGTTGTGTTTTTCAAAGTGTAGTTTTTTCTTCCCAAAAAGTGTTTGTTTCCCTTCAAAATGACATTCCCAAAACATTTTTAAATTAAAAAAACCTAAAGCCCGCAAGGAAATCCAGGACAGTTTTTTCTTTTTTCCCAATTAAGGAAAAAGTGACGTAATCGTGCCTCGTGTTTTTTCTCAAAAAGCGGTTGTGTTTTTCAAAGTGAAGTTTTTCCAAAAGTGCTTTATAAAGTGTGAAATATCTACTTCCACAGGACAACCCCTGCCTGGCCAATTTTTTGAAAAATCAAAATACAAATATTTTCAAAAACTGCTTAGTGAATCATAAAAAATGCTATTTGTAAGGACAACCCCTGGCCGATTTTTTTTTAAACTTAAATACTAACCAGCAACCTCCCTCGCTTCTCTGGCGTAACCAAGCGTCACTTCTCTTTTTTTCTCTCCACAATGGATTGTCAACAAGTGATTGTAGAAGCGCCCCCGGGCATAATCACGAACATTCTTCAGTCTACAAAAGCTTCCTTACTACAAGCCCTCCGTGAAAGAAATATATCACCGGATAATAAGTTGAAAAGGTCCTTAGTAAACTATGCACTCTACTTTAACAAAAATACACCAGGAAGCTGCACTTTTCTAACCATACCTCGAGGGAAGAAAAAATTATATCCCCAGTCCTGACGGAAACAAAAGTTTTCCAAACTAACATTGACGACTTTATTCACAAAGTGGAGGAAACTGCTGATATCAGAGGAATTTCACACGAAATCGTGGGCGGAAATTAAAGCAGCCCTTATACTATTGTTCGGAAAAACAGAGGTGCAGCATAAAATTAAGCTGAACCTTCTGTCAATAAAACAATCACCAAAGGAATCCACGGCTCAATATTCTCAGCGAGCGGAGGAAATTAATGACAAACTTCTGATCCCTCTCCCAGAAAGCCAACTTCTGGCAGTCATTATCGATGGATTATCAGAAAAATATGAGAATATCATCACTTCCCAGAAGATTTCTTCTCTTGTCTAATTAAAGGAAATTTGCCTCCTTTTGGAATTATATCAAGGCAGAAGGAAAGCAACGGAAGTTACGCCCGGTTGCCCAAAGCCTAGCCTCTCGTCCGCCATTAAACCGGAGAACAATGCAACAAAATCTCTCAATGGACTCATGGTTGGCCGCAACCGTTTGTCTTTCTATTGAATTCAAGACCGCGGCTGAGGCAATAGCTTTGTCAGGTTACAAAGCTAGGAGTTACAAAAGGGATTCCACCGCACTACTGGTCGATAGAAGACATCTTGGAGAATATTAATGTGCTCCAGAGTTTTGGAAAAGTTATTAAAGCGCATCGACTAAATATGAATGTAGAATTTATTTATAAATGACCCCACGCTCTCAAGCTCTCGTGGCCCGATGCACAATTCACAATTAGGGAAAACTGAATTAATAATGATCTTATTTTCAGGAACGACTCTAGGTCTCTTGTGTCTAAATTAAGCTACACTCTAGGGGTTAATGACTTTTCAAAGGAGTGAAGTCTAGAGGTGATAAAAGAGGTTTTGTACGATTATCTTTGTTTCATGTATTCAAAATAGAATTTAAATAATATTTGAATTTCAAGATAATGCAGACTACAACACGGAGCTGCACTGATATCACTGGCTGTATCGACGCAATATTGAGTATATCCCGTGGAGACTCCTCATCGCTCCCCGCAGTCCTGCGCTATGCGGAGAGCGAAAGACATCAACGTACCAGAGACGCCAGTTATACTTGAACACTTCAGCCCGTTGGTGATCTTCCTCTGCCTCTTCTGCCTTTTGGGGCGTCTATCCATTTTCTTTCCTTGGGTCTGTACTACGTTTCTACACTATAGGTACAGAACAATTTGGAAAATCAATGCTCGGACCATACAGAAAATAGGCTACCTACCAATATTCTTATTCATAGAAAATCAAACACATGTACTCTTTTTCTTCCATAGAGAACCTTTTTTTAAATTCTCAGACAATTTGCTGGAGGTTTTCTATGCATGAGGGTTTTCTAAGTTTTACACAACTTGCTTTGTTTCTATAACAATATCATTTTCTACAGCTTCTAGTTCCTCAACAGACATTGTTCTATCTACATTCTCTATTCTTGGAGAAGATCGCAAACTTAGATTCTTTTTCTGAGATAGAGATTTGGCTTTGTGGGCAGGTACGGTCAAATACCGTTTGAGATACCTGTACTTGGAAAAAGGATCCATAAAACAATATTTTGATCTTTTTCCCATTCTGAAGGCGCCCACTGGGTACAATTTACCATTGGCAGACTTTGACAAGCTATTTCCCAAATCTGGAGCAACAGATTCCAAGTACAATATTTTTCCAAGTACTGTGTTTTGAGTGTGGATGCGTCATAACATAATTAACGATTTTAATTTATTGCATTGGTAGTCAAGTACTTTTATGGGAGTTATTTATGGTTTTATTACGGATCCAAGGGCAGGTTGACAGCACTGAGCGGCAGGGTTTTTTTTCTAAGGAACTCACGCCCGACGTGAAACGTAGCGGGCAGACGCCGTTTTGCGGGGACAGTCAATTGTTAAATTTAATAATGGTGAAAATAATACCGTACACGGAGTAACTCTTCGTAATGCAGAGGGAATCGAGCTAACTTTTGTAATTTACGGGATTCGAAAAATGTTCCAATTGTTCTTTCCGAAAAACCAAGGGCGTATCAATGGCCGACGGCTCCGCATGTGACAAAAGTAATGAATGCCGATAATCTGCTCATCGGGCGTTTATTTGCCATCGTACGGAGTTTATGGAATCCCGCTAGTGATCACTATTCACAGTAATGTATATTTATTCGATTTCCGCGGGCGCATCAATGGCCGACGGCACCGCATGTGACAAAAGTAATGAATGCCGATAATCTGGCTCATCGGGCGTTTATTTGCCATCGTACGGAGTTTATGGAATCCCGCTAGTGATCACTATTCACAGTAATGTATATTTATTCGATTTCCGCGGGCGTATCAATGGCCGACGGCACCGCATGTGACAAAAGTAATGAATGCCGATAATCTGGCTCATCGGGCGTTTATTCGCCATCGTACGGAGTTTATGGAATCCCGCTAGTGATCACTATTCACAGTAATGTATATTTATTCGATTTCCGTATTCAATGGCCGACGGCACCGCATGTGACAAAAGTAATGAATGCCGATAATCTGCTCATCGGGCGTTTATTTGCCATCGTACGGAGTTTATGGAATCCCGCTAGTGATCACTATTCACAGTAATGTATATTTATTCGATTTCCGCGGGCGCATCAATGGCCGACGGCACCGCATGTGACAAAAGTAATGAATGCCGATAATCTGGCTCATCGGGCGTTTATTTGCCATCGTACGGAGTTTATGGAATCCCGCTAGTGATCACTATTCACAGTAATGTATATTTATTCGATTTCCGCGGGCGTATCAATGGCCGACGGCACCGCATGTGACAAAAGTAATGAATGCCGATAATCTGGCTCATCGGGCGTTTATTCGCCATCGTACGGAGTTTATGGAATCCCGCTAGTGATCACTATTCACAGTAATGTATATTTATTCGATTTCCGTATTCAATGGCCGACGGCACCGCATGTGACAAAAGTAATGAATGCCGATAATCTGGCTCATCGGGCGTTTATTTGCCATCGTACGGAGTTTATGGAATCCCGCTAGTGATCACTATTCACAGTAATGTATATTTATTCGATTTCCGCGGGCGTATCAATGGCCGACGGCACCGCATGTGACAAAAGTAATGAATGCCGATAATCTGGCTCATCGAGCGTTTATTTGCCATCGTACGGAGTTTATGGAATCCCGCTAGTGATCACTATTCACAGTAATGTATATTTATTCGATTTCCGCGGTTTAAGCCGAAACATCCGCTGTTCCCTTGAGCGAACATTTCAACACCGGGTGGAACCGTTCAACACACACGGAACGGAATATTTCAACACACCGCGACGGTGGGACCGTACCGCACTCTGGTTGTCACCGGATCCTGAATAAAACCATCAATTTGGGTATGATGGCTCCGTAGGACGGGCCTCATACTGCTGGCCAAACTTAAGCCGTTCACCAACGCATCTCTCGCCTTCCGGATGCTCCCAGGGGGTCTGGCATCACGTCATCGGACGGATCGCATCAGGCAGCCTTTTGGATGCTGCACGTGACGCCAAGCTCCGCCACGTGCTGTATGCATGCTCCGCATACTCTTAGGCAGTTTAGAGAGTTTAACAAGGTCAAGGTCGCAAAAGGGGGTGAGTCGAAGTATTGTTTTGTTCGCTTTGTAATTAGTCTGTGATTTCCCATGTTGTACGATTTATTTTTTATTTTTATTTTTTTTTTTTTATTTTACTTTATTTGGGAAACAAACAGTTGTACATATTTTATTAAATAATTACATTTGACAAATTTGCATGAACCAGTGAAGATTACACATTTGAGAATATAGAATTTAAAGAAAAAACAAAAAAAACTCATTAATATAAGAAGTTATACATAGGGTAGACTGCGTACGATTGAAACAAGTTATGATTGAAACATCTCAATTTACTCGAAAACTATAATACCTAAGAGTGTGACGCAACAATCGAATCTCCGTCAGATCTGTAGGTACCTATCACCAGTAGCCCTCCAGCCGGCGAGTGATACAATCGTGCACAGGAGACATTATTGGATTTCGCGCTAAAAAGTAAGTAGTTACGAAATTTTTGTTTACGTTATAACTCATTTTACTCTCGCAGCTCGACGAAACTTTTTATTCCATTCTTTTCTTTATCTATTTTAGAGTATTTGCAATGCATTTGCGCGGCGTTTATGTCTATTTAAAGGGCTTATTTTAGACCTTAAAGTAGAAAATGCAGCGTGGGGATGTTTGAAACAACTCGTGTGGGGATGATTGCAACGTTCTTGCAGCGCCCTTGAGGTGATTTTTCACAAAAACGGCGCTTTATAAATTATCCAATTATTATTATTATTATTTCAATCATGACCATGTTTCAACCGTCCACACGGAGAGAAAATTAAATAGTTATAATGAAAATTGATCAGAAATTGAAATCATTCTGTCTTCGGTAATCTTGAATACGGATGATGAAGTCGATCTCATTCGACCGTAGACAACCTCACTTAACCATATAATAATTATATATCTTTATTGAACGAAATTTTTACATTCATAACTAAAAAAAGTTCATGTTCAGCGTTAATAGTATACATTGTCAATATTAGGACAAAAAGTTGACAACAGAGAAAAAAAATACATACGAACAGTAGGTAATATTTAAAGATTAGAGATTTATAATTATAAATCGAGTTTTCACACAGCCCGCCTCAATAGGCTAGCCTGTGTTGAGGCAGTCATTTTATAAGTTAATTTGAAATACATACGAACATACCTACACTTGTAAGGTTTATTCACTTAATACGATGGTTTCATTAATAATGTCGTATTTTGTCGGTAAAGGCCCTATCATTACTTTTATTCCAATTTTTTACGATATCCAACCTCATCGTGATGGGTAGGTACCTACTCTTGCAATTGTTTTCATTCAGTATTTCTGACGAGGATTTTTTTTTAAATTTTTCAGATGCCTAGAAAACGAATAAACGTCACAGACCGAAATACTAGAGACATGTTTTCATATCAGCGAGCATATGAAGAAACATTATCTGGAAGATCGTCGAGAAAGGCTGCAGCGATGTTTAATTTGGACCACGTCTCATTGGGAAGGTACAAAAAAAGAGAGAAAGTGCACCAATAGATTTTTTATTTTTTTTTTTATTTTTTTTTTTTTATTAATTTCAATAACAAGGTTTGTACATGTATGTATGATGTATATAATAAGTATAGATTCATTTTTTTTTCACAGACCTCCTCACTAGGATTTCCTGTTCTGAGGTGGCCTGTAGTTTTTTTAAAATATTTGTATTTGGTTATGGATTGTCTTTATATCGTCTTCATGATGTTTGTAATTTTATTATCACTTTGATCTCTCAGCCATATTTTTACTTTTGTTTTAAATATATTCATTTCCTTTATATTTTTGATTTGATCTGGTAGAGCATTGTATAATTTTATAGCATGGAATTTATTATTTCTCTGTCCAAAAGATGTGTTCAAACTGGGAGTAACCAGGATGTTATTGCTTACTGACCTGGTTGAGTATTTATGTTGGGCAGTGGAGTATACATATATGTTTTTTTTCAGTTTAAATAAAATATTTTTTGAATAAAGTTTCTGTACATTGAAGACTTGAAAGTTATTAAATATTTCTTCCGTCGGAGTTCTAAGCGGAACTTTCAGTATTGTCTTCAGTACTCCTTTTTGGGCTATTTTGAGTCGCTCTGTGTGAGTGCTCAAAGCAGACCCCCATCCAGTTATCCCGTACTCTATTTGTGATTGACATAAAGCGTAGTACACTTTCTTAATGTCGTTTATGTTGAGGATGTTACGGATGGCTCTAAAGAAGTAAATGTACCTGGTGAGTTTTTTTGTGATTACTTCAATGTGTGTGTTCCATCGGAGATTATCATCAATTTCAATACCAAGATATTTGATACTTTTGGAGTGTGCTATGGTAGGACAGTGGCATGATAAGCCTTGATTTTGATTGTTTTCTTGGCATGTATGTAATTTGAGATTAAAGTCATCCTCTGGCTGTCCTCTGGCTGTTATAGAAAATGTCAGATATTTTGTTTTATTGACATTAAGTGTAAGGGAATTTCTCTTAAGCCAGTTTTGCAGTAGACCAAGTCCATGTTCTTCTTCTTTGTAGGTACTTCTCCAGTCTTTTTCGTTGAATACAATTACTGTATCGTCAGCAAAGCTTATGATTTTTCCTCTCGTTCCTAGGCTACCGATATCATTTATATATATTAGAAATAATATCGGTCCTAGTACGCTTCCTTGCGGTACTCCATGGTTGATGAGGAGAGGTTTGTTTTTTTTCTTGTTAATTTGAACGCTCTGTGTACGCTCCATCATATAGCTTTTTAATAAGTTTAGAGTTCTATTTGACATACCAATTTTTGAAAGTTTTGCAAAAAGGATTTTGTGATCTATTGTATCAAATGCCTTTTGTAAGTCTATGAAGATTGCCAGTGTTTTTTCTCCTCTGTCTAAACTTTTTATAATCATATCTGTAATAGTTTCTATGGCGTCACCAGTACTTAGATTCTCCCTAAATCCGTACTGTGTTTCTGATAATATTTTATTTTCTTCTAAGTAGGAAAGGAGTTGTTTTTTTAATATTCTCTCCAATATTTTTGAAAATGTATTGAGTAGGCTTATTGGTCGATAGTTGTTTATGTCACTTTTACACCCTTGTTTATATATTGGTATTACAATAGCTTTTTTGAGAGCTGTGGGGAATACGCTTTCAGTTATAGCCATGTTTACTAGATATGTTAGAGGTACGATAAGTTCTTTACAGAGAAATTTTATTGCATTTGTTGTTATTAAGTCTTCCCCGGAAGATACATTTGATTTTAGAGAAGAAATTGTATTTTTGATTTCATCAGCTGTGATTTGTTTAAACTCGAGCTTTTTTCCTTGCTCAGGAGATTCATTTGTTTGTACTGCTCCATCACATTGCGTAGCTTGTTTTGCTAAATTAGATCCTATATTTATGAAGAAGTTATTGACATATTCAAGAATTTCGTCAGGATTCTCAGCGTATTTCCTGGGGACATTGTTTATATTCAGCTCGTCAATTGATGTGGCGTTGGTAGATTTAGTACTAGTTATTTCATTTATTATTTGCCACATCTTACGAGGATTTTGTTTACAATCATCTATTTTTTGCTTATAGTAAGTTTCTTTTGTATGTGTAATTACTTTTTTGCATATGTTTCTATATCTTTTGTAGTATCTTAACATGTGTATATCGTATGGATTATTTTTTAGCTTCTTGTGTAACTCGTCTCTTTTTCTTATGCAGTTTATAACATTCTGTGTGATCCATGGTTTGATGTGTATATTTTTATGTGAAATTTTTTTAACAATTTTTACAGTATTAGATAAAATGTTTTGCTGTATGAGTTCTATGAAATAATTCCATGCTTCATTTGTATTGTCCATACTTTGTAGTTTATTCCAATCGGTACATTGTAGATTTTGTTTAATGACATTCCAGTTGGTTTGTGTTTTTTCTGTTGTTAGCGGTCTTTCCATAATTTTATTTGGTTTGTTTATTTTTATTGAAAGCATAGTTGTATAATGATCAGTAATAGTCGAGTTAAATACAACAGTTTGAGTAATTTCTTTTGTTTTGCTCATAATATGGTCTATGCAGCTTTGTGTGTCGTCCACTTTTCGAGTAGGTACATTTATTAGGCTTTCCAGTCCATGGGAGGCTAACATCTGCAGATATTGTATTTTTTGGGATGTCCATTTTCTAGTATATTTATATTTACATCTCCAATAAAAAATATGTTTTTTGTGTCTTTCAGTAGGCAGAGTTCTTCGTCTATCGATTTAAGGAATGGGTCTATATTTCTTGTTGAAGGAGACCGATAGACTGCTAATATAGCCTTTTCTTTACTGATTTTAATTTTTAAACAATTGGCATTTGCAACAATAATTTCCTCAACTTCAGCTATTATTTCGTTTTTTATGTATACAATTACACCATCATTTTGTTTTATGTTATTCAAACTTGAGTAGGTTGTGTATCCAGCTATTTCCAAATTCAAGTGTTTCTGGTTTATCCAACACTCAGTAAGAATTAGTATATGTAGATTGATATTTAAATATTTCATTAAAATTAGCAATTCATCAAAATTTTTTCTGATACTTCTTATATTTTTGTGCATTATATATATATATATATATTTTTTTTTTTTTTTTTTTTTTTTTTTTTTTATTTAATGAAAAGATACATGATTTTTTAAATTCTACGCCAATGAAGAGTACTAGCTCTTGAGCTTGGCGTAGGAGTTATTTTACAGCTAGTTCATTTTTATAACATACATTTTACTTACATTTTCCAATAAATATAAACTATATATAAATATAATATATAAACTACTATTTTTCACTTTTATAACATACATTTTACTTAGTATATACAATAAATATAAACTATGTTGTGATGTTAATTTTTGATATGCTAGGAATTGAAGTTATAACATTTTGATTGGTGTTGTTATGGTTGTTGATTTTTTTTAAAGATTAATTTGACCTTTTTCTTGAATGTTACGAAATCTGTTATTTTTTTAATTTCTTCGGGAAGATTATTAAAATATTTTATGCCTTTGTAAATATAATTGTTGTGCATTTGTTGTGTTGAAAATAGGGGAATTTGTAAGTTAAATTTATGCCTTAATGATGAGTTGAGTTTAAATTTTTTAGTTATATTTTCTTTGAATATTTGTAGTATTGAATCTTTTTTGTAGAGGTCTTCAATTTTTGGTACTTCGAAAATTTTGAACAATGATGCTGAAGGGAATGTTGGTGGTTTTTTTAAAATTACTTTAATAATTAGTTTTTGTACCACTTTTACAGGACTTATAATTTTTTCATATGCACCTCCCCATCCAATGATTCCATACTGAATTAGTGATTGGACTAGTGCATAATAGACTTTTTTTAGATTGTTTAATTTGAGAATATTTCTTAATCTAATGAATATATAGATACATTTCCTAATGCGTTTAACAAGTTCACATATGTGTCTGTTCCATTTCATATGTTGGTCTACAATTACACCCAGGTACTTTATTTCAGTTGCATGGTTTAATATGGTACATGAATTATTACAGACATCTTTGTTACATTTTGTGTTGTGTATAGTTATATTAATGTTGGGATAAGTTTTGGATTTATTTATTGAGAAAGGGATATAAACTGTTTTTTTTGCATTGATTGTAAGAAGGTTTGTATCGAACCAGGTTTTTAGGATATGGATGTCATTATTTGCATTTTCGTTTACAATTTTCCAGTCACTACCCTTAATTATGATAATCGTGTCGTCCGCATAAGATATAATGGTTCCACTGAGGTTTTGTTTAAAAATATCGTTTACGTACATGATAAAAAGTAATGGTCCCAAAACAGTGCCTTGCGGTATCCCAAAATCACTTGTGAGTGGTAGACTTGGTGTGTGATTAATTTTTACAATTTGTGTTCTTTTGTGAAGATAACTTTTTAGCCAATGTAGTGCTCTGTCATTAAAACCCACAACCTTTAATTTTTGTATTAATTTGACATGTGATATACTGTCGAAAGCTTTTTGGAGATCTACAAAAATACCAACACATTTTAATGATTTGTCTAAAGCGTCTTGTATAGTACTAGATAATTTAGCAATGGCGTCTTTTGTGCTTTTGTTTTCCATGAATCCAAACTGGTTTTTGTGAATTATGTTATTGATCTTAATGAAATGAGTTATTCTTTTTTTAGCAATTTTTTCAAATATTTTTGCAATGTTTGATAGTAATGAAATAGGACGGTAATTGGTTGGTTCTTCCGGATTGCCGGTTTTAAATATTGGTACGATTACGGATTGTTTGTACATGGACGGAAATATTCCGGTTTGAAAACTTGTATTGATTATATGAGTTAATGGTTTTGATACTTGTGATTTTATACATTTCAGTGTTTGTATTGTGATCCCATCAAAACCTGGGGAAGAACCACCTTTCATACTTGTAATGATTTGTTCGATTTCTTCTTTTGTTGTTGGTTGAAATAGTTCAAAGGTATACTCATTATTTACTGTAGTGTTTGGGTCATTTGGGGTCAGGTCTTGTTGGATTTTGCTAGCCAGGTTTTTTCCTACATTAGCAAAAAAGTTGTTGAATACATTTGCGGCTTCTAAGGGTTTATCTTTACAGCAAATTTTTGAATCATTATGTCTTATTGTGTTGATTGTTTTATTTTTGAATTGTTTTTTATCTATAATTTCATTTATGATGGACCAAGTCTTTTTACTGTCATTTTCAGCTAGTTCAAGTTTTTGTTTGTAGTAGTCATCCTTTATGTTTTTTATAAGATATGTGAGTTTTTTTTTATAAGTTTTGAAATGTTTTTGTAATGTTATGTTTTCCGGTTGTTTTGTATATTGTCTATAGAGTGTTTCTTTGTGTCTAATTGAGATGATTAATCCTTGGGTTATCCATGGTTTGATTGGCTTAAATTTTGAGGATGGTTTTTGAGATGTGTTATTCCTACAAGCGTTTATATGTAAACTCAGTTTTTTATCAAATATTTTGCAGCATTCTTCTACATCGTTACATTTATATATTTCTAGCCATTCTTTTTCGTTACTTAATATTTTGGTGAGAGAATTTATATTAATACTATGTTTGTATTTATCAGTATTATTAACCGGAGTTGTGGTTGGTAATGAGAGGTTTTGATGTTTGTAGTCGTATTTAAATATACATGCATAATGATCCGTTACAGTTGTTTTTATTACGGCAGATGATATATTTTGTATATCTTTGGTATTGGTAAATATATGATCGATACAAGATGGTCGTTGTCCAATAACGTTTCGGGTATATGAATTTATACATGAAATGTAATTTAATTCTGCTAACATATTTAGATAGTTATCTTTATCGTTAGAGTAGTAATCATTAGCAATATTCAGATTAATATCTCCGATGATTATTGTTCTTTTGTTTTTATGATGTTGTAATATATTTTTTAATTCTTCTATGTATGTGGTTAGAACAGAAGAGTGTGTCCGATAAATAGCAATGATATTAAATGATTTATTCATAAAATTTATCTCCAAGTTTAATAAATTAATATTGTTCACCATTATTTCATCTACACTTGTGACAGCATAAATATTAGATACAAATATGGCAACGCCGCTATTTCTATTAATTTTATATTTTGTGGCGTAGTACGAGTAACCCGGTATATTATAATTAATTTCGCTCGATGAATGCGTCTCTGATAATATTATACAATCTATTCTATTTAATTGTCTAATAGTTATAAGAAATTCTTCAAAATTTTTTTCCAAACTTCTCACGTTCATGTGTAGTATTATTAGGCTGGCTGTAGGTTTTACATCTATAAAATCGTTTGTTTTATTTACCGTATCAAAAATTCTTTCGTCTATTTTATATGATTTATCAATTGCGTTTATTATAAAGTCATTCATTTTGTGATAGTAATAAATATATTATAAAGTCATTCATTTTGTGATAGTAATAAATATAACAATAATGTTGACGCTCGGCTGGAAATACACTTCACCCTTGCAAATATAGTAATATGTGTGTTGACTTGTGTATTTACAAGTAACGTAGAACTTCATTATGAAATATTTTGAAAATTTATAAGTGTTATGGTTATTATATGCTGTTTTTGTGAATTTGTATATAATGAAGAAGGAATAATTAAAGAGGTTTACAGTGTTGGCAAAGCTAGGAAAAAATAAAATAATAATAATAATTCAGGGTACGTTGGATTTGAAAGGTTACAAATATGTGTCATACTTATTATTGTAATGAAGTTTATGATAGGCAAGATAGGAATAATATTATCAATTAAGATATGATTTGGGTCGTTAATAAGATATAGTACATCTGTACTTGGGAGTGAGTGCGGTTGTACAGTAGGGAAACATAATACAAACGTATTAATTAGGTGTGGATTCTCATATGTAGAGGAAAAATTTGGTATCTCCTTAGAACATATCATCATAATAATTAAACCTGCAGAGTTATAAGTGGTACAAATTATATCCATTTTACTATAATGTGCATAAAAGAAATAGAGTGGTGAGATAATGTGATAATTAGATTTTTAATGTTCATTATACTATAATGGAGTAGCTGGACATTAGAGTTATGCATACTTTGTGTCGTTAGTCATATTGTTTGGCGTTTTACTTGTCCGATTTGTGTCGTTGCGAATTAATATTATACCTATTCGAGTCATCGGTCTGCCTGAGTAAAATACGACCTGATTTCGTATATAGAAGTAATTATTGTTAAACTTTGATAGATCACTTGGTTCCGTGGTAACAATAGTGTCAGTCATTTTTATTTTACTTTTCTAATTATTGTTACGTCGTTCCTTTTAATTTATACAATTTTTTTTAAATCGTCTACGTGTCTAATGTATATTAATTTTTCATTCGGCATTCTTCTTACCATAATTTTTCCATCCTTGAACCATACGTATGCATAGTTTTTTTCTTTTGCAGTTTGTTTCGCTCTCCATAGTAGTTCCTTATGGTAAAAGCTTATCTCTTCCGCAATGTATATGGTTTCAGTGGATATATCCTTAATTTTTGCATAATCAATATTTTTTTTATTTTGTATAATCTTGTCTCTGACATTTTATCAGTAAATTGCACTAATATTTAAGGTGGTGCATTAATACGTCTGTCAGGTATCCTCTTTACCTCGATTATTTCTGCATATTTTAGTTCCACTCCAGCCGCCTCCGCAACTCTTTTTACCACTTCAATTTGTTGTTCCCCATTTTTTTGAGGAATGCCCGCTATTTCCATATAGTTAGAGCGGGTTTTGTACTCCATATCTGCAATTTTTATTTCAAGTTGTTTAATTATGGTGTTTTTCTCCTGCTGCTCTTTTTTAATCATTATAAATTCATTTTCTATTTTTTTGTTTTGTAGGATTGTTATCTCCAGTTTTTTTAATTAGTTCATCATATTGTGTACTCATAAATTCGATGCTTTTCTGATTGTCCAGTGTTTGCTTATCTATTTTAGAGATAATTTCTTTTCTCATGGAGTCAATTTTTTTTTCGATAATTTGTAATATCTTCTCCATGTTTAATTTGTCTTCATTTTCAATGATGGCTCCCTTTCCTCTTGTATTTGCCATTTCAGTTATTTTTAATATTATTAATTATTTTATGTATATAAATATAACAACCTGCCCCGTTTTTATTTTGAAGTAGTGATACAGTATCTATGATGACAAAAATTTGGGTTTTTGTCTATGGTTAATTTAACTGTCACTTTTATTTTATTTCTTAGAGTTTTGTGGATTTCTCATCCGTTCTTTGGGGTTTCGGATATTATATTGAATTTTTTTATAATTTAATGCACGTTTTAGAAAACCTTTGCACACAGTTCACTCACTTTTTACATAGATAATCACGATAAACAACTGGAGATACTTATTTGCATATGTGCGTATTAGTTATCCATAGATTGTTTTTTACATCTGTTGATTCCATAACCATGGTATACAATTCGGCGAAGAAAGTATTTTCCCCATCTCAAGAAACTGAGATTGCAAATTATGCAATAAAAACGGCAGACATTTATTTTGGACTGTCTAGAAAGGATTTAAGAAAACTGGCATTTGATTTGACCACACGGTACAACCTGACAAGGCCAAATTCATGGGACACAAATAGCATGGCCGGAATAGAATGGCTACGAGGATTTTTAGACCGCAATCCACAATTATCTGTAAGGTGTGCCCAAGCCACGAGTTTGGCACGAGCGACAAGTTTTAATCGACATAATGTTGATGAATTCTTCAAAAATTTAGCGAACGTTTTGGATAGATATAAATTTGAAGCAAAGGACATCTACAACGTATATGAGACCGGTGTCACAACTGTTCAAAAACCAAATCGGATTGTAGCCAGAAGAGGAACTCGGCAAGTAGGTGCGGTAACGTCGGCCGAACGAGGAACTCTCGTAACTGTTACTGTAGCAGCAAACGCAATTGGCAACTCAATTCCGCCGATGTTTACATTCCCACGTATCAAATATCAAAGCCATTTCTTAAAAGATGGTCCGATTGGTAGTATCGGTACCGCGAACAAATCTGGATGGATGCAAGAAGAAGATTTTACCATATTTCTAAATCATTTTCAAAGGCACACCAATTCGTCTTTAGATCATAAAGTTCTTTTATTACTTGATAATCATTCATCGCATGTTTCTATAAATTGTATTGATTACTGTTATGCCAATGGTATAATCATGCCCTCCTTTCCCCCGCATTGCAGTCACAAATTACAGCCATTGGATCGATCAGTGTTCGGACCATTTAAAAAAGCGGTGAATACAGCTTGTGATGGGTGGATGAGAACAAATCCAGGAAAACCAATGACTATTTATGATATCCCAAGCATAGTGGCGACTGCTTTACCCCGGGCAATAACCCAAACTAACATTCAATCTGGGTTTAGATGTTCTGGAATTCATCCGTATAACAGAGACATATTCAGTGATTTAGATTTTGAACCCTCGTACGTCACGGACAGACCAAATCTAAATGTTTTAAGTAGTGCCGAAAGTGACCCAGTGGTAGTTCAAAACTCAGAGATTTCACGGCCACTTGAAGCAGCTGTTCCACCTACTTTAATCTCAGTGATTTCGCAGCCAATTTCTGTAGGAATTGAAACAGTTGTTCCGTCCACTCAGAGAGGCTCGGTGACTCCAGAACCAAATGTTAGTACTGAATCAATAACATTTGTTACGTGTTCATTGAGAGGTTTGGTCAGTTTAACAAATAATACGCTGCCTTTACCTACAGCTTCTGATCCTCTTGAGATTAACACGACCGAGTCTCTGATATCATCGTCACAAAATTATGTACATGAATTACCAGTCGATTTTATTTCCGAAAGCAATTATTGCAACTTGTCCGTGCCTTCAACAAGTAAAATGTTTATACCAGAAAGCGTGCGACCATTCCCAAAAGCGCTACCCAGGAAAACAACTACCAGAGGTTTGAAGAAAAGGAAATCCACTATTTACACAAACACTCCGGAAAAAGAATATATACGAACAGAAACCAAAGAAAAGGAAAGAAAAAAGGTGCTAACATGATAAAAAAAAGAACATGAAGAATACAGAGAGGAAGAAAAAGAAGACTGAAACGCTTCGAGATCAGATAAACATACTTTTTGTTTAGTATGTGGTGAAGACTATAATTCTAGTAAGTCCGGTGAAATTTGGGTCCAGTGTATGATTTGTGAACTTTGGGCTCATGAAAAGTGCACCAAACAAGAATTACAGTACACTTGTCATAATTGTGAATCTGACTAATTATTGATGGTGTGCCTTGTAATATGGACGGATAATTTTATAAATATATTTAATTGCATTTGATTACTCATCGTTTCATTAATGTTAATTTTTATAATGTACCTTAAGAAGTAGGTAGGTACCCCTTTGTTTTAGTGCCATTCTTTACACATAGGTGTTTTATTCGTATCATTCAAGTGTTCACTAAATTTTTTTGTAGGTAATAAGTCACAAGTAATTATAATGATACAGTACCAGATACTTACCTACTGATTGTTTACTTGTAATAGATACTATTTACTTATTTATGACTGTTTCATAACGCCGATGGATTTCTTTCGTTTTGTGCTCCGATTGTCATACGAGATCGGCAGGAACCCAGACTTGGGAATTCCGCACAATAAGGGTCCCTAACTACACGGTCAACAAGTGACAAGCGCTTTATCGTCAACAAGTCAGTCCGTTGCTAACCCCCGACCGTATAGTGACATTTCGCACCGAGCCGAAGTGTTATTCATCATATCGTCACCCAAAGTATAAATCCTACCGTATTCTTTCGTATATTTTGTGTGAACTCGTGACTCAAACTTTACCGAAGTTCTAACTATCAAATAGAACAATATCGAGCGCTATGGACATCTATGACTGTCACCAAGCCAGAAGACAACTATCGTGAGTACCACTTAATTGTGATATACCTTTCTTGTTTGGTGGTTGGACATAACTCAACGAAATCCATTAGCGTCTTAGCAAGGGTATCCGCAAGGTTACTCTCATCCCCATGCCCCGTGCATGAACAATGACCATTTTCATTTTTTTGTTTTGTTGGCTAAGCCCTTTGTTTTAGTATCGTTCTTTACAGAAAGACGTTTAATTCGTATCATTTAAGTGTTTACTTACCTTTTTGTAATTGATAAGGGGTTTAAAAAAAGGGGTTTAATGTTACTTCCAGTGTTAAGTACCTACCTACAATTTTTTTTCTTCTTTAAATAGATACCTAATATATACTTATTTATTAGATATTTATGGCCCCTTAACCGATTATTTAGAGTTTTGTTAGTTCTAGAATATTGCGATACTTTGTAATAATATGATCTCACATCACAAACCACAGATACAATTATTTTCTATTTTTGATTTCTTAATCGTTGAATTTTACATGGAGAAAATTCTGTCGAGTCAGAGGTAAAATCAACATTGTTATGATTGAAACAGTGTGATGATTGAAACAAGCACTTTTGTATGAAAGCAAAAAACTTATTTTTAATACCGTTCTATTCTGTTCCAGGAAAATATCGCTGGAAAACTATGTTGATTATGCCAAATACTCATAGTTAGTATAACTAAGAGCACTTAAACACAAATAATAAATAATATATTTAAAGTTTTTTTATTTCAAGACATTTATGTTTATAGTTTTTAAAATACTTGTGATATGTTTAATCACTATTCATGATCTCATTGAGTACTGTTTTTATAATGAAAATGTTTAATATTTATTAAAATTACTCCAATTATTCCAAAGATATTTAGAGTGTTTCAATTATCCCCACATACTGTTTCAATCGTCCACACTATGGGGATAATTGAAACAGATTTCCGCATCGTCTTTAAGTGGTTATTGTAGCTTACCTGTACGAGTTGTGGCCATCCAATAAATTTAATTTGATAACTAGATAGATCATAGATCATCTAGTATAAACATCTTATCCATAAATACAAAAGAAATATTACTACACCTAGTTAAGGTAAAAGTGTTTCAACCATACCCAGTCTACCCTACATAATACCTAACTAGATTACAGAAAATCAGATGAAACCAACATAATAAAATCAGATGAAACCAACATAATAATTCATATGAAAATCAGATGAAACCAACATAATAAGAGAAAAACAATAAAATAAGGCACACAGCAGGATTTACGATCAACAATCTGTTTTGATCTTCTCCGTTACATATTTTGTGAATTGAACTGAGGACAAATGGAAAATATCAGCGTCTGAAAGGATATTGATATATATTTTGTGCACGTCCTTTTCAGAAATGTGTGTTGTGAGTAGTTAGTTTTTGATTGTGGGATGTGGAATAGTTTGTTTGTTCTTGTATTACGTACTGGACAGTGGAAATGGATGTTTTCCAGAAGATAGTTGCTGTCAACAGCGTTGTTGATGATTTTGTATAAAAATTTCTGGTCGGATATATTTCTTCTTTCTTCTAGTGATGTAATTTTATGGAATGCTAAGGAATCTTTTACATGTTCTGATATTCGGAACGATTTAAAGTCTAAGTATTTCAAAAAAAATTTTTGGATTCTTTCTAACCTTTCAATATTGACTTTGTATTGGGGATTCCAAATCACTGATCCAAATTCTAGTATGGAGCGAACAAAAGAAAAATATAATATCTTGATTACATGTGGTGATCTGAATGGTTTAGTCACTCTTACAATGAATCCTAGGAGTTTGTAGGCCCTGTCACAAATGGAATTTATGTGTGATCGGAAAGACATTCCGGAGTCCATTATACCATAGCGTTATACCTGAGTGATCTATGAGTTTTTTAGTGTCCAAACTCCTTATTTTGACATAAATAAATCAAATATCAGTCACAATATCAACATCGATATAATACAATAATAACATAGAGTAGTAGTGCCAGTGTCAAACCTTACCTACTACAAATAACAAAATAACCGAGAAAAATGTCTGCGGACAAAAACCTTCGAAGCAAAGGACAAATGCCCGCCTCAATGAGCTTGACCCCAGATGTATCTTCTCAAATTGATATGCTAGTCGATAAAATGGAAAAAAAAATGGTAACAAAACTGGAAGCTTTTAAATCGGCGATTATAAAAAAAATTGAGGATGAAAACCTAGAGAGTAGAAACTCGAGAGACTTCATCAGCCGACAATATGACGATCTAATTGCTAAAATGGAAACCATTACTAAATTGGTTTCGGAAGTGGAGTCACTGAAAAATACACTTGTAGAAAAGGACAAACAAATAAAGTGTCTAGAAGTCAAACTGGCAGAAGTCGACCAAAGAACACAAGATGATTCATTGGAGTTTGCCGGCCTCATTCCAAAAAATGATGAGCAGACCTTCGATGCTATAAAACGGATCGCTTCAATTGCAGGAGTTGAAATAAAAGAAGAAGATATCGTGGAAGTGAAGAGGATCCCTGATAAACGGCCGGGAGTACCCCCAAAATTTCACGTTAAACTAAACAATCGACAAAAGAGATACCAACTTCTTGCCAACAGGAAACTTTTAAACCCAGCCACCTCGCAGGATCCAGGAAGCCAACGAATCTACATTAGCGAAATTCTTAGTCCTCATTACAAAGATCTTCTATGGAGAACAAAGTCAAAGGCGAAAGAAACGGGATTTAATTATGTATGGTACAAAGATTCAAAAATTATGATTAGAAAAAAAGAAGGAGAAAAAATCATCTACATCAAACACGCTGACGATTTGATAAAAATGGTCTAGTTGTTTCTGGAGAGCTCCAGTTCCGGTTAGTTATTGCCCGATCACCCTTCGTTACAAAATGGTAAGGAGAAACTTTACACTTATTGTTTCAAACTATATACAACAATAATTACCCACTTAGATAATTCTCCATCCATAACTAGGGTGAAACCCCCGGTGATTGCCACGGACAGTGGAGCTCCCATAAACAAATAAACTATTTTTTTATTTTTGTATAATTATTATATCATCATGCCTTTCACAATGGAATATGTTGATGAGGAAGTACATAATCAAAACCTATCTTACACAACTTCAGATAATAATATATGTAAACTCCTGATTGGAAATGGTATAAATACCAAAATTATGCACCAAAACATACGATCAATAAATAAAAACTTTGATTAACTCTTGATACAACTTCACCACATAAATGTTGATTTCGACATAATCATCCTAACCGAATGCTGGTTGTCAAACACTTATACACCTAAAATCCTCAAAAACTACACATCTCACAACTCAACTATTTTCGATAATCAAAACGATGGAATCGTCGTGTACACAAAAAACAATCAAAACTTTAAAGTAACTGAACTAGAAATTCAGCATGCAAGTTGCACACAAATAAAATACAACTTTGACACTGTAATCCTGGCTATATACCGCTCGCCATCGATTCACAACATTACGCCGTTCCTAAGCAGTCTTAGTTACATACTTTCAAATCTTTCCAATGCTAAGCATATTATAATAATAGGCGATTTAAATATAAACATATTACCGAACAACCAACACCCTCAAAGCCAAGACTATATTAACATGCTAGAATTTCATGGATTAGTAAGTACCGTCAACTCACCAACAAGAACGACAAATGGATCTAAATCATGCATTGACCACATTATGGTTAAGTCTAAAAAACCATCTAAAAGTATCGTATACCAATCAACAATCACTGATCATTATTCTACCATTTTTGCCATACAAACAGCTACCAAAATAAATAAATGTAATCTGCCTATTGCCTACAATAAAATCAATTTCCAAAACCTAACTACCAACTTTAAGAACAAATCATGGCACGAACTCTTCCAAATTAAACAATCGGAGGACGCATGGATATACTTTGTTAACTATTTGAAAAACGAAATACACAACCATTCCACGACGTTGACCAAAAATATAGCTAATAAACTAAAACCCTTAAAACCATGGATTAACCACTCTATTATAAATTGCATACACAAAAGAAATAAGCTACACAAAAAAACCAAAGATAATCCATATGACCAAATAACATCCAACTACTATAAAAGATATAGAAACATGTGTTGTAACGTCATCAGAAAAGCAAAAGAAATTTACTACTCAGAAAAAATTAAAGAAAGTAACAACAATCCCAAAAAATTATGGGAAATACTAAGAGAAGCCACAAATTCACAAACTAAAAAAGAGAAACAGAGCATAAATAAACTTTCTATTGATGGACGTATTGTTGAAACCACAAAAAATCCTAAACTCATTGCTGATCATGTAAACAATTTTTTTATTAATATTGGCCCAAATCTTGCTTCTCAAATTCCCCAGAGTGAAATCACCCGATCTACCGATACAGAGGATCAAGCAAATAACAAAAATATAAAATTTCTCTTCCAAACTATATCAAAGGAAGAAATTCTCAGGACAATTAAATCTCTAAAAAACACTTCCTCTGCTGGACCAGATGAAATTACAACCAAAATCCTTAAAATACTGTCTTCGGAGATCACATTGCCTCTGGAATATCTTATAAACTTAAGCATTACACAGGGCTACTTTCCCTCTAACTTAAAACAAAGTATCGTAATTCCCATCTAAAAATCTGGAAACAAGTCAGATACCAACAACTATAGACCAATTACTTTACTGAATAGCTTATCTAAAGTTTTTGAAAACCTCATTAATGCACAACTTTTAAAATTCGTCGTCAGTCATAAAATGCTTTCAGAAAACCAATATGGATTTCAAAAAAATAAAAGTACATCAGATGCCATTGCTAGTGTGACTGACTTCATTGTAAAAAGCCTTGATAAAGGAAAAAAATGTATCTCAATATTTTTAGACCTTTCTAAGGCTTTTGATACAATATCACACGTTAAACTAATTCAAAAACTAGAAAAAATCGGCATTACGGACAAAGAGCTAAACTTCTTTAAAAGCTATTTAAATGGACGCAAACAACAGGTTAAAATACAGAATACCCTTAGTGATCAGCGCTCAACTGTCTATGGAATTCCACAAGGAAGCGTTTTGGGACCGACTCTGTTCTTACTGTATATTAACAACTTCTGCAACCTTGAAATTCAGGGAAAAATTGTTAGCTTTGCAGACGATACGGTCCTATTGTTCGAAGATAATAATTGGCCAGCGGTATTTAAAAAAGCAGAAAGAAATATTAACTTCGTTAAAAAATGGTTAGATATCAACACGCTTACCCTTAACACGAAGAAAACCAAATATGTCACTTCAAGCATCAATACTACAGGCCAACCTAATGATGATTATTCCATTAAAATACATAGCTGTTCGAATTCCAATGAATGCAGTGAGTGCCCCAGTATAGAGCGAACATCACAGATGAAGTACCTAGGGCTCACCATTGACCCATACCTCAAATGGAATCTACACACACAGATTATTGCAAATAAAATTAGAAAAACAATACACTTCTTCAGATCCATTAGGAACTTTCTTAACTTACAACTTCTGAAAACGATTTATTTTGCAATCACCCAATCTATCCTTGAGTATGGTATCATTGCATGGGGATGAGGTACTTCATCAGCTCTAGATCCCGTTGAAAAGGCGCAAAAAACAATTATGAAAATTATTCTCAAACTTCCTCTTACTGCAAACAGTGACTTAATATTTAATACAATGAGAGTATTTGATGTTCGACAGATATATGTAAAAACTATACTCATGCATCTCTTTAAACACGTACTTTACGAAAAAAAAATATACTTAAAATTTACACGTAATTCGAACAAAGACACATTGCAAGTTCCAGCACTCTCTACCACCTTTGGACAAGGTAGTTATAGATACTTTGCCACAAAAATATTCAACATGCTTCCCGATAATATCAAACTGAGTCAAACACAGAAAGAATTTAAAAAAAATGTTAAAATTTGGATATTTTCTAATGATCGGTCCTTTACTGGTGCACTCACCCAAACGCCTTGTCATTGATAGTTATTGCAGTAATAAAATTTCTGTTTTTTGTATTGCGTATCTGCAAGCAATAATATAAACAGAAATAAAGTATTGCTGTATAAGAAAATATATTATACATTTATAAGTAAACCATAGACAAAATTACGAGAAACAACTTATTAAAAATTCTGCCTCAATACAGGTTCGCCTAGTGAGGCAGGCTATGCACTACTTAAAATATATATTATGTTACTCCTTTATAACAGTTCCTACCTCCATATCTTTTTTTCCTATTTCGATACTGTTTTAATGGCATCAATTATTATTATAACATTATTCTTATAATTTATAGATATTAACTAACACATCATTTATTACCTTATGTTTTTAACTTTGTTAGTAACATGTTATTGTCATTAAAATTATATTATTATTACTACTGTGTAAAAGAAAGGAAGAAAATAAAAAGGGAAAATGTACTTTAAATGTAACAAATACACTACTGTAATGTAATATTATATTATGTATTCATATATTTTTGGATGAAATAAATAAATAAAAAAAAAAAAAAAAAAAAAAAAAATTATTATTCCTAAGTCCCTTACTTCACTACACCTTTTTAATTCAACTCCGTTTATTTTATATGGGAATGTTAGGGGGTTAGTGCTTTTGGTGAAAGATATTGTATTACATTTTTCTAGATTAAGGTACAGTTGGTTGTTCGCGCAATATAGTCCAAGCCTATTGATATCCTCTTGCAATTCTAGGCTGTCATTAATATTAATTACTTTTTTGTAAATTTTAATGTCATCAGCAAAAATTTGGATTTTAGAGTTTTTGAAGCAAGAGTCTATATCATTTATATACAAAATAAAAAGGAGAGGTCCGAGGTGTGATCCTTGTGGAATTCCTGAGGGTATATTATAGAAACGTGAAGAGAAACCCTTAGCTCTAACTGTTTGACTCCTGTTAGTGACGTACGATTTGATCCATCTTAGAAGGTCCCCACTGATCCCGATTTTTAATAGCTTAATACTTGTTAATATAGTGAATGTTGATTCAAATCACAAAATACTCTGGTTGTTATTTATAGTATAACTCAAATTCCCTGTGAAGAATTATATGCTTTCCTACTTTCCAGAAAGAAAGCGTTTTGAATGCAACTGTGGACATATTCTGTTTTTCTACAGAATTTGGCGCTCTACATCGACAAGTAGAAAAGTTCACAGGTGGATTCATAGCGTTTTCTTTTGAAACATGCTAGCAATATAACATTAAGCACCCCATGCCTCTTTTACATAACAGTCTCACTTTTCATTATTATCCCCAGTTCAAACCAGCAAATACGAGTATCACCAATTTCCTTTCCTGCAATCTCTCCAACTACTAACCTTCCTAGTGAATACGAATACTTCCTAGTGAATACGAATACCTTCCTAGTGAATACGAATAAAGTGGAATGCAGGAAGCAGTTTTGGCTACAGAACCCCTGGGATCACAAAGTGACGTATTCAGCACCGAACATCAATATCAGCAGAGACACAGAGGTTGTACCATATCCGCCACCAGAGACATATTGTACCATATCTGGCACCAAGTGACAATGGTTTCCTGTGGCTGATCCATTTATTAGTTTGGAAGACAATTCTGTGAGGTATCCGGCGTATCATTTCAGGTGAAGCCCTGCAGAAGCATTCAGGTGAAGCCCTGAAAAAGTATCCGGTCTACTAATTCCCAGTCAACTGTAAAGTTGAAGCCCTGAAGAAGTATCCGGTCTACTAATTTCCAGTCAACTGAAAAGGTGAAGCCCTGAAGAAGTATCGGGTCTATTAATTCCTAGTCAACTGTAAAGTTGAAGCCCTGAAGGAGTATCCGGTCTACTAATTCCCAGATAACTGAAAAGGTTGTTACGATATACGAAATGCCTCCTCTCAAGTTGGAGCGCACGCCACTGCGCAGACTACAGTTTCGCTCACTCGCCGCAAGTGCGCCGCGCGCTAACGGCGGCGGAACGCGAGCAACGGCCGGCAGAAGCCGCCATTCTTCCCCCGAGCGCGTTTAGAGCGCACGTGTAACGAGAACCGTTCTGCACTGTTCCGGAACATTCACTGAACAAATCGCTTACCTTAGGACTCCGCCCCAAGGGTAAGCGTCGTTCGAAGAAGCAGCCTAAGATGGTCGACATCGGTTCGGAGTCAGATGGTGACGCGGACATGGACACTGACAATCCCCTCCCTGGGCCCAGCGGCGTTTCAATTATCGGGATTCCCCCCATTACACCGATAGCTGGCAACAAAAAAAGGGCACGCATTAGTGACTCCCCAAATAGCCAACAGGTGCTGGCGGAATCGACCCGCAAGGCGATACCGGCTATCGAGAAATGCCACCGCATCAGATGCGTAATCACCAATGGCTCAAACAAACTCAACAAAGCGGACAAGAACTCTCTAAACCAGCTGATAGACGACCTTATGTCGGATATCACGCACCTTATGTTGGAGATAAATACCTTGACGACCAGGAGCAACACTATTGAGCAAGTTTTAAATATACAGGCATCTATGTCGCAAAAAATTGACACGGCAATTAAGGCACGCCCTACCCTGAGCGCTGCCCCCCTGTCGTATGCCTCGGCAGCGGCTGGCTTGCCATCTTCTAAGAAAGTGGTTGTTAACGGGTTGGAGCGACCTCTGCCACCCAAGCCCCTTACGGTGCTGGTTTATCCGGAAGTTCCAGAGGGGAAAACCTCCGAAACAACACAAAAAGAGATGGAGCGACTCATTAATCCTAGGACGGACGACTTTCAAATAGTACGAGCTCGGAAAATCAAGGGTGCTGGCATGGCCTTACAGGCCAAAGGCAAGAAGGACCTTGACAATATTTTGAAGGCTAGCACCAAGCTTGCAGCCTGTGGTTTGAAAGTTGTCAACCCCCTTGGACGTCTTCCAAAGATTGTAGTATACAATGTTCCCAAAGGAGAGCCCTCTGCCGACCAGGCCCTTTTTGCGGACATATTTAAACTCAACCTGGAAGGACAAACCACTCTGTCTCTTGATGACCACCTGCGGACCATGAGGAGGGTTTCCCTCTTTGGAAAAAGAGACGGTCCAACGATGAACATGGTGCTGACGTGCCACCCGGCTGCTAGAAAAGTCCTCATCGACAGCGGGCTGTGCTACCTTGGGTGGCACGCGTGTCGGACTCGTGACTACACTGGCGCCACCAGGTGTTTCAAATGCCATCTGTACGGCCATATTTCTAAGAACTGCTCGCAGGATAAAGAAACTTGCCGCCACTGCGCCGTTGTGGGTCATGGCTTTGATGACTGCCCCAGGAAGGCACAGCCCGCTGTCTGTGCCACTTGTTCTCGCTTCAAGAAGCCGGCAGATCATCCGACGGGTGATAGGAACTGTCCGGCCCAACTGGCTGCGGTGGAGTCAGCATTCCGCATGACTGACTATGGCTCCTCTTAATCCCCTCTCCCTAGGTCAGGTCAACCTTCAGCGATCCCGAATGGCCACACTGGAAATACTGAAGGTCATGTCTGACCTAAAAATTGACATTTTGCTTATTCAGGAGCAGTACACCTGGGAAGGTAAGACCCCTATTAATTTTCCGGGTGCGGTACTCGAAGTTGGCCGCTCTCCAGGGGCGGGTGTCCTGGTCAATACTTCATTGGCCAGCCCCCTCCTTCTGGCTGGTCTTTCTGATGAATACCAAACCTGTGTATGTATTAGATTTGGCGACACTGAGATCTTCTTGATCTCAGTTTATTTTAAATTTGGGAATCCGGTAGGACCCCACATCCTGAGTCTGACGCGCGCGCTCAACGCGCTTAAAGGCCGTAATATAATTATCGGAGGTGACTTTAACGCACGCTCACCATTATGGTTCGACACCAGTGACTGTAGAACGGAACGATCAGACGCCGTTGAGGACCTTATTGCGGCGCAGGGTCTTTGCATTGTTAACGAACAGAGTTCATTTTGCACATTTTCGAACATACATGGTGAGAGCAATATTGACCTAACTCTCTGCTCTGGGTCTTTTGCGACCAGGATTTCAAAGTGGGTAGTCCATGAGTGCGCTATTAATTCGGATCATAGACTGATAACTTTTACGGTTGGTGTTAGTAAAACCGAAGCTCCAAGATCCTCCTGGAACTTCAACACCACTAGGGCGAATTGGGATCACTCTGGGGAAGCGCTACGAGATACGTTAAGGGACTTTTACCACGTAGCTGCTACGGATCCGGATAATTTGGGGAATTTTTTCAATAGGGCGGTCGTATCTGCTGCCAACTCGTCTTTGGGAAGATCAAACCCGAAGACGAGTATTAGAACGCCGTGGTGGTCTTCTGAGCTGACTTCGCTCAAGGGGGCCTTTAAGAGAGCCTTCAGGGCCCTCGGGTTGTCTAAGGGTCTCAGCTGTACGGAGGAGGAGACAGCTGTGCTCCAGGCCAACCTGAGGTCTGCCAGGTCGACCTTCAAACGGGCTGTTCTTCAAGCGAAACGAGCTGCGTGGCATAACTGGGTCAAAAATGTGGGTAACGCCAACCCGTGGGAAATCCACAGCGCTATTGAAAAATCCGGTAAAGGATCTGACCGGTTTTTGACGACAGTAATTGGGAATTCAGATGGGAGGAACGCCGAGACTGTGGATGTGGCCTCCACTCTCAAGACACTTCTGGGCGAGTTAGTTCCTTTAGAATCAGTAATTGGGGAAAACGACCACCATAAACAGATTAGAAATCTGTCACGGCTACCACCTAGAGACCTTGCCCAAGAGGATAATAACTTTAGAGTCACTAAAGCGGAAATTGAGGTTATAATTAAGGGATTGGGTCCTAAGAAGGCACCAGGGCATGACAGGCTCAACGGCGTGATTGCGAAGCAAGTCTGGGTTCACGCCAAGGAAGAACTCTTCCAGGTGATGGACACGTGCCTGAGGAGGGGAGTTTTCCCCTCCGAGTGGAAGCGTGGCGTGCTCCGGATCATACCTAAGGGGAACGGGAAACCACTTACTGACATTAAGGCGTACCGACCGATTACCCTCCTCCCGGTACTTGGCAAGATCTTGGAGAAACTGATACGGGAGCGACTACGTAAAACTCTGTCACCGGCCAGTGACCTTCAATTCGGTTTCGTCCCCGGTAGATCGACGGTGCACGCCCTGTCGTATGTGCTTGATTGGGTGAAGGCTTGTCCAAAGAGGTACGTAGTTGCAATTTTCCTCGATATAACTGGTGCCTTCGATCACGCGTGGTGGGCAATGATGCGTACTAAGGTTAAAAACAGGCAGAGTTCCAAACTTTTGTTCAAGTGCATTGATGACTACCTCTCCGACCGCACAATTATGATCAGCTTTGGCGACTACCTGATTGAAAGGGAAGCGGATATGGGATGCCCGCAGGGATCTATTCTTGGACCTGACCTGTGGAACATTAACTTTGACGATTCCTCCAGGCTGCCCTTGCCTGAAGGTTGCATCTCTGTCGATTACGCTGATGATAAGACGTATTTGGTCTCTGGGGACAGCAGAAGGGAAGTTGAGAAAAAAGGCAGTGAAGGTTTGAACATGTTCCTCGATTGGGGGAAGAGAAACAAGATGACATTCGCTCCCCATAAGACCCAGGGACTCCTGATGAAGGGCTTTCTCAGTAGAGAAAGAAATCCTGTCATCAAAATGGGAGACTCTTCTGTCCAATTTCGTGAAACTGTGAAATACTTAGGTGTCACTCTAGATCGTTCGTCCTCCTTTCTGGCTCACGTCAAGGATGTATCTGGTAAGGCTAAGGCCCTGTTCTTGAAGCTTAGGAGACTCTCCACAGCTGAGTGGGGACTACGTTGCCCAGCTTTGCGTATCCTTTACAGATGCGTATATGTGTCGCAGGTTTCGTATGCTGCATCTGTCTGGGAGCATCGCATGGGTAACTCGCTCATACTCTTGGCTCTCAAGCGGGGCCAACGAACTCCTTTACTAGCACTATCCGGGGCGTATAGAACCGTAGCTTCGGACGCTTTGCCTGTGTTGGCCGGCATTTTGCCAATCGATCTAGAAATCAGGGAAGTGCTTACTAAGCAGAGACTAACCAGAGGAACCCCCGCCACTCACCTAGGAGTTATTCTAACTCCGGGTGGGCCGGGAACCCTCCCTGGGCTGCTGCGTCAAATGAGAGACCTGTCACTCCAAGAGTGGCAGGCCAGGTGGGATAGGTCGAATTTGGGAAGATGGACTTTCTCCTTCTTCCCATCAGTTAAATTCAGAATGGATGCGGTCTTCCTCAAGTTAGACCACCACATAACTCAGTTACTCTCTGGCCATGGTGAATTTAGGGGGAGACTACACTCCCTCTCTCTTTCCCCTCACCCCAACTGTGCCTGTGGGAGCACAAACCAATCGGCAGAGCATATCTTGTGGCAGTGTGAGATAATGACGGATGCTAGAGGTCAAATGTTAGATGGTTTGGATGTACCCATCAGACCAGTTTGGAACTCCGACCTGGTCTCGAACAAGACGAATTTTGAGTGCTTGAGGAATTTTACAAGAGTCTGGGTGGAGAGATGGCCTGATCTGAGAGTCGTGGACTAGCAGTTTATGAAACCGGGTGTACTCGCTCCTGACTTCCACGGACTATTCTCTTCTAACTCATTTACCATGTTTGCCTGGATTCACTTAACCATATCGGTTTCTTGTTTCTTTATTTTTATTTTTCTCTTTGTATTTGCACTTTTACACTTCTTATACTTTTACACTTTTTATACTTTATACTTTTACCTATTGCTTGTTTTGCTCTTCTCTCTTTCTCTTTTCAGAGGTGACTCTTCGGGGTATTAATCACTTTCTTTTCTTTTCTCTTTTGATCTTTTTATTTTTTTTTCTCAATAGCTGCTGCGTCACTGATGAACTGATAAAGTGCTGTTTACTTTCTGTCTAAATTTTCTATGTATATATAATTTATGTGTACCTATTGTTTTGCTGGTTTTATTTTTCACTCTTATATCTATAGCATGGATAATTCTCCAGCGTAACTTGTCTCGCCAGTGTGCTTTTAGTTTTACATTTATTATGCTTTTTTCTTTTTTTTTTTCTTATTTATCAATGTATTTTTACTTCATGTTTGATTAGATTATGTTTGTATACCTGCTGTGTGGATAATTCTCCAGCGTAACTTGACGCGCCTGTGTGCTTTTTGTTTTACATCAATTATTTTACTATTTTTCTTCCCTTTTATCTGTATTCTTATTTCATGTTTGTATTTTTGGGTTTTTTCTCTTCTTTCTCCTCTTTTTAGTGCGTTATTGATTCTAGAACAGAACTCCGTTGCCTGTTTTGTTTTGTCCTTTTCCCCAATTAAGGGGTTGGACCTTGGGCCTTGTCCCTATGTATCTATGTACGGTTGCTTTTAGGTTTACTTTTATTTTGTACAGATCCTCTACGCTCACCATCCAGCGCCCGCGCCACCCCCCGGGACATATTCAGGTTGAAGGAAAGACTGAGCGGCTTCCCATGGCTGTCCGCTCCTCCTCCGGCTACCCGACGCTTTTCTCCCTAGGGTCTTCGTTAGTCGTCCATTTACTTCTTCTAGGCACCACCGGCTAGCTGGCTAAAGGGCGACTCCATGGGATGCCGTAACGTTGGACTAACGACCTTTTTTATTCTCTCGGGGACCGCCGGATGCTTCTTGGTTAAGTCAATCACTCTAGATTGTTCCTTTTTTTAATATTTCTTGTATTGATTTGTTGTACATATAACTTTATTTTTTCTCACAGTTGCCTGCAGCCTTGAGTGTGTGGTCTCCCTCTGGCTTTAATCAACAAATTTTGTTTCTCTTTCTTGCTTTTCTTATGCTTACTAACACCAGTAGATTAGTTTCTTTTATGACCATTGCAGTTCAGTCTGCAGGCGATCCTACATTTCCGCCACCTAACAAAGTATGTAGGGACATTGAAGGTCTAGATTCGTTCTGTCAATTGTAGAGTCACTCATATAAAAAAAATTAGATTCTTGCGAGAGCTCCGAAGGGGCGACCATAAGTCGCCTATACCGGGGCGGGAAAGGGTGGGTACTTCAATGTTCCGGAACATTCTGTTCTAGCCCCCGGCTTGAAAAGTCTAACTTTAAATCGCTCCTGTTATTTTCAACTTTAAAAATACCAATCGTGAACCGATTTTAAAAATTTTTGCACCATCTGGTGCGTCTCACCAAGGGCCACCTGCCCACAGTTTTATTTTTTCCAAATTTCGTGTTTTGACATTACTTTTTAGTGAATAAGTGTAAATTTTCAAACTTTCTCCCGTTAAGGGTGGATGTTTGTACATCCCCCAAGTTAAAATACATTCCCCCTATGTATCTCAGTGTCCCCCATAATACCTTAAAAACTTAGTTCGAAAAGACGAATCCTAAGTGCATTTCTTTAGTGATATGTGTTAAAACTGTGTTTTTGTGTTATATTTGTACTATTTCTTATAAATTCTAGGTTGAAACTATAACCAGTTTGTAGATCGTTTAAATACGCATCTTTTGACGTATCGTTTGTTAAGTTCCGTGTTAGTTTTATGCCCCAACTTGTGCATTTAGTGTAAAACACGTGGTGTACCCGGAACTAAGTGGTGGTAGGTACGGCGGCTATCTTTCCTTCTCGAAGCTTCTGGAAGGTTCTAGAAGCATCGAGAAGCATCGAGACTGTTCGATCCATAGGTACCTCCGAACACGTGGTGCTCTTCAGTGCGGGTGTACCCACATAAACTCCTAAGTCGCTGACGTCACTTCGGTGTACGCCACGACTGGTACCTGGACTTTGTGATTTTTGACACTAAATTAGGATCCCTTAGGTGATTGTGTGGTTATATACTGTTTTTGTGATCCATCCCTCCCTTTCCTGCATACATCCCCCCAATCCCCCCCCAACCCCCTAAGACCCCCTAAGACCCCCCTAAGACCCCCTAAGACCCCCCCAAGACTTCCCTTCATCTCTGAACAATGCCGTCTGACGCTATATTATCGTGTGACTCGGAGGGTGTTGACCCTGACCCAGGTAATGAGGCAGAACTTTGGCGGACCTCTATTCAGACACAGATTGATGCGTTAAATAAGTCCCTCACCCTGGGCCCGCGCCCTAAGGGTAAGAGACGATCTAAGAAACCCGCGAAAACTGTGGATATCGGCTCTGATACTGACTCAGACATGGACACTGATGCGATTAATCCTCTACCGGGACCCAGTGGGGTTTCCATCGTTGAAATCCTCCCCCCAACTCCCATTGCCGGGAATAAAAAGAGAGCTAGAATAAGTGATTCCCCCAATAGTCAACTGGCACTTGCTGAATCTACCCGGAAAGCGATACCTGCCATTGAAAAATGCCATCGTATCAGATGCATTGTTACGGACGGATCCAACAAGCTGAACAAGGCGGATAAAAGCTCTCTTAATCAACTAGTGGATGAGTTGATGACCGATATAACTCATCTTATGCTTGAGATCAATACGCTCTCAACTAGGAGTGCCACTATTGAGCAGGTGTTGAACGCTCAGGCTACAATGTCCAAAAAGTTGGACACTGCAATTAAGGCTCGTCCAACTTTGAGTTCAGCTCCACTCTCCTACGCGTCAGCTGCTGCTGGCTTACCCTGTTCCAAAAAGGTTGTTGTTAACGGATTCGAGCGACCCTTGCCACCAAAACCCCTGACGGTACTCGTTTACCCCGAAGTCCCTGAAGGGAAAACTTCTGAAACTACGCAGAAGGATATGGAGAAGCTCATCAACCCCAGGACTGATGACTTCCAAATTGTTCGTGTGCGGAAAATCAAAGGTGCGGGAATGGCCCTACAGGCCAAGGGCAAAAAGGATTTGGAGAACATCCTGAAAGCCAGCTCCAAACTTGCTGCCAGCGGTCTCAAGATAGTAAACCCCTTGGGACGTCTGCCTAAAATAGTTGTATACAATGTCCCCAAAGGCGAGCCCTCCGCTGACCAGGCCCTCTTCAGTGAGATTTTTTCTAATAACCTGGAGGGACAAACCACCCTGTCGTTGGAAGACCACCTGCGCACTATGAGGCGAGTCTCCCTCTTTGGCAAGCGCGACGGCCCTACAATGAACATGGTCCTGACGTGCCACCCAGCCGCCAGGAAGGTTCTAATTGACAGCGGGCTGTGCTACCTTGGGTGGAACGCTTGTCGGACCCGCGATTTCACTGGTGCTACAAGATGCTTTAAATGCCACTTGTACGGGCACATCTCTAAGAGTTGTTCTCAAGAGAAGGAAACTTGCCGCCACTGCGCCGCTGTGGGTCATGGCTATGAAGATTGCCTCAAGAAGGCACAACCCGCTGTCTGCGCCACCTGTTCCCGCTTTAAGAAGCCGGCGGATCACCCAACGGGTGATAGGGACTGTCCGGCTCAAAAGGCGGCGGTGGAAGCAGCTTTCCGAATGACGGACTATGGCTCGTCTTAATCCCCTTTCTCTAGGTCAGGTCAACCTTCAGCGATCCCGGATGGCCACACTGGAAGTTCTGAAGGTCATGTCTGACCTCAAAATTGACATTTTGCTTATTCAGGAGCAGTACACCTGGGAAGGTAAGACCCCTATTAATTTTCCGGGCGCGGTTCTCGAAGTTGGCCGCTCTCCAGGGGCGGGAGTCCTGGTCAATACTTCTTTGATCAGTCCCCTCCTTCTGGCTGGTCTTTCTGATGAATACCAAACCTGTGTATGTATTAGATTTGGTGACACTGAGATCTTTTTGATCTCAGTCTACTTTAAATATGGGAACCCGGTAGGACCCCACATCCTGAGTCTGACGCGCGCGCTCAACGCGCTTAAAGGCCGTAACATAGTTATCGGAGGTGACTTTAATGCACGCTCACCATTATGGTTCGATACTAGTGACTGTAGAACGGAACGATCAGACGCCGTTGAAGACCTGATTGCGGCGCAAGGTCTCAGTATCGTTAACGAACAGAGTTCATTTTACACCTTTTCGAACATACATGGTGAGAGCAACATCGACCTAACATAACGTTGATCTGCAAAAAGACTACCCTTTTATAAAAAAGCTTTGTGGTGAAGATAGCAGAGTGAAGTGTCAGCAATGTTTTTCAGAATTTTCGATTGCACACGGTGGGCGAGCGGATATTAAGGATCATTTGAAGTGTACGAAACACAAGGCTGGTGTGACGGCGACTGCAAGCACTTCTATTAAAACATACTTTAGAAATGATGATCCAATTTATGATGATTTAATTATTGCGGCCAAAGAGGCCACCTTTGCTTACCACACACTAATGCATGACATGAGCTTCAAAACTTCTGATTGTATATCTAAATTGATCTCAAAATTCTTTGAGCCAAAATTTGGTGCAGCGAGAACTAAATGCGAAGCAATAATTTTGAATGTGCTGGCACCTTTGTCTGTGGAAGAATTGCATACTGACTTACAGAAATGGCCTTTCGTAAGTATTACTAACGACACTTCAAACCGAAAAGAGGTAAAATTAGCGCCTATTGTTGTTAGATATTTTTTACCATTGGAAGGTGTACAAGTAAAACTGCTGGATTTTGAATCTGTTCATGGTGAGACATCGGAAATATTGGCTGAAAAAATAATTTCATCACTGCGTCGTCACGAGATTGACAAAAAACTAACTGCATTTTTGGTGACAATTGTAACACAAATTTTGGAGGTGTAAATAGAAGAGGACAAAATAATGTTTACAGCCGGCTTAAACAAGAGCTTGGCGTTAATATTATTGGCATTGGATGTGGCGCACATATTGTGCACAATACACTTCAAAATGCCGTGGATGGTTTGCCGATCGAAATTAAAGCTCTAGTTGTGAAAATATATAAATATTTTCACATTTACACCGTTCGAGTGACTCAATTGAAGGAGTTCTGTGAATTCGCGGATGTGCAATATAAAAAAACTGGTAAAGCATGGAAGCACCAGATTTCTTTCTCTGTTGCCGGCAGTCGAAAGAATTTTAAATATATTCGAAGGCCTGAAGTCATATTTTCTTTCTCGAAAATTGAGAATGACAAAGGCGAGATATATTTTTGGTTTGTACATGGACAACTAAATAATTTTAACAAGACTGTGCGACTTATGGAAAAAAGTAAAGCAAGCGCAACAGATATTGTTTTGGAGCTAAAACGACTGAAATGTTGCTTGCAGGAAAGAATGGATAGTAACTTTGTGCCGCAAGGAGCGAAACAATTATTGAGAAAACTTGACAGCCAGGATAATGTTAGTAGATTTATGACAGAAGTAGCTGGATTTTACAAACGGTGCATTTCTTACATAGAATTGTGGAAAAATAGTTTCGGTAGCGCCGAAATTTTTACATGGATCGGACTACATCATGTAATAAAATGGGAAGAAATAGAGAGATCTGCAGAAGCTATAAACGAAATACATAAATCAGATGATCGACAGCAAATTAATACTGATAATCTTTTTGATGAGCTGTCGCTCGCAAAAACTTTTTTTGCATCAAAAAATGAAGAATGGGGTTTAACGACGACCCAAACTGATTACGTGGATAAATGGGTCCAATTATTTAAACATTTTCATGAGCAACACATTGATGCACCTAATCTGATAAAAATCATACAATATGTTTTGTGCCTACCCGGGACTTCAGCACCTTTGGAGCGTGTTTTCTCGATTATGAACCACATTTGGTCGGATGACCGCGGCCGCATGCTGGAGTCTACTGTACTGCAAATTAAATTTTGGCGTTACATGCAGTGACTTTTACGAAAAAAAGAAAAAAAATGAAAGAATATTAATAGCAATTCACTCCAGCGAAAAGTATAATTGGCAAAATAACTAATTTCTTAACTTTAAATAAACAACTTTCGACATTCGATTTTTATTTTCCTAGCTGTCCGTCCCGGAAACAAATTTTTAAATCCATTTTTACTAATTGAATTTCCAGTATTTTATGAATATTCTTGAATAAAAAGTGGAAGCATAAATTTACATTCAATATTCCAGAAAAACAGTAATGTCATTTCAATATATTTACGTAGTTTTATTGGAAAATATCAACCCGAGTATCGAAATGGTTTGTAAGCTGTCGAATTCAACTATTTCTCGGAGAAGTGATGGGCTCACTCAACTAGACATTAAAATTGAATGGATGTTAATTTATTGGAAGATTATGGGTATTATCAAGTTTTTTGTTTTTGTTTTGTAGAACGCCATTTTAATTATATTTTTATAATAAATATTATCATTATTGTTAATAACAAATATAATCAAATTCAATATTATAAATTTTTTTTAATAATAAAGTAAAGTTAATAAGAAGTTTTTTATGCTTAGCACAAAGGATAACAAATAACGAGTTTGAATCTTGTCGGCGGCATAATTTAATAAGGCGGAAGATTTTTTTCAGTTTGTATGGATTTTCAGGCTAATAATTATTGCTTATAATATATATATATATATTATTCATAATCTCAGGGAAATCAATATTGCAAATTTAAACTTACTAGATGATAATGTAATAGAATTAGCTAACTTGCTTCAAAATAATATTAATAGATATATAGATATAGAGCCCACAGTTAGACCAAAATTACCAAAATTGCATACGTCAAAGAAATTATCTAAATTAATTTCTGAATTAAATAATTTAATTTTACCAAAAATAATATTTGACGATATTAGTTTTTTAGATCTTCATACAATAGTGTACGCTAGTGCTATCACTATATGTAATAAGTTGGGAGTTAAATTAACGTCCTCTGATGATAGATCATATAGTTATAGTAAACCAGAATGGCAGATTAGATTAGAAAATGATGTAGTATTTTTAAGAAGTAGTATAGCTAGAGTAATTGAATATAAAAATGGAAATAGAAGTAGGAATATTTTGAGATATGTAGATGAAATTGGGAGAAAATTTGGTTATAGCATTGGTAGTAATAATAATGAAAATATAATCAATGATTTATTAGATTTATTAAAACAAAAATTAGGTGTAAAAGCTAGTAGATTAAAAAGATATAATTATACGTATAATAAAAAAAATAATAATAGATTATTTCAGAAAAATGAGAAAATATTTTATTCCAAACTTGACGATAAACAGAATATTATTTCAAATAATAATATTCCGTTGCCATCTGAATCAGATATGCGCGATTTTTGGACAAATATTTGGAGTAAAGATATAAAACATAATGAGGCAGGTAATTGGATAGAAAATGAAGAACTCAATTGTTCAGACATTGAACAAATGAGTTTTTCTGATATATCGGTTGAATTGTTAGCCAAAATTATAAAAAAACTCATAATTGGAAAGCCACGGGTTGCGATTGGATACATAATTTTTGGTACAAACGTCTAACTACTTTACATCCTCTTTTTGCAAAAAATCTTTCAAAACTTATCAGACAACCTCAAAATTTTCCTAATTTTCTAACTAAGGGCATTACTTATATGTTGCCTAAAAGCGAACATATTAATAATCCCTCTCAATATAGACCCATTACATGTCTACCGACAATATACAAAATTTTAACCTCTTGCTTGACAGATTTAATATATACTCATTTGGATGAAAAAAATATTTTATCTGAACAACAAAAAGGTTGTCGCAGAAAACATATGGGATGTAAAGAACAATTAGTTATTGATTCTGTAATTTTAAAACAAATTCAAAATCAAAAGCGTAATTTACATACTTGTTATATAGATTATCAAAAAAGCTTTTGATAGTGTCCCGCACTCGTGGCTAATCAAAATATTAAAAATATATAAAGTTAACCCAATTATAATTAGCTTTTTGAAAAATATTATGTCCTTTTGGAATACAGATTTGCTAGTTAATTTAAAAGGTAAGAAAATAGTAGTACCGGGCATTTCAATAAAAAGAGGGATTTTTCAAGGAGACTCATTAAGTCCTCTTTGGTTTTGCTTAGCATTGAATCCCCTTTCTAAAATGTTAATTAAAAGCAAGTTTGGAATAAAAATTAAGGGTAATACAAGAGAGAGTAGTATAGTTTCACATCTATTATATATGGATGATATAAAATTATTTTCAAATTCTGAATCGAATTTAGAGAAAATGATTAAGGTAGTTAAAATTTTTTCAGATGATATTAAAATGACTTTTGGTTTAGATAAATGTAAAACGATCCATATAGAGAAAGGCAAAATTGTAGATGGAGACGAGGGTATATTTAGAAATTTCAAAATTAAAAGTATGAAAGGGGATGAGGTTTATAAATATTTAGGATACCCGCAATCGAATAGATTAGATCACACTAGTATTAAAAATGATATTAGGATTAAATTTCAAACTAGGATCAGAAAAATTTAAAAATGCAATCTATCTGCTAAAAGTTTAGTAAAAGCAATAAATACTTGGGCAATACCTCTACTAACGTACTCATTTGGCATAATTAAATGGTCCAATACAGATTTAGATAGTTTAGAACGATTAATTAGAACTACTTTAACAAAGTTTAATTGCCATCATCCAAATTCAGCTATAGAACGAATTAATTTACCTAGAAATTTAGGAGGTAGGGGTGTAGTCAAAATAACATCTTTGAAACACAATCAGGTAGAAATGCTTAGAAATTTTTTCTATAAGAAAGCTAATAGCTCAGAAATGCACAAAATAATTTGCAAGGCAGATAGAAATATTACACCTTTAAATTTATATGACGAGAATGCCAACATTCTTATAAATACTAACCAGGAATTATTAGATTCCTGGTCAAATAAAATTATTCACGCAACACACTTCAATTATCTCAACCAAACGTATGTTGACAAACTTTCGTCAAACAAATGGTTGAGTATTGGAGAGTTGAGCGCAGAAATAGAAGGATTTATGCTTGCCATTCAAGATAGAGTCATTAATACTAAAAATTATAGAAAGCATATAATCAAAGATATAAATCAAATTGATGATTTATGTAGAAAATGTTTGGCTTTTCCGTAAACTATAGAACAGATTATATCGGGATGTTCTATATTAGCGCCTTCCGAATATACATTTAGGCACAATCAGGTTTTAAAAATAATCCACCAAAGTTTGGTAATTAAACATAACTTGATCGATTGCCGTAATGTAGTACCATATTATGAATATGAACCAAATTCATTTATAGAAAATGAATTTTATAAAATATATTATGATAAAACTATTCTAACAGATAGAACAATTAGTCATAATAGACCTGATATAGTTTTACATGACAAAATTTAAAAAATAACTTATATCATTGATGTAGCTATTCCAAATTCCTGTAATATTCAAAAAACTGTTTCTGAAAAAATTAGAAAATACACAGATTTAGGAAATGAGATTAAAAGAATTTGGCATTCTCGGACTATAAAAATATTACCATTTGTTATTTCGGCCACTGGCATAATACCTAGGAATCTGATTCAAAATTTAAACATATTAGATTTGTCAAAGAATTTGTATATAAAAATGCAAAAATCAGTAATTTTAAATACATGTAGGATTACAAAAGATTTTTTAAATATTTATATTGAGGGATCAGTAGGATTTATAGGTTCAATTAGAAATGCCACAGAGCCGAACCCTCTGATATGAAAATATCTGGAGTCGGTGAATTATATTCCCATTTGGTCTCTAGTAGGTTGACATGTTGTTCTTGTATTGTTTTGTATTTATAATACTTATATAGTGCAATTGCATAGCGTGGATTCACTAGATGATCATTTGGGGAAGTGTATGGAAAGGGTTTAGTTTTTCCTGTTTTTTTTTTTTTTTTTTTTGGGGGAAAATTTAACCCGAACATTTATATCTGGTGCGTTAAAAAAAAAAAAAAATATATATTTTTTTTTTTTTTTTTTTAAATGTTTTATGGTAATAATATTTAATATCCGAAAGAATTGGATAAATGAATAGATAGGTTTCTAGATGTAAAGATATTTTGGCTACCAAAATTCAGCGATGAATAATAAATAAAACTCGTTATTGTTACAATTACTTTAGGAAAATTTGGAATTGTGCAACGGAAGAGGAGCCATCGACCGAGTTGCTGGAGTTTTTGGAGGCGGATCTTAGCTGCAGCGAGGAAGAAGAGAACGAAACCAATGAGGGTGAAATCATTAACCCGGTTGATGTTTTCCAAGAGGTATTTTTAAAATTAATTTATTTAACACTGCTCTTGAAATAATACGGTGAATAATGTACAATAATAATATAATTTCTTTAGTTGCGGTCGGAAACATTTATTACAAGTTCGATGGAGGTGGGAATGATGGAGATCATTTTCGCGGACGACGGTATAAGTTCTAGTTAAAATTATTGTACTAATAAATACGTTTTGTACTTGCATTCTAATAGTTTGTTATATTTTCAGAATTGATGACAGACATCAGTGGCGGCGATGCTGGCCAAGCGGGCAGCCATGCAGAACGTAAAATCATTATTGCATTATCATAATTGCATTCTAATACTTAGTTATATTTTCAGAATTGCTGACGTCAGTAGCGGTATTGCTGGCCAGGCGGGTGGCAGCCACGCAGAAGGTACATTAATACATATTTTTATATCTATTGTTTTTATTTTGCATTAAATAATTACAAAATATGATAAAGTAACAATTTTTATATCTTCAACCATTATTTTTAGAGTTCGAGTTCGTTGTTCCGCTGGAGGTGTCACGGGGGGGGGGGGGGGTCAACGCGGCCGCGGAAACAGACGCGCCCGCAAACGGCCCTTGGAGCCGAACGAGGGGACGTCCTATTGGAGCGGGAGATACCTGGGTATCCGGGAATTTACCTACTGAGGTTTATGCGATGAAAGACCAGGTATCCAGCTCTCGGCTTTATCTCAGGCACAAATCACCCGTATGGCTCACGGTGGGTGCATTCGCCAAGCGCGAGATGCACCGTTGCCAGCGCGTTCTGATTATCGGTCAACAGATGAGGCAGATGGTGATGAAGTGGATAACCCCCATGATTACATGGAGGAACACTAACAGGCATGCTTTTCAACTCATTGAGTGATGAAAACTAATGTATTTAGAGAATTACTGTCTTATAAGCGGTACTGCGAGTTGGCCAAGTGTTTGCACTACGGCAGCGATGGTGGTACGTACACTAGTCCTGAAGACAAAGAAACTTTCGAGCATATTACCTATAATAAATCACTTGAATACCAAATTTCAAGAACTTTATGTTTCAGGCCAAAACATTTCAATTGATGAGTCCTTAACATTATGGAAAGGTTGATTGGGGGTATGAAACGATTTTTATCGGTGTAAATTATATCAAAGATAAAATGTTTTCCAAGTGAAGTTACACCAGAAATGGCAAGGAAGCGTGCGAAAAAGTTGTTAACAATAACATTTGTCAGTTTGGTGAAATGCCCATAAATATGTTTGTAGTGCCCGTGTAAGTGTAATATTGTGATAAAGGAGGAGACTGAAATATTTATCTTAAGATGATTTTTTATTATTAGGTACTAACCTATTTTATTTACAACATCATTTTTTTTCAGATATTCGGCAAAAAAATTACCAAATTCCCCATCATGCAATCACAATAATAAAACATTTAAATGTTTATTAATCAAAATGTCGGACCTAAAAAACTTTCATGATATTTTTACAAAAAATGATAAAAAAAAACTATCAAGACACCTTGGTTGCAAAATATTGCAAGCCTCATACCATTGTAAGCGCTCAGATAATGAAAAATATCTTTCAAAAACAGTTTCAAACAAACAAAAAAATTCCGGCTTAAGAATAAGTGTGTAATTCCAGTGTGCCAAAATACATTTTTAAGGGCGTTGAACATTACAAGATATCGAGTTCAGTACATGATGAAAAATGTTTTTGAAAAGGGCCATTTGCCAAACAAAACACGTGGTGGTGATCACAGAAGCCACAAATACAAAGCAAATGCAGAACTTGTTATACATTTCAAAAAAATTTCCGTGTGAAGAAGCACATTACTGCCGCAACGCATCAAGTGTAAGAAAATATTTATCATCGGATTTGATAATTAAAAACATGTTTCGTGTGTGTAAAGAAGAAGCGGAAACAATAAATTTGAGCATAAAGCACACATTTTTAAGAGAAATATTCAATTCAAAATTTAACCTCGGGTTTGGTACACCGCGTACAGAGTACAGATGTTTGCTCATTTTGCCTTGGGTGTAATTTTTTTTTTTTTTAGATGACCTCCACACAGGAGGCCCTGGGGAAAATAATTTCCCTCAGGGCCTATGTCATCTTTGGGGATGCTGTGTGGAGGGTTTTTTTAGGGAAAGGAAGAAGAGGAGAGTTCTGGGAAGGAAAAGGGTTTAAGCGGTGGGTAGGAATCTGGGGTTCAGTGTCTTGGTCATCCGCCTCCAAGACCTAGAAAAACCTCACCCCATGAACCCGGGCACCCCTGCTAAATCACCAAACATAGCGAACCACTTAAGGTGACCTATGGCAGAGGTGTTGGTTATCCAATAAAGGTTTCCGGGGCGGCGGTACCCATTCTCGCCTCCCAAATTGTAATGAACAGTTAAACCAATATAGCGGTGATATTCGAAAAAAAAAAACTTAAATAATGTTGAAGAAAAGATATCACTCAGTTAAATACAAGGCATTTTTTAGATGTTTAAAGGTACAAAAGGATGATTTATTTACCATATCCTTTGACTATGAAAAAAATCTTATTTTGCCAAAAGTCCCAGATCAACAGGCATACTACAGTCGCCAGCTATATTATTTTAATCTTAGAGGAAAAGAAAGCTGAGAGCAAAAAGCGAGCTGAGAGTAGTGGTAGCATTCAATAGAAGCAGACTTCAGGAACATTAAATGCGATCTCTCCATCTGTTCATTATTTAGTTCTTTTAGATGGCGAGTGTACCATTGACCATTGACCACTGGCGGGCGGTTCATTTAGCAGCTGAGAGCAAAAAGCGAGCTGAGAGTAGTGGTATTCAATAGAAGCAGACTTCAGGAACATTAATGCGATCTCTCCATCTGTTCATTATTTAGTTCCTTTAGATAGCGAGTGTACCATTGACCATTGACCACTGCCGGGCGGTTCATTTAGCAGATGAGAGCAAAAAGCGAGCTGAGAGTAGTGGTAGCATTCAATAGAAGCAGACTTTAGGAACATTAAATGCGATCTCTCCATCTGTTCATTATTTAGTTCTTTTAGATGGCGAGTGTACCATTGACCATTGACCACTGGCGGGCGGTTCATTTAGCAGCTGAGAGCAAAAAGCGAGCTGAGAGTACTGGTATTCAATAAAAGCAGACTTCAGGAACATTAATGCGATCTCTCCATCTGTTCATTATTTAGTTCCTTTAGATGGCGAGTTTACCATTGACCATTGACCACTGCCGGGCGGTTCATTTAGCAGATGAGAGCAAAAAGCGAGCTGAGAGTAGTGGTAGCATTCAATAGAAGCAGACTTCAGGAACATTAAATGCGATCTCTCCATCTGTTCATTATTTAGTTCTTTTAGATGGCGAGTGTACCATTGACCATTGACCACTGGCGGGCGGTTCATTTAGCAGCTGAGAGCAAAAAGCGAGCTGAGAGTAGTGGTAGCATTCAATAGAAGCAGACTTCAGGAACATTAATGCGATCTCTCCATCTGTTCATTATTTAGTTCTTTTAGATGGCGAGTGTACCATTGACCACTGCCGGGCGGTTCATTTAGCAGCTGAGAGCAGTCCAATGAGACACAGCACACAGCAGCTGTCATAATGGAAAAGTGTTTCTGAATCCACAGTCGGAGTATCCAGCCCAGTTCAAACATCTTTTGTTAGGTGACAATGGGAACGCCAAGAATTTCAGGTCTTTTATTAGACAGTACAACAATGTGAATGCTTTTGAGTCCTATGGTAGTAAAGTAGTCAACATTTCAGGAGAAATATGTCATCTCACCTCCACTATGATAGAAGTTGGGGACAACGAGGTGCCGTGTTATATACAGCTGCCCCGACGCTGGGGGCCAGCATGGTGTTTTTTGAATACAAGGTACCGCACAAAAGATTTCCCACTTCCCTAGATATCTTCATGGAACTTGACGATCTGCATGATTTTTGGAGACGATCTTTAGTTGGCGTCCAAGACTCCTCGATCTGCAATGAGGAGGGCGGCCGGCGCTTCTACTCCCTAATCAGTTCCCACGCCTTAGATTACATGGGGCTCGATGTTGCCGCCATGCAGCTGTCTCGCTTGGTATTCCCAACCATGGTGCTGAGCAGATCGGGAGTCCTAAAGATGCTCGATCTCGAGGCGGCCAAGATGGCCTTGGAGTATCACGCGGATGCAGCTGTCAATCTGCGCATGAATCATCCGGCCAATGTAAATTGTTTTCAGGAAATCATGTTAGTTGTAGATACGATAATCCGTCAAATAAGTCCTTACGCAGGTAGTAGTTACCAGAATCTTCGAACCGCAGTTGAGGAAGAGGCGCGTTGCAGAGAAAGCGGTGGTCCACAGCGTATCGTTAGTTTGTTGTTTTCGAGTTCTTCATCAGACGATTAGAGGCGATACAATTTTCCGACATGTACAAATGATGTCGGAATGGTCTTCGTTGCAGATCACCAAGGTGGTTTCCTTCAGGAGAGTGTGGCTGGTCTGAGGACCTCCGGCATCACTCAGATTTTGCAACTCGAGTTCGAAATAATGACACTTGGCTTCAATTATATTTGCATAAAATTGCTGTTAGGCGTGCAATCTTCAATCCCATTCATTCTTCGGGAAAGCTGTCTCAGCAATACATTGTCAATTCATATCTTCTTTGTGAGTCCCACAGGCTTACATAATTGAGGTTACATCAAAAGGAGTTGCGAGTTGAGTGTTTTCAAGGATTTTTAGATCATTTGAAAAATAGGAATGTAGACCGTGACATCCGTGCAGGAAATATCGTCTCCATCCTTCTTGCGAACTCCATCCATGGCAAAGTGCCTCTGATCGGCAAGATTTAGTTGCACGAATGTTCCAGCTGAAGGTTGATGGATAAAAAAGGAGGTGTTCGGTAAGGTTTTAGCTTATATTTACGTAATTGAGGAACAAAGAGAGATCTGCCGCATCTTCACGGTGTGTTCACTCTTGGTGATTCAAACAAGATATATTCCTCCAGATAAAGACAATGTCAGCTACGCAGAATTACATGACAGAGAGAGGGACCAGGGTTTGTAGTGCAGTTATAATATTCATGGCCCGAGTGGTACCGCCAATCCTGAAGCAATTTGTATGGTTGATGGAAAGTGTTCTAAGATGTTTCCAAAAGCATTTCAAGATGAAACCGAAGCGGATGTGAACGGCTATCCGGTGTACGAATGACGTGACAATAGTTTAGAAGATCACATATGTAGAGGGTTTATAAATAAACTGGTTTAATAAATTTATCAATTTTGATACAATCCATTTTGATATAATTCCGTACAATCTATGGAAATGCAATCAAGTACCGGCTATCATTTATTTAATTTATGGTTAAACCGCGTTATGACAACATTGGTCACGTGACCAATGTAGTTCCTCCGACGTCCGTCGGAGAGCAGCACTATTCGCTATTCCAGCTACTGAACTCGGCCTGAGAACATCGTGTTAACTTAATCTCATTTCCATACTTCTCCCGCGGTCACAAAATTCTGTAAATACTTTTAACAAGACGGAATAAATTATTAAACGTAGAGAATTCTTTTCACTCATACAAAATACACGCAATCCTCTTCCTTGGAGACCATGTAAGTATCCTGGCGACAGCAAGCAAAGAATCTCTACATCTGGTGACCACGACAAGAAAAAATGATTGACGCAACTAGTGACCGCGTGTTTAACTTTCAACGTTTAAACCATTTTTTTAAATTCCTTTACACGTGTTCTTGGACCGCAGTTCAGTGGCTGGATTCCTGGGATTTATCTGGTGAGTACCGTTTTAATTTTGGTATTTTAAAATCATCGTTTCAAATTCAAATTATTGTTGCCTTATTTACAGCTATTCAATATATCCCAGTATTTTTAAAAAAATGTATACCTCATGTTTTTGGTTCTCAACGCTCATCGAATAACATCACAAATTTATTAAAATGTGTAATGAATGAAGCTCGTGTAAATAGCCATTTTGTTTTAAGCAAATTCAACTTGAGTTACAAACTGATGAATGTCTCTGTGGAAAAGCTTGAATTTCCTCCAATCTTATGTTTTAGCATTCACAACTTTTGCGAATTTGATTTACGAACATGTTCTGTAAAACGTCCAGATTCATCATAGGCGATGTTCTATTCAATCACACGTATAAATCTGCAATGCAAAATGACCCTATTTGTGACTATTTGCCTATGTATTATTCGTATCTCGGATTAAGTGCGTGTTACCCTCTATTCTAGGCATCGAACATCTTCAGCAACGCGTGATGCTACCAAGGGAGCTTCTTCAGCCGAGTCACACTTCCTGCAGCCCCGTCAACAGCTGGACACAGCCTCCATTGCCAGCATCAGCGGCGGACACCCTCGGAACGCCAAAGGAGCATCACACCTCCGAGCCCCTGTTCCAGCAGCCCGGTCGACTGATCGACGCAGCCTCCACCACGAGCATCAGCTGCGGACCCTCTCGGAAAACACACATCTTCATCATCTCAACAACGTTCAACCACGTAAATTTTTAACACAGTTTATACGATATTTCTGGAAATAATTTTTGCATACCCACCACAAAATTTAGCAAAATAATATGTTACAATTTTTAACACATGTCTGATAATAAGATTCTCTACATCTGAAATATTTCTACATATCAATTATTAATAATTAATCCGAATTATTCTCGCATGATTGAAGATTCCTACTTAAATGGTTACAGTCGATTTTTGTAAAGGTTTGCGTCTTGAATAATTTTCTAGTAACTTCAGTACATGTCACATAGATGTCAACAGCTCTAATTTTCTCCTAAAATTATTACGGATTTTTAATACATAATTCGAAATATTTCAAAAAAATCACTATCTTTGCGTGCTTATTTCCGTATAAATGTTGAAATGACCTCGGATGAAGAATCTCCAGCGACCACACCGACGCATCAACTCAAGATTTTGTTTCAACAATCAATTAATCCGGAACCAAAACCAACCAACATGGAATCAACTGGCGAACCTAGCTCTGCGACAGCAGTAAATCACGTGTCCGTGAGACTACCAAATCTGTGGAGAGATCAAATTTCGCTTTGGTTTATTCAGGCTGAGGCTCAATTCGCGAATTCGCGCATTAAAGAGGATTTCACGAAGTACAATATAATTATAGCAGCTTTGGATTCACAAACCTTACAATGTGTGAGCGACATCGTGACACATCCACCGATCAATGACAAATACGCCAATTTGAAAGCAGCCCTTATTGACCGACTCCAAGACTCCGCTGAAAAACGCCTCACACGCCTACTAACAGGAATCCAACTGGAGGATAGGAAGCCAACCGGTCTATTGAGACATATGCTAGAGCTAGCAGGACCTACCTTAGCGGATAACGCAATTGTGCGGACATTGTGGCTACAACGATTACCTCAACATGTGCAAGCAATACTGTCGGCACTTCCCGATAGCGACATTAACCAACTTGCCACAGCTGCAGACAAAATACTAGATGTCTATCAATCAACCGATTGCAGTGCCATGGAAGATCGCAACAAACCCAGTTCATCTCGTCAGGAACCAGCTGAACATTCCTTATTACTACAACTGCAGAAACAAATAGCAGCACTTTCGCGTGAAGTAGCCCAGCTACGGTTAGCCAAAACTGAGCCCACATCAACTTATAGAGGTCGGAGAAACCAGAGCCCCCGCCGAAAACCTGGCCGCTCAAGTTCCGGGTCACGCAATTCATCTCCCAATAGGAATCAGGATGGAAAATGTTACTACCATGCAAGATTTGGAGAAAACGCTCATAAATGCTCCAAACCATGTTCTTATGTAAAGAAGAAGTCGGGAAACGACAGCGGGAACTCCCAGTAGAGACATGTGAGATCCCTAATACCTCTTGTCGTCTCTTCATCTATGACCTGCGAACAAGACATAAATACCTAGTAGACACCGGCGCGGACATCTCAGTCATCCCTAGGAACATGACCTTTGAGAAAGGCAACTTGACCTCCGACAACTGCCCTTCCACATTATATGGGGCGAATGGGAAGCCAATAAGAACGTACGGCACGAGAACAGTCGAACTCTACTTCGGCCTACGCCGCACAATGAAGTGGCGCTTTATCGTAGCCGATGTGTCCAAACCCATCATTGGCGCAGACTTTCTTCACCACTACAACTTGACAGTCAACTTGAGACGAGCCAAACTTGAAGACCAGTCTACTGGATTGAAAATTAGAGGATCTACCTACAGAGGACCAGCATCAGGCATCGCCACAATTTCCTCTGCTCAAAAGTATCTTGACATTTTGAAGAAATACCCCTCGTTGAGAAGGCCTACCATGCAGACACCGAATGCATTCAAACATTTTGTGACTCTTCGCATCAAAACCAAAGGCCCCCCAGTATCTGAACAGGCACAACAAACATAATCCACGACACGCAGTATGAATCATGTCGCCGTTTTCACCCACAGGAACATCACGCTACGACAACTAGTCTAGCTAACCCTGCCTCTGTTCAACTAGAACAAGCAGCCAAACTGGTTTCGCGGCAGCAACTAGCCCCGCACACAAACTTCACCATTGCTAACCGCAACTCGCGGCAATGCTGAACTCTGCCTCTGTTCAACTAGAACAAGCAGCCAAACTGGTTCCGCGGCAGTAACTAGCCCCGCACACAAACTTCACCATTGCTAACCGCACCACGCGGCAATGCTGAATACATCATAATTCTCTGCTTCTGTTCAACCAGAACAGACAGAGAGCCTTGCCTCCGTTCAACCAGAACAGGCAGCCAAACCAGTTCCGCGGCAGCAACTAGTCCCGCAAACTAATTCCACCATTGCTAACCGCACCAAGCGGCAATGCTGGATACAGCATAATTTTTTGGTTCTGCACGTAACAACATATTGTCATTTGGAGACACCAGAAAAAAACAAATCCTGCACCTACGACTTGACTACTTCCTGAGCAATCAACATCACACAACTCCTGCAAACATGTCCAAAACCATTGCCTGTAACACCGATAACCAAAATCTCAACGCGTCTACATAGACCGACTCAAGCCCGCTTTCGTTCCGGTTGAAGAAAATGTCACTACACACCCATCAGTTCCCGTACACCGATAACCAAGACCACATCCACAACTGGTCACAAGAACACAACTCGTTCAGGTCGGCATGTACATTCCCCAAAGAGACTTGGGACGGAATAAAGCACAAAAAGATATTTTCATTTGACATTTTTCTCATTCATAACTCATGATAGAAATTAAATTATAAATATCGCCTAGCTTTGAATTGCAAACCATTTTTATAAAGTTTACTTTTCTTTAAAATACTGCGAATAACACAATATTTAAATGCACAGATTTTTTTTTACGGAAATCTTACCTATAATATTGTAAATTGTCAATCAACATAATCTAAAACTTAGATCATTATTGTGTATTCACAAGTGTGAAACGCCTTCAACACGATGAAACAAGTCATCATTTAACTGCATAACTCATGCATTTTAAATCTTACCTATAATATTGTAAATTGTCAATCAACATAATCTAAAACTTAGATCATTATTGTGTATTCACAAGTGTGAAACGCCTTCAATACGATGAAACAATTCATCATTCAACTGCATACTTTGTGCACTTCAAAGGTACTACAAACACCGTGTTTTTACAATTCTTAAAAAATGTTATTATTAAAAACGTTATAATAAAAAATGTAAAATTCACATCATACAAACGCATTCATGCGTTACTACAAGCATTACAGCACTATGGTAATCAACTTTCCAAACAGTCAATTAAAATCATCATATTATATAATATTATGTACCAAGGTACACATTATCTACTCTACAAACTATGTACACAGTAGGTAACTCTTTACCACATGATAAACATTGTTATTCATGCATTTTGTCTTTTAACCACGCTTCTCTGGATGTACACGGCACTCTTATACATCTAGTGAATCATGTGGTTGAAATCATTTATTTTAAATATACTTTTCTGCTTTTATACACTTACAAGTTAAAGCCACTTTGTCTTACGTACGTAAAAGAACATGGTTATTCGACTCACATCAACAAAAAAACACACTTTTACGTACTGAAGACAATGTGCAGCCTCTTTGACTTAAAAATCATCATTTTTTGCTACAGAATAGCATAAACCCTTATTATTTATAATTTTATGATGAACGCCTAACTAGGGCTCCAAACATATAATACTGTTAGGAAGAAAACTCTACCATATCTACTTATGTTTCAATTTAAATATTTCTTACACTAGATATAGCTTATTGTTAAACATACCTGCTACTATAGTTTTCTTTTTCAATATAACTTATAAAAAATACAGCATTTCTGCTATTTACAACCTACCTTCGAAATGTTTCTCAAGTAAATTACAACTTTTGACCATACATTTGCGAATATATTTTTAAACATGTATAATGTTATTTTAAGGTTACTTTAAGTCATAGTCTTAAATATCATCTTGTATACAATCAATGTACAATGATTTTACAACCAGCGCTTCTAATTGCGCACGACTGGTAAAACAATTCTACTAGCTCTGAACATAGTTCATTGAGGCAACAACATTCAATGTTCATGCATTAATCGAAAAACAATCAACTGGAATCATTTCTCAAATTCCATGTACCACTACAATCAGCTGGAATCATATCTCAAATTCCAAGTACCACGCTATATTATATACATCAATGCTCCGAACACCTAGTTCGTCGATGCGTTTACCACGGTAAATAAAGTAAAGAGCTCATAGAGCTTGACAAGTTTTAAAAAAACATTATTTAAAACTAACTTGTAAATACTCACATCAGAATTAACTGATTTCAACACCAAATAAAATGGTTATAGTATACAATAGTGTAGTAATTCTCAACATCACGTGTCATGGTTACACATTAATCTTATGATTTCATGTATTAGAATTAAGATTTTCAGCTTAAAAAATTTCTTTTTGGTTAAACCTTTAATACCTTCCAATGTGTTCTTGAAAGTATAACAACAGTCTACTTCATTAACTGATCATTCTACTCTGCTCGAGTAACGTAATCCTTATAATTTTTCGAACACATTGGAGGCTATTCTTGTTTGGACTGAAGGTGCCTCAGTCAGAATAAGATTAGTACCAGTAATATAATCTACTTTAACGATTTTCCATTGTTCACATTATCGTTAGCACTGGAGGGGAGGCTATGGAAATGCAATCAAGTACCGGCTATCATTTATTTAATTTATGGTTAAACCGCGTTATGACAACATTGGTCACGTGACCAATGTAGTTCCTCCGACGTCCGTCGGAGAGCAGCACTATTCGCTATTCCAGCTACTGAACTCGGCCTGAGAACATCGTGTTAACTTAATCTCATTTCCATACTTCTCCCGCGGTCACAAAATTCTGTAAATACTTTTAACAAGACGGAATAAATTATTAAACGTAGAGAATTCTTTTCACTCATACAAAATACACGCAATCCTCTTCCTTGGAGACCATGTAAGTATCCTGGCGACAGCAAGCAAAGAATCTCTACAAATCCATATTTGGCTAGGAAATTCAATGTACATATTAATGCAGAAATTTGTTCATCCGTCATCGCTATTGAATGCATCCAGAAGTATCTCACCTAGGGTCTCGAATGTGCTCGCATGAAAATAAGACTTCTTCAAGAAGCAGCTGACAGCACCAGCCACAGCACAATTGTCCATGATGAAATTATTCAGTTTCTAGACTGACGGTTCTCAGCGCTCCAGAAGCTGCTTGGCGTATTCTTGAAAATCCTATTCATGGTCAGTCGCACACGACAGTTTAACTCAGTTTACATTTAGCAGGCGGAGAATAGGTGTATTTCAGAAAAGATAATAAGGAAGAAGCAATTAGCATTATCCCACATCACTACATTAACAGATTGGTTCAATTTAAATCGATTAGATGATTCTGCTTCTGAACGAAGGTTCTTCTTGCACTGCACAAGGTCTACTGGAACCCGATCGAACGATAAATACAGATACAGGATGTGCAGATGTTGTGAATGAAGAAAACCTGGGAGCGGAGATGCAATCATCGTTGAACATCCAACAACAAGAAGTGTTTGATTCGATCCTTCAAGTTCTCGGATGGGTCGGACAAAGATTCTCTTAAGGCTTTTTTGTAATGAATGACAGGCGCTATTGTTATGCTATTGAGAAAATACGTCTTATTACCAATGGTCTTTGCAACGGAACTCGAATGATAGTCGGGAATTTTTCAGATTATGTCTTGCAAGTTGAAATAATCACAGGAGTTAACCACCCCAGCTGACCCCCAACTTCAAGAAGAAAATGCAGGACGCCCCCTGCACCCCGCCCTTCACCTTGCCATTAATATGCTAGACTAAAATGCATCCGGGAAATGACCCTATCAACCTAGAAACACAATCTGGTAATTAACATACAAGACCAATTTAGAACCGACATGTGCATCCGGCCAACGATCCCTTCGACCCGGGAAGCAGCACCCACCACGATGGACGATGGACTTTTCACACGGCCCCACACGAGGACCATGTGCCACAAAGGACTACACCGCCCCAAGCTAATCAACTTGATTGAATTCAAGCACTTCGCTTGTCGTATTACTTTTGAAACTGTACTTTACTTGTTGTATTTTTGTAATAATTATATAAAGGATAAAAATATCTAAAGCATATTTTCTCTTTTAATCTAAAGGGGAAAATAAAAGTTAACTGGCGCCAAGTACGTGGGTATATATTGGAGGAAGCTCTTAAACTTGGCCACAGCCAGGACTCCCCCAGGTGTTTTTAAACATCTCAAAATTTGTTAGCTGGAAAATACGGAGAAGATCCCAGCAACAACATATATGTAAGTACATTTTTCAATTGTTCGTCTAGCGTCTAGCCCATCCGTACGATAGATCCTTTTCCCTATTGTGAGAGAGGTTTTAGGGTGGCACACCTGTTTCCGGCCATACAAGAGCGAGACAGGTGATCCCGCATATAAAAGGAGATGCAGGCCTCTCCTCACTCTCTTTTTCCAACCGCCAACACGTTAGTTAGGACGTATTTATAGCCATTACTCATAATAAATATCCATATCGCCAATACGCGCATTATTTATAAATAACCTCGCCTACACTCGAGTCTGTATTTAACAGTGGCGCAGCCTACGGTACACGATTCTGCACAATACGGCAGAAATATCGCGAAAAGAATCGACGCGCAAAAAAATTTGGCACAAAAATTTGGCAAAAATACGCGGTAACATTATTATTTCGGGTCGGTAAGAAAGGCCGGACCGAAATTATTCCAACACTTCACTGCAAGGAGTGAAGTGCAAGAAGACACTGGAGCCAGCCAGCTTTTCGGAAGGGGGAAGCACGGGAGGTCCAGCGTCAATCGACATCTCTGAGGGTCAAGGATCGGAGATCCAGGTCGCAGGAGTGATCTGGGGTAGCCATCGGTGTTACTGTGTGACGGGTCTGGAAGGAGCCATCAATTCACAGGGTCAAGGAGCAGTTTCCGGAGCAGGGTCCAGGGAGCAGACGGCAGAAGAAGAAGCCTCATTGGGAAGTTTTTGTTTTTTCTGTTTTCTTTCTCTCTATTTGGGTACCTTCTGGGCATTGGGAACATGGAGTCTCGAGGATTGGAGTCCTTCAGTTTGCGTGACGGGAACTGGGAGAACTTCAAGGTCCGCCTCGGACAATTTCTCCTCGTGAATGATGAAAAGTTTGCATCGGATGATAAAAAAAGGGCTATTTTCCTGAGTGCATTGAAAGATGATTGTTTTTCCTTATTGGTTAATTTGTGCATTCCTAAAAAGGTAACAGATATTAAGTTAGAAGATTTGATATCTAAACTTGATGAGTATTGTTGTTCAACGAAATGTTTTTTTGAAGAGAGATCTAAGTTTTACAGTGCTAAACAAAGAAATGACGAATCAATCCGTGAGTTTGCAGTGCGGTTAAAGTCTCTTTCTACTAATTGCAAATTTGGGAATAGTTTATCAGTAAATTTAAGGGATTTCTTTGTTTTAGGTTGTAAACCAGGAAAGGTAAGGGAAAAATTATTTCTCGAGGGTGAATTATACTCGTTCGAAAAATGTTTACAAGTCGCCGAGTGCATTGACCTCGTAGCTTCAACTCAAGCGCAGTCCCGAGTTGATAATACGGTTTACGCTAATGTACAGCTCAAGGCCGGTCGACTCTCTTTTAATAATTCGCGTGTGAAAGACAGAGACGTGAAGCGTTTCGGGCATAGCAACAGGGCACGGTCACAGTCGCCAGCGAACGCTGTGAAACAAAATTGTACCGTTTGTGGTCACAATAATCACATCGCGACGGAATGTAGATATAAAAATTATTTATGTAAAATTTGCAGTACGAAGGGTCATCTCGCAAAACAGTGCAAGCGTTCCTCAACACGTAAGAGTGTGAATACTTTGTTGTCGGACACAAAGTTGGGTGAAGTTAATAGTGTCGAACCATTTTTTATTGAAGTTTCACTAGACGGGATCAAGAGTAAATTCATGGTAGATTCTGGAGCATCTTGTTGCGTAATTTCCAAGGAGTGTTATTTCAGTAAATTCAGTAGAATCAAGCTAGTGCACGAAGACATTAGTCTACGGGGTTTTGACAATACGCTCGTGAAAGTGGTAGGTACAATTACGCCACAAGTGGAATTTAACGGTCAATGTCACAATTTGAAATTTGTTGTTGTCACAAGTGCTTCGTTATCGATAGTGGGGCGTGATTTTATGAATCTTTTTAACGTCGGGATTAACGGAATCGTAAACAGTATAAAACAGAATACTTTGAAGCAGCGATTAGTAAAAAAATTCCCGGAAGTTTTTACGGATAAACTAGGAAAATTTAATAAGTACGAAGTGAATTTAACTTTAAAAGAGACCGCTATTCCGATATTTCGTAATCACAGAGTTATGCCGTTCGCTTTGAAAGAAAAAGTCGAAAGGGAGTTAGATAGTTTACTGTCAGACGGTATTATAGAACAAGTTCAGTTTAGTGAGTTTGCAAGTCCAATTGTTCCAGTAATTAAGAAAAACGGTAGTATTAGATTATGTGGTGATTATAAATCGACAGTGAATAATCAGCTATTAGTTGACAAATATCCATTACCTAGGATAGAGGAGCTATTAACGAAAGTAAATGGTGGGAAAGTTTTTGCAAAAATCGATCTTAAATCGGCGTATAGTCAATTTGTTTTTAAAAAGGAGTGTAGGCGTTTTACAACAATCAATACCCATTTAGGATTGTTTCAGTATAAGCGGTTAGTGTACGGGTTATCTCCCGCGCCAGCTATATTTGCAAAGGCAATGGCAAATTGTTTGTCAGGATTACAGAACATGACGTTTTATTTGGATGATATTATCGTGATAGGGGAAGACGAAGACGATTTAGAGAAAAACGTATGTGTCGTGTTAGAAAGGTTGAAACATTGTAATCTAACAGTGAATAGTGACAAGTGTGAATTCAATTTAAAAGTTATTGAGTTTTTAGGTTATAAAATAAGTGAACAAGGGATTCAACCGTGTGAACGGAATAAAGAAGCCATTTTAAATGCACCAGCACCTAGTGATTTAAATAATTTAAGAAGTTTATTAGGTATGATTAGTTATTATCGTAATTTTATTCCAAATATGGCAAATATATTGTCACCATTATACGAATTACTTAAAAAAGATGTTAAGTTTCAATGGGGTACGGAACAAGAAAATAGTTTTGCGATAATTAAAAGAATATTAACTTCGGATAGGATTTTAACGCATTTTGACGAAAATATACCTGTGAAACTTGTCACAGATGGTAGTTTTAATGGGGTAGCAGCAACATTACTTCATAGGTTTCAAAATGGCGTAGAAAGACCGATCGGGTTCGCAAGCAGAACTTTAACTAAAGCGGAAAAGAATTATTCTATTCTAGATATTGAAGCAACAGCAATTATTTTTGGAATTAAGAAGTTTTATCAATATTTGTACGGCAGAGAATTTATTTTAGCTGTGGATAATCAGCCGTTAGTGAGAATTTTAGGTGAAAATAAAGAAGTACCTAAGATTGCCGCGTCAAGGTTACAGAGATATGCTATTATGTTAGGTTCGTTTAATTTTAAAATTGAATATGTAAAATCGAAAAATAATTGTTCAGACTTTCTGAGCAGGTGTCCGATTGAAAAGGTTAGCTGTGAAGATGAGATAGAGTCTGATTACATTAATTATTTCGAGAATAATGGGTTTAATTTGTCTTTAGACGTGATAAAAAGCGAAACCGAAAAGGATGATGTGTTAGGTCAAGTAAAAAATTTTCTTATCGAAGGTTGGCCAGCATCAGTAAAAAAGGCACAAAGTGGTAACTTTATTAGAATTTTTTGGGAAAAAAGGTTAGAATTGTCTTTGATAAATGGGTGTGTTTTATATCAACATAGGGTTGTTGTACCTGAGTCTTTAAGACAAGAGGTTTTAAAGATGTTACATAGATCTCATTTAGGGGTTTTTAAGACTAAAGGTATTGCAAAAAGCTTTGTCTGGTGGCCAAAAATTAATCAAGATTTGGAGAAAATAACGGAAAATTGTAGAGATTGTTTAGAAATTAAACCAGAATCACAAAAGAGTTCTTTAGCAGTGTGGCCATATGAACCTGAAGTATGGTTCAGGGTACATATTGATCATGGTAGTTTGTATAACAAAAATTTTTTAGTGGTGGTAGACTCTTCTTCAAAGTGGATTGAGTGTCTGGAAGTAAACAGTCTGTCTTCAAAAGAAAATATCGAAATACTTCATAGATTATTTTCGCAATTTGGTTTTCCTGCAACTTTAGTTAGTGATAATGGTACGTGTTTTTGTTCTGAGGATTTTGAAAATTTTTGTAAGAAAAATGGGATAGAACATATCACTAGTCCAGTCAATCACCCTAGTAGCAACGGGCAAGCTGAAGCTACAGTAAAGACTTGTAAAAATTTCCTTAAAAAAATTTGTAAACATAATGGATTTCCTTCAGATTATAAAGAAAAGTTAGGTAACTTTTTAGCAGACTATAGGAATACAGTTCACGCAACAACAGGATGTGAGCCATCTGTATTATTAATGGGTAGAAAAATTAGAACAGTATTTGACTCTCTGATTCCAAGGAAAATTGAGGATAGAACGGGTAGTTCAGGTTCTACTCGACGAAACAAAGTAATAAAAAAGGTTACTCAGAGCCAAAACAATCAGAAAAGACAATATAAGGGTAGAGTTAAATCAGGTTTTAATATAGGTCAGAAAGTAATGACTAGAGATTTCAGATCTCAGGGTAATAGGTTATGGGTCCCTGGGGTTATTGTGGATAAAAAAGGTAGTAAAATATATTTCATAAAAATTAACAAGTCTAATATGGTGTGGAAAAGACATTTAGACCAGCTAAAGGAATTACATGTTTCATGGCAGGAGGAAGATAACCAGGAATTCGCGTCTGACACGTTGGAATTGTCGACGGACGAATTAGATCTCTCCGGTATGTTACGTAATAGAAGTGTCTCTAATTCTGTTTCTCCATGTTTCAGGTCTAACCCATGGCAAGGAAGGCTTCGGCCCAGGTGACAGCACTTCGCAGTCGAAATGGACAGAAATGGACAGAAGGGATACAGAAAGAACAAAAACAAATGTTTTGTTAATTTTAAATGTAATGTGTTAATTTTAAATGTGAAATATGAAATATAAAATATATTGTATGAAATATGTAGCTATAGGTATCACTTATGTAGCCAGGATTCTCCCGTTTAAGTAGGGGAGGATGTGAGAGAGGTTTTAGGGTGGCACACCTGTTTCCGGCCATACAAGAGCGAGACAGGTGATCCCGCATATAAAAGGAGATGCAGGCCTCTCCTCACTCTCTTTTTCCAACCGCCAACACGTTAGTTAGGACGTATTTATAGCCATTACTCATAATAAATATCCATATCGCCAATACGCGCATTATTTATAAATAACCTCGCCTACACTCGAGTCTGTATTTAACACCTATCTTATCCAAAAGGTTAGAGAAAAAATTAAAGTCTTTAAAAAAAAATTTCAATATGTAAATTTTTCTTTATACTTTTTAAATGTGGCACAGCCAAGCGAAAGATCCGCTCCTCAATATTCAGAATCAATTCTTGAGTATAGCGGCTGTCCTAATGATATTAATTTGTTTATTAAATCGGCTAGGGGGTACATCACACGAAATGGTAACACCCCAAGTAATGTCGAAAGATTAATTTAAATTTAAACCAATACGTAAATATTTTGAATTTAAAATGTTGCTTGCTGAGGCACTTTGAGGAAATTTTAAAAAGCCGTGCTGCGTTAAAGGCTGTGCTATGTAGATATCCCAACTACATAATTAAAGAAAGTCAGTTTGGTGAGTGGTCGTGGAGAATTGGTTTTATTACAAATCTGATGCTAGTAAAAGGAGCTTCAATTTGTGCGTCTCATTTTTCAATACGTAGAAGACATACTACGGTAAACGGCGCAATAGAAAAATATGCCTTGCCAACATTAAGGCGGCGACTGACCTGTAACATTTGATCGTAACGTTACGACAAAACGTTACAGGTCAGTACAGCTAGCCGATCTGCTCGCTTTCAATTACTTATTACTAGTACTTTTATGATGTGACACGTAATGCACGTTACATCACGTGGCGTTTATAAGATTAGGTTGATGTTACAGAAAATGAAGTCAGGGGGCGTGGCTCTCAATGTGAGCAATTGAGCAACTGCAGATAGCCCAGAATAACAACTTCATCTATTATAGTGGATCGTACTATTAACATCAGAACTTTTAGTCTAATCCTGCCCCGATGGCTGGTGCATCTGTGCATCCCCAGAGTTAACCACCCTAAACGACCCCCACCTACAAGAAGACATCGCAGTACGCCCATTGCAACCGGCACTTCATCTTGCCTAAAAATAAACTAATAAACCCTACATGTTTATTGATAACAGCTGCATCCAGCCGAGGACCATTACCGGGATGATATACTCTAATCACTATCCCTTAATCGACATACCAACTCGAAGAAGACCATTAATAGACAAACCAACGAACATTTGGATGTACTTAAAACAACACCCATCCCTCACGCCGAACAGTCCCAAAATAAAAGACTGGATTACGAAACCCCACGTATCCACGAGCATCGGGACAACAACCCCATTATCAGGATGACATATTGACCCCTTGACATGCAGCACCGAAAATAGGAAGACGACGCCCCCCCACCACGCCAGCAGGGACTATATAAACCCCGACTCTTACTTCCACTAGTTAATCTATTTTGTGCATTGAATCCAAGCACTTGCTTGTTGTATTGCTCACATAATAGTTCCCTTTGAAATTGTACTTATTTTAAGTTGTATTGTGTAATTAAACAATAAAGGATAATTTATCCACAAGTATATTTTTTTAACACTACACGACATCAAAAGTTAACTGGCGCCCAGCACGTGGGTCAATTCGAGGAAGTCTGAAAATTGGCCAAAACTAGGACTCCCTAGATATTTTAATATCTCAACGCGAAAAGGACCACACACTACAAATTTGTTAACTTGGCAATGAAGATCGTCGCATCAATACTTCTGTGAGTACATTTTTCAATTGATCGTCTATCCCATACGTACGATAGATCCCTTCCCTACCTTATCCAAAAGGTTAGAGAGAAAACTATTTTTTTTTTTAAAGTCATTTCGTATATTTCTATTTTTTTTACCTTTTTGAAAAATGGCACAGCCAAATGAGAGACCCGCTCCCCAATACGCAGAGTCGATATTGGAGTATAGTGGCTCTCCCCAAGACATCAACTTATTCATAAAATCAGCCAGGGGGTTCATTACTAGAAACGGCAATACACCTAGTAATGTTGAGAAAATAATCTCAAGATTACGTGGCAAAGCACTTCACGTAATTCTCATGTGTGATCATGATAATAACATTGAAACTATATTAGAGACGCTAAAAAATGAATGTGGGGACAATAAGTCTGTTACGTTATTACAGACGGAGTTAATCAACTTCAACCGCGGTCAAAGGGATTTCTCCTCAACGATTCATGAAATCAATCAGATTCTATTTTCAATTAAAATAAAAATTTCTGATCAATATGGAGGACCTAGTGCCCACATATTGATGGAACCATACAAAGATACAGCAAGAAATACATTGTTGAATCTAATGCCAACGCACATTAAATGCGCAAACTTAACCAAAAATTATGATGCCCTGTGCACGGAAATAAGAATGCTGGAGGCTCATGGCGAGCTCCATCAACGGTCTAAACAAAATCTTGTGTTTCCACAAGCAGGACCATCTAATTTCATGCGGCCAGGACAAAGCCAATCAAATAAACCTTTTACTCGCCCTAACTTTTTTCCACCGCAAACGCAAAATTCGTTCAAACCTCATAATAACTTTAATCATAATAATCATAATCACCTTAACAATTATAATAATAAACCGTGGCATAATAATAACCAAACGCATAAGTACGTACAAAACCGCCCGTGGCAAGGAAATAATAATAATAATTTTAATACGCATCATGCGCGTTCCGGTGATGTCAGTATGAGAACGGCCCCAATGCCCCGACCTCCTAAAGGCCCGGTCATCGACCTCGGCAATGGACGTACGGCACAAGAGCTATTTTATACAGACGGGAATGATCAGGAACGGCCGGATTTGTGGGAAGACCAAGAATCTCCCCGAGAAACCTAGTCCACCTGAATCATATTAACAATGGCCTACCATATGTAGTAGCGCCATTAAATATAAAAATTCTGATTGATACGGGAAGCTCCAAATCATTCATGAATAAAAATGTGTATAATAGATTATTTCGTGACTGTAGATATGTAAACGAAGAGTTTACTGTACAAACAGCACACTCTACGACTACCCATAGAGGTGCCGTCGTGACTCCATTTTGGAAAAGAGTATTCGGCAATAATAATGCTGAAATGCGTTTTTATATTTTTGACTTTTCCCACAAATACGATGTTTTAATGGGGATAGATATGTTGAAATTAATGAATGCAACATTAATTTTAAACAACTGTAATAATATTTTAAAAACTCCAACCAGACAAGTTCAGTTGTTCCATGTAATGGATATAAATAGACTTGATGAGTTATTGGAGAAAAATAGAGATTTGTTTTCTGAGGAACTGGTAGCTAATTGCTCACCTCATGTAAAACATGAAATAAAATTAATTAAAGAAGAACCTGTGTATCAACGCGCTTATCGGTTACCGTATGAGCAGAGGCTTGAAGTTGAAAGGCAAGTCGCCCAACTTCTAAAGGATGGAATCATCCGACCAAGCGATTCGCCTTGGGCAAGCCCTGTCCATATAGTCGAGAAAAAACTCAACCTATTGCCTATATTTCTAGGACACTGTCAAAAACGGAAACTAAATACAATACGACGGAAAAGGAATTGCTTGGTATACTATGGTCCCTCCAGCAATTCCGTCCGTATATTTATGGTAAACATTTTATCATAGAAACGGATCACCAACCGTTAGTATGGTTAACCAAGTTAAAAGAACCAAACGCCAAACTTACTAGGTGGAGACTCAAACTCCAGGAATATGATTATACGATTAGACATAAGCGAGGTTGTAATAACCATGTAGCTGACGCACTTTCAAGAGTCGAAATTCATTATAGTGAGGACGGTGAGGAGCATGATTCATTACGAGTAGAAGCCACCTCGGGCGCCCAGAGTGTCACTGACACCGTGCATAGCAATGTGGATGACCATGAGGGTGGAATCCCAATTCGTAACGAACACCCACCCCCGCGTAGGAATAGGATTTTTATTGAACTAAGCGATATTGAGAAGCATAGTTTGAGAGCTAAGGAAAAAGGCACGGACCTTGTATGGTGCATTCCTTTAGAAAATGCAGAAGCAATATTTTTAAAATTGATTAAAACATGTTTGGATAAAGATAAATATGCAGTAATTATAAATAACGATAGATTATATGAGTGTTTAAGCGAATGTTATAGAAAAAATATTGATAAGAACTCGTTAAAATTAATACGTTTTACAAATGTTAAGATTGAACCCATAAAATTAGAAGAACAAAAGGAGATAATTCGTTCGACGCATGTCGAGAACCAGCGTCACATGGGTCTAGATGCCCTACTCAGTAAAATAAAACGGACGCACTATTTTAATAATATGCGGACAAAAATAAAAGATTTTTTAAAAACATGTATAATAAGTCAAAATTCTAAATACGAAAGGCACGAGCCGTCGAAGGACAGTGGCACGTCATTCATACCCTAGATTTAACTAAACTTATTGAACAATCGCAACAACTAGGAATTAATTATGATAAATTTATAAAAAGTAACAATGTGACTTTACCACATGTAGGATTAGAACGTTTGAAATATTTAATAGATCATAATAATCAGATAATTGACAATTTAGTTGTAAATAGATATAAAAGAGGCCTAATAAACGGACTCGGTACAATAATTAAAGGGATTACGGGAAACTTAGATGATAATGATTTAGATAAATTAGTGCAACGAATTGAAACTAACCAAAATATTAATACAAAGAGAATCTCGTTGAGTTCAAGATCATTAGAGGATTATTACGGTAAACTAAAAAAAAAATATATTTCACATAACCAAATGGTACTCTGGTCACAAATGAGCCATGATCATTATGAAGATAAGACAGACTTGTTGATTACACATTTAATTTATCAGACGGAAACTATCACCGAATTAATTACTAGAATTACAGAAGCTATCACGTTTGCCTCTCATGGAATGTACCACCCTAGCATTATAAAACCAAAGGTATTTATGGAATCCATTTCACATGTAAATCCTGAACAGCTACCTTCTAAAGATTTTGATATTATTCAACGCTTTTTGCAAGTTAAATTCATTAAAGTTAAACAAACTTTGCACTTTATTCTCTCTCTAACTTTAGTAGAACGCACCGTCTATATGTATAACGAAATAATTCCCATCATCTCCAAAACTAACAATAAATGTTTCCAACCCCACCTCCTACCGAGACGATTATTGAGAGATGGAAAGCAGATGTATAACGCACACAAGTGCCAAGTTATTACAGACAGCCTCAGCATATGCAACAAAGAACTCAACTCCATCGACGACTGCACAACTACCGTACTAGAAAACCACAGCGAACAGAACTGCAGTCTACGCCAGATTATTTGCCCAGAAGAATATACACACGTCATCGGAGATAACATGATGTATCTATTTCGCAACGAACCAACAGCATTAAAAGCACAATGCCCTCAACATCAACAGAATATAGTAATTTCCAAATCTGTACTTGTAACAAACGACGAGTGCAGTATACAAGGAAGGACTTTCACTATGGGAAGAATCGTTAACCAAGAAACATTACTCATTACATATTCGAAGGAAGAATTACATGTACTAAAACTACCCATCCTACATGTTGACGAAATACAAGAACCACGCAGAGAACTCGATATCCCTACCACTACGACGGGATTTGAAGGAACTATACACCTAACACTTACCAGCTGCCTGATAATTACGGCCATCGGATATATCCTTTGGAGAAGATATAAACTCTTCACAGTGCGAAGGAGTTTCAATTTTAGGGGGGGAGAGTTAACCACCCTAAACGACCCCCACCTACAAGAAGACATCGCAGTACGCCCATTGCAACCGGCACTTCATCTTGCCTAAAAATAAACTAATAAACCCTACATGTTTATTGATAACAGCTGCATCCAGCCGAGGACCATTACCGGGATGATATACTCTAATCACTATCCCTTAATCGACATACCAACTCGAAGAAGACCATTAATAGACAAACCAACGAACATTTGGATGTACTTAAAACAACACCCATCCCTCACGCCGAACAGTCCCAAAATAAAAGACTGGATTACGAAACCCCACGTATCCACGAGCATCGGGACAACAACCCCATTATCAGGATGACATATTGACCCCTTGACATGCAGCACCGAAAATAGGAAGACGACGCCCCCCCACCACGCCAGCAGGGACTATATAAACCCCGACTCTTACTTCCACTAGTTAATCTATTTTGTGCATTGAATCCAAGCACTTGCTTGTTGTATTGCTCACATAATAGTTCCCTTTGAAATTGTACTTATTTTAAGTTGTATTGTGTAATTAAACAATAAAGGATAATTTATCCACAAGTATATTTTTTTAACACTACACGACATCAAAAGTTAACTCCAGTGGCGGAACACGTCAAAAGCATTGAGAATAAAAACTCGGATACTAACACTCTGGTTGCCAAGAGGGATGCTTGGAAGCTCGTTTCAGTGAAGTAAGTATACCTCCATAGTTTATACGCATTTTTTTAGTTTTCTGCAGATTAAACAAGTTTATCGTTTCGTAACTTTATCTATCTGTATGCATACGTATGATTAAGGTATAGGTATGCATACCATTTAATTAATAGCGCACTATTTTTCAGATTTAACACCTTAAATGAGAACCAAAGGGATCTTGGACAGTTACAAAGACAATGGAAAATGCTGAATTGGCGTGTGAGGCCAATTTGAGCCAATACAGGAGGGAACTGTCGGCAACAGGTAGAGGGTCCAAACCACCAAGTCCTTCGCAGGAGACTTATTCATTTATCGAAATGTTGCCCAACGAATTTGTTGTTGACAAAAACCTCGATGATAGCGATGCGACTTTTAAAGCAAAGGTAAATATATTTTTTTTTAGCATTAGCATTTTTTCAAAAGATAAGTTGATAGTCTTAGCTCTTCCACAGGTCCATCAGGTACTATACAATGTTTTAATTTGTTTAAGATTTTGGCACCATGGTAGACTGTTCTTTGTTTTGGCAATATTTTTTCCTTGTGCTGTTCCATGATTACAAAGTCTTGTGTATATTAATATATTCCTTTAACTGTCACCTAGACATTTTCTTTTATTTTAACCATGAGTAGCATGATTACAAAGTCTTGTGTATATTAATATATTCCTTTAACTGTCACCTAGACATTTTCTTTTATTTTAACCATGAGTAATAATAATAATACAGAAAGTCAAATTCCCCATAATCTTGCCTAAGTCGTAATTTTACGAACATTAGAACCCTTTGTAGGTTTTGTAATATATTCAAATGTTTTGCCTTGACTTCCTGTTATAATGGGCTACAAATACTATATTTGACGCCCTTCGTGTGTATTAATGCGTCCACCCAGGACCACTTTCGTGATGGAAGAGATGGACCTAAGTAGTGAGACGGTAGTGAATTGGTCGTCTTATTGCCGGGTGGTATGCATGGTCTAGTGCCACAAGATGAAGCAGCAAATTGGAGGTGTTGGTGTCACCGTGGAAATAGACGAAGCAAAAATTGGAAAACAGAAAAACAACCGAGGAAGAATTGTAAGAACCACCCAAAGAAAATCCCCAAAGCTGTCCCTTCACCTACCAAACGTCCGAAGGCATTTGGTGGAAAAATCTAAATCTCACTGACTTTGGTTTAACAAAAACGTTGGTGACAGAAGTGGGATCTCAACAGTACGGAGATACGTAAAAGAGAGATATTTATGTTCGCGAAAGGATGTAGCTTGGGGTGTTCAAAACCAAACACAAGAGGAAAATATTTCCATACAGAGTGCTTTCAGCGATCTTGTCTAATGTCTTAAAATTGAATTGTGGGAGGTTCTCTTGATCTCTATCTGCATCAGAACTAAGGGAACGGGCCGGTTTCAACGCTGGAAGTTGACAGCACACGTTGCAGCTGTTGCTTCTCTTCACTTGTTTCTTTGAAGATCTTATGGGAAAACTAGGAGACTTGGCAACAGATGTGTAAGAGACGTTTCCGTCCCTCACACAGACTGTAAGATAGGGGGCCGGTAAGTCTATAGCAGTCGCTGGTCTCGTGAAATCAAACTCGAGTTATAGGTGATTTCCGTCGAGAGATGGGTCCGGTTTGAGGTGACGGGAAGGGAGCTCTCCTGAGCAATACTGACAACCGGCGAGAAGTCAAAGGACGTTGAGGATTCCACACCGTGGAAATCATTTGTAGAACAAGTTCTTTTGGAAGGTATCGGTGAAATTTCTGTTGATTTTCTTCTGGTTGTCTGCGATTTGCTACTTTTTTGAATTGGGAATCGCTCCCGCTCTCTGCTGCTCCGGCTCTGTTAACTTTAGAATTTGTTATCAGAGCTCTTTTTGAATTGGATTTGCTCCCTTTTTGAATTGGGAATTGCTCCCGCTCTCTGCTGCTCCGACTCTTTTAACTTTAGAATTTGTTATCAGAGCTTGGTTAAAATTGATGTTTATTAAGTAGGTACTTGTTCTATGGGCAATTACTTCTAGGCAAGTACCTACCTAATTTTATTATTTTCTTTCTATTCGAATTAGTTCTATAAAACAAAAGATGTAGCTTCTACGTCTTAGGAGAAAAAATGTGTTCCATTAAAAAACCCTAGCCACCACTGTAATAATTTTTTGGATGTAAGTCAAGAAATATATAAAGTACGATCAGACAAATGCAAAAGTGTTTAATTTGCAAAGGCGAGTAGTATAGAAAATCTCCAACTGCAAGATCACACAATATAAAACCTATAAAAAAACAAGAGCGTAAAAAGCGCCAGAGCTTTTTTTGAATTGGATTTGCTCCCTTTATGGGCAATTACTTCTAGGCAAGTAGGGGAAAGTGGTCACCATTCGTACGCGGGGCACATTCGTACAGTTAGTATAACAGAAAAACTAAACGGCACACAAGCACGCCTTTTCTTGTGTGCGTAGACATACCGGCCGCCATGTCGCGCCAGTCGCACACAGGTGCATCAGCTGACAAGACGTAACGTGTTTTCCGCGCGCGGTGAGTACATTTTTTTACCTAAGTTTAGTTCGTAATTGTAAATAGAATTGTTATGTTTTTGACAAAATGGTGATGATTGATTAATGCTAACATTGTTTATTTTGAGCTTTAATTGTTATATTTCTCAAACTAAATTAGAATTTGTGTAAAGTTGTATTTTAATTTTGTGCAAAGGCATGGGGTGCGTTCGGACATCAAAACATTAACGTTGGAAAGCAGAGTCAACAAATTTAAAGATGGCTCTAACGCCGATGAACCTCCAAGTCTTCTCGAATTCGATTGATACATTGAATATCTTTCAGAATACATATTTAATTCATTTATTTATGAAACTGTAGAGGAAAGTGGTTACCCTTCGTACACTTTTTAGATTTTATTTTTTTACTTTGTGATTAATTGTCGAATTTATCTACTTTATGTACCTAAGTGTAACAATTATACAACCAAATGTATAATTACCTACTTTCAGTTAATATAAAAAAATACGACTTTAATTGGCTTTTTAATTACCCTGTATGAATCTACCCCACCTACTGTACGAACGTACCCCGTACGTTGGGTACGATCGTACAAATATCTTATTGTGGAAAAATGGCTATAACCCTTTAACCTTTCGACATAATAGTTTCGGACTTTTTTGGAACAAACTACAATATATTTGTTACACTTAGGTACATAAACTAGATAAATTCGACAATTAATCAAAGTAAAAAAATAAAATCTAAAAAGTGTACGAAGGGTAACCACTTTCCCCTACCTACCTAATTTTATTATTTTCTTTCTATTCGAATTAGTTCTATAAAACAAAAGATGTAGCTTCAATGTCTTAGGAGAAAAAATGTGTTCCATTTAAAAACCCTAGCCACCACTGTAATAATTTTTTGGATGTAAGTCAAGAAATATATAAAGTACGATCAGACAAATGCAAAAGTGTTTAATTTGCAAAGGCGAGTAGTATAGAAAATCTCCAACTGCAAGATCACACAATATAAAACCTATAAAAAAACAAGAGCGTAAAAAGCGCCAGAGCTCTTTTTGAATTGGATTTGCTCCCTTTTTGAATTGGATTTGCTCCCTTTATGGGCAATTACTTCTAGGCAAGTACCTACCTAATTTTATTATTTTCTTTCTATTCGAATTAGTTCTATAAAACAAAAGATGTAGCTTCTACGTCTTAGGAGAAAAAATGTGTTCCATTTAAAAACCCTAGCCACCACTGTAATAATTTTTTGGATGTAAATCAAGAAATATATAAAGTACGATCAGACAAATGCAAAAAGTGTTTAATTTGCAAAGGCGAGTAGTATAGAAAATCTCCAACTGCAAGATCACACAATATAAAACCTATAAAAAAACAAGAGCGTAAAAAGCGCCAGAGCTCTTTTTGAATTGGATTTGCTCCCTTTTTGAATTGGAAATTGCTCCCGCTCTTTTAACTTTAGAATTTGTTAAGAGCTCTTTTTGAATTGGATTTGCTCCCTTTTTGAATTGGAAATTGCTCCCGCTCTTTTAACTTTAGAATTTGTTAAGAGCTCTTTTTGAATTGGATTTGCTCCCTTTTTGAATTGGAAATTGCTCCCGCTCTTTTAACTTTAGAATTTGTTAAGAGCTCTTTTTGAATTGGATTTGCTCCCTTTTTGAATTGGAAATTGCTCCCGCTCTTTTAACTATAGAATTTGTTAAGAGCTCTTTTTGAATTGGATTTGCTCCCTTTTTGAATTGGAAATTGCTCCCGCTCTTTCAACTTTAGAATTTGTTAAGAGCTCTTTTTGAATTGGATTTGCTCCCTTTTTGAATTGGAAATTGCTCCCACTCTTTTAACTTTAGAATTTGTTAAGAGCTCTTTTTGAATTGGATTTGCTCCCTTTATGGGCAATTACTTCTAGGCAAGTACCTACCTAATTTTATTATTTTCTTTCTATTCGAATTAGTTCTATAAAACAAAAGATGTAGCTTCTACGTCTTAGGAGAAAAAATGTGTTCCATTTAAAAACCCTAGCCACCACTGTAATAATTTTTTGGATGTAAGTCAAGAAATATATAAAGTACGATCAGACAAATGCAAAAAGTGTTTAATTTGCAAAGGCGAGTAGTATAGAAAATCTCCAACTGCAAGATCACACAATATAAAACCTATAAAAAAACAAGAGCGTAAAAAGCGCCAGAGCTCTTTTTGAATTGGATTTGCTCCCTTTTTGAATTGGAAATTGCTCCCGCTCTTTTAACTTTAGAATTTGTTAAGGGCTCTTTTTGAATTGGATTTGCTCCCTTTTTGAATTGGAAATTGCTCCCGCTCTTTTAACTTTAGAATTTGTTAAGAGCTCTTTTTGAATTGGATTTGCTCCCTTTTTGAATTGGAAATTGCTCCCGCTCTTTTAACTTTAGAATTTGTTAAGAGCTCTTTTTGAATTGGATTTGCTCCCTTTTTGAATTGGAAATTGCTCCCGCTCTTTTAACTATAGAATTTGTTAAGAGCTCTTTTTGAATTGGATTTGCTCCCTTTTTGAATTGGAAATTGCTCCCGCTCTTTCAACTTTAGAATTTGTTAAGAGCTCTTTTTGAATTGGATTTGCTCCCTTTTTGAATTGGAAATTGCTCCCACTCTTTTAACTTTAGAATTTGTTAAGAGCTCTTTTTGAATTGGATTTGCTCCCTTTATGGGCAATTACTTCTAGGCAAGTACCTACCTAATTTTATTATTTTCTTTCTATTCGAATTAGTTCTATAAAACAAAAGATGTAGCTTCTACGTCTTAGGAGAAAAAATGTGTTCCATTTAAAAACCCTAGCCACCACTGTAATAATTTTTTGGATGTAAGTCAAGAAATATATAAAGTACGATCAGACAAATGCAAAAAGTGTTTAATTTGCAAAGGCGAGTAGTATAGAAAATCTCCAACTGCAAGATCACACAATATAAAACCTATAAAAAAACAAGAGCGTAAAAAGCGCCAGAGCTCTTTTTGAATTGGATTTGCTCCCTTTTTGAATTGGAAATTGCTCCCGCTCTTTTAACTTTAGAATTTGTTAAGAGCTCTTTTTGAATTGGATTTGCTCCCTTTTTGAATTGGAAATTGCTCCCGCTCTTTTAACTTTAGAATTTGTTAAGAGCTCTTTTTGAATTGGATTTGCTCCCTTTTTGAATTGGAAATTGCTCCCGCTCTTTTAACTTTAGAATTTGTTAAGAGCTCTTTTTGAATTGGATTTGCTCCCTTTTTGAATTGGAAATTGCTCCCGCTCTTTTAACTATAGAATTTGTTAAGAGCTCTTTTTGAATTGGATTTGCTCCCTTTTTGAATTGGAAATTGCTCCCGCTCTTTCAACTTTAGAATTTGTTAAGAGCTCTTTTTGAATTGGATTTGCTCCCTTTTTGAATTGGAAATTGCTCCCACTCTTTTAACTTTAGAATTTGTTAAGAGCTCTTTTTGAATTGGATTTGCTCCCTTTATGGGCAATTACTTCTAGGCAAGTACCTACCTAATTTTATTATTTTCTTTCTATTCGAATTAGTTCTATAAAACAAAAGATGTAGCTTCTACGTCTTAGGAGAAAAAATGTGTTCCATTTAAAAACCCTAGCCACCACTGTAATAATTTTTTGGATGTAAGTCAAGAAATATATAAAGTACGATCAGACAAATGCAAAAAGTGTTTAATTTGCAAAGGCGAGTAGTATAGAAAATCTCCAACTGCAAGATCACACAATATAAAACCTATAAAAAAACAAGAGCGTAAAAAGCGCCAGAGCTCTTTTTGAATTGGATTTGCTCCCTTTTTGAATTGGAAATTGCTCCCGCTCTTTTAACTTTAGAATTTGTTAAGGGCTCTTTTTGAATTGGATTTGCTCCCTTTTTGAATTGGAAATTGCTCCCGCTCTTTTAACTTTAGAATTTGTTAAGAGCTCTTTTTGAATTGGATTTGCTCCCTTTTTGAATTGGAAATTGCTCCCGCTCTTTTAACTTTAGAATTTGTTAAGAGCTCTTTTTGAATTGGATTTGCTCCCTTTTTGAATTGGAAATTGCTCCCGCTCTTTTAACTATAGAATTTGTTAAGAGCTCTTTTTGAATTGGATTTGCTCCCTTTTTGAATTGGAAATTGCTCCCGCTCTTTCAACTTTAGAATTTGTTAAGAGCTCTTTTTGAATTGGATTTGCTCCCTTTTTGAATTGGAAATTGCTCCCACTCTTTTAACTTTAGAATTTGTTAAGAGCTCTTTTTGAATTAGATTTGCTCCCTTTTTGAATTGGATTTGCTCCCTTTATGGGCAATTACTTCTAGGCAAGTACCTACCTAATTTTATTATTTTCTTTCTATTCGAATTAGTTCTATAAAACAAAAGATGTAGCTTCTACGTCTTAGGAGAAAAAATGTGTTCCATTTAAAAACCCTAGCCACCACTGTAATAATTTTTTGGATGTAAATCAAGAAATATATAAAGTACGATCAGACAAATGCAAAAAGTGTTTAATTTGCAAAGGCGAGTAGTATAGAAAATCTCCAACTGCAAGATCACACAATATAAAACCTATAAAAAAACAAGAGCGTAAAAAGCGCCAGAGCTCTTTTTGAATTGGATTTGCTCCCTTTTTGAATTGGAAATTGCTCCCGCTCTTTTAACTTTAGAATTTGTTAAGAGCTCTTTTTGAATTGGATTTGCTCCCTTTTTGAATTGGAAATTGCTCCCGCTCTTTTAACTATAAAATTTGTTAAGAGCTCTTTTTGAATTGGATTTGCTCCCTTTTTGAATTGGAAATTGCTCCCGCTCTTTCAACTTTAGAATTTGTTAAGAGCTCTTTTTGAATTGGATTTGCTCCCTTTTTGAATTGGAAATTGCTCCCGCTCTTTTAACTTTAGAATTTGTTAAGAGCTCTTTTTGAATTGGATTTGCTCCCTTTTTGAATTGGAAATTGCTCCCGCTCTTTTAACTATAGAATTTGTTAAGAGCTCTTTTTGAATTGGATTTGCTCCCTTTTTGAATTGGAAATTGCTCCCGCTCTCTCAACTTTAGAATTTGTTAAGAGCTCTTTTTGAATTGGATTTGCTCCCTTTTTGAATTGGAAATTGCTCCCACTCTTTTAACTTTAGAATTTGTTAAGAGCTCTTTTTGAATTGGATTTGCTCCCTTTATGGGCAATTACTTCTAGGCAAGTACCTACCTAATTTTATTATTTTCTTTCTATTCGAATTAGTTCTATAAAACAAAAGATGTAGCTTCTACGTCTTAGGAGAAAAAATGTGTTCCATTTAAAAACCCTAGCCACCACTGCAATAATTTTTTGGATGTAAATCAAGAAATATATAAAGTACGATCAGACAAATGCAAAAAGTGTTTAATTTGCAAAGGCGAGTAGTATAGAAAATCTCCAACTGCAAGATCACACAATATAAAACCTATAAAAAAATAAGAGCGTAAAAAGCGCCAGAGCTCTTTTTGAATTGGATTTGCTCCCTTTTTGAATTGGAAATTGCTCCCGCTCTTTTAACTTTAGAATTTGTTAAGAGCTCTTTTTAATTGGATTTGCTCCCTTTTTGAATTGGAAATTGCTCCCGCTCTTTTAACTATAAAATTTGTTAAGAGCTCTTTTTGAATTGGATTTGCTCCCTTTTTGAATTGGAAATTGCTCCCGCTCTTTCAACTTTAGAATTTGTTAAGAGCTCTTTTTGAATTGGATTTGCTCCCTTTTTGAATTGGAAATTGCTCCCGCTCTTTTAACTTTAGAATTTGTTAAGAGCTCTTTTTGAATTGGATTTGCTCCCTTTATGGGCAATTACTTCTAGGCAAGTACCTACCTAATTTTATTATTTTCTTTCTATTCAAATTAGTTCTATAAAACAAAAGATGTAGCTTCTATGTCTTAGGAGAAAAAATGTGTTCCATTTAAAAACCCTAGCCACCACTGTAATAATTTTTTGGATGTAAATCAAGAAATATATAAAGTACGATCAGACAAATGCAAAAAGTGTTTAATTTGCAAAGGCGAGTAGCATGTTCCAGAGTGGAAGATACTATTAGTATCGCCCTCCAGATCCACTCCAGAACAATAATTCAATCAAGCGGTACCTTCTGATTGATCGCGCCGCTGAACGATTGTGTGAAAATGAGATAACCTCCACAGATGCTCTCGTCTTACATAGCATACCGCAGCCAAGCAGTAGTTGTCGGTGGCTATAAGTACACTTGGGTAACTGTACCGTCGGGAATACCCTAAGGATCATTATTGGGACCATTCCTCTTTAGTATACGCAGATGACATGAAAATATTTGAATTAACGATTGTACCCGCATACAAGAAGATCTATATTGTCTAAATATTTATTGTTCACAACACAAATAAAAACCCAATTTCTTTCAAATATGGCCTTAACGGAGGCCAACGTCTTGGGAATAGTGTTAGATATTGTTACGTTACAAAAGATAAAGAATAGACCCCCTTATTCCTGTTGCGAGGAGCTAGTGAATTGGCCCCCAGTGCACAGCTCGCCGTACCGCCCCCTCTCCGCCCCCCTCTCCGCACGCGGAGGTCCGTGGCCCCAGTGCCGAACGGCACCCGGCATTCATTCCCCGGCTGGTCGCGGGCTTGACAACAGTGATTGCGCTAGTGCGCTGTTCGAGAACCTAAAAACTCGTGATTGTTTCTATAATGTGTATTGTGTACGAGAAGGCTCCAGCCCAACGGTAGCCTGTCGGACGGCTACCTCATTTCCTGCTTTGTGAGTAAAATGAACCTTTGTCCCCTTTTGTGTGCTACATCCTGCATTTAAATTCACTAATACGTATTGAGAGTTGAGTAGAGAGAAGTTCCCCGCCATGTTAGAAATTCTATACCTAGCAAGTACCCATGTGTAGTTTGCCGAGGCTGGCAATTGTAAAACCCTGTCTCCTTCTAAATTAATAAACCATTTACGTGCAAAACTGTGTTCTGATTGAGGAAAGAGACCTGGAGATTGTGAGGAAAGAAGGAGGAGGAATTCACAAGCGAACCACAACACTCGCCTTGGTTTTAAGAGGAACCTTGCTTGCTGCCGGCTCTGAGCTAGTTCTGTTGGCCTATGTATTGCGTGTCCTTTCCAGGTTTTGGTTTAGCAAATGGCCGTATAAGCGGCAATGCTAACAATATATTGAATCCATGGTATCAAAGCTTCTAAGGTACTTGACTTTGTACTTCAGAACCTGCAAAGATTTAAAAAAGTAAATACCATGAAAATGTTTTACTTTGCGTATGTACGCAGTTTTCCGGAGTACGTCTCTCAAATCTGGAATCCCAAGTGTATATCAAACATACAAAGGCTTGAGAAAGTGCAAAACCTTTTGGATTTCTACGATACCTTGATTTTCGGAGCTATCTTCCTCGATGTATTTTCGTGGAAAGTCATAAAAATTCGACAGTCATACTATTTTTACCGATAATTTGTTGTATATTACGTAATTATGGCAAGTTCTAGTTCATCCAGTTCTTCTGAAGAAAATATTTTAATAATGTAACAATGGCAAAACAGTTTGACCTGCATATTGAGCAGCTTTTGTGGGACTTCGAAATTCTTCCCAAGATTTTAAAAGGTCAAAAGCGTTGTAAAACTGTTAGTTGATTTAATTGAAGGCGACATAAAGTCAATCAATTACAAACCTGGTTTTAAATTAAATATAATTACACATAGAATATGTAATACACAGTTACATTGAGTTTCAGCTTTCTTTAGCTCTCGTTAGCATTACATATACACATCCGTACCATCTCTTTCAGAAATCATGCTGTCAACCCGACAGAGCAAACATTGCTTGCGCTGCGGTTTTATGCAACAGGATCGATGCAGTGTTCTGTGGGAGACTTATCGGGGCTCGATAAGTCTACAGTTTCAACAATTATTTGGAAGGTGACAAAGGCAATAGCAAAACTTCGACCAACTTAAATTTTTGCCATGAACGCTAAAAGAAATGCATCAACAGTGAGTGCATTTTATAAGACTGCGGGATTTCCCAAAGTTATCGGGGCCCTTGATTGCACGCATGTACCAACTCAATCAAATTACATTACAAATGTCAAACAGTGAACAAGCCAAAATTTTGTTCCTGCAAAAATCTAGATAACTATATATAAAGTGTTGTATTTGTGAAACCCAACTTAAAATATCGAATTCTACAATAAATATTGTCTAAATATAGTGCCCAAAAGTAATAAAAATTAAAATAATCACAATGTGATAATGCACACAGCGGTAACAACTCAACTTCATCTGAGCCGCTGGACATCGTGACGAAGACTGATTGAGGCCGAACGCTCTGCCTAACGCGTCGAAACCGTTGAAGTAGAAAGTACGCGACATTACGATACTTGACGCGCGTTAAGAACGCCTCCTGTTTGACGAGGTCTTTACTTATAATAAATCCCTAATACAATGCTGTAGTGTCGTATTAGCTGTACAGGGGAGTGAGCTTTGCCTCAAGCTGTTGACTTGTTTTACCGCACTGAAGAACAGAGCTTTCTCCATTCATTACCAAAATTTCAACGATTCCTTACTTCTCCAGGACTTGTTGCTTTCGGACACTGCTCGAGTCCTCTCCATTGTAACTCAAGACGGTGGCTTCCAGATTAACCGCCTTCTGAATGTATTCTTCCAAATCAAAGAAAGCGTTAATAGTTCTCACATAATTAATAAATACACAAACGACTCAGGTTAAAAAGCTTTACTCATAATATTTTTTTTTTTCAATACAGCTCGACCGCTGGATTATTAAAAATCCATTTTTACTAATTGAATTTCCAGTATTTTATGAATAAAAAGTGGGAGCATAAATTTACATTCAATATTATAGAAAAACAGTAATGTCATTTCAATACATTGTTACGATGCGCTCTACAGGAGTATGACGTCACAGTCCCGCTGCGCGGCGAATGTACCCCTCGTTCACACCTTCTTTCCCCCTGCCCGCACGCTCCTGCGGAGAACAAGCGGCGTCCCGCCAGAACTATCCGGGTGCTCGTTACGACAGCCCGCGTTTGACGCGCACCCAAATTACTCCCGCGGAATCTCTGCTTGGCATCGACCTTTGTAATGGCTCGAATTTAACGGTAATATAACCAAACCGGTCGCGGGCCCCTCCGCTGGCTGTGCCCCTGGCCCGCTGACCCTGGACCCCCAGCATCCTGATACTGCCCACGGCCGTGAGTAACGAAGTTCCCTCCTTTATAATGTGTCCTCATTAGCTCACGCGATCCGTAATATCACCCCCAGAGAGAATGGAGAGATTTACCTAGGATACTTTTAGCCAGGCCCAGTTGTTGATTTGTGATGGTTAATTTGATGTGGTTGTATTTGCTAATTGTTTTAATTGTGTACCCTAGTCAATACAGTATTGTTTCAACCTAGAAGCCTCTTTCATTTGACGAACCACGTGGACGGGAGTTGGCCATTTTACCATGTACATCCCCCCCCCTCCTTTTTAGCTACCTACGACCCTGGCGTAGAGAGTTCCACCAGTTCTGCCGAGCATATTGAGCTGGCCGAGAGCAGAAGGCAGGTGTTCCCCCCCTCGGGACGCATCACAACATTTACGTAGTTTTATTGGAAAATATCAAACCGAGTGTCGAAATGGTTTGTTAGCTGTCAAATTCAACTATTTCTCGGAGTAGTGATGGGGTCACTCAACTAGTCATTAAAATTGAATCGATATTAATTTATTGGAAGATTATGGGTTGTTGGTGCCTCGCATTGCTCCTTTACCTTCATTTTTCCGACTTTTAGTTTCTACCTACCAATCCTGATAATTCCTACCCAACAAATCCTATTTTTTCCTACCCACCATGCCGACCAGACACAATCAAGCATCACATTGTTGAGTTGCAAATTACCCACCTTCCTGTCAACACATATGTTGAATACGGAGCTATTGTATCGAACATTTATATAAAAGTGAAAATCATAAGTGAATATAAAAAAAAAAACAGCGGATCTGAAAAAGAGAAGCGAAGAGAGAAAATCTGCAGGTAAGTCGGCATTCTCCTTTTTCCTTTCCTTCCGCTTTGCGGGTACATGTGAAACCCCAACATGGGTATTAATCTAAGTTTTTTGTTTTTGTTTTGTAGAACTCCATTTCTCCATTTTAATTATATTTATATAATAAATATTATAATTAGTGTGTAAAACAAACAAATTCAATATTACATTTTTTTTTAATAATAAACTAAAGTTAATAAGATAAAGTTTTTATGCATAGCACAAAGGATAATAAATAATAGGCCACTTGCATGGATTTCATAACGACTTGGAAAAAATCATGTGGATAGATCTTTTTACTAAGATTAAGAAAAAGTTAGTAAAATTGTTTAGAAATGTACAGTTTTTGTAATTTTTAAATAAATAAATCCATTATTTAAGCTCGTGACGTCACTACATGAAAATGTCCCGTCTCCGAAAATGTTCCTACTATTTTTTTAAAATTCCACACTGATTTATTTTTTTATATGGCATCACTTTGATTTCAGGCGAATTTTTGAATTCGTTCACTAGATTTATTGTTTGTTCTCTGCGAACTTATCATTTGGTTTCACTTTTTGATAGATGCTCTGAAGAGAACCCCGTACTTTTAATGATCTACGGGGTTCTCTTCAGAACGTGCAGGTGATGTCGGTACGTGTTTTAGAGGTATAATGATTATGGTGCTGATTTTAACAAAATTAAATTTTATAATATTCTTATTATTATTACAATTTACAAGTACAAGTATATTACATTGAATTTAGTAATATAAACGCTGTTCATTATAATGATTTATGGTCAATAAGATGGATCAAGGAAAAAAAATATTTATGAGATGTAATATTTTTGGTATGCCTCGTTATTCTCCTGTGCAATTCGTGTGGAAAACGTTATTTTTTTTAAATGATTTTCGGCTATGTAATTATCGTTTTTTCACACCTATAAAATTATGTCCCGTCTTTCCGGTTTATAAAAAATGGTCTGATTTATCAAATTGAAATTTTCAAAAAATCCCCAGGGTTTCAAAAATTTGATTAAAAAAAAAAATAAAAATGCAGAATGTCTTAGAATATTTGCCTAAACCGGAAAAAAATTTAAAAAAATGTGATGCAAGTGGCCTATTATTAGCAATGTTTAAACGAGTTCCGCGTCTTGTCGGCGGCATAATTTAATAAGGCGGAAGATTTTTTCAGTTTGTATGGATGTTTCAGGCTAATAATTATTGCTTATAATATATATTTTTTTAAATGTTAAATTGTTTTTATATATTATCGTACTAATATTTAATATCCGAAATGAATTGGAGAAAAAATATAGTTATGAATGAATAGATAGGTATCTAGATGTAAAGATATTTTGGCTACCAAAATTCAGCGATGAATAATAAATAAAACTCGTTATTGTTACAATTACATAAGGAAAATTTGGAATTGTGCAACGGAAGAGGAGCCACCGACCGAGTTGCTGGAGTTTTTGGAGGTGGATCTTAGCTGCAGCGAGGAAGACGAGGACGAAACCAATGAGGGTGAAATCATTAACACGGTTGATGTTTTCCAAGAGGTATTTTTAAAATTAATTTATTTAATACTGCTCTTGAAATAATACGGTGAACAATGTACAATAATAATATAATTTCTTTATTTGCAGTCGTCAACATTTTTTACCAGTAAGATTGAGGTGGGAATGATGGAGATCATTATCGCGGACGACGCGCGACGGTACGAGTTCTAGTTAAAATTATTGTAGTAATAAATATGTAACAATTGAGTTTTGTACTTGCATCCTAAAAACATGTCATTGATGCAACTAACATAAACCAATTTAAAGCTCTATTGGATTCACATTTGGAGAGAAAAAAGGACTAACTTAGTTGAAAATTAAAATTTACTGTCAAACTATTGTGAAATTAGATATGAGCGCATCAGCAGAATGCTGCCTGCTCATTATATAATAATAATAATAGTTTGTTATATTTTCAGAATTGATGACAGACATCAGTGGCGGCGATGCTGGCCAAGCGGGTGGCAGCCATGCAGAACGTAAAATCATTAATATTTTTTTTGAAGATATGTATATCGAGTTATGTAAATGCATTCTAATAGTTGGTTATATTTTCAGAATTGGTGACAGACGTCAGTAGCGGTATTGCTGGCCAGGCGGGTGGAAGCCACGCAGAAGGTACATTAATACATATTTTCAGAATTGGTGACAGACGTCAGTAGCGGTATTGCTGGCCAGGCGGGTGGAAGCCACGCAGAAGGTACATTAATACATATTTTCAGAATTGGTGACAGACGTCAGTAGCGGTATTGCTGGCCAGGCGGGTGGAAGCCACGCAGAAGGTACATTAATACATATTTTCAGAATTGGTGACAGACGTCAGTAGCGGTATTGCTGGCCAGGCGGGTGGAAGCCACGCAGAAGGTACATTAATACATATTTTTATATCTATTTGCTTTTATTTTGCATTAAATAATTACAAAATATGATAAAGTAACAATTTTTATATCTTCAACCATTATTTTTAGAGTTCGTTGTTCGGCTGGAAGTGGAGCCGAACGAGGGGACGTCCTATTGGAGCGGGAGATACCTGGGTATCCGGGAATTTACCTACTGAGGTTTATGCGATGAAAGACCAGGTATCGAGCTCTCGGCTTTATCTCAGGCACAAATCACCCGTATGGCTCACGGTGGGTGCATTCGCCAAGCGCGAGATGCACCGTTGCCAGCGCGTTCTGATTATCGGTCAACAGATGAGGCAGATGGTGACGAAGTGGATGACCCCCATGATCACATGGAGGAACACTAACAGACATGAAATTTTAATTTTGTTCGCGTTTGTCATAATGCCAGGTATTATTCGCATGCCAACAATAAATTCATGATTTTCAACTCATTGGGTGATGAAAACTAATGTATTTAGAGAATTACTGTCTTATAAGCGGTGCTGCGAGTTGGCCAAGTGTTTGCACTACGGCAGCGATGGTGGTACGTACACTAGTCCTGTACACAAAGAAACTTTCGAACATATTACCTAAAATAAATCACTATTCAAATATACATATCAAATTTCAAGAACTTTATGTTCCAGGCCAAACTATTTCAATAGATGAGTCCTTAACATTATGGAAAGGTCGATTGGGTATGAAATGATTTTTATTGGTGTAAATTATAAAGATAGAATGTTTTCCAAGCGAAGTTACACCAGAAATGGCAAGGAAGCGTGCTAAAAAGTCAGAAATGTTGCCAAAAAACAGGGGTTAGTAACGCATATAATGTTATTGTAAATGTCGAACTTTTGTCAGTTTGGTGAAATGCCCATAAATATGTTTTTAGTGCCCGTGTAAGTGTAATATTGTGATAAAGGAAGAGACTGAAATATTTATCTTACGTTGATTCTTTTATTATTATGTACTAACCTATTTTATTTACAACAAAAAAATTTCCGTGTGAAGAAGCACATTACTGCCGCAACGCATCAAGTGTAAGAAAATATTTATCACCGGATTTGATTATTAAAAATATGTTTCGTGTGTGTAAAGAAGAAGCGGAAACAAAAAATTTGAGCATAAAGCACACATTTTTAAGAGAATTATTCAATTCAAAATTTAACCTCGGGTTTTGTACACCGCGTACAGATGTTTGCTCATTTTGCCTTGGGTGTAATGAACAGTTTAAGCAATATAGCGGTGATATTCGAAAAAAAAAACTGAAGTAATGTTGAAGAAAAGATGTCACTCAGTTAAATACAAAGCATTTTTTAGATGTTTAAAGGAACACAAAGATTATTTATTTACCATATCCTTTGACTATGAAAAAAATCTTATTTTGCCAAACGTCCCAGATCAACAGGCATACTACAGTCGCCAGCTATATTTTTTTAATCTTAGAGGAAAAGAAAGCTGAGAGAGAAAAGCGAGCTGAGAGTAGTGGTAGCATTCAATAGAAGCAGACTTCAGGAACATTAAATGCGATCTCTCCATCTGTTCATTATTTAGTTCTTTTAGATGGCGAGTGTAACATCAGGGTGGCCACAAAAAACGGATTTCAAAATTCCCTGATAATTCCAGGTTTTCCAGGGCAGTTTCTACATTTTTCCCTGATATTTTTAATCATTATCATTATATAGTATAAAATGAAGTCGCTCAAAAAGTTTGTGCGCGTAGATCTTTTGAACTATGCAACGGATTTTCATGCGGTTTTTACCAATAGATAGAGTTATTCAAGAGGAAGGTTTATATGTAAAATACATGCTTATTATATTAGAGAAATGCCAAGAAATTCAAATATTCAATTCAGGCAGCGGGCAGCTGGCAAGCGGGTGGTGCGGATTTTATAAGGGTTGGGTAATGGCGTTGTGTTTCGTTAGCCACAGCAACGTGTGGCCGGGTCTGCTAGTTTTATATAATGGGATATCGTTCTTAGATAAATAATAAAGGGAATTCCATCATCTATGGCATTTATTATTTCTTTGCATCACAATAATCTATTAAAAACAAAATACACTTGTTTCAAATTTATGATATTTCGCCTGAAGACTTTTTTCAAGCTTTTGAACGATAGATAGAGATATAATCATTAAAAAACTATCTAATAAACAAAAATTTTAACAAAACAAAAAACGACTTCAAAAAATGCACTAAAAAGTAAAAAAAATAATTTCGTATTCTTCTACAACTTATAATCAACTTACTTTTTCTAATCATCAATATGTAGGTACGATTGTTACTTTTGGAATCGGTGTCAGTCAAGGTAGGTTTGTAACTACATACATAGTTATAGGTGAGGTGTGCTTGTATCGCACAAGCGACTTGACGAGGCGAAAGCGGAGCCGCGGCGGCGCGGGGAGCTGTCAAGTGAACCCGCCGGGCCGGGTACCTTTGCTGACACCGACTCCAAAAATAACAATCGTACCTACATATTGATAATTAGAAAAAGTAAGTTGATTATAAGTTGTAGAAGAATACGAAATTATTTTTTTACTTTTTAGTGCATTTTTTGAAGTCGTTTTTTGTTTTGTTAAAATTTTTGTTTATTTTTTTATTTTTAGTGAATCTGAAGTACACCAACTAATTTGTCTGAATATGGGTAAACCTACTAAACGTACTGCTCATATGAGACAGACATAATTTGACCATAACGACGTTAAGGTCAAATTAAGAGATTCGGCCGAGTTTCGTTAATTTGTCATGGATCCGATAATCAGAACCTAACCAAACTCTCATTAAATTACCCTTGAAGTACATCCTTTCCAATAAAAAAAAGAATCATCGAAATCGGTTGGCGTAATATTGAGTTATTCGTCCATTTGTCGCGCAAATACTTATGCAAATTTAAGACTTATATGGTTTTCTCATGGATGCTATTGTCGGAACTGGACCAAATTAAAATGGGACCACACGGGAAGCATCAGCTTTCAAATAAAAAAAATAATCATTAATATCGGTTCACCCAGTCAAAAGTTCTGGCGTAACAAACATAAAAAAAAAAAAAAAAAAAAATACAGTCGAATTGAGAACCTCCTCCTTTTTGAAGTCGTTTAAAAATGGAATAAAAGGAAAAGCATTGAAACGGTTCAAGGATTATTTAACTAATAGATATCAAACCACAAAAGTGGGTCAGACAATCTCCGAATCAATGAAGATTATTCGGGAGTACCACAGGGGTCTGTTCTCGGACCTATTCTTTTTATAATGTACATTAATGATATGGTAAAAGTATGGCAGACGACGCATTGATATATATAGCAGGAGAATATTATGAACTCATAATGAATCATTTAAATGAAGACCTACATAATATAACAATATGGCTGAAGAAAAATAAAAATTGATTGTAAACAAAACTAACATTGGAAAACGAGTAACACAAACAAAAAAAGACATAATAATAGACGGTGAAGTTTTGAAAAAAGTATTTGAAATTAAATATTTGGGAGTAATAATTGACTCCAAATTGACTTTCGCTCAAAATACAAAACCAATTATTAAAAAAATTGCCAAAAAATTTCGCTGTTGGGAAGAATAATAAGATTGAAGGAATAAGAAGATTCCTTGACATAGTCTCCAGTAAAAATGTGTACAACGCATTCATTGTACCACACATAAATTACTGTAGCAGCATTCTATTCTTAGCCAACGACAGATTAATGAAACAAATGACAATTCTACAAAACAGATCTATGAGAACTATATTGAAGAAAAATAGGTTACACTTCAGTCAAGAAAATGTTGAAGGAGTTAAATATCTTGTCATTTAAACAAATTATTTAAAATAATCAATGGCCATACGTCTATTGAATTCCTAAGAAAAATTGATAAAACTACAAAGCAACAACACGAGACGAGGAAAAGAAATGAACTAAGACTCCCCTTCAGGAAAAAAAAAACACAGAGTCAAAAGCCATTGATGTACGGAGCATTGAAGATATTTGGATATATTACCAGCAGGGCTGGGCAAAATACATGCTTTGCTGTAATTGAAATACAAATTACAAAATACTTTTACGCATGTATTTGAAATACGAAATACAAAATACTTTCAAGTCGTGTATTTGAAATACAAAATACAAAATACAGTATTTTAACCATTTTTTAATATCAAATACAAATTACAAAATACATTTGGTTTTGGTAGAACCTTTGGTTGAAATAAATTGTCGTAAGTGTCCTTATCTAAGGGTGCGTTACCATAGAAGCAAAGCTGAGCAGAGTGAATCAGAGACATGCAAAAATTGACCAATCATATTGCTCAGAAGACACGTCTCGTATCCGCTCCACTTGTAAAGTTTTGTGGTATAGGACTTAGGTGTTAGATAATAATAATAATTATTATAATAACACTAGCTGGTTACCGGCATGCGTTGCAATGCCACATTCAAAGAAATAATTTTTTTATCCCCGCATGTCCTTTCCCGTGCGTCCCCGTTCCCCTCCCACATCCCATTCCCCTGCCACCTTCCCAGCCTACCCTTTCCCCTCTCCCACTCCCCGCCAACCACCCTCCCGCATTCCACATATTCAGTCCCAGTACATTCAGTTTTCAAACAACTCGCGTGCCAGATATTACAATTTTTTATTAAAATTTTCATTTTTCACATATTACAAATATTCATTTTTGTATATTATAAGAACAAGCAATCAAATCTGGTACCTAACGTAGGTACTTATTGAAAATATCTAAAATAAAAAAAAAACCATCGACAATTCTTTTGTTACAAAAAAACAGCTGCCTGCTAAATTCAATTTCATAAAACGCGCGAACTGTCAAATGTGCGAAGTTAAAATAGTCGTCAAGTTTTCTGCAATTATCCAATTTTCTGCATAATTTTCTTAATTTTTCTTTCCGTAAGAACCTTCTACAAAGTATTAGAAAACTGAATGAAAAAAAAGATGAATGAAATAGATAAAGTCGTTCTGAAGTTATGGCCTGACCAAGGGAAACCAGAATTCATTTTTATATACATAGATGACATTTGTATAGCGCATTTTTGTGTTATTTCGCTGTACAGTAATTAACTTAAAACAAATAACATTTAACAAGTGCGCTCTACAGTAATTAACTTAAAAATAATCTAGTGTTCAGTCAAATTATTCCTATAGTGCTTGATCTAATACTATAAAAATGTACAGTACAAAGCAATGATAAGTTTAATATAATTTTATACAAAATGTACAATAACAATGCTTTTATAGCACAAGACAAAAATATAATTATAAAGCAATGATAAGAAAACTACAAACAATCATTAGTAAGAGTGCTGTAGCACAGGACAATAGGACAATAGTACAGGTTCTAGCGTTTTTACTCTACGTATTATCTATGTTAGTTTATTTTTCATTATCACTATTTAGATCGCTAAATGTATTTGAAACTTTATTTTGAAGCCATGAGTATTTGAAATACAAATTACAAAATACCTCAGCAGCAGGTAATTGAAATACCAATTACAAAATACATTTTTAGGAAGTAATTGAAATACAAATACAAAATACGTATTTGTATTTCAAATACGTATTTCAAATACAAGTTATTCAAATACTGCCCAGCCCTGATTACCAGAAGAAATAAAATTGGAAGAGAGCATAAAGGCATTTAAAATTAAATTGCGAAGATATGTGATTGATTTGGTATAGATGTGTTATTTTAAGTGTATGTATATATAAGGATTGTATTAGGACATAGATAACTATGTATTTATTTAAAATACCGCAATAAAACAACTTTAGGGTTTCACAATTCGCTAAATAAAGAATTTAGTTTTATTTTTGAAATTCCCTGATATTATACTTTTTTTTTGAAATTCCATGACATTTCCCTGATAATTCCAGGTTCGGTAAAATTCCCTGATAATTCCAAGTTTTCCAGGTTTTCCAGGTCTTGTGGCCACCCTGAACATTGAACATTGACCACTGCCGGGCGGTTCATTTAGCAGCTGAGAGCAAAAAGCGAGCTGAGAGTAGTGGTAGCATTCAATAGAAGCAGACTTCAGGAACATTAAATGCGATCTCTCCATCTGTTCATTATTTAGTTCTTTTAGATGGCGAGTGTAACATTGACCATTGACCACTGCCGGGCGGTTCATTTTGCAGCTGAGAGCAGTCGAATGAGACACAGCAGCTGTCATATTGGAAAAGTGTTTCTGAATCCACAGTCGGAGTATCCAGCCCAGTTCAAACATCTTTTGTTAGGTGACAATGAGAACGCCAACAATTTCAGGTCTTTTATTAGACAGTATAACAATGTGAATGCTTTTGAGTTCTACGGTAGTAAACTAGTTGACATTCCGGGCACGGGTCCTTTCTGTTTAAAGATTTCAGGAGAAATATGTCATCACACCTCCACTATGATAGAAGTTGGGGACAACGAGGTGCCATGTTATATACAGCTGCCCCGACGCTGGGGGCCAGCATGGTATTATTTGAATACAAGGTACCGCACAAAAAACTTCCCACTTCCCTAGATATCTTCATGGAACTTGACGATCTGCATGATTTTTGGAGACGATCTTTAGTTGGCGTCCAAGACTCCTCGATCTGCAATGAGGAGGGCGGCCGGCGCTTCTACTCCCTAATCAGTTCCCACGCCTTAGATTACATGGGGCTCGATGTTGCCGCCATGCAGCTGTCTCGCCTGGTATTCCCAACCATGGTGCTGAGCAGATCGGGAGTCCTAAAGATGCTCGATCTCGAGGCGGCCAAGATGGCCTTGGAGTATCACGCGGATGCAGCTGTCAATCTGCGCATGAATCATCCGGCCAATGTAAATTGTTTTCAGGAAATCATGTTAGCTGTAGATACGATAATCCGTCAAATAAGTCCTTACGCAGGTAGTTACCAGAATCTTCGAACCGCAGTTGAGGAAGAAGAGGCGCGTTGCAGAGAAAGCGGTGGTCCACAGCGTATCGTTAGTTTGTTGTTTTCGCGTTCTTCATCAGACGATTAGAGGCGATACAATTCTCCGACATGTACAAATGATGTCGGAATGGTCTTCGTTGCAGATCACCAAGGTGGTTTCCTTCAGGAGAGTGTGGTTGGTCTGTGGACCTCCGGCATCACTCAGATTTTGCAACTCGATTTCGAAATAATGTAAATTTGCTTCAATTATATTTGCATAAAATTGCTGTTAGGCGTGCTATCTTCAATCCCATTCATTCTTCGGGAAAGCTGTTTCAGCAATACATTGTCAATTCATATCTTCTTTGTGAGTCCCACAGGCTTACATAATTGAGGTTACATCAAAATGAGTTGCGAGTTGAGTGTTTTCAAGGATTTTTGGATCATTTGAAAAATAGGAATGTAGACCGTGACATCCGTGCAGGAAATATCGTCTCCATCCTTCTTGCGAACTCCATCCAAGGCAAAGTGCCTCTGATCGGCCAGATTTAGTTGCACGAGTGTTCCAGCTGAAGGTTGATGGAATCAATTGAAAGGATCAAAATGGAGGTGTTCGGTAAGGTTTTAGCTTATATTTACGTAATTGAGGAACAAAGAGAGATCTGCCGCATCTTCACGGTGTGTTCACTCTTCGTGATTCAAACAAGATATATTCCCCTCCAGATAAAGACAATGTCAGCTACGCAGAATTACATGACAGAGAGAGGGACCAGGGTTTGTAGTGCAATTATAATATTCATGGCCTGAGTGGTACCGTCAATCCTGAAGCAATTAGTATGGTTGATGGAAAGTGTTCTAAGATGTTTCCAAAAGCATTTCGAGATGAAACCGAAGCGGATGTGAACGGCTATCCGGTGTACGAATGACGTGACAATAGTTTAGAAGATCACATATGTAGAGGGTTTATAAATAAACTGGTTTAATAAATTTATCAATTTTGATACAATCCATTTTGATATAATTCCGTACAATCCATATTTGGCTAGGAAATTCAATGTACATATTAATGCAGAAATTTGTTCCTCCGTCATCGCTATTGAATGCATCCAGAAGTATCTCACCTAGGGTCTCGAATGTGCTCGCATGAAAATAAGTCTTCTTCAAGAAGCAGCTGACAGCACCAGCCACAGCACAATTGTCCATGATGAAATTATTCAGTTTCTAGACTGACGGTTCTCAGCGCTCCAGAAGCTGCTTGGCGTATTCTTGAAAATCCTATTCATGGTCAGTCGCACACGACAGTTTAACTCAGTTTACATTTAGCAGGCGGAGAATAGGTGTATTTCAGAAAAGATAATAAGGAAGAAGCAATTAGCATTATCCCACATCACTACATTAACAGATTGGTTCAATTTAAATCGATTAGATGATTCTGCTTCTGAACGAAGGTTCTTCTTGCACTGCACAAGGTCTACTGGAACCTGATCTAACGATAAATACAGATATAGGATGTGCAGATGTTGCGAATGAAGAAAACCTGGGAGCGGAGATGCAGTCATCGTTGAACATCCAACAACAAGAAGTGTTTGATTCGATCCTTCAAGTTCTCGGATGAGTCGGACAAAGATTCTCTTAAGTGCTTTTTTGTAGAAGGACCAGGAGGTACAGGGAAAACGTTTTTGTGTAGAACTTAACACATTCATTGCAATAAAAGTGAAAAAAGTTTTGATCGTAGCTTGGACTGGAATAGCGGCAATTTTACTTCCCAGGGACAGATGCCACAATGCATTTAATTTACCTTTCGATTTAAATAGCTCTGTCACACGTAAAATTTCAAGAACAAGTAGAATTATAATTAAAAATGCAGACTTAAAATTTGGGACGAAGATCCGATGGCCCCAATAACAGCTTTTGAAATGATCAAATGTGCCATACAGGGTGTAATGAATTGCCCTTTGGTGGTAAAGTTGTCGTTCTTGGTGGGGATTTTAGACAAGTTTTACCTGTTTGTCGCAGAGCGTCTGTCAAAAGAAGTGGGCTTTGGAGGTTATTTAAGGTGGTTCACCCTAACGCTAATATGCGGGCTTTAAGTGACCAGACTGCGTTTTCCGAATGGTTGTTGGAACTAGGTAACAGAACTCTTCCATGTCCGCAAGGTTGTGTAGTGTCTTCTGTTGTTTTACCGTCGAGTACCATTTGGCAGGATGTTGTTGGCGCAATTTACGGAACCACATTCGGTAACCGACGCAGATTTATTTTGTGACAGGGCAATATTATGTCCCAAAAATAACGATGACCGAAACATCAACGAAAATGTTTTAGAAAAATTGGAATGTCCCTTGAAGACTTTTTACAGTATTGATTCGGCGAGAGACCAGAGAGGAATCCAAATCCTGAGGAACCGGTGAGATTCCCTTTAGAATTTTTAAACTCTTTCAATCTACCAGGATTACCACCTTATGTCTCGAATTTGAAGATAGGCGCTATTGTTATGTTGTTGAGAAAATATGTCTATTACCAATGGTCTTTGCAACGGAACTAGAATGATAGTTGGGAATTTTTCAGATTATGTCTTGCAAGTTGAAATAATCACAGGAGTTACCCACCCCAGCTGACCCTCAACTTCAAGAAGACAATGCAGGACGCCCCCTGCACCCCACCCTTCACCGTGCCTAGCCATTAATATGCTAGACTAAAATGCATCCGGGAAATGACCCTATCAACCTAGAAACACAATCTGGTAATTAACATACAAGACCAATTTAGAACCGACAAGTGCATCCGGCCAACGATCCTTTCGACCCGGGAAGCAGCACCCACCACGATGGACGATGGACTTTTCACACGGCCCCACACGAGGACCATGTATATAAAGGACTACACCGCCCCAAGCTAATCAACACATCTTCTGATTGAATTCAAGCACTTCACTTGTCGTATTGCACAACCTGATTGTTCACTTTTGAAACTGTACTTTACTTGTATTTTTGTAATAATTATATAAAGGATAAAAATATCTAAAGCATATTTTCTCTTCTAATCTAAAGGGGAAAATAAAAGTTAACTGACGCCAAGTACGTGGGTCAAAATATTGGAGGAAGCTGTTAAACTTGGCCGCAGCCAGGACTCCCCCAGGTGTTTTTAAACATCTCAAAGCGAAGGACCTCACAACAAAGAAATTTGTTAGCTGGAAAATATGCAGAAGATACCAGCAACAACATATATGTAAGTACATTTTTCAATTGTTCGTCTAGCCCGCCCGTACGATAGATCCTTTTCCCTATCTTACCCAAAAGGTTAGAGAAAAAATTAAAGTCTTTAAAAAAATTTTCTATACGTAAATTTTTCTTAATACTTTTTAAATATGGCACAGCCAAGCGAAAGACCCGCTCCTCAATATTCAGAATCAATTCTTGAGTATAGCGGCTGTCCTAATGATATTAATTTGTTTATTAAATCGGGGTACATCACACGAAATGGCAACACCTCAAGTAATGTCGAAAGATTAATTTAAATTTAAACCAATACGTAAATATTATGAATTTAAAATGTTGCTTGCTGAAGCACTTCGAGGAAATTTTAAAAAACCGTGCTGCGTTAAAGTCTGTGCTATGTGCTATGTAGATATCTCAACTAAATAATTAAAGAAAGTCAGTTTGGTGATGGTCGGGGAGAATTGATTTTATTACAAATCCGATGCTAGTAAAAGGAGCTTCAGTTTGTGCGTCTCATTTTTCAATACGTAGTAGACACACGGTAAACGGCGCAATAGAAAAATATGCCTTGCCAACATTAAGGCGGCGACTGACCTGTAACATTTGATCGTAACGTTACGACAAAATGTTACAGGTCAGTACAGCCAGCCGATCTGCTCGCTGCGAGCGCCGCGTACTCCACCAAAACCTCCTAGATCTCTATAAGGCCAAGACCCAGTTTACGCCTCTAGCGGTAATAAACGTTCTAGGAGGCTGAACCTAGGCGGCTGGAAACGTCAGATTCATACGTTACGAACCTCACTTCTATGGATATTATTGCCGGCGGTGCGACACGTGTGTTTTGATTTAGGCAAAAAAAAACTCTAAATTAGAAGCATTACATGCACAATACATACAATATGGGAAATAGAAATCAAACTGTGAAACTTAATAACATAATCAGTGAGTGTATTGGTGTCAAATTCGGGGTGCCCCAAGGAAGTATTCTGGGTCCGATTCTGTTCCTTATTTACATTAATGACCTATGCCACATAGAATGTGAAGGAGAAATCATCAGTTTTGCGGATGATACTGTTCTCTTAATAAATGGGAATAATTGGACAGAAACATTTAAGAAAGCAGAAGACACACTTAATAGGATTAAAAAATGGCTAGACTATTATTCACTTACACTTAATGCTAATAAAACCAAATTCATCACTTTTAAAATAAAAAATAAGAAAAACTCTGAAGAAAACCTGAACTTGAAAATCCATAGCCCGCATCACTTAAATGAGAATTGTGATTGTCCCTTATTAGAAAACGTTGACCATATAACGTATTTGGGTCTAAAAATTGACCAAAACTTAAAATGGACCGAACACATTACGTATTTAAATAATAAAATTAAAAAACTAAGTTATTTTTTCAAAACTATCAGGAATGTTCTCATTAAAAAAGACTTAATCAAGATTTACATGGCTCTCTGCCAATCACTGTTAGAATACGGTACTATCGGATGGGGCAGTGCAAATAAGAAAACTAAATGTAAATTAAATCCACTAATTAAAACTCAAAAACCCATAATGAAAATTATACTGAAAGTTCCTGTAAGAACTAGCACTGACGAAATCTTCAACAATCTTAACATCATGTCAATTAAACAACTATATTCTAAAAGTATACTCATTTACATTCATAAGTACAAAACCCAAGTAATAACAACTAATACGTACATTAGAAACACTAGATCTCATGGTCAAAAACTTATCCAACAAGTAACTACTAACACAACATTTGGGCAAAAAAGCTTATTATATTATGGCATTAAACTCTACAATAAAATACCACTCTCACTCAAAAACCTCAACATTATAACATTTAAATTTCAAATAAAAAGCTGGATACTAAATATAGGGAGATCAGAAATAGAAAATATACTGATATCAAATACAGACTAAAACCAAATCTGGTAATCTGAATTATAAAAAAAAACCACTATCTTATTTACTTTATAATTATTTAAAAAAAATACCACATGATATATGTTATGTCTAATTCATAACCATCTTTATATATAAAAATTTAGGTTCCGTATGTTTGCGTTCGCTAATCTCGGAAAGTAATCGATGGATTGACCCAAAATTTTTACAGAACATTGCATTTTAGCAGAAGAGCGTTTATACATACTTTTTATTTGGAAATTCCAAAGGAAAAGGATAATTTTATGCGTTTTAAATTGACTCATAATTTGTCATGGTAAAAAACGGAATGACAGTTCTAGACAGTGTTGCCATTTTATTAATTTTATTAAAAGTTACCAAAATTTATGATACCTACAATTAGGAATTAAAAGAATTTAATCGGATTTAAAAGTAGAATTATATCTAACAAATTATATTACTAATTTTCACTCATTTGTTTTCTCTGTGCGTTTTAAATTTCCTCATAATTGTACTGAATGTCAGTTCGTAATTTTGCAAAACCTACAAAAAATCAGATTAACAAATCGAATTATATATGACAAATTTTCAAAGGGTCAAAAAAGTGTAACTGTGACCAGTTGATTGATGTGAAAGTTTTTTAAAAGTTGATCACCATTCGTGGGATGCCTCGCTCACGTTCAAACATAGGCTGTCGTACTCGACACGCAAACGCAGATCGTCAGAGAAGATCAAACCGCACTGATCAAGAACGTTTAGACGATAATGAACATGTCCGAGTTAGAATTATTCAGAGGCGAGCAGAAGAACTGGCGAATCGTTGGGAAGAAAGACTTAAAAGCTTACGAGTAGAAACGCGAAGGAGACGAGCAGCACATTCATCTCAACAACGTCAAGAAGAAATAGATCAACGCCGAAGTGGAATGCAGGTGAAACTTTTGAATAACCATGCTTCGTACCATCGAATTGCTTTTTCATACGAACCAGATATTCAACACAATACCTCATGTAATTTGTTCAAATCGGTAAAATGGATAAAGTTTGTCCACACTGCAAAGCGATGAAATTTAAAGGAGAAACTCAAGGAATGTGTTGTGCGAGCGGCAAAGTGAAGCTACCTGAAATTGATCAGCCAATAGCACCACTGATAAATTTGTTGCAAGGAATTACTGATGATTCAAAACATTTCCTCAAAAATATTAGAAAATACAATTCATGTTTTCAGTTGACTTCATTTGGCGCTAACGTTATAACAGAAAATTTTACGCCGACGTTTAAAATTCAGGGACAAATTTACCATAAAGCTGGCTCTTTGCTTCCTTTTCACAGCAATCAACATAAATTTCTACAAATATATTTTATGGTAGATCAAAATGATCAGTTGAATGCACGTTGTCAAATCTCTACTAAAGTCAAAAGGCATATTGTTGAGTCGTTGCAAAAAATGTTACATGATAACAATTTAATTCGAATGTTCAAAAATACAATTGATCTCATGCCATCAGACAGCCACAAAATTATCATTAGTGCTGATTAAACACCAGCAAGTGAGCATGTCAGACGATATAATACGCCAACAATTAATGAGGTGGGAATTGTCATGGTTGGAGAAGAATTTCATCCTCGCGATATTATTTTGCAACGCAGAAATGATCAACTACAAATAATTGCTGACACTAATCGGTTCTAATCTATAATAAAGTGATATTGTAAAAGCATTTATGGTCTGAATAAATAAATAATTTTTAAAAATTTACGAATGTTTTTGACTTCTCTTATATTCTACACTACAGCATAGTCACAGCAGATATTCAATTAAGCAATGTGTCTTCTTGGAAAATGCACAGTTGCTAGACAATTTTTGTTAACTCCTCTAATAATTAAAATCAGGCAAAGCCACAGCGAAGCGTGGTCGGGTTCAGCTAGTTTCTTATAATTAAATTATAATATGTAAATGAAATCCTCAGCACGGGAGATCCCAGTGAGGATATCATTATCTCTACTGTTACTAAGAAATGAAGACAATAAATCATTATTATTATTAATACTTTGAGCGACATTACTTATTAAATCTCTACAGAGAAGTGTTTTAAGTTTGAAAATGGTTAATAAGTGCGTTGTTCCTCGTTGTAAAGGGAATTATGATAACGAACCAAGAGGACATACATTCAAGTTCCCAAATGATGCTATATTATGTAATAAATGGGTTAAGTCTATTCGTCGGGATTTCATTCCAACAAAATATTCAACAGTAGGTGAAAAGTGCTTATTTTTAATTGCAAATACAGGATTCAACTTTGAACATAACCTCAATGTAAATGTATATAATATAATGTGGTAGTTTACACATGAATATTCATATTATTTTGATTTTAAAATGTGTTTAGTGTCTAATTTAATATTGTTAGCTCATGTTGTCTAATTTAATATATTGTATCGTTTTTGACAGCTTTTTGGTGTAATGAAAGACGACACCATGAAAAAATGTTACGTTTCAAGGTGCCTAGATATTTAATACTAAACGGCTAAATAACACTATTTTGTAGGGGGGTACTGTACAATTGAAATCTATTATTGTTGTGCATTGTGAAAATGTACCTACATTATATTAACAAGTACAATTGAATGCATATTGAATATTGTGTTTGTACCTAACCTCAATGCATATAAAAACGTGCAACTGCGATTGTGATGTGACGTTTACACGTGTTTTTTCATATTATTTCGATTTGAAAATGTGTTTATGTTAACGTTGTTGTCTAATTTAATATATTCTACCGGTTTTGACAGATTTTTGCTGTAATGAAAGACGACACAATGAAAAAATGCAACGTGTCAATGGAGTGCCTAGATATTTAATATTGGGTGAAATGCAGATCCCGCCAATAAGGGGGACTTTAATAAAAATGCACTTTCTAGATGAGAAAAGTGTGGAAAAGTTGAATAAAAAAGAAATTAGGGGGAGATACAGCCGTTTAAAGAATGAATAAAATAACACTTCGTGAACTTATACTACGCCATTTTGTTACTATTATGTTGGTTATCTCAGACTTGCTATAAACGAAGGTTGATACGATTGTAGCCAACTTCGTGTGATATATAACAAGGCGCGTAATTGTGAAAAACAGAATTAATAATGGTCACAAACCATGTTACACAAACCTGGCGTAGCCGCTAAAATGCTTGAAAACTGGGATGTTTTTCTTGCGTTGACGCGAGTAGGCGTTATAAAGGGGCACAAACCATGTTACATAAACCATGTTACACAAACCTAGCGTAGCCACTAAACTATTTGAAAACTGTGATGTTTTTCTTGCGTTGACGAGAGTAGGCGTTATAAAGGGGCACAAACCATGTTACACAAACCATGTTTAGCGTAGTCTTAGGTTAGGTTACTTTAATTTGGAAGGTGATAAACAGTTTAAAAATTCGTTAAAAAAAAGTCCGCTAGACAAATTTCATAATTACGCGCCTCATCTATCACATGAAGTCGGCTACAATCGTATCTAGGCTCTTGGTTTTATCAGGTCAGGGATACCAACATATTAGTGTCAAATGGCGGGTGAGTTTGCGGTCACGTGTCATTGTTTACATCGTATTCACGTTTTGCGCTCGCGTGTTATTGTTTACAAAATTAATTGCTTGCAGCTATGCGCCTCTTAGAGTTCGAGGCGTTATGCAAAGATAATGAAAAGTTGTTATGTAAATTTACCTACATTTTGAAAGAGATTGACAGTTATGATTATTTGAGAAAACATAAATTAACACTAAAGTAATAACTTTTCAGGTTTGCGAGCTGCATTTTAGAAAGGAGGACATCATTACAGCCAGTGTTCACACCAACATACAAACTGGAGAGCAATGTATAATGAAATTCAAGAGGGTGAAACTTGCTCCGGGAGCTTTTACCAAATTGTCCAGCCCCAGCCTACAGCCTGCCTGTCAGCGACTCCAACATTCTCCCGAGAAAGTGTGGACGCAAGAAGAAGCAGGAAAGAACTTCTTAATTTACAAATAGCATAGTTTCTATAAAGTCTTTGAATCTCAGAACCATTTTTCAACTTTTAAAGAATTTTTAGGTTGCATTGACAAACATAACTTCCCAACTGATTGTATTACCGTGAAAAAAGAAAGTTCCATAGTATTTTTTATAGTTTATTTGTTGAATGCGTAGAATTACAGTACCTTGCCATATTAATAGGGACAGTAACATTTTTTTGGTTTTTTGATGTTAACGTTGTCTCTACTTCTAAATTACTTGGATATGGTGGCCATCCCCTTATTATTTTTGCTGCTGGTATCACCACTGACACTTTTAAGAAGTGGCAACACTGGCAAAGCTTCACATCTGTCAAAAATTTAAGGTTATTTCTAAGTGGCCAGCATTTTTGTGAAAACGCGTGATCGAGCGTCTCGTAAATAAATATTCAAAATAATTATTTTAAGGAGTTTTATAAGTTCAGCTGTACAAATAAGTAAGTAATAATTAATTATCTATTAATTTTGTGTAGTTTTAGTTCATTTTTTTTATTTCAATGAATAGTTTTGCCATATTGACCCCAATATTGTGTTTTTTCAGGATGGCCAGGTCTTCAGATACGTCCCCAAGGAAATGTGCAGAAATAAAAACACTTTTACTAAACACTAAACATTCCCAGAGGGTAATAGCAGCCCTTGCAGGTGTTTCAAAGTCTGTTGTTAATAGGATAAAGAAAAAAATCTATGAAAATGTACCCCTTGAAGCGGATCGTAATGGGAAATGTGGCCGAAAAAGAATTACCACACCTCGTACTGACCGCAAAATCAGAGACGTGTGTCTACAAAATCGCAAGAAAAGTGTTTCTTTTCTGACCCTGTTGATCAATGAAGGAGGTATCAAGGTCTCTCAAAGGACAGTCCAGAGGAGATTGGCGGAGGAGGGCCTTGTTGGTTATCGGCCAGCTAAAAAACCTCGCCTCACAGCAGCCATGACGAAGAAACGACTGGAATGGGCCAAAGCACACCAACACATGACTATTGAGGACTGGAATAAGGTAATTATGTAACATTATTGTGGTTTACAAGCTTTTAAAAAATTCCAGTGGTGTGATTATAGACTTTTCTAGGTGTGCTTCTCTGATGAGTCCATTTTCCAAATTTTGGTGGACAAATCATCGTTCGTCCGACGACGCAAGGGAGAGAAATTCCACCCGGACTGCCTTGTGGAGACGATTAAACACCCTACCAGTATCATGGTGTGGTCTGTTATCTCTTCCATGGGGATGGGGCGCCTCCACATCGTGCAAGGGACTATGAGGCAGGATCAGTACAGACATGTACTGGAAAATCGGTTGATACCTCAAGTCGAAGAATGGTTCCCTGGTGGCCAGGATTTTGTTTTTATGCATGACTCCGCACCCTGCCATAAAGCCAGGTCTGTCACTGCATTCCTAGCTGAAAAAAACGTGCAGGTTTTACCTTGGCCTGGGAATTCCCCTGACATGAACCCCATTGAAAACCTGTGGGAGCTCACGAAGAGGGAGATTGCCAAGGAAGTGATCACTACCAAGCAGCAGCTCATCGAAAACCTCATCCGGGTATGGCATCACTCTCCTGAGCTAAAGCGAAATGCAAAACTGTGCATTGAGAGTATGCCACGGCGTGTACAAGCTGTAATTGCGGCCAAAGGCGGTATTACAAAATATTAGCTTTCTGTGCGATAATGTTTTAAAATAACAAAACAAAAAAAAATAAATGCAAATTTACAACAAATATGGTCTATAAATTATCCAAATGAATTGTTCTTATTAATAAATAATAAAAACTGTACCTTAAGTCATAAATATCTTTGTATTGCGAGTACAAAGTGAGAAAAACGTATTTTTCATAGGTGTCCCTATTAATATGGCAACCCACTGTAAAACAATTAGGCGAAAAACAATTTCCACAGCAAATAAACAATTACAATGAACTTAATACTATTTTATTATCAATTCAGTCCTTCAAAAATGTTTCTGACAATGCTATGGATACTGTATTAGGAACTGTGGTCCATTTACTAAGTGAAATTGATAACTTATTAACAGATGATACTAAAAAGCAGAAAAAAAATCAATTTTTAACGGAACAATTACAATTATTAAATCGAATATCAAGGGCTGCAAGATATTCTCGGTGTTTTGTAGTCTTCAGTAGCATTCTGTACTCTATTTCACCCCTTTCATATAAATTCCTACGAGGCTCAGATCATCTGACGTTTCCCCGTCCTAGAACTTTGAGAAGAGTTTGCTCCAAGTTTCGTACAAACCCACTTTCGAACAGAGTGACAGTAATTTTTTGTCGTTTATGAAAAATAAATTTAAATTGTTAACGAAAACGGATTTAACTGTAACATTGATGATAGATGAAATTCACATGTTGCCATATTTAGATTACAGCGGAGGCAGCATTTTGAGAATAGCTTACAATAGTGAAAACGCAGCTACTACTGCACATGTCTTTATGATTCAAAGTTTACTCTCTCGATACAAAGAAGTAGTCCATATACTCCCCGTTAAAACTATGAATGCTGCACAATTGTTTACTATAATGGGTCTTCAACAGATAGGTTTTAATGTTTTGTGTGTAGTTAGTGATAATAATTCCATTAACAGAAAAGCTATCATGTCTTTCAGCACTCCCCCGCAACTGAAAACTGTGTACTGCCATCCATCCAATGAACGTTTACCTTTATTTTATGTCTTAGATTCTTATTTATTGTTATTAAGTTTATTTTGTAGAACTCCATTTTAATTTTTAATTGATTTTATATATTTAATAATATTATTATTCAATCTATAAAAACAGTTTATTATAAACAAGTTCTGCTTCTGCTTCGTAATTATTATTATGAGTTACAGCTGTTTCGCCCTCTGAAGGCATTATCAAACTGTGGTTGTTACCACCTACAGACGATGTATTTATATCATTTCTAGACAGGTACTTATGATGACAAAATGAATAGCTTTTAATTATTATTACTTGTGCCCCTAAACTTCTAAGTAAAATGACTGAAATATTAATGGTTAAGTTTCCCAATTACTGGATTGTTTAAATTTGACTGAGGGTCGTTAATTATTCCATAAAATAAACCCTTGATGATTCATCAGGATTTACCTTATAATACAATTGATATTTGAAATGGTCATCATTCTCTTGGATAACCCACTATGAATCATGTATTTACTTAATAGCACAGTTAGGTATTTGGACTGGATATAAATATATCTAAAAGTGGCGAGCGAATTATATTTGTTTGTTCATTAATTAAAATAGCTTTCTGATTATTAGAGAGAGAGATTTAATTAATGAACAAACAAATATAATTCGCTCGCCACTTTTAGATATATTTAAATCCAGTCCAAATACCTAACTGCCGTCAATCATGTCCACCAACTACACAACATTCATATTATACATATTCCAACACATATCATTATAATCAAATTTCATTATTAAATGTAATCAATTGTTAATTTTGTTAATTCTTTAGGGCCAGTTGTTTCGCAGAATTTGAACAATTCGTCAAATTTCAAAGTTAATTTTCAAGTTCTGTTGAGGTTCTACTCAAGTTCTGTTATTATTTCAGCTATGTGGAACAACTTGCCCACATTGATTTAATAACAGAACTTAAATGGAGCTTACACAGAATTTTAAAATATACATTGGTTTCATAAATTTCTGTGAATAATATTAATAACGTTTCCATGAGAACAGTTGTATCCTTTTTACATAAAACCCCCATCAACAAGTGGCGGCAAACATTCCATACACAACGGGTGGTCCGACATTCCAGCAAGCCAGAGGCGGCCGGTAAAAACCACCAAAAACGGAATCAGCCCAGGGGCCTAGAGTAAATCCGCCAAAGTAAAATTCGAAAAATGCACTCCATTTTATATGTTTTTTTCTGTTCACAGGTAGATATCAAACAACATTTGACCACAGTAGCGAACACAGAGAAGCAATGAAACATTTACATTCGATAAATTAAATGGTAAAATTGAGTAAAAAAAGTTCAGAAATTAATGTTTTCCTTTCGTTTAAATTTGTATGAGGTTTTTTATCCAGTTAAGAATTTTTCCTCATAAAGCACAATAATTTAACATAAACTCAGTCAATTAAATACAACCATCAGATGGTAATAGTAATAAGGTCAAATGAGTCGCAGTACTAGTCAGCTAGAAATATGAGGGGTATTGATATAAGCCCTAGCCAGTTAGTGGATCTAGAAAGAATCCATAAAATCAACAAAAAAAACCAGCCACCTGAACCAACTGCGCTGGACCTCATCTCACAAACTACAAAGAGTGCTCGAAGCGCCCCGCCACCCTACACCCTTCGCTCACCGAACTCAGGTAATCCCCCCGAATCACGTTCACCTCCCGCACCACCTCCCACGCTCAGGCTGTAGGCCTAAACCAACAAACCTCTAAAAATGCACATAGTAGATTTAGCCAAGGCGTTTTACTCCAAACTCGCTTCAAATCCGAACCCAAGCATCTCCTGTCTTGGGCACATAAGACCCGGCGACCCCCCCAACACCTACCCCTTACCTGTATCTATCACACTTCCCCCCTGATGCGTGGGCTTTAATAAAAGAATAGTAAGCGCAACCAGATATATAAAAAATATAATATTACATAAAATCTCTTAACACCTACCAACAAAAAAAAAACCAAAAAATCTAGTATTAAAAATACCTCAAAAGGCCTTCATGTTGCCAAAGGCAGCCCACACATCGGGTAGAAAAAAACCATCCTTCAGGTGACTACAAACGAGACAGAGGAATTGACTTCCCTGTACCTTGTCGATTTCACAATACGATACTGACTCTAGCTGTTGACTTGTTTTACCGCACTGAAGGACAGAGCTTTCTCCATTCATTACCAAAATCTTCATTAAATTTCAACGATTCCCTACATCTCCAGGACTATTTGCTTTCGGACACTGCTCGAGTCCTCTCCATAGTAACTCAAGACGGTGGCTTCCTGATTATCCGCCTTCTGAATATATTCTTCCAAATCAAAGAAAGCGTTAACAGTTCTCACATAATTAGTAAATACACAAACGACTCAGGTTAAAAAGCTTTACTCATAATCATATTTTTTCCCAATACAGCTCGACCGCTAGATTATGGTTTATGTTTTTTTTATGATAGCAACCCTGCTTCAAACCGGAAAAAACGTGATTAATTTAGCATTTTGCGGCATGTTGCCAACTTCAAGTTTATTCGTACGTCAAAATATTATTCGACGAGATCGTTTTGTGTTTCACGTTTCAAAAATAATTCAGAATGGACAACGTCGTAATATTAATACGAATGTAGAAACGAAAAGCAACGAAGCAACAGCTCGGGTATTTAGTTATTAGGTTATGGCGGTTGTGGGGGTTGTTTAATTTTTATGATTGCGGAATCTTTTAGAAGTAAAAAATAGTGTTTAGTTATTTTCGTTTATTGCTGTTAGGCATTAAGTTAAAAAGAGTAAAAGTTTAATATTATTAGTTTAAAAATAATATTTTGTGTATACTTTATGAAAGTTTTGTTAAAAATTGTGACTTTTTAAATATGGCAGGCAAAATTTGGACCTATTTTGACAAACATAACGAGGATAAAAAAGCGCTGTGTAAATTGTGTAAAGTTGTTCCGAATTACAAAATTTCAACGGGTAATTTAACTTCCCATCTAAAAACCAAACATATTTCTGCATTTGCGGAATTAAAAAATGCAGGCCGTGTTGTTGGGTTTTCACCCCCTGAAATCCAAAGTGCTACAGTGCCGAACGCTATTATTTTAGCGCCTGAACAAAGCGTTACACTTTATAATGCTCCATCTACTTCATCAGGACCACCAAAACAGCAAAGGCAAATGGATACATACATACCAAAAAAGGTGAATGCGGATCAAAAAAGAAGAATCGATATGGATATGATGGATTTGTTCAGCCTTTTCGCTCAGTGGAAGAAAGAGCAGTCAAAAACTTCGCCCGGTGGATACCAGGCTATGCATTACGTTCGAGAAGGACAATTTCTAATAGTATGCTTCCGGAACTATACCATAGCACTCGGTTACGAATGCAAAAAGAGGTAGAAATGGAAGCTCAAACCACGTGTATTACAACAGATATGTGGACTTCAAGTGAAACCGATAGTTATACAGCAGTCACAGCGCATTACATTACCAAAGAAATGAAGGCACCATGCCTGTTTTATATACTTAAATAAAATAAAATAAAAAAAATAAATAAATAAAAATAAGATGGTGTTATTAGATTGTTGCCAATTTTTCGGCAACCACACCGCTGAAAATATAGCAGCTGAGGTGAAAAGGATTTGCGTAGAGTGGAGCATTTTTGAAAAAATTAATTTTGCGGTGACGGATAACGCAAGCTCAGTAAAAAAGGCAATTAAAGATATACTTAAGTGGAAGCATTACGCTTGCTACGCACACACATCAAATTTAATTGTCTAATCAGCTTTGTCGACATCGGCAATGGAATCGAGCATCGACAAAATTAAAATAATTGAAAGATTTTTTCATAAAAGTACGGCTGCGTCGGAAAAATTGACTAAATATCAAATAAATCAAGGGATGAATCCACTAAGAATGAAACAAGAGTTCCCCACACGTTGGAACTCAATATTTTATATGCTCGAAAGATTTGTGCATTTGGAAGAAGCTGTTCGGTCTACGGTGGCGGTTTGTGGCAAATACTTGCCAGTGATTTCCAATGAAGAGTGGCTCGCACTAAAGCAATTGTCAGCAGTGCTGAAACCCTTTCAAGAGGTTGACCGCCGGATCTGTCATTATTTTTACCAGATGTCTAACAGAAAGTTTACATTTATATACAGGTGATGACGAATTGTGTGCAGCTGTTAATGAAGTTGCGATAATGCTGAGTTCCGGATTGGAAGAACGCTTCAGCGGACTAGAACAGAACGGCGCATTTTCTCTGTGTCTTATACTAGATCCGCGGTATAAGACACAGGCATTCGCTGATCAAGGAACTGCTATGCACACAAAAAGTAAGCTCATTGATATGGTTAAGACCATGATCGCAAACCAAGGTAGGAATCTGACTAATCCCCCCCCCCCGCGTGCCATAGAGAACAACCGACCAACAATGATAAATATTCACCATGGAGTATCCTCGATGGCATCATGGGTACCCACTCAACTACACCAGGAACACCACTTTCAAAGGCAAAGAAATATATAGATCAGGGTTAATATAAATTTATTGTGGTATGTTTTTATTAATTAAACGGGTATTTTTGTTTCAGGTCCAATATATAAATCAAGATGGCCGAATATAAGGGACAAACTTTAGGAAGAATATTATTACTAAAAGTGGTCAAGGTCGCAAGTCAACAAAGCCATATAAATACCATGAGCAACTAAGTTTTTTGGTAAAAATTATTGACGACAGAAATAACATTGAAAATGTCAATGATGAAGACGATACAACACAAAACAATGAATCTAATATTCCAGAATCTCCACTGCCGACACATGCAGTGTCGCCCGCTCCTGAATCCAATCATACTGATTCGCTAACATATACGCCGGCTCCATCACCAGCTTCTCAACATTCGCAAGCTTCGATAACGAATCAATATCGGTCATCATTATCAGGAAGTCAAGGATCCAGAGGACACAAGGAGAATAATAAAGATTCTGTAAGAACAGCGTCATCAGAAGTTATAGATTATTTGATTCGCCAAAGTGAGCAACCGGTTGACATATTTTTAGCATCTCTTGCTCCGACATTAAAAGAATTGCACCCTTGTGATTTATTTGATGCTAAATCAGAAATGTTTGTGATTGTTCAAAAGTATGAATCAACTTGGAAGATCATGGAAGCGCCAATACGAGCAAAGACAGGTCTAACGCGATTAACTATGAAACTGTTGTGGTGGAAGATCGTGGAATCCCTTTCAGGAACAGCTGTGTGCCAGGGAGACAGCGGGGGCGGGCTGGTGTTTCCGCTGCAGAACACGGGCGCGGGTCCCCAGCGATGGTTCCTGCGCGGTGTTCTGAGCAACGCGCCCTCGTCTCGCAATCTCAGTGATCCCTGCCTGGCTAACGTTTTTGCTGTATACACAAATATATACAAACACCGAATGTAGCTGACTACACAAATGGATGAAATCTACCCAGAGGTAAATCTAATTTCCTGAATGTAGGAATTGCAATATATAACCAACTAGCAAGTTCCCAGTATACTTTGCAATGCCACTTAAATAAAGAAATGATTTCTTCCTGCGTGTCCTTTCACGACCGTTCCCATTATTTATATCATGATGAACTTTCTAGTGACATGTTGCATGTGCAAAGACTAGAATGCGAGAATTTGAACGCCGCTTGTGTGCGTTGGAACTCTTGAGCGGTCAACGGTCTGATTTTGCAATGGGTCTGATGGTTCAAGAATTGCTTCTTGGAATTGGAATTCTTTCAAAACGTCCGTGTCGGAGGATTTTCTAAGAAATGTTGAGAGCGAAGACTTGGTGACAAATCTTGCACTTGAAATAAGTGATGCCCTTCTAAACGAAGGTTCTTCTTGCACTGTACAAGGTCTGCCGGAACCTGATTGAATGATAAATACAGTTATAGGATGTGCAGATGTTGCAAATGAAGAAAACCTGGGAGCGGAGATGCAGTCATGGTTAAACATCTAACGAGAAGTGTTTGATTGGATCCTTCAAGTTCTCTCTGATAGGTCAGACAAAGATTCTCCTAGGTGTTTTTTTGTAGACGGATCAGGAGGTACAGGGAAAACGTTTTTGTATAGAACTTTAATTCTTTCATTGCAACCAAAGGGAAAAAAGTTTTGAGTGTGGCTTGGAGTGGAATAGCGGCAATTTTACTTCCCAGGGGAATGCCACAATGCATTTAATTTACCTTTCGATTTAAATAGCTCTGACACACGTTAAATTTCAAGAACAAATAGAATTATAATTAAAAATGCAGATTTTTAATAATATGGGACGAAGCTCTGATGGCCTTGGGGTTATTGGTAACAGCTTTTAAAATCATCGAAAGTGCCATATGGGATGAAATGAATAATGAATTGCCCTTTGGTGGTAAAGTTGTCGTTCTTGGTAGGGATTTTAGACAACTTTTACCTGTTTGTCGCAGAGCAGCTCGCGGGAAAATTGTTGCATCGTCTATTGAAAGGGGTGGGCTTTGGAGGTTATTTAAGGTGGTCCACCTTAATGCTAATATGTGGGCTTCAAGTGACCAGACTGCGTTTGTCGAATGGTTGTTGGAACTATGTAACGAACTCTACCATGTCGGCAAGGTTTTGTAGCGTCTTCTGTTGTTTTACCATCGAGTACCATTTGGCAGGATGTTGTTGGCACGATTTACGGAGAGTCACATTCGGTAGCCGACGCAAATTTATTCTGTGACAGGGCAATATTATGTCCAAAAAATATCCATGCTTGAAACATCAACGAAAAGGTTTTAGAAAAATTGGAAGGTCCCTTAAAGACATTTTACAGTATTGATTCGGCGAGAGACCAGAGAGGAAATCCAAATCCTGGGGAACAGGTGAGATTCCCTTTAGAATTTTTAAACTCTTTCAATCCACCAGGATTACCACCTCATGTCTATGCAGAGAGGCACTATTGTTATGTTGTTGAGAAATATGTCCATTACCAATGGTTGCAACGGAACTCGAATGATAGTTAGGAATTTTTCAGATAATGTCTTGCAAGCTAAAATAATCACAGGAGATAGAAGAGGGAGTGTTCATTTTTTTTACCTAGGATTACGCTGGATATATCTGCAGACGTAACGGTTCCCTTTAATCTTTACAGGTGCCAGTTCCCAGTTCAGCTTGCATATGGTATGACAATAAACAAATCACAAAGTCAAAAATTTCATTAGATTGGCGTTTTCTTCCAGTACCTGTATTTACGCACAGTCAATTGTATGTAGCTTGCTCTAGAGTGAAATCAGAAAATTCTCTAAAAATTCAAATAATTCCAGTAACACATCAGGTAGCAAATGCAAGCGCATTTATAGTTTATAGGGAGATTTTAGATTAGGTGTGAGCAACTTTATCTTTATAAAATAAAGTGCGCAAACTTAAAACTCAGCATATTTAGTTTGTATTGTTTCTTTCTGCCTATCTTATTTTTTAATGTATTTGCCATATTATATATATTTATGTTTAAGGTTCTAACGACACTCTCTTTTCTTGCGACAGGATCGTACCAAAAAGTTGTGGGAAATGACTTACACATTTCGTATTTTAAATACATGCGAAAAAGTATTTTGTAATTTGTATTTTAATTACAGCAAAGCATGTATTTTGCCCAGCCCTGCTCACGGGTAATGAACAAGTCACTCGGAGTATGGTAAAACCAGAAATGGCTTCTGCCCGGTACGAGCTACAAGTGGCAGAAGGGAGTGATGCAAGTGCTTCTCGAGTTGCACCGCGATCAGTCAATCAAAGGTCTTGCAGTTCTACACCAAATTCCGAGTCGGTTCCAAGTCCCTATGATCAGAGTTCAAGTTCGTGGGCCATTCCTAGCCCTGTTTCTCAACAGAACCTGCTAATGCATCTAATCAAGAAAATACGGTGGTTTACGTCCGCTAGGAAAAAAGCGGTCTTATGATGCTCCAACCCCGTCAGAATCAAAATCTGGAAGATGTTCATTTTGTCCCAGGTCAAAAGATCGTAAGTCACGCACTCAATGTCACAAATGTAAACGTTTCATATGTTTAGAGCACCAAACAAAGATTTGCCAAAATTGTTAAGAAAAGTTACTTTTAATTAAGCCTTATTGTATTAGGTAAGACTGAAATAAGTGCCATAACAGTCTATGTAAGTTAATTTTGAATAAATGTTTTTTCGCACGTAAAAAAGATGTTTTATTTAACAGGGTACTTCAGTACCCCTGGGTACTGTTAGTGTATGGTCTATGATGGGTACGGTTCTAGGGTTAAGAAACGTAAGATCCGCCAGTGTTGCCATCATGTGCCATGGTATATCGATTCCTTGTTTTTTTCCCTTCAACGTCGCGTCGGTCTGTCTATCAATGCAGCGAGCATGCTAGGACAATCGGTACGTTATCGATCCGATATTGTAAAGTTACTGTTTAATCCTATGCTTTGTTTGACTGGCGATATTCACAACTTTAAATAATGCCGGTCTTTCTGCAAAATTACTGTTTATTAATGAACGGGGGCAGATTGTCAAATATCGTAGGATTGAAAGACGTCGTTTGCTCGATGATTTCAACCCGTTCGAACTAGGAGAGACGGAATTTAGTTTCGCATATCCCGCGTAATGGCTAGAGATCTCATTGATCAATTAACTAACTCCCTTTTTATTGTCAAAAAATACATGCGAACTTCCTCGACACGCACGACTAAGTGAATCAGATACTTGAGTCGGGCCATGTCAAGAGTCAAAATAATAGAAGGGCATGTTTGAGACGATGTATTAATGTAAACGAGGCAAGGGGTGTGTGCCAAGACGGAGTTGTTTGGCGGTCAGTTCTCTCTGCCTACTCCTGCGGAAAACGGCGTGATGGTTAGTTAGTTATGATTTCTCAGTAAATATCACGTTGTAAATCCATCTTTAATATGATAAAAAAAAAGGTTACTAATTAGTTGTTTTCTGTGACTCACAGAAAGGTGTAAAAAGATACACGGGCAAAAGGTGGATATGATAAGGTTTGCTGAAGATATTGCTATGGTTGCTGAAAGCGAAGAAGAACTGCAAGAGGCCTTAACAACCATGCAAAGCATTCTTCAAAACAACTACAACATGAAGATAAATAAAGATAAAACAAAGCTGCTGACTGTAGGCCGAACGCAACATCAGATGAGAGTAGAGATGTCAGGAGTTCCACTAAAGAACACCAAGGAGTTTGTATACCTCGGGAGCAAAATAACATGGGATGGTTGGTCTAAGAGCGAGGTCGACAGCCGTATACACCAGGCTAGGCTTGCATTCAATAAAAGGTCGAAAATAATAGAATCAAATAATATAGACCTAAAACTGAGAATACTCCTCATCAAGATCTGTGTATGGAGTATCTTGATGTACGGCTGCGAAACATGGTGCCTATCCGAAAGAACGGAGACTAGAGGCTTTTGAGATGTGGTCCTATAGAAGACTATTAGGAATTTCCTGGAGAGACCACATTACAAATGAGGAGGTTCTCCAAAGAATCGAAGGAGCAAGGCACCTGCTCAGGACCTTGTCTGAAAGGCGTGCAAGATGGATGAGACCATGTAATATGACAAGAAGGCCTCTTGCATGCCATAATGAAGGGTTTGACCGAGGGGACAAACTCAAGGGGACGCCCGCGCCGAGAGTACCTGGAGGACCTACTGGTGGATGTGCGCTGCTCATCATATGCAGACTTCAAAAGAGGAAATTGCTGCAAAACCAATCCCAGGATTGAAACGAGAGAATTATGTAATTGTTTTATTACAATGATGGATTTTGTGATATTGTTGACAGGTATTAGCACCAATTAGCTTCTTTGCCACAGGAAGCTATAAACATGGAGTAGGCCAAGACCACTTGTTGGCTATAGGTCAGACAATACATCAAATTATTTATGAAGGCAGTTTTGCAACACCTCTATATATAGAAGGTGGATACATATACCTGCAACAAATGAAGCCCGGAAACAAGTGGAGAGTGGTTTCAGAAAAAAACTAAACTTTCCTCATGTTCCGGGTGCCATCGATTGCACCCACATCGCCAACGTCACCCCATCCAGACATGAAGAGCAGTTTAAAAACCATAAAGGATTTCATTTGCTCAATGTTCAAGTGGTAAATATTTTTTTTTTCACAAAAATTACGTAAATAAAACGCCAGTTGGTGATTTTTCACATTTTATAGAAGGTTTTAAATGTTTGATAAACAGGTCTGCGATGCTACGTTGACAATTTTAAGTATAAATGCTTCCCGGGTACTATCCATGACCAATTTATTTGGAATAACAGTAACGTTAAGATAGAAATGACCAGACTGTATAATCAGTTGGTGATTTTTCATATTATATTGAAGGTTTTATATGTTTGATAAACAGCTCTGTGATGCTACGTTGACAATAGGCCGTTTTCGCACAATTTTGGCCGCTAGGTTCGCTATAGTCCTAGCGGTCCAACTATTTTATTTAACTTTCAGATCCCATACATTTTTTAGGCCGTTTGACGCATTTTAATGTTTTTAAATATTATAATAATGCCGTCAACCTGTTGTAGTGTTCCAATGTTAATGAATTGTATATTTAAAAAAAAAAAAAAATTATATTAACCTGCCATTTTCATAATATTACTACAAAATCTTAGATAACCACTCTGTAAATTGCCATCTCAACACAGGTGTTTCACACCTAGTGAGATGGGCAATACGTCATTTTATAACCAAATGTAATATGAAAATAATTAAATAAATAAATGTGTAGAAATAGGGGTGGGCACGTGTTTCCCAAAAATAGAGACTTGAAAGCGAAATGGATTCATTCCATCAGGCGTTCCAAATGGGCACCGACCCCTTCTTCTGTAGTCTGCAAAACTCATTTCAGGGACACCGATTATGTATTCAATAATATTAACCATAACAGTAAGTACATGACTCATTCAATTAATATCTTACTATAATTGAATCCACATAATATAAAGAGTACTTGTATAGTTTAATGAACACGTAAAGAAACATTTGACATAGAATGCACAAAATTTTATACACAATATTTTGCCTTCTTTCGCAGTTGACATTATTTGACAAACGTACCTTTAAATATAAGTGTAGTCAATCACAACTAACATTAATAATTATAGTAGACATAATATAACTTATTTCCTTTTTTTAAATTAACCGTATTTTAAATTATTGCAATAATTTTATTAGGTACACAGTTATCAAACTGTCTGGCACGAGATTTCTGGGCGGCCGATTCTTCATTGTTGGCAATCTAATTTGCTTTGCATTTCTCGTCCCATGTCTGTATATCTCGTGATTGTAATTTAATTTTCAGTAGGAATGTTTTAGGAAAAAAATCAAATTATTATTATTTCTTAAAGTAGACCGTTTTGTATTTTATATCATGTAAGTATGGAAGTTTGATCCTTATTTTATTTTCAGATGTGCTGTACAGGCAAAAGCTACTGAAAGATGTAGTTCCTTCAATATTTCCCTGGATAAAAGTAGAAGTAGGTAATTTAGAATTAAGAAACAGACAGGAAAGGCGTCTAATGCGTGAAAAAACATATATAAATTCTATAAAACCACAAGATGAATGAAGCGGCGTTGCCTGTGAATCTAGAAGACGTGGCAGTGGAAGTCATATTGCCTTTTGATAATCCGTGTGATAGACCGACTCTAGATAAAGCGGTCTAAATTCTATATGGATGACTATTTGGACGCAACCGACACCGTGAGGGAAGCCACGGCGCTTGTATGGGAGGTTTGCGCCTTGCTGGCTAGAGGAGGCTTCCAGTTGGGCATCCAACGCGCCCGCTGCCATGCAGAGCTTTCCAGAAGACAAGAGGGCGAAGTCAGCCGTCACGATAAGCAGCGGCGCCGTTGCTGGGACTGAAAAGGTGCTGGGACTGAAAAGGTGCTGGGACTAGCATGGGACCAGTCCAGCGATGATGAGTTCATTTACACCTTCAAGGAAACTGAGAAAGCAGAACTCGTCAGACATCCGACGAAGCGACAGCTACTGAGCACCGTAATGAAAATCTTCGATCCGGTGGGGTTCGTAACCTGCCTCAAAAATGGGCAAAAATCCGAAAAACTCGAGGGCGAGGGTGGGGGGGTTGTGCTATAAATACAGGAGTACCGATTGCAATCAGCAAATCGATCTGATACCGTCTCAGCAATTCTCCGCCTCTTCTGCTTGGCCCTTGGACCTTTCTTCGGACTTTCACCTGAAAAACCTGGATTTCATTTTTGCCCCCTTGGACCCTGCCTCTTCCCCTTGAAGGCCTCCACCCCGGCAATTCACCAAGCCTCCTAGCGGCTACCAAGGACTACCCGGCGCCCTGTCATACAGTGTATGTGAGTGGCGGACACGTCGCTTACATGCAATGTTAGAGAAAGTTGCTTGCAACCAAATTTTATTAACGGTATGTGATTTATCCTATATAATATTGTCTTCTTCAAATTCAAATGAAATTGTGACCTTATCACAACAGACACGGTGAGCCCAAGGCAGAGCTCAATGTAAGCACGGATTACCTTGAACCAGACCCTGCTACGTCATACGGAAGGAGCCATTAGAGCATCTGGGACCAGCTATAAAAGAGACAACATTCTCCCTTCACACGTATTGAAAGGGGCGACATTTGGCACCTTCATGGATTGAGACCTCCAGCTCATTGAATGAATTCAAGCTGAAGCTTGAAAATATTGCTGCGTATTACCAATGGTGACTGATTTATATATAATTTGATGTTTTTACTATTTTTAACCTCTTGTACGCCAGCAATGCCCATCTGCAAAGTAAAAACATTTGTGGGATTTTGTACTTCAAAAAATGCTCCTAGCCAGAGACGGCCCCTGCCTTAGTGCACTTGTGCAATGCACTACCAAGCACCGAAAAACGTCAAAATTGTAAATTCGTGTAACATTCATTCACGAAGAATACCCGCCAATTCGTTATAATATCCTTCCCATTTAACTTTCGTACTAGACTCTGGCCATACTCGCATCGGCCCATACGAAAAAGCACTGCGTGCATCTTCCGTTATGCCGAGACGGGACGTCACTTAAAGTGATATTTCTAGTGGGGCTGTCTACAGTAGCTTGGGACGGTGAAATGAGCAAGATATGAGTGAAGCTAAATGACATGCGCGTGCACTGGCGACGCATGCGCAGAGGCATTCTGATTAATGACAAAACCTTTAACATGCTTGATATGTTACCGAACATTTGGAATGACTTAGTTAGGAATAACGAATTTACAACTAATTGACAATGTTATGTATTAGCTCTACCAGCGCACCGGGGCGGCGAAATCAAGCATTTGGCAGATCACTGATCACTATTGACACCTTTTTAATGGTTTTCGCTAGTTTTGCTCTGTAAAAAACTTATTTAAAAATGAGTGGTAATAAAAACATTGTGATTAATGTTGATTTTTTCAAAATTAACCGAATTTCATTTGAGAATAAATTGTTTTTGAAAAATAATGGCCCTCCAAAACTTTGCTGAATATGATACAAGTTTGTAAGGTTAAGGAAAATAACTGTGAATAGAGTTTTTAAAACAAAGTATTCAATATTCAAAAGCATCTTGGCTTTGTGAATGTGATCGTTTGAACATATTTTCTTTTATTTTCTGTGAACAATTTTTGTGGGTGAAAGATAAACTGTGTAGTTAAAGTGGTGTAAATGATAGCCTTCATTTTACTGAAAAAGTTAATAAACATTCATAGTTCCAAGCACACACAAATAACGTATTGCAATTTAGTTTCGTTAGATAGAGTTGATAGGTAAACGATTACAGCTTGATGTTGGTTTTCGCGAATCTGTGAATCAATCAATTATATTTTCCCGTATTAATGTTAACATTTTTTGTGAAATGCACTGCTGGCAAATTTTGTCACAGGCCGCTTCTGCTGCTAGCATAATAAAAAAAAAAAGCATATTTGATTGACGACAAAAATAACATGGCCACGCCACTGGCGTTCCAAAGATTAAATGAAAATATAAACTACGTGTCAAACCTTAAAAAAATCTGTGGGTTGAGCCACTCCACATTTATAATATTTAAGATCAGTCATTCATATTCTGAATACTGAACTTTGCCAAAGAGAAATAAATGTAGAAAAACACACAAGAAATGCTTATAAACGTCCTCAAACATAAATAAATAAATATGTACAAACAATACGCCTGAAAAAATGTCAATAATTGTTGAAACTGGTCATTTTGAATCTTGAAACATGAATATTGAAGATGGCCATTTAAGAACACAGAATGAAATACAAATCATGAAAAACCTTGAGATGATCACCGCTGCAGCAGGTTGAAGATTGTGATAGGTTGCACTTTACTGGAGATGCTGCGGTGTAGGTTGAAGAGCATTGCAGTAGACTGGTGATGCTGCAGCAGGGTGAAGAACATCGCAGCAGACTGGAGGCTGCAGCAGGGTGAAGAACAAGGTTGCAGAAGACTGGGCAGCAGGTTGAAGAACATTGCAACAGTCTGGAGATGCTGCAGCAGATTGAAGAACATCACAACAGACCGGAAATACTGCAGCAGGTTGAAGAGCATCGCAGCAGACTGGAGATGCTGCAGCAGGTTGAAGAACATTGCAGCAGACTGGAGAATTTTGGATATTGCTTCAGACGAAGATTGGTGCAGTAGGTTTTAGTTATTTGCCCCAAAACGAATTTGTAGAATGATGCCGCATGTGTAAATGCTGCGATAAGAACATTCTGACAGATCACAATTAGTTTTCTCATATTTGTTCTTTGCTGAGAAAGTTTCTATTTTATTGGCAATGGTTTATGTCCGACCATTCTTTAATGACAAAGTTTCTCATTGCGAAACATTTGTTTTTGCTCATCCTTTGATTAATAACATTTTAATTATTCTTTCATTGGCATTAGCTTATGCCAAACTATTCTTCAGTGACAAAGGTTACCAGTTTGTGAATGAATGTATCAACGCACTCACTTCCACAATGTCTGTTGTCTCTTGATTCAGGCTTGCAAAACGGGCCTGGAGGAGGTGCCCTCCAGCTGCGGGTTGGTGGTGCTGTACCCGGTGCCCCCGCGCTGCAGCGGGATGATGTCCCCCTCGGTTAGAGGTGCGCCCGTGAGGGGGTGCAGCCAGTCTTGGCGGATCACCTCCTGCAGGCACTCCTCCGTCACCACGTGGCCCGTGGGAGCCAGCACCACGCAAGCCACCGAGTTGGACAGGATGTCGTGGGTCACGGGACACATGTACCTGCAACAAATCATACCAATCATTCAACAGAACCAATCTTCCCAACTGACATGCTTGGTGGAACTCCGAGTGACCGACACAAGTACGGGGGCTCCGTAGAAGACAGAGTTAAGTTAGCCTCTCAGAAGCTGGGTGCGTCTCCAATAAATGTTTAGCAAACTCCCAGAAACTACATATTACTGTATTAAGTTTTAACTATACAATGTTTACAATTTTATTTACAGACTCGGGTTTTTTTTTCATTTTTAGGTCTCAATCCTTAATATTTAATACGCAATGTTTTAGTTTATTATTTGCATAAAATGCAGACAGAATTTTAATTCAGTGTGTTCTTTGTTATAGAATAGGAAATTTGATAATTTAGAAACATTATTTCTCTGCATTTCTTTTTCTTCTGATTATTTTGTACATTATGTTATCCCCCCACCCCCCTTTCACACTCCCGCCCATCCATTATCATCATTAAGTCTATTGATGTAAATAGGTTTTAAGTAAACTCTGATGAAGTCACCATGAGACAGGCAGCCGTCTAGTATGGTGATTTAATGTATCTAATCTAGGGATGTTATGGAGCTCCGTAACCGAAACTATCGGATATCCGAAATTAAAAAAATATCCGTAACCGTAACCGAAACCGACATAAAAGTTTCGGATAGTTATGGACAGTGGCGGCTCGTGACTTTTGGTTGTGCTAGGGTGCTAATATTAAAAAAATGGCATCATGGATGTTGTCGTATGCGAAAAATAATTTTTTTTTTTTTTTCAAAAATTGGTGTTTTGTATGAAGATTTTTCAGGAAATCGGTGCGGCGCACCACCAAACTGAAACTAACCTGAAAATTTTCATACAAAAAACTGATTTTCAAAAAAAAAAAAAAAATTTTTTTTCGGCTACAACAACATCAATAATGCCATTTTTTTTTAATATCAGCACTCTAGCACACCAAAAAGTCACGAGCCGCCACTGGTTATGGATAGTCGGAATCTAAATGACAGGAATCAACTCACTGGTGATATAGCTGCAAAATTACTTTTTGTTAAGTATATAATTTACCTTTGCTCAATTTTGACTATTAAAACAACAATTAAGGTTAAAGTTTATAAATAAACATTTTGTTATGGTTTCATTACATACAAAATTCATTACGAGATTCCGAAACTAATTGTATTATGTGGAACTGTTACTGTATTATGTGGAAATGTTGCATATTTATTTCATTTTATGTATGTATACATAAAACATTGACAAAAAGACTATAGTATTTGTTTATTACTGATTCTGAATGTTTATTACTGTTTGGTATTGTGATGTACTGCAATGATATTGTTGTATAGATATATGACAACAACAGGCGGGTATCACTCAGATCCAAAATGTGAATCGAATCTTTGGTGATATCATAAGTGTAGACACATATCAAACTCGCCTAAGTCCCGTTTAAACAGTTTTCAGATAATGGCGATTTTTTTCTAGTTTCAACTTTTAGCTGTGAACACTTTTGCTTAAACCTGTGAATATGACGTCATGTTATGAATATTGTACATGGGAACACAGAAAAATAAAAATCAAAATAAATTTTTTATAGTAAATTTGCATTTTCGATGATTTTTTAATGGACTTTGGCACATTTGATATAATACCTATGGACTTAATCGATATTGAAATAGTTACTGGACTTAGGCGTGTTTGAATTAAAAAAGTAGGACTTTGGTGAGTTTGAACAAACACAAATGGCGGCCATGACAGAGTGAATACGATGTGTGATTGGCTGTAATGGACTTTGGCTCATGTGATTTGAAGCGGGTGTGGGACTTAGGTTGGTTTGAAAAAATCTGTTAAGAACTGTTTTTGTTATTATATAGGTGCTTAGATTACAGTAAAAGTGTACCAAGGTTTTATTACAATATTAGTTTTGTTTATTATGATTTTGTTTATGTATTTTTAAGTACATACTTTCATAGGTACCTACATAGCACAAATTGGTTATAATAATAGTTATTATGTAGTGCCGTTCCTTATCCAGAATATTCCTTAGTGAGAGATGGCATCTCTGTTTCTATCCGATTTCAGTCTTTCTTCTCCTTTTACCTTCTTGAAATATTCAAATTTCGCGCGATTTTTGTCCCTCTATGATCTCAATCACTGCTACCAACAGCTAGGCGTACACAAGCGTTGACGCGACGCCATTTTCTTCAATTGACGTCTAGTTTCTATTCCGAACGGTTGTTAGTTGCAATATAAACTAAAAACTATAAAATTTCTTTCGTCTCCAAAATAATTTTACGCAATTATTAACTACGTAATGACAGATAATATTGTGTATCTCGTAGCGGTTGAGATTCCTGCGTACGCGAGTGTAATTCAATATAAACAAAAACGAAATTTTGTTCCTTCTTCAAAAGGCTTTTACGCAATTATTATTCTCGCAATGTCGGATAATATTGTGTATCTCGAAGCGGTTGAGATCGTAAATCGATTATACGCGAGTGTAAATCAATATAAACAAAAACAAAATTTTGTTCCTTCTCTAAAAGAATTTTACACAATGTCGGATAATGTCGTCTCTAGAAGCGGTTGAGATTCCCGCGTTCGCGAGTATAAATCGAGCATTGTCCTTGCCCTTGAGGGCTTTGTTTATATTAGACACTCGTAACTGATATCTATACTACATACTTCATACTATATTTATCCTCAAATGTGTCCCGTAATCTACTTTTGAGATAAATAATAAACCGACAGATAATAATCGGAATCCGCTAGCCCGCCATAGCGTCATCACATAATCATATCAATGGTGTTGGACAACGATACTTCAACTGTTTTTATATTTGACATAGCACTACATTATTTTGAATTTTATTAATGGGGTCGCGATTATTCCAGATGGAAAATCATTAAATTGATGGTTGATTGGATATGATTTTAGATTTTCACGGCCAAAAATATTTTTGTTATTTGTTTTTGGGGTGTTATGCCGTGTTGCGCTACCTCCTCCTTTAGCCAACGTTTCGGACAGCGTTACAGTGTCCATCATCAGGGCAGATGTGTCACACATTGGCTAAAGGAGGAGGTAGCGCAACATGGCATAACACCCCAAAAACAAATAACAAAAATGATGTATGATTGGTTTAAAATTTTCGGAATTCACAGTCCAATTTCCTGACAAAGTTCTTTGGGTAACTTCATTCTCCATAGGCTCATCTTCATTGTCACTAAGTTGCGTTATAAAATCCGAGTCATCATCACTTTCCTCAATTTCAGAGTCAATATCGAGGACGAATCCTCTTATCTCTTCTTCACTGAGATCGCGTCTTGACATATTTAGGGATATTAAAAATAAAGTTTCAAAAATGATTGTATAAAAGTACACACGAACTGAAATATCAAGCTAAATTTAAAAAAAAACACATACTTAATTCTCAATTCGGGAATAAAAACTTAAGTCCACATTTCCGCCGAATATCAAAAAAACTTTTAGAACCACACCACAGAGAATGAAATAAGAACCACTTGACATCCACACACACACGACGCTGCGATGGCGGGAGAATTAAACGACTGCGCCAAGAAATCTGTTGACCTTTTGGGTAAAGTTCGGTGTTTGGGCGAAATTCCTAAAAAATAAAACTAGTTATTTTTATACTAATTTGGGGTCGGGGAATCCGAATCTGAAAGAATTAGGCGGCGGCAAGCAATATTAACTGAATTACACGACTTTAAAATTTTTTATACACATACAGGAAAATAGCCATTTTGGAAGCATTCTGATTCCTAGAAAATCAAACTAGTTATTTTTATACTAACTATGGGCCGGGGAATCCGAATCTGAAAGAATTAGGCGGCGGCAAGCAATATTAACTGAATTACACGACTTTAAAATTTTCTATACACACACACATGAAAATAGTCATTTCGGAAGCATTTTGACACACGAAGTACGAAGATCATAGAAAAACAAGATAACATAGATGTTTTTACCACACAAAATTAAGTGTTGCCATTAAGCAGTAATATCAATAATGTAAAATAAAATGTTTATATTTTAAGTACTTATTTTTTATAAATTTTACTCACTTTTGTACCACAAACCATGTTACATAAACCCAGCGTAGCTGCTAAACTACTTGAAAACAGGGATGTTTTTTTGCCGTGACGCGAGCAGGCAGTATAAAGGGGCACAAACCATGTTACGCAAACCTAGCGTAGCCGTTAAACTACTTGAAAACAGGGATGTTTTTTTGCCGTGACGCGAGCAGGTGGTATAAAGGGGCACAAACCTAGCGTAGCCGCTAAACTACTTGAAAACAGGGATGTTTTTTTGCTGTGACACGAGCAGGCGGTATAAAGGGGCACAAACCATGTTACACAAACCTAGCGTAGCCACTAAACTACTTGAAAACAGGGATGTTTTTTTGCCGTGACGCGAGCAGGCGGTATAAAGGGGCACAAACCATGTTACACAAACCTAGCGTAGCCGCTAAACTACTTGAAAACAGGGATGTTTTTTTGCCGTGACGCGAGCAGGCGGTATAAAGGGGCGCAAACCATGTTACACAAACCTAGCGTTAGGTTAGGTTAGGGACGCGAGCAGGCGGTATAAAGGGGCACAAACCATGTTACACAAACCTAGCGTTAGGTTAGGTTAGGTTACGCATTTTTAAGACTACGAATTTTCATACTTTTGGTTTAAGAATACGGCCGTTGAGATAGTCGTAATTCATCAGGTTATCGGGTTAGAATTATCGTGTCGGAAAGTTTTACGTTATTGATATAGGGATAAATATTTTTGAGAGCTGGTAACACTGCCGGCACATGTTTTTGTACATTTCTTGTTTGTCTATGATCTTCGTACTTCGTGTGTCAAAATGCTTCTGAAATGACTATTTTCATGTGTGTGTGTGTATAGAAAATTTTAAAGTCGTGTAATTCAATTAATATTGCTTGCCGCCACCTAATTCTTTCAGATTCGGATTCCCCGGCCCATAGTTAGTATAAAAATAACTAGTTTGATTTTCTAGGAATCAGAATGCTTCCAAAATGGCTATTTTCCTGTATGTGTATAAAAATTTTTAAAGTCGTGTAATTCAGTTAATATTGCTTGCCGCCGCCTAATTCTTTCAGATTCGGATTCCCCGACCCCAAATTAGTATAAAAATAACTAGTTTTATTTATTAGGAATTTCGCCCAAAAACCGAATTTTTTCCGACCTTTTTTGGATGCTGCTTTTCGTAGTATAAACAATTTAAATTATCATTGTAACAGACGTATCAGCGTCGCCACAAGACTGAAAAATAGTACCGGGTCTCAGTGCACGAACAGGATGAAAAATGAAAAAACAATAATGCTACTGACCTCCCGTGCACCCAGTGCCTGATGAGTTGAGGACACTGGATGTGCCTAATCCTCTGCCCAGTCCTGGTGCGTGGCGGTTGCCTGAAGTAGGGCCGGCTTTCTAGAAGAGACTGATGGCACCAGGAGCAAAGCCTAGGCAGAGGTCGGCGGGGAGGCAGCGGTGATAATAAACTTTTCCCAGTAGGAAATAAGAACACGAGTTGACGTTGATGGAAGAACTGATTTATTATGAGAAATGGCCGGGTTTATATACCCGATTTCCGTGACAAAACCGGTCACGTGGTACACTTTTAGGGTGGGAGGTTTGCTCCACCCGGGATGTAGTGTTTAGGAAATGTTTTCCGTCGAACACGGGAAGCACAACTAAACTCGAAACATTGACAAACTTGATAAAATCATTGACTTGTTTTGGGACTGTCAATGATTTTATCAAGACAAATGACGAGCTTTGGACCCGACTTAATGCTGTCTTTTTTCCACCAGTATTACAACGGAGATTGATCCTTCACCACCGGTGCACTCAGGAAACACCAAAAACAGGCCAAAAATTTATATACAGTTGATATTTGTTACATGAAAACAGGATCTTTCTACAACTCGTTCTAGAGCTCAACAGCTCGGTTTGCCGGCTGCTGTGTTTCCTTCCTCCTATAAATGGGTATCTTCAAGACAAACTTTACTCCTTCTCCTCAAAAAGACGTCCACACATCATCCCCAAGGATTAAAAGGCCCTAAGGTAAAATTATGTTCCTGAAGACCTCTCCTGAGAGGAGTTAATTTTAAAATTAAAAAAACAATGGATCTGTTCTTACCGGTTCTCCTTGGCGATGAGGGACTTGGTGTCATCAGGGTCCTTGACGAGGGTCCACTTGACGTCCACGAGGTCCTTGAGGCGCAGCGGGCGACCTGTGACGGGGCAGAGCACCCCGCCCTCGGGGCGCTGCAGGCGAGCTCGCTTGGCGTCGGGCAGCTGGGACGGCACCCAGAAGCTCGGCAGCTGGGAGCTGCGGCCGCCCGCCATGTTGGAGATAGATTCTGCAAACACATAATAAGACAAATCCGACACCGAGTCTTGGATCATCAACCAAGATAGATCAAGCATCAACGATTTTATTAAAACCTATTTATAAGCTTGTATTTCCAATGGTCTCTCGTGCCTAGGATGAACCAAGTATGTATGAAGAATGATTTAACGATGAATGTTAGTAAGTCTAAAGTCATGCTGTTTGAAAGAGAGAGTACCAAAACAGTGTGCAATATAGTTGTGAATGATGAATACTTGGAGCAGGTGGATGAGTTTGTGTATCTGGGTAGCATGTTTACGAAAGACGGGAAGGCTGATAGAGATATTGGAAGAAGGATAAATGCAGATAACTCCATTAATGGAGGACTGAATGCCGTTGGCGCTAATAATATAAACTGTCAAAAGAAACGAAGATGTTCACTCCTTCCTCTCCTCAAAAAGACTCTCCACACAGCATCATCAAAGATGACATATTCCCTGAGGGAAATTATTTTACTCAGAGCCTCCTGTGTGGAGGTAATGAAAAAAAAATAATAATTACAGTACAATCTCACTAATCCGGCACTTCTATAGACCGATACGTCCAATAATCCAGCACCCTCCGCCCACGCCTCCCATTATAATTTAAGAAACTGACTTCGAATACACCTCTAATGCCGCGCCATGTGCAAAACCATCTTCGTACTTGAAGTTTGTTAATAGAACTGCATTCAAACAAGTAGCCAATAATGGCAAAGGATGGCGCCACTTACTGTAACAGATCGCATTAGGACCTACCACTCGCAGGTATAAGTACTATTAGATTTGTAACTTCGTGAATACAGTACAAACTCACTAATCCGGCACTTCAATAGACTGATACGTCCAATAATCCGGCACCCTCCGTCCGCATCTCCCTTGCTCCTCTACGCCTATGCGCTCCATCGCCCCGTCGTCGTCTAGCAGTCTAACCTCAAAACTTATCTCATGTGCACGTGCGAATGTATTTACCTGTTGTTTTGAAGTGTGAATAGTGTAGGTATATATTCTCTTTATGAAATGCTTTGTTTTATTTATTATGATTTTTTCTCTATAATCCAGTAATCCGAACATTCCAATAATCCAGCACCCTCTGGTTTTTAATAGTGCTGGATTAGTGAGATTGTACTGTAATAATATATAATAGTTAAAAAAATTACAAAATTACTGCTAATGTTTTATGCAATACTCTTTTACAAATATATTTTAAAAACCACACACTTACCGGTAAACTTTCGACACTGAGAAATTTCTAACTTTTATTTTAATAAAAATGTAATTTGAATGTATCTTTTGCCACCTATCCAGACGTGGGAGGAATGCAGAATACGCCAATGTCAGGGAATTTAATAAAAATGCACTTTCTAGATGAGAAAAGTGTGTAGAAACTCATTAAAAAAAAAATTAATGTGCGGAAAGCAAAATTGAGGGAGATACAGCCGATCAAAGTTTTATAAAATTTCACTTCGCGAACCGATACTACGACAGCCCGCCCGCCATCTTTTGTCACTGTTAGGTTGGTATCCCGGACCTGTACTAGCGGGCTTGTGTATGTTAAGCCCCCCCCCCCCCCCCCCCCCCCCCCCCCCCCCCAATAACCTAACCTAACCTAATCTAACCTAACCTTTCTAGCGGGCTTGAGTATGTTATCTTTACATTAAAAAACAGCCTACGTTTTTAAATGGTTTGTCTGGCGGGATTCTCCATTCCAGTGCCTATTTACATTATATTATTAATTCTGTTTTTCATAATTACGCGCCTTATAATTTACCCCACGAAGTCGGCTACAATCGTATCTAGGCTCTTGTTTGTATCAGGTCCGGGATACCAACATAACAGTGACAACGATGGCGGGCGGGCTGTCATAGTATCAGTTCGCGAAGTGAAATTTTATAAAACTTTGATCGGCTGTATCTCCCTCAATTTTGCTTTCCGCACATTAATTCTTTTTTTAATGAGTTTCTACACACTTTTCTCATCTAGAAAGTGCATTTTTATTAAATTCCCTGACATTGGCGTATTCTGCATTTCACCCCCAGACGTAATTAATCATTTCTTATAGTAATTATTGAAACGAAGAGTAATTTCCATAATCTGCTTCCATAAAGTGCGGCGATTGGGGAAATAATTACTAAAAAACGGAAATAATGAAACTATACCCTGATCTAAAACAAACTGCAATATGGCGGGAAACATGGTCACACGACTGTTATAAAAACAAATGAAAATACGCATTTGAACAAAACGTGAATTACTTTCAAATGTCCGCCATTAGAAGCCTTGGACGTTGAAGCACAGATCATATTATCATTACCAAAATACATCGTTTTTCTACAGCGGCGATTTCGGCCAACAATAATATTTCAAAATAATAACAGCTGCGCAATACGACAGAAAAGAGAGGTTATGTTGTGATTCAAAAACATAATATAAGAATACATGACATACCTTTAGAATTTCCGCTGGTAGAAGCCTTTGGTGTGGAAGAACTGACGATATTTTTTTCAGTATTCATGAATTTAACCAAATTAGACCGTTTTTCAGCCGCGGCGATCTCAGCCAGATCGTCCTCATCGCGTTTTTTCTGCCTCTCGAATTCCTTCAGTTTCCTGCTGTGTTCGTTCTTCTTGGTGATTATATATTGTAAAATAGCCTCCTTGTCAAAGAGGAAGCCGTCTTTCGTAACGACGGGGTCGCGACATGGCTGGAGAGTTAGATTACAACAGTCGAAGCCTTTTACGGAGTCCTTGCCGACCCGTTGGTGAACGGAACCATAGCCAGAGGCCGCAGCGTCCTTTTTCTTCTCGTGATACGTGTACACGGCTCCGGCAGTGCAGTTTCTGGCGTGGCGGGTCATTTTGATATTAAAATTACTTGGAAATACACTGCATGAGCGAGATCGACAAGCGAAAAAAACTGAAGAAAACTCAGCGAACCATAAATAAACCAATGACCAATCCCCAGCGAACTGACGGCGAAAAACAATCAACAACGCATGTACTGGCAATACTGGGCAATACTGGCATGCCATATATTATATTCTAAAATACCCGCAATAAATGTTCAAATTCCCCAAATAGGGGAGAACTAAATAACATAATAATTCTTTGCAATATCCCCACAAGTTCCTTATAATTCTACCACCAAAATAATACTATTGAAATTAGCATTTTTTAAAGATTAATTACATTATTTTGTTTTATTTGGAACATTAACAGAATTAAAACATATTATTATACAAACAAAGGAATAGGTTACAACCCAAAACCAATGTTCGCATGAAAATAATAACAGAGGTATACATAAATATACTATGACGTTACATACTATTAGACGAGGGGTAGAAATCTCAAAGTGGGAAGACAAGAACAAGACAATTGTACCGATCTCGATATCTAGTACTTTAGTACTAAACTGCTACCTGCTACGCGTCGAGTAAGGTTGCGTCTTACCAGCACTTACTAGTAAATAAATTGCATTTTAAAAAGTATCAAAATGCCCTCCTGTGTGATGAGAAAATGTTTCAATTACACGGCAAATAATGGTAAAGGCAAATAAATAACATTTCATTTGTAAGTACACGCAAATTACTTAATATTATTGATTATTATAAATATTACAATTAATTTTCATGTTTCCCGCTCGCGGTTTTAAACGCCATTAGATAAAATTCAAGTCCTACTAAAGTAAAGGGTCTGGACGCGCAACAGCCAAATTTCTGTTGCTAAGTAAACTTCACTGTTTTAAAGTAGACTAATCAGCCTAAACACTCTGTTTATTTGTTTGCTTGCGGTAAAACAACACATAAATCAGTAGTTCTAACAAGTATTGATGACAATCGCCACCATTTGAAAACTGTCGTTGCCCTATAGTATTTATTGTATAGCTCGACATATCAAACTCCGACAAGCAGCCGGACCTTTTATTCTAGTGGGCCTCGAGAAAAGAAGACAGCGAACGTTCCATCAAAAAGTGACAAGCAATACGCCGCCCGCTCATGTATTCATGTCATTCATACACACACATTATTTGATTGTCTATCTTTATCACACAGGAATAAACTTTGAATTAAGAAATTATACTGAAAATCGCTGAAAACAAAAGAGTGTTCCTTACTTTCCACATTATATTGTGAGTAAATGAGACTATGGCGAGTCTATTTATTTATATAACGGTAAATATATACATTATATTAAAAAATATATTCAATGAGATGTGCCAATAAATTGTACAGTTAGTAGAAAACAAAAGAAATATAATCACACGTAGTGTTCCAGGGATGGCTAGGAAAAAATACAAGTAATAACGAGACATAAGAAAGTTAGCTGAAGAAAAGAAGATAAAAATGTATTTTATTATTAAAAGACAATTTCAAGCAATTTAAAAAACATATTACTTCGATAATTATCACACGTAATTTGGCTGACTTCGGGTGCGTTCGTGGCTCGTGTGTCACCCGCCATCATCGGCTGAGTTCACCGGTCGGTCCGGCGTGATTGTATTGTGAGTTTATGCGTTATTTTTTAGTAAACATGTTTGTTAATTTTTATAATTTATGTTTGTTTCTAGCAGTAATATCAAAAAATAAATAATTATGGTTTCGCATACTTCAATTTTTATTCTTTATTTCATTTAACACTTATAATGAGAATGTTATCATGTAAACGCAATAAAAATTAAAATACTCACTTAATGAGGACCTTCCTTTACAATGTACGTCTTGATTATTAAAAAAAAATGTTCCAAGAAGTAGCTAAATATTTTGTTAATTTTGTTTGTTTTATAGAAGTAATATAAAAAAATACACATACCTTTGTTTTTGTTTTTTCACATATTTCAATGATTGTTTTTTTATTTCATTTAACACGTGTTAACGGTCTGCGTAAGTGTTAAAAATAAGCCAAATTTCAGAAAAATAATAGATTTTTAACATGTCTAAAAGAGTTTCGGTTTTTCGGTTTCGGTCCGCTTTTATTGTTAGTTAAGCGAGTTTAGAAGCTACTCGCCGGCAAATTCACTATCTGCTAGTGAACTCGCTCAGTGTAATCATATTACTAGCTAACTAGCAGATTTTATACTGAAGGAGTTTACTAGCAAATAGTTAATTCGCCGGCTGGTCAAGGCTTCAAGCCTCGATTACATTGAGCGAGTTTACAAGCCACTAGCTGGTGAATTCACTATCTGCTGGCAAACTCGCTCAGTGTAATCGTATTACTAGTTAACTAGCAGATTGTGAAAAACCTACGAAAAAAGTTGAAAGGGAGTCAACGTTGCTTGCTACTCGCTAGCGTGTACGACGGATGGCAAGATGGCGGCCCTCGAATCAGCTGGTTTCGTAACTGTCAAACTATTGCTTGATCTGGATTATTCGATGTACAATCTGTTAAGTAACCGGCAAATGGCTACTAGCGGTTTGGTGAGCCAACTGCTCAGTTTTCTACAAAATGTTGACAGAATTAGTTCGCGCGGTAGTCATTATTTTAGCTCAGCTTTTCGCTAGCTAGTTCGATACTGAGCGAGTGAAATGTTTTATGTGTCATCATCACAATCGCACTCGCCGATTTGCCCGCTTTTAAACTTACCGGCTAGTAGCTTGTAAACTCGCTCAATGCAATCGAAGCTTTTGAAATAATAGCTACAGTACTGCCATAAAATAAACTATGAAATCTTCTACCGAATTTTCAATGTGGTTGGATAATCAATAAATGCCCAGAATCCCCACATTTTCCTCGCAAAACACCCAATTTATCAAAAATCTTAAAGATTCCCCGCAATTTAGGGAATTATCCTCAAATTAGCAACCCTGATGAAAGCTCTCATTTGATGGTGTGGCCATTAGAACAAAATATTTTATTTTCGATCATGACTGAAGCTTTGACTCCGTAGGAGCACTAATTAAAATGATGTTATTTATCTCTATATTTTATTCGGGAAAGAAAAAAACAGTTAATCAAAATGTTCTTAATATATCTCGTATTTACTAGTTTGCACTGACAGTATAAAAATATTAATTTGCAATATATTAATTAATTAATATATTTACCTCAGCAATGACTCTAACTTCGCTTCAATTAGCTCTAAAACTTTTACTTTGAATTTAAGTAAGTATCATTTTCAAAATTGGAAAAAGCGATGAGTCATTATGGTGAGTTATTTTGGTGTAATAATGCCTCCATCAAACCAACCTTGGGAGAGTGCTAGAGTGTCCATCATCATTGGAAGTTGTCCACGGCGTTCTAAGGAAACATTTGGTTTCCTCCTTCACCGTGCACTTCAGGACTCTATCATCAGGGCAGATGTGTAATGGATGTATGTAGATACGGATTATCGTACCATTACATGTTTCAGCATCTACTTATCAGTATATTGACAACAGCGATGATGATTTTAGCAGATTTTATCATTGATTCCTCTACAGGCCACGATTCTTAGTGAGATTCCAAAATTTAAGTCTGTTAGGCTAATTAGAGCCCGAGAAAACAGCTCTCAAAGTTCGACCCGAGGCTTGCATTTTGCCCATAAAAATGATGATTTTACGTTTTGGATCCGATGACATTTTTTTTCTATTAAAAACAGGTAATAAAAATATTTTTCCATCACAAGCCGCAACTGACTAGTTAAAAAATAGTCCGTTTATAGTCTAGCGGACACTTGATAAACGTTGCGTCTCGTTCTAACAGCATATTAACCACACGAAACAGCGCTTATCGCTCACACACATCAGAACGGACATTCACGGGCGGTCCGTTTGATAGATTCTCTAGATAGGAATGCTATCCTTGTTCTACCGGTATTACAATGGAAGATGCTCCGAGGAACTAGCATCATTGATCCCTTCGGCACAGGTGCATAGTCGGGAAACACGCCGAACGCGTGCCCAACATTTGTACACGGTTGACATTTGTCACATGAGAACGGGTCAATTTTTCGACTCGTTCTTATGTTCAACAGCTCGGCTGTGGAATGATTTGCCGGCCTCTGTGTTTCCTCCTTCCTGCAACATGGGTCTCTTCAAGACCAGTGTTCATTCCTTCCTCTCCTCAAAAAGACCCTCCACATAGCATCCTAGATGACATAGGCCCTGAGGGAAATTATTTTCCTCAAGGCCTCCTGTGTGGAGTTAATGTAAAAAAAAAGAACGGGATAATTCTCATGGCGATGGGAACAGTAGCGCGGCGTAATTGAAAAACATATTTTTGTTTTTAATAGAGAAAACTGTCATCAGACACCAAAATGACACGTACATTTTTTACTCCAAATATGCTCAGGAATCAATGGTTAAAATCCCTCGGGTACATCCTGTTACACCCTTTATATACAAGTAGAATCAATTTGGGAGGCGGTATGGGTACCGCCGCCTCGGGAATCATTTATTGGACAACCGACACCTCTGCCATAAGTTTGTCCATCAGCTGCATGACAGACTGGATCGGGAGAGAATGGTTGGGGAGTCCCTTTGACTTCTCCTAAAAAAACCCTCCACACAGCATCCCCAAAGATGACATATGCCCTGAGGAGAATTATTTTCCTCAGGTAGTATTTATTTATTTTATTTATTTATTTAAACGCCCATTGGGCTTTTACATACATTGTTATAAGTATTATTACATTAACTATATGGCATATAAAAGTTTAAGTACATATATGAATAAAATAATTATTATATGTGTAGTACCTACATAAATGTTTTACAAATAATATAGAATACCATTATGGAGAAAAGTTTTTTTTTTTTTTGTACTTACAAACAAAAATAACGGGATTGAAATTAATCAGCATTAGTAGGGACTTAAGCATAATCGAAATATAAATTAAATTACAATATTAATTTGTAAAGTTACATATATATGTTAAAGTTAAAAAGTCTAAAAGAAAAGAGTGAAATAGATAGAAGCTAAAAAGGGTTTTTCACTATGGAATGGTGAAGTCATACATTTCAGCAAAGTGTTTATGTAGATTTCGTTTAAGCACTGCTACGGAATCTCTAAATATATCAACGACATTACCAAATTTATTACCAAAATTTTGTATTCGATTTAGGGATATGTGCGCTTGATAATTTGTTTTGAAATTGTCACAGAAAAACGTGGAATTTTGTCTCGTATTTTTGGAAGGTACAAATAATTTTATTGTGGCCAGAATTTCAGGGCTGTCGATTCTATAATTAATAATTTTATTTAGTGGAACAAGGTCGGAGATAATTCGCCTATCTGACAGCGTAATCAAATTTACTTCAAATTTAGTATGGGTACGTATGTACTTATCCACCTTCCTCTTCCCCATTTCCTTCGCCTCCTCACTACCTTCATCCTCACAACATACTCCAATTGGGGATGCTTTAGTCTCACTGGCTCCAGATAGCAGTTGGGACTCTTGTGAGGTATTCACATAAAAAAGTAACCGCACAAGAGTTCAAAGTGCATCCAACCGTCTGGAGCCAGTGAGACTATGGCATCCCAAATAGGGCTACTTTGTGTGACTGAAGGTAGTGGAGATGTGGAGGAGGAAGACGGGGAATACATGGGTATACAGATTTAGTCACCAAAAGCGGCTAAAGCCATTTCAAGCAACGTTTCTATTTTAAGCGGTTGTCTTACACCGGCGCGATACTGAGAGTATGTTCCACTTTTGAATAAGTTAAAATTATATTTTACTAGCTGTTTCCCGGCATGCGTTGCTATGCCATCTAATAAAGATTTTTTTCTTCCTGCGTGTCCTTTTCCATTTGTCCCATTCCCCTTCCTCTCCCGCGTCCCCTTCTCCTCTCGCGTTCCTACACCGCCTCCTCAACCTTCCCTTTCCCCACTCCACTCCCTCTTTCACCCGTCCCGCGAACCCCCCTCCCGAGTTCCTCCTCTCCCCACCCCCCTCCCGCTCCGGCATTCCATACATTCAGTCCCGATACATTTAGTTTTAAAACAGCTCGCGTGCCGCCATTATTGCAATTTTTTTATACAATTTTCATAATGCCAGAGCTCACCAATAGTTTTATACAAACCTTGTCCTGACAATAACAAACACAACAATAAAAGAATTATCCAATTTGGTGCAGTCGTTCGGAAGTTATGCGGGTACATACATTTCCAGGATTCATTTTTATTTATATAGATTTTAAAAGAATAAATTGTGAAATAACACAACTTAATCAAATAAAAACACCCAGGATTTGAACCCGTGACCTCCTTATATAGTCGAGAGCTTTACCACTTGACCACTGATGCCGTTATTTTAATGCTATGTATGTAAAAAAAATATACACAGGTTTACGCATGCTTCGAAGCATTTATAAAATTTATTTGTTTATATCCACTTTATTTGATTTATACACGTCGACCGGTTTCGGTTAATCTCAACCTTCATCAGGACAATTTATTAATTTGGTTTCATTTAGCCATATAATTTTTTTTTGCTTTTTAAGCTCAAATACATCAATGACATGAGTAAATACAGGGTGTCCGGGGGTAAAGTGCATTAACTTCGAGAAGTGATTCTACATGATGGTAGGAGTAAAAAAGATTAACAACTTTTTCTGAAATTACAACATTTTTTTCCCACACAAAAAGACATACGTACTAAAAATCCTTAGTGTGAGGTACGATCTTACTTGCTGAGAGCCTGCCGGGCGCCCGACTCAATTGTGATTGGCCCGTATCGCAACAGCGGAAAATAATAAATCTGGCCGCACATGCCGGACTAATTTTATCTTTTTACCTCAAAACTACCCCTAAAAGTTGGAATTTCGAAAAAATTTATTTATCTTTTTTTGCTTGTACTATCATGTAGAATCACCTCCCGAAGTTAATGCACTTTACTCCCGGACACCCTGTATATGTTATACAATAAAGAATTGATATTAAATTCAATTTAAACAAAGTTACACCAAAAAACCGACGCCAAATGTGATGTAGGTTCATTTACCAGATACATGATTATATCACTAGTTTCCAGACAACATGTACATATTTACATACTTACCTTTACTGCTTACCTAATTAATGTGTTTATCTATCGTTGTGATAGATAATGGAAACAGAGAGATATGGTTTGTTTGCATGGCGACAGTTGCCGAGCTACAATCAAAAGTGCACGAATTATCAAACTTGCAGTGAAAATGGTGTATTTGGTGTGTAGGTCAACCTCCGTGGTCAAGGTGCAAGGCTCTCCACTAGATTTCTGAAGGTCACAGGTTCGAATCCCAGCAAGCGCAAGTAAATTTTATTTGATTGATTTTTGTTATTTCACAATTTATTCATTTAAAATAATATTTACTATATTTGCGGACTCCAGATACTAATATCTACAGCCTGTATGTCGGACGAATATCTATAGCTCATATGTTGAACTAATATCTACGAACTTCAGAGTGTTGACTAATATCTACAGAGCTAAGGTCGGACGAATATCTACGAACTTCAGAGTGTTGACTAATATCTACAGAGCGTAGGTTGGACTAATCAGCTAAATGTGTCCAATAGTCCGATATTAGGGATTTTTACATACATACTTACATAAATTAAGTTTTTTAAACTGCATACGCAATATTACGTTATTCCAATATGCTATACATAATTGCAAATCCAACCTCTGCCAGTGCTGTAGATATTCGTTAACACTTTGGTTCTCATAGATATTAGTTGAGCTGTAGATATTTGTCAAAACTTTGGTTCTCATAGATATTAGTTCGATTTTTCAGTTTTTGGAATTCCTGTAGATATTAGTAGACGCCTCCTATTTGCGGTAGGTTCCAGAGTGGAAGATACTCTCAGTATCACCCTGGTGTAAGACCACCATTCAGAATTGAAATATTGCTCTAGTTGATTTTGTGATCAGATCTGAGTAGCCAGTTACTTCCCCTTCACTATCTCCTTCCTCTCCCTTCTATTACCACCTTCAGCCTCAGAAAGTACCCCAATTGGGGATGCCATAGTCTCACTGGCTCAAGAAGTTAACAGTTGGAATTCTTGTGTGGTATTCACATAAAAAGAAGTATACTTACGGCACATTCTCAGAGTGACAGATACTCTCAGTATCACCCTGGTGAAAAGACTACTTGGAAATCAAATGTTTTTTCACCGTAAGGACATCCACTGAGGAAAACCCAGTTTGTTGAAGAAACCATTGACCATCTTCTCAGGTTGTTGTGGGTTTTAGGTGCTAACTAACCATCACACCTTTTCTCCGCAGGGGTAGGCAGAGAGGACGCACCGCCAAACAACTGGGTCTTAACACTCACTCTTTGCCTCATTCACAGTCTCTTACATCGTCTTCTATTATTCTGACTTGACACGACCCGACTTTGATTCACTTGATCGTGCCATGCCTTCCTCGGCATCCATTCACATTTGCGCCAATATTCTTCTTACACTACTTTCTTCTTTCATTCACTCTACATGCCCAAACCATCCGAGAGTCCGTTTCATTCTTTGCGGACCTCCACATTTCTCACACGATCATACATGGTTTTACCACACATAAGCCTCAGGGATCTCATTTCAACAGCGTTCAGTCTACTTTAATCCTCACTGCCATACATCGGGGTAGGTACCAGCACTCCATTGTGGACTGCTAGCTTGGCTTCTTTGGACAGTGTTTTATTAGCACCAACGGCATTCAGTCCTCCATTAATGGAGTTACCTGCATTTACCCTTCTTTCAATATCACTACTTTAGTAGGTTTTAGTTACTTGATCATCATATTGTACATACCTTCAGATCTCATTTCAACAGCATTCAGTCTACTTTAATCCTCACTGCCATACATCGGGGTAGGTACCAGCACTCCATTGTGGACTGCTAGCTTGGCTTCTTTGGACAGTGTTTTATTAGCACCAACGGCATTCAGTCCTCCATTAATGGAGTTACCTGCGTTTACCCTTCTTTCAATATCACTACTTTAGTAGGTTTTAGTTACTTAATTATCATAAATATGTTGATAGTTATGAAAAATAAAACAAAATAAATTCCAATCAAAGTTTTTTTATTATTTTTTATTATAAATCCTAAAAAATAGACAACATAACATTTCCTAAAGCATAAATTATGTTTTAAATTTCAATAATAATTTATTTGTTTATTAGGAATATTTAACAAAAGTCATATGAGTAGATGTAACAAGAGAAAACCTATAACAAATAAAACACCTTTGTGGCTCGACATTGTACATACGAAAAAATTCTTGGTTTAAACCACTTCATTTGATTAATACAAGACAACCGGTTTCGGTTGATCTCAACCTTCATCAGGACAATTTATTAATTTGGTTTCAATTATTTTTTTTTTTGCTTTGTAAGCTCAAATACATCAATGACATGTGTCTCAAATTGGGAGGCGGGAATGGGTACCACCGCCCCGGGAACCTTTATTGGATAACCAACACTTCTGCCATAGGTCACCCTAAGTGGTTCGCTACGTTTGATGATTTAGCAGGGGTGCCCGGGTTCATGGGGTGAGGTTTGTCTAGGTCTTGGAGGCGGATGACCAGGACATACTGAACCCCCATCCTACCCACCCCTTAAACCCTTTTCCTTCCCAGAACTCTCCTCTCCTTCCTTTCCTTAAAAAAACCCTCCAAACAGCATCCTCAAAGATGACGCAGGCCCTGAGGGAAATTATTTTCCTCAGGGCCTCCTTTGTGGAGCTAATGTAAAAAATATATATATATATAATATATATATTATATATATGTAGCAACATGCTCTTCTAACATATATATTATATATGTTAGAAGAGCATGTTGCTTTCTGTAAGGTACAAGAGTACCAAAAGACATTTTGTGGAAAAACATTGTGTGAAATTTTTATATACAACTTTTTCCACTAATTCAGCATTAATTCTAGTAAAGTCTTAAGAATTGTATGTTTATTGTATTTTAAATATTAATGTTATGAAACATAAGTGGTATCATTTTTTTCCATTTTACTTGGAACAAGAATATTGTTGGATACAACATTTTTCTGGGCAAGGACTCAATTATAATTTGTGACTATCTCCAATAAGACAACAAAATATATATATTATATAAAACAATAAATAAGAAAACACATTTATTTTAAGGAGCTTATTCTGGTGGTAATTGGAGACAAATATTAAGACAAGATAGTAAAAATAAAATAGGTAATAAAATTAATAAAGTTCAAAACAGAATTATATGTATAAAACATCAACAATAAAATTTCAAGTATGACGTTCCAACAACTATAAGAGAAATTCAGAAATACATGTTTTTTTTTTTCAATTTATATTATAACTATTGGTTGAGTATTGGTAAAAGTAAATTTAAAAAAAAAAAACACAACATGTTCTCGTCGTCTTGCGTTGAGTATTAAAAGACAATTATATAACATTACATAGCAACCAAGAAAGAAAAACAATTAAAAGAAACAAAAGCAAATTAAACAATAATAACATTTTTTTAATACAGTATAAAATCAACCAGAATTGTACACTGTTCGGTCTGAGAATAAACTTAATACTAGAACCTCCAGCATATTCAGTCTCCAAATAAGAGAGATCTAACAATATTCAGTTTCAAGGTAACTTACAAACAAGACAATGTCAAGTTTCAGGATTATTATCTGGAAAACTCCAATTTCAATAATCTGTCGAAATTCATTAACATAACATATATTTATTATAAGATTACACAACAATCTGACAATATCCAATTTTAATATTACAGAACAATCAGAAATCATCAAATTTCAAAATTACGGAACTGCCGGACATTATCTAATTTCACGATTGCGTAACAATTTGACAATATTCAGTATCAAAATAACAAATAGAGATCTGAAAATATTCAGTTTCAAGATAATAATAGAGAACTGACAATATTCAGTTTCAAGATAACAGAGAGACCTAACCACATTCAGTTTCAAGATTGAAAAATAATCAAACTAAACATTCAGTTTCAAGATTGCAAAATGGCATGACAATATTCAAGTTTCAAGATTTCAAAATGACGAGATCAGTTAGTTACTTACAACAGAAAGGTTTGACCATGTCATTCAGTTTCAAGATTGCAAAATAGTAAGAAAATATTCAGTTTCAAGGATTCAAAATGAAAAGACAATATTCAGTTTCAAGATTGCAAAATGGCAAGACAATATTCTAAAAGATTGCAAAATGGCCAGAATATATTCAGTTTCAAGATTTCAAAAAGACGAGACAATGTTCAGTTTCAAGATTGCAAAATGGCAAGATAATATTCAAAAAGATTGCAAAATGGCAAGACAATATTCAAAAAGATTGCAAAATGGCCAGACTATATTCAGTTTCAAGATTTCAAAAAGACAAGACAATGTGCAGTTTCAAGATTGCAAAATAGGCAAGACAATATTCAAAATGACAAGATAGTTATCAGTTAGTTACTTACAGGATAACAGAAAGATTTAACTACATCATTCAGTTTCAAGATTGCAAAATGGCCAGAATTTATATTCAGTTTCAAGATTTCAAAATGACAAGATCAGTTAGTTACTTACAACAGAAAGGTTTGACCATGTCATTCAGTTTCAAGATTGCAAAATAGCAAAACAATATTCAGTTTAAGATTTCAGAATGATTAGAAAGCAGAAAGACCAGGTAAAAGTGGAAAATGACAGCAGGCTGTCATTTTACAAACCTATTAAGTGTGTAAAAGTCAGAAGTAATTATTTGTACTGCATAATATATTGCTCAAGTCAAAACAATACCGCATATCTCACCCATTTGACTAATGTGAATTTTCCACCAAATGTCCATCAAATGTATGCTACTTAATAGTTGACATTTCATTCATAGTGTCCAGACCCAACCAACTTTTACAAATAGAAGTCGTAGAATCCGCCGCAACCGTAAACCCATTAAAATCAAACAGTAATCAACCACTTTCGACTTATAGAACCGAAACAAATCAGCTTCCCGTAGTGGAAAAAAACATTTCTTGAGGGTGGAATGCAAAAGAAGGAGAAGTATTGAAAAAAATTTAAACAATAAAAATGCCAGAGTTTTATTTATCCCCGGTGCCGCTTTAGACAGATTTAGTGCAACTATATTACAGTCATGTGAAATCCTCACAAAAAAAGATTGTCATAATTTTTAGTGGGGCAAATGAAAAATGGCCAAAAATATAATCAGTCACTTCTACTACATTGTTAATAATCTTCAACACACCAATTTAATTGTGCACTCGGTACCGAAAAATATATCATCCAAATGTTTACAACCGAGAAATAAGATCTCACACTTGTGTGGTGTTCATGCGAATGTGTGAGTGAGCAAGCGAGATGGAATGCTTGCGAAAGACTTTATAAGGCGACGCCTGAAAGAAGTATGTCTCTTTTGCTACAAGCAGCTCCCCAATAAATACCAGTACCAATTACACCTACTCTCTTCATCACAATGTTCTACCCACCAGACACACAGCACTTACACGACAACATTACAGCTCTATTCAAAAATCATTGTCAATTCATCAAGAAATTTGGAGAGTATGCAAATAAAACACTTGCATGAATTTCACAACGACTTGGAAAAAATCGTGTTATTTTTTTACAGGTATCACCTCAAGCATCACCTCAGCCTCAACATTTGCAATCAGTTTTGATGCTGATGTGAACATAAATTTAATGTCACCGCCGCACAGTGGGCGGAATGAAGAAAAAACGCGAATTAAGTGGTTTTTGCAAAAGTTAATTTTTTAAATGTGTATATTTTTTTTAGTGTAGTTAAATAGTTTCTGCATTTTATGTGATTATTTAAATATGTCAATAGCGCTTGACGGAAGTTTGGCAAGGCCGCGAAGTGTGTCGTAAATTGGATATTCGGCATCGCTTTTTTCAGTTCGCTCCAACGCGTGAGCAGATACGGTTGTGTGTTAAGTGACGTTTGAATATATTTACAAAATGTTGTTATGGCTGACGTTCTTCAAGGTATTCTTTATTTAATTAACTAAACTATACATCAATATCACATGTGTGTGACATTTGAACTAACATCTAATGTTTTACTATTTTTGTATTTTTTTGCTATTAAAATGTCTATTTTAATTAGCATTTAGTAACGAAATATCGTTTGTACCCATTTATGAATATATACGTATTGTAGACTGAAGTCTCACCTTTTACGTGATATGTAAATGGTGATCATCTTTTGTCCTCTCTTGAACACCTTTGTCATTTTCAGGAAGGTCTGTGTCCATTCTCCGGAGAGAATTATTCGAGGCATTAAAAAAACGGGGCATATTAAATGCCACTTCTGTGAAATCAAAGGAGTTTTTAATTGATTACATAAAACAAAAATATCACATAGAGCCAGGTTCAAACATTTTGAACCCTAAATTTTACAAAACCGTAACGAATTTTTCAATACAATTAATAAAGAAATGGAGAAAAAGCCGCAGTTATATTGTGAAATTTGAACAAAATAATTTAAAGTGGTTGCAAGAAAAGGTAGTTTTATCCAAATCTTTGGGTAGACCAACAAAATTATTTCAAGAAAGTTGTAAAAGATCAAGGCAGAAAAAAGTGCATGATCTGTTAGAGTCTCGCACTCTTGATGAACTTCAGTTAGCAGCAGAAATGAGTTTTCGAAGCGCAGGAAAAAGTGATGCTGCAAAACTCGTAAAACAAATAACATTTTCACCTCGCCGAGCATCAAGAATACGTGAAGCTTTCGCATTGAAATGTAAAAACATCCTTAACCCATACTCACCAGAAGAGGCTTTAGCGCTTATTGTGAGCTTAAAGTTAACGAAAGAACAATACAACGGTTTAAGAAAGGAAGCAAAAATCAGGTGTCTGAAAACGTTATATCCGTCTTACGATTTAGTAAAAGTAATCAAACAAAAGTGTTTCCCTAAGAAATAAGAAATTACAGTGACCGATAATTTGGTTGAAGTAAAACTCCAAGCACTTGTCGATCATACGGTCAGTAGATTGTCAGAGGTTCAAAAAAAGGTTTTAGAATTGGTGCAATCGACGGAACATTTGTCACCTTTGCAAATGATGTACAAATGGGGCTGTGATGGTTGTGGTAGTCACAGTCGCTACACGCAAAGGTATAGTGATGGAGAATATTATGATGATTCAAATCTCCTTACAACATCGTTGGTGCCACTTCAGCTTTACAGGGAAGGAAACAGCTCTACAAGAAGCAAGACTATTATATGGCAAAACCCACGGCCTTCATCTACTAGATACTGTAGACCAATTAGATTACAGTTTAAAAAAGAAACTCCCGAGATAACAAGAAATGAATTTGCGTACATAGAGAGACAAATTTCAGAGATAGTACCAACCAAAATTAATTTGGGAAATCATGAAATTGAAATTGAACATGTGTTTTTTAAAACAATGGTCGACGGTAAGGTGTGCAACTCACTGACAAACAATAACTGGACACAAATGTGCTATATATGTAAAGCTAAGCCCAAAGACATGAATGATCTCAGTAGAGTTGTAAATCGAGAGTGCGAGGTTAGCACGTTTTCATTTGGCCTGTCAACGTTGCATGCATATATTAGATTTTTTGAATGTCTATTGCACATTTCATATCGTCTCGAAATAAAATCATGGCAAGTTCGTGGACAAGAAAATAAACTAAAAGTTGGATCAAGAAAGACGAATATTATTAACGAGTTCCGAGAAAAAACTGGCTTACTAGTAGATATGCCAAAGCAGGGCTTCGGTAGTACCAATAATGGCAACACTGCCCGTCGATTTTTTGACAATCACATTCTGTCTTCGGAAATAACAGGCATTGATGCGAATTTAATATGGCGATTTTCAGTCATTTTAAAAGTAATGTCCAGTGGATATGACATTGAAGAAAATAGTTTCGAACAATATGCTTTAGACACTGCCAGACTTTATGTACGTCTATATGATTGGTACCCCATGCCTACAAGCGTTCATAAAATTCTAATACATGGTGCCTCAGTAATGAAATTCTTTTTACTTCCAATAGGACAACTTAGTGAAGATGTACAAGAATCGAGGCATAAAGAGATAAGATACTACCGAGAACACCATAGCCGAAAAGTTTCCAGAACACGCACGAATCAAGATATATTAAATAATTTGTTAATTTCATCAGACCCCGTAATTTCTTCTATTCGACCACTTCCTAAAAAAAATGTTCTGTGTTACCTAAGGAAGTTTTAAGTTTACTAAGAATTCCGTCCAATGATTCTGGAAATTTGAGTGATGAATTAGACTCCGATGACAACGGAGACACCTTTAGCACTTAGGTTTTTTTTTTTACCATTTTTCTATTAAAATATGTGTATAACTAATTATTGCCCGTCTTTTTGCGTTCATGGTTGTGAATTATAATATGTAAAATTAAAAATTAATATGTTTTATTTTCCTTAATATATTTGTTTATCTTCAAAATGTATTATTTTGTTGTTGTAAATTACTACGCAAGAGTAAATTAATAATGTTTACTTCAAAATGGTTATAATTTATTTATAAGATAAAAAAAAAAAAAAATTGCACTAATATTTAGTCGGCAAACAATTAATTCGTGTTTTTTTCTTCATTCCGCCCACTGTGCGCCGTCGCCGCTGATTTCACCCCCGCAGAGTGAGGAAGAGCGACCACAATCACGATCGTCAACCACGGCACGGCGAAAAAAGGGGAAACCACAAGACGAGTCAGTTGCAGAGTTGCTGATTCGTTTGGAATACATTTCTTCCAATATCAATAATACCCAGCCAGAGGAAGAATTCCACTTTCTTGGTTTAAATGTCGCATCCCAATTACGGAAACTCCCTCTGTATGAGGCTTTAGAAATTCAAAATAACATACAGCAAGTTTTGACTTCAGCTAGACAAAAACAAATCCACCAGAATCTTTCTGCCAAATACTGAATTTACAACCGATCCATTTAATTCATTTACCAAACATTTACATATTCTATTCTTCCTACAGCAAAAACTCAAATAAAACCACTTCCAATAACGAACGTCAAATCTATTACACGAGAACCTTTTCAAATAAGGAAGAAAGTTTATCTTTTCTGGAATATTACCAGAGCGAATCGTCCATCTGGAACCCAAAAGACATTAATCACAAAGACAAAAAAAAAGTTGCAGATGCTTGGAGTCGTCTTGCCGAGTTAACAAGAAAGCCAGTGAAAGAATTAAAAGCAAAAAAAGAAATATTGATGGCAACTTTTCGCAAGCATTTGAATAAAAACAGGATTCGTATCGTTCTGGCGCAGGTGTGTTCCTACAGTGTGCCTATTTATAATTCTTAATCAGGTTAGCAAGGTATACCTTTACATTTGTCACTTGTCTTGTTCAGTAAAAAAAATTGACTAATATTTTAGATAAAAACAAAAACAATTTATTACAATATAAAATGTAACGCAAAATTACCCACTAACCTTCCTGATAAAAAATATGGATCTTTTATTTTAGGTGCAGAAGGCATATACAAACCAACATGGTTTGCTTACGAAACCATGGAGTCATTTTTACTGCCGGTATATATTTGCATTGATGGAATAAATACCGAATTAATTCTAAATCAATAAAACCACCCTTTACTTATTTTAATTTTATTATTAATTTTCATACACTTAACCATATTGATTAAAATGTAAAGTAAATTCTTCTCTGATTTGTCTGGCATTCAGCGGAGACCTTCGTGGTACATTTGGCAAATTTTGCATTGCATTATATCCATTGTTATCTCTTCGCCATGAACCAGGGGTCACCATAATTCCACTACCATCATATACGTCAAACGAACCCTGAGGAGTATATCGATTTGAAGAACTTTTACTTGTTCTCAGATAGTTAATATAAATATATACAGTGTACTGATGTCTGGAAGCCGAAGAGGCAGTGTTAGGGGCAGGGGGAGAGGAGGGATACTGGCACCAGCTGCTATTGATACTGATCCACTGCAATAACAATAGCAGCTGGACTACCCGCACCAGCAGACGTGGCCTTGGACGCGGGCATTCATCTGCAACTGCAGCTCGTTTTGGAGTGTTAGTATTTTTTAATTATTTTAAAGTAGGTATTAGATGTAAATCTGTGTTGTGCTCATGATATTTTTAATATTTTAACAGTGATCCTGCTTTTCTAATGGTGCGGGAGGATCGTGCCAGGGCGCAAAAGGCAGTTAGGGCCAGTCTGCTTCATTCCAACTGGAATTCGAAAGCAGAAAGTTCCAGAAGCAGGCGGCCCGCATATTACTACCCACATCACCCCTAAGAAAAAACTAAAAGAAAGTAAGTATTTAGATGCACGAAACAATATTATTGTTTTTCCGGAGTGTTCCTTTTTACAAGGGTCGCAACTACCATCGCCTATTCCTCAACTGTGGCTGACTGCTCCCACCGCTCCAGTTCACCAGCTTGTACCTGAGACATCGTGGGGTGGAGAACCGTAGTGGGGTGAACACTTCTCTCCGGAGACCGGCTACAATACTGAGCTGTGGGTGGCGTACCACTCGTCGAGACTTGTCTGCATTTGAGAACGGTTAGTTTAGTCGTACATAGTTTTTAAAACGTCGTACCAGAGGCGTTCGTAATTGACAAATAGACACATTTAATGTTTTCTCTCGTTTCAGAAATGGTCATGGAGGAAAACACTGAGAACGACAAGGATATCTCACGCATGCTACCAGGACTTTGTATAAAATGCATTGTATATTTTTTAAAGCTGGCAACACCGCCAGAAAGGCGGGCGGCGCATGCGCTTGGTTTTGACACAACATTTTGCATTTTTTCTGTGTGAAACTGTCTGTTGTGGTATAAACGATTTCTTATAAAATTAACAACGAACTCGAAAAGAAACCGTTCAAACAACTGGGAGCCATTAGAAAAGGTAAATAAGAATTGCTAGGAGAATTGGTGAACCAATGCATTGGAGTCGTGGAAAATAAATCTACAGATACGAATACAAACTTAAAGAAGAAAGCTTGGATAGAGATACATAAATGGTATTGTGCTTTGTGAAAATTTTAGTTTAATGCAGGAAACGACCCCATCTCGTGTAGGTATACTTCATTATTTTTTTTACTACAGATTCAACGACCTTAATATGAAAATAAGTAAATTGAACCACATCCAACAAGAATGGCGCACCATGAGGGCAAGAGGGCAAGAGGGGTAAGGGCACAATACAAAAGTTCCCTGAAGAAGACAGGAGGGGGTGAAAAGCCTCTATCTCCAAAGGCTGATCACCAGGCTGTGCTGGTGCTGGTAGTCATCCTGGAGCTTCTGCCACAGGAGTTTGAAGAAGGCAGCAATATTTACGATTGCAACGCAACAAAAGTAGTTGTAATAAATTACCTATTTTATTTAATCACATAAGAACAACAAGTATGTTTTTGATATATTTATGAGTATTTATTTACCTGTAAATTTCTTTCCTTTCAAGGATTCTGTGTAAGAAACCACTTACAATATACCTGTTGAGGTTGAAATCCATGAAAGGTCTGTAACACCTGTACCATCTGTACCTGTACTGTCTGTACCATCTTGCAGTTACCATATTATTGATGTTTGTTCCAATTCCAATTGTTAATAATAGTGTATAAATTTGTAAATAATGAAGTCTTAGCTAGGACTCACACCTCTCCAAATAGATATAAAATGATTTGAATGTTTGGGTGAGAACTAAAATAATTATCCGTAGATGTCAGTAGGTGCAAATTTCCATTCGGCCAGGGAAGTAACATTATAAAAACCTGGTTTTTAGGTTTTAATATTCTTCTCTTCGCTATAGCTTCCTAACTAGTAAACATAAACTCCTTGGTCTGTCTTGGGTAGATTGGGTATATTGCTAATTATTCAATTACTAATTAATTTCCTATGTAGAGGCGCAGCCAATTCACCCCAATATTTTAAAACATAACTTCAAAAAAAGAAACTATCTTTTCCACATCATAATTTAATTTGCGCCATCTACGAACGCTATTGTAATGAGAACGAAGATTCTAATTAATGTTTCAATGGTTATAAATGTGATATAAGCGAAAAATGAAATCAGGGAAAGGAAACAAAATGATGCGCAGGCTATTGAACCATCCTCATTACCATCGCCATTGTCTTCTAATACTATATACGGATCATTCATAGCTTCACACTTGAACAATATAGCCTGCCCTTGCAGTACAAGGCGAGGTTCAGTCAAATTTTGTATTATTAGAGTCCTGGGTAGCTATTTCCGAAGCGTTCTCGCTCGCAATCTCCATCGAAAGTACGTCCGTTAGTCGACTTGGTTATTCCTGAGCTTGGTCGAAGTAACATTCTTAGACGCCAAACGTCAAAAGTCACTCCACAACAACGAGTGGGTCTACCCAGTAGAAACACAGCAGCGAGTGGTGTGAAGTTGGCGTATCTATGCAATTAGCTGTCAAAATTTGGTATTATTGTTTTCCCGCGCGACCTTTCACACTCGCAATTTTCGCACCCGACAATTGTATTTTTATAAAGTGATAATGGCTGATTTACCGGCGATGTTGGCTGTGATAGAAGATGTCGAGCAAGCTGAAGCAGCTGCTTTGAGACCAGCAAGAACGTTTCGTAAGAGGGTCGATTCTTTCGCTAATACGACTGATGAAGCCTTCATAAGGAATTTTAGGCTCAACAAAGCCTTAGTGCGTCGGCTGATAGTCCTAGTGTCACCTTTTATTACACCCCCATCCCGTTCTTCAGCTGTAGATATCGAAACCAAGGTGAGTACAAACATGATTTAAAAAAAAACTTTTATAGGTTTCACACGAAAATTAACTTGCTAAATTAATCTGTTGCAATTTTGTTTTGCAGGTGTTAGCAGCATTAAATTTTTTTGCCACGGGGAGTTACCAGTTGCCCGTGGGTTGTAACCTGTACATTGCACTTTCACAACCCTCCATGTCATGTGCACTGGATGAAGTAGTAAATGCCCTTAATAAACCCGAAATTTTTAACCAATGGGTAAAATTTCCCCCTAATATCCAGGCACTAATCCAGATAAGGATGAAGTAAGTTTATTAGAGGAACATTATGATTTATGTCACATTTAATACAGCTTTTACACGCACATAGAATATTTTTTATTCCTAAATTATTATATTTTATTATAAAATAAATTAATTACCTACTGTATTAAAAAGATGACATTTTGTACTTATTTTAAGATTGGCTCTATCAATAATATTTGTTTACTATTGGTTTTTCGATAAATATAGATTCCCAGGGATCATTGGGTGCATTGACTGCACTCACGTAGCCATATTCCCGCCAAAGACGAGGGATCCAGTAACTCCTGAATACATATACGTCAACAGAAAGGCGTACCATTCAATTAACGTCCAGTTAATTTGTGACAAGGATCTCCGAATCTTGCATGTGGATGCGAGTTTCCCTGGGAGTACATCTGGAGGTTGTGTTCTGTGGAACCCGTGTTGAAGCAGCCATACAGGAGGGGTCAAACCGGGTATTATCTTCTGGGGGACTCCGGATACCCATTGCGGCCATGGCTGATGACCCAAATCGACAGGGCTGTACCTGGATCTCCTGAAGACCGATTCAACACAAGACTAAGATCAATCAGGTCAACTGTTAAAGAGATGTAACGGTGTTTTAAAAATGAGATTCCTTTGCCTTTGTAAACATAGAGTTCTTCATTATGCTCCTGAAAAGGCGTCCAAAATTATCAATGTATGCATAGTGCTTCACAATATGTGTGTTGAAGATGAATTTGATCTTCCAGAATACCTGATTGATCATAATCTAGATTTAGGGCTGATTGCTGGAGGAATGGCTCCACTTGAGCCTGGGGTTGTTAATAGAATTAACCCAGATTTAGTGGCTGGTAGAGCTCTTCCAAACAGGATAGTTCAAAATTATTTTTAAATTCTTTCTGTGTTCATACTAGTATTTTTTATTCTGCAGGATAATATGATGATAGGATGCAGCAGAGCTTCTTAGTAGGAGGGACAATATGGTGAGCCCACCAACAGAGCACAACACCCAGAAGGGAGAGCGGAAAGACTTCCAGAGGGAGAGGGTAACATGGATGAAAATGAGAGGGAGCCAAAGTGCCAAAGAACGGCTGTGCTGAATATTGATAGGATGATTAAAGCCCCTAATGCGAAAATTAGCTTTTCTATTATTTTATAGTTACAGATACACTTTTAATTATATTTCAGATTTGACTGTACTCAACTGCACCTCTTGTAAAGATTTTAAGCACTGGAGTAACAATTAAATCATTTAAGCCCTTCACATTTATTTAAAAGGTCCCTTCTTGAAATGTATTTATAATCAAGGATTTTATTTTACCTACCTACTGACGATAAATGGAATGGACGAGGAAGGTAAAATAGATTTAATATTTTCCATAAAACTATCGTGTTGCCAAAAAAAGCTTATTTTTTATTACAGTAAATCTGACGTACGTGTGTACGTTAACAAAAAACTCATCAGCCGAAGAGGTCTTTCTCAAAGCATTGACAATAGGCTATAGTGATTTATTTTACTATCGATAAAACATATGTTCCAAAGAGGTGAATTATTAATCTACAAACTATCTGCTTCGTGTGAAAAAAAATCCGCTTTATTCGAAAAAATAATCTTCAGTAATAGAAACATTCTAAAATCTATAATACTTATATATTGGCATCCAAATCATTATCCATATTTGTATTTTTTCATAAATCGATAAGTCATTTAAATGCCGCTTTTGCTTTTGTAGGTTGGATAAAACTGATGCCAGTCGAAGGAGGAGAAGAAAGATTATTAATTATTATTATTAACCAACTGCAATCCATATCGGACCATTCTCGTTTTGGATGCGGATTTGGAAATCTTATTGTTAAATCTGAGCAGTTGGCCTAATGTCCAAAATACTGTTTGAATGTAACGTGTGTAATGCCAAATTTATAGTCGTTGACGTGCGACCCAAAACCTAAACATACCATGGATGTCAGTGTACAGAGAGGTCCATTGCGCGGGCAAACGCCAGACTTTTGCTTTGACAGTCCCATAACACAACATTCAAGGTCATAAATGTTTGAAAATTTTTGTAGTGTTTGAGCTTCCCGTGTTCGGCGGAAAACAAAACTTGCATTGTTTGAAAGTCCTTCAATGACCTTCAAACATTTACATTTGTAAGATTAGAGTGAAGTTTGCGCGGTTCACACAATTTGACAACTGGTCTGGAATACGGACGTCCATGCGTACGCAATACTTGACGTTTGGCATTTATTGCACGTCGAATAGTAACCAGAATTTGATATAACTGCAAGCAAGTGTCAAAAAATGAGTTCTGACGAGGAAGATGTCGAAGACGTTCTTGCAGTTTTAGCGGTCGTAGAGGCAATTTCGCCAGAGAGGAAACGCCGATTTCAAGTGCGACCGTACCTTCGACTGAGAAATTTTAATCTGTATCAGGAACTGAAAATTGAAGACAGATTTGGGCTAGGAAATTTCTTCCGTGTCTCGGAAACCGATTTCGAAGAGTTGATTTGTTTTATTCGGCCCGATATCCAGAAAAAAACAACGTAGCGAAGCGACGTTATGTCTATAATCATGCAGCATAAATAACTGCGACAAGACTCGACAAGTTATTATAACTCACTTAAACGATTTTAAAAAGAAACGGTAAAGTATTTCTTCTTTATTCTTGATTGTAATTAAAACACTGGGAGGGGGTTAACACATACGCGCCGCGATATAATTTCATCGTTATTATTTTTATATTACGCGCATGTTAGACTACCTAGCAGAAGAGGAGATAAAATATTTAATTAAAGAGCTTTTTTTATTTCAGCTGTATAAACATGCCGATACAAAAATGTTCTTTTAACGAAGACTTACAAAAAAGGTTTCCCTCATTCAAACGTGGCAAGTCTTGACTCAGAAGTTATTTGTCTTATTTGTGAGTCGAGTATGTCTAAAACCAGCAGAGGCAATAATTTACATTTCAATGATTCGACTTCTTTTTCTTTTCCTCAAACTAATGGAAATTTAATTTGCAGTTATTGCAAAATACTGGGTCATACATGGAATTTCTGCAGAAAATGGACATTTAAAATCAGCAACGCAATTCAAAAACTAAAGTACGGTTTTCACCATCTTGCGTACGAGGATGGGGGAATCCTGCTTTGTTTTCTAAATCTTTAGGATGTTCTAAGACACGTGCAATGGACGCATTAACGCCTTTGGAACATACTAAAGACGATATCAGACCGCGTATTAATATTATTACAGCTAATAAAGTTTCATGTTTATTGGACAGTGGTGCTTCAGTGAGTTGTTTTGGGGGGAAAATTTATAATTTCTTTGTTAGTTTAGGTTTTGAATTAAAACATTTATTAAACATTATCCATTATATAAAACATTTAAAGTCATTGGTTACCACCGCCGATGTTATTATCACTGTGACCACCCTCCACATCAACACCATTGCCACCACGACTACTCTCTATGCCAACGCCACCACCACTGCAATTTCGCTCTAGTAGTACAAATAAATGCCAAAGAGCATTCAAAAATACACTTTATGAAAATGCCATAATAGCAATAAACGAAATCAGGCAAAGAAAACAAAATGATAAGGTTCTTCAACCATCCCCATTGCCTTCCGATACGATATACGGATCGTACGTAGCTTCACGCCTAGAAGATTATAGTCTGCCCTTGCAGCACAAGGCGCGACTTACGTTTAGTGAAGTTTTGTACCATTTAGATATGGAAAGCCTTCATGACAATTCTTTACAGTCCAGTGCTGTTGGCTTTCAACGAGCCTGTATTGCACGATGTACAATTACAACAAAATAATTAAACAAATTTACCAAATGTTTTTCAACAGCGCAGTGTGGAAAATGTACAAATTTTAAGTAATGAAAGATGTTATTTTGATTTAAATAATGAAGAATATTGTTCAAGTAGGTCCGAGAATGAATTTATAACGGACCGACCGATGGAAGAACAACCATCTTAATAAGAGGTAGTTGGTTGATTGGAAATTGTATGTAATTTGTTATTCACCAGGTAACTATCCCATGGTAGTAAAGTAGACTCGGGTTCAGTCAAGTTTTGTCAGATCTAGATTCCTTTAGAGTTCAGTGCTGTTGGCAATTATCAATATTTGTCAGATCTAGATTCATTTTATTTAGACATGTTTTTTAGTTTCATTTAAAGCAGGCATGGCCAACTGGCCAACCCACATTATATTAACCTCAGGCAGCAAGCATTGTTTGCATTAAATTTTTAATATTTTTTATGGCGTATTAAAAACGCAAGAATGTCTTCATCTTCAGATTCAAGTGGAAGTTTTTCCGATTTTTTCAACACCGCTTGTGAAGCCTTGGAAAACGAACAACATCTTCCTCATAACACTTGACAGGACACACGTAGTTTACTACGTCTACTAATGTTCAAACAAACGGAGGAGATGAAATGTGGCCAAAACACGGAAGATCCCATACCTCCAGAATCATCTGCGAGAGGAGAGCTCTACTAAATCTGATCTACTACTACTGTAGCAGACGACACCATCCAATCTGACGTACAAGATACAATGGGGAAATCGCACATCTGCTATCCACGATATCGTATTTACAGACGAGATAGAGATTATCGTAACCTCAATCAGAATCGCGGTGGTGGAATTTTAATTGCAGTCAAAAGTAAATGAATTTCTGATCAAAAATAGAATGGGGCTCTGATGGGAACTATTTAACTTTCTGGTAAAAATTCACATATGCACTTTGCATATCCCACCTCATTATAAACACCTCATTGTCATACATAAACAAAGCATCACAGACAATAGTAATGACAGTTTCATTATAATAGGCGACTATAACATAATATCTCACTTACTTTGATTATTAATAAATGACAACTGTGATTATATGTACAATTGAAGAAGGAGCTAAAAATCTAGATCCTATCGCCCAAAAGACAATCAACATTGGTGTCAGAAGTGGGATTTATATCAACCAAAATCATTCATTACCTATACTATCAAATCCGACATTACCAAAAAAAAACTCATAACTATACATACACATCAGGTTACAAAGCTAGGAGTCACAAAAGGGATTCCACCGCACTACTGATCGATAGAGGACATCTTGGAGAATATTAATGTTCTCCAGAGTTTTGGAAAAGTTGTTAAAGCGCATCCACTAAATTATAGATTTAACATGGGAGATTGAACACCGAAGATTGAAAGCGAAGTGATTTGCATTTTATCAGCGAACCACCCGTTTTCATTCTCGATGGTGATTTGCTTCTGAGTGGTGATTCTCGTATAGCTCTTTATATTTGCCAAGTCATAATTAAATATTGTTGCAAGTTTGAAATAAATAAATGACTAAAGTTATACCGCGTAATTATTATTACTTTTATAATATCACCTCCTGTGATAGTGAGTCTAAATCATAAACTGGACTGGATGCTGAGGTGAGTATCTACAAACGGGCATCTAGTTCAGAACATGATAGGAGACCTCCCAATCTGTCGTCCTAACTTTTGATAGTAAAGACCTCCCACAAAATGTCACATGTTTAATGTCTCCCTACCAGTAGAGCTTTAAAGAGAATTCCCTTTTGGCTACGCTAGTTGCTTCCTGCGCAACCACCCTCCTTGTCCACTTCTCAAACTGGGTGCTAAGGGTAGGAAAATATCAGGGTATACCAAATGTTATCTTCATAGGTTTGTGATGAATTGCATTAATCAACAGTGAAAATAAGAAAATATCGTAGCTTCCCACTTTAATTCAAAAAGAAAATACCAATTAATTATAAAACAGACACACCTGCGACATCTACCGGATCAAAGTAAATTGAATTCTTGTTGACGATAGGGATCTACAATTAAGTAGATTGAGATGAGTATTAATAAAAAAACCACAGATGGTATTAAAAATCGTCACGAGACAGGGAAAGACCCTTTCTTAGGCGCGAAAATAAACACAAAGAATGATTAACCAATCACAAAAGTGGAGGGCGTATTCATATTTTGAACAAAGAGATGGACTTTGAACTAGGCAGTTAACCTGAGATTTATGGAAAAAAATATCGTCATCAACCGAAAGATCAATACACTATAATGTAAACAGGGTCTCACGCCCGGTGCATCAGGTACAATGACCCTAGATTTAAGATAAACAATCAGTGCAATGAAGGTGTTGACGACCGCCGTTAACGAACCAATTAACCCATATTATGTTGGAAAAACTAGGCAAGAAAATAGCAAGAAAATTATGATCAGAGGAAGGTTAAAGAAAAGACGTGTAAAACGTAAGAAAAGCTACTGTAGGGTTATTCAGCCGTATAACGAGTACATAGAAAGTCAAGGAGGCCAGATTAAGAGGAAAGCGTGCATTTAACATTTAAAAGGAAGAAAAACGCTGGAAATTTGGAATGTCACTTTTGTCACGTCAGGAAAAACGATTGGTAAAGATAATCTAATGAAAAAAATGGACGTTTAAAAGGAAGTGTTTATTGGACAAAATAAGATTTCGACTTAATTTTGCGTTTTCAGACGAGTTTAAATAGATATCGTTATATATTTGGGATAGGGAGGTCATTCTAGTTACATTACAGTAGATAAGGCAAACAAAGGAATTGTTTTACGTCAATTGTTTGACGAAAGTTCTATGGGAAATAGGACAGACTGTAAGGAAAAATGAAACATTATTTGAGTTGACGACCCCACACGTGATTTTGTTATTAAAACAACCAGAAAACGAACATGGTATTAGGCGATTAAACCCATTTTAATGGCTTTTGGGACGATAAAAATTATCATTGGTCTTAGGGACAGTTTACTTTAGCTAAAAACCATCATATTTTATTACCCTCGAATAAACGCTGAGTTATCGGTCGGTACATCGAAGTCCAGACATAAACAGATGTCAAATTTTAAATTAATGTAGATTTAGGGGAGAAAGGGACGGAATTTGGGGGAAGATCCATATGAAGTAATAAAAATTGACATATATTTAAGGACCGAAGTGGAAGTTTCTCCTATGAAAAATGTGAAAAATAACATAAAAAGTAGTAGTATATAGAAAATGAAATTTTCTAAGAGGTGACATACATCGGAGGCAAAACGGGGGGTAGTAGAAAAGAAAATAAAAACAATTAAAAGATGATTCCGTAAGGAAAACTCATGAAAATTCAGAAGTATCGATGAAAACAATAAATACGGCTGGAAATATAAAAAATCATATAATTGTGGAAAGCAACATAAGGATAAAAGAGGAAATTCGTAGGAAGAGTGTTGTGAATACAAGAAAATTCTAGGGGAAAGGGGAAAATTCAGATATACTACGTAAATAGAGAAAATACGGGTTTTAATGGAAAAATTCATACAAGTAGCAGTGAGATAGAGTAGAATTTATAAAAATTGCAACTCGAAATTGCATAGTAAACATTTCGATATGGAGATAATCATGATTTGTGATAGGTACGGAAAAATCGAGACGTAAATATAGTTATCGAAGACGGACCTTTTACGAATTGAGAAAAAAAATAACTAAAAAATTATGAAATTCAAGCTAATTTTGTATGACCAACGGCACAAAAAACGATAGGGCAATTTAAAACAAAGTAACTGAATCCGTACCTTGTAAGTATGAAAATAAGAGACAGGAAACAATGAGACAATGGAAATAGGGCTTAAGGTACATTATTCGATAGTGGTGGGATAATTTCAAGGGTTTGCGAGTCGATAGACCTGAGATTGTTTTGTCACAGGAAATTCAGATACAATCTTTTGGACCTGAGAGGGGTTTAAAAGACAGGACTTAGTGATTTCTCGTGAGTCATCGCGGGTTTTGAAAAGCGGAAGTTTGTGAGACGTGACGTGACGTTTAAAGCGGTTATTAATTGAAAAATTGTCTAAGTGTTAAAAAATTTTATGACTCTGAAATAATTGGAGTCAAGTCAATAGAAGTGATTTCGGACTTAGAATAATCTAGTGTTAGATAAAATGCATTTTAACAGAGTCTAAAGTTTGGTATTCAATTCAGTGTAAGAGATTAGTACCATTAATAATAATTAATTAGATTCAGTGAGGTGATTAAATCATAAATTTAAATTGTGTTAGTGAAAAGTGTGGTGTTGTATTTGGCAAAATTCAAAAGCAGTGTTTAGTTAAATTTTAGGACTTAATACTGAAAGAAAAAAAAACATATCAGTAATAGTTCCTTAAATAAAGTGCAAATCTAACGTAATAATTTATCATAGGATTAATCTAGTGTTAGATAAAGTAATAATAATAAATATGGGCTTTGGAATAAATAATACAAATTATTAAGTTGTTGTTAAATGAGATTGTGATAACTTAATAATAATTATTATTTCGGAAAGTTTGAATAAATAGTGAAATACGTTATCTTACTGCAAAATAAAAGAGTTCGGTGATACAAGAATTAAATAATAAAAAAAAAATAAAAAAAATAATAAAATAAATTTGTTAAGTTAACCAACGGGTTTTGAAAATATAATACATTTTGATTGATAAAGATTAATCATCAATTAATTCAGTTTAGAGTCAACGCAATAGTGAAATAATGAATAAAGATGATTAATCTAGGATTAGTTAGACAATAGCTGAATTAGAGAGAAAAAAATATAAAAGGTTTGTCGTGTTGAACCCGACAGGAGTGGACCTTTTGGGGTAAGTCCTTACAAAGTATAAAAATTTCTAGAGACATGAACGAGGCAGAGGGCAGCTGATCGTCGGTATAAAATTTTATATTATTATAACAAAATATTATTTGCTTAATATGTGATATGTACCTATATTAAAATATTATATATATAAAATAGATATATTTATATATATATGTATATATATATATTCCAAGAAAGTTTAATCAAAAAGAAAAACACTTATATTAAAAGTAAAGGTTTCGATTTCGAATGCCTATCTTTGCATTTATCCGTAACTATTTAAAATAGTTATGTGTTTGACAAATTTCCAAGTCAAAGTTTTGTATTTATTTAGTATATATACTATTTATTATAACTTCAGCTAATATAAAATGATCAAAAAAAAATGAGTTATGAAATTAGAATTTACCTCAACTATAATAAAATTATATATATATCTGTGTATTTATGTATCGAGACATAAATATGTAAATTATAACTATATTTATTTGGGATCAGGTTAAGGGCAATTGCAAAAAAAAGAAATTACCATTATTGAATTCGGAATGTTTTAAAGGTAAACAAATGTCACGCGTTCTTGGATCTAGGTCACGAGGCCAGTGGGAATGTTGACATAACTAAAATTGTTTATAAAACAACTCGGTCAGTAGGGCACTGTGTTGAATGCTTTAGGAAGATGTCAATCTTAGGATAGGGCAACACCATAACGTTGCGCAATTATATATATAAAAAAAGGGGTTAAACACAATCTTTAATTTGAACTTGAAGAGATATTTTAGGATTGAACAATTTGAAAATAATTAGATTTATTATAAGCTAAACAAATGAAAGGTACATCAAACATTTGAAAAATCACGGCATAGTCAAATAAAAGAACTTGAAGAGTATCATTGAACATTTGAGAAAAAAAAATTATGGATTAACTACTCTCCTAGGTAGCTAAAAGGTACATCAAACATTTGAAAAATCACGGGATAGTCAAATAAAAGAACTTGAAGAGTATCATTGAACATTTGAGAAAAATTTTATGGATTAACTACTCTCCTAGGTAGCTAATAGGTACATCAAACATTTGAAAATCACGGGATAGTCAGATAAAAGATTATTGAAGGACTACATGAAAAATTCGGGGAAAATTTATGAAATAATTGCTCTTACAGGTATAAATAATTTACATGAAGCAGTTGAAAAATCACGGGAGAGTAAAAATTTTTACCAAAAGTTGAACCTTGGGGGAAAATTTAGAAAACAGTTCAACAATAGGAGGCAGTGGTCGCTCCTTAAATACAAGGGCCATTAACCAAACGCATAATAGAGATGGCAATCTCTTAAATAAAATTGCCGACCAAACAAAACAAAAAGCTTGGAGTTTTGGCGAATCTCCAGAACATATCGCCAGATAATTGCTTATTATACTAGTATTTATTAATATTTCCCACTCTTGGTATGTATATATTCGGTCATCGGTTAAGGTTTTGTGCAGAATTCCTTTCCACGAAATCCGAGCTCGGGATTTGAGACTGGCTAGACTCAAAATTGCGAGTTATAATCCTACCCAAACGTATGTTTACATATATATCTTTTTATGTACTGTACACTGGTTGATGTGGACCCGCTTACAATTAGCGTTTTAGACTCGACAGAGTTACTCTCACATCATCTCTTGTACGTGGAGGGAGGATTCACGACCCGTAACTCTGCAAAACACCGTGAGTATATGATTGCAGATAGGACGAAACCGGTTCGCCCTAAGTAAATAGTAGACCTTGGAGGAGATGGAATTTGGGAGTTTCGGGACTCGAGGAAAGGCCTGAATAGAGTACACGACGACATGGAAGATTGACAGAACAAGGTACTAAGACCCTCTGGAAAATCGCGTCGGCTGACTGTGCGAAGTTCTAGTTGATCTTTGACCATCCTGTTTACTTGCAGGAGGATAGGAGCCAAATTTTCGGCAGAAAAAGGGTATTCTGAGTTCGTCTAATATGCAATCTATTAATTACATTAACCTACTAAACCCATCTTTATATGTACCTTATAGCAGCTGAATCGGATTGGAGAGATGACAAGCAGATACAAAACAATCATAATCAAATTTACTAACAATTAACCATTTGAGTCATACTTAATTATTTGTTCAATTAAACATGCGTAATTCGATTAGTACAGGTTAATTACGAGTTCGTTAGGATGTAGGAAAACATAATAAGCGACGGAGGAAAGTTAGTTCATTTAGAGAAACTATTTAAAGTTAGATTTGCAAGAGAGAGACCAATACAGTTTGAAACTCAACGCTCTGACTAGAATCAAGAAGTTACCACAAAGAATGAAAGTAATTAAAGTCCCATATCATAAATCAAAAAAATTACACAACGTTTGATGGAGTTTAATTACAACATAAATACGAAAATATTTACGTTCAAGGTCGTAAATAACGTATTAATTAGTTAAGTACATATATCTCTAAAGGTATATAGTGCAAGGGAGCTTTAAGTAGCTTTCTGTAGTTATCAAAGAAAATAAGGGTCCAATTTTCATGAAGGCTTGTGTGACGTAGGGAAGGAATTTTCCATCCCTACTACACACATGCAAAGCCTTAAAAATTTAAATATCGATCAGAGCCAAAAGAAAAGTTCAAGAAAACTTGAAGGGATGAAAGAATTCCAAAAATAAAATAAATCAGCATCAAAAGATAGAAATATCAACTGTCTTGCCGATGACGAGGAGAGTTTTATATATTTAATATTAAACCAAGTTAAATCTGGAGGAGGAAGAGAGAATTATCACAGGTTGCATCCTTTTTCTGAATGCAAAAATTGCAGGAATGAGCGCTGCGAGAACTGACTGGCAGAAAGTCATACCTTTCCGCCAGAAACTCGCATGTTTATTCAATTTGTTACAGACAATGCTAATACAAATGTAAATACGCCATACGGTCATAACACGTTTTACATAATGGGTATCATTCAAATTGTTACTCCAAATAGTTGAATACTCAGAGAAGGATTTTATCGCCAATTATTGGGGTGACATGTGCCAGAAGAACATGTGGAGGAGATCATCGGATGCGGCGTGGGAGCCAAAGGAGGGAACGACTATGCTGGCACATTTTGCAAAATATTGGGAGCTCGCCAAGGCCCTGAAAATTACCCACACGCCTTTAGGAGTGATCAATGAAATAATGCCACACTTTCCAAAGGAAACACAGGCATTGTGCTTTTCAAGGAGATGAGTTGGACGCAGCAGAACTTTTGACAAAATTTGATAATATGGTTTGCACCATAAAATAAAATTATTATAAATAAATTAAATATAGGTATTATTTTAAAATAAAAATGATATATTTTTAAATTTAAAATAATCAGATAAACAACAAGAAGAAAAAATTGAGGTTTCTGAAGTTGATGAGCTCAGATTGGATACAGAAATAATAATAATACTTTCTATAACAATATTCCAACATGTGGGATTGAAACAATAGAGAATTTGTGTGACGCAAGCTTAAAAGAGACTGTAGAAGAGGTCGAAGAGGATCCACCATCTGTTTCTTCAATTTCAGAAGCATACACGATGTTCGAAAGATTAAAAATTTCTTTAATGCACATTCGATGACTGATTCCGAAAAGAAATGTAAATGAAGCTTCTATTTCTTCAACATATGTGTAGAAGGCGTGAGGCGAGCGGGCAGCTCGAGATGATGATTAGTCGGCTGGAAGAGAGATCGGCAATGGCTTCGGGGCGGCACCATGGTAAGGATGGCCGCATCAATAATGAATTGGGGCGGTGTTCCCTGGCGGTCCACCTGAATGCCAAAGAGCTGGGGTGTACGAAGACAGGTGATAGGTGGCAACAGGTATGCATTATATTATTACCACTACTATGTTTCTATTGTTACAACGAGGTAAGAACCTCAATTTATGAATTCAAATAAAAATGATATATTTCAGCATCCTTTATGAATATAATTTGAATTTTATTATATTTTCTGTAGTACAAAAATGTGCCTCTAAATTTCAGGCGTGGAGGGATCAACGACATTGCACTAAAAAAGGACGGAGGTCCCTATAACCGCAAGTCCATAATTATTGGCAAAGTTAAATGGTATTTATACAATACAATAGCAGTAATTGGTGAATGCTGCTATTGAATATTATGAAGTCTCGCTTGTCATTATTATTCCCAGTTCAAACCAGCAAATACAAGTATCACCAATTTCCTTTCCTACAATCTCTTTAACAACTAACACTAACCTTCCTGGTGAATACAGCGCCAAACATCAATATCAGCAGAGATACAGAGGTTGTACCATATCTGCCACCAGAGACACGTTGTACCATATCTGGCACCAAGTGACAATGGTTTCCTGTGGCTGATCCATTTATTAGATTGGAAGACAATTCTGCGAGGTGTCCGGCGTATCATTTCAAGTGAAGCCCTGCAGAAGCATCAGATCAGTGAACTAATTCCCAGTCAACTGAAAAGGTGAAGCCCTGAAGAAGTATTCAGTCTACTAATTCCCAGTCAACTGATCTACACGAAGAATACATCTATTTATAATAGAGAATGCACCTAATGGGCGAGGATACTGTCGGGTAAGATGAAGGATATTACTTTGGCAACAGATGGCTGGACACTTCTGATCTCCGTCAATAATAAAAATTCTTTCAACGGCTACTTCGGCGCTGCATTCGTCCACACCGTTTTACAGCAGGAGGTAGTGGTGCATTGCGGAACTGACCCGAAATGCGTTGGAGCGTTGTATACAGACATAATAGGTGTCTTCGGCACTAATTACACACCTTGTATGAACTCTGCTATAACATTAGTGGATTTTATAAGACAAGCCATTCACTCAGCTAACCATCAACACAAGCACTATACACTCACAATTACGGGTCACTTTTTAGAGGCCCGGCTTGCACAAATTAAATTTAAAATTATTAGCGCGAACATGCCCCCCCCTTGACTTGCCTTGACCAAGTGGTCAAAATGAATAATACAAAAAAGAAACGCCATGCGTTAGGATTCAATGAACAATTTACGGTTGAAAATAAAAAGATTGAGTATAAGCATCCAAAAATATAAGAAATAAAATAACAACAATTGAAATGGAATAGGTATATGCCACTTTGAGTTAGATGATTAGATATAACATCACGCTATGATGCCAAGAATTTATTTATGTTGAGTAGGTACCGATTTGTACCTACGAACTGATTTACAGATGTATATCTAAAATAGAAGTACCTATTCCATTTCAATTTATTGTTTTCTCTCTATGCCTTCGGATATTTCTTTGCCTCCAGCGCTGATTAAGACTGCAAATTTGGGTTCTTCGATTTGAACAGTCCTTTCTTTTAGAACCAATTGTTCTGGGATTTTTGTTAATTATTTTTTTCCAGCTTGACGATTACTTTTTTGTAGTTCGATAATTTGTTCATGGAAACGTGGTTTTTTTTCCGTTTCCACGCTTCTTCCAGTAGATGAATCAATAGTTCTAGGTTATTTCTAATTTTTGAGCCCTTTACGGTCGAAATGTTTTTAGTTCACTTTTATTGTTTTCTATTAAGGATGTTACTTCTTATTTTTTGAAAAAATTCGAATGAAAATTTTTCTTTGTGAACTGATATTTGAGTAAACCATTATAATTTTTCTGCGAATAGCCTATCATGGAACCCCGATGAGCCGATACCAGATTGTGTGTGGGAATATCTGGAGCGTGAGGGTGAAGATGAAAATGAGATTTCCACTGGAGTCGATAGCAACAACAGCAGCTTTGGGGAGTTAATGTTATTACATCAATTTTTTATTAAACTTGAGTTTCCGTGCGGACGAACTGTGTGAAAACTTTAAAGAGAATTCCCTTATGGCTACGCTGTTTGCTTCCTGCGCAACCACCCTCCTTGTCCACTTCTCAAACTGGGTGCTAAGGGTAGAAAAATATCAGGGTATACCAACTGTTATCTTCATGGGTTGCGTACTATTTCTGAGTGCAAAAATTGCAGGTTTGAGCACTGCCAGAACTGACCCGCAGAAAGTCATTTTCATCGATAAAAACATGACACACATTAAGACCATTGGGAAAGGGAATCTTTTGCAGACCGTTCACACTGATGCCCAGCGTAGGTATGGCGACGAAATCCCTGATTTCATATGATCCACTCCAGAACAATAATCCAATCAAGCGGCACCTTCTGATTGATCGCGCCGCTGAACGATTGGGTGAAAACGCGATAACCTCTTCAGATGCTCTCGTCTTTCATAGCATACCGCAGCCAAGCAGTAGTTGTCGGTGGCTATAAGTACAATTGGGACACAAACGCTGTGTCGATACTTTACAATAACAATAACTAATACAAGCACCACCCTAGGAATTTCCAACTGTACCGTATTTATGTATCGTCGTCACCCCATAAAAGGGGGTGGGATAGACCCCGTCCGTGCGTACAGCCAGGCGAACCCATACTGGAGCGGTTTTTCTGCGATCCTCCCGCGCCTCCCCCAATGATATGGGTAGGCCTGAGGAACAGCCGCGTGGTCTCGACGTCCTTCCGCCCCCCCTCCGACAATCCGACGCTGATCTTTTCCCCGAGTCTTCAAAAACTTCCTCTTCTTTCCCACATATATTTCTTCGTGGCAAAATCGGTGAGTCGGCTAAAGGGCGCGGACTCCGGGTTTCGTCTGCGGTTGGGCCGATAGCCATACACATTGTCATTGGGACTGCCTGGTGGTTTGTGGAATACCTTCTCTGTATAGATATTTTATTTTTATGCCTTTTCTTCTCTCAGTTATTTTTGCAAATACTTGCATTATATTATTACTGTTACTTTTTCGTTATATATCTTAACTAGGTCTCCTCAACCGGGCGCAGCTCTTATTTTTCTTTATTTACTAACACCTTTATCTGTATATATTTTTCTCTATAGATTTCAGAAGAATCATTCCACGGGCTGCTACTTTTATTTATCTTTTGTATAATGTTAATGTAAGTACTTGCATACTGCTTACTAACCCCGTATGCATGGACATTGGAGGGTCTAGAGTCGTTCAAATAAATGTAGCTTCGTTCAAAAAAAAAATAGAGTCTTGACGTGTGCGGTGAAGGAGGAAACCATATGTTTCCTTATAACGCCGTTGGGAAAGTGGTGGGGTCCCCTCCAATGTACCGTATTTTGTATTTTTGTATTTTCAGCTAACATTCTTTGAGGCTTCACTGAGTGGTTGGCTAAGGGACACGGAAGCTAAGTGTAGTTTATGATCAGACCGAAAGCCATTCACATTTTTTGTTGGTACTTGCCAATTGATTTGAGATTTATTGTATTACTTATGTTCTCTATTTTATGCAGGTGCTTGCGGGTTTTTACAGATGCAATGCCGCCTCATGGAGCCTCATGAATGAGTTTTTCTTTTGCCCTGTTTAATTATCTTTGTCTTACTAACCTATTTTTTGCATTTTGTTTTTCCTGTTAAGCACTTGCATACTGCTTACTAACAACGTATGCATGGACACTGGAGGTCTAGATTCGTTCAAAATAAATAAATGTAGCTTCGTTTAACAAAAAAAATTAGAATCTTGCGAGAGCCTTGAAGGAGTAACCATCAGTTACTTATACCAAGGCGGGTAAGAGGTGGATTACCTCCACTGTTGTACCGTAGTTCTGTTCTAGCTCTCAGCCAGACAAGTCGGTTTAAATTCGCTCCCGCTAATTAAATCCTTAAAAATAGTAAAAGTGGTCGTATCGGTAAAATTTTAGCACCATCTGGTGCGTCTCACCAAGGGCCACCTGCCCATGGTTTTAGTTTTTAAATTTTTTGTGAATTTCAATAACATTTTTGTGAAAAAGTGCAAAATTTCAAATTTTCCCCCTTTAAGGGTGGATGCTTGTTCATCCCCCAAGCTTAAATACATTCCCCCTGTGTGTCCCAGTGTCCCCCATAATCCCTCAAAAGCCCACTTCGAAAAGACGAAATTTTAGTGTGTTTTTGTTGGTTTTTGTGAAAAAACAGTGTTTTTACAATATTTACCTATCATCCCTTCTAGAATCTGTGATTAAACAATCATCATTCGATAGACAATTAAATTGCGCGTCGATTGATACCTGTTTCTTCAAGTTCTGTTCTAGTTTAGTGCCCCAATTTGTGAAAGTTCTGATAAACACGTGGTGATATTTTGTTCTTCCGGTTGGCGGCCATATTGGTTTGTTCCAGAACCTTCCACGAGGTGGGGTTATGACGTCATATCTCCCTCGATGTGTTATGACGTCATTTCTCATTCGGTGTGATCAAGACGATCGATCTGATTGAGCGATCAGACAATTTTGAATATAACGAGTTATGACGTCATACTTCACTTGCTCCATGTTTATGACGTCACAGTGATTGGACTTAGCAAAAATCGAACTTTTATAAGATCCCTGAGTCGATTGTGTGAACTTTTACTAACTTGTGATCCATCCCTCCCCTTTCTGCTAACTTCCATCCAACCCCCTCCCACCCCCCCCTTAGACCCCCTAAGGCCCCCTAAAGACACCCTAAGACCCCCCTAAGACCCCCTAAGACCCCCTAAGACCCCCCTAAGACCCCCTAAGACTTTTACTGACCCTATTCTCTTAAACCATGGTATCCGACACAGTTCTCTCCTGCGATTCGGACGCGGCCGGTGCCGACCCCGACCGTGAAAAGGAGGCCGAAGTTTGGAGGACTTCAATCCAAACACAGATAGACGCACTGAACAAATCGCTTACCTTAGGACCCCGCCCCAAGGGTAAGCGACGTTCGAAGAAGCAGCCTAAGATGGTCGACATCGGTTCGGAGTCAGACGGTGATGCGGACATGGACACTGACGCTAACCCCCTCCCTGGGCCCAGCGGTGTTTCAATCATCGGGATTCCCCCCCTTACACCGATTGCTGGCAACAAAAAAAGGGCACGCATTAGTGACTCCCCAAATAGCCAACAGGTGCTGGCGGAATCGACCCGCAAGGCGATACCTGCTATAGAGAAATGCCACCGCATCAGATGCGTAATCACCGATGGTTCAAACAAACTCAACAAAGCAGATAAGAACTCGCTCAACCAGCTGATAGACGACCTTATGTCGGATATCACGCACCTTATGTTGGAGATAAATACCTTGACAACCAGGAGCAACACCATTGAGCAAGTCCTGAATATCCAGGCGTCTATGTCGCAAAAACTTGACACGGCGATCAAGACACGCCCTACCCTGAGCGCTGCCCCCCTGTCGTATGCCTCGGCAGCGGCTGGCTTGCCATCTTCTAAAAAAGTGGTTGTTAACGGTTTGGAGCGACCTCTGCCACCCAAGCCCCTTACGGTGCTGGTTTACCCGGAAGTTCCAGAGGGGAAAACCTCCGAAACAACGCAAAAAGATATGGAGCGACTCATTAATCCCAGGACGGACGACTTCCAAATAGTACGAGTTCGTAAAATCAAGGGTGCTGGCATGGCCTTACAGGCCAAAGGCAAAAAGGACCTTGACAATATTTTGAAGGCTAGCACCAAGCTTGCAGCCTGTGGTTTGAAAGTTGTCAACCCCCTTGGACGTCTTCCGAAGATTGTAGTATACAATGTTCCCAAAGGAGAGCCCTCAGCCGACCAGGCCCTTTTCGCGGACATATATAAACTCAACCTGGAAGGACAAACCACTCTGTCTCTTGATGACCACCTGCGGACCATGAGGAGAGTTTCCCTCTTTGGAAAAAGAGACGGCCCAACCATGAACATGGTGCTGACGTGCCACCCGGCTGCTAGAAAAGTCCTCATCGACAGCGGGCTGTGCTACCTTGGGTGGCACGCGTGTCGGACTCGTGACTACACTGGCGCCACCAGGTGTTTCAAATGCCATCTGTACGGGCATATTTCCAAGAACTGCTCGCAGGATAAAGAAACTTGCCGCCACTGCGCCGTTGTGGGTCATGGCTTTGATGACTGCCCCAGGAAGGCACAGCCCGCTGTCTGTGCCACTTGTTCTCGCTTCAAGAAGCCGGCAGATCATCCGACGGGTGATAGGAACTGTCCGGCCCAACTGGCCGCGGTGGAGTCAGCATTCCGCATGACTGACTATGGCTCCTCTTAATCCCCTCTCCCTAGGTCAGGTCAACCTTCAGCGATCCCGAATGGCTACACTGGAAATACTGAAGGTCATGTCTGACCTAAAAATTGACATTTTGCTTATTCAGGAGCAGTACACCTGGGAAGGTAAGACCCCTATTAATTTTCCGGGTGCGGTACTCGAAGTTGGCCGCTCTCCCGGGTGTCCTGGTCAATACTTCATTGGCCAGCCCCCTCCTTCTGGCTGGTCTTTCTGATGAATACCAAACCTGTGTATGTATTAGATTTGGCGACACTGAGATCTTCTTGATCTCAGTTTATTTTAAATTTGGGAATCCGGTAGGACCCCACATCCTGAGTCTGACGCGCGCGCTCAACGCGCTTAAAGGCCGTAATATAATTATCGGAGGTGACTTTAACGCACGCTCACCATTATGGTTCGACACCAGTGACTGTAGAACGGAACGATCAGACGCCGTTGAGGACCTTATTGCGGCGCAAGGTCTTTGCATTGTTAACGAACAGAGTTCATTTTGCACATTTTCGAACATACATGGTGAGAGCAATATTGACCTAACTCTCTGCTCTGGGTCTTTTGCGACCAGGATTTCAAAGTGGGTAGTCCATGAGTGCGCTATTAACTCGGATCATAGACTGATAACTTTTACGGTTGGTGTTAGTAAAACCGAAGCTCCAAGATCCTCCTGGAACTTCAACACCACTAGGGCGAATTGGGATCACTTTGGGGAAGCGCTACGAGATACGTTAAGGGACTTTTACCACGTAGCTGCTACGGATCCGGATAATTTGGGGAATTTTTTCAATAGGGCGGTCGTATCTGCTGCCAACTCGTCTTTGGGAAGATCAAACCCGAAGACGAGCATTAGAACGCCGTGGTGGTCTTCTGAGCTGACTTCGCTCAAGGGGGCCTTTAAGAGAGCCTTCAGGGCCCTCGGGTTGTCTAGGGGTCTCAGCTGTACGGAGGAGGAGACAGCTGTGCTCCAGGCCAACCTGAGGTCTGCCAGGTCGGCCTTCAAACGGGCTGTTCTTCGAGCGAAACGAGCTGCGTGGCATAACTGGGTCAAAGATGTGGGTAACGCCAACCCGTGGGAAATCCACAGCGCTATTGAAAAATCCGGTAAAGGATCTGACCGGTTTTTGACTACAGTAATTGGGAATTCAGATGGGAGGAACGCCGAGACTGTGGATGTGGCCTCCACTCTCAAGACACTTCTGGGCGAGTTAGTTCCTTTAGAATCAGTAATTGGGGAAAACGACCACCATAAACAGATTAGAAATCTGTCACGGCTACCACCTAGAGACCTTGCCCAAGAGGATAATAACTTTAGAGTCACTAAAGCGGAAATTGAGGTTATAATTAAGGGATTGGGTCCTAAGAAGGCACCAGGGCATGACAGGCTCAACGGCGTGATTGCGAAGCAAGTCTGGGTTCACGCCAAGGAAGAACTCTTCCAGGTGATGGACACGTGCCTGAGGAGGGGAGTTTTCCCCTCCGAGTGGAAGCGTGGCGTGCTCCGGATCATACCTAAGGGGAACGGGAAACCACTTACCGACATTAGAAAGGGTGGGTACTTCAATGTACCGTCGGGAATACCCCAAGGATCATTATTGGGACCATTACTCTTTAGTATACGCAGATGACATGAAAATATTTGAACTAGCGACTGTACCCGCATACAAGAAGATCTGTATTGTCTTAAATATTTATTGTTCACAACACAACCTTCAAATAAATGTGGCGCCATCAGATTCGCCCGAAATAAAAACCCAATTTCTTTCAAATATGCCCTTAACGGAGGCCAACATCTTGGGATTAGTGTTAGATATATTGAATCCATGGTATCAAAGGCTTCTAAGGTACTTGACTTTGTACTTCAGAACCTGCAAAGATTTAAAAAAAGTAAATACATACCATGAAAATGTATTACTTTGCGTATATACGCAGTTTTCCGGAGTACGTCTCTCAAATCTGGAATCCCAATATATCACACATAGATTGAGAAAGTGCAAAACCTTTCGGATTTCTACGATACCTTGATTTTCGGAGCTATCGTCCTCATCTGAATCACGAGGAGTCAGGATGTATTTTCGTGAAAAGTCGTAAAAATTCGACAGTCGTACTATTTTTACCGATAATTTGTTGTATATTATGTAATTATGGCAAGTTCTAGTTCATCCAGTTCTTCTGATGAAAACATTTTAATAATGTAACAATGCCAAAACAGTTTGACCTGCATAGGGAGCAGCTTTTGTGGGACTTCGGAATTCTTCCCAAGATTTTAAAAGTTCAAAAGCGTTGTAAAACTGTTAGTTGATTTAATTGAAGGCGACATAAAGTCAATCAATTACAAATCTGGTTTTAAATTAAATATAATTACACGTGGAATATGTAATACAATTATAATGAGTTTCACTTTCTTTAGAAATCTAGCTAGTTACACATACACATCCGTACCATCTCTATCAGAAATTATGCTGTCAGCCCGACAGAGCAAACATTGCTTGCACTGCGGTTTTATGCAACGGGATCGATGCAGGCAGCGTTCTGTGTGTTTCAACAGTTATTTGGAAGGTGACAAAGGCAATAGCAAAACTTCGACCAACTTAAATTTATGCCATGAACCCTAAAAGAAATGCATCAACAGTGAGTGCATTTTATAAGACTGCGGGATTTCCCAAAGTTATCGGGGCCATTGATTGCACGCATGTACCAATTCAATGAAATTACATTACAAACGTCAAACAGTGAACAAGCCAAAATTTTGTTCCTGCAAAAATCTAGATAACTATATATAAAGTGTTGTATTTGTGAAACCAAACTTAAAATATCGAATTCAACAATAAAAATTGTCTAAATATAGTGCCAAAAGTAATAAAAATTAAAATAATCACAATGTGATAATGCACACAGCGGTAACAACTCATCTTCATCTGAGCCGCTGGACATCGTGACGAAGACTGATTGAGGCCGAACGCTCTGCCTAAAGCGTCGAAGCCGTTCAAATAGAAAGTACGCGACATTACGACACTTGACGCGCGTTAAGAACGCCTCCTGTTTGACGAGGTCTTTACTTATAATGATTCCCTAATACAATGCTGTAGTATCGAATTAGTTGTACAGGGGAGTGATCTTTGCCTCAAGCTGTTGACTTGTTTTACCACACTGAAGGACAGAGCTTTCTCCGTTCATTACCAAAATCTTCATTGAATTTCAACGATTCCCTACATCTCCAGGACTTGTTGCTTTGGGACACTGCTCGAGTCCTCTCCATTGTAACTCAAGATGGTGGCTTCCTGATTATCCGCCTTCTGAATGTATTCTTCCAAATCAAAGAAAGCGTGTAGCGCCCAGTATTTGCCCAACGCACGGATCCGAATACTTTCTCCCTCACACGCATAGCGCCGTTTCGTTTCACAACTTTCGCCGAGCGACCAAAGCGAAAGGACACCCCATCGGCCGTAACCACCCCACCCCCCCCCCGCGCCAGCCGGACGCTGCAGTCCCGGCACTAAGGGTATATAAGGGCACACTGCCCGATCTCAAGCCAGTGTAGCCGGACTCCGGGTAAACCAAGCAACAGCATCCTAGTGGTCAGTGCTAAGTTAACCAACCGGTACCAAGTCGAGAGAACCCTCTGGGTCCCCCTTGGGAATTCAAGTAACAGCGCCCTAGTGGACATTACTTGCCGGGAAACCTTAACCCAGCTAAGAGACCGCGGGTCCTATGTCGGGGGTATTACGCTAAGTGTTTAGTGAAGACAATAGTGAACATTGTTTAAACTCTAAGTGATTATATCGTGTGCTAAACTGTTCTGTACTCTGTTTTTTTTCTATAAGCTGTGAACCCTTTATAAGAGAAATAAACTGAACAACGCTTAAAGACAATTTTCTTATATTAATACCCCGCCACAAGTGACGCCCAACGTGACGGCTTATAAAAGTGAAAGACAAAGGGCAGACAACGGAATCTACACGGAAGAGTGCTCGGATAGCGGCCAGATCGAAAATGGCGATTTCGCAAGAACAACTCCGCGAGTTATTTCAGAGCGCGAGGATAAAGAACCTCGCTCACTGCTCATCCCGGTTCAACGGATGTACCGACCCACAGAAGGTGGAAGAATTTATTCTAACAGCAACGCTGTACAAGACATCTGAGGGAATACCAGATGCTAATGCCTTGGAAGGACTACCCCTCCTCCTCCAAGAAGTGGCTTCGCCGTGGTGGCAAGGAGTCAAAACCGGCATCAATACATGGCAGGCTGCCATGGATCTGCTCAGGCAGACATTCGCGCCAAGACGTCCAGCGTACAAGGTGTACATGGACCTTTTTGAAACGAAACAGGATAGACCACAAGCCACGGGCTTGTTTATAACTAAAAAGAGGTCGCTCCTGGCAGAGCTTAGAAATAAAAACCCAGAAACTCTGGAGATCGACCTGATATACGGTCTCTTGCACCGGGAAATAAGGGAGCGGATGCCAAGAGAGGACATCCAGACCTTCTCAGATGTGCTCACCAAATCACGACGCATAGAGGAGATGATCGCCGAACGTGAGAGGACATCTAAACTACACGCTGCGGAGAAAACTCACCGTAGTGAGGACAATCAGGGCAATGATGTCCGCAAAACACGGCCGAGGTGCATGAACTGCAAAATGTTCGGGCACTACGCAGAAGTTTGCCGGAAGCCTCCCAGAGAGCGGAGCGCAACTCGAAATTACACTGCAACAGCAGGACGTAGCCAAGCAGAGGGACCAAGCAGGGGACAAAGCACACTGGCGTGCTACGGTTGTAACCGACCCGGGGTTATACGCAGCAAATGCCCGACCTGCAACCCCATCCAAGGGGAAGTGAGAAACGCCCAGTTCTGCGCATTCACCACACGTACGACCCAGGCAATCCAACGATACCGGCCTGCGGTGTACATTGAGGTAGGAGGAAACGTCGGCACGGCTTTCCTGGATACCGGCGCTAAGGCCAGCATCGCTAGTCGAGAATTGTACGTGCTGCTAAGCCGACAGGGCTACCACTTCACGTCAGAGAGGCTCACGATTATACTCGCTGACGGACACACGCAAAACCAGGAAGTCCTCCGCACCAGAGTGGAGGTTAAACTACAGGACCGGTCAGTCTCTACCGAGCTCTTAGTACTGCAGAACGCAGATAAAAACCACACCCTCCTGGGGATAGACTTCCTCGAGGATGCGGCGATGGTTTTGAATTTACCAACCAAGGAGTGGTATTTCTCAGACACGCCGAGAAGAGCCCATAGGTTCATCACCCCCACTCATGAAGGGGCAAAACCAAAAGAACAGCCACAGGCGGCTGAACGGTCAACCCCTACCAGCATCGAAGATGAGCTAGACGTGAGGGCGTACGGACCTCCTCCATACGCCGGCGAGATGACGCCAACCAGAGAAATCGGGTCAGTTATTATGCTACCCACGCTAATCAGCCCCTTGCCTCCGACCCCAAAGAGGAGAATGGTAGGCTTGAAGGATCACCACGTGAACTACATATACCGGGACGCTCAGATCGCGGTCCACCGGACATATGACGAACCAGAGCCCGGGGTGAGAAACCTGTTTCCCCCGCTGATAGACCTGGCTACTATCGATGTCCACCCCTTACAGCTGAGGGAAAATGAGGGAACCCACCTGACAGAGGTGGAGAGGAGACAATTGAATGAGTTAATTGCACAAAACGAGAACGTCTTTTCGGAGAACGGACCACCTACGGACCAGGCGGAACACCATATACCCACAGGAAACCATCCACCAGTAGCGATGCCTCCTTACCGCCTGACGCCCGCCCGAAAGACCCTCATGAAGGAGGAAATTGAGAAAATGCTCCAGGCCGGGATAATCGAAGAATGTGAGTCCCCATGGGCCGCACCAGTAGTACTCGTGCCCAAACCTGATGGAAGCCTGCGCTTCTGCGTGGATTATAGGCAGCTCAACGCCGCCACAACCCCGGACTATTATCCACTACCTCGGATGGACGACCTCCTCCATGCGGCCAAGAGGACGGCGTTCATGTCCACCATGGACCTCCATGCGGGATACTGGCAGATCGGTGTGCACGACCGGGATCGAGACAAAACCGCGTTCATCACACCATTTGGGACATACCGATTTAATCGTATGGCTTTCGGCCTTCGGAATGCACCATCCACCTTCCAGCGTCTGATAGACCGATTACGCGCTGGAGTAGGCGACCTGAACCTGCTAGCATACCTGGATGACCTTGTACTGCTGTCCGCCACATTCGACGATCATGTGAGCGAGCTAAGAGCGGTTTTTCGGCGGATCAGGGACTTTGGATTACGGATAAACCGAAAAAAGTGTCACTTCTGCTGTAATGAGGTGAAATTCCTGGGACACCGTCTGACAACACAAGGGATCACTGCAGATCCCGAGAAAATTAGGGCCATTACCGAGATGGTCCCCCCCCCGAAACGTGAAACACCTGCAATCCTTTTTGCAGACCTGCTCATGGTTTCGGCGATTCATTCCCCACTTTGCTGAGATTGCAAGGCCCCTTAGCGACCTAACCAAAAAGGCAAAACTATGGGTATGGGGAAAGCTCGAACAAGAGGCGTTCGAAAAGTTAAAAGAGTCGCTCACCACGGCCCCTGTATTGAAGCAGGCCGAAGAGTCCCAACCATTTATAATCAAGACCGACGCAAGCGGCTACGCCGTCGGTGCAGTCCTACTCCAGGGGGAGGGGACGAGAGAGCGTCCAGTGGAATACGCCAGCAGACTGCTGGCCAGCGCGGAGAAGAACTATTCTACTACGGAACGAGAGGCTCTCGCTGTAGTATGGGCCATCTCTAAGTTCAGAGGATATATTGAGGGAAACCCGGCTACGGTTATCTCCGATCACCAGCCCTTAAAGTGGCTGATGTCCCTGAAAACCCCTACGGGAAGACTCGCAAGATGGGCCCTACAGCTTCAACCATATGACCTCACTATTAAATACGCCCCAGGGAGGACAAACCTGGTGGCTGATGCTTTATCACGCCCTCCCTGTGGTGATGAAGAGAGAGACGTCTGCAATCTGTGCAGCCTGGTCGAAGCAGATCTCCCAACGCGAGGTGCCCTGGCCACCCGCCAAGAGCATTCTGGACTGCTTCGAGGCCGAACAGCAAGAGGAGGAATTCGCCCGTTGGACCAACCGGAGCTACCTCACTTACGATGGAGTACTATACCGATACTCCCCCGATCAGGACGGCGAGGAAGCCCAACTCGTCGTGCCTGCCCACGAACGCGAAGACATATTACGAGAATACCATGATGCCCCTACGGCTGGACACTACGGCATCGAGGGTACCTGCAACCGAGTAGCCACACGGTACTACTGGGTAGGGATGCGGCGGTACATAGCTAATTACGTGAAGAATTGTATCGATTGTCAACGGTACAAAGCCACAAACCTGAAGCCCGCTGGCCTCCTGCAAACTCCAACTTCGCAGCAACGATTCGAGGTCATAGCCATAGACCTATTTGGGCCATTACCCACCTCACCTGATGGAAAGACTTGGATTTTCATTGTGGAAGACCTCGCTACGCGATGGGTCGAACTATTTGCGTTAAGTAACGCAACCGCCGACAAGTGCGCCTGGACCATTGTAACAGAAATAATTCTACGGTATGGAACACCAAGAAGGATAATAAGTGATAATGGCGTCCAATTTGTCAGCGCCGTTATGCAACAGATAACTCACTGTCTGGGAATACGACAGAGCCTGACACCTCTCTACCACCCCGCCGCCAATCCAGTAGAGCGGAAAAACAGAGACTTAAAACCCCAACTTGCAATTCAGGTTGGGAACAACCACAATCAATGGCCGGAGAAACTGCCGACCATTCGATTCGCCATGAACACGGCAAAGTGCCACAGTACGGGATACAGTGCCGCCTATCTGACCTTCGGTAGAGAACTCCGAACCCCAGATGACGCCTCCCGGGACTTACGAAGTATCATCCAAGCTGAAAACTTTATCCCCGAAGTTACTCCTCGTCTGCTACGTCTGGAAAAAGATCTACGGCAGGCCCGCGAGACCAACGAGGAACAGCAGGATCGGCGCAAGGAAACCGCCGATTCCCATCGTCGACCGGATCAACGTTTCCAAGAAGGGGACCTAGTCTGGATCACCACCCATGTGTTGAGCAACACAAACAAAGGGGTCAGCTCCAAGCTAGCCCCTCGACGGGACGGCCCTCACATCATACTGAGACGCAAGAGCCCCACTAGCTATGAAGTCGCCACCCAACAAACCCCGACGGTCCCTATTGGAACCTATCATTCCTCGGCCATTACGGCCTTCAAAAGCTCCTCTGGTGAAGTTCCCGAGCCCCTGGTGCCACTACGGAGACGCGGCAGACCCAGGAAGAACCCCATCACCCAAGGATAGAACCGGTAAAGGATCCCAATGCGAGGCGCTTTTTGGAATCCTAGGGGGAGGATGTAGCGCCCAGTATTTGCCCAACGCACGGATCCGAATACTTTCTCCCTCACACGCATAGCGCCGTTTCGTTTCACAACTTTCGCCGAGCGACCAAAGCGAAAGGACACCCCATCGGCCGTAACCACCCCATCCCCCCCCGCGCCAGCCGGACGCTGCAGTCCCGGCACTAAGGGTATATAAGGGCACACTGCCCGATCTCAAGCCAGTGTAGCCGGACTCCGGGTAAACCAAGCAACAGCATCCTAGTGGTCAGTGCTAAGTTAACCAAACGGTACCAAGTCGAGAGAACCCTCTGGGTCCCCCTTGGGAATTCAAGTAACAGCGCCCTAGTGGACATTACTTGCCGGGAAACCTTAACCCAGCTAAGAGACCGCGGGTCCTATGTCGGGGGTATTACGCTAAGTGTTTAGTGAAGACAATAGTGAACATTGTTTAAACTCTAAGTGATTATATCGTGTGCTAAACTGTTCTGTACTCTGTTTTTTTTCTATAAGCTGTGAACCCTTTATAAGAGAAATAAACTGAACAACGCTTAAAGACAATTTTCTTATATTAATACCCCGCCACAAGCGTTAATAGTTCTCATATAATTAATAAATACACAAACGACTCGGGTTAAAAAGCTTTACTCATAATCATATTTTTTTTCAATACAGCTCGACCGCTGGATTATTAAAAATCCATTTTTACTAATTGAATTTCCAGTATTTTATGAATAAAAAATGGAAGCATAAATTTACATTCAATATTCCAGAAAAACAGTAATGTCATTTCAATATATTTACGTAGTTTTATTGGAAAATATCAACCCGAGTGTGGAAATGGTTTGTTAGCTGTCAAATTCAACTATTTCTCGGAGAAATGATGGGGTCACTCAACTAGTCATAAAATTGAATTGATATTAATTTATTGGAAGATTATGGGTTGTTGGTGCCTAGCATTGCTCCTTTACCTTTATTTTTCCGAATTTTAATTTCTACCTACCAATCCTTATATTCCTACCCAACAAATCCTATTTTTCCTACCCACCATGCCGACCAGACACGATCAAGCATCACATTGTTCAGTTGCAAATTACCCACCTTCCTGTCAACACATATGTTGAATACGGAGCTATTGTATCCAACATTTCTATAAAAGTGAAAATCATAAGTGAATATAAAAAAAGAACCGGCGGATCTGAAAAAGAGAAGCGAAGAGAGAAAATCTGCAGGTAAGTCGGCATTCTCCTTTTTCTTTTCCTTCCGCTTTGCGGGTACATGTGAAACCCCAACATGGGTGTTAATCTAAGTTTTTTGTTTTTGTTTTGTAGAACCCCATTTTAATTATATTTATATAAAAAATATTATAATTAGTGTGTATTTCAAACAAATTCGGTATTATAATTATTTTTTAATAATAAACTAAAGTTAATAAGATAAGGTTTTTATGCATAGTACAAAGGATAATCAATAATTATTAGCAATGTTTAAACGAGTTCGAGTCTTGTCGGCGGCATAATTTAATAAGGCGGAAGATTTTTTCAGTTTGTATGGATGTTTCAGGCTAATAATTATTGCTGAATGAATAATAAATAAAACTCGTTATTCTTACAATTACATTAGGAAAATTTGGAATTGTGCAACGGAAGAGGAGCCATCGACCGAGTTGATGAGTTTTTGGAGCGGATTTTAGCTGCAGCGAGGAAGAAGAGGACGAAACCAATGAGGGTGAAATCATTAACCCGGTTAATGTTTTCAAAGAGGTATTTTTAAAATTAATTTATTTAACGCTTGTTTGGTTTTTGAAATGACAATATGCGTAGTTCCTACCGGAATATCAATTATCCACAACCAATGTCACCTTGCTGATGAAAGCAGGGAACACCAAACAACGAGTACATTGTAAGATGACTTGACATTTGTAGCAACTAGTTGAGTTTAATGTGTTCGCCTTGGAATTTAAGTAAGTGCCTTGGTTTTCCTCACTGCCTCGCATTCCATGATTTTACCAGACATATATTCATCCAACTTCAAACAATTTCATTTCGTTTTGCATTTACAATCCATTTTCGCCAGTTGCATTTGAGGCTGTAAATTCGAAACTGTCTGGAATGCAACAACACTGCTCTTTTTTTTTTTTTTACATTAACACCACACAGGAGGCCATGAGGAAAATAATTTCCCTCAGGGCCTATGTCATCATTGTTGATGCTGTGTGGAGGGTCTTTTTGAGGAAAGGAAGGAGTGAACATGGGTCTTGAAGAGACCCATGTTGTAGGAGGGAGGAAACACAGAGGCCTTTTGCTTGAGGCTCTTGAAATAATACGGTGAATAACGTACACTAATAATATAATTTGTACCCTTATGTTTAAAATTGTACCTTATATCACATATGTAAACTTGCACCTTTTCTTGTAAACACAATAAAAATGATGTGAGGTTTTGGTTTCTTGAGTTGGTAAAGTCTTGGCAAGAACTATCACACATAATTTTAACATAGCTGACTTCCAATCGTAGCGACCAGGGAAATTACCTAAAACAAGCACGTTAGAAAAATTAAGGAGGTTCTGTCCACCAAAAGTCCGACCTGAGTTTGCCCTATAAAAATAGAAGTCAAACCGGTAGGAAGTCAGTTCAAAACTATCAGCCAAGAAGAAACTATACTCAAGATACCAAAAGTCTCCAAGTTCAAACCTCTTTTCAAGTGTTTTAATCAGTCTTAGATTCAGTTTACCTCTCCCAGTATCCCAGTAACCTAAAATCCTAAAAACCCCAGTCTCCCACAGTCTCCAAAGTAAAAAATATTTATTTTAACCCATTCATGACGAAGGTGCCATATGGACCTCGAAAAAGTGTTGGACCTCAATTAGTCACATCATGCCGATATATTAAAATGGCGATGCGAAATTCAGTTTTATGTAGTCTACAAGCATGTACGAACACGTTTGTCTTAGAGGCGCTCAGTTCGTTTGCATGTGCCGGCGTGGACAGACGTGTATAAACGGAGTTTGAAAAAAAGTGCAAATTTTTCAAAATGTCAAAACGAGTGAAGTAAGTAATCCATTAAACTTATGTGTAGATTTGATTTTTTTTTCCAAAACCGTTTATGATCCGTAAAGAATGAAATTTACTAACTATTTATAGACATATTGTTACAAAAATAATCCTTATTGTATCAAAGAGAGTACTTTGAATTGAAAGTTTTGATTTTTGGCTCCATATGGACCTTTCGGCAGATCTCACTATACATAAATTGTAATTTTTCGCAGATTTCATTGTTTTTTCGTATTTTTTAGGGGTCTGACTGTTGAAGAAGTGATGTTACTGCTTGAAGAACAATCGGATACGAATTTGGAGGATGATGAGGTAGTTGATGTGTATGTGGAGCCGCCAAATGAGAGTGATTTGTCCGGAGCAGATTCAGCTGATGAAGATGACGGTGGAATAATTGCCAACATTTCTCGAGCGCAATTGTTTTCTAATTGCCAAATCGTAAATCGCCGTCGACACAAAAAGGGACAAGATACGCCCGATTATGATTCAGATCAAGAGAACCCTAATCTAGAGCATTTCGGAGACGAGCGTTTGGATTCAACTTTCAGTGACTTCGACATAAATTTATTCGACGCTTCAGCATCACACGGTCAAGCGTCTGCAAGCACTTCTTTCGAGCCTCCTTTGAAACGATGCCGTGTTAGTACTGGAGACGGAGTGAATGATCCCGCTGAACCACCTTATCGCATTCCAAAACGTATGCCTGGTCCGAAAACTATGTTTCAATGGAAGTCTAACGATGTGACGCCAATTGTTTCTAGCATATTTCCCGAAGGAAATTATACCGACGTAGCTGCTTTATCACCGGTGGAATTATTTGAACTAAATTTTGACAACGAAATGTACGAATTCATCGTTACAGAATCCAACAAATATCAGACCAAGCAAGACCCTGAAAATAGTCATAAAGTATCACCTTTAACTGTCGGGGATATCAAAGCGTACATGGGTATACTTATAACATCGGGATTATGCCCGATTCCATCAACTCGATTGTACTGGAGCAGCTCTCGCCCTTTCTACAATAAGCAGATTGCGTCCACCATGTCTCGTGATAGATTTGAACAGATACACAAAATGATACACTTTGCTTCACCAAATCAGTTCAATAGTGCAGACCGGATGTGGAAGTTACGTCCATTTACAGATAGGCTTATTGAACGGTTTATGCGAAACTTCCACCCAGAAGAAAATTTAAGTTATGATGAATCGATGATACCATACTATGGCCGCCATGGATGTAAGCAATACATAAAAGGCAAACCCATTCGATTCGGATATAAAGTGTGGAGCCTAAATACAACCTCCGGTTACTTGATCAATTTTGAGATCTACCAAGGCAGCAATCCCCGGATTCATAAGGAGTATGGTGTTGTAGGCTTGAATGCTTCACCACTACTTATGTTGGTCGATCAATTGCCAGTGGAAAAGCGCGAATTGCCATATCACTTCTACTTTGATAATCTTTTTACGGGTATGCCATTGCTGTACTATTTGCATTTTTATGGATACAATGGCACAGGTACAATTCGAGACAATCGGATTCCCAGTTCATCTCCTATCCCCAAGAAGAAGGCAACAATGTCAAAATACAACAAAGGTGTGCTTTCCCGAGGACATACTGAAAGTGCGCAGACATCATTTGGCAAGACCCCCATCTACGTTACTCAATGGGTTGATAACGCTGTTTGTTCTGTAGCTTCAACAAAATACGGAAAGAATCCATTGGATCTAGCAAGCCGTTACTCACGGAAGGAGCAAAAAAAGATCAGTATACAGAGGCCATATGCAATTCATCAATATAACACGAATATGGGTGGAACTGACAGAATGGACCAAAACGTTGCATGTTATCGCATTACTGTTCGCCAACAGAAATGGTGGTGGTCCATTTTTACCTGGGCCATTGATGTAACCATTCAGAATTGCTGGCTTCTGAAGCGCAAAGCCACGGGCAATTTTAAATTGGGGCAGTTAGAATTCCGTGAAGAAATATCAAAGCATTACTGTGAGAAGTATTCTATCAAGAAATACTTCAAGGCACCCGACAAACTCACCAAAATAGGTCAAACGGCAATGCAGTATGATACCTCCGTCCCCCATTATCCTGGGCCAATACCGATAACTGAGACTAATAAGGGAGGAAAACTGTCTTGCGCATCTTGTAAAAGCAAGCAGCGCATCCGTTGCATCACATGTAAGGTCGGACTATGCGTGAAATGCTTCGAGGGCTATCACACTAAATAATGTTGTTGAAAATTACACTTTTGGAACAATAAAGATGAAAAAATGAAATTTCTGACTAGTTATTTGCCGAAAGATCCATATGGACCTCATCCTTCTCGAGGCTCCTGGGGGATGAGGAGACGATTTTTTCAAATTCCGAAAAAAACGTTCTTATTCTACTTTCAAAACCAACCACTCTGTGAATTTTCTGCGCGAAATTCGAAAAAAAAATAGTTCGTCATGAATGGGTTAATCCAGTACTCAAATCAGTTTTTGCCATTATACCTAGAAGCATTTTTTGTCAAAGTAGTAAATTCATTTAACCCTAGAAGGGTACTGTGAGTAAAATTTACTCACATAAATAATAGATTTGTTCGTAAATCAGCAGGTTGGCAACGCTGAAAGTCAAGCTACCAGCAGTGCTTCGCCCACTCTGTCATTAGTTGGCTTCCGCAAGCATTGAATGGTGTTGTTTGATTTATCGCGCTTGTGGACAATTTAATAAAAATTAGTGAGTAAAATTTACTTATCGGTACCCTTTACGTACTAATTTGGGTGAGTCATATTTACTTATCAGTAGCTTACTACGTTTCTAAAAAATATATTTTATGCTGAATTATGACAATTTTGTTTTTTATTAGGTTACTGTAAAGGTGTGCCAAAACATTAACCATGGCAGGAAAACCAGAAGGTGGCCTCTAGCATTTTTTCTAAATATGATGAACATAGCTGCAATAAACGCATACCTCGTTTTCGTTTACGCGCATAACATGTGTAGCCGTGGGCAAAAGCCAGAATCCCGAATTAATTTTATGTTATCTCTACACAAGGAGTTAACTGAAGGATTTCAAAGGAAAAGATTAGCAACTTATACAAACATGAGCCTGGCGTTGAGAAAGTCCATTCAAAATATTGTAGGTGCAAGCCAAGAGGCCCATAGTGCCGGAGAAGACCAAAAGGGGCCAAGAAAGTATTGTAATTTTTGTAATTATACCAAACGTATATACACAGCCACTTATTGTAATTGTGGATTAGCTATTTGCGGTGAACATGCACTAAAAAAGTGCCCTAACTGTGCTTGAAAAACAATTTTTATGTATTCATAATCGTCAAAAATGTATTATTTTTACTTATTTTATATATAATAATAAAAATTACACTTATATTATATGTTGGCTTTCAATTTTTTTCATTAAACACTACTATTTTGCAAAATAAATCGGATAATAATGTAAAAATTCTGAAGTGAATTTTCTCATACAGTTTGAAAAAAAAAACAATACATTTTAACTACTCATAAATATTTTAAAGGGATTGGTTTATTGGTTGAAATATTTATTGGTTTAAATACTCCCTAAATATTATAAATTCAGTTTTAAATTATGGAACCCGGAAATAACAATTTGACCGTACCCTTCTAGGGTTAAAAGACCAGTGGCGTTCCAAAATCCATTGGCGTACTAAACTCCATTGGCATGTCATTGTGGCCAGCTCCCTATTATATTTAGTTTATGTACTAACGTCTAGTACACACGCCATCCAACGCGGCGTGCGCGGTATGATATAGGAGAATATAGCCAGCAAGAGGGAGTGGGATGAATTGGCCCAAACCCTGAACGCCATCAGGTTTGGAGCCCAGAAATCGGGAGAAAAATGGCAGCAAGTATGTACATAATATAATAATACTTTATTGAAACTGAAACAAACACCCTTCTCAAAATAATCTTATTGTATCGGTTTCTGAATAACAGTTTGACCATTTATCAATTGTTTCAGACTTGGCGGGACCTAAAGGGCAGTACGAAAAAGAAGGCATCGCGGCATCGAGTGGAGTTAGGCCGAACTGGAGGCGGGATTGCGAGGATCCCTCCGCTAACTCCACTCGATGAGAAGATTTTGGCCATCATCGGGCCAGAAACCATCGAAGGGGTTCCTTTGATAGAAGAAACAATACCTGGGATGATTGTATGTTTCAGACTATTACTTTATATTATATTTTAATATGGATGGTGAAAACCTAATAAACAGTTCATTACTTTCTTGCAGAATGAAATTGAAACTGAGGACCTTCCTCAATTACCTGGGTTGGATGAGAAAGGTTTGTCCGCGATGCCTGGGTCGGTGCCGACAGACGTTTTGCCCGCAACGCCTGGATCGTCCGGCGTCAAAAGAAAGGCCTCCGACAAAGGACTTTGTAAGTACTTACAATGAAATATCTTAGGGTGAATGGGAATAACCATCATTAACATATGAATAGATAAATCTGTACAGATACAAGTGTACAGTTAAAACTGACAGTGTGTAGTCGGAAAACTGCGCACTTTCATCAGTATTGTGGCAACGAGAGTGAAGTGAACACATCTCCGCCTTCAGGAAAACTCATCGACCATGGCTCAACGCGATGGCTGGAAGAGTTTATACAACTGTTCCAATCCGAGCCTTCGTTATGGAAAATCAAAAGCAAGGATTACCATTATCACTTTCAGTTTATGAGAAGCTTATTTTAAAATTACGCCAAATAGATCCTCAGAGTAATAAAGAAAAAGAAAATTAATAATCTGCGCTGTACGTATAACAAGGAACGCAAAAGTCATGGCCTCAAAATCAGAATCAGGCGTAGCGGCCTTCTTCCCAAATAGAAGGAAGACCTAGGCTCTCTGGATTCCGCGCCGTCCCCGGTTGAGGAGGCTGGAAGTCCCGTCCCTTCTCGTCTTCTCTCTACGAAGCAAGTTCGCGGTCGTCATCCGGTGTTATATCCGTTTAGTTAGATTAGCGTGTCCATTAGGAGTCCATCTGGTATTCTTATATTACATTGGTATAAATTTAATGCTAACCTTTCATTGGTATGAAATTTGCACTCTCATGTTTGTTTTTTGTTGGCTACAATATAGTTTTATAAAATTCATCTTCTTTTTATTTTCTGATTTCCTACCTACTTGACAGAAAACTACTATTACCATTATCCTGAGCTCTGGTCTCTGCTCTGCCGTATAAAATTACACTACTCTTATATTGTACCAGAACATTATCCCGTTTCAGTTGTTATTAAAACGCTGCTTGGGACGGAGGCTCCTATAACCGCAATCAAAGATGTAGTAAAAACGCCGCTTGAGACGGAGGTCCCTATAACCGCAATCGCAGGTTCAAGTAACATCGCCGCTTAAGACAGAAGTCCATAATTCACAAAGTTAAAAGGTATTTATACAATACAATAGCAGTAATTGGTGAATGCTGCTGTTGAATATTTTCAAGTCTAGCTTGTCATTATTATTCCCAGTTCCAACCAGCAAATACGAGTATCACCAATTTCCTTTCCTACAATCTCTCCAACTACTAACACTTACCTTCCTGGTGAATACCAATAAAGTGGAATGCAGGAAGCAGTTTTGGCTACAGAACCCCTGGGATCACAAAGTGACGTATTCAGCACCAAACATCGATATCAGCAGAGACACAGAGGTTGTACCATATCCGCCACCAGAGACACGTTGTACCATATCTGGCACCAAGTGACGATGGTTTCCTGTGGCTGATCCATTTATTGGTTTGAAAGACAATTCTGCGAGGTGTCCGGCGTATCATTTCAGGTGAAGCCCTGCAGAAGCATCCGTGTACTAATTCCCAGTCAACTGTAAAGGTGAAGCCCTGCAGAAGTATCCAGTCTACTAATTTCCAGTCAACTGAAAAGGTGAAGCCCTGAAGAAGTATCCGGTCTACTAATTCCCAGTCAACTGTAAAGTTGAAGCCCTGAAGAAGTATCCGGTCTACTAATTCCCAGTTAACTGAAAAAGCGAAGCCCTGAAGAAGTATCCAGTCTACTAATTTCCAGTCAACTGTAAAGGTGAAGCCCTGCAGAAGCATCCGTGTACTAATTCCCAGCAACTGAAAAGGTGAAGCCCCGAAGAAGTATCCGGTCTACTAATTCCCAGTCAACTGTAAAGGTGAAGCCCTGAAGAAGTATCCGGTCTACTAATTCCCAGTCAACTGTAAAGTTGAAGCCCTGAAGAAGTATCCGGTCTACTAATTCCCAGTTAACTGAAAAAGCGAAGCCCTGAAGAAGTATCCAGTCTACTAATTTCCAGTCAACTGTAAAGGTGAAGCCCTGCAGAAGCATCCGTGTACTAATTCCCAGCAACTGAAAAGGTGAAGCCCCGAAGAAGTATCCAGTCTACTAATTCCCAGTCAACTGTAAAGGTGAAGCCCTGCAGAAGCATCCGTGTACTAATTCCCAGCAACTGAAAAGGTGAAGCCCCGAAGAAGTATCCAGTCTACTAATTCCCAGTCAACTGTAAAGGTGAAGCCCTGCAGAAGCATCCGTGTACTAATTCCCAGCAACTGAAAAGGTGAAGCCCTGAAGAAGTATCCAGTCTACTAATTCCCAGTCAACTGTAAAGGTGAAGCCCTGCAGAAGCATCCGTGTACTAATTCCCAGCAACTGAAAAGGTGAAGCCCTGAAGAAGTATCCAATCTACTAATTCCCAGTCAACTGTAAAGGTGAAGCCCTGCAGAAGCATCCGTGTACTAATTCCCAGTCAACTGAAAAGGTCAAGCCCTGAAGAAGTATCCGGTCTACTAATTCCCAGTCAACTGATCGACACCAAGAAAATATCTATTTATAATAGAGGATGCACATTATGGGGCGAGGAAGGTGAAGATTACTTTGGCAACAGATAGCTGGAAACTTCTGATCTCCGTCAATAATACAAATTCTTTCAACGGCTACTTCGGCGCGGCATTCGTCCACACCGTTTTGCAGCAGGAGGTAGTGGTGCATTGCAGAACTGACCCGAAATGCATTGGAGCGTTGTATATAGACATAATAGGCGTCTTCGGCACTAATTACACACCTTGTATGAACTCTGCTTTTTTGACATTACTTGAACCATTAGGGATGTTGATGTTACTTCTTATTTTTTGAAAAATTCGAATTCGAAATTTTTTCTTTGTGAACTGATATTTGAGTAAACCATTATAATTTTTCTGCGAATAGTCTATCATGGAACCCCGATGAGCCGATGCCAGATTGTGTGCGGGAATATCTGGAGCGTGAGGGTGAAGATGAAAATGAGATTGAGATTTCCACTGGAGCCGATAGCAACAACAGCAGCTTTGGGGAGTTATTTAGTTTGTTATTACATCCATTTTTTATTAAACTTGAGTTTCCGTGCGGACGAACTGTGTGAAAACTTTAAAGGGTAGAAAAATATCAGGGTATACCAACTGTTATCTTCATGGGTTGCATACTATTTCTGAGTGCAAAAATTGCAGAACTGCCAGAACTGCCACTGCCAGAACTGACCCACAGAAAGTCATTCTCATCGATAAATACATGACACACATTAAGACCATCGGGAAAGGGAATCTTTCGCAGACCGTTCACACTGATGCCCAGCGTAGGTATGGCGACGAAATCCCTGATTTCATATGATGCACTCCAGAACAATAATCCAATCAAGCGGCACCTTCTGATTGATCGCGCCGCTGAACGATTGGGTGAAAACGCGATAACCACCTCAGATGCTCTCGTCTTACATGGCATACCGCAGCCAAGCAGTAGTTGTCGGTGGCTATAAGTACGATTGGGTAACTGTACCGTCGGGAATACCCCAAGGATCATTATTGGGACCATTCCTCTTTAGTATACGCAGATGACATGAAAATATTTGAATTAACGATTGTACCCGCATACAAGAAGATCTAAATTGTCTAAATATTTATTGTTCACAACACAACCTTTAAAATAAATGTGGCGCCATCAGATTCACCCGAAATAAAAACCCAATTTCTTTCAAATATGCCCTTAACGGAGGCCAACGTCTTGGGATTAGTGTTAGATATATTGAATCCGTGGTATCAAAGGCTTCTAAGGTACTTGACTTTGTACTTCAGAACCTGCAAAGATTTAAAAAAAGTAAATACCATGAAAATGTTTTACTTTGCGTATGTACGCAGTTTTGCGGAGTACGTCTCTCGAATCCGGAATCCCAAGTATATATCACACATACAAAGGATTGAGAAAGTGCAAAACCTTTTTGATTTCTACGATACCTTGATTTTCGGAACTATCGTCCTCATCTGAATCACGAGGAGTCAGGATGTATTTTCGTGAAAAGTCGTAAAAATTCGACAGTCATACTATTTTTACCGATAATTTGTTGTATATTATGTAATTATGGTAAGTTCTAGTTTTCCAGGTTTTCCACTTCTGTGGCCACCTTGTTTATCTCATATTTTTAAGATATATTTTTTTTATAAAAACCTCAAAATTTGTGAATGCGTAAATTCGGCGTGTAGGTTGATTTAAAATTAATTGATTGTCCTTAAGAGAAAACCCTGTCACTGAGAAATTTAAACAATAGGTATTTTACCAAACTGTTGCTGTCACTGTCTCTCTTACTCACCCGAACACTGAGAGAAAGGTTGATAATACCTAAATAAAACCATCTAACTCAAGGTTTTGTATTTCCCATTTTACTCCCTCAAAACTAGACGAATGTATAAAGTTTTTTATTGTGTTAGAAGAAAAAACTATAAGTATATTCGTTTTGCTATTTTAAAAAATACATTGTCTAGTTTGTATACTGAACGTATTTTGATTTTAACGATCTTTGGAGGGTCCTAACTCCCGTAAGAAGTACCTTATCAAAAAAAGCATATACTACCGACTCGCCAATAGCGATATCTATATTATATTAAAAAATATTAACAGTTGTGTCAAATTCCAGAGAGGAATTTGAGGAAAACGTTTGTAAGGACAATTTTGCTTCTTCCTCTTCCCTTCTTATTCTCAATATAAATTATTTTTTATCAATGTACATTTTTTTTAGGTTCTGCCAGATACCTCTCAGATTCGTGATAATGATGTTGTGATGCTCCCGACCGAGGACCTTGCGGGGGAAACCCCTACCAATGGAGCCCCAGCCAATGAGCCACCTGCCATTGAGGCCGCTCCAAGAGAAGAATGGGATCAGTGAGACTAACTGTTATTCAGTTTATTTTAAGTTATCATAATGCCACCACCGTTAAAGTCTATTATTGTAATAAATAAAAATTAAAATAGTTTTTGAGTTGAGTAAAATATTTTGAATAATATTGTTAAAAGCTGTTTGACGAGGTCTTTACTTATAATGATTCCCTAATACAACGCTGTAGTGTCGTATTAGCTATACAGGGGAGTGAGCTTTGCCTCAAGCTGTTGACTTGTTTTACCACACTGAAGAACAGAGCTTTCTCCATTCATTACCAAAATCTTCGTTGAATTTCAACGATTCCCTACATCTCCAGGACTTCTTGCTTTCGGACACTGCTCGAGTCCTCTCCATAGTAACTCAAAACGGTGGGTTCGAGATTATCCGCCTTCTGAATGTATTCTTCTAAATTAAAGAAAGCGTTATTAGTTCTCACATAATTAATAAATACACAAACGACTCAGGTTAAAAAGCTTTACTCACAATCTTTTTTTTTTCAATACAGCTCGACCGCTGGATTATTAAAAATCCACTTTTACTAATTGAATTTCCAGTATTTTATGAATAAAAAGTAGAAGCATAAATTTACATTCAATATTCCAGAAAAACAGTAATGTCATTTCAATATATTTACGTAGTTTTATTGGAAAATATCAACCCGAGTGTGGAAATGGTTTGTTAGCTGTCAAATTCAACTATTTCTCGGAGAAGTGATGGGGTCACTCAACTAGTCATTAAAATTGAATCGATATTACGAGTAATTTGATACGATTTTAGATTTTCACGGCCAAAAATATATTTTTGTTATTAGTTTTTGGGGTATTATGCCGTGTTGCGCTACCTCCTTCTTTAGCCTAAGGCCTTTAGCCTTTAGGGTAAAGGAGGTAGCGCAACACGGCATAATACCCCAAAATCTAATAACAACGATATTAATTTATTGGAAGATTATGGGTATTAATCTAAGTTTTTTGTTTTGTAGAACTCCATTTGTCCATTTTAATAATATTTATATAATAAATATTATAATTAGTGTGTATAACAAACAAATTCAGCATTATAATTTTTTTTTAATAATAAACTAAGTTAATAAGATAAGGTGTAACGCGCTGTTTTACGCGTGCCACCACACCATCTCTTTCCCCCGTACAGCGCCATCCTGCTCACCCAAACCTAGGCGAACCAGACCCCTTCTGCGCATTTCCCACTCCCGAGTCGCCACAATAAACAACGCCCCGCCACAAGAAATGACCTATATAAAGAGCTGCGGGCCCTAATACAAGCAGTTCGTCTGTAGCTCGCTCTTGACTAGTACGCTCTCTTAGTTGCGCTTCGTCCTTTGGCACGACCCTCTGAGGAATATTCTACTACCATAAGCAAAGCACCAACCAGACCCCGACTACTGCCTTTTTAGTTGTGCTTCGTCCTATGGTACGACCCTCTAAGCAGAACCAGTCAGTTTTTTTCGTTCCCAAAGACTAATCGGCGAGGTTCCCTCCGATCCCTTGCTCAGTTGACTATTATTGTGATTCGATACATTGTGACTATTTTTACTATATGTGATCTGTGAACTTACCTTAAATAAATAACATTTAACCAACAATTGTGTTACAAAGGTTTTTATGCATAGCACAAAGGATAATAAATAATTATTAGCAATGTTTAAACGAGTTCGAGTCTTGTCGGCGGCATAATTTAATAAGGCGGAAGATTTTTTCAGTTTGTATGGATGTTTCAGGCTAATAATTATTGCTTATAATATATATTTTTTTAAATGTTAAATTGTCTTTACATATTATCGTACTAATATTTAATATCCGAAATGAATTGGAGAAAAAATATAGTTATGAATGAATAGATAGGTATCTAGATGTAAAGATATTTTGGCTACCAAAATTCAGCGATGAATAATAAATAAAACTCGTTATTGTTACAATTACATAAGGAAAATTTGGAATTGTGCAACGGAAGAGGAGCCACCGACCGAGTTGCTGGAGTTTTTGGAGGTGGATCTTAGCTGCAGCGAGGAAGACGAGGACGAAACCAATGAGGGTGAAATCATTAACCCGGTTGATGTTTTCCAAGAGGTATTTTTAAAATTAATTTATTTAATACTGCTCTTGAAATAATACGGTGAACAATGTACAATAATAATATAATTTCTTTATTTGCAGTCGTCAACATTTTTTACCAGTAAGATTGAGGTGGGAATGATGGAGATCATTTTCGCGGACGACGCGCGACGGTACGAGTTCTAGTTAAAATTATTGTAGTAATAAATATGTAACAATTGAGTTTTGTACTTGCATCCTAAAAACATGTCATTGATGCAACCAACATAAACCAATTTAAAGCTCTATTGGATTCACAATTGGAGAGAAAAAAGGACTAACTTAGTTGAAAATTAAAATTTACTGTCAAACTATTGTGAAATTAGATATGAGCGCATCAGCAGAATGCTGCCTGCTCATTATATAATAATTTATTTATTTATTTATTTTCGGGAAATCGACAGTTTACATTTTTACAGTTTGTACATGTTTGTATAGCCAAAATAAAACCAATTATGGATTTCCTCCATGTGACTTTACCTCTGATTAACAGCATAATAAAAAAAAATAAATAATAAATTTATAATAAAGCATTATGAGATCAAAAATTTTATAAAACAAAAGATTAAGTATATAAAACTAAAATTTACATAAAACATAAAATATCAATACATTGGTAACCATAAGAAGCCAGATTGTACATATAAATCAAATCATAACAGAATTAAAGATAAACGATAGAAACATAGACACATAACATATTCATGAAACATCAGAGAAATACTCTTTTATGTACCCCTTATATTTGGTAGGTTCGGAATTGAAAATGTCCACCTTGGATAATATGCTATTGTAACTATTGCATAGTCTGTTCAGACAAGAATTTTGCTTGCAGTTTGTCTTGCATTGATCAACCCTGAACAGGACAGAAGAGCGTGTTGTACGCGCAGGTACATTAAATTGAATTTTATTTAGCAACTCTGGGCATTGAATATTATTGTTAACTAATTTATACAGGAATATTGCATCCTTATGATGCCTTCGTACACTCAATGAATCAATTTTAAAGTATGAGGCTGCCTCTGCATAATTATTAAATCTTACATATGACTTGTAACAAAGATATTTGAGGAATTTGTTTTGAATTGCTTCAATTTTGTTCGTATGGATTTTATAAAATGGAGACCAAACAACTGACGCAAACTCCAAATGACTTCGTACGTAGGCAAAGTAGAGTTGCTTAATGACGTTGATACTATTAAAAAGTTTTGTGTTTCTCATGATAAAACCTAACATTTAAGCAGCTTTATTTGTGATTTGTTGTATATGAAGGTTGTATTGTAGTTTACTATCAAGGGTTATTCCAAGATCACGAATATCTGAGACTGTTGCAATGTTGTTGTTATTTATAGAATAATTAAATAATGTTTTATTTTTATTTCTTGAAAAGGTAATATGATGACATTTTGAGACATTTAGAAATAGTTGATTTTGTTGGCAATAGGTAAATATATTGTTTAAATCATGTTGTAAATTGACGCAATCGTTTAGACTTTTTATTGGCTTGTATAGCTTGGCATCATCAGCAAATAATTCTATTTCAGAGTATTTAACAACATTGACCAAATCATTGATATATAAAATGAAAAATAATAATAATAATAGTTTGTTATATTTTCAGAATTGATGACAGACATCAGTGGCGGCGATGCTGGCCAAGCGGGTGGCAGCCATGCAGAACGTAAAATCATTTATTTTTTTTTGAAGATATGTATATCGAGTTATGAAAATGCATTCTAATAGTTGGTTATATTTTCAGAATTGGTGACAGACGTCAGTAGCGGTATTGCTGGCCAGGCGGGTGGAAGCCACGCAGAAGGTACATTAATACATATTTTCAGAATTGGTGACAGACGTCAGTAGCGGTATTGCTGGCCAGGCGGGTGGAAGCCACGCAGTAGCGGTATTGCTGGCCAGGCGGGTGGAAGCCACGCAGTAGCGGTATTGCTGGCCAGGCGGGTGGAAGCCACGCAGAAGGTACATTAATACATATTTTCAGAATTGGTGACAGACGTCAGTAGCGGTATTGCTGGCCAGGCGGGTGGAAGCCACGCAGTAGCGGTATTGCTGGCCAGGCGGGTGGAAGCCACGCAGTAGCGGTATTGCTGGCCAGGCGGGTGGAAGCCACGCAGAAAGAACATTAATACATATTTTTATATCTATTTGCTTTTATTTTGCATTAAATAATTACAAAATATGATAAAGTAACAATTTTTATATCTTCAAACATTATTTTTAGAGTTCGTTGTTCGGCTGGGGGTGGAGCCGAACGAGGGGACGTCCTGTTGGAGCGGGAGATACCTGGGTATCCGGGAATTTACCTACTGAGGTTTATGCGATGAAAGACCAGGTATCGAGCTCTCGGCTTTATCTCAGGCACAAATCACTCGTATGGCTCACGGTGGGTGCATTCGCCAAGCGCGAGATGCACCGTTGCCAGCGCGTTCTGATTATCGGTCAACAGATGAGGCAGATGGTGACGAAGTGGATGACCCCCATGATTACATGGAGGAACACTAATAGGCATGAAATTTTAATTTTGTTCGCGTTTTTCATGATACTTGGTATTATTCGCACGCCAACAATAAATTCATGCTTTTCAACTCATTGGGTGATGAAAACTAATGTATTTAGAGAATTACTGTCTTATAAGCGGTGCTGCGAGTTGGCCAAGTGTTTGTACTACGGCAGCGATGGTGGTACGTACACTAGTCCTGAAGACAAAGAAACTTTCGAGCATATTACCTATAATAAATCACTTGAATACCAAATTTCAAGAACTTTATGTTCCAGGCCAAACTATTTCAATAGATGAGTCCTTAACATTATGGAAAGGTCGATTGGGTATGAAACAATATTGTAAACTTGACAACCAACTCCGGACACTTTCGGTTGGTAGGAATGGGAGGCGGACAACATCCTGCGGGTGGCGAGACTGGACCGGCCTGGAAGGGTGACTAGCTACCCCACCTGTTGCTTCCGCCCTCTTCTCTCTCAACAACGCAAGCAGGACGGATCACGGAGACAAACTGTTCATAACATTCGTTCTGTTCTAGCTTTCAGCCAGACAAGTCATATAAAAATCGCTCCCGCTATTTTTAAAATAAAAAATACTTAGAGTCATCCCATCGGAATTTTTTTTGCATCATCTGGTGCGTCTCACCAAGGGCCACCTGCTCATGGTTTTATTTTTTTAAATTTCAGTGTTTTTTAGTGAAATTTTAGTGAAATAGTGTTAAAATTTAAACTTTCTCTTACTAAGGGTGGATGTTCATACATCCCCCAACTTTAAATACATTTGCCTAGTGCATCCCAGTGTCCCCCACAATACCCAAGAAACTCATTTCGAAAAGACGATTTTATAGTGTGTTTTTTGTGTATTTAGTGAAAAAACCGTGTTTTTGCTTATTAACTGTATTAAATCTTACCAATCCTGTGATTAAACTAATACCAACTGATAGATAATAAAATTCCGCATCTTCTCATACCTGGTTTGCCAAGTTCTGTTAAAGTTTTGTGCCCTAAAACTGGACTTGCGCGAAAACCACGTGGCGAACACGGATCCGAAGTGGTGGTAGGTACGGCCGCCATCTTTCCTTCTAGAAGGTTCGAGATTGTTCCATTGCTTAAGTACTTCCGAACACGTGGTGATTTCAGTGCGGGTGTACCCACAGAAACTTCTAGGTCGCTGACGTCACGTTAGTGTACGTCACGACCGGTGCTTGGACTTAGTGATTTTGACACTCTTTTTAGGATCCCTTAGACGATTGTGTGTTACAATATTTATCAGTGATCCATCCCTCCCCTTTCAGCTTACATCCACCCAACCCCCCCCCCCCCCAACCCCCTCTAAGTCCCCCTACAATCTTGAACTATGGTTTCTGACGTCATCTTGTCTTGCGACTCGGATGGCGCCGACCCCGACCATGATAAAGAAGCCGAACTGTGGAGAACATCCATTCAATCCCAGATAGACGCTCTGAATAAATCCCTTACCATGGGCCCGCGCCCTAAGGGTAAAAGATGTTTAAAGAAACCGGTGAAGACTGTTGACATCGGATCAGACTCAGATGCGGATGCGGACATGGACACGGATGCTCACAACCCCCTACCTAGACCCAGTGGCGTCTCCATTGTCGGGATCCCCCCCCCCCAAACTCCGATAGCCGGGAATAAAAAACGGGCTAGAATCAGTGACTCTCCAAACAGTCAACAAATCCTGGCGGAATCTACCCGTAAGGCGATTCCCGCAATAGAGAAGTGCCATCGTATTAGATGCATTGTTACTGACGGCTCTAATAAATTAAATAAGGCCGACAAGAGCTCCCTGAATCAATTGGTGGATGATCTTATGTCAGACATCACACATTTGATGTTGGAGATTAATACTCTAACGACCAGGAGTGCTACAATTGAGCAAGTTTTGAATATCCAAGCTTCAATGTCCCAAAAACTGGACACGGCTATCAAGGCACGCCCCACCCTGAATTCTGCCCCTGTTTCATATGCGTCAGCAGCGGCTGGTTTGCCCTCCTCGAAGAAGGTTCTTGTTAATGGTTTAGAGCGACCTTTGCCCCCTAAACCTCTGACGGTGCTTGTTTACCCAGAGATTCCGGAGGGGAAAACCTCGGAAAGCACTCAGAAGGATATGGAGAAGTTAATCAATCCAAGGACTGACGATTTCCAAATTGTGCGCGTACGTAAGATTAAAGGTGCTGGCATGGCCCTACAGGCCAAAGGTAAAAAGGGCCTAGATAACATCCTGAAGGCGAGTACTAAGCTAGCAGCCAGTGGACTTAAAATCGTCAACCCCCTGGGACGTCTCCCCAAGATTGTGGTGTATAACGTCCCCAAAGGCGAGCCCTCCGCTGACCAGGCCCTCTTCGGCGAAATTTACAAAAACAACTTCGAAGGACAAACTTACCCTTTCTCTGGAAGATCACTTACGCACTATGAGGAGAGTCTCCCTCTTTGTGAAACGTGATGGCCCCACTATGAACATGGTCCTGACGTGCCACCCGGCCGCCAGGAAGGTACTAATTGACAGCGGGCTGTGCTATCTTGGTTGGCACGCGTGTCGGACCCGCGATTATACAGGCGCCACTAGGTGCTTTAAATGTCATTTGTACGGGCATATTTCCAAGAGTTGCTCACAAGATAAGGAAACCTGCCGCCACTGCGCCGAAGTGGGTCATGGCTATGAAAATTGCCCCAAGAGGGCACAGCCTGCTGTCTGCGCCACCTGTTCTCGCTTCAAGAAGCCGGCGGATCACCCGACGGGTGACAGGGACTGTCCGGCCCAAATGGCGGCGGTGGAAGCAGCCTTCCGAATGACGGATTATGGCTCTTCATAATCCCCTTTCCCTAGGTCAGGTCAACCTTCAGCGATCCCGAATGGCCATACTGGAAGCACTGAAGGTCATGTCTGACCTCAAAATTGATATCTTGCTTATTCAGGAGCAGTACACCTGGGAAGGTAAGACCCCCATTAATTTTCCGGGTGCGGTACTCGAAGTTGGCCGCTCACCAGGGGCGGGAGTCCTGGTCAACACTTCATTGATCAGTCCCCTCCTTCTGGCTGGTCTTTCCGATGAATACCAAACCTGTGTATGTATTAGATTTGGCGACACTGAGATCTTCTTGATCTCAGTTTACTTTAAATTTGGGAATCCGGTAGGACCCCATATCCTGAGTCTGACGCGCGCGCTAAACGCGCTTAAAGGCCGTAATATAATTATCGGAGGTGACTTTAATGCACGCTCACCATTATGGTTCGACACTAGTGATTGTAGAACGGAGCGATCAGCTTTGGAGATTTTTGATCGAGAGGGAAGCTGACATTGGATGCCCGCAGGGCTCCATTCTCGGACCTGACCTGTGGAACATCAACTTTGACGACTCCTCCAACAAATCATTGGAAAAGTAAACAAGTGCTACCTGAGTCGCTACTAGCTATTGGAATTATATACAAACATTATGTCCGCAACGAGATCTGCCGCAGAACATCAAAAAAATCATGGATTCGCTTACGGACTACATTGATCGTAAACTGAGTGAGTTAAAAACACAATTGTTTACAAAATTGGAGTCAGAAATAGCCGATCTTAAAAAATCAACCCAATTTGTAAGCGATCGATATGATGACATAAATGACAAATTAAATAAAATTTTGGATTTACCAAAACAACAACAAAAAATTATAGAGGAGATGGAAATACAAGAAAAAAGAATTGTTGCTCTGGAAACCAAAATAGCCAAAGCCGAGCAAAAAGAATTGAAAAACAGTGTAGAGGTCAATGGATTTAAAGTATCGCTGAATGAACCGCCCCATGAAATAGCCACCAGAATTAGTTCAGCCGTCGGATTAAATCTGACACCAGGAGCGCGATTCGGTTTCTTTTCGCCTTAACCTATCTGCTAGCATTAGCCAAATAATGATATCACTTGTAAGGATAGCATTAAGTTCGCTTGTAACGCTTCTAATGTGGACTAAGAGCGATTCACTTTCTAGCGCTAGCCTTACATTTTTAATTTAGGAGACACTAAGTAAAAAAATCCTAAAAAAAACTCGGTAAAGAGTTGTTGAGACATTGTTTGAAAACACAGATATATGAAATATAATCAAATGACGCAAGATTTGAACCAAAACTTTGTAAAACAATTACTTTATATTATTATAAAAATAAATAAAACACTTTGTATTTTAACCACGAATTTATTATATTACATATCCTCCCACTAATTGATTATCCACTTTACCTCTGTCAAATACTTTGTCTCTTTCTAATTATGTTCTTGGTCATTTTCTTTCTCCCTCTGTCACTCAACTTATATATAAGCCAAAGCTCTCACTTAACATTTAGTTATTATTACTTATATCCTGAAGAAGCTTGATGTAAGCGAAACCGGTCGATATGTAATATAATAAATTCGTGGTTAAAATACAAAGTGTTTTATTTATTTTTATAATATAATGTCTAACCACAAAGTAATTGCTTCATATGAAAAAATTACTTTATATTATATTGCATTTTAATTAGTTGTTATTGTATTTTTAAATAACATAAATAAGCAGTTTATCGAAGATTTTCGTTTTGTTAAAAGGTACCTGCCCCGAGAGATAGTAATGACTTTGTTGTTCATTCACCACTGAAAGTGTCAATTTTGCCCGCCAATCGCGCTACCACTTCACCAATCACTTTTGTCTTCCAGTAAAGTTGACAAGTAGTTTATTTACTTCAAGTTTACTTGTTATTTTTGAGTCGTTTGCTGAGGAATACAATAAAATGAGGTAAGTAGGTTGTTATGAAATGCACTTCATAACATAGAACATTTTACCCCGTAAGTATTTTTGAAATCAAGTACTTTTATGTTTATATTTTGGGATATGACAACACCAAAGTAGGCCGCGCCCACCCCCTGTCGACGGGGGCGGGGCGCGCGGTGTAGACCGGCTTGGGCCGGTGAAATTTGGAGGACCGTCTCTTCAGTTTCCAGTCCTCGAACGGATAGGTTGTTTTATTCTTCCGTTCATTATTTACACCAAAAACAGTTTGCGGGTTTTTGATTAAATTCAGTTGTTGGCGTTATAGCTGCCGTGTCTACAGAGTCCCACACCGGTATCGTTCCAATTTTCATATATATATTATTGTTTTTACTTTACTTTAAAACTAAATTCACACTTTTATTTAACGTAATCACCTCATTCTCACAGAGATTTAAGCTTTTCCTGGCCTAGAGTCCTTTCTGCAAAAATAAACCTTTTTCTAGTAGCAAAAGAGAACCTTTTATTTACAATTATCCCGATATTTCTGTGTTTTCCTGTATTTTGTTTTAACTGCAACATAGCAGTGGTCATTCAAGTCTACCAAGGCCGAACTGAAAACACACCAAGCGATTGAGCTAGTCGCATTTAAGTAAGTATTGAGTGATCAGCGGTGTAAATAAATTAGCGTGGTTTAATTGATTAAAGAACGGTTCAAATCCGCTTTTCTGTACCTAACACTGGAGCCCTTAAAACGTGGGGCGGACTTTGAATGACCGCTTCTATGCTGTAGTAATTGTATTATTTATAGTGATGTATGTATGTATAAATATGTAAATAATAATAATTTTTCCCCTTTAAATATATAGCTAAATAAGTGATTGTGAATAGTTTTAAAAAGTTCAAGCGTGTTTTCAAACGCCGCCATCTTGAGAGTGACATTTTAACTGTTAGCGTCAATTTTGATCCACGTGTTTTTTCAACCGCCAGTATATCAAGTGTTTGCGAAGTATTTTTAAAAGTTGTGCGTGTGTTTTAAGGATCCGCCATCTTGTGGGCCGCATCTCCGAATTTAAAAAATCACCACGTGTTTTTGACCTTTAAATCAAGTTTTTTATCGTTTAACAGCCACCATTTTGGAAGCGTCTCAAATCACCACGTGTTTTTGCCCGCTTAAATCAACAAGTTTTGTCGTTTATTAGCCACCATTTTGGAAGCGTCTCAAATCACCACATGTGCTTGACCGTTTAAATCAACACGTGTTCGTTATAAAGCCACGCCGTCTCCGCCTTTAGAAAAAACCCAAGCCGTGCTTGAAACTATCGACATTTTGAATTTAGCCAGGGTTTTTAAATATTATTTAATTTACTCAAAGTTATTTATAATTCGTGCGTTTTCGTAACAATTTATTAATTTCGGAGGAACAACGAAATATAAATATTAACTTCCCGGAAAAATATTAATAACTAATAGCATTTTTTCTATTCGAGTGGCCAACAAGGAAAGAAAGCATCTGCTTAGTTATTTAGAGAAGGTTATTTGAAATAAATTAAATCAAGTTTAAATCAACTTATAAAATGGACGCCCTAATTCGCTTTAAAGAAGGTATCATTGCCAATGTCGACACTTCCAGTGTTCTCCATCTGAGAAAGGCCTTAAGAAAACGGGATATCGTTGGAAGCAAGGATTTGTCCACCTTGCAAAAACAGGCGCGTTCTTTTAATAAGGCATTTATTCGCCGAATTAAGCCAGCCAACGATGAAAAAGATCTTGTTTCGCAAGAATCAGAAATGTTAGAGCCGCCCGCGCCAGTAGAAATTAAATATGTTTTGAGGGAATCGAAGGTGACTAATTTTGCTTCGTGGAATTTGAAATTCAACGGTACTACGAATGTTCGGGAATTTTTAAATCGCGTGGAAGTGTTAATCGTAAGCCGAAATGTCAACCCCGATGAAGTAGCAAAATGCTTCAACGAACTGCTTACGGGAATAGCAATGCTTTGGTTTCTCTCCTTGCCTAGAGAAAGTTTATCGTGGTCCGAACTCAAAAAACAACTCATTAGCAAATTTGAAATTCCGAATTCAACTTGGGATCGTAAACTCGAAGTTTATACCTCTAAACAAGCGCATGGGAAAACGGCCAGGGAATTTTTTATAGAGACGCGTCATAAAAACCTTATTTTAGAATCACCTATGCCGGAGGAAGAACTCGTGGAGACACTGAAGCGTGGTCTACTTCCGCAGTATGCTAGTATGTTAACCATGCATAGCAAAAGCTCCGCTACAGATCTAGAAATCGCGTGTACTATGTTTGAAAATTATCAAAAATTAGCCTTGCGCCCGCCCCGTGAACCGAGATCGGGAACCAATAGTTACTTGAATAGCGTGGCTTCGACGAGCCATGCTATTACACCGAAAAACCCCAAGAAAAATAGCTCAGACAGCGTCTGTTACCACTGTGGGAAAACGGGACATATTCGTTACACGTGTGAGCTATATAAAAAGGGCAGGGCGGACGGCGGCCATCGTAATAGCACCCCGTTGCCGCCGCATAACAATCTCCTCGCAGGTATAGATTTTTCGAGACCACCCCCCAAACTACAAACTCCAAAAAACTAATTTGCAGCCACTCAAATACTTCTCTTCTCGGGCAAGGTGACTGTAAATACCGTAAATAGAGTTGCTTCTTCGCTACCGGTGGTAGACAAAATTAGAACACTTATCCCTATAGAAAACCTTAGTCAATCACAGGCTAAGAGCCTACAAAATATCACGAATAAATTTCGAGATATTTCCTTTGAAGACAATAGCTTCATTTTCTACCAGAATTGCAGACAAATACATGATCCCTTATTGCAGAGGATACGTATTTATTTTGAAATATGGGAAAGCCGGCACTTAGTCTGAGATCGTTTCTGCTTGATGATATTGGCTACTATATAACGATATTGACTTCCTTTTATGAAATAGTGAGTTATGAAATAGAGTTAGTTTGAAGGAGAAATTAACGTACCGTCCGGTCGTTTTTGATATGAGCTGATTGATTCTGGGAGAAATTGATCAGTCTCAGATTGTGTTGGGATCGTGTTTTTAGTGCCATTTTTTTTGAAAAACCACGTGAACAAACAATTTCTAATTGCTGTTTTTGTTGTTAAAGGCAATTCACCCAAAAAAGATAATTGCTGTTTAGTAGGTTGGGTGAGCCCATGTAGGTTGCTCGGAAACAAGCTGATGGTTTTGAGTGGTAAAATAATATTTACCTATTTTAAAATAGATTTTTAACAGTTAAAATAACGACAGCAATAAAAATCTAATCGAGTTCAATTCTCGTGATTTGCCAGTGAGATATAATTTTTAGTGTTCAATGATACTGCCTTCCTTATAGGATATAAATACCTACCAGTTCGAATCTGGAATAATAATAATGCAACGCACTCCGACGTAATTACCTTACTTCAAAATTCAGTCGCGGGTTCGATTCCTTGCGAAATTATATATCTCCGTAACCATGCCGATCTCTCTATCGAAGAGTAGAAACCTATTATCGATTAGATAAATACGTTTAGTAAAATTAGCTTCACACAGGAGGCACTGAGGAAAATAATTTCCCTTAGTACTTATGTCATCTTAGGGGATGCTGCGTGGAGGGTCTTTTTAAGGAGAGGAAGGAAAGAGGTATGAGGGGCGGATAGAAATATGGTGGTCAGTGTCCAGGAGTGACAGCACTTGTAGCAAATAAAGCGATACCAAACGTAGCGAATCCCTTAAGAGGATTACCTATAACTGAGGCCCTGGCGCTGGTTATACAACAAATAGTTTCTGGGGCAGCGGTACCCATGCCCGCAACCCCAAATTGATACGACAACGAAGTCTATGAAAACGGAAGTACGATAGCAATTTTTTTAAATAGATGAATATAATCGGTATCTGTTAATATTAATGTATAGGTATAACTATTAATTAATTATTTTACAGAGAAGTGATAGTGGGTTCGATTACCTATTACGTTGGACTTTCGAGATTTTGCTTAGGATAGAACAAGTGTCTAGATTTATTCAACTAACGGTGTAGATTGATTGCATAGAAATCAATAGATGCTAATTGAAAATAATGTTATTATTTGAAATAATAAGGATAAGGAGCGAACTAATTTACAGGTATTTGATAAGTTGATACAAGAAGATCAAGATGGAATTCAACTAGAATGTTGGCCCATCCCAATTAGAAAATTCTCCTAAGAAAATCAAGATGGAATCCAAGTGGAAAATTATTTCTTCAAATAATTTTAAAATTTATTTGTTTGAGTAGAGTTTCGCGTCAAGCGACGGACGTGAATCATGTTTTGATTGATTTATCATTTAAATGGTTTCGTAGGAACCGGAGAAATCAACGTATTGTGAAAATAAGATATGAAATTGACACGACACCCTTCCACACATACCTACACTCATCGTGCTGTTTTCAAAAGGACGCTTTTGATACAGTACGTACATACACGTACATAACAATCGCTTCGGAGTAATTAACCGAATGTGATAACCACTAACATTCGCCACTCACACATACACTAACCTTGATACTGTTTTCGAAGGGGCCCATTCGGAAGCAGTGTGTACACACCCTACAATATAGCCCCTTCGGAGTAATTAACCGGAGGTGGCTAGATACACACTACACTTATATTTTATAACTATTCAGGTACATCATTCGACATTCGTATTGTATTTCATATATAACTAGCTCTGCTTGCTATTAGTTTTCGCCTCTCTTTCAAGCTCGAGAATGAAGGTCATTGGTGATTAATAATTGCGATTTGATGGTTTGCTCGTTCCGGGAAAAAACTAGCTGGCGCCCCGCGGCACAGCCCGCGTAAATGAAGTGGAAAAGCGATACTATTTTATGATATATTTCAACACTTTCGTCTCTGACTTCTGCATTATTATTTCATTATTATTATTGTTGTCATCATTAAAAAAATACTATAATGCGCTGACAACAATAACATTAAATCGTCTCTGACTTCTGTATTATTATTTAATTATTATTATTGTTGACATCATTAAAAAAATACTATAATGCGCTGACTACAATAACTTTAAATATTGCCTTAAAACGCAATACATCGACGACAATTATATTACAGTGAATGTGATAAAACCTGAGGTACTATTAAAGTGTGTTCTGAAAATTTTTGAATGATCCTGAATTATAGGATGCTGTTTGAATGATCCTGAATTATAGGATGCTGTTTGAATGATCCTGAATTATAGGATGCTGTTTGAATGATCCTGAATTATAGGATGCTGTTTGAATGATCCTGAATTATAGGATGCTGTATGAGTGACACTGAATTGGATTGATGCAGGACGCTATTTGGGTCTTTAAAGGACTCTGATTTTCTGTTGTCTATTTTATTATCTGTGTTGTTTTAATATGTCGTTAACCAGTAATCCGTACTGTTAAAAAGTGGATACTGACTTCACTGAGCCATTACCCGTTCTTTAAAAGGGGGTTAAATGTGCTTTGTGTTCTACGACATACGCCAATGCATACATCACGATACGTAATATATTGTTCTCCCTATTCTGTTCTCTTTTGCGAATACTTTTACTAATCAAATAGTTTTGATTGACCTCTTTCTTAAAAATCTTTATAGGAAATCTTTTCTATTAATAATTTCTGTTCCTTGGTCATTGTTCAGTAGCCTTTCAGACCAAAGAATGCCCTAGCGTTTTGTATGCCTTAATTTTCTAATCACTTTGTTATTTTTCTTTCATGTTGTCGCTTCCCGTGAGTCGTGCCCTTACTGCTAAGGACGCAATCCCTGTCACTAGCGCCGCCCAGACTGGCCAGGCTCCTTCTCGATACTCGGCGCTGTATGAAGAGTTGCGTTTACCTGTTCCTGACACTAGCTTGGCTATTCCATGATGTTGCTGCGATTGCTAAGTTATATTGTGTACACTGAATTTATGTAAATTATGTAACTTTGTTGCCAGGTTTTTAATGCAAATCTCTGTGCGGATGATGTTTTTCCCTAAAACCTTAATATTAGTTAAATTAAAAAAAAAAAAAAAAAACCCTTCATAGCTAGGGCGGTTTTTTCTTTGAAAAAAGGGGGATGTGTTATGAAATGCACTTCATAACATAGAACATTTTACCCCGTAAGTATTTTTGAAATCAAGTACTTTTATGTTTATATTTTGGGATATGACAACACCAAAGTAGGCCGCGCCCACCCCCTGTCGACGGGGGCGGGGCGCGCGGTGTAGACCGGCTTGGGCCGGTGAAATTTGGAGGACCGTCTCTTCAGTTTCCAGTCCTCGAACGGATAGGTTGTTTTATTCTTCCGTTCATTATTTACACCAAAAACAGTTTGCGGGTTTTTGATTAAATTCAGTTGTTGGCGTTATAGCTGCCGTGTCTACAGAGTCCCACACCGGTATCGTTCCAATTTTCATATATATATTATTGTTTTTACTTTACTTTAAAACTAAATTCACACTTTTATTTAACGTAATCACCTCATTCTCACAGAGATTTAAGCTTTTCCTGGCCTAGAGTCCTTTCTGCAAAAATAAACCTTTTTCTAGTAGCAAAAGAGAACCTTTTATTTACAATTATCCCGATATTTCTGTGTTTTCCTGTATTTTGTTTTAACTGCAACATAGCAGTGGTCATTCAAGTCTACCAAGGCCGAACTGAAAACACACCAAGCGATTGAGCTAGTCGCATTTAAGTAAGTATTGAGTGATCAGCGGTGTAAATAAATTAGCGTGGTTTAATTGATTAAAGAACGGTTCAAATCCGCTTTTCTGTACCTAACAAGGTGCTATATTATGTATGTAAAAGCATTTAAATATTATTCGTATGCCTTTCACTAGGACTCAAACGGAATTATCAACAGTATAAATAATTATGTCTGTACGAAGTTGACGTTTGTTTAGAAATGTTTAACCAAGTAAAAAGCGATACAGTTCTTGTATTATTATATTTTGTCTTTATTATTATGTGTGCAAACCTAAGAAAAAGTGTGTAATTAAGAATCTGACGTTAATTAATAATTCTCTTTCAGTGTATCGATTAATGTACAAAAAGCAATTCGATCTGGCCGTACAACAGCCATCCAGTTTATGATAATGGCCGATGCAATGGTCGCTGAGCCGCTCTTCGCGGCAAACCGTTTTGTCGGTATGCATGGGAAAGAGAATCTAGCCGCATTTTGGCGAAATCTCGCCAATACATTAAATAACGCTGGTCCACCAAAATCAACCACTCAATGGAAAAAAGTGAGTTAAAAGTTTTGAATAGTATTTGTCAATGTTGTAGTGAATTTGATCTGTCAACTGTAATGAAATATTCGTTTCAGGTGTGGACCACATTAAAATCGAATGTGAGGGCGAAAGTTGCCAAAATGCGGAAAGACCGCCTGCAGACCGGCAACACATCAGCAAGGACCACATTGTCCAAGCTGGAGGAGAAAGTCTTTAGCCTGATAGGCAGAGTGGCTGCAGAAGGATTAGACGTGCCTGACAACCTTCCCAATGATGATGTATGTATTTTACCACGCTCGTTCATGTCAAATGTTTTTGCTAGTTTACATAATATGAGTAAAAACAAAAGGAAATTTCATAAGATAGATTTTGATATGTTTATTTCGTTTTACAGAGATCTCTTCTCGCACCGATGGGAGTATCAGTTGGTGACGAGCCTGCTGTGGCTGTAGAAATGCTAGCTGTAGAAGGACTAGGCGTGCCTGATAACTTTCCCAATGATGATGTACGTATTCTGATTATTTGTATAGGACTATTCCCACGCTCGATCATGCCCAATGCTTTTGCTAGTTTACATAATATGTGTAATAACATAAATAAATTTCTAAAGATACATTTTGATCTGTTTATTTCGTTTTACAGAGATCTCTTCTGGCATTGATGGAGGTAGCAGATGGTTGTAGACATGCAGCAGGAGGATGATGGTGTGGTCGAGGAGCTGTGGGTTCCGAGTGGTAGTGGTGGAGTGAGGGGTGAATTCCTGAACCCTGTGATTAGCCCTTCTGTATTATTGTACTTTTTTTTCTTTCACGCAGATGCCTGCAGTCTTGGAGTGTGTGGTCTCCCTCTGATTATTGTTTCATAACTCTTTTGTTTGTCTCTTTATTATATTCTCTATGTTTACTAACACCTGTAGCATTAGTTTTGACCATTACAGCATAGACTGTAGGCGATCCTACATTTCCGCCACCTAACAAAGTATGTAGGGACATTAAAGGTCTAGATTCGTTTTATTAAATGTAGAGTCGTTCATTCAAAAAAATTAGATTCTTGCGAGAGCTCCGAAGGGGCGACCATAAGTCGCCTATACCGGGGCGGGAGAGTGGTGGGTACTTCAATGTTCATAACTATCGATAGACATTTTGTTGTTTCTTTTGAATACACCAACTGTTTAAAAGTGCCGAGTGTTTAATTCATCACCCTGTTTATAATATAATACTATACAAAGTGTGAACAGCAGGACTGATACTTATGCTCGCTATTTTATGTTTTTGTGGTGAAAAAGTTATTTTTATTGGCCTAAATTATATCAAAATCAAAGATGGAATGTTTTCCAAGTAAAGTTATACCAGAAATGGCAAGGAAGCGTGCGAAAAAGTCAGAAATGTTGCCAAAAAACAGGGGTTAGTAACGCATATAATGTTATTGTAAATGTCAAACTTTTGTCAGTTTGGTGAAATGCCCATAAATATGTTTTTAGTACCCGTCCCGTGTAAGCGTAATATTGTGATAAAGGAGGAGACTGAAATATTTATCTTACGTTGATTCTTTTATTATTAGGCAGGTACTAACCTATTTTATTTACAACATAATTTTTTTCAGATATTCGGCAATTAATTTACCAAATGCCCCATCATGCAACCACAATAATAAAACATTCAAATGTTTATTAATCAAAATGCCGGACCTAAAAAACTTGCATGATATGATAAAAAAAAAACTATCAAGACACCTTGGTTGCAAAATATTGCAAGCCTCATACCATTATAAGAAAACGCTCAGAAAATGGAAAAAAATCATTCAAAACAGTTTCAAACAATTTTTTTCGGGCTTAAGAATAAGTGTGTAATTTCAGGGTGCCAAAATACATTTTTAAGGGCGTTGAACATTACAAGATATCGAGTTCCGTACATTATGAAAAATGTTTTTGAAAAGGGCAATCTGCCAAATGAAACACGTGGTGGTGATCACAGAAGCCACAAATACAAAGCAAATGCGGAATTTGTGAAGAAGCACATTACTGTCGCAACGCTTCAAGTGTAAGAAAATATTTATCATCGGATTTGATTATTAAAAATATGTTTCATGTGTGTAAAGAAGAAGTGGAAACAAAAAATTTGAGCATAAAGCACACATTTTTAAGAGAATTATTCAATTCAAAATTTAACCTCGGGTTTGGTACACCGCCTACAGATGTTTGCTCATTTTGCCTTGGGTGTAATCAAAAGTTAAAGCAATATAGCGGTGATATTCGAAAAAAAAAACTTAAGTAATGTTGAAGAAAGGATGTCACTCAGTTAAATACAAAGCATTTTTTAGATGTTTAAAGGAACAAAAAGATGATTTATTTACCATATCCTTTGACTATGAAAAAAATCTTATTTTGCCAAAAGTCCCAGATCAACAGGCATACTATAGTCACCAGCTATATTTTTTTAATCTAAGAGGAAAAGAGAATATAATCGCAAAAAGCGAGCTGAGAGTAGTGGTAGCATTCAATAGAAGCAGACTTCTCGGGCTACATTCAAATGTGCCATTGCAGGAACATTAAATGCGATCTCTCCATCTGTTCATTATTTACTTCTTTTAGATGGCGGGTGTACCATTGACCATTGACCACTGCCGGGCGGTTCACTTTGCAGCTGAGAGCAGTGGTAGCATTCAATAGAAGCAGACTTCTCGGGCTACATTCAAATGTGCCATTGCAGGAACATTAAATGCGATCTCTCCATCTGTTCATTATTTACTTCTTTTAGATGGCGGGTGTACCATTGACCATTGACCACTGCCGGGCGGTTCACTTTGCAGCTGAGAGCAGTCGTAGCATTCAATAGAAGCAGACTTCTCGGGCTACATTCAAATGTGCCATTGCAGGAACATTAAATGCGATCTCTCCATCTGTTCATTATTTACTTCTTTTAGATGGCGGGTGTACCATTGACCATTGACCACTGGCGGGCGGTTCACTTTGCAGCTGAGAGCAGTCGAATGAGACACAGCAGCTGTCATAATGGAAAAGTGTTCCTGAATCCACAATTGGAGTATCCAGCCCAGTTCAAACATCTTTTGTTAGGTGACAATGGGAACGCCAAGAATTTCAGGTCTTTTATTAGACAGTACAACAATGTGAATGCTTTTGAGTCCTATGGTAGTAAAGTAGTCAACATTTCAGGAAAAATATGTCATCTCACCTCCACTATGAAAGAAGTTGGGGACAACGAGGTGCCGTGTTATATACAGCTGCCCCGACGCTGGGGGCCAGCATGGTGTTATTTGAATACAAGGTACCGCACAAAAGAAATATGTCATCTCACCTCCACTATGATAGAAGTTGGGGACAACGAGGTGCCGTGTTATATACAGCTGCCCCGACGCTGGGGGCCAGCATGGTGTTATTTGAATACAAGGTACCGCACAAAAGAAATATGTCATCTCACCTCCACTATGATAGAAGTTGGGGACAACGAGGTGCCGTATTATATACAGCTGCCCCGACGCTGGGGGCCAGCATGGTATTATTTGAATACAAGGTACCGCACAAAGACTTCCCACTTCCCTAGATATCTTCATGGAACTTGACGATCTGCATTATTTTTGGAAACGATCTTTAGTTGGCGTCCAAGACTCCTCGATCTGCGATGAGGAGGGCAGCCGGCGCTTCTACTCCCTAATCAGTTCCCACGCCTTAAGAGTACATGGGGATCGATGTTGCCGCCATGCAGCTGTCTCGCCTGGTATTCCCGACCATGGTGCTGAGCATCTCGGGAGTCCTAAAGAGGCGGCCAAGATGGCCTTGGAGTATCACGCGGATGCAGCTGTCAATCTGCGCATGAATCATCCGGCCAATGTAAATTGTTTTCAGGAAATCATGTAAGCTGTAGATACGATAATCCGTCAAATAAGTCCTTACGCAGGTAGTTACCAGAATCTTCGAACCGCAGTTGAGGAAGAAGAGGCGCGTTGCAGAGAAAGCGGTGGTCCACAGCGTATCGTTAGTTTGTTGTTTTCGCGTTCTTCATCAGACGATTAGAGGCGATACAATTCTCCGACATCTACAAATGATGTCGGAATGGTTTTCGTTGCAGATCACTAAGGTGGTTTCCTTCAGGAGAGTGTGGCTGGTCTGCGGACCTCCGGCATCACTCAGATTTTGCAACTTGAGTTCGAAATAATATCACTTTGCTTCAATTTTATTTGCATAAAATTGCTGTTAGGCGTGCAATCTTCAATCCCATTCATTCTTCGGGAAAGCTGTTTCAGCAATACATTGTCAATTCATATGTTCGTTGTGAGTCCCACAGGCTTACATATTTGAGGTTACACCAAAAGGAGTTGCGAGTTGAGTGTTATCAAGGATTTTTGGATCATTTGAAAAATAGGAATGTAGACCGTGACATCCGTGCAGGAAATATCGTCTTCATCCTTCTTGCGAACTCCATCCATGGCAAAGTGCCTCTGATCGGCCAGATTTAGTTTCAGGAGTGTTCCAGCTGAAGATTGATGAATTCATCGCTGATATAGTCAAAAAGGAGGTGTTCGGTAAGGTTTTAGCTTACGTTTATATAATTGAGGAACAAAAGAGAGGTCTGCCGCATCTTCACGGTGTGTTCACTCTTTGTGATTCAAACAAGATATTATATTCCCCTCCAGATAAAGACAATGTCAGCAACGCAGAATTACATGACAGAGAGAGGGACCAGGGTTTGTAGTGCAGTTATAATATTCATGGCCCGAGTGGTACTGTCAATCCTGAAGCAATTTGTATGGTTGATGGAAAGTGTTCTAAGAAGTTTCCAAAAGCATTTCGAGATGAAACCGAAGCGGATGTGAACGGCTATCCGGTGTACGAATGACGTGACAATAGTTTAGAAGATCACATATGTAGAGGATTTATAAACTGGTTTAATAAATTCGTCAATTTTGATACAATCCATTTTGATATAATTCCGTACAATCCATATTTGGCTAGGAAATTCAATGTACATATTAATGCAGACATTTGTTCCTCCGTCATCGCTATTAAATACATCCAGAAGTATCTCACCTAGGGTCACGAATGTGCTCGCATGAAAATAAGACTTCTTCAAGAAGCAGCTGACAGCACCAGCCACAGCACAATTGTCCATGATGAAATTATTCAGTTTATAGACTGTCGGTTCATGAGCGCTCCAGAAGCTGCTTGGCGTATTCTTGAAAATCCTATTCATGGTCAGTCGCACACGACAGTTTAACTCAGTTTACATTTACCAGGCGGAGAATAAGTGTATTTCAGAAAAGAAAATGAGGAAGAAGCAATTAGCATTATCCCACATCACTACATTAACAGATTGGTTCAATTTAAATCGATTAGATGATTCTGCTTCTGAACGAAGGTTCTTCTTGCACTGCACAAGGTCTACTGGAACCTGATCGAACGATAAATACAGATACAGGATGTGCAGATGTTGCGAATGAAGAAAACCTGGGAGCGGAGATGCAGTCATCGTTGAACATCCAACAACAAGAAGTGTTTGATTCGATCCTTCAAGTTCTCGGATGAGTCGGACAAAGATTCTCTTAAGTGCTTTTTTGTAGAAGGACCAGGAGGTACAGGGAAAACGTTTTTGTATAGAACTTAATACATTCATTGCAATAACAGTGAAAAAAGTTTTGATCGTAGCTTGGACTGGAATAGCGGCAATTTTACTTCCCAGGGGCAGAACATGCCACAATGCATTTAATTTACCATTCGATTTAAATAGCTCCGTCACATGTAAAATTTCAAGAAATAGAAGTATAATTAAAAATGCAGACTTAATAATATGGGACGAAGCTCTGATGGCCCCAATAACAGCTTTTGAAATGATTAAACGTGGCATACGGGATGTAATGAATAATGAATTGCCCTTTGGTGGTAAAGTTGTCGATCTTGGTGGGGATTTTAGACAAGTTTTAACTGTTTGTCGAAAGAGCGTCTGTCAAAAGAAGTGGGCTTTGGAGGTTATTTAAGGTGGTTCACCTTAATGCTAATTTGCGGGCTTTAAGTGACCAGACTGTGTTTTCCGAATGGATGTTGGAACTAGTAACAGAACTCTTCCATGTCCGCAAGGTTGTGTAGCGTCTTCTGTTGTTTTACTGCCGAGTACCATTTGGCAGGATGTTGTTGGCGCAATTTACGGAGTCACATTCGGTAACCGACGCAAATTTATTTTGTGACAGGGCAATATTATGTCGATGCTCGAAACATCAACGAAAAGATTTTAGAAAAATTGGAAGGTACCTTGAAGACTTTTTACAGAATTACCCCGTCGTTCATTTTGCCTAGCCATTAAAATGCTAGACTAAAATGTATCCGGAAAATGACTCTATCAACCTAGAAACACAATCTGGTAATTAACATAGAAGACCAATTTAGAACCGACCAGTGCATCCGGCCAACGATCCCTTCGACCCGGGAAGCAGCACCCACCACGATGGACGATGGACTTTTCACACGGCCCCACACGAGGACCATGTATATTAAGGACTACACCGCCCCAAGCTAATCAACTTGTTTGAATTCAAGCACTTCGCTTGTCGTATTACTCAACCTGATTATTCACTTTTGGAACTGTACTTAACTTGTTGTATTTTTGTAATAATTATATAAAAGGATAAAAATATCTAAAGCGTCTTTTCTCTTTTAATCTAAAGAGGAAAATAAAAGTTAACTGGCGCCCAGTACGTGGGTCAAAATATTGGAGGAAGCTGTTAAACTTGGCCGCAGCCAGGACTCCCCCAGGTGTTTTTAAACATCTCAACGCGAAGGACCTCACAACAAAGAAAATTCGTTAGCTGGAAAATAAGCAGAAGATCCCAGCAACAACATATATGTAAGTACATTTTTCAATTGTTCGTCTATCCCATCCGTACGATAGATCCCTTTCCCTATCTTATCCAAAAGGTTAGAGATAAAATTAAAGTCTTTAAAAAAATTTTTCAATAAGTAAATTTTTCTTAATACTTTTTAAATATGGCACAGCCAAGTGAAAGACCCGCTCCTCCAATATTCAGAATCAATTCTTGAGTATAGCGGCTGTCCTAATGATATTAATTTGTTTATTAAATCGGCTAGGGGGTACATCACACGAAATGGCTACACCCCAAGTAATGTCGAAAGATTAATTTCGAGATTACGCGGCAAGGCACTGCAAGTAATCTTAATGAATGATCATGAAAATAATATTGAAAAAATTATCGAAACGTTAAAAACAGAATGTGGAGACAATAAGTCTGTAACTTTACTATTAATAAACTTCAATCGGAATTAATAAACTTCAATCGCGGTCAAAAATATTTTTCTTCAATGATTCATGAGATCAACCAAATACTATTTTCTATTGAAATTAAATTTTCGACCAATATGGAGGGCCTAGTGCTCACATATTAATGGAAACGAAAAAGATAAGGCTAAGAACACGTTACTAAATTTTTTGCCAATGCACATTAAATCTTACCAAAAATTAAAATGTCTTATGCTCCGAAATCAGAATGCTAGAGGCACATGGTGAACTCCATCAGTGGTCTAAACGAAATATTATTTCCACCAAGCAGGACCACCTAATTTCATGCGGCCAGGAAAAAGCCAAATGAATAAACCTTTTACTCGCCCTAACTTTTTGCCGCCGATACATAAAACTCATTCAAGTCTCATAATAATCACAACAATTTTAATCATAACCATAATAATAAACCATGGCACAATAATAACCATGTTAGATGCTTAGCAACGCTGGCCTCGACGTTTGCTTGTGTTTTTGCTCTCTGATTTTTTTATTGTATCAGATAGAAAAGAATTAGCTTTGATCCCAAAACATATAAATATTTGAAAATAAGTATATTAGATAACGTAATAAATAAACTGCCAGTGAGCAGTAGGATGTTTAGATAAATAAATACGATATAAAATTTTTCCTTTTGCTTTTTGACTTTTAAATTTGGTGCGCAAATAAATTCGGACAAAACCGCCCGTGGATTGGAAACAATCACGGTAATTTCATATAAACAGTATCTAAGCCCATACAATGCGTCACCCTTGACATTTGTCTCTTCGTTGTTAAACTAACATCTTTATACATGTCTAATTGTAGAAATACTGAATATTAAATCATTTAAATAAACCTTCATTACATTCTAAAAGACTTGCCTATTGTGCATTCGCCTGAAGAAAATCCTCAAAGATGTCTTTTCATCTACAACGTCTACCAACGGTCAGAAGGCAATTGAAGGAGCCAAAAATCTAGATCCAACCGACCAAGACACAATCAACATCGGTGTCAGAAGTGGGATTGATATCAACCAAAATCATCCATAACCTGAATATCAACAAGCCCAAGTTGACATCCTAGGATCTCTGGACTCCAGCTGAACTTCAAATCAAAGCAGACGTTTTCAAGAAGACTACAACTGCACGCTGCAGTCCTTGAATCCAAGTCACCAGGTCTAATCTGCAAGGACCTGTTACGAGAACTACCTAGGAGGGACCGATCACCTCTCCACAGAAACAGCCTCTCGAGAAAGCAACCAACCATTCAACTGTAAGTTATTTCACAATTGACAATAGATGGTATACCAGACAATGAAAAACATCTAAATCGAACTACTTAAATTTAACACCAGTCAACATCAGAAGAAAGAAAATCTCTCGAATTAAAGTAAAATAATTGGGATAATTAAAATCACTATCAAATTCAAGATTATATAAACTTAAATAAAAATTTATTAACCCGTTTAATAACAGAAGACCCAAACTGTCCCAAAACATCATACGCCGTTATAATCACAGGAGACTCAGGTTGTCCCTGAGCGACTGCATTATTAAAAGCTAGACATCTCTCTTTCTGTCATTCAAACGTATGTATTGTTTTATGGTAGAAAGCGAGACTTAACGCTTCTCATTGCCTTCCGGATGTATGAGTTAATTTGCTCAGATATTGAAATATTACGAACGTAAGCGACGGTTTTATTTCGAGCCAATTAGTGACATTGCATAAAAATTCTTAACTTAACATAAAAATTCGAGAATTTTTATGTAGTGAAGTGGTGAAAACCTTAATTATTTATTGTTAATTTATTTTAGGCAAGGATCGAACTCGGAAGACCCGATTCCTCAAGATATGGAGAGCACTGATTCCGACGGAAGCTACGGTGAAGGAAGTGATATTGAAGACGTCCCCATGGAATCCGACAATATAACAGAAGAGATATTTTATGAGGTGAGGCCGATATTGCCAAAATACCCGTGCTGACTGACATCACGCTAAAGGTGATTAACATCTTTAATTTATTTTATATATTTAATAATATTATTATTCAATGTATAAAAACAGTTTATTATAAACAAGTTCTGCTTCTGCTTCTCATAATAATAATTACGAAGCAGAACTTGTTTATAATAAACTGTTTTTATACATTGAATAATAATATTATTAAATATATAAAATAAATTAAAAATTAAAATGGAGTTCTACAAAATAAACTTAATAACAATAAATAAGTGATTAACATCATTAAGTTCTGAGGGCAGTGGACTGCCTGAAAGCGGCATAGGATTGCGGCATAAAGATTGAGGTAACTATTGTCTTAGAATACTAAAATAATGTATCATCACCAATGCCAATTATATGTGTGTTTTATAGTATTCCAAGAGCAGCACGAGTCCTCACCCGATTTGGGTAGTTCAAGCGCTGTCCAGGCTGCCAGGCTTAGGTCGAGAATTAAACGGAGCAAGTTGGCTGCCACGCCAGATGTGGGGAGCCGAATGGCCAAGGCCCAAGAGACAAATAACGACTCCTTCAAGGAATTAGTGGGAGCCGTCAAAAATTGTTCAGACATTTTTGAAGTATTTCCTATTTCTCTTCAAATCACTTCCAAGTACTTTCAAATTTATAAACCTTCCTTTTAGTACGTCAACTATTTGTTATTTAAGTTATGTTATTGAATTGCTATTTGTCATTTCGGAGTACAAGCAACAAATTTTCAACGTTCTGTTACAATCCTGTAATCTCCTTTAGTCTATTATTACAAGTACCTACTATCGTAGAAGTACATATAAATAATATCAAATAATTTCTTATAAATCCAGGATAAACTTCCATTGACTTAACCGGAATTTGGCTTGACCACAAATTACAAAATCATAGAAAAACAAATTATAATCGCTTAAGCATAATTTGCCTAGGCCTGAAATTGCATAATCTACAATTACTCGTATCCTGTATCAAACTATATAAGAACCTGTACTGATGTATTTGTAACCCGTTATCGTTCCATGTTAAATAAATAAAACCTATAATAATTCAACAAGTAATTAATCTATAAACCTGCACACCACAGCCTCTGAAACATATTGTTTGCAAGACAAGATGAGTGCCACAAAAATACGACTAAGAAGTGCAGGAAGTGTGATGTTGGTTATCACAGAAACTGTTTTGTCAATTTTCATACTTAGAGTTTATAGAATGTTGTGCTTAGTTTATAAGATTTTGTCATTATTATACTTTTTGATACATTCATTTTATACTATAATCCAATTTTTATTCTCAACTTCCTAACATTTTTTTATGCTCTTAGGCATATATATAAAAATATCAATAAATCTTTTAACACGAAAAAACAAACGATTGAAAATGTACAAAATCAAAATAATTTATCAAAATTTGAAACAACCTCAGAAAGTGAAGTTTTAAAAATAATAGAAGGCATGAAAGGAGGTTCGTCTCCCGGATTTGACCTTATTACAGTACATTTTCTAAAATCCATGAAAATTCATTTGATAAAACCAATTACTCATTTGATAAACTTAAGTTTAACAGAGGGAATATTTCCGACAAACTATAAAAATACAATTATTTCACCTATTTATAAATCTGGAGATCCTCAACAAGTAACTAACTACCGCCCAATTTGTCTAATCTCAAACATTGGAAAGATTTTTGAAAAAATTGTGAAAAACCAATTGGTCGGTTTCCTAGAAAGTAATAAAATTCTTCACCAAAACCAATTTGGTTTTATAAAGTCACTCAGCACACAAGATGCTATTGCTAATGTAACCTCATACATCAATGAATCATTGGATAAAGGTGAAAAATGTGCCGGTATATTTATTGATCTCAGAAAAGCTTTTGATAGTATATCCCATGAGATTCTACTAAAAAAACTAAACAATATAGGTATAAAAGACAATGCAATTAAATGGATTTCGAACTACCTAAAAAATCGACCGCAAGTCGTAAAAATAAATCAGATTAATAGCGATAAAGAAATATCAGACTTTGGAATCCCTCAAGGTACAGTAATCGGACCAATCCTTTTCACCATATATGTTAATGACATTTTTTTTCAACCACTACATGGCCAAATTACTTCATACGCCGATGATACGGTACTAATAATTAGCGATAAAACTTGGGAAAAAGTAACATTTAAAGCCACCGAAGACATAAATATTTTAAAGAATTTCTTCGACGTAAACTTACTATCACTAAATGGTGATAAAACATTTGTAATTCCATTTGCAATACACAAAAATGATACCCCTAAAAACATTGACATCATCATCCATGATAATTCCAAAACACATAGTAAAAATTATTGTATCCAAAACTGCACAATATTAAAAACAACAAACACAATCAAATATTTAGGAGTCATTATCGATAAAAATTTGAAATGGAAGGAACAAATTTGTCAAGTTGTAAAAAAAATTAGAAAATTGATTTATATATTTTTAAGAATCAGAAATTTTTTATCTGTAAAAAACTTATATCTAATATATTACGCTTTGGTTCAATCAACTTTACAATATGCTATCATTAGCTGGGGATCCGCATACAAAACTAATCTTTCCCCAATTGAAGTTGTGCAGAGGCTAATAATTAAAATCATATTAAAAAAACCTTCTGACTACCCAACGGATCAATTATTTAAGGAATTTCAAGTACCATCTTTCAAAGATCTATACAATAGAAATGCATTGATTCAAATTATAAAAGAAAAAGAAAAATATCAATTTATAACTGAAAACCGTACTAGACATAAATATATTTTTTCATGCCCAAAATTAAACACTTCCTTTGCACAAAATTATTATACTTATCAAGGAAGACTTATTTTCAACCGATTACCGGATGAAATTAGAAAAATTAATGATAAAATCCAATTAATAAACACTGTAAAAAAATATTTTAAAGATAATCTCAAAAAAAAAAAAACAGTTTCCGACTAATCTAATCTACTTATAACTCAGTTTCCAAGTGATACTCCATTCTTCAAATAAGTTAAATTTTGTATTGTTTTTAGCAACTAATTACAATAATTCTGGACACATTATCCAAATAGTAAAATTGTTTTGATAGTAGATAAATACTTATAATTACATATCACCGAACTTACAACTTATTGTTTTTTACATTCACATTGTAATTTAAGAACTTAAATATAGCATTAAAAAATGTACACTACTCTTCCAGACACAAGCTAACGCTTCCATGGAAGAGTGGTATTAACATATTTGAATATGAACATGTAAGCAAATTAACACATCATTTAAATGTACATTATATTTTATATGCTATAATCAATAAACGTTTGATATAAAAAAAAAAAAAAAAAAAAAAAAAAAAAAAAATATGCACAGCTTATGGTTGTAGATCTTTAACGACCTATTATTGAGTAACATGCATCATCGATGGAGGAGATCTATTACACTATGTCGTGTAGGATCGCCAACAAATATTTAACCTTATTTTAGATAGATAAGCATGTTTAGTATGTACGTAGACATTTTGGCGGTAGAGTGACTGTAGTATTTGATGGCTATACAGATTGTAAGAAAAATATTAATGTCAGCATGAAAAAATTCGCTTCAAATCTCGTCTTTTAGAACATGAATAGTTACAGTCGAAACATAAATAGGTTTACTCCACTGTGAGTCAACTTGAAGCATTGGCCTCAAAAATCTCTCCTTTGAGAACATGAAAAACGTTTGTCACCACGGTGAGTCAGCATGAAGCATTCACTCAAACCTCCTCTTTTAGAACATGAATAGTTACAGTCAGAAGGAACATGAATAAGGTTTTTCTCCAATGTGAGTCAACACGAAGCATTGACCTCAAATCTTCTCTTTGAGAACACGAAATAGGTTTTTCTCCACTATGAGTCATCATGAAGTATTCGCTTCAAATCTCCCCTTTGAGAACATGAATAGTTACAGTCGGAACATGAACAAGGTTTTGCTCCACTGTGAGTCAGCATGAAGCATTCGCTCAAACCTCCTCTTTTAGAACATGAATAGTTACAGTCAAAAGGAACATGAATAAGGTTTTTCTCCAATGTGAGTCAACATGAAGCATTGACCTCAAATCTTCCCTTTGAGAACACGAAATAGGTTTTTCTGGACTATGAGTCATCATGAAGTATTCGCTTCAAATCTCCCCTTTGAGGACATGAATAGTTACAGTGGGAATATAACCCACAGGATGTGTTCAATGCTGAAGAAGAGTGTGGATTATTTTTTAATTTGCTTCCAGGCAAAACTTATGATTTTAAAGGAGAAAAGTGTCATGGAGGCAAAAGGAGCAAAGAAAGGATCACTGTTCTCATCTGTGCCAATATGGATGGGTCCATTATGTGATAAACTCGCCGTGATAATAATAATAATAATACGTGGATAATTTGTATGGCGCCGTTTTCTAAAGAACGCTGTACAACTTAAAAATGATTTCTGAAACACAAGTATCTGCAGGGATGATTTATACATCCAAACAGGGATGAATTTATGGGTCCGCACAGGCGACCCCCGGCGAAGGCCATTCTGAATGCAAAAAAAGGGCTTGGTACCACGTGTGACTGTGTCGTTTTGAGATACGTTCTAGTTAATGGTGATTAAATATGACAAATTCGGTCATTAAGTTAAATATATCGGTGATGATATTGGATTTAACCTAATATTTGAAGGATTTTTAGAGAAGAAAATAATAAAATTTAAGCTTTGAAGGCATGGACCACACACTTGGGATCAAATGACGATACAGGGAGACGAAAAGAAGAGAGGTTTTTAGAGGACAGTTAGGGAAAGATCACAGGCGCGGACGGTTGAAATTACGCGGACAGTTTGCGGGTGCGCGGGAGTTGCAGTTAGTTACACAGGGAATAATAACGGTAGTTCGGGCGTGTAAACGGAAAATAATTCATTAACCGGTCATTTGCCGCTCGTGCGCCGGCGTGTCATGAGCAATTAAAAAAAAAAAAAAATTTAAACGCGATTTAGACCCATATGTATAAAGAAAGTGTATGAAGAACAAGGTCAGAATCGCTAGCTCTATTCTCGCCCTTTACTATGGCGAAACCTGCTTTGCGCCTAGTCCCTCGGAATTATTTATATTAATTAATCTATGGGTACTACCGCGTCACTTTTCAACGGTTTTTCGAAGCGTCCGGAACCCGCGTTGCTAAACCGACCAAATACGACACCAAAGTGATAGCATCTTTTGGTGTGAAATATTTTTGGTGTTGGATTCAGGTTTTCTAAGTGATTTGCCATTTACTTTGCCATGTTTAGTATTTCATTTTGTAGAAAAATCAATCGAAATTACATATCAAAGTCTTTGTTTTGTTCGCATTTCGTTTAGAATTTACAAAAAATAAAATTCCTGGCCGGGACGCGAACATATTTACGCGGGTAAAAAGCGTCACCTTTCTAGAACAATCGTTACGTCAATAATCGATAATATTATAAAGTTTCTATGTAATTATTTAGAGAAATCTATCGGGATTATGTTTCAAAGCCTTTGTTTCGTAAATATTTAGCCGAAATATTATAAATAAATGCATTCTCAACGCCTGTCGTACTCACGCACACATTGATATTTCTTTGCATGTCTGTGTGTGGCCCCCTGGCGGTGAGTTTTTGAACTTTTGCTTCCATCTGGGTGGTCCAATGCGAGAAAGGCAATTTCGTATGGAAGGGTACAGTATGGCATAAACTGTAGGTATTATTTTTCAATGTTTTATGAAAAATAGTAATCAATATCAAAAATTTCTGCAAAATTATAAAAACAAGTGTTTTGATGATTATATTATGTGATGGTGATAATCATGATTGAAGAAGAAGATGATAATAATCTAAAGGAAAATATGAAAGAGAACAAGACACATTCTTTCATATTTTCCTTTGGATTATTATTGTTATCTTCTTCTTCAATGATATATTACATTGATGGGAATAACCTTCAAAAGTTATAAAAGAGAGTTTTCTTATAAAATTGAATAAACATGATTGTTTGTATTGTTGTAGAATGGCAGAGCAGTTTGGTTTGGCAGAGCACCAGGCAGACGAGGGCACCGGAGAAGATCGAGTGGTCCTCGCGACGGTATGTTGTCTATTAGTATGAGTTCATCCTTTCATCCAAAATTGAAAGACATAATGTAACAATAAATATTTATAGTTTCAGATGCCGGGTCAGAAACGAAGGAGGGACGACGGAGAGGCGGATGAAAATCCAACTCCGTCAACATCTTGGGCTTCAAGGACTCAGGTAATTATCATAACACCTGGCTAATTTCTAACTAACTAACCATCACGCCGTTTCCCCGCAGGGGTAGGAGGAGGGACCGCCAAACATCTCGGTCTTGGCACACATTCCTTGCCTCGTTTACATTCATACAATGTCTCATACATTCTCTTCTATTATTCTGACTCTTGACATGGCCCGACTCAAGTATCTGATTCACTTGGTCGTGCCATGTCTTTCTTGGGCGTCCTCGACTTCTTCTACTGTTCACATTTGCGTCATATATTCTCCTTACACTCCTTTCCTCGTTCATTCGCTCTACATGCCCAAACCATCGAAGCGTCCCTTTTTTGATCTTACTCATCACGCTTACATCAGCCTTGCATTCTCTCTTTTTTCATACTCTCAGTTACACAAAGTACGTCCAAACATTTGCTAATTTCTACATGCCATTTTTGTCTTCTATTATATCAAGGACGCTTTACATAGCTATATATATTTTTTCTATTCTGTCTATAGGTTGACAACAACATCATGGTCACCTTCGACGGATGCTGGGAGGACGATGAAAACGTTGACGAAGATGCCTCCGTCGATGGTGACGAGGAAGTGATGATGGAGTTGGATCGACCTGAGGACGATTTGGAGCCCTCGGATGACTAGGAGCTGGACTACGATCCTGAGGGTCAGACATTCGCCTGGACCGAAGACTTCTCCACCTTCTCGGCTCAGTGTGAGCCCTTTACCGTCCTTCAGCCTGGCCCATCACCAGACGTCTTCCCTCGGACAGTCGCTCAATCACCATATGATGTCTTCTCCAAAATATGGGACGAGGAAACAGCATCCTATACTGTGGAGGAGACTAATACGGGTAGACTAGTACTAAGAACGGGCCGGTTTCAACGCTGGAAGTTGACAGCACACGTTGCAGCTGTTGCTTCTCTTGTTTCTTTGAAGATCTTATGGGAAAACTAGGAGACTTGGCTTATGAACTGATTTCTAAACTTAGACGAAGCGTCCAACAACTTCTCAATGGACAACTCTGTGATATCGAGGCCGGGATTTTCCCCCGGGAAGGCCAGGGATAGCTTTTATCTTTTGAAGGGATAGCTTTTATCTTTTATCCCGCTCGCTTGGACTTAGGTCTTAGGACACCTGCGTCATTCTTAGACAGAAGTGAGTTTGTAGAATTGTGGGAGGTTCTCTTGATCTCTATCTGCATCAGAACTATGATTGATTGTGGGAATCATCATTACTGACACTAATGTTATTATTTGATACAGGCTTACTTCTTTTTATCCGTCCAGTATCATCCTTTCCCTTTCTCTACTACTAACTTACTTACTTAGTGCTGACTCTCAACGGATCGCAGCATGACGTGCAGCACTCCATTAAAGAACTATTGTTGGACTCCATTTCGAAGAATCTATCTGATTGGCCCCTTTGATTTAAATTGGATTTGGCCCCATTTTGAATCGGGATTTGCTCCCACTCTTTTCTTTCATCAATTCTGTTAAGTTGGTTGTATATTTCATCCTCTCTTGAAATTGCTCCTTTTTGAATTGGATTTGGCCCCATTTCAAATTGGGCTTTGATACAGGCTTACTTCTTTTTATCTTAAGTCCAGTATCATCCTTTTACTACTAACTTACTTACTTAGTGCTGACTCTCAACGGATCGCAGCATGACGTTACCTTACAATACTAGACTAGAGTCAAGCTCTCTTTCCCCGCTGATTCTCCCAAGCCCGTTCCCTTGGCAGTGGTTTGGAAGGAATTCCGTCTTTCTTTTTTAAAATGTTCATTAAAATCAACGATTCCATGTTGAAGGATAATACCGCATTCAACATCAGTTTTTTTCATAATCAATTGGCGTTCATATTGAAATACTCTTTTGGAAAGGATTTGGCCCCTTATCCTCATTATCGCTGCCATTAGTGCTGACTCTCAACGGATCGCAGCATGACGCTTAACTTTACTCTTTTGGAATAGGATTTGGCCCCTTTTCAAATTGGACCTAGGTCTCAGGACACTACGTCATTCTTTGACAGATTTACCTCCCCATAGTAGACTTATGCTCCCTTTTGAATAGGATTTGGCCCCTTTTCAAATTGGACTTACGTCTTACGACACTACGTCATTCTTTGATAGATATCTCTTCATTTGCATTCAACTTCAGAAGCCGGTGATATAATTAGGATCATTATCGTTGCCATTCACATAAACTTTAGCTTTACATAGGTATATATATTTTTTCTTTTCTTTACGTTAGAGCTCCCGCTCTTTTATCTTTTGAATTGGATTTGGACATCTTAGGACACCTACGTCTCCATTTTAAAGTACTATCTTATATAAAAGACTTATGTTGACTTACGCGACGGTATGTTGTTTATTAGTATGAATTCATCCTTTCATCCAAAATTGAAAGACATAGTTTTTATAATTTACTATTTTTTATCAGAGCTCTCTTGGAATAGGATTTGCCGCCTTTTCCTCATTATCGCGCTGAGTCACAACGGATCGCAGCATGACACTTAATTTCACTCTTTTGGAAAGGATTTGGCCCCTTATCCTCATTATCGCTGCCATTAGTGCTGAGTCTCAACGGATCGCAGCATGACACTTAATTTTACTCTTTTGGAAAGGATTTGGCCCCTTGTAGCAGGTAGCTACCAGCTGCGTCCTAGTTAATGACAACAACGCATTTTTGTTCCCGAGGTTGGCACGTCTGAGTTCCAGAGTTCGCTAGTTCAAGTTTTATCCGCAAGCGTCAGTTGTGTGGAGAGACCGGGCTGACAGCAGGGTTTCGTGGCCAGCGCTCGTAGTTTGGTGGGAATTCGAGTTATCTTTAATCACGTGTAAGGCAAATGAATATTATTATTATCTTAGCTTAATGGTTTCACTGATTTTAAAATATGTCAGGTTGTTTTTCCCTGGCTGGCGCCCTATTAAATTATAATTCTCCATGGCCTTGACGGCACAGATTTCTTACGTTAGCAATCCAAATCTTTTATCTTTATCAGGTCTTTACCTGACATGCCCTGTTGATTAATTGTCCTGCTCTACCAATTTCATTCAAATTGCAATCAATAAATGTCCTTGATCTATTTCCGATTATTGTGTTATTTGATTAATATTGTGCCACGAACCCTTCTTGCCGCGTGAGCGGTAGGTAGTCGAACACGTCTTATCAGTTACAATGTTACAAAATGGCGTCCCAACTGTTTCGGGAATCTAGAGATAAAGGGTTTTATGATTGCTTACTAGATTTGTGCCGTTGAGGTTATGGTGAGTTTATCATATATAATTCTTATTATATTCATTTGCCTCATGCGGGTGTGGTTTCTCGAATTGCTGCGGCGCGGGTCGCGATCTCCTCGTGTCGGCCGGTATTTAATTTAGCTTGTAGTTTTATGAAGTTTTGAATCTCCCCAACTCATTAGCGTGAAAGCGCTCTTAAAATTTTTACTTTTATTTTATTCGATTTTGCATGGCGAGTGCATATCGCAAATTTGTGTGGGTTGGTGTTGTCGCATGTGACAAATATTTTTTTTTTCTTACCTTGCTATAAGTTAGATGGATTATGCTATTATAACAAGAAGCAAAGCTGAGGCACTGTTCACAATGGCGAAACAAGGGGAATCGCCGTCTACTTCCGTTCCGGTTTCTCTTCCTTCTTCATCACCATCCGTTCCGGTGCACAAATGGAACATCACGTATGAATGGTGACATCACGTACGAGTGTTCGTGACTTCATTGAAAGGATCGAGGAACTTGCTCAAGCAAGAAATGTATGTACCTCTTCACTTTTTTCGTCAGCTGTGGAGTTATTTGCAGGTGATGCGCTCTTGTGGTTCAGAGTGAATCGCTCGTCTTTCTCGTCCTGGTCAGATATTGTTGTTGCGTTGAAGGATGAATATGAGCTTCTCGATCATGAGAGACGCCTGTTCGCTCAACTCAGATCGACTCTTCAATTACAAAAAGAAAATCTTAGTGCATTCATAACTCGCATTCTTGTGCTAAACAATCGTTTATCTACTAAGTTATCGGAGGTAGAATTACTTGAAATTTTGCAATGAAACATGTTACCTAGGTATATACAAAAATTATCTCTTTCAGTAATTCCTGACATTGTTACGCTCAAGAAACTTGGGAAGATGATTGAGCTGGCTGATAGCCGTTCAGGTGACAGAAATCCTCCGGGCACATCGCAACCTAGGAATTCTAGAGATTCTATGAATAATAATGTTGCAAGACGGAATGATAATTCAAATTCTGCGAATGTAAATCCCAATTTCAGGAAGAATCAACGTTATTCTAACAATGATAATTATAGATATTCTGGAAATGTAAATCCCAATTTCAAAAAGAATCATTATGGTAACTTTGATAATCTTAGCCCATCAAGGTCTCATTTCAGAGAAGTGCACTGCTTCCGTTGCGGCAGACCAGGGGTGAAGGTTCCAGCTTGCAACTGTCGAGGTCAGCCAAAAAACTGATTTCCCGGGAGATTCTGTCAGCGGACGTCGGGACGCCGTCGTTTGCCGAGATTGCTTCCGGAGAATGGTCTTCCTGGCTCGAGGTTGTAAGAAAATTTTATGCTAATCTTAGAACTGCGAAGGAGATGGAAGCGCCTGACAGGGACGGGCGACCTTACATCTCTTTTCAGGTTAAAAATTCTGTTTACTCCGGTCTGTTGGATTCAGGCTCGCATGTTTCAATTCTAGGTAACAACTTTCACAAAAAATTTTTAGATTCAGGTTTTGAACTTTCAAAGTTAGATGTCAATTTCTCTTTAGTATCTGCTACAGGGCATTCTGTGATTTGTTTGTACAAGATTTCGCTTCCGGTTTGTGTTAATGGGGTGGTAAAAACTTTTAACTTTGTTGTCATGCCACAGATAAAAGCTAATATTATATTAGGCTGTGACTTCTGGAAGATATTTAATATTTGTCCAAAGATTTCTAAGTTAATGTCTGGTAAGGAGACGGGGAACAGACAGCGCATAGCTGATGCTGTTGGGTTGGAAAATGCTCATAACTTATCAATTTCTCAACGTTCTGCCTTGGACAAAGTAATTAGTGAATTTATGGAATATTCTGGTAACCGCACATACTTCCTAAAGTTCATAACGAGCTAGACAGTTTGTTAGAGTTAGGGGTGGTTGAACCAAGTAACAGCTCGTGGAATAATCCGATTGTTCTGGTCCCCAAGAAGAATGGTTCCTTCAGACTATGTTTGGATTCAAGACTTTTAAATGCAAACTCAAAACGGGACGCGTACGCGACGCCGTTTATCTCGGACATACTTAACAGTTTGGGGGGTGCTCGCTATTTAACGACGTTGGATCTTAATGATGCATTTTTCCAGATTCCGTTGGATGAGAGTTCTAAAGAAAAAACGGCTTTTACAATCCCCAAAAGAGGATTATTTCATTTCGTTACCATGCCATTCGGTCTTCACGGGGCAAGCGCACGCATGATGAGATTAATGGATAAGGTGTTAGGGCCGGAATTCGACGGGAAAGTTTTCTGTTACCTAGATGATATTATTGTAATCAGTTCCTCGTTTGAAGAACACATTCATCTTTTAAGACAGGTTAAACAGAGATTGCAAGCCGCCGGCCTTACTATTAATGTTCAAAAATCGGTTTTCTGCAGGGATTCCTTGAAATACTTGGGTTATGTAATTGACAGCAAAAGGCTCCGTACAGACCCTGATAAAGTTAAAGCCATCGTTGATTTTCCCACTCCTACGACTCAAAAGAGTCTGCGTAGATTCATATGTGTTCTTTCTTGGTATAAAAGGTTCATTCTTAACTTTTCCATAATTGCGTCACCCTTATATAATCTCACGAAGAAGGAGTTCGCGGGAAAAAAGTTTAAAGGGAATGAGCAGGCGGAGGCTGCTTTTCTTAAGTTAAAGAACATCCTGGTGAACGCGCCAGTTCTTGCATGTCCGAACTTTGATAAACCTTTTACCATAAGTTGTGACGCGTCGAGTATAGGCCTCGGAGCAGTTTTAACGCAGATGGATGATAATCAGGTTGAACATCCTATTTCGTTTATTTCTAGAACGCTTTCAGCTCAGGAGAGGAATCACTCTACAACTGAAAGAGAGTTGAATGCCATGATTTTCGCGTTAGAGAAGTTTAGAAGGTATATCGAAGGCTCTCCCATTCCGGTAAAAGTTATCACGGATCATTATAGTCTTAAATGGCTCACGAGTCTAAAGTCGCCATCAGGAAGACTGGCCCGCTGGGCAGTCAGACTGCAACAGTTCAATTTTGAGATTATACATAGAAATGGCAAAGATAACGTCATTCCCGATGCTTTATCCCGTGACCCCTTGCTTGTAGAATCTTTAGTTTAGAACTTTGTAACTTCTGATGAGTGGTATGTCAAATTGAGGGAGAAAATCGTAACACATCCCGAGAAATATCCAGCGTGGAAGGTTTCTAATGGCAAGATATTTAAACACATTCAAAGTATTATCCTCATTATCGCTGCCATTAGTGCTGACTCTCAACGGATCGCAGCTTGACACTTAATTTTACTCTTTTGGAAAGGATTTGCTCCCTTTTCCTCTGTCTTCGTTATCTTTAGAATTTGTTGTCAGAGCTCTCTTGGAAAGGATTTGCCCCCTTTTCCTCATTATCGCGCTGACTCTCAACGGATTGCAGCTTGACACTTAATTTTACTCTTTTGGAATGGATTTGGCCCCTTATCCTCATTATCGCTGCCATTAGTGCTGACTCTCAACGGATCGCAGCTTGACACTTAATTTTACTCTTTTGGAAAGGATTTGGCCCCTTTTCAAATTGGACTTCGGTCTTAGGACACTATGTCATTCTTTGACAGGTGTATCTCTCTAGCTCTCCTGAGCAATACTGATAACCTGCGAGAAGTCAAAAGATGTTGAGGATTCCACTCACAGGATCATTATCGTTGCCATTCGCATAAACTTTAGCTTTACATAGGTATATATATTTTTTCTTTTCTTTACTTTAGAGCTCCCGCTCTTTTATCTTTTGAATTGGATTTGCCCCTTTTCGAATTGGACTTCGGTCTTAGGACCCTACGTTATTCTTTGACAGATGTACCGCCCCATAACATGCCTCAAAGTTTGTTGCACTGGGCTTGTAATATTAGGTTGCCTCTATTTTATATGATCTCTATATTATATATATATATTGTGACGAATCAAATTTCGTCACAAATAAATTTGAATAAATAATTTTGTGTTATGAAAGAGTCTCGCTCTGTGCAGCAAAGACAAAGAAAGTGATGACAGATATGAGTGCAAGGACTAAAACGGAAGAAGAAGAAAGAAGTGCGGGGTAGTGCCACGGGTCCTACGAGTTCATAGGTCACACCGCGACAAACAGTCAAGACCGGGACGGAGAGGAGACACGTATAGTGTACAACGGCAAGTACGCGTTCCCCGCCTAGCGGCGTGATGCTGGGCGGTGGATGAAGAAACAGGAGTCAAGACCGAGACGGGGAAGAGAGGAGACACAAGTAGTGTACAATAGAAAGTATGCGTTCCCCGCCCAGCGGCGTGATGCTGGGCGGGGGATGAAGTCAAGATCTAGACGGGGAAGAAAGGGGACACGAGTGGTGGTGCAACACCAAGTACGGGTTCCCCGCCCAGCGACGCCGACGTGGTGCTGGGCGGTGGATGAAGAAGTTATAGTTGAGGTGGAAGAAAGTGATTCTCAAGATATATTCTTCCGTCCGGCGACGTAAAGCCTGGCGTGGGAAGAATAAGAATGTTATTCGCAAGATAGAGCGGTGACCAGACGCGGCTAGTGGCCGAAGTGCGAAGTGATGCAGACGACTACAGGAGACTTCAGACTTCAGAGGCAGGAGACTCGGCTAGGAGGGCCTGAGCTGCTGAACCAGAGGAGCTGCCATCCAGGACCTCGACCTTACCAAGGCACCCGCAGAGAACCCAGTGATACGAAGGTAGTTTCAGTGAACGATTAACTTTGACGTGTGAACAGTGGAGAAGCAACCCCGAACCATATGACAACTAATTAAGATTTAGATGTAAGTAGGTCTAAGTATAATTAAGATCATGTATTAAGACCTTGCCAAACCTAATTAAATCCTAACATTTAAAATCTCTATAATTAAATTCATCCCCCTTTTGTCCCAACCCAAGAGACCCGAACTGATGAGAAGGCAGAGTGGAGAAAGTACAGAGGTAGGTATAAAAACTGCACTTATTTAATCTTACATCAATGATTATCCTGAGCTAGCTTCCTGTAACAAGGTGGTACGTTACAATATATATAATATTTAATTATAATACTCACTATCGCTTTCCTTCACCATCTTAACAAAATTACTTATGAATTACTTATCTTAACAAAGTTTGTTGCACTGGGCTTGTAATATTAGGTTGCCTCTATTTTATATGATCTCTATATTATATATATTGTGATATATGCAATTATATCCATGTAGTAATTCGGAAATGTTCGGGTCCGCCGAACGTTGCCGAAAGGGCTTACGAGCCGGGACAGCGCTCTAGTCTGTGGCAGCTGCCAGATCCATTCTAACTTCCGTTATAATCAGTCGCTACCGAGACAAATAATATACTACTCATTGAATCAATTGTATATTACAATAAAGGACGAAGAACTACGTTTAACTATAATTATTATTGTGTGGCTAGTAAGGCCACAATAAAAGAACATCACATATATATATATATATAATATTTAATTATAATACTCACTATCGCTTTCCTTCACCATCTTAACAAAATTACTTATGAATTACTTATCTTAACAAAATTACTTATGAATTGACTTCACGAAGCGTCCAACAACTCTGTGATATCGATGCCGGGATTTTCTTTTTGAATTGGATTTGCTCCCTTTTTGAATTGGAACTAGGTCTTAGGACACCTGCGTTATTCTTTGACAGATGTACCGCCCCATAACATGTTCCATGTTGAAGGATAATACTGCATAAAGAGCTCTTTTAGTATTTATAAGATACTTTGACAGATGTACCGCCCCATAACTGAGTAATGAAACGATGAAAGTAGTGGTATTTCACGTTTGGAGGAATTGCTCCCGCCTCCCACTTAATCTGCACCCCTCATGTTACCTTACAATACCAGACTAGAGTCAAGCTCAACAGGGTCTTCTTTCCCCGCTGATTCTCCCAAGCCCGTTCCCTTGGCAGTGGTTTTGCTAGATAGTAGATAGGGACAGATTATCTAGCGAATGGCAGTCCCATAATTACAGTTCAGAGAGCGTGTCGCCATTTGTTGTTTATATGTTTTTGTTATTTATGGTTTTTATTCGATGCATCATTTGAATAAAAATGTTGAAACAAGTGCATTGGTATGTTTTTTGTTATTATAAAAATATATATTTTGTTATTATAAAAATGTTTATTTTGTTATTATAAAAATGCATATTTTGTTATTATAAAAATGTATGATGTGTATTTTCATTGTATGTGAAATTGAAATAAATATAATATTTTTTTGTTTATTTTGTGTCAGACTGTACCTTTGAAGCTCGTACGGAGCGGCGGCCATATTGGATTACACCACTGTCAAAACATGGCTAAAGTTGGTAAAGTATACTGTACATTCTTTCATTGTTTTTGATATAAATTCATTGTGGAAAGAATAAGTTTGAGATATCATCAGAAAGATCGTTTTATCTACATTATTTTCATGTAATTTTCGAAATATTTCGCAAACGAAATGTCCTAAATAATCAGTTCGTAAGATTCTCCTAGAAATGTCAATTTTTTTATGCCATAATGACTAATTATATTTTTAGCATTATTTGTTTACGGGTTTCTATTACAAAATAATATTATTAGTAACAACAATTGTATTAGTAACAACTATCAAAATATGAAAGAATTGTTACCATAAACTGAAGGAATCAGACACAAAAAATGCGAAAGTGCCCACTTGGTTTTCGATTTTTTCTTGAAAAGATGAAAATATTTTACATTTTCAAAGAAGTGCCAATGTCATAACTTCTTCGAAAACACCCTTGGATTGTTTTTTTTCATGTAAGGTGTCTATTCAGGTTTGTGTAGAAATAAAAAAGTCAGTTCATTTTCGTATAAATATATTTTTTTACGATTTTTTTCCGGAATGAGAAAATTTTTACATCATTTTTCTGTTAAAGTTTGCTATTCTAGGAAAACTGGTATGATATTATAATGTAATAAATATGAATAATAAGATACATTATCTGGCAAACAGAATTAAAAAAAAAAAAATGTTTTATACCGATTATAAGCAAAAGTGTCAGGGGAGGTAATTTCTGCGTGATTTTTCCAGATAGGCGCGGCATTTATGGTGTTAATTGACAAAATTTAAAGGGATAATTAATTTTTTTGAAAAAGACAGTCAGGGTAGATTCGATCTCGGGGACGGACGGGTTTTGGGAGTGAGAAAAAGATCGCGGAGGGGAACGGTCAGGCAAATATACATATACAGGGAATAATTAAAGTATCACGGGAGCGGACGGTTGCAATTGGTTAGACAGTTTGCGGGGTGCGTGAAAATCTCGGGTGTAAACGGATGATAGCGGCAGTTGGGTCGCATAAACAAGGAAAATAATTTTGAAACTGACGAAAATAATTTGATTCGACTCCGGGAAGTTCGCTATTTTGTGAAAATATTCAGGCGTAAATTCAGAATTCAGTTGTTTTCAATTCTGTTAAAAATTGCATGAAGAGTTTGTGTCTTGCGGAAGTGCATGTGGAAATCAATCGGATTAAGCAGCATGGAAAAATTTGGTAAGCTTGTTTAAAATTATTTTATTACAAAATTATTTACATATTTAGTGCGGGCCTTGCAGAAAAATATTCATTCAAGTTCATTGGTTTTCGGAGATGTACTTACAAAAAAAAGGAGGTTATACTATGGGACCTTAAAGTGAACTCATAAATCTTTGAGACTTCCTTTGTTTGAGTACGGACGTTTAAATCACTACAGTGATAATACTTCAATGCAGTTTTAGAATGTACGGAAATCTTCGAACAATAGCTAATAATTAATTTTGTGTAACTGGACATTTTAGGCGGGTTCCCTGTCTGGCCGATGGGATGTGCGGAACCAGAGTGCAATTCACATGCGGTAGAAGTGAAACCTTCAGAAAACTGAACTTCGGGAGAATGATGAATTTGGGACTAATGTACATTATCAGGAATACGTTAATTGTGGAGTTTATTTATTATAATATCGTTACCAAGTGCTAAAATTAGTTCAATTTTATTCTACGAAGCACCGCACGAAGAGTCCGATCATTACAACAGTGGTGCCGTGACCAAGGAGAGAGCGTCCACACCGAGCTTGTTCAAATTTTCCTAATTCAAATGTGCTTTGAAGGAACAGCATAAAACATTTAAATAATTAGGGGGGGGGGGGGGGTAAGAGTCCAATTATTACAGTGGTGCCGTGACCAGGAGGTATGGTTTAAAAAAGTGTTGCATTTTGCTGAGGTTTTATACAATGACATTCACAAAAATAGAAAAAAAAAGAATACAGTAGGTATGACGGTTCAGTTGTCATCGAAAATGACTGAAAACAACAATAAAGAAAATACAAAGTAATTACTCGGACAAAATATGTTTAGCAGAGAAATTTGAAACAATAGCGTTTACATTAGCCTAACCAGATAAAAATAGGAAGGGTAGGCTGATGATATCCAACCTTCAATTAGCCACCGGATAAAGGTTTCATATTATTAGGGGAGACGCGCCGTACGTCAATAAATATTTGAACAAAATTAACCAAGAATAGTTATTGGTATCCAACCTCCGATAAGAAACAGTGAGAAAGGGTGTTACATTATTAGGGGAGATAGTCCTACAATGAAGTACATTCAATATCAATTCACCGTGGTGAGAATATTGAATTTAGTCAACCTTCAAAGTTTGAACGGTTGTAGAATTCGGGTTTAGGCCGGACGATTAGTTAAAATAATAACGATACGAAATAGGTTGTAAATATTCAAGTTTCATACGAAAGATAGTATATGGCGCAACAACAAAAAAATAAATAAACAAAAGAAGTAGGTAGTTGAGCTATTCAGGCGTCATGAAACCCGGCTTACAGAATAAACGTATCCAAAATGTTTTATTTAAATTAAGCATGAGGAAAAAAAGGACAACAATAATAATTACGTGCTTAAACGTATGAATCTTGGGGAATAAAATTATTACTGCAGGCAGTTGGCATTTCTAATCAGTTAAGAACTACAATTTTGGTGATACTATCCCCAGTGATTGTTTAATTTAGGACAATCGCAACAACAAAAAATAAAATAAACTCTTCTTCAAACTTCGCAAATTTATTTTGTGGCATCATTTTCATATAATGAATAACTTATCATTTTTTATTTATCATAGTAACATATCCTGATGAAGACAACATTGTTGTCGAAACATGTTGATATTGTTTTAAATATAGTGGTTTTATACAAAGTAATAAGTTATTCATTATATAAAATAAACTCTGACCGCTATGTGTGAAAAGAACAAACAAACAAAAGGAAAGGTCGGTCACACTCGTATAATAACGGGATGTAATGAAAAAAAATACACTGGACCTTCGAGGCGGGCGGGTTGCAATCCATTATTTGAAACCGAAAGGACCAGTTTAAGAGGAGACACACCGTCTAGGAAGGGGCTTTAAAAGTATGCTTTCCATTGTGTCAAGTTTAGATGTGAGGGCGAAACTTCACCCGGGCGCCTCTTAAAATCAGATAAGAGATAACAGCGAACGGCAAAAACCAGAATACGAAAAAAAAAAAAAAGGTTTCACCGGACAATAATAATACTGACGGGTGGCTGGCAAAGGTTTTGACGTAGGAATGCGGTTGCAGTGGGGCTATGGGACAGTTCGGCTTTGGGGAAGAGAACAACAGCAGAAAAAAGGGTCTGTTTAATTTTGAGGGGAGATCATTGATACATTAAGTAGGTCATTAAACCGATTGTCGGGTAATAATAATAATTGGACAATTTGGTGGCAGGCGCTTTACAACGCATTATGAGTTCATGGGCGCCACCTAATGGTTTATTTACAAATGGATGCAAAAAAAAAAAAAAACATGCTTACCTGCAGGTCACTTCCGATAAACACTCGTTTAGGTGTCCTTATATTAGATAAAATATAATAACAATGGAAAAAATAATCAGTAGGTAAATGTCGGGCTAGAAAAAAAAAGTATTCATATAGAACGTTAGAAAAAAAAGTGAGTGACGGTATGAATAAAAACAGTTATTTAAAATAATGTTTACAGGTTTTAAACTAAATAAGCTCAACAGGATAATTTAAAAGTGATACGGAATAAATAATAGTAGTGATACGAACAGAAAAAAATACATTTACTCTTTGAACTTGAAGTGCTAGTGGTGAGAAGTAGTAAGAGAATTATAGTTTAGTGAGTTCAAGTGATTATAAGCAATCATGGAAGGATCAGTGCCTAGAGGGAAAGGACGTGGGCGGCCTTCGGCAAGAGAGGAGGTCACCGCCGCAGTTGAGACCGTGGGAGAGACGTCGTTGCAGGTGGGATTGGGGCAGGTGACCAGCATCATTCGAGACGCGCTAGGACCGCTAGTGGAGAAGATAAAGTCCATTGAAACGGTAGGAACCGCCTCTGCACTGAATAGCTGTTTTAATTCGACCTGTGTGGTTGGCGCTGCTAGCATCCCGAGGTTGGTTGCCATGTTCGTAAGAAGATCGAGAGCGTTCCGTTCTCACAGAGGTACTTCAGTTTGATTCAGGCAGCATAGGGAGCGGGCGTTCAACATGTGACTCCAAACAGAAACTCGGCGGGCGGAGATTTCACGGAAGATTTCATCATGTAGCCATCCACGTATAGTTATTTTATTTTATTGGTTTATCTCATTTAAATATATCAGACTATTTGTCGTTTAGTAGTATTAGGGCATTTAATAAACGACTGGCGCCTTTTCTTCCTTTTAACGTAGAAGCAATTATGATTTAATATGACTGACATCTTGGAGCAGTCACCGCACCCTAATGATTATTTAAATATTGTAGTCTTTATAATGTGTCAATCCTTCTAATTATTATTAAAATTATCTTACCTAAAATAGCCTTTAATTTCATTTAGTATTGCTTACCAAATTTACATGCTTTACCTACCCTGAGCTATGCATTCCTTCATTTCAAGTTGTAACATATTATAACCTCAAATGCACACTGACAGCTAAGTTATTTTAGTGAATCACACATTACATGCTACAGTTTAGCAACCCCTATATTATTTCGCTATAAGGCAGCTAGAAGTGCGAGAGACGAGACCGGAAGCGGGAGAGGCGGAAGTGCTCCTGGGGTCGGGGAATCGGCACCAGATTGTAGAGTTGCTCCCGGCTCAGGAGAAGTCCGCTTTTAAAGGAGGGAATCAGCATCCGATTTCCTTCCTGGAGGACCTGCGGGAGTATACAAGGAAAACGAGGCGGACAGACAAGTTAATGGTGGCCCGAGAGAGTCTCAAGGGAGAGGCTAAAAGTTGGTCGAAAATCTACTGTAGCAGGTGGGAGACGATTGACGATTTCGAGAGGGACTTCTTGGCGAACTATTGGGGCGAGGTCTGCCAAAATAAACTCGGGAGGAAGTTGTCAGATGCGGCCTGGGAACTGAATGGTGGAAAGACAATGCTGACGCACTTTGCTGAATATTGGGAGCTGGCCAAGGCCTTGAAAATAACTAGTTCGCCAACCGGCGTGATAAACGAGATCATGAGGCACTACCCGAAGGAGACACAGGCGTTGTGGTTTTCCCGAGGGGAACAGGGCACTGAACTGGAAGCTGCCGAATTCTTGAAGCGAATGGACAATATGGTTAGTCCACCGATAGAACGACACAATCAGAAGATAGAAAGAAGGAGGGACCCGGAAGAAAGGGAGAAGGGGAGAAGAGAGAGGGAGCCGCCACAAGGACGCCGCATCGCGAGGGGCAACATGAATGTGATTGTAAGGGAGGGCTCATGTCACGGGACGTCGGAGGCGAACACCAGGAGGCGGATGATCGAGGCCACTAGTGCAGGCCAGATGCCGGATAGTGCTGAACAAGCGGGAAACGCCAGCGAGTCGAATCCATTGCCCTGAGGACATCGACTCAACAAGCAGTGGGCGGGGCGCCAGGAACGAGCCACAACATAGCTTTAAGGATAATGTTAAGACAAAATTGGAACTTGGGAAGGGGGTTAGAGAGAGGAGAAAGTGGGAGGGTTGCGCCGGTAAAGGCGAGTACAATGGGAGATAGCGCAGGGCTAGGCGGTGAAAATTGGAATAAAGAGTTTGAAAAAATAGATGTCAATGCGTGCGTTAAAATATTACAGCGCGTGAGTGACATTTGGAATGAGTGCGAGCTAGGAGGATTGAGGGGGGAGGAACGGTACGCGGGGTTTAACACCATTTTTGAAGACGGGGTTTATGAGGAGGCAGAGAGGGGCTGCTCCTTGTCCCAGTTGCCGGAGGTCGAAGCCGATGTAGACGGAGTAAAGGTGTTGTGCTTGATAGACTCGGGTAGTCAGCTAACATGAGTAGCAGAAGAATTGTGGCAGAGTAAGTTGCGCGACCACAGACGGTATCCTCTAATACCGGTGACAGCCGTGCAGCTACGAGGAGCCATAGGGCAGAAAAGCCAACGCATCTCTAGCCTAGTGCTAATACCGTTACGATTTGGAGACGCTTTATTTAATACGCCGTGTCTTGTAGTGCCTAAGTTAATTAGACCTATAATTTTAGGTATTAATTGGTTGGACGAATGCAGCGCGGAGCTGAAGTGTGGACGAAGGCGTAGCCTGACACTGATGTCGGAATTGGGAACATTCGAAGTGAAATTGAGGCCTTCGGGAATAACTCGCGTTGAATCGCAATTAAGTATAGTAACGAGTCCGCCGCTCGGGGAGGTTGATGCACACGCAATCGAAATAGGTTCCGAGACCAGTGTGACATCGAAATTAGTGGCGAAAATAAGCGATTTTGTGGGCAAACTACGGTTAGAATCAGAGACAAATTGGCGAAAATGTTAATTAGAAATCGTGAAGTGTTTATTGAGAAACCCGGCCTTACAAATGCGTACACCCATGTGATTAGGATGATAGATGAAACGCCGTTTGTGAAACGATCGTACCCCGTTCCATTTGCATACAGAGACAATTATTATTATTGCACTTGCAATAATTATTATATCTTGACTTGATAAACCTCCGCCTGGCTGCACATTTAATTGTTAATTCGCTTTTGTTTTTTTCTTAGACTGGCAACTCTTATCAACACGATTTCCGGCAAGGTACTTCTTGAATTACTGCCGATACGGGAAGCGACGGTTAATTCAATTTGTCGCCTAAGATTATAGTTTGCATATTTAAATGGGACAATCCTCTTGTTATGAATTGTATTAACGATTCTAATCCGCGGGCCTGATCATAGTGTTTGGTGAAATTGGAATCGCGACCTGCCGTGCGATCAAAGTTAAAGTAGTTCCGTAAATCGAAGAGCTACACATGGCCTCTCCGAGTTTGTGTTTGAAGTAATTAGTCCCATCCTCTGGCATACAGCGTCGTGAACCGCAGAAGATTACCTTCTTGGCTCCGCTTGGGTTTTGCTACCCGTATTTATGAAGGCTTCCTGGTGGATATCCTCGGTCGGACCGCCTTCCTTGATTTGGCTCAGGATTCCTTGGCGTGCTCTGCCGAAATCCTGGACCATCGCGTGTAACCTGATGCATGGTGTGATATTCCATCGCGCACAACCTGATGCTTGGCGTGATATTTCCGCAGACGCGTACCCTAGAATTTCTCACACGAGATGGCAGCTCGCAGCCCATCACTAGCACGGAGAAGCGTTAACAAAAGTGCTCCCGCGTTGTTAGCATTTCGTTAGGATTTATATCATGGTCCAGCAAGGTACGTGTACACATTTTTGGTCAGATTTTGGTTTATACTGAGTTTTGTTGTAAGGGATTGTTTGGAAACCCTTCCCAAATTTAATGTACTACTCTATGTTTGAAAATTTGAATAAATTAGTTTCTATTATTATAAGCAATAATTATCAGCCTGAAACACTCATCCACATTGAAAAATCTTCCGAGAAAAGATACATGACGCCAACGGGACTTGAACCCGTGTCCTCTCGATTGCCGGTCGATTGCTCTTGACCACTGAGCTATGGCGGCTTATCTCGTACCCGCCAAATGATTCAATATATGCTAGTGTTTCATTCAACAATTACTGCTTATTATATTTTTTCCACCTGAAAACAACCAACTTTATTTTTGCGAGAGAAACATTGTAAGTGTTAAGTCCCTCGCTAGGTGGCGTCGAGACAAATTATGTCTTCATTTATTGGGGAAATACTTAAACTTATCAAATATTAATTATTATTTTTAATTGTAAAACTAACGTTTTTAAGACAAGATTTTTTATGCATAGCACAAAGGGTAACAATTATTATAAGCAATAATTATCAGCCTGAAACACTCAATAATTATCAGCCTGAGTGTTTCAGGCTGATAATTATTGCTTATAATAATTGTTACCCTTTGTGCTATGCATAAAAAATCTTGTCTTAAAAACGTTAGTTTTACAATTAAAAATAATAATTAAATTAGTTTCTGTTGACCTGACATAATACCTTTTATTTCAATTTCTGTACACACAAAGAAGGAACTTATTGCCCACTATCCTGAGGAGAAACTTTCGCTCTACCAGAAAATAAATATTCCGGTAGCGCAACAGATTATATGAGGGGTATAGAATCAAAGGCAGCATTCTCCAAAAAGTGTTATTTTGAGAAAACCAAAAAAAACGTTTCATTTCAACAATTTTAACGTATTTATAAGTTTATAATTTTATTCAAAAGGGGAAACTGCGTATCTATTATAATTTCCAAAGTAGAATTTGTTTATTGTATTGATTGATTAGTTATAACGGATTTAATTATGGAGATTGCTGCATTTGATACTCACCTAAGGAGAATGCTGCTTTTGTTTCTCACACGTGTGGAGAAAGCTGACTTTGATACTGACAAATAAATATGACGTCACAATAATGGACCGACCAAATCACAGGGAAGTTCGTGATTATTATTATGACTTTAATTTTAGTATAATTAAAATAAAAATAGGTTTTGTAATGTACTCATACAGTATTGAATTTGGGAGGTGTGTATGGGTACCGCCACCCCAGGTACCATTTATTGGATAAACAATATCTACCTCTACCATAGATATGACTTTAGATTTTCACAGCCAAAAGTATTTTCGTTATTTGTTATTGGGGTGTTATGCCGTGTAGTGCTACCTCCTTCTTTAGTCAAAGTTTCGGACACTGCAACGCTGTCCCAAACATTTGCTTTGGCACTTTGGCTAAAGAAGGAGGTAGCGCAACACGGCATAACACCCCAAAAACAAATAACGAAAACCTCTGTTCAAGTGTTTCGCTACGTTTAGTGACTTAGCTGGGATGCCCGGGTTTATGGAGTGAGGTTTGTCCGGGTCTTGGCGGCGGATGCGTCTGCCCACCTGCTGGATTGCAGGCCGGATCAGGAGAGAATAGTTGTGGGAGTCCCTTTGACTTCTCCAGCTGTGATCTCTCGAAACATCGCAGTGAGAGGGATAGATTTATACATCCGTCACCTCTGGACACACTGATCCCCAGATTCCTACCCACCCGTAATACCCTTTTCCTTCCCAGAACCTTCTCGCCTTCTTTTCCTAAAAAGACCCTTCACACAGTATCCCCAAAGAAGACAAAGGCCCTGAGTGGAATTATTTTCCTCAGGGCCTCCTGTGTGGAGCTAATGTAAAAAAATACAAGTGTGCAGTTCGCACGCAGTACAAATGAAACCTGCAGAAAACTAAAGTAGACAAGAGTGGGGACAAGCACTGCACGAAGAGGGGATCAATTATTATCTTATTCTTTCGCAGCCTTAATCCTATAGATTATAGATGTATGCGTTTGTCTATTTTTAGTGTCGCTTTTTTGTTTCATCGAGTTTCAAATCACAACGGTGCTAAAGAAGCTTTCACTTCAAAAAATAATAATATTAACAGAGAAAATTAAAAAAAAAAAAGAAAAATAATGAAGGTTAATTATTTTGATCAAAATTGGCTTGAAACCCGCAAAATTTTCAACACTAAACATGTAATTCGGAATGTTTATGTGCAAGGCTATGAATCCTAGATTTAATTATAAAAGTAAAACATGTCTATGCATATTAATTTAATTTATGAATTTTAATTAACACCTAAAAAAATCTTTTGCCACTCCACGCCTATGAAATGAACGGTATTTTATGACAGCTCATCTTGGAATTTTGACTACTTTTGCTTTCCATTTTTCTGGATTCCTTGACTTCTTCCTTGCGTTTTTCTTGGGCACGGATGAAGGGTGAGAGTCCATAATCACACTGGCATCTTGTTTTTATTTCTGAATTCACTCCGAACTATTTAAAACAGTAAAATTAGAGCGACAGATTCAACACACGACCATACAATTTTGTATGGGCGGCCATGTTGTCACGTGATCAAATGGAGGCTTACCATTGGTCAAATTGGAGAATGCTGGTTTTGTTTCTTAAGTGCGTTGGAGATTGCTGCCTTTGATACTAACGCAGTTTTTAAAATGGATTTTTAAAGCGTAAAGAGTTGGTTTTAATGCCAAATAACTGCTTTTCTAGGTAAAAGAGTGAATCATTAACAAAGTTGCATCATTAGTCCATTTTTGAAAAAAAGTGGAGAATGCTGGATTTGATTCTACACACCTCATATACTGTTACAGTGGCCGTTACTCGTGGTGGGTAAGGCAGAAAAACCTCCTTGCTTTAAAAATGTACGGACAATACCGTGCACATACGCAAACAATTTGTCTGTGTGGATGACATGCAAAATTTTCCACCAATATCTGCTGTCGATGGAGAGGGAGATGGGTGACCAAATCTGCCAAGTAATCTATTTTTGGATCAGTGGCATAATGTGTTACACCTAAAAAATGTGCAGGTTTTGTAGTTATTCGCAAACACAACATCGGTTCAGTAGCCTATGGATCAGGAATTATGTTATTCGCAAACACAACATCGGTTCAGTAGCCTATGGACCAGGAATTATGTTATGTGCCGTCCGCACAATACGATCTCTAATCACATTATTACACCTATTAGTGCACTATCGGAATGCAACTCTCCATTAAGGTGTATTTATTAATTAGTCACTTTGCATTGTGACATCACATATCTGTACATCTATTTGTAATGTACTATATTATGCCTTAAGATTAATTACTAGTTTCTCCAATATCACCAACATTAACTTTCAATTACTTATTTAGCATATATAAGCCAACACAATTGTATTATTCTTCAGATTATACTAGACATCAGTTCAAGACTAAATTCTAAATGTGAATATTGTATCTCCGCTATTACACTAAGTTTCCGATATAACTATAAAACTAATAAACTGTTCTCCACATCACAAATCTTCAAAGTGTTACTTCATTTAAAACTGGTACATAACAATTATACGGTCTCTGAAAGAGAACATTTCTGAAAAAAATTGGTCTGTAGGCTGCTCCAAAGGTTGACAGAGACATCAAAAACAAACAAAATAAATATTCTTGATGCAATCTCCTTCCTTTGTTCGTTGCGGAACAGTGTTAACCAGCAAACATTTGCGTATTGTTTTTACCTACTGAAGAGCTACAAAGATGCAAGCGGATGATGATTTCATACAGACAACGTGGAGAGATGTTCCAGAGAAAATGAATCTGACTACTTCATTCAATGACTTTGAGAGTGTGGACCAGGGCTGCGATTCCCCAGCAACGATCAATCCTGGTGTTTTTGAGATTTCTATGGTGTGACTGTCTAACAGTGAAACCAAACAGAAATGGCCGTGGGTTATATTACTAACAGCTGAATACAAAGTTCTGATATAGAATTAATTGCAAAGAGGGCAATGTCTCGCATGGAACCAGCAGCTTGGCTGTTGGTGCTAGATAGGGGGCAGAAGCTTGCAAAGAGGGCAACATCTCCCATGGAACCCGCAGCTTGGCCGTTGGTGCTAGATAGGGGGTAGAAGCTTCCAAAGACGTCTCCCATGGAACCAGCAGCTTGGCTGTTGGTGCTAGATAGGGGGCAGAAGCTTGCAAAGAGGGCAACATCTCCCATGGAACTAGCAGCTTGGCCGTTGGTGCCAGATAGGGGGTAGAAGCTTGCAAAGAGGGCAACATCTCCCATGGAACCCGCAGCTTGGCCGTTGGTGCTAGATAGGGGGTAGAAGCTTCCAAAGACGTCTCCCATGGAACCAGCAGCTTGGCTGTTGGTGCTAGATAGGGGGCAGAAGCTTGCAAAGAGGGCAACATCTCCAATGGAACCCGCAGCTTGGCCGTTGGTGCTAGATAGGGGGTAGAAGCTTCCAAAGATGTCTCCCATGGAACCAGCAGCTTGGCTGTTGGTGCTAGATAGGGGGCAGAAGCTTGCAAAGAGGGCAACATCTCCCATGGAACCCGCAGCTTGGCCGTTGGTGCTAGATAGGGGGTAGAAGCTTCCAAAGACGTCTCCCATGGAACCAGCAGCTTGGCTGTTGGTGCTAGATAGGGGGCAGAAGCTTGCAAAGAGGGCAACATCTCCCATGGAACCCGCAGCTTGGCCGTTGGTGCTAGATAGGGGGTAGAAGCTTCCAAAGATGTCTCCCATGGAACCAGCAGCTTGGCTGTTGGTGCTAGATAGGGGGCAGAAGCTTGCAAAGAGGGCAACATCTCCCATGGAACTAGCAGCTTGGCCGTTGGTGCCAGATAGGGGGTAGAAGCTTGCAAAGAGGGCAACATCTCCCATGGAACCAGCAGCTTGGCCGTTGGTGCTAGATAGGGGGCAGAAGCTTGCAAAGAGGGCAATATCTCCCATGGAACCAGCAGCTTGGCCGTTGGTGCTAGATAGGATGCAGAAGCTTGTGAAGGTATATATCTGTTTTACATTTGTGTCTAGAAATGGTCAAAATTATGAATACTTGTTATTGACATGGAAATTTCAACTTGATTATTTGAGCGATGCAGAATAAAACACGAAATTAATAAATTTATGGGCGAAAGTATAAATACTTTGTCCGGAATGCCCGATAGTCCGGCATCGGAGCTATTCGGAAGTTTTCGGGATAGTTCGGGATCATCCGGAAGTGCTCGGTATTGTTTGGAAACAATTAGCGGTCGGCTAGTCTCAGCTGTCACAACAAATTCGAAGCGTTTTCGCCATTTTTTTGTGCATTGTTGTTTTGTTCGCATTGCAGTAAACGTAACTTTTCAAACTGTTTATAAAAAAAGTGATTTTCGTCCTAACTGTACAGTGACCATGTTTTCAAAACTTAACCCTTCGAGTTCAAAAGGAGAGAAAGGAGAGAAACGAAAACACGTAACACTGACTCTCAATCAGAAACTAGAAATCATCAAACGGCTAGAAAAAGGCGAGAATAGAAATGTTTTCATGAATGAGTTTAACTTTTTCGCTGCTACGCGCATCAATTCATGCGAAAATAATTTGTGTCCCCAGTGCTACGCGCATCATATCATGCATTTGACTTAAGCGGCTGTATACTACGTAAATACGGGACGAATTTAGCAGATAACTGAACCAAAAAATAATTCAATCCTTTATCTTACTGACATCTGGCGTTTGCTGGTTAAAATATAATAAATTGTTTACATAAAACATTGTCAAGGCGATGCTTCGGTAAATCTTCCTTCAGTCATTTGAATGTCGCGCCGCTGAACCATTCTGTCATCCATAGTATTTCTTAGGTGATCCAATCTGCTTTGATGTGACGTGATTTAAAAATAGTTATTTAACTCAAGACTTTTTGATTGACTTTCTTTTGTGATTTTATTTCTAAATTTTGTGGACAACCTAAATTGTAATATATCTGTCTATATTTATGGGCTTACCGTTTATATATCAAAATTGAACTCCCTTAAAAATGGCAAACCGCAGTCTTAAGGAAGACGAAATTTATGAAACATTTTTAGACATTGACTCTGATTTAGAAATAAGTGAAGATGATCAAGATATACCGATTACTGAAGAAGTTAGTGACAGTGAAATAAACGCCCCCGGGACAAGCCAAGATCATGACTCTCGTACACCTAACTTAGACTATACCGTAAATGCAGACTGCTTTTCTTCTTCATTTATTCCAATAGTTCATGAATTTGATGATTTTGTGTCAGGTTTTGATCCATCCACTTTATTTTCTGGTAATTCATCGGAAATTAACTTTTTTGAATACTTCTTGAATAAAGAAAACTAATGGACATTATATAGCCACCATATCAAAACAAGATTCTCCCAAAAATCCAGACTTCGTAAATGGGTTGACACATCTGTCGAAGAAATGTACATTTTTTTTGCATTGTTAATGTTAATGACTAGAAACCGACATCTTACTATATAACGTAATAAAAAGGGTTATGATTAACCTCGTGGTATTTAAATGTGTGTAAATCGACATCTTAACTGTCAGTATGGAATATTGAGGTTATGAAAGTTAAATCTTGTATTAAAATTTGCTGAGCTCAGGGTAGGTAAAACATGTGAATTTGGTAAGCAATAAAAATGAAATTAAATGCTATAAAGGTAATATAAATTTAATAATTATAACAGGGTTTGAACATCAAAGACTCTAATTAATTAAACAATAAATCTCAGGGTGCAGTGACTGCTCGATGATACCAGTCATATTAAATCATATTTCGCTTCTAAGTTAAAAGAAAAGATGGAAGGCGCCAGTCGTTTATAAAATGCCCTAGAACTACTAAACGACAAATAGTCTGTTAAATATGAAAGAGAAAACCAATAAAATATAATAACGTTACGTGAATGCTACATGATGAGATCTTCTGTGAAATTTCTCGTGAATTATCAGTGAGAATTCCCGTGAGAATTCCATAAGGTCTTCCGCCCGTCTTGTTTCTGTCAGGAGTCACATGTTGACGCACGTCTCTCAAGCCGCCTGGAACCAAACTGAAGTACTTCTCTGCACCCAGCCTCTCGAACTTTTGCGAAGCATGAGCACCAACCTCGGGAATACAACGGCGTGCCATGCTACCAACCACAGCGGTCGAATTCATAGAGCATTAAAGTGCCTTAGCGGTTCTTACCGCTACAACTATCGAAGAACAATGGTTCACTGACCCATTGCTCGCTAGTACAATTTTAGTCTAGGGATCGTTACGAAATTATATTGCGAATGTTACACTTCTCAAACCCCGACACACAAATTCCTGGTGACCGACTTTACAAAATTAAAATCCTAATTGACCATACCCGAAAATTGTTCAAAAAAACTTTGATACCTTATGAAAATTTATGCATCGATGAGAGCATAATTGTTTTCAAAGGGCGTTTAATTTTCAAACATATATACCATCCAAACGTCACCGGTTTGGAATTAAAATGTTTGTATTGTGTGACGTGAAGACGGGTTTTATATTAGACTTCATTATTTATTGTTGCGAAGGGACTGACATAACTGACTCTGAATGTCTCGGGGTTTCGGGGGCTGTAGTAACGACACTACTTCAAGATTATTTAAATAAAGGACATAATCTTTTTATTGATAATTGGTACAGTAGCCCTCAACTATATGATTTTCTCCATACGAACAAAACCAATGCATGTGGTACGGTGCGGAAGACACGAAAAGACATGGCGAAATTGAATAAACTTAAAAAGGGTGAAATGAAAGCACAACATCGTGGACCTCTGTTGGCTTTAAAGTGGTGCGACAAAAGAGAAGTTCACATGCTAACAACCTTACATGATGACTCCATGGACATGACGGGAAAAGTTGATTGTAAAACTCGTCAACCAATTATGAAACCCAAGTGCGTTCTAGACTATAATAAGTGTATGGGTTCTGTTGACTTGATGTTAAGTAGTATTAATTGCCTGCGAAAAACAATTATGTAAGTGGTATAAAAAAGTGGCCTTCCATATTATTGATCTATATTTATTGAACTCTCGTATAGCTTTTAAATCAATTACAAATAAAAATGTTAGTTTAGCAGATTTCCAATTAGCCGTAATACGACAATTGTTGCAAAAATATCATACAACTTCCCGACCCGAGCCTCATTCTCACTCTTCACACCATTTACCTCTGAGACTAACTGCTAAGGCATTAGCAAAACATATGCCCCACCCAATAAAGGGAAATAATTCTCAAAAACTTCACAGAGCCTGCCGAGTGTGCGCCATTTCTAAAAAAAGGAAAATGTCCCAGTATAAATGCCCAGAGTGTGATGTGACATTGTGAGTGTGGCCATGTTTTAGAAACTACCACGAAAAACAAAACTTATAAATATTTCTCCTCGTGTTAACTTTTTATTAAAACTTTATTTGTTAGTAGATATAATAATAAAAATAATTGTGTTTTGATGATATCGGCGCAGTGTTCCAAATCCCATCAGGCCAATATAGCAGTGTGCATGCGTAGGGCGACAGTTCTTGTTGATTTCTTGTGATGCGTCACTATTTATAATATTATATCTGTATCCTGCGGTTTATTGTTTATTTATGTGTTTCAACAAAATTCAAGAGCATTAATAAAGCTATTAAGATAAGCAAATCATAAATCTGTCAAGAAATAAGAGATTTATAGCTGTTTAAAGTGGTAGGTTTTGATTGTCAAAGTGAGTACTGCAATACAAGTGTAATTTTCGGTACATTTGATCGCGGGGAAAAGGTTAATATTGGCCCATCAACTATTTATGACATTAAAAAACAAAAAGATGAACTAATGAAGTTTGCTTCTCAATCGGTAACAACTGAAAAATTAGCTTCTAGACAAACATTAAAAAAACCAAAACTGGAACAGCTAGATAGTGTATTGTTCAAATGGTTTAGTGCAGTACGTTCTGAAGGAAAGCCGGTGACAGGGCCAATGATTTTTTTTTTTTTACATGAATACCGCACAAGATTCCCAACTGCTCCCGTCTGGAAGCCAGTGGGACTATGGCATCCCCAATTGGGGTATGTTGTGAGGCTGAAGGTAGTGGGGAGGGGAAGGAGATAGGGAAGAGGGAGGTGGGGAAGTACCTGGCTATTCAGAGATCTGGTCACCAAACACGGCAGAAGCCATTTCAAGCAACGTTTCAATTCTGAATGGTGGTCTTACACCAGGGCGATACTGAGAGTATCTTCCACTCTGGAACGTGCCGCAAATATACTATATATTATTTGCCACGCCGGGATTCGATACCGCGACCTTCGGAATGCTAGTCAAGCGCCTTACCGCTGCACTGCGCCGGCCGCCAACAGCAATCACAATTGATAATCATTCAAGATGCATATCTCAGGATTCTATCTGCTCACTATAATAACATGTGTCACTGCTTCAGGAAATTATATCTTTCCGTCCGGAAAACCATCTCATCTGGATACCGCTGCACTACGCCGGCCGCCAACAGCAATCACAATTGATAATCATTCAAGATGCATATCTCAGGATTCTATCTGCTCACTATAATAACATGTGTCACTGCTTCAGGAAATTATATCTTTCCGTCCGGAAAACCATCTCATCTGGATACCGCTGCACTACGCCGGCCGCCAACAGCAATCACAATTGATAATCATTCAAGATGCATATCTCAGGATTCTATCTGCTCACTATAATAACATGTGTCACTGCTTCAGGAAATTATATCTTTCCGTCCGGAAAACCATCTCATCTGGATAATCAAGCTGTCAACGTCAACTCTTGTGAAGTCGGAGTTTTAATTCCTAACAAAGCAGAATTCAAACAGTCTTTCTCACAACATGTGATTATACCTGGTTCTTTTCTGAAACTATCACTCACAAAATTCAGACTGCTAAAATCCTAATACATGAGTGCGAAGAAGCTATAAGAGTCTTCGAATCTGGAATCTATGTAGCCCGATCTTTCCCACCCGAGTCTTGAGCATGGAATTCTGTGTTGACTGAGCAAATTGTTGATGTCACCGTGACTAAACATGAAGTGTTATATGACGTTTACACTAATTCTTTTGTCGGAGCCATTTTCAGAGAAGGCAATTAAAATCAAGAAGAGAAGGCAAATAAAATCAGTCCATGCAAAACCATATACGACAGCACCGTGTTCATAACTGATGTACAAGAGCATAAACCATGTATACGTTGGAACACTCATACATCCAAGTGGAAACATCAGGACGAACGCCTACCAACATCTGGTCTACTCACCATCAAGCAGTAGATCCACTAGTGTCGTGTTACTTCCTGATCATGGAGAAATGTGTGGTTTGTCCGCTTTAGAACCATGCAGAGACTCGAGACTGATAAGTTCAGAACTGTGTATGATAGCAACTATATCATGGCGGACTACATGTTGAGCATGGGATGTAAAACCACTTTAAATGCAGCTCAGAAATCAGGAAAACCCAGTTATTTTCATTTGATAGACTTTGTACGAAGAAAACCAGGCAGGGGTCGTGTATATCGCATCGACTAACTACATTTACGGCCATACTATTGAAGTTCAGAAGGTCAATAACCAGATAGGAGTTACAACAGATGGAAAATCTATTTTTTGGAATGATCGGGTACCTTTAAAGGATTCTTATTTGGGACCAAATGGTATTACCGCAAAGGAAAAGAGACTTTACTATCCGGAGAATATGGTTGTAGCAGGCATGTTAGAGGACCAGATTTTTGAAAGTCAGCAAAATAACTTGATTGGACAACCCGTAATAGAACAATGATTGTTGAAAAGGCAAAAAAAATTCGGCCAAGATTTAGAAGTTGCTGAAAGTGAGTGTAATTATTCTGATGGTTGGCTCAGAAACTTTTAAGTTTCGGCATGGAATTCGATTGCAACTGGAGCATCTAAGGAGTTACAGCATTTGTGTCTTCAAATGGCAAATACAAATATTCAGTCTTTTTCCTGCTAATTTTTAGGCCATTATCCTCCAGGATCTTTCTCCATCTTTCCAGGCTATTCTGTAAGTCACAATGATTATCTGCTATCAGTACTACATCACTGCAAAAAGCATAGTCTTGAGAATACTGACTTGTTAGATAATTCATGACCATTATGAATAGCGGTGGGCTGCGGACAGATCGAGGGCGACACCCTATTTATACTATGTTGAGCGAGGTCTGAAACCCCTCCACATTTGTATGGAACGCTGTCCATTCGCAATCGGGTTCAACCAATGCAATAAATACCATGATTTTTCAAAAATAAATCAGTTCAATCAGTTCTGTGTCCTGCTTCCTACCTCTACAGTCAGCCTTAACTCTGGACACTGCCAGGCACCAGGCTCAGGCAAAAACTAGGCGCACCCAGGGCCACCAGCCACCACCCACTGGATGTAGGGAGGCCAGCCACAATTACCTACTATCATCATCATCATCGGCGTGCAACAAGGGAAGGCGTGCACGAGAGACCGGTCCCCCTTTTTACAGTCTTGTAAGGACATTACGTCCGTTACAATGTTTGTGTTCTAGTGAGACACAACCAATCCCTGGAAGAACTATTCGGCAAACCCCCTATTGATGCAAAATCAGCATTTCATATACGTGTCCAGAAAAGTCGTTAAGTCGCCTCTGCAAGTAACACACAGTAATACAGTGCCCAGTTTATCAGTGAATACGCTCCAGTGCGGTACCCGCCTACCGGCCAGCTCCCCGGCGACTCAGAGCCGGAACCTGTGCCGGTGCACCCGCAGCCTTCGAGGACCCATCATCTCGCAGCTAACACGGTCCACCGCACCATTAGCTTTGGAGAATCATTTGCCCGCGACAATAAGGCCGCCGCGTCTTCTGTCTGGGGTGCAGCAACATCTCAGGCTTATCGAAGCCCGTCGTGCTTCGCTGCCACTGAGACTTCTTTCTTCTCACAAGGTTCACCGCTGTCCATCTCCGCGACTCAAAGCGTCGAGCGACATCCTGGACGACATGGTCTTCTCCACCACCACGGTTCTCGAGAAGCCGAGCGGTAGAGTAATTACCCTCACGGCAGGTAATACGTGCCACTCGGCAGTTCTCGAGAAGGTTCGGCGCTGTACAGATATTGAATGGTGCTGGCTCGAGACTTTTCTAGGAGGTTGCGAACCTTCCAGACGGTGGCAATAATGATTTACCGAGGCGGCCGAGGTATGTACTCTGCGGCGCCTCTCACATAATAGTATTTAACGGCTTATAGATGTTTCTCGTGCGTTCTTGGTGATGGCGAAAAATAATGCGTCGCCACAGACAGAATTACGAATACTTGTTATTGATGTGAAAATTTTAACTTGATTATTTGAGCGATGCAGAAAACAAGATTTAAAAAATTTTACACACAAAAGTATAAATACTTTGTACATGTATGTGTTCTAGTGAGACACAACCAATCCTTGGAAGAACTATTCGGCAAACCCCCTATAAATGCAAAATCGGCATTTCATGTACGTGTCCAGAAATGGACAGAATTACGAATATTTACAGTTATTGACGTGAAAATTTTAACTTGATTATTTGAGCGATGCAGAAAACAAGATTTAAAAAATTTTACACACAAAAGTATAAATACTTTGTAAATGTATGTGTTCTAGTGAGACACAACCAATCCTTGGAAGAACTATTCGGCAAACCCCCTATAAATGCAAAATCGGCATTTCATGTACGTGTCCAGAAATGGACAGAATTACGAATATTTATAGTTATTGATGTGAAAATTTTAACTTGATTATTTGAGCGATGCAGAAAACAAGATTTAAAAAATTTTACACACAAAAGTATAAATACTTTGTAAATGTATGTGTTCTAGTGAGACACAACCAATCCTTGGAAGAACTATTCGGCAAACCCCCTATAAATGCAAAATCGGAATTTCATGTACGTGTCCAGAAATGGACAGAATTACAAATATTTACAGTTATTGACGTGAAAATTTTAACTTGATTATTTGAGCGATGCAGAAAACAAGATTTAAAAAATTTTACACACAAAAGTATAAATACTTTGTAAATGTACGTGTTCTAGTGAGACACAACCAATCCTTGGAAACACTATTCGGCAAACCCCCTATAAATGCAAAATCGGCATTTCATGTACGTGTCCAGAAATGGACAGAATTACAAATATTTACAGTTTTTGACGTGAAAACTTTAACTTGATTATTTGAGCGATGCAGAAAACAAGATTTAATAAATTTTACACACAAAAGTATAAATACTTTGTACATGTATGTGTTCTAGTGAGACACAACCAATCCTTGGAAGAACTATTCGGCAAACCCCCTATAAATGCAAAATCGGCATTTCATGTACGTATCCAGAAATGGACAGAATTACAAATATTTACAGTTATTGACGTGAAAATTTTAACTTGATTATTTGAGCGATGCAGAAAACAAGATTTAAAAAATTTTACACACAAAAGTATAAATACTTTGTAAATGTATGTGTTCTAGTGAGACACAACCAATCCTTGGAAGAACTATTCGGCAAACCCCCTATAAATGCAAAATCGGCATTTCATATACGTATCCAGAAATGGAAAGAATTATGAATACTTGTTATTGATGTGAAAATTTTACCTCGATTATTTGAGCAATGCAAAATAAAACTAAGATCCGAAGAACAGCCATTAGTATTGCCAGAATACTGGTACATATTTCAAAAACAATGCTCAAAAGGGGGCATGCCCGCTACCCTTTAAAGAGTTTCATAACAAAATATGCCCTAATGGAGTTGGCTGCGATCTCGCAAAATAACCGATTTTCCAGGTTTTGGCGCGCAGACAAAGTTGGGAGATGGTAGGTAGCCTCACCTCAAAATACTTTATATTCATTGTCAATTAGGATAACAATAAGGTAACAATGTCTCAATAGTACCTAAAACTTGCAGCATTGTAATAACCTGTCACTTGTCTTGTCACTTTCTCCATCTTCCACATCTATGCACTCCATTATTATTGAATATGTTGCTTGAGGTTTAGGTATGAAGCTGATAGTGAGAAAAAGAAGTTTTCATTGCATCTAATAACTATCATTCTGGATTAATAACAGTACCTTTCAGCTAATTCAAGTTAGTTCGTACCGCTCTGTTTTTTATTTTAAAAAGCGACGGCAGAGCAAAATATTATTACGTACTTGAATTCACTACTACAATTTTACTACTTTTAACCTCTAGTGCGCCAGCAATGCCCATCGGCAAAGTAAAAACATACTTTCTTTTGTGGGATTTTGTACTTCAAAATAGCATAATAAAAAAAGCATATCTGATTGACGACAAAAATAACATGGCCACACTCAAGGCGTTCCAAAGATTAAACTTGTGCATGTCAACCTTAATTTCTTTTACAAAATGTATGGGTTGAGCCACTCCACATTTATAATATTTAAGATCAGTCATTCATATACTGAATACTTAACTTTGCCAAAGAGAAATAAATGTATAAAAACATTTAAGAATGTTTATAAACTTCCTCAAAAGATATTAATAGATGGCAACTGTAGACTGTAGAGTCACCTCTTCGGCTGTATGTTAAATAAATATGTACTAACAATATGCCTGATAAAATGTGAATTATTGTTGAAACTGGTCATTTTGAATCTTGAAACTGAATATCGGGAATGGCCATTAATACAGAATGAAATACAAATCATGAAAAACCTTGAGATGATCACTGCTGCAGCAGGTTGAAGATTGTGATAGGTTGCACTTTACTGGAGATGCTGCGGTGCAGGTTGAAGAGCATTGCAGCAGACTGGAGATGCTGCAGCACGTTGAAGAACATCGCAGCAGACTGGAGAGGCTGCAGCAAGTTGAAGAACATCGCAGCAGACTGGAGATGCTGCAGCAGGTTGATCACAGCAGACTGGCAGATATTCTGACAGATCACAATTAGTTTTTTCATATTTGTCCTTTGCTGAGAAAGTTTCTATTTTATTGGCAATGGTTTATGTCCAACCATTCTTTAATGACAAAGTTTCTCTTTGGGAAGTATTCGTTTTTGCTCATCCTTTGATTAATAACATTTTAATAATTCTTTCATTGGCATTAATAAGCTTATGCCAAACTATTCTTCAGTGACAAAGGTTCCCATTGACTGTCTAACAATGTCTGTTGTAGAGTAATTCAGGCTTGCAACACGGGCCTGGAGGAGGTGCCCTCCAGTTGCGGGTTGGTCGTGCTGTACCCGGTGCCCCCGCGCTGCAGCGGGATGATGTCCCCCTCGGTGAGAGGTGCGCCCGTGAGGGGGTGCAGCCAGTCTTGGCGGATCACCTTCTGCAGGCACTCCTCCGTCACCACGTGGCCCGTGGGAGCCAGCACCACGCAAGCCACCGAGTTGGACAGGATGTCGTGGGTCACGGGACACATGTACCTGCAACAAATCACACCAATCATTCAACGGAACCAATCTTCCCAACTGACATGCTTGGTGTAACTCGGGGTGACCAATACAGGTACGGGGGCTCCATAGAAGACTAGCCTCTCAGAAGCTGGGCGAACTGTGCAGGGCCCACAGAGTTTACAATTTTGCCAGCATTTTATGCAAAGAATATACCAAAAGTTAGGTTCGTCTCCAATAAATGATAAGCAAACTTCCAGAAACTATTACTGTAAAGTTGTACTTATATAAAACAAATCGACAATCTTTTTATGGACTGCAGATTGTTTAATTTTTAGGTATTGTATTATTTTTAGGTTTATCCTTATTATTTATTACGTAATTTTTTAGTTTATTATTTGCATAAAATGCTGACAAAATTGTATATGGCATATTCTTTGTTACATAACAGGAATTTTTTATTGTTTAGTAATATTATTTTCCTGGATTTCTTCTCCTCCTGATCATTTTGTACATTATGTTAACCCCTACCCCCCCCCCCTGTTTCAAAAGTGGTTGAAAATAAGTATTTTATTAATTTTGAATGGTGTCTTTTTTCAACCGGTATTACAATGGAAGATTAATCGGGAAAAACGCCACAAACAGGCCCAAAAGTTATTTATTTATTTTATTCAGGATCAAAATCTACTATACTAAAGATGACGACAGTGTGTTTAAAAAAAATATGTTTATATTTTTATAGCAAAAATTATGTGACAGAGTTGTAACTCCTCGTGAAAATGTATTTCATGCAAATCACAGTTGTCTCCTACCACCTCGACTTGCGTATATTCTTTATAGTTACAAAAAAATGATGACGAAATAAAATATGAAACTATTTTTAAACTCCAAAAGGTATAACCTATCAAATAACAGCGATTATTATTTGAGGTGTGTAGATGCAAAGGCAGCAATCTCCCACTTATGTGTTTTTGAGAAAAAGGCAAAAAACTTGTAGACATTAAATTGGATTTCACAGAACATTGAAAAAAATACATTAAATAGCTGTTTGATATCATGGATTATTTGCATCATCAGATTTTTTTTAATGCAAGCCTATAAAAAGATAAATAACTTTTTAATCCGGAGATTGCTGCTTTTGCTACCAAGTGTTGGAGATTGCTGCCTTTGCTACTAACAACATTGGAGATTGCTGTGTTTGCTACAAACCTTCCCAAAAAACCGCCATCTTTGTTTTGTGTTGATTGGCTTCAAGGAATACTTTATAACTCAATAAGGGGTAATTGCAAAAAATAAACTTTTTGAAGATATTATTGAACATTTTTTCCAGAAAACAGGTGTTGTTATGCGTGGAGCAAAAAATATGAGAAAAGATGATACATAATATTCTGAATAATTAATAATTCAGACAGTGAAGCAAAAATATGAAAAAGAAAATAGTGTAATATGAGGAAGAAAAAAACAAGTTTGAAAAATTAGTTTAATATTATTATGTCAAAACATTTATTTTTTATTTTTTTATATGAATGCCGCACAAGAGACACCAACTGCTCCCGTCTGGAACCAGCGAGACTTGGCATCCCCAATTATTGGGGTATTTTGTGAGGCTGAAAGTACTTTCCTTCCTTTCCTTAAAAAAAAACCCTCCACATAGCATCTCCAAAGATGACATAGGCCTTAAGGAAAAAAATGTAAAAAATATATATACTACACTAGCTGACCCGACAAACACTGTTCTAATAATTTCTAGTGAGGGGTTGTCCATTAATCACGTGAGGCTCGAAATGGGGAGGGGTTCGGAAAAAATCACGAAATATCACGATGGGGAAGGGGGGGGGGTATAATGAGATATCACGTGTATTTATTTTTCTTGATAATAGTCCGAAAATTTCAAAATTCTTTGCACTAAAAAAATTACACGTGATTTTGGGTGGGGGGTTAGTCTGAAACCTCACCACATATCACCAAGGGGGGGGGGTTAAAAATTGCTAAAAAAAAACATCACGTGAATGGACGACCCCTGAATATTTTAGTTGTTAAATGAAAAATAACGAATGTATTTAAGTGTGTGGGGATGGGATCTATGACAGAAAGAGGAATGGAACGCTGTAGCTGATGATCGCCGATAAACACAATTAAAAATTCCACTAACGTAGGCAAATAATAAAAAAAGAAAAACAATATGACTTTCGAAGAGTAATTGAGTATACCAGGGCTTCCCTAACTGTGAGTCGCGACGCCCTGGGAGCGCCGCGGTATCATCCCAGGTGCGTCGCGCGTCGTGAGGCAATCTTAATAGGTTGGCTGTCTGTGTCGATGCGACCGAGACGGGTTAGCGCTATGCGCATTGTGATGCGGCGGCGGGAGCGGGCGGCCAGTGCGATACTTGGGCGAGACAGGTTTCTCTGCAGTTGCAGTAATTAAGAACAAGTACAGATCGAAAATAAATTTAGAGACAGAGACGAGAGTGGCAATTTCAAAACTTCAGCCTCGTTTTGCGAAACTACGCTCAGAAAAGCAAGCACATCCTTCTCATTAATACCAACCCCTTAAACCCTTTTCCTTCCCAAAACTTTCCTCTCCTTCCTTTCCTTAAAAAAACCGTCCACACAGCATCCCCAAAGATGGCATAGGCCCTGAGGGAAATTATTTTCATCAGGGCCTCCTGTGTGGAGCTCATGTAAAAAAAAATCGAAAAAAGGGTGTGGTTGCTTTTTTTATCTTTTTTGTTTGCTTTCATTTTTGTTTTTACGTTGTGTTCTTTATTTTCTAATAAATATTTTAGATACTATTTGGAGTTTTTCTGGCAAATTGTTATTAGGCTAAAACTACAACTAGTAGGTAAATGCATGGCAAGAAGGCCAGGGCGTCGCAAAAATATGGCAACTTCCCAAGGGCGTCACAGTTGAAATAAGTTTGGGAAGCCCTGGAGTATACAATTTTTTGTCAGTGTCTTTAGCCATCACAAATAAGCTCGATGGTTTGCCCACGCGAGAACATGATGCCGAATTAAATATCAAAATGACGCGACGCTTCTCGTGAATGTCTTGCGCATGTGTGGATGTAAGTTCGATGGGGCGGACGAAGCGCTATCTTTCATTCGACAATGTAAATAATTTCGTTCTGTTTGAAATATGAAAGACGGTTAAATTGGTTCATAGAAAAATATTAAAATCGCTATTAAAAAATAGGAGAGTGGGGGTAGGAGGGTTAAAATTTGGGGTTATAGGTATTTGTTGATGACAAATAGGGACACCCTGATCACCTAGCGGTATGAAATATACTTTAAAACCTATTCTCATATCTACCAAACATACATAAAAAAAATTATAAAAATCGGTAAAGCTGTTTCGGAGGAGTGCGACCTCAAACACCGTGACACGAGATTTAGATATTATTAGAAAGTGAATTAATTGTGAAATACCACAAATTAATCAAATAAAATTTATTTGTGCACGCCGGGTTCGAACCCGCGACTTTCGGATTGTGAGTGTTACCTCGGGACCACGGAGGCCGTCAAAACATCAAACATGGCGTGAAGAAAATATGTCAAATTGTCCGATTTTTAATGTAATGGCTACTAAAATATATTATTTTCCATTTTCGGAAACGGAAATACTTACTTCTCATTATTATCTAACTGATACTAGGTATTTTTGAAATAAAAAGTGCAAAAGAGAAAAATAAATAGATTATCATTAGGTAATAGATAATTTTTTGAGAGTTATAATGCTTTCCTCCAAGCCAAAATAAAATCTGACAGCTACATTCCATGATATTTTTGTAACATTTCATTTCTAATTTTCAGACTTAATAATAGGTTTGCTGGCGTCTTTTGATAATGCTGGGATCGGGTGACAATCCATCTTCAATAATTATCGAAAATATTTATTCCAAACACACTTTTACATACTTCAAAACATCAAAAACTCACATAGAAAAATCAGTACCAAATGCTACTTTAGTATGGAGCGGCCATCTTGTCACGTGACACTTCCTATGAATTTGATTGGCCGAAATGGAGAATGCTACGTTTGCTTTGAAAAGAACATGGAGATTGCTGCCTTTGCTTTTAATACGTATTTTCAAACTCGAATTTTGATGGGAATAAGTTGAATTTGTAAATAAGCAATGCTTTTATTAGGTGCACAATTTGAATATCTATGGAACTGCATTCATAACTTTTTTTTCGATATTTTGGAGATTGCTGCCTTTGCATCTACACACCTCATTTTATATGATGTTTAATAAAATATTTTTTTTGAATCTCCAAAACTTGTCTCCTACAACTTTTATGTCATACGTCAACTCTGTCACGTGGATTGTCATTCGAAATAGGTATACACGCAGCTTGTGCTTGTCATCCCCGATAAGCATTTTAGGCCTCCTTCCCCCTTGCTACGATTTCCCCTCTGAGATCCAGAGAATTCATTTATAGTAAAAACAAATGTGACGGAGGGGTGGAGTGTGACATAGTGGTAAACGTTATGTAAGTTAACCTCTTATAGGCCGGAGACGGGAGTATTGTGCGCATGCGCGAGAAAATAATTGGAAAAAAAATTCGAACAAAAAATGTTTGCGATTTTGGCCCTTCTATGTACAGAATTTGTATGAAGAACAGAGTCAGAATCGCTTGCGCCAACATTACCCCATAAGTTGGGTAAAAATTTAATTCACCTTGCAACCCCAGAATATTTTTAAACGATTTTATCTATGACAATGTCATTTTTGCCGCGAATTTTAGCTGTCAAAATTGATGCGTATTCCTCGACTAAAACATTGTAAAACCTATTAATTTACGTAATTAACGCAAGTAATGTTGTTTTGGTACATAGTTTATTGTTCTAGGAACGTGTTTCAGTCAATAAAATATACGATAGCTGAAAATTAATCCACAAAACATTCAATTAAAAATTCAAAGTGGCGCTTTTTTAGTGAATTTTCGTGAAATGGCCTGGCCTCCCAGAGGTTAAAAAGATTACAAAATTTTAAAAAAAAGTGCACGGGGGCAGTTTAACTGTGTTTTTACGTATGTCAAGAGATAGTTACAGAATTATCTGAAGGTGACATTGAAGAGGTCGATGCTCAATGCAGAGTCGTTAAGAGTTGAATTTATATACAGTCGAAATTTGTTACATAAGAACAGGTTCCGTTCTAGAGCTCAACAGCTTGGTGTTTCCTCCCTCCTACAATATGACTTTCTTCAGGACATGCTATACTCCTTCCTCTTCACAAATCATCCCCAAAGATGTTATAGGCCCTAAAAGAATTTATGTTCCTCGAGATCTCCTGTGTGGGAGGTAATGTAAAAAAAAAGAGGACAATGGTTCCGTTCTTACCGGTTCTCCTTGGCGATGAGGGACTTGGTGTCATCAGGGTCCTTGACGAGGGTCCACTTGACGTCCACGAGGTCCTTGAGGCGCAGCGGGCGACCTGTGACGGGGCAGAGAACCCCGCCCTCGGGGCGCTGCAGGCGAGCTCGCTTGGCATCGGGCAGCTGGGACGGCACCCAGAAGCTCGGCAGCTGGGAACTTCGACCGCCCGCCATGTTGGAGATAGATTCTGCAAACACATAATAAGACAAATCAGACACCGAGTCTTGGATCATCAATCAAGATAGATCAAGCATCAACGATTTTATTAAAACCTTTTTATAAGCTTGTATTTCCAATGGTCTCTCGTGCTTAGGATGAACCAAGAATGTATGAAGAATGATTTAACGATGAATGTAAGTAAGTCTTAAGTCATGCTGTTTGAAAGAGAGAGTACCAAAACAGTGTGCAATATAGTTGTGAATGATGTGAACACTTGGAGCAGGTGGACGAGTTTGTGTATCTGAATAGTTAGAAGGATAAATGCAGATAACTCCATTAATGGAGAACTGAATGCCGTTGGCGCTAATAAAAAAAAAACTGTCAAAAGAAGCGAAGCTGGCAGACCACAATGGAGTTCTGGTACCTACCCTGATGTATGGCAGTGAGGCATGGAACTGGCAGAGGAAGGATGAAAGTAAACTGAATGTTGTTGAAATAAGATCCCTGAGACATGTCTGGTAAAACCATGTATGATGTGAGAAATGTGACGCAAAAAATGCAAGGCTGATGTAAGCATAATAAGTAAGATTAAGAACCCTTTCTCAAAAGATTAAGGGTCCCTACCCTCAAGATGGTTTGGACATGTAGAACGAATGAACGAAGAAGTCGGGAATGCCCGAGGAAGACATGGCACGATCAAGTGAATCAGATACCTACCCGAGTCAGGCCATGTCGAGAGTCAGAATAATAAAAAGAGTATTTATGAGACGACGTATGAATGTTGAGTGTTGTCTACTTTAGTTTTCTGAAGGTTTCACTTCTACCACGTACGAATTGCACTCTGATTTTTTTAAAGAAAAAATCTTTTGATTCACCTTAATTACAGTAAAAAACGAGGGGAGGAATGCAGATCCCGCCAAATGTTGAAGATTTTAATAAAAATGCACTTTCTAGATGGGAAAAGTGTGGAAAAGTTGAATAAAAAAGAAATTAAGGCGCGCTCGGCAAAATTGAGGGAGATACAGCCGTTTAAAGTATCAATAAAATGTCACTTCCTGAACCGATACTACGCCATTGCCGATGTTTGGTTTATGCCGAAAACGATCTTTTTACGGCGTTTTAAGTGGAGAACTTTAATCTGGAAGGTGAAAGAAAGCGCGGAAAGCAATAAAAATTGAATAAGTAATTAATTTGTAATTGCGTTAAGTAAAATTTCACTTCGCCAATCAACACTATTGACAGCCCACCCGCCATCTATAATGTTGGTATCCCTGACCTGATGCAAACAACAGCTAGACTGTAGCTGACTTCGTGAGATACATGAGGCGCGTAATTATGAAATTTGTCTAGCGGGCTTTTTTTCAACGATTTTTTAAACTGTCTTTCACCTTCCAAATTAAAGTAACCTAACCTAAGACTACGCTAAACATGGTTTGTGTAACATGGTTTGTGCCCCTTTATAACGCCTACCCGCGTCAACGCAAGAAAAACATCCCAGTTTTCAAATGGTTTAGCGGCTACGCTAGGTTTGTGTAACATGGTTTGTGCCCCTTTATAACGCCTACTCGCGTCAACGCAAGAAAAACATCCCAGTTTTCAAATAGTTTAGCGGCTACGCTAGGTTTGTGTAACATGGTTTACGTAACATGGTTTGTGCCCCTTTATAACGGCTACTCGCATCAACGCAAGAAAAACATCCCAGTTTTCTAGTAATTTAGCGGCTACGCCAGGTTTGTGTAACATGGTTTGTGACCATATGGTGATCATTATTAATTCTGTTTATCATAAGTACGCACCTTATTAAATATCATACGAAGTTGGCTACAATCGTATCAACCTTCGTTGACCGATTATTTGCCGGAGAAGCGCCGGCGCGCGTGTCATAGGTACGCAAGAAAATAATTCAAATATTTGAAATGAAAAACTTTTGGTCTGCGATTTTGACCTTTATATGTACGAATTTGTATGAAGAACAGTGTCAAAATCGCTTGCGCCATCATTACTCTAGGTGGTGTTGAAAGTTTCACTCGACTTGGCACACTAGAATATTTTTAATAGCAAGTCTGAGATACCAACAATATAATAATAAAAAAAATGGCGTAGTATAAGTTCACGAAGTGTCAATTTAATCATTCTTAAAACGGCTGTATCTCCCTCAATTTTGCCGAGCGCGCCTTAATTTCTTTTTTATTCAACTTTTCCACACTTTTCCCATCTAGAAAGTGCATTTTTATTAAAATCCTCAACATTTGGCGGGATCTGCATTTCACCCAAAACGAGTATTTGGGTAAATTTTTACAAAGCCGGGACCAGCTCATTTTGCACAAAAAATATATATATATATACCCCAGTAGATAGGTAATAATTAGATGTAATTAATTCCGTGAGCGGAAATTAAAAATAATGTATATTATCATCGATTTCTTAAATTTAAAAATACGAAAATGTCATTTTTCAATGACCTCCATGTTGTTATCTTTATTTAAAAAAACAGCCTACGTTATTAAATGGTTTGTCTGGCAAAGCAGGGTTTGTCTAGCGGGCTTGTGTGAAGACGCGAAGTGAATTTTGATTTTACGCAATTGAAATTTAAAATGCATCATTTTCCGCCTCCCCCAATGCAAAAAGTTTCCGAAATACGTAATTCTAACAATTATTCAACTTCTGCAAAGTGTTTTTTCGTGAAAAAGTGCATATTTACCGCTGTAATTTACAACATGGAGGTCATTGAAAAATGACATTTTCGTATTTTTAAATTAACGATAATATACATTTTTTTTCAATTTCCGCTCACGGAATTAATTACATCTAATTATTACCTATCTGCTGGGGTATATATTTATTATTTTTGTGCAAAATGAGCTGGTCCCGGCTTCGTAAAAATTTAATCAATTAAACTTTACCAAGAACAAGCAAACAAACGACTGTTACAAAACAAATGAAAATACCTACCTACGTGTTTGAAAAACTACGTGAATAAAGGCGGAAACACACTTGTGTGGTGTGGTGTGTCGTGGCGCGCCAGAAGCACATCGGTTTCATACATTTACTATGGTTAGAGACATATTTGTAGGTTGTGGCGTGTCGACAAGCGACGACAATGATTGGTTAATTTGTAGTCACGACACACCACACCACACAAGTGTGCCAGTGCCTTAACTTCCAAATGTCCGCTATTGCCTTGGACGCCGAAGCACCGATGATATTATCAATATTCATCAATTTAGATCGTATTTCTACAGCGGCGATTTCGGCCAACAATAACATTTCAAATAACAGCTGCGCAATACGACAGAAAAGAGAGGTTATGGTTGTGATTCAAAAACATAATATTAGAATACATGACATACCTTTAGAATTTCCATTGGTAGAAGCCTTTGGTGTGGAAGAACTGACGATATTTTTTTCAGTATTCATGAATTTAACCAAATTAGACCGTTTTTCTGCCGCGGCGATCTCAGCCAGATCGTCCTCGTCGCGTTTCTTCTGCCTCTCGAATTCCTTCAGTTTCCTGCTGTGTTCGTTCTTCTTGGTGATTATATATTGTAAAATAGCCTCCTTGTCAAAGAGGAAGCCGTCTTTCGTAACGACGGGGTCGCGACATGGCTGGAGAGTTAGATTACAACAGTCGAAGCCTTTTACGGAGTCCTTGCCGACCCTTTGGTGAACGGAACCATAGCCAGAGGCCGCAGCGTCCTTTTTCTTCTCGTGATACGTGTACACGGCTCCGGCAGTGCAGTTTCTGGCGTGGCGGGTCATTTTGATATTAAAATTACTTGGAAATACACTGCATTAACGCTACCAGAGCGAGATCAACAAGCGAAGAAAACCACGAAAACTGAACTCTGAACGTGAAAAACAATCAACAACGAATGTACTGGAATTCGGATTCTGGAATGTACGAAATACAAGTAAACAACTGCAATCTACCGCATCCGTTTCTGTTAGTTCCTGCCGTTTACTTTGATTTTCCATATTCATAATGACTGCTACCTAGCGGATTAAAATATAACTAACACATTTTATTATACGTTTTTAGGCATGTGTTACCATTTTGCTTTGACTTCTGTTATAGTCTGACATCAAACCGCTATTGTCGCTACTTTTTATGTTTGTTTTCCAGTACGTGTTTCCAAATTCAACGTTTATCATATCGACAACATAGTCATCTAGCGGAGAGAATTAGAAGTATCAATTTTTGGCGTATTATGTTGGACGTATGTTTCTGTTTATATTTAAAATAGATGTAGTTCGACATCATGTCGCTACTATTTCAGAGTTCCTTGTTGCTCGTAAAAAAAATTTACAAATGCAGTTTATTCTTTTGTGTTGTCAGTTTCTGAAAATAGCATAAAATAAAAATGATAAATTTTGTAGCGGCCCCTACTCACGTACTGTACCGCATTGCATTTTGTACGTAGCTTTCGAAAATGAATATTGAAAAATAATGCAAAAATTTTAATTAAGTATATGGATATTTTTGAAGTGATGGTTTTTCTCTCTACTTATTTTTTATTTATTTATCTTACTTCTAAAAATTCAGTTAATTTTAAAATCCTGATAGCCCATCCAGAATCCAGACTCACGGCGAGAAGCCCCGAGAACACCCGAGAATGTGAGGTGTTTCTCGCATTCTCTTTCTTGGACTCGCCTCTTCTCGGATCGCTGTCGGTAAATTTGACCGCTTCAAAGGATTTCTCGGGCGAGAAGCGAGAAGGCTACTACACTCACGTTTTGTCTCAGTGTTGTTTAGTGAGCGGTTGAGAGTAGACGTGCATTTTTGTTTTTGTATCGAAAATTTTGTTTACTTTAAAATGTGGAACAATCAACAAGAGTTGCAATTTACAGAATACTAGCAGACCCGGCCACACATTGCTGTGGCTAACGAAACACAACGCGATTACCCAACCTTTATAAAATCCACACTACCCGCTTTCCAGCTGCCCGATGCCCGCTGCCTGAATTGAATATTTGAATTTCTCGGCTTTTTTCTACTATAATGAGCATGTATTATACATATAAACCTTCCTCTTGAATCACTCTATCTATTCGTGCATACCGAATGAAAATCCGTTGCATAGTTTAAAAGATCTATGCGCACATACATTTTGAGCGATTTCATTTTATACTATGTAATGATGATGATGATTTTCAATCTGAACCGGTGTTATGGGATGCAAAACATCGGAATTATAAAGACAAAAGTTTGAACAACCACGATGCGTGGAACAGACTTAATGGAGATGCAAGTACCTGAACTCAAAAAGAAAAAATATTCCCTTTTTGCTAGTTACCGGAATTATTTTTAGTTACAACGTTCACAAAATTATAATATGCAATGGCGCACAGAGCCAAACCTGCTGCATTTTGAATATCATCTGTAATGTCGTCCATACCGGATGGGAAACAGATCACGAGTGAGAAAAATTTTCATTTTTTTGAATTTATTTATTTATTTATTCCATTTTTACAATTTTACAAAGTTAGGTATAAGTACAATTATTTTTTTAATTATGTACATGTAATGCAAATATTTTTTAATGGTGGTAATAATACCTCTCTAATTGAGAATTTCTCGTGTTTAGGGAGGGAGTACTAACACAATTGATATTTTGTTATATGTTTAATTGATGCTACCATGAGCGTATTTATGAAAAAATAAAATAAAAACAACATGTATGTAAAATTATATACCTGTGCACTATTTTAGGAAGAAAGTTTTTTTTTAAATTATAAAATATAAAACCTGTGTACACATTGAAAATATAAGTGGGCGTAATATAACACAAACATGAAATTACTTAGTGGTGAAATGTATCTTAATTTTTTTCTTAAAAATTTTATAATTTTTTTCGGATTGAATATCTTTAGGGAGTTCGTTAAAGCATTTTATGGCTGAGTATGTGTAATGGTGTTGGGCCGTTGTAGTATTAAGTTTAGGGATTATTATTTGTCCTGTTGTTCTCGGCCTGGTGCTAAGTGACTTTATTGTTAGTTTGTCTTTATGGATTTGAAGTAATGCATTTTTTTGATAGATTCTGTTTATTTGTAAAACTTTGAATTCATCAAATATTTTTTGAGTTGAATAGTCTAAAGGTTTTTTTAGAATAATTTTGAAGAGTCTTCTATGTACTACTTCAAGTGGGGCTAAGTTGGTTTTATACGCTCCTCCCCAACCTATTATTCCGTATTGCAGAACTGATTGGGCTAATGCATAGTAAACCTTCAGTAGTATAGATTTATGAAGTATATTTCTTAGTTTGAGGAATACGTAAAAAAGTTTACGTATTCTGTTTATAGTTTGTGCAATATGTTCTGTCCATTTAATATGTTGGTCTATTATTATGCCTAAATATTTAATGTTGTTCTTTTTTGAAATTTTTGTGCATTTAGATGAGTTGCAGTTGTCAGTATAATTTTTACAAGAGCTATGAATAGTTATATTGGAATTTATAATTGGAAGGAATTTGTCTGATAGTGTAAATGTCATGAAGTAAGTTTTGTCAGAGTTTAAGGAAAGATAGTTGTCATCCAGCCATTGTTTTATGTTGTTTATTTCTACATTTGCGGTTCGGTAGGCTTCATCCCAAGTTTTTTTTTTCTATGATTAAGACTGTGTCGTCAGCGAAAGATATGATTTTTCCAATTTTCGGTATTGTAAGCATTTCATTCACGTAAATGATAAACAATATTGGACCTAACACTGTCCCTTGAGGAATTCCAAATTCTGAATGGGTGGGTTCACTCAATGTATTGTTAATTTTCACGTGTTGGTGTCTTTCATGTAGATAACTTTTGAACCATTCTATAACTGTTCCTTGAATTCCAATATTTTCTAATTTCTTGATTAGTTTTTTGTGGCATATACTGTCAAAAGCTTTTCTTAGATCTATGAATATACTTAAACATTTATTTCCCGAGTCAAGAGCATTGTATATTATTGAGGTTATTTTTGCGATTGCATCTTGCGTGCCTAAATTTTCTCTGAAGCCGAATTGGTTATCATTAATAATAATAAATCATTAATAATAATAATAAATCTGTTTGCGAGTTATCAGCTTTAATTAGTATTACTCTCATAATATGCGTACTGAATGAATTAAAAAACTTAATGAATTAAAAAAAAGAGTTGGATTCGTAAACGATACGATCGTAGAACATGTTCAAATAGTGATTTGAAATGGTTTAAAATTTTGTTATGAAAATAATTGAATAATGTTCAAAATTGCCCCAGGGTTGTTGATATTTGTCTATAGTAGTGGATTCAATTATTTTACTGGCCACTTATAATTACACTTTTTCTCCGAGTGGTTTTACTTTCGGTCGATAGGGGGATAATAATCGATTTCCCCTCACTTTTTGGATTCGCGTCTCCAGGGCAGGACGTGAATCCGACAGTCGAAAATGTGGACTTAAATTTATTTAATACGTTAAATATTCAATCGGCGGGTTGATTTCAAGTTTATTTAAAATGTGAACGAGTTTCCTTTTATTCCCAGCCGATACAAGGTTATCGCGACTGGAGAATTCTTATTTACGGGTATTCCAGTATAGAATCCCGTGGTGCGATAATGGCGGCTTGACCGACCCAGTTTTACTGTAATCTGCGATTATATTTATCATCCGTCATTCGACGAGATGGATTCTCATTAATACAAAGGGACACGACCGTCCGTGTAGTCCCCGCCGATTCTTTTCACAACCTGATGGAGGACATTTCCATTACTGCAACCACATGATGGAGGACACCATGGTGATCTCAAACGTAATAATCACCCAGATGGATGGAGAAGCTTGCAAACCTGGCGCGGAGGCAACGTGAGGGAGAAAAGGGGCCCCTCACGGTGCAATATTATCGCATCCGGCATCGGCATTACGGCATCCGGAATCGTCGCATAAAAATAATAGGTTTTAGCTAGCTCTTAGTATGGTCCACAGGTATGTTAATATTCCAATATAATAATCTTGTTTTACATCCACTCTTTTATTTCTTATTTTCCAAGCTTCACAACAATGATTAAAATAACAGTGCCCACGCTCTGACGGGAGTATTCATGCCTACCGACACAGTCAGCATATCTCGTACCCACGAGATTTGGCGTCCAAAAATCCCATGGGATTAAAGCTGATAACTGTGTACCTTCATATATATAACCCTGAATAATTAACATTAAATACACCCACTTAATAAGAGGTGTAAATGTCATGATAACTGATCACATAGTAGGTACAAATCAAAACACACACAACACTTGCAGTGTCATTACCCGGATATATTAATTAACACCCTGTTTAATAACCTATACATTAAACCCTACCCCAATTCAAGTACCATAACATGACACCCAACATCCTCCTTTTTCTACCGTAACATGGCGCCCAACGTGGGGCAAAGTAGGTACAAAAACAACACAGCACTTCCAGTGCCAATACCCTGATATATTAACACCCTGTTTAATAATTACCCTACATTTAATCATAATAACTTACATTAAACCCTACCCCAATTCAAGTACCATAACATGACACCCAACTCCTCTTTTTCTACTATAACATGGCGCCCAACTGGTGATAACGAAAATATTTTTTTCATTGTTGTGAATCTTGGAAATATTAAATTCATTATATAAACATGCCCTTAACATATTTTTTAACTTGCCCTATGTTTTGTTTTGCTTTGCTTTTAAAATATTAGTGTCAGAACTTTATTTTATACCTGTAATGATTTTTTTAAATGTTTTCAATCATAAATGCACTGTTCATAATACCTACATGTCAAACATAACCTCAATTCCTCAATAGAATTGTTATTGTCATTTTATTAAAATATGCTTAGAAATTTGGTCATAGACAATATGCATTATAGAACTCTATAAAAAAAAAATTAATCCAATGAATAGTGGTTATTTTCAAAATAATTTCAATTATCTATGGCAATTTCTTGCTTTCGAATTTACCTATGGATTTCAAATGTCAAAACATTGTTATGTTTTTATAATTCCAAACATGAAAAACAGTTTAAATTTTTCTAAAACAATTATATTATGAGTTTAAATAACAATATAAAGTTAATATCAATAATTATGCAAATATTTATAATGATTTATTGTTAACTGAGTGACATTTTGTTCATAATTACGGAGGTACGTACATTCATCAAATCATTGCAGTAATATTAAAAACATTTTAGTTGAAAGGTATTAGTTAAAAATATTTCAAACCTTTCAAAATACATTTGAACATTATTATTCAAGCTTTATAAAATTATATTATGCCGGTATTCATACAAACCGTGTACATTGTCAAATAACATGATGTAAGCAAAACATCAAAATATGTTGTATTTTTATGCAATTTCAAAAGATAACCTTTATTACGAAACCATTTATACGGGATATTATTATTATAAATGTTTAATTAGTTACGAGACGAAATTAATGTTACTTACAGCTGACATCTGTCACAAATATATTATTGATTGTTCATTTATAAATAATGTCAAACTGACGTTTTAATATTCATTTAAATGAGCAACATACATATTCATTTCAATGTAATATTTTTTTTAAAAATTTAAATGGGGTTCATACATAATCAAATAAAATTTCATATTTTAATTTTTAAATGAAAACAGGGTTATCAAATAAAACATTTTATGTTGTAATTTTAAATACAGGGTTGGCGCAAACCAATATTTTCAAACATCAGGGTTGCCAAAATTATTATTTTTTTTAATTTAAAACAATAGTTATCAATAATATTTGTCAAATCAACAACAACGTTCAACAGCGTACAACAACAATAACATCAACAATAACAACAATAACAACAACAACAAAAATAACAACGTTTATTTTTCTTTTTGAATCAAGGGCATCATTTTTAATAACAATTCGGAAAATTGTTTTGAATTTAAGTACAATCAAGTAATTGTCAACGGTGACACAAGGAATAATGTGATATTTATTATCATTCTTTTATAAATAAAGGACAATATTCACGAAATGTGATAGGACTTGGAGAAATTATCAGACAATGACGAAACGTCATTATTATCATTGGAGGGGGGTTGACGGAGGTATATTCAGTCTGATCAACTGGATCCTGGTGATCAACTTACCATTCCTAATGGTCCAAATTAGTTCCAAAGGTAAGGGTGGGCTTGTACCCCAACCGCAACGTATCGATCCGGCGTCGATTACGTTTACCTTATATGACAGACAGAGGGCGAGAGATGCTTGCTGTCTGCTCATCAGGCCATGAGTTGCTGACTCTGGTACGGAACATGTGTGCAACATCGTCAGTAGGAGGGCAGTGGATCCGTTGCCTGTAGATGGAGGATTCCTACGGGAGGCGGAAGGATTGCCAGCCACTGGTCCATGCGCATACTCAAAGTACTACGTGGTGTGAAACTTGCTTGAGTGGTTCGGGTTGTTCTTGGAGTTTTATGACCAACCCTGACACAACATTCAACAAGTATTCATAAACTCTATTTAAAATCGAGTTTTATGTTTTTTTTTCACACGGTACTATTTGTAGTGATTTATGGTAAATCACATAATTATTTTCTCAAATATAACAAGTCTAAATAAATACGTGCACACCTTTATATTGTCGTAAGTTATGCTCTACGTCAGAGCCAATAAAATTCTAGCCCATTCAAATAGTCACACATTACTCAAATACATCATGATTCTTCATATTAAGTATCAAGCATCATTGAAATAAGACTAAATTAAAGTCTCATTAAAAAAAATAAAAAAATCTATTAAAAAAAAATGTCTCGTAACTTATCAAAACTCTCGTAATCAAAACTGTTGTAAACAAACATACAAAAAATATGTAACTTATCAAAACTACGATAAACAAACGAAAAAATGTATGTAACTATTAAAAAAATGTATTATGTACAAAAACAAAGCAAAACAAAACAAAACAATTAATTATGTATTGTCATTGTATAACTTCTTTTTCCAACTATTTTTATTTTTAACTGTGAGACCTAGTTAGTATAGGCAGGTTTTCTTTTTCATTTAAATTCAGTGTAAAGTGAAGGTTGTTCAACCATTATAAAAAGTGTTTATAATCCGATAACAGGATGAAGTGATGCCACAGAGCATAATATAAAAGTGAATGATTGAAATGGTATTTTAACTACAATGTCTTTTTATTTTTGTATTTAACTACAATGATAATTGTTTTTATTTCTATTGTATTTCTGTTTTGAAATTTATTGTTTTTAGGAACCGGTGGACCAATACAATTGTTAAGCTTTTAGTCAGCATAGGACATAGGTATGTTCGGGGTCGAACATTTACGCGAGAACGGGGAAAATGTTATGAAAATAATTGAATAATGTTCAAAATTGCCCCAGGGTTGTTGATATTTGTCTATAGTAGTGGATTCAATTATTTTACTGGCCACTTATAATTACACTTTTTCTCCGAGTGGTTTTACTTTCGGTCGATAGGGGGATAATAATCGATTTCCCCTCACTTTTTGGATTCGCGTCTCCAGGGCAGGACGTGAATCCGACAGTCGAAAATGTGGACTTAAATTTATTTAATACGTTAAATATTCAATCGGCGGGTTGATTTCAAGTTTATTTAAAATGTGAACGAGTTTCCTTTTATTCCCAGCCGATACAAGGTTATCGCGACTGGAGAATTCTTATTTACGGGTATTCCAGTATAGAATCCCGTGGTGCGATAATGGCGGCTTGACCGACCCAGTTTTACTGTAATCTGCGATTATATTTATCATCCGTCATTCGACGAGATGGATTCTCATTAATACAAAGGGACACGACCGTCCGTGTAGTCCCCGCCGATTCTTTTCACAACCTGATGGAGGACATTTCCATTACTGCAACCACATGATGGAGGACACCATGGTAATCTCAAACGTAATAATCACCCAGATGGATGGAGAAGCTTGCAAACCTGGCGCGGAGGCAACGTGAGGGAGAAAAGGGGCCCCTCACGGTGCAATATTATCGCATCCGGCATCGGCATTACGGCATCCGGAATCGTCGCATAAAAATAATAGGTTTTAGCTAGCTCTTAGTATGGTCCACAGGTATGTTAATATTCCAATATAATAATCTTGTTTTACATCCACTCTTTTATTTCTTATTTTCCAAGCTTCACAACAATGATTAAAATAACAGTGCCCACGCTCTGACGGGAGTATTCATGCCTACCGACACAGTCAGCATATCTCGTACCTACGAGATTTGGCGTCCAAAAATCCCATGGGATTAAAGCTGATAACTGTGTACCTTCATATATATAACCCTGAATAATTAACATTAAATACACCCACTTAATAAGAGGTGTAAATGTCATGATAACTGATCACATAGTAGGTACAAATCAAAACACACACAACACTTGCAGTGTCATTACCCGGATATATTAATTAACACCCTGTTTAATAACCTATACATTAAACCCTACCCCAATTCAAGTACCATAACATGACACCCAACATCCTCCTTTTTCTACCGTAACAATTTTCCAAGGTAATGTTATTATTTATTGTGAAAATTTTCCGCCCCCCCAGTGCCGCCCGGGGCGGGCCGCCCCCCCCCCCGGCCCCCCCACGCTACGCCACTGTGTCATTCAATTAAATTACTTCAAAGAAAAAATTGAAGATTGTGGTGAAGATAACAAAAAAGTCTGGGCTACAATTAATAACATCATTGGCAAGGGTAATAAAAATAAACAAATAAATAAAATAACATATAACAATGAAACAATAGAGACAGTAAAAGAACCAACTAAAATTGCTAATATTTTCAACAACTACTTTGCAAAAGTCGGTGAGAACCTAGCCAAAAACATTGACGCTGTCCAATCTAAAAAAACTTTCAGTACATCCACACAAACTTGCCAAAATATTTTCAAAAAGTTTGAAAAATGCACACAGATAGAAATAGAAATAATAATAATGAACTTACGAGTGTCCGCGAGCCCTGGTTTCGACCATATCACAGTAAATTTACTAAAACAAATGAGACAACAAATATCAAAACCAATAGCACATATCATAAATAACAGCATGCAACAAGGAATTTACCCGAAAATATATAAAAATACAATAATAACTCCGATTTTCAAATCAGGAATTGCAACCGACATCTCAAACTACCGTCCCATATCTATTGTATCAAACGTAGCAAAAATATTTGAAAAAGTCGTAAAGTCACAATTAAGTAAGCACATCACTTCAAATAAAATTATTAATGATAACCAATTCGGCTTCAGAGAAAATTTAGGCACGCAAGATGCAATCGCAAAAATAACCTCAATAATATATAATGCTCTTGACTCGGGAAATAAATGTTTAAGTATATTCATTGATCTAAGAAAAGCTTTTGACAGTATATGCCATAAAAAACTAATCAAGAAATTAGAAAATATTGGAATTCAAGGAACAGTGATAGAATGGTTCAAAAGTTATCTACATGAAAGACACCAACACGTGAAAATAAACAATACATTGAGTGAACCCACCTATTCAGAATTTGGAATTCCTCAAGGGACAGTGTTAGGTCCAATATTGTTTATCATTTACGTCATAGATTCCCAACCTTTTTTTGCCCACCGCCCACTTTGAGAATATTTTTTTTTCTAGCGCCCCCCAACTCGTAAATCTGGAACAGCAATTATCGTCACGATTATATTTACCATACCAGGGGGGGGGGGGGGGTGATAATGAGATGGGGTAAGATGTTTTTTTTTAAATTTTTTTATTGTAGGTATATTTTTTTTGGTGACCGGCCAACTCAGAATGAAACCAACTCAGAAGCACCTCAGAAAGGTCATTAAGAGTGACGATAAAAAATATTTAAAAAATGTTTAAATAAGTTAAGTTAGGTTAGGGTTACCGGCTATTTTAAAATTATTTTTCCATAGCTTTTAATGACCTTTCTGAGGTGTTTCTGAGTTGGTTTCATTCTGAGCTGGCATGGAACCTTTCTGAATTATTTTTATTCTTTTTACTTGTCTTTTATTGCTCAGAATGATTACACTTGTGCAGTAATTCAAGTGACACGCTACAGTGGTATTGTAAACCAATTTCCGTGCTTTGATGTCTAACTTTCCCTTTATCCTACATAAGAAATTAAACTTTACTGCAATTTTTTAATTTAATATTTCAAAGTTAGTGTTTAGTTTTAATTTGCTATCGATTATGATTCCTAAGTATTTAATTTCTTCTACTTCTTCAATATTTTGATTGTCTATATTTAGGGTAGTAATTTCGTTGAGTTTCTTCTCTACTACCATGAATTTACTTTTAGTTACATTTACTTTCAGTTATTTCGAAGAAAATAAACTTTAATATGTAGATAATACAGAAGTATTCTTTAATAGAAATTCGCTTTGTATTTTTGACAATGCATCTTCGATATTATTTGCTATAACATATAAAAGTGTGTCATTAGCAAAATTTTGATAGAACAGTACTTTAGGCACTTCACTATACTTAATAAATAGGAGCGGTCCCAACACAAATCCTTGAGGAACTCCTAAGTTGTTGTTCTTCAGATAGGTATAGCATCTCTAATTTTGGTTCTTTGTTTTCTATTTCAATTTCATTTTCATTATTAGTAATTTCTCTGTCTGTCGTTTCAAAAACACGTCTAAAATCAAAGAACACTACTATTATGATTTTCTATCCATACTGGTTTTCCATTATGAATATTTATTTCTAAACCAAGATTGCTGTTTAAACAAGAATGTTATTTTTTTCAATAAATTTACTCATCTGTTCTTTAACTATGGATTCTAGTAATTGTTCATATTTAGGTAAACCATTGATTGGTCTGAGGTCTTCGAAATTTTTAGCATTTATTATTTTGGACAGTTTTCCATGACTGCGGAAAAATTCCCTTTAACAAATTTATCAGTGCAACTAATCTGTCTCCTATAGATGGCAGTGCATTTTTAATTATGCCTATAGTAATTCCAGACATCGATGATTTTTGCGTTATCTAATTAAAATAATTCATTAAATACTCACTATTACCTGAAAATATTATTATTCTCTCTTCTTTCTGATGATTGAGAAGCTGTGACTAATAAAATGCTCTTATTTATGTTTTCGACACTTAATATTAAATTTGGATAATTTAGTTTTATCATATTCAACTCCATCGGGGAACCGAACTTCCTTAATGTTTTCCCCCTGTTTACCGCTTATAATTTCTTTAAGTTTAGTCCGCATTTTTCTTGAATCACTTTGAGAGGTAATAATTTTTTGCCTAAAATACGAATTTTTGGTATGTTTTATTTCTGTACTTAGGTGCTTTCCCACCTTTCTTCTGTAAATTGTATTTTACAGGCTTTATAAGCTGTATCCCTTTGTTTTTTTAGAAGATGTAGGATTTCGTAGGAATACCATTTAATTGTATCTTTTAATATACTTCTAGCTGGTTCCCGGCATGCGTCGTTATGCCATTTTCAAAGAAATAAATTGTTTCTCCCTGCATGTCCTTTCCGTGCGTCCCTGTTACCCTTCCGCATTCTCTTCCCCTCCCGCGTTCCCTATCCACCTTCCCCGCCTACCCATTCCCTCCTTCCACTTCCCCGTCCCGCCAATCCCCCTCGCGCGTTCTATATATTCAGTCCCAGTACATTCAGTTTTCATACAGCTCGCGTACCACCTATTACAATTTTTTTATTCAAATTTTCGCTTTTCATACAATACAAATATTCATTTTTATATATTATAAGAACAATCAATCAAATTTGGTACCTAACACAGGTATCTATTTAAAATATGTATAAATTAAAAAATCCATAGATAATTCTTTTTTCACAAAAAAACCTCATTCAAAAACACAATTCAATTACGTCAAACGCGCGAACTGTCAAACGTGCGAAGTTAAGAAGTTTTCTGAAATTATTCAATTTTCTGCACAATTTTCTTAAATTTTCTTTCCTTAAGAACCTTCTACAAAGTATTAGGAAACTTTAAAAAATATATATGAAATGCAGGCGTGACCAAGGGAAACAGGGATTCATTTTATATATAAATATATATTAGTTGAAGGCATTAGTTCATTTACTACTGTTTTCAGGAGTCCTACTAGTTCATCGGCTTTTTTGTCTAAATTTCCTTGGTTATCGCAGATCCACTTTTTGTTTTGTAATGCCGTATATAATTTATCCGTATTATAGTTCTTTTTATTCCTGTATATTACACTTCGTGTTCCCTGAGGCTTCGGACTATTATATCTAATTTTTGTAATAATTGTTTCGTGATCAGATATTTTGACTTCTTTTGCAGCATTAACTTCCGCGTAAAAGTCATTTGAAATTACCAAATCAATCATGGTTTTAGAGTTTTTTCATAATCTTGTATAATTTTTGACAAGTTGCTTAGGCAATTTATGATGGTTTGTAATATTGTGCTTTTTGTATTGAATATTAAAATCTCCACAGGTGATTATCAAGTCTCTTGTATTTATTTGCTAACGGCACCATTCTTCAAAAAAATCTAAGAATTTTGTCGTTTTGATTTGGGGAATGATAAATAGCTGCATAGGTTCCCAGCTTAAAATCCTTCAAATCACCAGTAGGTATCCAGATATTATTTTTATCTAGTACCGCATTTTTTGTGACTTTGTAAGAGATATTGTTTTGATTTAATGTGATAACTCCACCTGTATGCCTGCTAAATGAGTCGCATCTAATTGTCCAATAGCCCTGAAATGTTGTTTCATTTTGGTTCATTTCTTCTGTAATACAGGTTTTGCTCATCATCACCATGTGCAGTTTGTATTCTTTTAGCAAGTCTTCGACTTTTTCGATATGTGCTAGTAAACTAGCTATGGGTTTCTCTGGGTCTCCTACCGCCCCCCTGAAAGTCTGAAACGCCCCCCAATTTTCTCTTTGCCTTCTACCGCCCCCCTGAAGGTCTGAAACGCCCCCAAGGGGGCGTTATCGCCCACGTTGGGAACCTATGATTTACGTGAATGAAATGCTTACAATACCGAAAATTGGAAAAATCATATCTTTCGCTGATGACACAGTCTTAATCATAGAAAAAAAAACTTGGGATGAAGCCTACCGAACCGCAAATGTAGAAATAAACAACTTAAAACAATGGCTGGATGACAACTATCTTTCCTTAAACTCTGACAAAACTTACTTCATGACATTTACACTATCAGACAAATTCCTTCCAATTATAAATTCCAATATAACTATTCATAGCTCTTGTAAAAATTATACTGACAACTGCAACTAATCTAAATGCACAAAAATTTCAAAAAAGAACAACATTAAATATTTAGGCATAATAATAGACCAACATATTAAATGGACAGAACATATTGCACAAACTATAAACAGAATACGTAAACTTTTTTACGTATTCCTCAAACTAAGAAATATACTTCATAAAACTATATACTTATGATACTGCATATTTGTTATAATGCTCCTGTACAATTTATTTTATATGTAAAAGCCATCAAGGCGTAAACAAACAAATAAATAAATAAATAAATAAATCTATACTACTGAAGGTTTACTATGCATTAGCCCAATCAGTTCTGCAATACGGAATAATAGGTTGGGGAGGAGCATATAAAACCAACTTAGCCCCACTTGAAATAGTACATAGAAGACTCATCAAAATTATTCTAAAAAAACCTTTAGACTATTCAACTCAAAAAATATTCGATGAATTCAAAGTTTTACAAATAAACAGAATCTATCAAAAAAATGCATTACTTCAAATCCATAAAGACAAACTAACAATAAAGTCACTTAGCTCCAGGCCGAGAACAACAGGACAAATAATAATCCCTAAACTTAATACTACAACGGCCCAACACCATTACACATACTCAGCCATAAAATGCTTTAACGAACTCCCTAAAGATATTCAATCCGAAAAAAATTATAAAATTTTTAAGAAAAAAATTAAAATACATTTCACCACTAAGTAATTTCATGTTTGTGTTATATTACGCCCACTTATATTTTCAATGTGTACACAGGTTTTATATTTTATAATTTAAAAAAAAACTTTCTTCCTAAAATAGTGCACAGGTATATAATTTTACATACATGTTGTTTTTATTTTATTTTTTCATAAATACGCTCATGGTAGCATCAATTAAACATATAACAAAATATCAATTGTGTTAGTACTCCCTCCCTAAACACGAGAAATTCTCAATTAGAGAGGTATTATTACCACCATTAAAAAATATTTGCATTACATGTACATAATTAAAAAAATAATTGTACTTATACCTAACTTTGTAAAATTGTAAAAATGGAATAAATAAATAAATAAATAAATAAATAAAAAAATAAAAAAAATATATATATATTTTTGCCGCTCGGTTATGCATGTGCGCATGTGGCAGTGAATGTCCTACAAAACACAAGTCAATAAATTTCCTACAAAACACCGTCACGTAGCTGCAACTATCTTTGACTGAGAGTTTATAGGAAATTGTACATGCAAACCCTAATGTGTATGTCCACTATTAAACTCGGTTATGCCTGTCAGTTATGCATGTACATGCATAACCATCATGCAAACCCTAACGTGTATGGCTGGCCTTATGAAAGTATAACACGATTATGTGTTTTGGGATGTATTTATTCCTAAACTAGCAGACGGGTTAAACGGTATTCTTATAAATACTGTTTAACTAACTAATATTACAGATATTACATTAGTTTATATACAGGGTGTTAAGGGATGTAAGTATTGACTTACTTTAACCAGTGATTCCTGACATTATTTAAATTAAATTTTGGTGTTCAGTGAATTTAAAAACAATTTTTTTTTCAAAATCAAACAAAAAATTTCTTTCGCATCTCGTCACTGGTCACTCAGACAAGTGACCGACTAACCCCTCACCCCGCCCCCAACTGCCCTATTTTTTTATGTTTTCGTAGAAAAAAAGAAAACAGCAAAATATCACTGGAGACGAAAATTTTACTTACATGTTTGACTCCAAATAATGTCGGGAAACACTGGTCAAAGTAAGTCAAGAACGTCCCTTAACATCCTGTATATATATATTTACATAATATCTGTTGGTTTTTATAAGTATACTATCATATTCCATTTGAATACCGGTGGAACAAGGTTACCATTTCCACCTGACGTCAAAGGCTGCACTCCGTCTGCTAAGATAGAGGAGTACTGACAAGGAGTACTGGTAAGGCTCAAAACTCGCAATTCGGAGGTCACAGATTCAAATCCCGAAAGTAATATAATATATTTTTAAAAATTAATTCCACACAGGAGGCCCTGAAGAAAATAATTTCCCTCATAGCCTATGTTGCAGGAGGGGGGAAACGCAGAGGCTGGCAAATCATTCCACAGCCGAGCTGTCAAACTCAAGACCAATCGTCGCCTCAGTTCTTAATTGTCCAAACGACCATTTTAGTTTTTGTTCAATCTCCACTTTAAAACTAAAAATAAAGTATAAAAAGGATAGTTAATCACTTAATTAAAACTTATTTAAACTAATCAGACCTTTGCCTTTACGGATATAGCTTTATCTTAAACACCTATCATAATGTTTCATTGAAATAATGAAAGAAAACCTTCTCCTCCTGTCAAATTTGCAAATGGTCGTTTGCACAATTAAGAACAGAGGCGACGAAATATCAATCATGTACATATGTTGGGCACGTATTTGGCGTGTTTCCAGACTATACACCAGTGCTGAGGGGATCAGTGACGCTAGTTCCTCAGAGCATCTTCCATTGTAATACCGGTAGAACAAGGATAGCATTCCCACCCAACGCCTGTACTCTAAAGATTGCAATCCGGTTGCTAAGTTAGGAGAATCTCTCAAACGGACCGCCCGTTTCTGCAGAGTCAAGGGTTTCTTTTTAGATATTTTGGGGCTCGAGACCAGAGGTGGCTGCCAAATTCAACCGTGTGATTTGTACAAGGTCAGCAGTTGTGTACTATCTGCAGTATCTGAGGTCCCTGTACAGTACGCCCAGTTTTTGGGAGGCTAACTTTACTCTGACTTGGATGGAGCCCCCATATCTGAGCTGGTCACTTAGAGTTACACCAAGCATATCAATGGAGGGCCTGTTCGGAAGATTGCTTCTGTTGAAGGAGACAATTTATTTATTTTAAATAATATGTAGTTCTAGCTGACCCGGCCACGCGTTGCTGTGGCTAATAAAACACAATGTCATCTACTGGATGGTTATCCAGCCTTTATAACCACCGCCGTCTTTGAGTTTATCGCGAAGAGACAGACAGATGCCGCGGAGGACTTTAATGTATAATACGTAGAGTTGGTGTTAAAGATTATAATAATGTGCATGAAATGCTTGGGGTAACTAACGTATTTAATAAGTTAATAAGGATTAATACTGTATTCATCTAAATAACTTTTCAATTACCGCAATGTACGTGACCATTTTTTTAGAAGATAGAATGGATATAGTAAGCTATCCGTAAAAGATGGATATATGCCTTCGCGGACTTATATTACGTAGATCTATAAAAGAGGAATATCCCACCATGCATTGTTTTGTTATATCCCAAAAGGATTAGGCAGCGTTTTCGATGAAAGCTACCAGGCAGGCGGCTTGACTTTTTCCGACACTTCTAACAATTATCGTTATGTTTCAACCAATTTACACAAATCCTTGACAAATTACATACCTAAACCTTCCTCACGAAACACTCTATCTATTGGTGAAAACTGTATGAAAATCCGTTCAGTAGTTTTAGAGTTTATCGCGAACAGACAGACAGACGACGCAGGGGATAATATGTAGAGATACAGTGTTAATTTCAAGCGACCACGTAGATAAGTATGATCCTGTTTTCATTCATTTTTAGGCAGCTTCGCGTTATTTGGTCAAAATATTGTACATATATTTTCGTATCGGTGATCAATGAACCGGTGTATGCAATTTTTAGCCATAAGTTGTTTTTAATTGTTTGTCTAGCTTGTAGTTTTTTTTAGATTTTAGAAATGTGTTATAAGTTTGTACAGCGCCCTTGAGGTGATTTTTCACAAAAAAGGCGCTATATAAATCATCCAAGTATTATTATTATTATTAGTACACTTGCAGCATCTTCTATAGTGGAAGATACTTTTAGTATCGCCCTGGTGTAAGACATCCAATCAGAATTGAAATGTTGCTTGAAATGGCTTTACCCGTGTTTGGTGACCAGATTTGAATAGCCAGAGTACTCCCCCACCTTCGTCTTCCCCAACTCTTTCCCCTCCCCACTACCTTAAGCCTCACAACATACTTCAATTGGGGATGCCATAGTCTCACTGGCTCCAGATGGTTGGGAGAAGATGAGACGCTTGGGCAGTATTAAAAAAAAAATCAAGTAGAAAGTTCATTTCAGCACAGTCAAGCATTTTTTTAAGTGGGCTCCAGACCAGAGGTGGCTGCCAAATGCAATAAAATGAATGAACACACTAGAATTAGTTTAATTATTTATTTATTTCCATCACTCAAATTCAAAAGAACATAAAATGAAAATCAAACATGAAAAGGGTTAACAACATTGTGAGGCGGGGTAAGACAGGAGCTTTAGATAAGTGTTGTGTGTTTATTGTATAATAACACGTCAACACGATATTTTGCACTTTTTATTTGTGTCCCTCAGGCCTCAGACCTATTTTGTCTTCGCAATAAAACCCAAATAAATGGAATATATTCGAAAACTAAAAACTGTTTTTGAAAGATGATAAAATACACTTTCAAATTTTATAATAGACAACTCCAGTCCAATTTTTTTTTTTTATAATGAATAATGACCGTCTAACTTAATTAACTGCATTTTTATTTTTATTTTAATTGTTAAAATAATTATCAAAGTTTTAATTTTTCAAGATCCCCCGAAAACCACCGTATGTATTGTGAATCATGTGACATCATCACTCCTGAAAAATGACTATAGGATCGGGCAATCAGCTGATCAACTGCCTCCATTTTGAATTCCGTTGTTCGAAGTATTCTCCCTAGAAAGGGGCCGTTCAAGTATTACGTAACGCACTTGGGGGGGGAGGGGGGGTCTGGTGAAACGTTACGGCGCGTTACGGGGGGGGGGGGGGGGGGGTTCGTAGGACGCGTTACGTAACATGTTTTTCTTTATTTAAATAAAAAAATGAAGGAATTGAAATCTTCCAAGTTGGCAAGCCTCTTAGTTTATGTTGTACGGGGAATTCCTCGACTGTATTGTGCGTCATTTTCATTTTATTTTCGTTGTCAGTATTCGTTAGTGTTTTAAACACTAAATACGCATAAACACAATTTGCTGTAGTCAGTGTTGTTAATGTGAGTTTTTAGCAATTATAATGTCCTCCAATCCGGGAGATTTACATCATCAGCTGTTATTGGCCTATAAAGGCTCTCATGCTGACTTGCCAGCGCAGCGCAACCAAAAAATGTCAACCAAATTTGGAAGATAGCAAAAGAAAAATTAAAAAAAAAAAAATTTATGCAACATATGAATGATGTTATACGAGAGTTTTTAGTAAGAACAACGCTTTTTAGTTATTACACACAGCTTAGTTTACTGCTAAAATATAATAATATTACCTAAAGCTAGGTTTCGTAGTACATGCATAGTTACACTCAGAACATGAAAAAAGGTTTTCTTTACTTTGAATCGTTCTGTGGATTTTTTAATCTCCCTTTCGAGAACTTGAAAAACCACGCTGGGACAAAAAAATAGTTTTGTCTGCTGAAGGTATTTTTTATAGCTCTTTGTAGAACACGAATAGTTGCAGTAGAAACATGTAAGTGGTTTTGTAGCACTGTGAGTCAGCAAATGATTTCTAAGAAGTTCCTTTGTACAACATGAAAAATTGTAGTCGGGACACGAAAAAGGTTTTGATCCAGTGTGGGTAAACATGTGAATTTTTAGATACCGTTTTATAGCACCTGAATAGTCGCACTCGGGACAAGTAAAGGGTTTTTCATCACTGTGAATTAGCAAGTGCCATTTTAGTTTTTTTTTCGAGAAGAAGAATAGTTGCAGTCAGGGCATGAAATGGGTTTTTCACCACTGTGAGTAAACATGTGATTTTTTTATTTCTCTGAATAGTTACAGTCGGAACATGAAAAATGCTTTTCTCCACAATGAGTAGAGTCAGCAAAAGAATTCTTGGATATCCCTTTTAAGAACACAAATAGTTGCAGTTAGGACATGTAAAAGGTTTTCTCTTCTGTAAATCGCACGGTGGATTTATAAATTGTCCTTTTGAGAACTTGTATAACTGCATTCTGGACAGGAAAATGGTTTTTGTCCACTGTGCGTTAACATGTGATTTTTGGTGACTCTTTGTAGAACATGAATAGTGCAGTAGAAACATGTAAAAGGTTTTGTATCACTTTGAGTAAGCAAATGATTTCTAAGAAGTTCCTTTGCACTACATGAATAATTGCAGTCGGGACATGAAAAAGGTTTTTTTCCAGTGTGGTTCAACACGTGAACTTTTGGATACCGTTGTGTAGCGCATGAATATTCGCAATCGGGACAAGAAAAAGGTTTTTCGTCACTGTGCAAGTGACGAAAAACCACTTAGCAAGTGCCGTTTTCGTTATTTTTTTTCGAGAAGTAGACTAGTTGCAGTCAGGACATGAAATGGATTTTTCTCCACTGTGGGTAAACATGGGTAATTTTTAGATTTCTCTTCGTAGTACATGAATAGTTGCAGTCGGAACATGAAAACGGTTTTTCTACACCGTGAGTTAGCAAGTGACTTCTTAGATATCTCTTTAGAGGACACGAATAGTTGCAGTCAGGACATGAAAATGGTTTTTTTCTTCTGTGAATCATACTGTTGATTTTTAAATCTTCCCTTTGAGAACTTGCATAAATGCATTCGGGACGTGGAAAAGGTTTAACTCCACTATGAGTCAGCTTGTGAATCATAGTGGAGTAAAGTGTTGCTCCACAGGGAAAACTTAGGGAAATTACTTTCCTCACTAAAGCTAATGTAAAAGAAAGTATGTGTTGTAAAACCATGTAGGTTTTTTCTAGGTCAGACAGTGTTAAATTGTGGAGATCTGGAAGGAATACAAGGCCGATAAAAATAATAATATTCTCAATTTTTTTCAAAATGACAATATGAATATATAAAATGTATATAATGTATCGCGAGTTAGAAATCTCTTGTTTTATTTTTTACCGCAAACGAGATAAAATCAAGAAAAAGGGTATTTAAGCGACATTTCAGTACGTTGCGCAACTTAATTGTGACTTCGGGTAAAAATTGTTACTTGGGTGTTACGTAACGCTTAGGGGGGGGTTGAACAGGAAAACGTTACGGCGCGTTACATGGGGGGGAGGTGGGGTCAAAAATCTTCAAAAATTGCGTTACGTAATACTTGAATGCTCCCAAAGAAGCATTACTATTTTTTTGTGCAGTAGTTTTTGAATATTTTCAATAATAGAGATAAACTAATAAGAGATACCTTTATTTTTTAAACATTATTTAGGTCTAAATAATGTTTCAATAAACACAACAACTAAATCTCTATAAACAGTATGTAAATAAACCTTCGTCCAATAATATCTAGACGCGCCCTCTCATACAAAACATCAGGATAAAAGTAACTCCAGTAACAGTAACAGTAATTCCGCAATAAAACTCTCCTTCGAATTCTGCCATCTTGCATACGAATTCCCGGCAATATACAACTAACCACCGAGTTAACCTATTTTGTAATTTTTCGCACCAACACATCAATATTTGTTCACGGCCGGCCTGTGTGTAATACAGTGGTTTTCAAAGTGGGGGACACAAGACATTTATAAATTTAATTGGAATTTTTTTAAACTTTATTATGACAAGCAATATAATTTCGAAGGCAAGCATGGGTACCGCCCACGACGCCTCGGGAACCATTTATTGGATAACCAACGCCTCTGCCATAGGTCACCCTAAGTGGTTCGCTAAGTTTGGTGACTAAGCAGGGGTGCCCGGGTTAATGGAGTGATGTTTGTCCAGGTCTTGGTGGCGGATGCGTCGAAAATATTCAAAGGCTGTTCTGTTTTGCAAAGGGTATTAGCCAAAAACGATAATCCTTCTTTAAAATTTTGAATCAGTTGCTCAAAACATTAAGTTTTATTGCGTATAATAAATAAAAAAATGACAGAAATTCGTGGCTCCTTAAGGCCCGTCAGTAAGCGCTCAAAAAGAAGAGGAAGGGGAGAAATGTTAATAAGAAAGTTAGAAGGAGCTCGCTTATATTAAAAACGATAATGTTTAAGTGAAAATTGTGAAAATGTTTAATAAAACATGACTCATTTAAAATACAACAAGAATCTTGCGGGAAATATTTAAGGGCCCGCTAACCGAATTACTATAACCGATTTCTTACATATCTCCCTTAAACACGTTAAGTTTTAAAGCTCTTAAAAAATGTATATTATTCTTGAATATAATATCTAGATATTGCACGCGCCGAAACGCAAATCATATAAAATTCCCTCGATAGAAAAAAATCGAACAGTATGCTCCAAAAATTATTATAAACAAGTTTGTTTCAGTTATTTTACAAGTTATATGTATGAAAAAATCACAGTGTTTCTTTAAATGCTGTTTAAGACAATGCCCTCGAGATTTTTGCTCTATTTTAAACGAGTCGTGTTTTATTAAACATTTTCGCATCGATTTTGTCGCTGTAAATGTTAACGCTCTCCTCTAACATTCGTAATTTTGTATCTCTCCATCTTCTTCTTTTCGGGCCCGGTTGCAGAGCCTTAAATAGCATTTAAAGAAATTATGATTTTGGAAATTATTTATAATAATTTTCGGTGCATATCTTACGATTTTTTCTGTCCGGGGAATTTCATATAATTACCCTTTCGGCGTGGCAAACGTATAGATATTATCGTCAAAAATAACATTTATTTTTTAGAAATTTAAAAACTTGGTGTTCAAGAGAAATATGTTATAAAACGGTAGAAATTCGGAATGCCGTGGCTTGATAGTTTAACTTGCGACCTTAATTGAATAGTGCAACGGCTTTTTGTTGATTTCTGTGTTTAATGTATTTTAAAGGTTTCCGTTTTACAAAATAACAAAAATTATCTTGATGAACTATTTTAATTCTGAACGAAAATAAATCAACACCATTTATTGGTTTGACCTTGGACGCAGTAAAAATTTTGTCTGGTAATTTTTGCCCTCTTTTCGCGACTAACTTTTTTGAATCAACCGCCAAAATTCTTTAATATTTCCAAATGAAAAAATCGATGGCATTCATTGTTTTGGCATTGTGGATATAAATATTTTATCTGCGGCGCTTTATTTTTACCCACTTCGATAGTTTTATTAAACAAATATTGTTTTACAATATGTTAAGTAGGTTTGCGACTCCACCGATAACAAAGATAACCAGGTTACGTTGTACATACCCTCCCACCAAGATCCTCGTACAAAATAATAACGGATAGATATATTAATACTTCGACTAAAAAGATTGATCATTCCTAAAAAACAGCAGAGGGTGAATTTATGTAATTATAATTATAATTTATGGAATAAATATAATTTATTATATTACTAAAAGTGGGTCGTGCTGTTACGATGCACGAATAGACCCCTGCAAATTACTCACCTACGCCCCTGCAAATTACTCGGCTGTTACGATGCACGAATAGACCCCTGCAAATTACTCACCTACGGCCCTGCAAATTACTCGGCTTCCTCTCCGCTAGCTTGCCGCGCGCCAACGGCGGTTGTAGTCAGCCGCCACCCCGCATTCTGTCCCCGAGCTCGCCTCAAGCGCACGTGTACCGTGAACCGTTCTGCACTGTTCCAGAACATTCCACGAAGCCGCCATGGCGATTGTTATTTCGCCTAGTGACGGGCGGGAATGCCAAGCCCGGTTAAATTCCTTTTCACGACACCGATCTCCAAGCCGCCGGTTGCAGTGAGTACCATGAGCTATTAATCCCACTTTATTGCGTGTGTTCCTTGTAAATTCAACGCGACGATAAATGACCGCCCCCCAGAGAGATGTTAGGGCCAAATGCACCCGAATTAGATAGGATTGTTGATGCTACCCTGTTCTAACCTTGCCTGCATTATGTACCATTGTTGTTTATGAAAGAATTCTACCCAATACAACTGTTATTTACCGTAGCCACTTGTTTCACTGTCTCCCCCTGCCCGTAGGATTTGAGCTTATTTCAGGGATGCGCCACAAACGCCTCAGAGATCCTACCACCCTGATGATGGTCTCCCCCGCTCTGCTGACCTTTCTGAGCTAGTCTGTCGGCAGAAGGTAGGCACCTCAGGTAGGTGTACTTAGCAGTGCTTTAAAAAAGTTTGAAAACCACCATTATAGTCGAGCTGTCGTGATGCCAACAGCAGTATTGTGGATTTGATGACGTCAGGAACTTTGTTAGTAGGAAACGCAATTCTTTAACATTATTACGTTTATTAAAACGCTGTCTAAAAGACATATGTAAGGTGTATATGTTTTGTTGAAGTTAGACAGGTGACTACATTTTCTAAAATAAAGTCCACGGGGGTGTACCTTGTACAACATTCAGAAGTTAGGTATTTGTATGTTTGAAAAAATTAATTCTGGCCCGGACCGCTGGAAGACAAATTAGTTTCAGTGTAGACCTTGTTGACCGATAAAAGGTACAACACAAAGCACTATGCGATCTAAACGGTAAAAGTAATGCAAGCACTTTTCCATAAATGGACCTTGAGCCAGTTTTATTTTGGTTTCGGGCACATTATGAAATTCACAGGGCACGTCTAGATATTATTGGTCGAAGAAATAAACGAATAAATTAATACGATGGCTTGTATCAAATCATACATTCCCATACTTTACCGTGACGTCACCACTAAAATTTCAATAATGGCAACTTGACAGCGTGTTTTTACGACCCGATTAAAAATGGACTTTTTAATAATTTTTTAAAAACTCTGCGTTTAATATTATAAATAAAACTTATATATATTCAGAATCAGCGTTTATTGGTCTATATGAACATATCTTTTAAAGTTCCTTATTGTCAGTTAAGATTTTTGATTTTCGCGGCCTAAAGTATTTTCGTTATTTATTTTTGGGATGTTATGTGGTGTTGCGCTACCTTCTTCTTTAGTCAATGTTTTGGAGAGCGTATAAGTCTAAATAGTATAGCATATGGGTTTAGAAAACTAAAATGACAACAAACCAACTGCCACATTTTTACAAATACATAGCTCACAATAATACTCTTCCTTATCTACTGAGAGAGAGAGAGATCTGCTTGATCATATAGCAAGTAATTAACATAAATGACAGTAGGTTTTAGTCAAACTCCGAACCTTCGAGTTGTTATTCTACAGAGGGCAATGGTATAGTTTTCAATCATATTGATTTTTAAAGAAACTTTCTGGGAACTATGTCTTTGTGATTTATGTCTTTCACTATTATTTAGTTTAACTGTATTAAGATTTGAAACTATTCCATTTGTATGTATTTGAAACCCTTTCATTAGTAAGTGTTTGAAACCCTTTCATTTGTACATATTTGAAACCCATTCATTTGTATTTATGTTTTTGAAAGCCTTTCATTTGTATGTATTTGAAACCCTTTCAATTGTACGTATTTGAAACCATTTCATTTGTATGTATTTGAAACCCTTTCATTTATACGCATTTGAAACCGTTTCATTTGTATGTATTTGAAACCCTTTCATTTGTACGTATTTGAAACCTTTTCATTTGTATGTATTTGAAACCTTTTCATTTGTATGTATTTGAAACCCTTTCATTTGTACGTATTTGAAACCTTTTCATTTGTATGTATTTGAAACCTTTTCATTTGTATATATTTGAAACCTTTTCATTTGTATATATTTGAAACCTTTTCATTTGTATGTATTTGAAATCTTTTCATTTGAAACTATTCCATTATCTAAATTCAAAAGTCTATTATTATTAAAACCTCTTCCAATCACATTTGAATCTCTCCGTGAGTCATTTGAAACTATTCCATTACCTAAATTCAAAACTCTATTGTTATCATTACGTGAAACTCCAATGTTATTGGAAAACTGTAAACTATTTGTTGGAGCGGTTTTCGACTGATCGATACAAGTTTGTTGTAATGTCGTATCAAAACTTGATACGTTAGATTTAAATGTTTTATTTACTTGTCGATTTTCAACGGATTTAAAATTTGAACAGAATGCAGAAGCGATTTCAAAAGTCGAAATGTTGGATCTTTCGATAGAATCTTGCGTGTTCGTTACACTTAAATTGACAACTCTATCTTTATTTTTCATTTGAAGAATTTGTAAGTTTCCATTGGCAATTGTCAAAAAGTCTTGGACGGTCGAACGAACAATTCTAGAATTTAAGATAGTAATTTTGTCATTTGTCTGTTTTTCGATGACTGAATTTCTGGGTGGTTCCGTGTTGCCGGCGGGCGGGATATATTGACTGGTGTCGCCGCATGTGACCGTTGAGGTGGTTGGCATATTATTGTTGTCGGTGGGAGGTTGGATGACGTCAGATTTGTGTCGTTTGACGTGAGCGTTGAGAGTCGCCTGCCGAGTGAATCTGAAATGAAAAAAAAAATTACGATAAGAGTGGAAAATAATTTCTCTCGGGGCCTATGTCATCTTTGAAGATGCTGTGTGGGAACCCATGTTGTAGAAGGGAGTAAATACAGAAGATGGCAAATCGTTCCACAGTTGAGTCGTAGAAGCAACCCTTGTTCGTGTGACTAGATGAATGTCAACCGTGTACAAATGTTGGACGAGTGTTTCACTCCTTTACCGGTGCCGCAGGGATCAATGACACTAGTTCCTTGAAGAATCTTCTATTGAAATACCGGTAGAACAAGTGCAGCATTTCAACCTGACGCCTGTGCTCTAAAGATTGTAATACGTTTGTTAAGATAGGGAAATCTATCAAACAAGAAAGAAAGATAAATGCAGGTAACTTTATTAATGGAGGACTGAATGCCGTTGGCGCTAATAAAAAACTGTCAAAAGAAGAGAAGCTAGCAGTCCACAATGGAGTGCTGGTACTTACCCTGATGTATGACAGTGAGGCATGGAATTGGCAGAGGAAGGATGAAAGCAGACTGAATGCTGTTGGCGCTAAAAAAAACTGTCAAAAGAAGAGAAGCTAGCAGTCCACAATGGAGTGCTGGTACTAGTGCTGGTATGTATGACAGTGAGGCATGGAACTGGCAGAGGAAGGATGAAAGCAGACTGAATGCTGTTGAAATGAGACCCCTGAGGCATATGTGTGGTAAAACCATGTATGATCGTGTGAAAAATGTGGAGATCCGCAGAGAATGCAAGGCTGATGTAAGCGTAATGAGTAAGATTAAGATTAAGACAGGGACCCTCAGATGGTTTGGGCATGTAGAGCGAATGAATGAAGAAAGTAATAGAAGAAGTCGGGGACGCCCGAGGAAGACATGGCACGATCAAATGAATCAGATACTTGAGTCGGGCCATGTTAAGAGTCAGAATAGAAGAGTATGTATGAATGTGAATGAGGAAAAAGTGTGTGCCAGTTAGTTAGTTAGCACAAAAATAATATCAATGCCTTCAGAAGCATAAAAGGTAGATCTAGCTTCTCCGCATACTGTTCATATTTTAAAAATAATTTATTAACTGAACAAAACATGAATGAATACCTCTTGTGGCAAACCGGGCACTCCTTCAGTCTGGTGTCACTGTGTGTGTGCATGTGCGCGCGGAGCGAGTTGGAGTGCGTGAAGCGGGCAGCACACGTGGGGCACACATGGTCACGCACGCCACTGTGCACGCGCGCGTGGGACTTCAGCGAGGACTGCAAACAACAAAGGTTATTAAACATACTAATTTCAGGTTATTATATATACTGAGGAACAGGCAAAGGGACATTCACCGAAGCGCACTCGCCAGGTCATCACCGTAATACAAGACTGACCTTGTGCAGGAAGGCCTTGCCGCACTCCGGGCAGATGAAGTCCCTGCTACCGGAGTGTGTGCGCTGGTGCACCAGCAGGTTGGAGCGCAGGGCGAAGCGCTTGGGGCAAGAGAGACAGGCGAAGGGGCGTTCGCCGGAGTGCACTCGCCTGTGTCCCTTCAGGTCCGAGGATGTGGAGAAAGCCTTACCGCACCCGGCGAACTGTAACCCGGAGAATAAGTGTTATAAATTACCAGGTGCAAAGGCAACAAAGATATAGAGAATTGGATCAAACTAGAGAGTGGGTAATGTTGGTCTAGAAGCTTCAAGGTAGTAATAACCTTGCAGTTTTTGAATTGTGTATATGCAAACAATAATGCAAACTAAAATAAAGTTTTTGCTGTATAGAAACCTACATTATACATTTATAAAAAAACCATAGATAAAATTGCGAGAAACAATTTACAAAAAAATCTGCTTCAAAACAGGCTCGCCTAGTGAGGCAGGCTATGCACAACTAAAAATCTCTATAAATAAAAATGAATCCCCGAAATGTATGTACGCGCATAACTTCCGAACGACTGCCCCAAATTGGATAATTCTTTTATTGTTGTATTTGTTATTGTCAGGACAAGGTTTGTATAAAACTATTGGTGAGCTCTGGCATTATGAAATTTGTATAAAAAAATTGCAATAGGTGGCACGCGAGCTGTTTTAAAACTGAATGTATATTTAGTCCTAAATGTATGGAATGCGGGAGCAGGGAGGAGGGAGGGGAGAGGGGGAATTCGGGAGGGGGGTTCGCGGGACGGGTGAAAGGGGGAGTGGAGTGGGGAGAGGGAAGGTTGAGAAAGCGGAGTGGGAACGCGAGAGGGAAAGGAGACGCGGGGAGAAACAATTTCCTTATTAAATGGCATAGCAACGCATGCCGGGAACCAGCTAGTATTGTATAATTATACTACTTCGGTGTAACCGTTCTTACATTACTTTCTATTTGTTAATTTTTTTGTACTGATTGATGTAATCTATTTGTAAACTACATTGAACATGTAATTTTTTTTAGTTATAAAGTTGCCAATTTCATTGAATAAAGATATTGTTATTATTGTATTATTATTATAATGCGCACTGCCCGTACGAGATTCTAGGAGTAGTCTTTAAATTACAACATGGTAAAATATTTTTTGCTGATTTTAACGTAATTATTTTCATGGTAGTTATTCAGTAGGTTCTTGCTCAGTATTAATTTCGGCGTGCCGTGGAACGACTGATAACATATTCAAATTGCCTGGACGTTGCTCGATTGTTTTTGGAAAAAAAGCAGAAACGGTTATAAGGGCGACGTCATGACATAATAATGAATTTGTCGGAAGTTTGATTTGTAAAGAGTTATATTATGAAGTGTGATTTTGTGTTTAATCTCAGCACGAGAAATATTATTATTACTCGTAAATGATTGTGTAAATTTCTCTATCAGCGACTTTGCTTCATAACAGAGTGGTTGCTTGATGTAGTCCGGGTTTTTTTTATTCAACAAGCCAGAGAGGCAAGTGCGAACACCTACAAATTGGTGCTGTGAAGAATTAATGCTTGACGCTCGTAATGACGTGGAAAACAATCCACCGAGAAATAGCCACCGGGAATATTGAATACAGCTGGATACATTGATTTTTTGGTCGGGCGTGTTTACAGCCTATGACGTTATATAAAACAGCCACGTACAATCCAATATCACCGAGGACAACTTTAATGAAGATTGCAGGCACTTCTTAAATGACATTTACAGTCTAGAACTGCGGGTTATATCCTTTCAATGCTGAGAGATGGCCTATGACGCATTGTGATCAGCGGGCCTTTGTGGATGGACTGGAATCTCGGCTCCTTCACTGTGACATGGACATGCGAAGCGGCAGCTCTGGGGCTCTTCTCCAGCTATCTGGAGCCCTTGTCGCTGAGGTTAGAAGAGGTGCGCTATATTAACTATCGCAAGCTATGAATGATCATTTGGAGTGGATTCTACTAAAATAACTGAATTATCTCTCTCTCTCTCTATATATTTTTTGAGTTTACAAAGGTATTTATGTAGATTATGTTTTTGCTTGTCAATAATAACAAGTACATTTTGTTTATTGTGAGTTCTTTTATTTACATCAGATAGTAGCTTTCTTTTATCCCACGCAGGACCCTGAGATGATGATGAGAGCTCATGTACACGGAATTTCTCTGCTAACTGAGAAAGGTACGTGTCATGATTTAGGCATTTTTAGTAATAAAACTGCAAGAGGATTACTCCAGGTTGCAGATTGGAAGAAGACGGCCGAGGACAGAGGGCGGTGGAGGCTTATTTTGAAGGAGGCCAAGGCTCGAAATGGGCTGTAGCGCCATTGAAGAAGAAGAAGTAATAAAACTAAATTTAAGCATAATTTTTTTAGTTTATTTAGAAAAAACCCTAGATGAAATTATTCAACCCTCAAATCTTTCATGATTTGTTTTTTAGTTTTTTATTAGTCTTTCAATGTAAATGATAGATGGGATCCTTCAGTTGAAATCAAATGCCGCATTGAGCAAGCTCGTGCAACCTTTATCCGCATGAAAAAAATGTTCTGCAGTCATGATCTCAACCTTGGATTACGAATGCGAATGGTCAGATGCTGATGAAGATGTTACGGTTCGGATGAATAAAGAAAAGGAAGTGAGAGCAATAGGCAAAACACAGTGGGTCGCTTGTGTACGCCATTAATGCATACCAGTTTTGCACAACACTACTACACGTACAATGGAGTGGTGTGGTTTAATCAACTAGCAATAGAGCTGAGATTAGAACCTGACTACAATAAATTCAAAAATAAATTAAACAATAATATCTTAAATAATTTAGCCACTTAGAACCGCATTAACTTTAAATTAACAATACATTTTCAAAAATTTATTTTATATTATTATTTTTATTATTTATTTTTTTTTTACACATTTGATTTATGTGAGTAGGTACGTAAATATAATGTATGTGTTATAATTTTTAATTATAATTTTTTTAATTAAAAAAAAAAATATATATATATTTTCTCTTCCCTTTACACACGAGTAGTTACACTCTTGTAAAGGTTATATATTATATACATATATATGTTTATACTGTTTCTAATCAATGTTGCATGTTAGTATTTAATGATTTGAGTTTAATCCGATTGTAACCTGAAAATGCAATTACTCATGATTATATTACATGTATATGTATATAAAAAGTAATAAAAAAAAAAAAAAAAAAGTAATTAAAACTATAAAAATCCGAAAACTTCAACATCTTGGACACGTGATGAGACAATGCAGGGAAAGATTGCCGGGAAACGGGGCCCTGGAAGAAGGAGAACCTCATGGCTGAAAAACCTGAGACAGTGGTTTGGCCAGTCTACCGTGGAGCTGTTCCGGGCCGCAGTAAACAAAGTCCGCATAGCCAACATGATAGCCAACGTCCGTTGAACGGACAGGGCACAACAAGAAGAAGAAGTAATTCAAAATAAAATACTGTTTTTTAAAGCACAATATGAAAGACTCTTTCTATAAAAATATTTTTTCCATTGTGCGTCATAATTGAGTATTTGCGTACAGCCTAGCGGGTCACCTCGTAAGCACTCCGGCTCGTTCCAGCAGCAGGTACAACTGGCCATTAGACAGAACACAACTTATCTAAATCTATATAAATAAAAATGAATTGCCGAAATGTATGTACGCGCATAACTTCCGAACGACTGCACCAAATTGGATAATTATTTTTTTTGTGTGTTCATTATTGCCAGGACAAGGTTTGTATAAAAGAAGCAGGGAGCTCTGGCATAATGAAATTGGCATAAAAATTGCAATAGGTGGTTCGTGAGCTGCTTGAAAACTGAATGTACTGGGATTGAATGTATGGAATGCGGGAGGGGGAGGGGGGACGGAAACTCTGGAGGGGGAGGGGAACTCGAGAGGGGGGTTTGCGGGACGTGGGAAGCAAGAAAGGGAAGTGAGGAGAGGGAAGGCGGAGCGTGAGGGGTAGGGGTGAGGGAGAGGAAGGGGAACGGGCCAAAGGGAAAGGACACGCAGGGAGAAACAATTTATTTATTAAATGGCATAGCAACGCATGCCGGGAACCAGCTAGTATTTATATATAAATGAATCCCTGTTTCCCTTGGTCACGCCATAACTTCAGATGGACTTTACCTATTTCATTCATCTTTTTTTTAAAATTTTCTAATACTTTGTAGAAGGTTCTTACGAAAAGAAAAATTAAGAGAATTGCGCAAAAAATTGAATAATTTCAGAAAACTTAATGACTATTTTAACTTTGCACGTTTGACAGTTTGCGCGTTTGATGAAATTGAATTTAGCAGGCAGCTGTTTTTTTTTGTATCAAAAGAATTGTCTAAGGATTTTTTTAAATTATAGATATTTTAAATGTTAGGTACCAAATTTGATTGATTTTGTTCTTATAATATACAAAAATTAATATTTGTAATATATGAAAAATGAAATTTTTAATAAAAAATTGTAATAGGTGGCACGCGACCTGTATGAAAACTGAATGTACTAAGACTGAATATATGGAACGCGAGAGGGGGGTTTACGGGACGGGGGGAGCGGGAGAGGGGAGAGGGGGCGGGGAAGGTAGAAGGGGAACGTGGGAGGGTAGGGGATGCGGGAGGGAACGGGGACAGATGGGAAAGGACATGCAGGGTAAAACAATTTATTTCTTTTAATATGGCATTGCAACGCATGCCAGGAACCACCTAGTTTTATATATAAATCAAACTCCAAGTCTTGGATCAACAACCAAGACAGAATAAGCATCAGCGATTTTATTAAAAACTATTTATAAGTCCGTATTCCCAATACAACGATGATTGTCTTTTGTTAAAAATAAGAATGAATAAACAAAAAACCTCGCAGTGGTGTGGACGCTGCCCCGTGTGTGTGCGTTGGTGCGCATTGAGGTTGGCACGCAGAGTGAAGCGGCGCGGACAGAGCGTGCAGGCATGCGCACGTGGAGCATCATGCGCCCGGCGGTGCGCACGCAACCCTGCTGCGCTGGACAGTCCGCGTCCGCACCGCTCACACACGCAAGCCGGCCGCCCACTGTGACGCTGCATGTGCGCCTTCAGTGCTACGGCTACTACGAACCTGTGAAGTTACATCAAATGTAAATACAAATACCAACCGACTTAAGAAGATGTAAATCAACAATAATAATGGCCCAATAATGGAGCCCTGTGGTACTCCACATGTAATTTCTGTGCTGCTTGAAACCTTTCCAATCACAACTGAACTATGTCTATTGGAATGGTAGCTATTAACATATTAGTTTCCACACAGTTCTACTAGCTACCGCACTGCCTTTCATCCAATTACCGTACTATTTTCTCATTTTGATACTCTTCCCAGGAAGATAATTATTGTGCAAAAAAATTTTAAGACTATCTAAAAAAGAGTTATATATATCTGGTGCTTCCGAAATTTCGTTCGACAGCACCATTCCTCTTGTCATGCTATGCTGTGCTAGAACATCTGTTCTGCCATAGGATATTTTAAACAAGTTGTGTCGACTACGGCTGAAGTTTTAGTAAGCCATAGCATTCCAAGAGGAACGAACTGTCGAATTATGTTAAAACTAAGTATTGCAAGATTTGCATAACATCTAGTTTCTAAGCTAAATCTATTTGTTATCTCAAGTAAGTCTACATGGTGCATGAACCTTGGATAATTTCCATATGTCCACATATAGACATACAAATGTTTTCTGGATTCAAAAGTTCACCAGAGATGTCATTGGAAATGAAGCTATATCTTCTGGTTTGACAATCTGTCTTCCCAGGTCTCGTTTCCCATCTTCACTCGTCCTTGACAATGTGTCTTCCCAGGTCTCATTTCCCCTCTTCACACGTCCTCGGTTCCCTGAAGGTCCCACGAGGGAAAAGGGCTTCATCTCTCCTCTCCACTCCTTAGTTCCCCGAAGGCTCCACGACGGAGAGTTCACCTACTTTTGGTTCCCTAAAGGCCCCACAAGGGAAGAGTCCACCCCACCTTGGTTCCCCGAGGCCCCCGGGAAAGAAGAGGACTTCATCTCTCCTCTTCACTCCTCCTTGGTTCCTTAAAGGCCCCACAAGGAAGAACTCATGGAGGTGGCCTCAGCTCTCATCTCCACGGCTTCTCCTCTTGGTTCCTCCTACAGGCCCCAGGAAGGAAGTCCACAGAGGTGGCCTCAGCACTCCTAGGTTCTCAAAAGGCCCCTAGTTTTCGAATGGTCCCACGAGTGACCAGGGAAATAGAAGGTCCACTCCAGCAGAACCCCGAGTGCTGGAGTAGGATCTAAATACTCTGAGATGCGACCTTGTTTCTCGGAGGCACCGTTCGTAACACTGTTCCCAAGAACATTCAGCCTGAGCACTAGTACTAGGTAGCTCACACCTTGGCTTGGGATGGCTATTGCAGGTTTGTGTTTCCACTCCCTGAGCGAAGGTTCGCCACACTCCCTACGCTGAACCACTAGCATACTCCAGCTTACTTCTTATGACGCCATCGAACATGGCTATCATTGCAAATTGTTGACATATTCTGATGATAAAATCCAGGAAATTGTAGCATGCTGGAGTGAGCCATGATACGTGGTCCGAGAATGTTAGTTTGGGATCAAAGATGATACTGAGATTTTTAAAGCTATTGACTCGGCAACATGTTTTTTCTTTAATGGTGTACTCAAAAATTTGTATACATCCTTAGTACGTGGTCAAGTCGAATATAACTTCTCGATCTGGTCCCCCTATTTTAAAATACATTCAGATTCAATTGAAAAAATTCAACACAAATTCTTAAGACATATTAATTTTAACCTCGGTATTCCCGTTAAAAACATAAATTATAATTACTTGATGAAAGAATTAAATTTATTAAGACTTTCAGATCAAAGAATTATATCCGACTTAACATTTATGTTCAAAATTGTAAATGGTAGAATAGACATTTCTGATTTAACTAAGCTCATTGAATTTCATATTCCCACGAGAACCACTCGTTCTAAAATCCTTTTTAAATGCAACAATAATCGGACTGAGTATACGAAACACTCGCTTTTACCTAGGTTGCATGAAGTTACTAATAGATATGCAGATGTGATAGATCTATTTAACTGCACGGAACATAGGTACAAGAAGGCAATCATATTTTTTTAATCACTATTAATTTTATTTGTATTATAGGTTTTTGCATGTACATAAATGTATCTCTGGTGTCATTTCCCAATGTAACGTCACAATTAACTGTTATACATACACTGTTTTATCATCACCAATATTTTGCATATGAATTTGTGACATGTAATTAGTGTTTATGGCATACTTATTCCGTTTGTATTGTTATGTAGCGGTTCACCACACTACACCAGTGGACTCATATACCAGGGTGGCCACAAAAAACGGATTTAAAAATTCCCTGATAATTCCAGGTTTTCCAGGACGGTTTCTACATTTTTCCCTGATATGTTTAATTTGATATAAAGAGATATCCTTCGTTAGATAAATAATAAAGGGAATTCCGTCATCTAGCATTTATTATTTCTTTACATCACAATAATATATTAAAAACCAAATACACTTGTTACAAATTTATGATATTTCGCCTGAAGACTTTTTCAAGCTTTTGAAACGATAGATAGAGATATAATCATTAAAAAAACTATCTAAAAATGGAATAAAAGGAAAGGGATTGAAATGGTTCAAGGATTTTTTAACTAATAATAACTAATCAATCCACAAAAGTGATTACATTGGGAGTACCACAAGGGTTTGTTCTCAGACCTATTCTTTTTATAATGTATATTAATGATTTGGTAAAAGTATTGAAACATTGTAAAATAAGATTATTTGCAGACGACGCATTGATATATATATATATAGGAGAAGATTATGAACTCATAATCAATCATTTAAATGAAGACCTACATAAAATATCAATATGGCTGAAGAAAAATAAACTAAAATTGAATGTAAACAAAAAATTTATGAACATTGGAAAACGAGTAACGCAAACAAAAAAAGACATATTGATAGACGGTGAAGTTTTGAAAGAAGTATTTGAAATGAAATATTTGGGAGTAATATTTGGGAAAATACAAAACCAATTATTAAAAAGATTGCCAAAAAAATTTCGCTTTCATTTTTGATGTGGAGACGCGTAGTATTGCATCCAAATGTAAATGTGATAATCGACAACAGTGTTTGTTTTTCCGATAATTAAGAATTGAAAAAGTTTGCTCACAAATACACGTACTACCAAACATAGTAATTATTTGCTGAGGAAACTTTTTTAATTCTTTGTACTTTTCGGAAGGCAAACTCCCGTAGAAATCTACCAAGTTATTTTTTTCTTTATATGCCATTTTAAGGATATTATCACTTTGCAAATCTATCATGTTGATTTGCATTTGAAGTTGTAGTAATGCACTTTTCATGTTAGTATTTTGCCAAATAAAATTTATCCCAGCTTCTTCTACTGCTTTCTGCAATTTGGAAAATGATCGAGTTTCCTTTCATCGATATGCTTGATAAACAATGATAGTTTAATTTCAAATGATTTAACATCTGAATACACATGGCATATCAATTTATGTTTTCCCTGTAAATGAGTATTGAGTAGATTCAGTTCGGCAGTCAAATCAGTTAAAAATCCAAGATCTACAACCCACTGGTTATTGGAAAGTTCGTACACTGTCTTTCCTTTCATCTCCATGAAGTCACGAATTTCTTTCCTCTTCATTGTGTACGATATCGTCCGTCACGTGCGTTGCGGCGAGAATCTGCGGGCCGCACCAAGACTCCTCGCGGGCCGCAGGTTGCCGACCCATGTATTAGGACATAGATAAGGATTGTATTAGGACATAGATAACTATGTACCTATTTAAAATACCGCAATAAAACAATAATAAAACAACTTTGGGGTTTCGCAAATCGCAAAATAACGAATTTAGTTTTATTTTTGGAATTCCCTGATATTGTAAAAAAATTTTGAAATTCCCTGACATTTGCCTGATAATTCCAGGATCGGTAAAATTCCCTGATAATTCCAGGTTTTCCAGGTCCTGTGGCCACCCTGTATACCGCCCGCCCCCCGTGCAGCACCCCATCCTCCTCTCCCCAACGGCTCGCGGCAGACCGCAAGCTGCCCCCCGGCAGTCACCCGCCAGCTTTCCTAGACAACGCCCGTGTCAGTACGATAGCGATTTCGCAACTTCTGAAGGAACAATCCGCGGGAATTGGTACAAACGGCATGTTTTACCCGTGTTCTGTGGGGCACACCCGAGGCCCTCCCTGCGCTGAGGCACTCTCCGTGCTGATCCCCGCCCACGATGGCTTTCCTGCCAGGCAATAGTCTGCCTTGTTGCCAGGCTAGCAATTCCTGGGACCCTTTCACGGCGGCCACCATGTACCTGTGAGTAACGACTCTTACCCTTCATTTTGTTGTGTCCTACTTTACCACGCGATTCCATAACTGACCCCCAGAGCTAACCCGAGCTGAGAGAGAATTTGTAGGCCCCCATGTGCAGATAGCCGATCTAGTTTAGCTGTGATTAATTAATAATTGTAAATGTACCCTTGGTTGTATTTATGAGCTACAGACAATACAAGTAATGTTTACCCCAGACAGCCTTTTATTTCCCTGACGAGGTACGTGCAGAATTGGCATATGTTATGTATTCCCCTTGGCCCCATTAGGTGTAGGGAGACTTCACCAGCTCTGCCGAGCATCTGAGCTAGTCTTGGTGCAGAATGTGGGTGCTTCTCACCGAGGTACACGACAGTATTAAATAAATAAATAAATCTTTTAATATTGAAATCTAATTAGTTTTTTCCGACCATTCTGCTACAGCTAGGGTCAGATTGCATTTTTAAGCCATCTTGGTAAAAGATTAATTCCATCGATAGTTTGGGGTCGTCCACAAACAGAAGACATCTACCATATTTTACACAGTCCAAAATTTTGTCTATATCTTACCTTTTGGTGCAGAGCGTGCAAGCATGCGGGCGCTCACCAGTGTGAAAGCGCGTGTGCACGCGAAGTGAGTGCGCATCGTTGGCGCGGTAGCCGCACGCCTCGCACATGTAGCGCGTGAGGCGGCGCTTCTTCTTCTGCTTGCGCGTGACTGTGAATGGCACCTCATCAGGGAAGTAGAGTTCCTGCCAAACAAAATCAATTATTCCTGACTCCTGCTCACTTCAAAACTATTGATTTGGGCCAAAGATATTAAAATATAAGAGATAGACTATGGTGTCCACCCGACTGTCGGCGAACTACGGTCTAATGGTCCTAGTTTGAAAACAGAGTTTAGTTGATTTTTTAAAGGTGTGCATTAGTATTGGTTAACAATATAGTTTGAATACGGAGAGAATTTGTTCATTTAGTTGATTTTTTGAAGATGTATTGTTGAACAATATAGTTTGAATACGGAAAAAATTTGTTCATTTAGTTGGTGTTTTGAAGGCGTGCAGTAGTATTGGTTAACAATACCGGTGACGCCAGGGAACACAGTCTCACCCAGTAAAACTGCCGATAGCACTCCTCTTATATTTAAGGGCGCCTTAAATTTAGACGTTTCGTGTCGGACCACTGCAGTGCCGAAGCGGTGCGTTTGTCGTATGGCGCAAGGACAGTCATTTGTTTTCATACAAAGTGCACGGAGCGGCAACAGTGCGGCGTCGGTACCGAGAATGCTCGACGACAGGACGGCAACGTCGCAAGGTCCACATGTTCATTTCGCTGTTGAATAGTGCGGTGACAATACGTGAGAGCTAATTTCCTCGAATTTTCATGTTTGTTGTTTAAAATGGATGATATAAACGTGGAAGAATTTATAAATGAAATTGAAATATGTCTTGCTATATGGAGCTCCAAAAGCACAAACACAGTAATCGCACGGAAACAAAAAATGCTTAGATCTTGTTTTAACCTAGGGTAAAGATTATAAGATTATGAAAATCACGAAAATTACATGTTAATGAAAACATCGGTGATGCTCTTATACAGGGACGTCGTTTTTGTTTCTGTTGGATGTTTTTCAAGAAGAGCACTAACAGTAATGTTTCTTCGTCAGAGTCCGTGGCTTAACTGCTGTCAAATGAATTTAAAACATCAAACGACCTACGTCTAAACATCACTAGCATACAAACGCACGGCAGTCAGATACGCTTTCAATTTAGGAGTTTGGTATCGGACTGCTACCGTACTGCAGCGGCACGGCAGTGGGTTTTAACCAGCGGCAGTCCGACATGAAATGTCTAAATTGAAAGAGCCCTAAATATCTTTGATTTGGGTGAACACTGATTAGTAACAGATATTCAAATATAACATTGTCATCAAATGGCCAATCAGAAGGGTGATTCTGAATCTCGTTGCTCTACCCAAACGACTTTCTCTTGTGGTTAACAGAAATACATACTTACTTTAATTTCTTTGTCCCTTTTGGGAAGTTCTAATTCTTTGTCCACTGATTTTTCCGCTTGTTTCCCCGTCAAGAAATCAATTTCATCTAATTCTTTTTTTGATTTTTTTCTGACTGTCTTCTTTTTATCTTTGCTCTTTATTTTATTTTCTTTTTTGTCTTCTTTCGAATTTGTAATAATTTGTTGTACTTCATTATGTTCTGGAAAAAAGACTTGCATATTATATTACAGATATTATGATTTAAAATTGGATGTACAAAAAGGGCAAAGCCAAGTCTCCACAAATGTCTTAAGTAGCATTAAAAGATAAACTGTGAATTTTTCAAACTTTTAACATTTTTTTTATTTTTACATTAACTCCACACAGGAGGCCTTCAGGAAAATAATTTCCCTCAGGGCCTATGGCCTTCAATTTGGGAGGCAGGTATGGGTACCGCCATTTATTGGACACCCCTGCCACAGGTCACCCCAAGTGGTTCGCTACGTTTGGTGACTTAGCAGGGGTGCCCGGGTTTGTCTAGGTCTTGGTGGCGGATACGTTTGCCCAACCACTGCGTGGCGGGCTGGATCGGAGGAGACTGATTGAGGAAGGCCTTTTGACCTCTCCAGCCGGATTCTCCCGACCCTTCGCCTTGCACCGCAGTGTGAGGAATAGATTCATACATCCGTCACTCCTGGCCACACTGAGCCCCAGATTCCTACCCACCCCTCATACTTTTTTCCTTCCCGTATCTTCTTCTCCTTCCTTTCCCTTAAAAAAAACCCTCCACACAGCATCCTCAAAGATGACATAGACCCCTAGGGAAATTATTTTCCTCGGTGCCTCCTATGTGGAGCTAATGTAAAAATAAAAAATAAAAAAATGTCATCTTTGAAGATGCTGTGTGGAGTATTTTTTTGAGGAGAGGAAGGAGTGAACATGGGTGTTGAAGAGACCCATGTTGTAGGAAGGAGGAAACACAGAGGCCAGCGAATCGTTCCACAGCCGAGCTGTTGAACTCAAGAACGAGTCGTAGAAATGTGTCCCGTTCTCATGTGACAAATGTCAACCATGTACATATATTGGGCGAGTGTTAGCATTCCCACCCGACGCCTGTGCTCTAAAGATTGCAATCCGTCTGTCAAGATGGGAGAATCTATCAAACGGACCGCCTGTTTCTGCACAGAGCCGAGGGTATTTTTTAAGTATTTTGGGGCTCCAGATCAGTGGTGGCTGCCAAATTCAACCGTGGGGCGCACTTGTGATTTGTACAGGGTTAGCAGTTGTGTACTATCTGAAGTATCTGTGAGCCCTGTACAGTATGCCCAGTTTCTAAAAGGCTTGGATGGAGCCCCCGTACCTGAGCTGGTCACTTAGAGTTACACCAAGCATATTATAAATGGAGGGCCTGTTCGGAGGATTGCTTCCGTTGAAGGAGACTAGATTTTCATTTCGATCCCTTTTAGATGTAATCAGACAAGATTGGTCAGGTAAGTGTGTTTTCTATATCTGTTTGTAAATAAAATTAGGTGATTTTTCACAAAAATGGCGCTCCACAAATAATCCAATTATTATTATGAATCAGTCCTCACCTTTTTGTAAGTTTGCCAAGGTGTTCAGAGGGACTTCCATTTCATCCCAGTCGTCCGATTGACTTTCTGATGTCTTCTTCTTCTTGACTTTGCGACCCGATTTAGATGTCTTCAAATTCGGTTTTGAAATCTGTGATTTGACATGGCAACTTTCTGCAAAGTTTGGAGAAGTTTTCTTGAAATCATCTTCCGACGCACCAAAGTCCTCTGTAAGTTAAATCATATAATATATAATTAAAAATTAATTCCAACAAATTAAGTGAATAAGAAAGAAAAGATTTTAAGTCTGGAAACTCATATTAGACTGACGAAACTACATCACACAGAGTCCATTTTGTAGTTATTATCCTTTTAAGTTTGACTTTCTGTATGTCTGTCTGTCTGTGGCATCGTAGCTCCTAAACGAGTGGACCGATTATTATGCGATTTTTTTTGTTGTTTTTTACATAAATACCTCAGAGATAAGATACTATAATAAGATACTCTCAGTATCGACCTGGTGTAAGACAACCATTCAGTATTGAAACGTTGCCTGAAGTGGCTTTCGCCGTGTTTGGTGACCAGATCTGAATAGCCAGGTACTATCCCCACCTTCCTCTTCCCTATCTGCTTCCCTCCCCACTACCTTCAGCCCCACAACGTACCCCAATTGGGGATGCCATAGTCTCATTGTCTCATCTCAAAAATAAAAATACCTTTCCATTTATTTGCTTATGAAGAAAAATGAACAAATGTTTCGCTGACCACATTTTAGATCTCGCGGACACTGGTTGGGAACTACCGATCTAGACAATCCTCACCCAATGAGCCCAGGCACACCTGCTAAATCACAAAACGTAACGAACCACTTGGGGTGACCTATGGCAGTCCCCGGGGCTGTGGTACCAAAACCCGCCTCCCAAATGAATAATACAATATCAGAACAGCACCTGTGTTCTGGTTATCTCCAGGGTTGATAGTCCAGCTCCGTATCCTGGCATCGCAGGACCAGCACTGGAGTCGGAAGGTCTGGTAGTCTCGCAGCAAGGCGGCACATTCTTCACACAGCTTGTCGGGCCGGGGCGGGCTGCAGATCTGCTCCATCTTGCGAGGAAATCAACATTTCGTCACTTTGGTCGGACAGGTTCGGTTCGGGTTCTCTAACTAATTTACCTTATTCTGAGATATGAGATTTCAAAGTTTGTAAAGACATTTTCTCATAATCCACTAGAGATGAAACGGATAGTTGTTTGGCCGGACACCGGATATCCGGCGGCCGGATATTACGAAAAATAAGCAAATTGGCTTGTTGCCTGCGAACGCTGAAAATTTAGTCTTTATTCACCATAATTTACCACTTGTTAATTTTGAGTATTAATTCAAAATATTCTCTTTGATAAGAAGAAGAAAAAGAGGTATATTATGGTGCTTAACCCCTTGTTTGCCGGGGTAATTGGGGTTGGTTGTTCACCAATTAGCGTTCGCAAAAAACGGCAGCCATGACACCCAATGACATTTCGTGTCCAGCGATTCTGACAGTGTCCTTGAGATATTTAGAACAATAGAAAGGTCAAAATCGTAATTAAAGAAATTTTTCCCGCGCATGCGCAAGAACTGCGCACATTCCCGCGCTATTATTAATTATTAATATAAATTATTTGGAGTGACCTGGCGCATTGCGGTTTTCTCTATGGTAAAGGGCGATAATAAAGCAAGCGACTCTGACCGTGTTCTTCATACACTTTCTTTATACATAAGGGTCAAAATCGCGTGTAAAGTCTCACGACACGCCGGCGCACGAGCAGCAAATAAGAGGTTAAATGCCAGTATTTAATCATTTCAATAATCTCGGTGTTTTTTACGTATAATTTTATTTATTTATTTATTTCTATGCTCTTACATACAGTATAAATACAATGACATACAGTTCATAAATGCAATGACAATTACATAAGGTGGAAGTTTAGTAAAACAAAAAATATTCTTAATATGAAACAGTAGGTAGTAGAGTGAAATATGATCGGCAACTGTATGTAATTGGTTAAAATGAATGTGGTTATGGATTGAGAACACCTCACTGGGAGGACCTGTGCTGAGGTGAACGCATTATTATGCCATCATAAATGATAGCACAGTATCCCCCTTGAGACTCTCAAGGAGGACTCCGTGGTACCACCCATTGTGGCAGTAATGTACATATAGTAGGTGTGGGTAGCTGTGTTGAGATAGTCATCATAATATTATACAGACACAATGTAGTAAGTTGAGGTATGTTGAGCATCATAACATACTAAAGTCGCAAAGGATAATACATTATAGTAAAAAGAAGAAAAAAAATAAAGAATATATTTTACAAAGTGTGTTTTTTCATTTAATATATAAAGAATATACATGAAGTGAACTTAGAGAGCAGTTGAGACGAAAAGAGAAAAGAAAAAAACAAAAGTAGATGATATTAGTGCCAATATTTTAAAAATAGTTATGCAATATTAATCTATTTTGTAGGTCTAGTGGTATAATTTAAATACCAATTTAATGTTTATGTTTGGTTTGGAGTAAATAGGTTTTGGAAAAATAGTGTTCCTTTAGTTTTTATCCAGTTTATTTGTTGGTTCAGCATGTTTTTTCAAAGAAGGTGGCATGCAGTTATATAGTTTGATGGAACAGTAGTTAAAGGATCTTTGTCCGTGGGTCGTGTGCCTTAGCGGGATGTTGAGTGCTGGGTTTGTTGAAGACCGGCTTGTTATTGAGGACTGAGAAAGTAAAGGGATATGTAGCTTGAATTTGAAGAGGTGAAGAAGAGACGATTTAGCGTAGAGTTGTCTGATTGACAAAACGTCGAGTATCTTGTAAATTTTTTCAGAGTCTGTATCATATGCTACTTGGAGAATTAGTTTGATTGTTGCCTTTTGTGCTTTTTCTAGTGGATCTAGAGAAATATTACTTGCACTTCCCCAAGACAGAAGACCATACATGATTAAAGATTGGGAAAGCGCAAAGTAAATAGATCTTAGTGTAGTGCGTGGGAAGATGTTTTTATATTATTTAAGAAATACATGATTTTTTTAAGCTTGGATGTAATTAAGTTGATGTGGTCATTCCAGCGTAGGTTTTCGTCAATTATGACGCCTAGATATTTTATTTGTTTGACATTTTCTATGATTTCGCAATTGCATATTGATAATGGTGATTGTGATTAGTTAATAATGTTAATTTAAGTTTTCGCTATTCTGCGAGGTTTTTGTAAGTTTTTACTAAAAGTTTTTAGTTTAGATATTTACAATTGGAATAATTTCGGTTTACGGAAGGTCTTCCAAAATAATTTTTTTTTTTTTTTTTATACTAATTATGGGCCGGAAAATCCAAAACTGAAAGAATTTTTTTTCGGAAAGCAATATTAACAAAGTTACACGACTTTAAAATTTTCTATAGGCACACATGAAAATCGACATATTGGAAGTATTATGACAGTTTAAAATCATAGATAAACTAGAAAAATGTTTTACCACACAAAATTAAATGTTACCATGCAATAATATCATCAAACATACCTTATAAATCGACGAAGTATGAAAATTCGTAGTCTTAAAAATGCGTAACCTAACCTAACGCTAGGTTTGTGTAACATGGTTTGTGCCCCTTTATACCGCCTGCTCGCGTCCCTAACCTAACCTAACCTAACCTAACGCTAGGTTTGTGTAACATGGTTTGTGCCCCTTTATACCGCCTGCTCGCGTCACGGCAAAAAAACATCCCTGTTTTCAAGTAGTTTAGCGGCTACGCTAGGTTTGTGTAACATGGTTTGTGCCCCTTTATACCGCCTGCTCGCGTCACGGCAAAAAACATCCCTGTTTTCAAGTAGTTTAGCGGCTACGCTAGGTTTGTGTAACATGGTTTGTGCCCCTTTATACCGCCTGCTCGCGTCAATTTTAAAAAACAGCTTACGTTTTCAAGTAGTTTAACGGCTACGCTAGGTTTGTGTCACATGGTTTGTGCCCCTTTATACCGCCTGCTCGCGTCAATTTAAAAAAATATCCCTGTTTTCAAGTAGTTTAGCGTTTACGCCAAAAGTGAGTAAAATTTATAAAAAATAATTACTTAAGTTAGTTATTGATATGGCAACACTTAATTTTATGTGGCTGTTTCTATGACTTTAAACTGTCATAATACTTCCAATATGTCGATTTTCATGTATGCGTATAGAAAATTTTAAAGTCGTGTAACTTTGTTAATATTGCTTTCCGAAAAAAAATTCTTTCGGATTCGGATTCTCCAGCCAATAGTTAGTATAAAAAAAAAAGTTTTATTATTTTGGAAGACCTTCCGTAAACCGAAATTAAGCCTTTACAATTTATGTATTTATCATTAGAGTGAATATCTCAGAAGAAAATTTTAGTTTTTTGGAAGGCCTTATGGCTTTTTTGTAGCTTTTTCGACTTTAAATAAAAGCCGTCATAATTATAAGCCATTTTATTGATATTTACCTCACAAAGATTAATGTATTGCATTTCATTATAGGAAATTGTCGTAGTTTTTGAATATCCGGTATCCGGCCGGATATTGAGTTACTATCCGGTATCCGGCCGGATCTTCGACCAAGTATACCCTAGACAGGCCCTGAGAAAGGCAAAATGACGCCGTGCTGAAAATAAAATTGGCTGAAGGTCCATTTATAAAAAAGTCCGTGCATTGTTTTGAACCGTTTAGATCGCAATGAGCTTTGTGTTTTACCTTTTTTCGGTCTTCAAGGTCTACACTGAAACTAATTTTTGTGTTAGCAGTCCGGACGGCGTTAATTTTTTTCAAACACAAAAATATCACACTTCCGAGTATTGTACAAGATGCACGCCGCGGACTTTAATTTTGAAAATGTAGTCAGCTATCTCAATATAAAAGAAAATATATGTCTTACAGATAGCTTTAAGGCACTGCATTCATGAACGTGACAAAGGGAAAGTTCTTCATTTTGTTTCTGGCAATTTTTCTGACGTCATATCAACTCACCGCGATGCTTGTGACGTCACGATAGACCGAATACATACCTACAATGAGTGCTGCGTCACAATATGGCTGTGGTATACAAACTTTTTCAAAGCGCGACCCGCTTTTAAATTCACCACCCGCTTTTTTAGGAATAATCAACCTGTTTAGTCGAAGTATTATTAATGTATCCATTATTAGTTTGTATGCGGACCTTGGTGGGAGGGTGTGTACAATATTACTTGTTTTGTTGTCGGTGGAGTCGCAAACCTACTTTATATATTGTAAAACAAAATTTGTTTAATAAAACTATCTAAGTGGGTAAAAATAAAGCGCCGCAGGTGAAAACATTATATCCGCAAGAACCAAAACAATGCTCTCGATTTTTTCATTTGGTCATATTAAAGAACTTATAAAAGTACTTTCAATTTTGGCGGTTATTTCAAAAAAGTTAGTAAAAATTGCCAGACAAAATTTTTATTACGTTCAAGGTAAAACCAATAAATGGTGTTGGTTTATTTTCGTTCGGAATTACAATATTTATAAGTACAATATTTCGTCAAGAAAATTTTAGTTATTTTGTAAAACGGAAACCTTTAAAATACATTAAACACAGATCTCAACGAAGAACAGATGCACTCTTCTTCAATTAAGGTAAAGTTAACCTATCTTAAGTCACGGCATTCCGAATTTCTACCGTTTTATAACATTATATTTCTCTTGAACACTTAAAGTTTTTAAATTTCAAAAAAATACATATTATTTTTGACGATAATAATATAATAGATAATATTTGACCGGTCAGTGGTTGAGTGGGCACAGCGCTTGGGTCCCACCTGGGCGTCGCGTGTTCGATTCCTCGGCAGGCTAAGTCCTCCATCACAACACAAGCAATATTTTCGGCTTTCTGTGGTGGTATTAGGAGATTTTCAAACATTGTTGGGCTATTCGTAACCCGGGAATGATTGTCTTTCTTTAAAAAAAAGAAATATCTATACATTTGCCACGCCGAAAGGGTTATTATATGAAATTCCCCCGACAGAAAGAATCGTAAGATATGCTCCTATTATTATAATTATTATGAATTATTGAAAAAAATCATAATTCATTGTTTCTTTAAATGCTATTTAAATATTTCCCCCAAGATTCTTGTTGTATTTTAAAGAGTCATGTTTTATTAAACATTTTCACAATTTTCGCTTGAATATTATCGTTTTTAATATAAGCGCGCTCCTTCTAACCTTCTTATTAACATATCTCCCCTTCCTCTTCTTTTTGAGCGCTTACTGCCGGGTCACCACGAATTTTTGTTATTTTTTATTTATTATACGCAAAAAAACTTAATGTTTTCAGTAACCGATTCAAAACTTTAAAGAAAAATTATAGTTTTTGGCTAATACCTTTTGCAAAATAGAACAGAATCCTGTGAATAATTTCGACGCATCCGCCGCCAAGACCTGGACAAATATCACTCCATCAACCTGGGCACCCATGCTTAGTCACCAAATGTAGCGAACCACTTGGGGTGACCTATAGCAGAGGCGTTGGTTATCCAATAAATGGTTTCCGAGGCGGCGCGGGCGGTACCCATATTCGCCTCCGAAATGAATCGCTTGTCACAATAAAGTAAAAAAAAATTAATAAAATTTATAAATGTCTCGTGTCCCCCTTGAAAACCACTGGTATTCATACAGCTTGTCGAAACTGTCCATGAGACCAAAACGTGAACGAACTGTTGATGTGTTAGTGCGAAGAATTACACAGCAGGATAACTCGGTGGACAGTTGTATATTGCCGGGAACGCGTATTCAAGATGGCGGAATTCGAAGGAGAGTTTTGTTGCGAAATTAATGTTACTGGTGTTACATTTATTGTGGTGTTCTCTATGGAAGGGCGTGTCTAGATATACTTGGTCGAAGGGCCGGATAGTAAATTTAGACCGGATAGGCCGGATACCGGATAGTTACCGGATATCCGTTTCATCTCTATAATCCACTCACCAATTTCTGATTTTGAGGTCAAATCTTATGAAAAGTATTTTAGTTTAACCTATGCACAGTGGAACGTCGATTATATGAACGACCGCTTATCCGAACCACTGCGCCCGCCCGACCCGCGCGTCTCGAAAATGTCTACAATGCAGACGAAACCGGGCTCAATTTGAAAACTTTGCCACGAAAAACTCTTGCTTCACGTCGTGAATTAGCAGCGTTTAGCTTTGGTTATAACTTAGCCATTAGCATTGATCCTAAAATAAGCAAGGATCATATCACTGCCTACGCATGTGCTAATGCTACTGGCAGCCACCGATTGCCCGTGCTTGTAATTGGTAAAAGCAAGAAACCACGTTGTTTCAAACACTTTAATATGTCTGTGATGCCTATCGTTTACACTTCGCAAAAGAGTTCTTGGATGGATAGTACAAGTATACAGAAACTTTTATACCCTCTGTAAAAGCCCAACAATTAAAAATGGTAAAAGAGCGAAAACATCTTTGCTTCTTGATAACGCCCCAACTCATCCTTCATGTGACATCTTAAGAACGTTTAACCAGCCAGCGGACGAAAATCCACATTTCGTCAAAAGTTGTTCTTACGATCGTGCAGGGCGGTTACAACGAGAAAGATTAATTATTCTCCGTACCAGCTTTTTAAAATTATAACTCAATATCGAATTTATTTCAATTCAAATTAGCTTTAATTTATACCTTCATCCAAAAATGCTGAAAGGCTTGATGATAAAACTATTAATATAATCTACTTTTTGTAGTTATTTCTTGATTATAAGTATTTATCATTTTTTAATAATGTCTAAATTTAATAAGAATGTTAAAAAAATCTGAAATATATTAGTTTGTAAGTGCGCAAATAAATACATAAATGGACCAATCTTCGTCAAGAAACACATGTACGTACAGTACATATTTTTTAATGATTTTATTGAAACCAAAATTAAAATTTTAAAACATGCGTTTGCTAGATAATGTATTGATTTATTTTACTGCATGATTATATTATTTGAAATGGGTGTGGTATAATACAAAATCTTTTTTGAAAATTTAACAAATCTGCCAACGACCTATGGAATAACCTTATTATACTAAAAATTAAAAAAAAATCGAAAAATTTATTACATAACTATGCTAGATAAAAGAACAATCTTTCGAAATCCATTTATAATTTTTTGTGGAAAAGAGTCAATACGTCTAAAAACTTTTTTGAAAATGACGTATTTCCGGCTTTCTCTGGTAATGCCCTCTTAAATGAAAAAGGAGTTTGTAAAAGTCACGTTTCTTCCACCTAATGTGACTTCATTATTACGGCCCGTGGATCAAGGCGTTATTGAGGCTTTCAAACGGTATTATAGAAAATAATTTATACGTAAGTTACTTTTGGAAAGGGGACGTTCAAGTATTACGTAACGCAATTTTTGAAGATTTTTGACCCCCCCTCCCCCCTCCCTCCCATGTAACGCGCCGTAACATTTTTCCGTATCACCCCCCCCCCGCCCCTCTAAACGTTACGTAACGCCCAAGTGACAATTTTTACCTGAAAGTCACAATTAAGTTGCGCAAAGTACTGGAAAGTCTCTTAAATACCTTTTTTCTTGTTTTAATCGCGTTTGCGGTAATAAATTAAACAAGAGATTTCAAGAACGAAAAGGATTGCCAACTTGGAAGATTTTAATTCCCTAGTTTTTTTTATCTAAATAAAGAAAAACGTGTTACGTAACGTGTTGTTCGAACCCCCCCTTCCCCCCCTCGTAACACACAGTAATGTTTCACAAGACCCCCCCCCCAAGAGCGTTACGTAATACTTGAACGGCCCCAAAAAGGAAAGGAGGGAGAAGAAAACCTGATAAGAAATCATAAAAAGATTGATTTGGAAGATGCGTCCTACATGATCGGAGCAGCGAACAGTATCAAATATCTGCCCTTAAAAAAAGTACATGACCTAGCCTCTCATAAGCGGGCAGACGAACATTTGATGATGTTTTAAGCGTTAATTTTGCACTTTTTTTCGTTGAATTCCTATTTGTCATTAAAGATATAAATTTAAATATGGTTTTCATTCACCACTACGTAATATGGATGTACGTAATATATCAGGGTGGCCACAAAAAACGGATTTCAAAATTCCCTGATAATTCCAGGTTTTCCAAGGCAGTTTCTACATTTTTCCCTGATATGTTTAATTTTATATAAGGGAACGTACCCATACTACATGACCTCTTCAGGGGGGGAGGGGTCCTCAAAATACCACGCTTGGTACAAATGAGCGGCGGGGACTTAGGTTTTTGGTCACCGGGGGAGGGGGGGGGGGGGGGGGGGGGGGGGTGTTAAAAATTGCAAAAAATTGGTCACGTAGTATGGGTACGTTCCCTATGGCGATATCGTTTGTTAAATAAATAATAAAGGGAATTTATGATATTTCGCCTGAAGACAATTTGTGAAGAAATAAAAAGACCAGACAAAAATAAACAAAAAAAAACATTAACATTAGAAGAGATACAAAAAAATATCACACGAAACAAGCAACAATACTAGGGAACAGTTTAGATTTAGAATATTAATAATTTAACAATATAGGTACCCTTTGGGTAAGCAGTTAGGACATTAAATAATACAAAGAAAAATATGGTAATAGAGGAAACTGAACCATAAGCATTCGACTAAAGTTTAGAAAGAGGTTTATTATGTATTTACACGAAGCTATGGTATAAATAGTGATGCAATGTAATTTTATAAATACTAAAAACCTTGATTTAAATGTTAAAATACCTACACACAAAATAAAAACACACACACACACATCAACTAGATGACATGATTGTGTTGCAAGGGCATTAATTAAAATAAAAAAATACCTATCTAGTTTGTCTTTGTCGGCATATCTTTTGTTACCCAAGTCGCAAGTAAAAGTAATAAATCACAACTTTGGGGTTTCACAAATCGCAAAATAACGAATTTAGTTTTATTTTTGGAATTCCCTGATATTATAAAATTTTTTCAGAATTCCCTGACATTTCCCTGATAATTCCAGGTTTTCCAGGTATTCCAGGTCTGTGGCCACCCTGTATATGTATGGCTCGATTATCCGAAAATACCGTTTTTTCAGAACACCCACGTCCCCCAAATAGTTGGGATAATCGATGCTCTACTGTATTTAGGAAAAAAATTGAATCGGGCGTATACTTACCACTTTAGAACATACCAAACATGCTGATAGATCCATATGCAACCAGCTCTGGCATAATAATTCATTACACACGGTTTTAACTACATTTCTGTAATGCCATTCCAAGGTGAGGCTACGTCTTATTGCATATTTTCCTTTAAAATATCTCTACATATTATAAATTAAACATATAAACCACTCAAAAAGCTGGGATGTATATCTTTTTGATGATGATACGCAGCTTCCGCAGCATGAAACTCAACCTAGTACCAGTAGTACTGGGTTGAGGTTAGAATTAGCTATGTTTTTCTTTTATTTAAAAATTTAGGTTTATTTTTACAAAGCCGGGACCAGCTCATTTTAGACAAAAAAAATAATATATATTCCCCAGTAGAGAGGTAATAATTAGATGTAATTAATTCCGTGAGCGGAAATTGAAAATAATGTATATTATCGTCAATTTCTTAAATCTAATTATTACCTATCTACTGCCTGGTAAAAAATTATTTTTTTTTAGTGTAAAATGAGCTGGTCCCGGTTTTGTAAAAAAATTAATAAAATTTATTTTATAAGGTTGGTACTTCTGACAAACGTCAATATTTGATTGTATATTAATTGAAAAGGGAATATTCCATATTATCCATTCGAACTTCGTGTTACCCCTCCTCCCCAAAAATGAATTAACAAACACTAAATTCCATCTTCTACAACCATATCAAACTCACGATGAAAGAGAAAGGGGCCTCATTGGCCCGGTGCTCTGAAAGACAGTACATCACAAAGGTCACAAAAGTGTTACCCCAAAAGCTTACAAAACATCGTTTGGGCTCTTCTGTTAATTATGTCTGAAACAGATATAACCTGTTGCCATCTCAGTAATATTGTACAAACAAAAACGATTAACAATAAAACCATGACGTACTTTTCTAAATATATTAAGAAGCATTTTTCAATAAAGAGAACCACCTCGTTAACAAATTAAGAAATGTTTATCACCTTCAAAGAAACACACTCCAACATTCTCTGAGCCATCGTTACATTGTTGACTTCTGTAAACAGTGAAATTTTTCCCTCCCGCTGCAGACAAGCTCGACATAATGCTTCGAGAGCGGCCATATTAATAAATAATTCGTTAAAGAGAGTAATATTAGTATTTTCTGGCCATTGCGGCTTAAATTTTAAAACAATTAATAAAAACAAGTCGCAAACTAACTCACAACCTCAAAATGTCAAAGTTACTGTCAAACTAAACCATAGATTTTTTATAACCTAAATTATCACTGGTATTGCCAGTTTTATAAATTAAATGTATTATTTGTTTACTTTAGAACAGTGGTTCCCAACCTTTTTGTGACCCGGGACCACTTGTAAGTTTATTTTTTCGACAGGGACCACAAACAGTGGAATAGCGAGGGGGGGCGGGGCTCCCAACAGAGTTTCTCCCTTCCAAGAGTACAATTCTCTAGCCCCCCCCCCCCCCCCCAGGACGGACAAATTTTTTATGAAGTCGAAATTTGTGTTTGTCAACTTTATTGGGGGGAGGGGGGTGATGCCACGTTGTCCTGAGGGTGGGACGGGTTCTAGCAGAATATTTACCATAACGTAGGGGGTAGAACGGGGTAGGATGGGATGGGGCGAAACTGAGTACCGTATTGGTCACTGGTCACAAGGTACAATAATGATAAACTGAATATTGTTCCAATTTTTCCGGGACCGCCCGCGCGCTGGCTCGCTTATTGACCGGCGGATCATCGCGGACCATCTTCTAGCTCTCGCGGACCACTGGTTGGGAAACCCTGCTTTAGAAGGATCTTATTAGTAGTACCTTTCATTAATTTTGAAAGCAATGTAACTTTAAAAAAAAATTATTGCATTTATTATTAACCCCTCACGCTTATCACTATCATTGTTAGAAATATGATGTAAACGTTGTTAAGGCTCGATGACACAGAGAGAGTTTACAAGCTAAGCTACTAAGTTTAAAAGCGGGTAAATCGGCAAGTGAGATTGTCATGATGCCACACAAAACTGTTCACTCTCTCAGTAGCGTAGGAAACTGAGGTCTCTGCTAGTGCCAGTAACAAAAATAACAAAGCCAGCGTGAACTAATTCTGTGATGTTTGACAGTCGAAATCAGCTGTTTATTGGCAGCCATCTTGAAAAACATAAATAAACCAATCACAATCAAGCGTGTGGCTAGTAAAGTTGACGATCTTTCAACTTTTTTCGTAGATTGTCAACAATCTGCTAGTTAGCAAGTAACACGATGACACTGAGCGAGTTTACTAGCAGATAGTGAATTTCCCAGATATTAGCTTGTAAACTCGCTCTGTGTCATCGACGCTTTAGAAAGAAAAAAACACCACGCTTTATTTCTAAAATAAAAGTTAACTGACAACTAATTAAAATTTACATCCTTATGAATCCAAAGTTTCGGACCGCAATTAAAAAGAAAATTATGTAACTTTGGGATTTTTTTATTTGTATGTTTTTACATGAAACATCGAAAAAGTGAGGTAACGATAACATTTATAACCGGTCAGTAGCTGAGTTGGCATCGCATTTAGGTCCCACCCAGGACGGTGAGGGATACTTGTTTGAGACAACATAGAACATTTTCGATTTCTGTTTGTTTTTGTTTTTTTTTTTTTTCTTAATACTTGATAATGAAAGGAACTTAATTTTATCCGAAAACAGCTGATCAATCAGCGGGAAAAAAATATTTTTAACATCGTTTTAAAATAGTTTTCGAGGTTCGGATTTGCGACATCCATGGTCAAAATGGATAAAGCATTTCAATAGCTTCGTGTTAAAATAAATGGTTAGCCAAGGGAATGTTTTAAATAATTACAATAAATGTTTTACGAATGGTAGGAAAATGTCGTCCATTTTCGGACAATGAAAAAATGAAAGTGGTCCATTTTTCGACCAAAATCGTTCCAGTGGGTATTAGGAGATTTAAAAATATTGTCGGGTTATTCGTAACCCGGGAATGATTGTCTTTCTTTTAAAATAAATAAATGATTATTATACATTTTAAAATTAAATACGAGCCTGTTTTATTTTCTTTCGTCATCAGTAAAAGTTTAGTTTGAAAAAACGTAAGGTGAGTCATTTTGAAAACTTTTTTATGTTTGTATTCATAGTTTTTAAAAATTAACTATTTATTTAGAATTATAAAATTGAAAGAATATTTCTTCAACATCAAAAACAGGTTTTAGTTTTCGGATGCGTTCAGAAAAATTTGTATTTATTTGGATTTCATTGAAAAGTGGAAATATTTTGACCTTCCGACGAAATAAGTTCTACAAGTATTAGCAGATAATTATATATTGAGAGGGTTAGGAATCTAGAACATGTTCTTTGTAAAATAGCTGCTTGGTACCCATTGGCGGTACCCATTCCCTAAGTGACCAGCTCAGATATGGGGGTTCCATCGAAGCCAGAGTTAAGTTAGCCTCTCAAAAACTGGGCGTACTGTACAGGGCCCGCAGATACTGCAGATAGTACCTACACAACTGCTACCCCTGTACAAATCACAACTGCGCTCCACGGTTGAATTTGGCAGCCACCTCTGGTCTGAATCTCCAAAAACCTGAAAAATACCCTCGACTCCGTGGGGCCGTTCAAGTATTACGTAACACACTTGGGGAGGGCGGGGTCTTGTGAAATGTTACTGTGCGTTACGAGGGGGGGGTGGGAGGGTTCGAACAACGCGTTATGTAACATGTTTTTCTTTGTGTAGATAAAAAAACTAGGGAATTAAAATCTTCCAAGTTGGCAACCCTTTTCGTTCTCGAAATCTTTTGTTTTATTTATTACCGCAAACACGATTAAAACAAGAAAAAAGGTATTTAAGTGACTTTCCAGATACTTTGCGCAACTTAATTGTGACTTTCAGGTAAAAATTGTCATTTGGGGGTTACCTAACGTTTAGGGGGGGGAGGGGGGGAGGGGGGAGGAGGGCACGGAAAAGTCCGTCTGATAGATTCTCCCATCTTAACAGACGGATTGTAATAACAGATAAGGTGTGGGAATGCCATCTTAGTTCTACTGGTAATTTTTTTATTTTTATTTTAGTTTATTAAGGAAACAAACAGTTATACATATTTTCATAATAGAGTGGAAGATGCTTCGAGGAACTAGCGTCATTGATCCTTTCGGCACTGGTGTATAGTCGGGAAATATGCCAAACGCGTGCCCAACATTTGTACACGGTTGACATTTGTCACATGAGAACGGGTCGTTTCTTCGACTCGTTCTTGTGTTCAACAGCTCGGCTGTGGAATGATTTGCCGGCCTCTGTGTTTCCTCCTTCCTACAACATGGGTTTCTTCAAGACCAATGTTCATTCCTTCCTCTCCTCAAAAAGACCCCCCACACAGCATCCCAGATGACATAGGCCCTGAGGGCCTCCTGTGTGGAGTTAATGTAAAAAATAAATCAATAAATAAAACACCAATATTTTCAGTAAAACGTAATAATTTATTAATTAATAATTACAATAAACGGTATAAATATTCCCTTTGTACACTTATAATAATTAGGTAGGTATTTAAATCTGTCAATAACAATAATATACTAACGGGTGTATATGAAATACAATATAAACAAATATTAATTTTATAATTGTATACAAAATTGTTGTAACAGTTGTTAATATAAATATATTATGGCATTTAAAAGATTAACAAAAATAAAGATTGGTACCTACAAGTCAGATTTTCGAAAAACATCCACCAGAGAAGGGTGGCGTGGATTTGTTTTCTATAAAAATCTATGGTTTTATTCTGGGATTGATGAAATTTTGCACATTTGACCTTTGAAACAAGAGGAAGGTCACTGTCTACATCTCAATTTTTTTTAACAATAGCTCCACACAGGAGGCCTTGAGGAAAATATTTTCCCTCAGGGCCTTCATCTTCGTGGATGCTGTGTGGAGGGTTTTTTAAAGGAAAGGAAGGAAAATTCTGGGAAAGATTAGGTATTTTTTTTTTTTTTTTTACCCGAGCTCCACACAGGAGGACCTGAGGAAAATAATTTCCCTCAGGGCCTATGTCATCTTTGGGGATGCTGTGGGGAGGGTTTTTTTTAGGAAAGGAAGGAGAGGAGAGTTCTGAGAAGGAAAGGGGTTTAAGGGGTGGGTAGATCTGGGGTTCAGTGTGTCCTGGTCATCCGCCTTCAAGACCTAGAAAAAACTCACCCCATGAGCCCGGGCACCCCTGCTAACTCACCAAACGTAGCGAACCACTTGGGGTGTCCTATGGCAGAGGTGTTGGTTATCCAATAAAGGTTCCCAGGGCGGCGGTACCCATTCCCGCCTCCCAAATTGATGGGTATGAGAGGTGGGTAGGAATCTGTGGGTCAGTGTGTCCAGGAGTGACAGACGTATGAATCGATCCCTCCCACTGCAGTGCAAGGTGACGTTCCAAAAGAATTATGCTTGAGAGGTCACAAGTTATCCACGCAGTTGGTGGGCAGACGTAGCCGCCACCAAGACCTGACAAACCTCACCCCATGAACCTCGGATAAGTCCCCAAACTTGGCGAACCACTTGTGGTGACCTATGGTAGAGGTGTTGGCTAAACAATAAATGGTTTGTAAAATTCAGCTAGTATTGACAAATTATTTAACCAACTGCCGTAAAAACCTTTTATTAAAAATTGAAAAACAATCATTGCAAGATTAGAAACCTTTTTAAATACATCATAGTTATAGTTACAACATTCATTATAATAATACAAGAAATTTTGAAATGTAAACATTAATTTTAATGATACTTTTGTGTTCCCAAAAATTATTTACTTTTTCTTTCCTCTTTTACTCTAAGGTATTCTAACAGCCTCCACGTCATGACAATTATATATTTAAATGTTAACTTTTTCATTAAGTATGTCAAATATAATAGATTTTATATTGTGAAACATTTTAAAAATAAATAGGTAAGCAATATTGTAGTAGGGTTCCGTGACAGTTGATCCGCCGACAATTCGTCCCCGGGCGTACATATATACGGAGGCGTCTACTAATATCTACAGGAATTTAAGACTGAAAAAATCAGACTAATATCTATGAGAACCAAAGTGCGTACGAATATCTACAGCTCAAACTGTTGACTAATATCTATGAGAACCAAAGTGTGGACGAATATCTACAGCACTGGCAGAGGTTGGGTTAGGTTAGGTTAGGTTAGTTATTACGTAATTGAAGTAATTTATTCTTTTCCGTACAACCTCTTGCTCAGCTGCCCTCTTAGATATTAGTCCAACCTACGCTCCATAGATATTAGTCACCACTGGGACCGTCATAGATATTCGTCCGACCTTAGCTCTGTAGATATTAGTCCTCACTTTGAAGTTCGTAGATATTAGTTCAACATATGAGCTGTAGATATTCGTCCGACATGCAGACTGTAGATATTAGTATCTGAAGTCTTTTTGAAGTCGATTTTAGGTTTGAAATTGGTAAAATTATTCACAAAAAATTATAATTTTGTAATTAACTAGCTGGTTCCCGGCATGCGTTGCAAGGCCATATTCAAATAAATATATTGTTTCTCCCTGCATGTCCTTTCCCGTGCGTCTCCGTTCCCTCCCGCATCCCCTACCCTCCACGTTCCTCTTCCACCTTTTCTGCCCGCTCTCTCCCCTCTCCCTCTCCTCGTCCCGCAATCCCCCCTCTCGCGTTCCATATATTCAGTCCCAGTACATTTAGTTTTCAAATAGCTCACGTGTCACCTATTACAATTTTTCTATTAAAATTTTCGTTTTTCGTATATTACACATACCTGTTCATTTTTGTATATTATAAGAACAATCAATCAAATTTGACATCTATAAAATATCTATAATTTATAAAATCCATAGATAATTCATTTAATACAAAAAAAAAAACAGCTGCCTGCTAAATTCAATTTCAACAAACGCGCGAACTGTCAAACGTGTGAAGTTAAAATAGTCGTTAGGTTTTCTGAAATTATTCAATTTTCTTAATTTTTCTTTCCGTAAAAACGTTCTACAAAGTATTAGAAAACTTAAAAAAAATGGATGTATAAAATAGGTAAAGTCGTTCTCAGTTATGGCGTGTTCAAGGGAAACAGGGATTCATTTTTATATATATGTATAGATATCATTTCAGGGGGCCAACTGTCGAGGGAACAACTGTTGAGTTACCTTACTTATGTACCATAATGAACATTTCTCACCCATTGTCATTCACTAAACTTACTTGCTAAATAATTGTATATATGAAATTATTTAAAAAAATATTTTTTCAACATTGTAGGCTGATTATATCATATTTTATATTAAGTAATTATTTAAATATTACATATGTACAATATCTATATGTTAAATAGTCGCTAGGTAGCAAAGGCCTTAATAATAAACACGTTTTAATTTTTACACAACTGATATTTAACCGTTAAAGTATGGTAAATGGTTTTTTAACATTTATGTAAAATTTAAAACACGTTTTTTACAAGGGAGCTAAGGGAACGTACCCATACTACGTGACACGTTTAGGGGGGGGGGGGGGTCTTCAAAATGTCACGCTCCATACAAATGAGCGGCGGATTGCTTAGGATTTTGGTCACCGGGGGGGGGGGGGGTGGTTAAAAATTGCAAAAAGTTGGTCACGTAGTAAGGTCGCTCATAACTTTTTTTTTTTTACCTGTGAACAATTTTATTGGACTGTCTGGGGTAAAAGGAGTCGAAAAGAAAATTTTTTAAAATGTAATTACAGCACAAGAGTCCCAACTGCTCCCCAATGTCTGGAGCCAGTGAGACCTTGGCATCCCCAATTAGGGTATGTATGAGGCTGAAGGTAGTGGGGAGGTATTCTGAGCTGGTCACCAAACTCAGCTAAAGCCATTTCAAGCAACGTTTCAACTTTGAATGATAGTTTTACACCAGAGTGATACTGAAAGTATCTTCCACTCTTGAATGTGCCGCAATTATACAATATATTATTTAAAGTTATTTATTTATTTTCTCTCCCAATCTAGGTGGGTAAACTACCAGGCGTTCGCCGCCAAGACCTTGACAGACCTCACCCCATGAACCCGGACGCCCCTGCTAAGTCACCAAACTAGTGAACTACTTGGGGTGACCTCTGGCAGAAGTTGCTTGTCCAATAAACGGTTCCCGGAGCGGCGGTACCCATACCCGCCTTTCAAAAAGCCACTCCTTCCTTTTCTAAAAAATACCCTCCACACAGCATCTCCAAAGATGACGTAGGTACTGAGGGGAATTATTTTCCTCAGGACTTCCTGTGTGGAGCTAATGTAACATTGATTTGACTTTATGAGCCGAAAATATGTGTATTAAAATAGAAATTCCAGACAGAATGATCTACGCATTTTTCATGACGTCAGAACTCACAGTTTGAGAGTTTTCCTTCTTCAGCACACATATTCACAGTTTTTTTAATATTTTTTTAAAAATCGCTTTATAAATTTCAGATAGAAGAATCTGTGCAATTTTCATGTCGCCAGAACTCACCGTTTGAGAATTTTTACTGGTTCAGCACAAAGATTTCCTAACTTATAAACAAATTTTGATTACAAATTTATGTGTAGTTACATTTTTTATTCTTATACAAATCTTCTATTAATTTTGATTTAAAATATTTTTGTTAAGTATACAATTTCGTGAACTTTTTTTATACACATTTTTGAAAGCATTAAAATTCTTACAACTAACATTATTTAATTTTTTTTTGTTTTATCCACGTGCATATACACTCAATGGGCAGACATTTAGAATAATTCTTTTTGTACATGACAGACCAAAAAAGGTTTTTATAAAATTGGTCCTCTGATTTTTGGAATTTTTAAAATTAAATTCAATGGATTTAATAAAAAATTCAAAACATTAGCATTTTACACGCACACAATAAAGTATTTATCCACTGAAGATATTAACGATAGAAATGTCTTTTAGGCAAGTCCATGTGTATTTGTCTAGGTTAGAAAAGAAGGAAGTATGTTTAGGAGAGATGGGAAGGCTGATAGAGATATTGAAAGAAGGGTAAATGCAGGTAACTCCATTAAGGGGGCGTTCAAGTATTACGTGATGCAATTTTTGAAGATTTTTGACCCCCCTCCCCCCCATGTAACGCGTCGTAACTTTTTTTCGTGCCCTCCTCCCCCCTCCCCCCTAAACGTTATGTAACGCCCAAATGACAATTTTTACCTGAAAGTCACAATTAAGTTGCGCAAAATACTGGAAAGTCGCTTAAATACCTTTTTTCTTGTTTTAATTGCGTTTGCGGTAATAGATAAAACAAGAGATTTCAAGAACGAAAGGGATTGCCAACTTGGAAGATTTTAATTCCCTAATTTTTTTATCTAAATAAAGAAAAACATGTTACGTAACGCATTATTCGAACCCCTCCTACCCCCCCCTCATAATGCACAGTAACGTTTCACAATCCCCCCTCCCCAAGTGCGTTACGTAATACTTGCATGGCCCCTAATGGAGGACTGAATGCCGTTGGTGCTAACAAAAAACTGTCCAAAGAAGCGAAGCTAGCAGTCCACAATGGAGTGCTGGTACCTACAGTGAGGTATGAAATTGGCAGAGTAAGGATGAAAGTAGACTGAATGCTGTTGAAATGAGATCCCTGTGGCGTACGTGTGTTAAACCACGGATGTAAGATTAAGAAAGGGATACTCAATGGTTTAGGCATGTAGAGCGAATGAATGAAGAAAGGAGTATAATGAGAATATATGAAGCAAATGTGATAGGTAGAAGAAGTCGGGGATGCCCACAGAAATCACAGCACGAATCACAGAATCAGATACGCGGGCCGTCCGCTTATGGAGAAACTGAAAACCAACCAGTTGCCGACGCAATCGCAATTAACCTCCTGAACAAAATCGATAACGTTCTGATTTGACATATCGCAGATTACTCGAAAAATTTACAGTTCGTGAGCCGCTACCATGGCAATCTGTCAAAAATGCAACTGCAACACGACTGCCGCGGTGACCAGCAAGGTCCTGTCAAGTTTTGTCAAGTTTTGACATGTCAGATCAGAAAAATATTGATTTTGTTCAGGAAGTTGATTGCGATTGCATCAACAACGGTTTTTTTCAGTTTCTCCACGAGCGAAGGCCGTTAAAGTCAGAATAATATGTGAAAAATGCTGTTACCTAAATACTTTTTTTAGTGACACGTCCCATTCCCTGTCTCCTTAAATAGCCAAAAAAATCACAAGCCTTTATAATTGCTTTAACAATATAAAAATCAATCAATTGAATTAGTTTATTTTATACCAAGTTGCCTACAAATCATTTCAAAAGTTTGTCATACAAGATGGCTTCCAGGTGATTCCCCTCACCATAGATTTGGCTTCAATATCATTCTTACAAAATTGTATTTTGAGTTTATGAGACAATGAGCGCTTTTATTATTACCGTGATGACACAAAAAAAGCATAAAATGTACATTCTTTTCTTAATAATACTGCAGCTCTTTCTTACACATCATAATGGTGGGACAAAAGATGTGACACACAAAATACATGTGTCTGTTTCTTCCAAAGTACTACTTTTTTCCTTTGAAGTATGTTATGCGCACAGAACTCGAGTCGCTTGTTATGTAGGTTTTACACAATCTCTTTTCTCAGCCTGATTCCCGTATAGAGACCAAAGACAAAATTTTTCACTTTACGCGATCGCTATTTTCATTCCTATTTTCAAATCTACGATTTTAATTGGCATCACTGCGAACAACACATGAACCATGTTGTTTGCTGTGATACCAACTGAGATGAAAATAGCGATCGCGTAAAGCAAATTTTATTTTTATTTCTATCTACTGTAGCACTTTTTGCCATGATATGGCACTATTTAAAATACCTCGGATTGCTTTGCTGCCATTTTTGGCAAATTTTCCCTTATTTGTAAGTAATTAAGTAGAAGTTTACGATTTTATAATATTTTTTTTATAAATCCTACGAATATGTGATAATCGACAAAAGATGTGTGAATTCATTGGCTATACAGAACTATAATCAATTTGTATGTCTCCATATTAAAATTCGGAGGTACGATTTTTTTTAACGTGGGCAGAAAATATTCAAATGATAACCAAAAAATTTCGAACAATCGGAGAAAAAGTTTTAAATTGCGCTGTCACTCCAGTGGCTATACGGGAATCGGGCTGAATAAAGAGACTGTGTAAAACCTACATTAATATCTCTGTGTATGAATGGTCTTAGCCTGCAAAATACCCGAGCAGGTATGCTATTATGCCCGTTGTAAAACATTGTTACAAAATGCTTTCGCACGAAATGCTTTCTCCCGAAACTCCGTCTGATCATTGCTACAAAACTTTATTTTATGAAGAGTTTAGAATAATCATTTATTTTGAGAAAACTGAAACGCCCACCTCTAGTTCCCCGCTAGATAAGTCCTCTATTATTGCATAAGCAAAATTTCCCCACTTCAATAGTGGAAGTAGGATGAAATCAAATATTGTCAAGTTATTTGAAACCAGGGAATGTTTGTCTTTCATGAAGAAGAATGCAAATTCAGGGTGAATCCTCAACTTCAAAACTCTCGTTGATCATTTCGAGTTCTCCCCTATACATAGGAAGAGCCAAATTGTCCATTTGTTGAGTCAAAACTTGGAGATCGTCTTCTATATGGGGATCATATTCAAAGTTAGTTTCTAAAGACCCTGCGGCTGCCGCAAGTTGAGCTTCTAGCAAAATTGCTTCTATCCTGCATTGGTCGCAGCCAATTACATCAGCAGGTTGATCTTTCTCTTCCGCACCTTCCAAGGTCTGTTGAAATTCTGGATTTTCGTCTGGGTTCTTTGCAGCGGCCTCTGCAATGCATTCGGGACAATCAGTTTGCTCGCACAGATCTATACTTATCCCAGCTACTTTAGAGTTTTCTTGCTGTCCTTGTACTTCGTTGAAAATGACCTCAGCACACTTCTTCAACTCCTGGAGCTGTTCTGGTCTGATCCAGTATTCGTCTTCTATGCACGATTCTGGGTCTTCTGTTATTTCAGATTCTACAGAGAATTGTGTCAACGAGTCTGAAATATCGCAGCTCGTTCCCATGTCTTTGAGCTGCGGTCTAGCTACCAAAGACATTTCAGTATTATTCAAAACTGGTTCGCTTACTGGCGTTAGTTCGAAATTTTCTGGTTTTGCTATAGCTACCTTCGTGTCAAATAGAATGTTTAGTTTAGAATCCGTGTCAACCTTTCTGATGCTTTCTTTTCTCACTATTGCTAAAGGTTCAACGTAGCTATCGAAACTATCCATGCATTTAAAAACCAGGTCTACTATTTTATCTTTTGTCTTCATTTCTGGGCTTTCGTCAATGAAGCAAATCTCGGAAGAGTCTTGCGAAAATCGTCTTAAAAGCGAACAGAAATTAACGGTCTTTTCATTTTTGAACAGTAACTCTACGAGAGAGTTCCTCCTGTCACCGCTTGTTGAAGGCACTTCTCCATCATTGACCAGCTTTACAGTCCTGCTGCTGTTTTCTTCGAGAGATTTCTGCTTCTTTATTGTCAGCCGTGAGCAGTTACTAGATTTTCTTCTTCTCTCTCCCTTGTAATCAAAGAAGAAATCTAAAAGAGACTGTTTGTCTTCACTCGACGACGATCTTTTGCTGAAGAGTTTCCGCTGAATCTTAACATTTGTATTCTTCATATCCAAAGATTTTCTGGAGCCCCTCGTCACTTCCCTTTTAGGCATATTTGTACTGGTCAAAAACTCTTTAAGAGATTCAACCTTATCGTCACTGGGAAGGTTTTCAATCTTGGTATCATCAGGTGAAGTTTCATTCATAGATTCCTGACGACTATCAAAGTCTGGGGGGCTTTGTTCCGACCAAAAACAACTGCTTTTCCTTCTCACCCGTTCCACGCCATCCAGTTTAGGACTCTTAACAATATTGAAAAAATATTCTACAATATTTGAAATCTTTCTATCAAAATTTCTCTTTTCTTCATTTCCTTCGCAAATATCGTCACAATCTTCCGTAAGTGCTTCAACTGTGTCCTTTTCTCCATTTAATTCATCCAACAGTAAACTTGTTTCTACCTTCTCATCTGCTTTAGAATATTTAAAGCTGACGGTTTCATGCAGAATTTTGAAGAACTCTTTAGCTAGCTGTCCTGCTCCTTTAGAACTTACTGCTACTCCGCTTTCTTTATTTTGAGAATCTTCTTTCACGACATTTTCATCATCTTTAACGTCAATTTCGATCTTATCTAAATTGGTTTCAACCTCGGCCTTTTTATCAACAACTTTAGTTTTATCTTTATCTTTATCGATCAGTTTAGTTTTATCAGTTGCTGCTTTTGAGCCGTCGTCTTTGACAGCCACTCCCGTTCTTAAAAACTCCCAGAGGGTCTCGATGATCTCAGCGGAAGAAACTTTGCTGGTATCTTCCGTGTCCTTTTCTCTCTTGGGGGTGTCTTCATTAGGTCTGGCTTCCCAGGTCCAAAGCCCTGAGTTTAGGCCCTGGTACCCTTCTGCCAGGAAGTGCCAAACTCAGGATTTCCACTGTCTGAGTTTCCGCATGGAGACCCGCTTGAAGCGTGCCACCGTGGCACTGAGCAGGTCATCTGGCCTGGAGATGCTGGGTCTTCTGCCGCTCCACGCCCCGAGGGATCCAGAGCTGGATCTTCCCTTCTCCACTTTGATGCTGGATGAAGTTCCTGAAGAGTTTCTGTGATAGTCAAAGCCGCTCGATGTCATCAAGGAGGATGGGAAGAAGTCTTCTTCTCCGCCGCTGAAGCATTCGCCTTCAGAATGCACCTGGAACAAATTAATGAAAAGCTTTATGTAATTTCAAAAACAGTTCTAAAGCAAATATTTACGTCAGGTGGAAAGGCTGATAGAGAGACTGAAAAAAGAGTAAATGCCGGAAACTCTATTAATGGAAGAATAAATGCTGTTGGCACTAACAAATAAATGTCCAAAGAAGCAAAGCTAGCAATCCATAACGGTGTGTTGATACCTTCACTGAAGTATGACAGTGAGGCATGGAACTAGCAGAGGAAGGATAAAAGTAGACTGAACGCTTTACAAATGTATGCATGTGATAAAACCATGTTTGATCGTGTGAGAAATGTGGAGATCCATAAAGAATAAAAGGCAGATCGAAGCGTAATGAGGAAGATTAAGAAAGGAAAACTTAGTTTGTGTAAAGCGTAAAGAGAATATATGACGAGAATGTGAAAAGTCGGGGATCAGTGCCGTAAATAGGGCGGTGCCACCGGTGCCCAGGCACAGGGCGTATACTCTGGGGGGCGCAAGAATGGCGTATAATAGGCGAAGGGTCCACTTAAACAGGGCGCAGTTATAGAAGCTCGCACAGGGCGCAGAAAAGGCTATTTACGGCACTGTCGGGGATGCCCGAGAAAGATCAAGTGAAATAGATTCTTATGTCGGACCATGTCAGAATGACAGAAGAGCATGTATGAGTCGATGTATGAATGTGAATCAGGCAAGGAGTATGTGCCAAGACCGAGTTGTTTGGCGGCTTGTCCTTTCTGTTAAAGTATTAAAGCTTTATTGCAGCCAAAAGTGTCTTTACACCATAAAAATATCCTTCCATTGACCCCGAGGGAAGCCTCAGGACTAGGTAATATTTAAAAAATTGAAGTAATATTTGGATTTAAAACCAACCTCTCGTTTTCCTCCGGCGAGTCTTCCAAACATGCTCCCTACTGCCGATACACGTCTTCTGGAACAAAGGGAATACATTAAATAATGAACATGTATTAAGGCGTGGAGGAAAATTATTATAAAGTTATAATATTTTTAAAACACTGGAAGAGCAAGGCATCCACAATAATTGGCTACAAAGCTTCTGCCTACAGAGTATCCTAAGATATTAAACTCTGACTTGATGAAACTCTTTGCACTGGCAAAGTGTTTGACAGTAGAAGCAGAGAAAGGTCATCGATGCATTGAAGCATCATTGGAGTGACCAAATATCACCTGTGTTCGTAATGTCGGTGTTTGTTTTTGAAATGAGATTGCATAGTTCCTACCGGGACATCATCTATCTAGGTTCCACCTCTCTCTAACCATCATCTCACTGGAAAAGTATTCAAATTTTGGAACAATGGCAAGAAAAATATCAAATTTGAGTGCATTTGTTTTTGAAAAACAGAAAAAGATTTCGAACTACCTTTGTTGGTGTTTTTCGTGCACAAAATTTCTTTTTTACCTAAAAAGAAGGTATTTGGAAGTAAATAATATCGTTTTGTACTCATTTGTTTTGTTGTAGCAATAATTACCTACTAACTAATTTGTGATTGTGTTGTGTGTTCCTCCTCAGAAATACTGTGGTAATTGATTGGTTATCCCTTTTCCTTGCATACCTTGTTTTTCCTATACATATTTTCACCCGATTCCAGCAAACACCATTTTGTTTTGTTTCGTTCTTTAGTATTTACAGTCCATTTTCAAGTGCATCTGAAGCTGTAATTCGTAAGCAGTTTAGGATGCATAAGTCGGTATCCTTTGCTCTCCATGCAATATAGGATCTTGAAGAGTGGAGTATAGAGCCTGGTTCAACAGAGAAATTTGTGTGGTGTTCTCGATCTTCAGCAATGAGAAAATGATTGAAGAAGAGGATATAAAAAAAAGCAGCAAAAATAAAGGCAACTTATTTTAAGGTCAACAAACCTTGCGGTGGATGTGGGATCGCTCCTGGCGGCTTGTACTGGCTTCTTCTCACTGCCTAATCCGGAGGAACTTCCGCTACTGGAGTATAGAGCGTTGCTCGTTCCTTAAAAAAAAGCTTTCTGTTAGTAAAACATAATACAGAGCAACTATTATTAACGGTTTCGACTCTTATCCCTCAACGGCCACATCAGGGGTTCCACAAGGGACTCATCTTGGACCTTTACTATTTCTAATTAATTTACTAAGTGACTAAACATCATACACTTGGACCTTTATTATTTCTAATTAATTAACTAAGTAGCTAGATATCATATAGTTTAGTCGCAGGGGTAGGCAGAGAGGTTTCTCAAATTTCTTTTTGTGTAAAGTACCGCATCGTGTATCATATTAATTATATAATATTTTCATAATTTAATTATTTTGTAGGACCTATGATTTTTCGACGCCAGCAATATGTAATGAACTGCAATACCGGTGCAAAATAAGTTGCCCATGGGATCACAGCCGAAGACTGCGCACATTCTAAAATACAAAATCATTCTGTTTTGACCGCTGACTGGAAATAGTTCATAGTTCTTACACATCAGTCTGAACCTCGTGTTTTTAATCTTTTTGAATAACATTACACCTATGTAACATCTTGATCAATAAAGTTATTCGTTTGAACCAATCAACCTTTTATTTCATACTATTTTTTCCCGCGGCTTCTGCTCGCATGGTAATAGGGGGATTCCCACTCCGCCTACTCCACCTTCCCTCTCCCCACTCCACTCCCCCCATCAACCCCTCTACCCCTCCCCCTTCCTTCCCTCCCCCCTCTCCCACCCCTAACCCCCTCCACTCCATACTCCACCCCCTCCCCAACTGCCCTCCCCACCTACCTCTCCCCCCTCCCATCTCCCACCTCTCGCATTCCACACATTCATTCCTGGTACATTCAGTTTTCAAACAGCTCGCGTACAACCTATTACAATTTTTCTACAAATTTCATAATGCCAGAGCTCAACGGTAGTTTTATACAAAGCAACGAACAAAAAAATGAATTATCCAATTTGGTGCAGTCGTTTGGAAGTTATGCGCATACATACATTTCGGCGATTCATTTTTAGAGATAAATATATATTAACTGCGACGCTAACAAAGTACACTTTATAGGGTGAATTGCCTAAATAAATAAAAAAATCATCGTTTCCAAGGCAACAATTTGTTTGCTTTTCTTCTGACATTTGCAATAACTCGATTTTGTTAGGGACAGAACACATATTATGATAAATAATTTCATAACTCCAGAGATTATTCATAACGCCAGAGCTTACCAATATATATATAGCCTATAGTACTCACAAATAATGTAGCTTTCTATTAGTGAAAGAATTTTTAAAGCCCATTTAGTAGTTTTTGTGTGAAAGAGTAACAAAAATACACCCATACATCTATACATCCATACAAACTTTCGCCTTTATAATATTAAAGTATAATAATAATAATAATAATAATATCTTTATTAAACAAAAATTTGAAGATTTATAACTACAAGAAAAAAGTACATCTTACAATATTTTAAAAGTAACATTAGTACAAAAGTTAATAATAAAAAACAATATACATATAAACAGTAGGTACTTAGAGAGTAGAGATTTGTAATTATACATTTAGGTTTCTCGTAACCTGCCTCACTAGGCTAGCCTGTGTTGAGGCAGTTATTTTACATCAATTTATAATGCTGTGGACATACCTACACTTATATTAGAATGTAATCACATAATAAATTGGTTGCATTAACAATAACAATAACATTGGTAATAATAACAGCATTGGTTCATTACTAATTTCGAATTTGGGTGAGTGCACCGGTAAATGCTCTATCATTATTTTTTATCCAAATTTTTATGTTTTTTTTGAAATTTTTTTGTGAATCACATTTTTTTACACTAATTGGAAGAATGTTGTAAAGTCTTGTTGCAAGGTATCTGAAGCTTCGTTGACCAAAAGTAGTATGAGTTATGGGAATTTGTAGTAAATCTTTGTTATTGTTTCGATTACAGCGAGAATTTAGTCTTTTTTCATAGTATTTATGTATGTTTGTGTATAAATGAGTGAGGATTGTTTTTGCATATATCTGACGAACGTCAAACACATTCATAATATTAAAGATAAAGTTCGAGTCCGTAATTAGGGGTAGTCTAAGAATTATTTTTATAATCGTTTTTTGTGCCTTTATGATTGGATCTAGTGCTGATGCAGTACCGCCTCCCCATGCTATGATACCATACTCAATAACAGATTGACAGACTGCAAAATAAATCATTTTCAAGTGTTGGAAGTCTAGAAAGTTTCGTATCGTTCTGAAAAAGTGCATGGTTTTTCTTATTTTGTTTGCAATTATTTGCGTGTGAAAATTCCATTTGAGATATGGATCAATTGTGAGGCCGAGATACTTCATCTGTGTAGTGCGCTCAATGTACGGACACTGACAAGATTCATCGGAATTCATACATGTGTGTATCCTAATAGAGGCATCATCATGAGGTTGACCTGTTATATTTATGCTTGATGTGACATATTTAGTTTTCTCGGTGTTCAATGTGAGTGTATTTGTATCTAACCACTTTTTTACGATGTTTATTTCCGTTTCTGCTTTATTGTAGACAGCTAGCCAAGTGTCAGCTTCGAACAGTAAAACAGTATCATCGGCAAAACTAACTATTTTTCCCTGAATGTTAATGTTACATAAGTCGTTGATATATAAAAGGAACAAGGACGGTCCTAATATGCTACCTTGTGGTATACCATAGTTAGTTGAGCGCTGATTGCTAAGTGTGTTCATTATTTTCACTTGTTGCTTGCGTTCATCAAGGTAGCTGTTAAAAAAGTTAAGTTCGTTGCCTGTAATACCGATTATTTGAAGTTTGTTTATTAATTTACTGTGTGATATTGTATCAAAGGCTTTAGAAAGGTCTAAAAAAATTGAAATACATTTTTTGCTTTTGTCAAGGTTTTTTACAATAAAGTCAGTTACGGCGGCCATAGCGTCTGAGGTACTCTTGCTTTCTTGAAACCCGTATTGATTTGCTGAGATTAGTTTATGGCTATCTAGAAATTTTACTAACTGAGCATTGATAATTTTTTCAAATACTTTGGATAGACTGGTCAGTAGAGTTATTGGTCTGTAATTGTTTATGTCTGTCTTGTTACCTGTTTTATGTATGGGAATAACAATACCTTGTTTCAGGTTTGAGGGGAAGTGTCCTTGACTGATACTAAGGTTAATTAGGTGTTCTAGGGGCAATGTAATTTCCGTAGACAGTGTTTTCAAAATCTTAGCTGTGATTCCATCAACCCCGGCAGAAGAAGTGTTTTTAAGAGAATTGATTATTTTTAGAATCTCTTCCCCTGAAACAGTTTGAAATTTGAATCTTCTTTTAGGAAATTGAAGTTCTGTTTCAGCAGGTAGATCATTTCCACAATTTGGTAGACGAGAAGCAAGATTTGAACCAATATTTATAAAAAAATTATTGATGTAATCCGCAACGAGCTTGGGGTTTTTTGAGGTGTCAATAATTTGTCCGTCAATACAAAGTTTACTTATGTCCTGTTTGTCTTTGGTGTTTTGTGTATTTGTGGCTTCTCTTAGAATTTGCCATATTTTTTTGGGATCGTTGTTACTTTCTTGGATTTTGTCTCTGTAGTAGATTTCTTTCGCCTTCCTAATGACTTCGCCGCATGTATTTCTATATCTTTTGTAGATGTTTAGTGATATTATGTCGTAAGGATTTTCTTTCACTTTTTTGTGTAGTACGTTTCTTCTACGAATGCAGTTGATAATTGAGTAGTTTATCCATGATTTCAAGGGTTTAATTTTGTTAGGATTTTTTTTTGTTAAAATTGTAGTATTATTAATTAATTCATTTTTCAAAAAGTCAACAAAATAATTCCATGCATCCTCTGAGTTTTTTATTTGTAAAAGCTCTTGCCAAGATTTATTTTTAATTATACTTTTTAAATTATCAAAATTAATATTATTGTATACGATTGACTGATCTCTTCTGTTTTTTGTGGTGTCGGATTGCAATGTGAATATTGTTGTGTAATGGTCTGTAATTGTTGATTTGTAAACGATGCTTTTGTTTTGTTTATTTGTTTTGACCATTACGTGATCAATGCACGATGTTGATTCATTAGCTATTCTTGTTGGTGTATTGATAGTACTAATTAATCCATGAAACTCTAATATGTTCAGGTAGTCGTTACATTGATGGTGAGGGTTGTTTGGAAGTATGTTGATATTTAAATCTCCCATAATTATTAAGTTTTTAGTGTAGGAAAGACTAGAGAGTATGCTATTTAGACTGTTAAGAAATGGTGTTATATTGCGAATAGATGGAGAGCGGTATATTGCTAGAATGCACGTATCATTATTATACATTATTTGCACACAGCTAGCATCAATAATGTTTATTTCAGTTACAACAGAGTTTAGGTCATTTTTTGTGTATATCACAACTCCATCGTTCTGACTATCGTGTTTTGACGAGTTGTAGGAAGAGTAGTTATTTATGAATTTAGGAGTGTAAATATTTGTCAACCAACATTCCGTGAGAATAATAACATCAAAATCTATATTTAGGTGGTTAAGCTGTATCTGGAGTTCATTAAAGTTTTTATTAATTGACCTAATATTTTGGTGCATAATAATAGTATTTTTTGAATCGGTTGTTAGGTATTTACATATTTTCGCATCTGATGTTACAAACAAATTGTCTTGATCACCTAGTTCTTCGTAAGTGTTATCAATGTTAATAGCCATATTATAATTTATATTACAAAAAAAATAGTTTAATTCCCTTAAATGAGAGCTCCACTAGTCCGTGGCCATTACTGGGGATTTCACCCTTTGATTGAAAGAGGTACAGGTGAATTATTGTTGCAGTTTGAAAATAAATGCAAGCAATATGGCACACTGAACTGAGGGGAATCGACCCAGTGAATGACCTGTAAAAGTGAGGCTCTCAATTAAAAAAATTAATCAATTTTTTTAAGATCATCAGAGTGTTTGATATATATTACTCTATCACTTTCATTTTTTTTAACCATCACTTTACATTCCTTGTACCAGACATATTTATATCCCATTTCTTTTGCCTTAGTCTTCGACCTCCACAGAAGATCTTTGAAGTAGGTGCCAAGGGTTTCACTAATAAAAATCTTCTGGTATCCGTTTCCTTGGGTTGAGGTAGGGTTGAGTAGCTTCCTGTTCAGTAGAATTTGTCGTCTTTTTTGGGGGTTAGTGAATCTGACGTGGAATTTTGGGGGGACTCCTGGTCGTCGGTCCGGAATTTTCTTGATTTCGAAGATGTCATCGCCCTTTATGTCGACACCTGCAGCAGCGGCCACCCGTTTAATTATTTCTGCAGGCTGCTCAACCTCTTTTTCTGGAATCCCTGCAAATTCAAGGGTATCTTCACGCGTTCTTTGTTCCACTTCTGCTAATCTAACTTCAAGGCTCTTTATTATGCCATCTTTTGCCGTTATTTCCTTTCTCATGGTTTCTACTTCCGAGACCAGTTTAATTATAGTCTCCATCTTTAGATGTATATCATCATATTGATGACTGATGAAGTCTCTTGTGCTCCGGTTCTCTTTATTTTCATCATCAATTTTTTTCAGGATTGCGGATTTAAAAGTTTCTAATTTTTTTTCCATCTTCATCTCAATTTTCTCCAACAGGACATCAATATTTATTCCCTGGGGATCAGATGTAGCACTGGTCCCGGTTGTTTGACCTTTACTTCTCAGATTTTTATCTGTAGTTGACATTTTGAGCACTGAATTTAGTTTGTAAGGTCGAACACTGCCTATATTCCCTTTTACTTGACACTTGGAATTCACTTTTGATATCCTGTTTTTGTTTTCTTTTGTAAAACTGTCAATCAATTATCACAAGTGGGAAGGAAGCACTGTCTAAGTATAGATTAAGATTCTTATCAGTTTGATAAATGCACTGAAACATTAGTTCACTAAAAACAGAAAAAATAATTATTTATTTCGGGAGTAGAGCAAAACACAGCTGTCAATTGAATGTAGGTATTATTGTTTTAATTAATTTTCATGACAACAAATTTAATAACAATTCACCACTTTGAAGGAGCTGGGGGCCAATTTATCAATAGAAGAAGGTAGGAAATTGAAGTAAATCATAGACATATGCATATATAGACCTGCCCTAAGTGATAAAAGCGTATTATTTCCCCCTCCTCATGCCGGTTCCATGGACTTACGAGAGCTTCGCTTGAATCTAAAATATTTGACGTCATCATTCTTGTCCGGACCAGCGTCGAGCTCTCATCGTACATTTTAGGAAATAACACGGCAAAAATGGTAGCTTGTGCTATACATTATACTCTAAAATATGTCGACCATAACGAATGTGGGCGGTTCTCCAGTGTGCTCGTCGCTGGTTACAGGGGTAAGTAAATTATGAAACATTTGTAAAAGTGTCTTAACTAACTAAATACGGCAACAAAATATTCGTCTGTGAAAAGTGGCGAGCTTTACTTTGCCGTATTTGGACTTCGCAAATATGTTAATAATGTAACAAGCAATTCGCGCTCCCATGTAAAAAGATCTATTCATTCAAAAGCAGATTTTGCTTTTAAGAACTAAATGGTGATATTATAATGCGAGATGCCTATATACTGTCAGATTGATTTTTTTAACGAATCACAGTCATCTTTCCCCTCTTCGTCCCCCATAGTTACCCCTCATCTTTATCTTCTCGTTTATCAAATTTGGATGTCTATGAAGTAAATCATGAAAATAAGGGGTGGTGTTACCTGATATAGCGCCCCTGGTGAGACTAAGACCTCTGCCCAGCTTGGCGATGGCCAACTTGTGTTTGGGCACTCCTGCATTGGGGTTGCCTTTTTCTCTCACCACAAAGCGGCCTATGGTTTTCCAGTTGGCCTATAACAAAATATACAATGTTTGGTTAGTCCAAAAGTTCTTGGATTAGGTTAGGTTCATTTCCCTGTTTCTATCAAATAGGCCACTTGCATTACATTTAAAAAAAAATCCGGGTTAGGCAAATATTCTAAGACATTCAGTTTTTTTTTTTTAGTCGTATTTTTGAAACCCTGGGGATTTTTTGAAAATTTCAATCTGAAAAATCAGACCATTTTTTATAAACCGGAAAGACGGGACATAATTTTATGGGTGCGCAAAACCGATAATTACGTAGCCGAAAATCATTTAAAAAAAAGGAGTACACACGAATGGCACAGGAGAATAACGAGGCATACCAAAAATATTACATTTCATAAATATTTTTTTCCTTGATCCATCTTATTGATCATAAATCATTATAATGTACAGCGTCTAAATTACTAAATCCAATGTAATATACTTGTACTTGTAAATTATAATAATAATAAGAATATTATTTTTCTAATTTAGTAAAGGAAAAAGTCATCTTTGGGGATGCTGTGGGGAGGGTCTTCAGAGAAAGAAAGGATAGGAAGTACTGGTACTACCTAACTACATTAGTTAAACACAGGAGATCGTGAAGGAAAAAGTCATCTTTGGGGATGCTGTGGGGAGGGTCTTTCAGGGAAAGAAAGGATAGGAAGTACTGGAAAGGAAAAGGTATGAGAGGTGGATAGGAATCTGGGGGTTAGTGTGACCAGAAGAAACGGACATATATACTTTTTTTTATCAGGGTCTGTATCATCTTAGGAGATGCTGTATGGAGGTTTTTTTTAAGGAAGGGAAGGAGAGGAGAGTTCTGGGAAGGAAAAGGTTTTAAGGGGTGGGTAGGAAACTGGGGTTCAGTATGTCCTGGTCATCCGCCTCCTAGACGTAGAAAAACCTCACACCATGAACCTGGGCACCCCTGCTAAATCACCAAACGTAGTGAACCACTTGGGGTGACCTATAGCAGAGGTGTTGGTTATCCAATAAACGTTCCCGGGGCGGCGGTACCATTTCCGCCTCCCGAATTGAATATGTACGAATCCATTCCTTCACCCCAAGTGCAGCAAACCATTTGGGGTGACCTGTTGCAAAGGTCTTGGTTATCCAAGAAATGGTTCTCGGGACCAATGTCCGCCTCCCAAATTGAAAAAATTATGTAAAAATTTTATGTAAACAATTTTTTTTTTGTACCTGAACAGCGTAGAGTTCTTCATTATCGGCTAAAATTCTTCTGGCTCCTCCTCCGCGCATTCCCCAGTCTAGTTGCTCCTCTAACACGTATCTGCAAACAAATTACCACATTAAACTCAAAGGTTATTGTTTTTAGAAGCTTCGATAAGGCCTCCACAATCATAACAGCTTTTAGTCGAGGGACGAGCAATCCGCGGCCCACGATCATTAATTCAAATATTAAAAAATTGCCAATTTAACTTTTTTTTTGGTAGTGTTGTTCATACCTACTGATCATTTTGTATTTACATTATTTTGTTGTATGCCGTTTATATGATTTAATCTTGTATTGTTTTTATGTTAACCTCTGCCACGTATTTTATAAATAAAATAATTTATAACATGACTAGCTGGTTCCCGGCATGCGTTGCTATGCCATTTAATAAGGAAATTGTTTCTTTTTGCGTGTCCTTTCCCATTCATCCCGCTCCCTTTCCGCCTCCCCTTCCTCTCCCGCGTCCTCTTCCCCTCTCGCGTGCCCACACCGCCTCCTCCACCTTCCCTCTCTCGACTCCACTCCCCCCCTTCCCCCATCTCGAGTTCCCCTCCCCTCCTTACCCCTCTCGCATTCCATACATTCAGTCCTAGTACATTCAATTTTCAAACAGCTCGCAAACCACCAGCTTGCAATTTTTTTATACAAATTTCATAATGCCAGAGCTCACCAGTAGTTTTTTTTACAAACCTTGTCCTGACAATAACGAAGACATAAAAAAAAGAATTATCGAATTTGGTGCAGTCGTTCGGAAGTTATGCGCGTACATACATTTCGGCAATTCATTTTTATTTATATAGATAGACAGATGAGTGAAGTCTCTTACTTGTCCGGGTCAGCAGAACTGCGTGCTTTGGATAATGCCTGCTGTAGTACGTAGCGTGCACCTGCGCTCTGCGGTACGCGAAGGATGGCGTACGGGATCTCGGGTGACACTGCGTGCACGCACACCAGGAACTCTTCCGCCGGACGAGTCTCTTCCTTTTGGCTGCCTTGTCTGCGAGGGTTTAACAAAATGAACAAATAATTCAATACAATTCTCACATTCAAGAAAAACTGCTCTTGAAACAATACATGGACGTGGACCATAGACATATGAATATTATTAGACCTGCTCTAAGCGATAAAAGCGTATTATTTCTCCCTCCCCATACCGGTTCCATTGGAACCGGCTGGGATCGAGTATGGTTTCACGTGAATCTAAAAAATGTGACGTCATCATTCTTCTGCGAGCTAGCGTCGAGCACTCATCGGTGCATTTTACGAAATAACACCCAAAAATAGTGGCTTGTGTTTTGAAAACGTGAAAAAAAGAATAAACCCAATTGTCGTATTACATTCCATAGGCAAGCATTATTTTACTTTATTTTAAGCTTATTCAGATCACATAATATGGTCGTTTTTGTAACACACACTATCATCACTCGAGATACATGGCGTGTGCTCGTCGCTGTTTAGTGGGGTAAGCAAATTATGAAACATTTGTTAAAGTGTCTTAACTAAATTCGGCAACAAAATATTGGACTATGGAAATAGGCAAACTTTACTTTGCCGTATTTGGAATTCGCAAATTTGTTCATTACGCGACGAGCAATTCGCGCTCCCATGTAAAAAAGTCTATTCATTCAAAAGTAGAGTTTATTTTTAAGAACTAAATGGTGATATTATAATGCGAGATGCCTATATACTGTCAGATTGAGTTATTGACGAATCATATATCACCAAATTCATCTTCCCGCTCTGCGCCCCGCTGTAGTTGGTTTCTCCCCCTCACCTTTATGTTCTGGTCTTACTATTCATATGTCTATGACCTGGACAGTAATTTGATGTAATTCTGTGTATTCAAAGGACTTTGTGTTTTTTTTTTTAAATTAGCTCCTCACAGGGAAAGTGAGAAAAAGTGAGCTCCCTGAGGAAAATAATTTCCCTTAGGGCCTATGTCATCTTAAGTGATGCTGTGTGGAGGTTCGTTTTAGGAAAGGAATCAGGGGGACAATGTGTCCAGGAGTGACGGACATATGAATCCATCCCTCCAACTGTGGTGCAAGACGATGGGTTGAGAGAGTCCGGCTGGAAAGATCAAAAGGCCTCCCTCAACCAGTCTCTCTCTCGATGTGGCCCGCCACGCAGTAGGTAGGCAGATGCATCCCGTCACCAAGACCGAGACAAACCTCACCCGACGAACCCGGGCACCCCTGCTAAGTCAACAAATATTGCGGACCACTTGGGGTGACCTGTGGCAGAGGTGTTGGCTATCCAATAAATGGTTCCCGGGGCGGCGGTACCCATACCTTCCTCCCAATGTGTTCAAGTGTAAAAGGTTTATTGAATGGTTTTGTGATGCGTATAATGAAACCTATTTGTTTGTAGGCCTTTTCTAGTGAGGATGTATAAATACCTGACGGTGGTGAGCCAGGCCCGGCTGGAGGGATCATCTCCCAGTCTCCGCAGCGCCAGTCGCTTGGCCCCAACGGCGCGCTCGTGTCCGCCCAGCACTCGCGGGCCCCCTGCAGCTCCGGCATCCACCAGCACGCAGCGCCCGCCCGCCTTGTCGCCCGACATGCGTACACAGCGCGCTACCACCTGCACCAACAAACCAACCGAAAACTGATGTACTTACTTCTCATTATTATTTCTGATACAAAGTGTGTATTAACTATTTTTTTAAGGTATGATAATACATAAAAACTGAACAAATTTCACCTCTTCAGCAGTGGTGTCCTCCGACACCTTGAGGATGGTGTAGGGCTCGTTGGAGGTGACTCCGTGCACTGGTAGGAAGTGTGTGGGCCCCCGCAGACCGCAGCCCTCCTGCTCGGAGCGCGAGAAGATGAACAGTGAGGCTAGCTGCAGCGGCTTGTTGGAGGGGGACCTGATGAATCAACCAAAAATCAAATCAAATGATGGACTACCAATAAACGGTAGAAAAAAAAATAGGTTGTCGCCAGTTCAAAGTGTCCATAAACAGCGTAAACCCCAAATAAACAAGCATTGCGTAATGTTTAAGTGTACCTTTTATTGTCTCTTACAGAACTTAATCAAAATAGCAATGGACCCGGATTGGTACCCTGTGGTACACCACAATGTTATCATTTTTTACCGCTCGACACCTTTATTAATAATTTTTTTCTTCCTGTCCTATTCTTCAAAAAATCCTCTACACAGCATCCCAAAGATGACATAGGCCTTCTGAGAAATTATTTTCTACAAGCCTGCCAAGTTACTTTTTTTAAACATTAGGTGGCCCTGATGAAAATAATTCCCCTCAAGGCCTATGTCATCTTTGGGTGTGCTGTGTAGAAGTCTTCTTAGAAAAGGAAGTGCTGGGAAGGAAAAGGGTATATGGAGTGGGTAGGAATCTACGGGTCAGTGTATCCAGGAGTGACAAACTGAATCCATCATTCCAACTGCGATGCGAGAGAGTCTTGCTGGAGTGATAAAAAACCAGTCTCTCCCGATCCGGCCTGCCACTCAGTTGATGGGCAAACGCATTCTCCGCCAAGACCCGGAAAAATCTCACCCCATGAACCCGGACACCTTGGCTAAGTCAAACGTAGCAAACCACTTGGGGTGACCTGTGGCAGAAATGTTAGTTATCCAATAAATGGCAGTACCTGTACCCGCCTCCCAAATCGATGTTGAAGTCTACCTATTATTCCCTCCTACATAAATCAAGAATAGTAATGGACCCGTTTTGGTGCCCTGTGGAACACCACAAGTTATTCTCTTTGGAGTACATGCAAAAAACAAACAATAATTGGTCATATTGAACAGTTCCTTACCTCAATCTGACGTGGCGATATCCGGATCTCAGGCACTTGAGAGGCAGTACGCGCTGTGAGAGCATATAGTTGGTATCTGCGTCATACACGGTAAACCTCAGAAAGGCTAAGTCCATAAACACCACCTTTTAAACAAATGAACTATTTTATTATTTATTCACGCCTTTATATGTATGAATACATTATTACAGATAATTTGTGCAGAGAAGTATAATAATAATGAGTATGATAGTCTCTTGACATGGATTAATAAACAGAATAAATACATAAAATAATATTTAGTTGGTTGTGGAGAAGGTATAGCAAATAGTAACATACCCTGAATGTGAAGGTTTCGTTCCAGACCGGATTGAGCGCGTTGGCCGTGACAGCCGGCGTCCGTCTCCTGGCCTGGTCTGCCACCAGCCCGCAGACCTCCACCTCCACCAGCGGGTCGTACAGCCGCACACCCGACAGCTGGTGCGGCCTTACCGGTCCCCCGGCCACCCACTGTCCCGACACCACCGACAGCGTCACGCGCCAGCTGTGCAGACCTTCGAACTCGCGCTCCAGGGGGTTGAATCTAAAACAATAATATACTTCCTGAATAGAAGGATTCAATAGATCAAAAAATAGCTAAATGGTTAACAGATTTAGGCAGGACAATTTGGATAACCAACACCTCTGCCATAGGTCACTCCAAGTAGCTCACTATGTTTGGTGACTTAATAGGGGTGCCCGAGTTCATGGAGTGATGTTTTTCTGGATTTTGACGGGGGATGCATCCACTTTTGACCTCTACAGCAGGGCTCTCTTGGAACATCCACTTGTACCACAGTAGGAGGGATTGATTCAAGTCCAATGGCTTAGAGAGCTTTCAAGCAAAGAATGAACGGTTACCTCGAGAGTGTTTTCTCTTGGGGTAAAAATAATCTCGTTGAATTTAATGTTACAAAGACCCAAACATGTCTGATTATGTCTAAAAGGGATCGAAATGAAAACCTAGTCTCCTTCAAGGGAAGCAATCTTCCGAACAGGCCCTCCATTGATATGCTTGGTGTAATCCTAAGTGACCAGCTCAGACAAGGGGCTCCATCCAAGTCAGAGTTAAGTTAGCCTCTCAGAAGCTGGTGTACTGTACAGGAACTCTGTATAAATCACAAGTGTGCCCCACAGTTGAATTTGGCAGCCACCTGATCTGGATTCCCAAAATACCTGAAAAAACCTTTGACTTTGTCTAAAAACGGGTGGTCCATTTGATAGATTCTCCTAACTTAACAAACGGATTGCAATCTTTAGAGCACAGGCGTCGGGTGGGAAAGCTATCCTTGTTCTACCGGTATTTCAATGGAAAATGCTCCGAGGAACTAGCGTCATTGATCCCTTCGGCACCGGTCCATAGTCGGAAAACACGCCAAACGGGTGCCCAACATATGTACATGGTTGACATTTGTCACATGCAAAACTTGTCGACTCGTTCTTGTGTTCAACAGATCGGCTATGGAATGATTTGCCGCCCTCTGTGTTTCCTCTTTCCTACAAATGGGTCTCTTCAAGACCATTGTTCATTCCTTCTCTAAAATGCCCTCCACACAGCATCCCAGATGACATAGGGAAAGTATATTCTTCTGGGCCTCCCGTGTGGAGTTAATGAAAAAAAAAAATACCTGCGATACATGATGTGCGCAGGGTCCCACATGACGTTGGGCTTGCGCACATATCCCTGGCAGCCATTCTGCTCAAACATGGCCGTGTACAGAGCCATGGCCGCGTCCTCTGTCTGGTAATTCATGGCCACCATCTGTATGCCGCATGACCAGAACTGCGTGGGGTCCAGGTTGGAGGAGTCGATTCGAAGCCTGCAGATAGACAGTTAAAACACCATTAGACAATATACGCTAAAATGTTGTGTGTGGTCGGTCTTGCTGTATGGATGTGAGACATTGACCTTGAAAGTGTTAGAAGTGTTAATGAACAGGTTAGAGGCTTTTGAAATGTGGCTTCACCGGAGAATGCTCAAGGATCCATAAAAGTTAGGAACATTTCATATTTGGGTCATATACTTCGAGGGGAGAAGTATCACTTGCTCCAATTCATGAAGGCTGAACGGCATCCGAAAGCTGTCCGTCCCGCCTCCGGCGACCCAACGCTTTTCTCCCTAGGGTCTTCTTCTATGATTTCCAGTTACTTTCGTCTAGGCACCACCGGCTAGCTGGCTTAAGAACGACGCCGCCGGTTATCGGGAGGCCGGACAATTAGCCTTCTTCATTCTCTCGGGTACTGCCGGTAGTCAGGTTGCGGTGACACCAGTTTTACTCTGTATATATACATTGTTTTTCTTTTGTTTCTTTTTTCTTTTATGTACAGTGCCCGGTGCTGCCCGCCGGATTGTGTGTGGTCTCTCGCTGTCATGAGCTGATTACTCATGACGGCTGCTGTCATTTTGGATTACTTTATTTTTTGTTGATGTTACTAACAACTTGTTTGACTGTCCATGAGGCTCACTGCTTCTGCATTGACACCTCCATGGGCTTTAGAATTGTAGAGATTGACCATTACAGTAGGTACAGTCCAGTAGGCGCGCCCGCATACCGCCACCTAACACAGTATGAGGGGACATTGAAGGTCTAGATTCGTTACATTAAATGTAGAGCCGTTTATTAAAAAAAATTAGATTCTTGCGAGAACTCCAAAGGGGCGACCATAAGTTGCCTATACCGGGGTGGGACAGTGGTGGGTACTTCAATGCTCCAATTCATATTAAAAGGCAAGATAGAGGGTCGCTGAGGACTGGTAAGAGTGGACCGGCATTAGAAGTGTGGAGGAGCTATTCCGGGCAGCGAAAGACAGGGATGCATTTTCCAGAGTGATCGCCAACATCGGGGGGACCTGATAGGGCACACCAAGAAGATGACAATATACGAAGACAAACACCATCCATAAAGATAACTTGGTTTCAGTAACAGCGAGATTGTCTATTTTTATACTTTATTCGTATACTTGAGGAGCCCCGTGTTCATTGGGTGAGGTTTGTCTAGGTGTTGACGGTGAATGCGTTTGCCCACCTACTGAGTGGCGGGCCGGATCTGGAGAGACCAGTTGAAGGAGACGTGGCCTGGATGTCTCCAGCTGGTCTCTCTCGACCAATTGCCTTGCACCGCAGTGGGAGGGATGGATTTGTACGTTCGTCAATCCTGGACATATTTAACCCTAGATTCTAACCACCCCTCAAACTTTTATCCTTCTCAAAACTTCCTCTCCATTCTTTCCTAAAAATACCCTCCACTCAGCATGCACAAAGATGACATAAGCCCTGAGGAGAATTATTTTTCTCAAGGCTTCCTTTGTGTAAAAAAAGTATACACCTACATTGCGCCTCAGCATTAGATATGGAAATCGGTATGTTTTGCACAGTTTTGGTGGCCGTGGGTCGCCCGAGAAAGACACGGCATGATCAAGTGAATCAGATACTTGAGTCGGGCCAGGTCAAGAGTCAGAATAATAGAAGAGCATGTATGAAACGGTGTATGAATGTTAACGAGGCAAGGAGTGTGTGCCAAGATGGAGTTATTTGACGGGCCGTCCTCTCTGCGTACCCTTGTGGGGTGAAATGGCGTGACGGTTTAGTTAGTTGGTGGCTTCCAAAGGACTGGAGATGAATTAGAAAGGTCAAATCCAAACCACCGATGTAGCGCAGTGACGATTACGAGGATGATAAAATATTGAAAGGCTATCATTGTGGAGAACTGTAAAAACTTACCCAGCCGGATATGTCCTCATGAGCTGTGTGAGTGTATGTGCTATGGTGGCTTGCGGGTGCTTCCTGCAGACCTTCTTGGCCAGCGGCTCTCCCAGCGTACAGCACTGGTACACCGGGTGCTGCGGGTTGGCTGCTCCACTGCGTCGTACCGTCTACAAGGCAAGGTCAGTCGTTAGATCAACAATAAGGTCAATAGGAGCCAGGACTGAGGTTAAAAAAATGGCTGGTATTATGGCGCAGAGAGGCAAACTGATAGCAATTGATGGAAGATAGTATTGGTAGAAGTTACTCCTCACTTTTTAATTTACACCAAAAGGAATTCCACAAGGCTCCCATTCTGGACCTCTGTTGTTTATTTTGTACATCACCGATATAGGCAGATGCTTTATATGCAATGTTTACAAAATAATAAGAATTGTTAATGATATTCAAGAATTTAGCAATAACTTCGCTGGTTAAAGCAACATTTCAGAAATTCTTGTATATTAAATGGAATATGGTTGCCCGATTTGGTGCCCTCAATATTGTTAATATAAGAACCATGAAGCTTATTCATGACGCCTTGTGCCTTCATCCATTTCCTATGGAATAATCACCTGGGGAGGAACATACAATATCATTAATTTATAGGCCATATAGCACTATAATAAGTTTTTATGTCTCCAAGCATAAATTTGAAGTTATGATTTTTTTAATGTTGGCGAAAAATTAAAAAAATGATCTTCTGGGAAATCTCGAGCCAACGAGGCAAATTTATTTATTTTGCGTGATCGCTCCACTGGCTAATTCCATCAACACGATCTCGCGGACCACCGGTTGGGAACCACTGATTTAGATCTAAATATTTAAAATATGTCATGTTTATCTACATGCTTCTACAGTAAATGAAAGTGTGAAGGTATCCATTACCTGTGCTCCCCCACTATCTCCGCTCTCCGAAGAGTCGAAGCTCCTGGCAGCAGGGGGAGGGGGTACGGTGGCTTGATGCGGAGAACGAACAGCAGATGTCAGCCCAACGGTGTCCAGACCCGGTCCTGGATTTAGACCACGGAACTTTATAGCCTGAGAAGAAAATATACAAGAAAAAAAGCATAAGTAGGTACGTAAATATTTTTAATTTTATTTGACAAAACCAAGTTACCTCTGAAAACAGATAGGGTTTATAAACGCAGCTGTTCCGGATGTGACAAGGTTTATGTAGGCCAGACAGAACGGACGATCTCCGAAAGGATATCAGAACACTTTCGAGCATGTAAACTTGACCACGAAGAAGATAACACTAATAATCTAAATTAAAATATGAGAGAGAACAAGACACAGAAAAATATAAAGATAAGGTCGCAACTGGGACTCAAACCCAGAACCTCTCGTCTTACGGGGACAAACGCCTTATCCAATTCGGCCATCAATCACTCTTGGCTCTACAACCCCCGGTGGGTCTTGGCCTCCTCAAGAGTCTTCCTCCACTCATGTGGGTTTTGTGCCAGCTCTCTCCAGTTTAGAAGCTACAAGGTAGATATGTCTTTGAGGACGTTGTCGTTCCATCTTAATCTTGGCCTTCCCAGGCTCCTTCGCCCTATCCATATACATCCAAATTTAATAGACGAGAAGATACAGATGAGGGGTAAAACCAATCTATGGGAGGGGCGAAGAGGGGAAATATGACTGTGATTCTTAAAAAATTCAATCTGACAGTATATAGGCATCTCGCATTATAATATCACCATTTAGTTCTTAAAAGCAAAATCTGCTTTTGAATGAATAGACCTTTTTACGTGGGAGCGCGAATTGCTCGCCACGTTGTTAACATATAAAGTCCAAATATGGCAAAGTAAAGTTTGCATCTTTCACATACGAATATCTTATTGCCGTATCTTATTTAGTTAAGACACTTTTACAAATGTTTCATAATTTACTTACCCCTGTAACCAGTGACGAGCACACTGGAGAACCGCCCACATTCGTTACGTTCGACATAATTTTAGGGTATAATGTATAGCACAAGCTGTCATTTTTGCCGTGATATTTCGTGAAATGTATAATGTGAGCTTGACGCTGGTACGGACAAGAATGATGACGTCACATTTTTTAGATTCAAGCGAGGCTCTCGCAAGCCCAGCCGGTTCCATGGAACTGTTGTGGGGAGGGGGAAATAATACGCTTTTATCACTTAGGGCAGGTCCATACATATTCATATGTCCACGGCCTTATCAGTCTTGAGTCGGCCACTGCCACCTCTTGTTAAATATCACATTTTATATTTCTAGGTTATAGAACCTAAGAACCTAGATAGTGTCTCGGATAAAAAAAAAAAAAGAATATTCATTTAGAGTTATAGAAAAGTGTTACAAAAAAATAAAATCAGATATATTTATCAGAGACTCTATCTAAGTTACAAACCAGTTCTTAGAACAATTGTTTCCAATGAAAAAGGTAGTTGCCAATAATTTGGAAAAAAAATTCACAAAGATATAAAAAGGAATTAAAATAAGTGGCACACTAGTTGTTTGAAAACTGAATGTACCGGGGTGAATGTATGGAATGCGGGAGGGGTGGGTAGGGGGGAGGGGAACGCGGGACGGGGACGGACGGGGGAGAGTAGAGTGGGGAGAGGGAAGATGGAGGAGGCGGAGTGGGAACGCGAGAGGGGAAGGGGAGGCGGAAGGGGAAGGGGACGAATGGGAAAGGACACGTAGGGAGAAACAATTTATTTATTAAATGGCATGCCAGGAACCAGCTAGTTAAAAATAAAAATGAATATGTTCATATATACCTGAACGTACGTGACGAGATCGCTAAGCTCCTTGGCGATTTGATTGCCTCGCTTGCCAGCTGCGGATGCAGGTTGCTGCCGAGGACTGTCGCTGTCTCCCTCGCTCCGCCTGAAGCCCGGGTACTGCGAGAGGGACGGACGCATCTCCGCCTTCTCGTCCAGAGAACTCAGGATGCTGTGAAGCTCTTTTTCTGGAAAGGTTTTATTAAGATCAAAATAAAGACCGAGGACCACCGAATCCTGTTGAAATGAGTTCCCTGAGGAGTATGTACGGTAAAACCTTGTATGACAGCCACAAATTTTGCAACTATCTCTGGTCTGGAGCCCTAAAGTACTTGATATCTTGACTCTTAACAGGTACGTTTGACAGATTCTGAACAAATTAATTGCAATCTTTAGGGCCCAGGCAAAGATATTGAAATACAAAAGAGATATGCTATGATGTCCGCGTGACTGTCGGCGGACAACTACCAAATGGAAGTAGTTTGCATACGGAAAGAATTAGTTCATTTAGTTGATTTTTTGAAGGTGTGCATTAGTATTGGTTAACAATATAGTTGAATACGGAAAGAATTAGTTCATTTAGTTTAACGTTCGTTTAGTTTATTCGTTAATTATTCATTAATTCAGTTTATTTGTTAATATCGGCGACACCAGGAAGCACAGTCCCAGTAAAAACTGCGGATAGCACATCTCTTATATTTCAATATTTTTGGGCACAGGCGTCTGGTGGAAATGCTGTCCCTGTACCACCAGTATTTTCAATGGAAGATGCTCCGAGGAACTAGTGTGATTGATTTTGTTAGCGGTGAATACTTGAGAAACATAACAAATGTGTGCCCATTGTTTACACACGAGAATGGGTTGTTTCTACAACTGGTTCTTGAATTGAAGAGCTCGCCTGTGGAATCATTGGTCGACCTCTTCTGTGTTTCCTCCCTTTCTCTCTTCAAGACCCTTCTTCATTTCTTCCTCTCCTCAAACAATCTCATTAGCCACTGGAGCGACCCAGCAAAATAAATAAATTTGCTTCGATTGCTCGAGATTTCTCAGAAGATCATTTTAAAATTTTTCCCCAACATTAAAAAATACCTAAAACATGGAAACATAAAAAGCTATAATAGTGCTACATAGCCAAGGAATTAATCTGTATTTTACCGTTTGTCTCATATTTGTAGGATTTATAAAAACCTATTACATATAGTGCTACATAGCCAAGGAATTAATCTGTATTTTACCGTTTGTCTCATATTTGTAGGATTTATAAAAACCTATTATAGTGCTACATAGCCAAGGAATTAATCTGTATTTTACCGTTTGTCTCATATTTGTAGGATTTATAAAAACCTATTATAGTGCTACATAGCCAAGGAATTAATCTGTATTTTACCGTTTGTCTCATATTTGTAGGATTTATAAAAAGCTATAATAGTGCTACATAGCCAAGGAATTAATCTGTATTTTACCGTTTGTCTCATATTTGTAGGATTTATAAAAACCTATTATAGTGCTACATAGCCAAGGAATTAATCTGTATTTTACCGTTTGTCTCATATTTGTAGGATTTATAAAAACCTATTATAGTGCTACATAGCCAAGGAATTAATCTGTATTTTACCGTTTGTCTCATATTTGTAGGATTTATAAAAACCTATTACATATAGTGCTACATAGCCAAGGAATTAATCTGTATTTTACCGTTTGTCTCATATTTGTAGGATTTATAAAAACCTATTATAGTGCTACATAGCCAAGGAATTAATCTGTATTTTACCGTTTGTCTCATATTTGTAGGATTTATAAAAAGCTATAATAGTGCTACATAGCCAAGGAATTAATCTGTATTTTACCGTTTGTCTCATATTTGTAGGATTTATAAAAACCTATTATAGTGCTACATAGCCAAGGAATTAATCTGTATTTTACCGTTTGTCTCATATTTGTAGGATTTATAAAAACCTATTATAGTGCTACATAGCCAAGGAATTAATCTGTATTTTACCGTTTGTCTCATATTTGTAGGATTTATAAAAACCTATTATAGTGCTACATAGCCAAGGAATTAATCTGTATTTTACCGTTTGTCTCATATTTGTAGGATTTATAAAAACCTATTATAGTGCTACATAGCCAAGGAATTAATCTGTATTTTACCGTTTGTCTCATATTTGTAGGATTTATAAAAACCTATTATAGTGCTACATAGCCAAGGAATTAATCTGTATTTTACCGTTTGTCTCATATTTGTAGGATTTATAAAAAAAAACGTAAAGTTTATAACCAAGCAAATCCTGCGTGTTTGTTACTTTGAAACTGCCGTGAGGGTGAGGGGTACTTATTTAAGTCAACATCCAATATTTTCGTTTTCTGCATGTTGTCTGTAGTGTACTTGATAATGAAAAGTGCATATCTATGGAAAAAGGACTTTATTTTAACTGTAAACAGCTGAACTAAATTTCGGTGTGAAATTTTTATTTTTAAATTTATTTTTAACATCGTCCTAAAATAGTCTACGAAGTTCGGATTTGTGACATCTTGTCACGATAATATTTATTTTGATTAAATAAATATTGTCTTGACCTAGTTAATCTTAAACTCACCTGGCCGCTGTCGTTTTATTATGATCGCCGTAAAGATTAGTTCTTAACCGCTAGCGACTAGCGCCATCTATTTCGGGAGCCACTTTTTGAATTTTCGTCGTCTGGGGAGCCGACGTTGATTCGACAAGTCGCCGAATTATTTAAGTTTCTTGTTAAATATGTGGTAGTATCACCTTTACGGGTTTTACCCATTTAAAGAAGAATCATGGTTTATTTTATAACCGCGAGCCGTGTTGTTTCCGTGAGTGAAACGGGATTTTTAAAAGTTTAAATGGTGGAGTCGCCATATTGTCAATGTGCCCACCTTCACTCTCGTACTTGAGTGTGGATAATCGGTGTAATCCTTTGTTTGGCGTTCATGATATTAACGTGGCCAAGGCTTTGGGAGGGGTTATCCTCGCGGAACTCGATATTTGAGGCGGATGGATGCCCGGCGCTGATCTATGAAGGGTGCGGTAAACGGCGTCTACCGAGATTTCACCGGTACGCACAACCGAGACTTTCCTGGTTCCTGTTCCCTGAGGAGGAGTCCCCAGGCCCTGGGGCCTTCCTCGGTTTCTGTCCATGGAGACCCCGCGTGCTCCTGGTCGCCTATTAACAGTGATTTGCGTCAGCGTTAGAGTCAGGATAATTTAGATAAATTACGGTCCACAGGTATGCTCTCTTGCTTATGTGTTATTTTATTATTTCTTTAGGAAATGTGGAATTCTTGACCCCTTGGAGGGCTCCCATGTATGCACCATACCTTTAAAATATAGGTGATATTGTACTGCTAAATTATTTCTTTTATTTATCTAAAAATGCCCGAAGATAAAGACTGTATTTTCCTTCCCACAAACTTGAGGGAGATTCTGATGCTCTACCAAGAAATACACGTTACAATCTATGATCATAATAGATAAAGAATTTAGCTTATAGCTTCGTTTAAAAAAAATTGGCTGGCCAAGGAAATGTTTTAAATAATTACAATAAATGTTTTACGATCGGTAGAAAAATGTGATCCAATTTTGGACCGCTATCAATTGTAAAAAAATAAAAGTGGTCAATTTTTTGATCATAATCGTTGCAGTGGATATAACATCTTCAAATGTGACATAGAAAAAAATTTGTTAATAGTAAGTATAATAACATATTCACCGTCAATTTCTTCATCATCGTCATCATACTCTTCATCGGAGAAGTATTCAGAGACAGAGGAAGAGGAGCAGGCGCTCTGTGCGGACACCAGGGAGCTGTTACGGAGCGGGTCTGCACTCGGCTTGGTGGCGCCGTTACTCTGGCCTCTAGAACAATAAATACGTTCATTTAGTTAGTTTCCCAATAGACGCTTTTATAATTACCGTGGCGATACATGATTACGATACCGTGACGGCAAAAACAGGCAATAAACATATGCTCCTTATTGAGATGTACGTATGATGTATGATGTAAAAGCTTACAAATTACTCCGCAAGATGTCAGCAGGAAAGTACTTTTCTGCGTGACCGACAGAGGCGCCGGGATCGCTTCTGCCAAAACCAGCGGTTGGCTCTACAGTGAGAGTGAGCGTCAGATCTAATCTTACTTCCTTCCAGTCAGGTTGTCTAGTTCGTATCCTTCTTTTGTAAATATGTAAATATACATAAACTAGATTGCCAACAAGAATCTACTGATCATTGAATTATTACCCACAAGCATGCTGCAACTCTTTCTTACTCATCTAAAAATGGTGAGACAAAAGATGAAAGATGAAACATTTGAGGGAGATGTATGATAATGATTGTATATTTCCTTTGGGGGGTGCAGACATACATTCACCATTTGTCTCATTTTCGACTGTCGTTATTTAGTGTGTAAGAAGAAGCTGCAGCATTATATGTTTAAAAAAAATGCAAAACCATTAGCGCATTGATATTTGACGTTTTTGAATTATTGGAATTCACTAACACTTCAAAATTATACTTATAACTATATAGATATATTTTTTTTATATTAATACCGCACAAGAGTCCCAACTGCTCCCGTCTGGAGCCAGTGGGACTTTGGCATCCCCAATTGGGGTATGTTGTGAGGCTGAAGGTAATGGGGAAGAGGGAGGTGGGGAAGTACCTGAATATTCTGATCTGGTCACCAAACACGACTAACGCCATTTCAAGCAACATTTTAATTCTGAATGGTGGTCTTACACCAGGGCGATACTGAGAGTATCTTCCACTCTGGAACGTGCCGCAAATATACTATATATTATATTAAATGAATAAATTGTGAAATAACACAAATTAATCAAAAATTTATTTGCCACGCCGGGATTCGATCCCGCGACCTTAGGAGTGCTAGTCAAGAGACTTACCGCTGGACTATGCCGGTCCATACTTTCAAAATTATTGTAATGGCTAGTGTATTGTAGGGGTCTACAGATATGTCACGGTGCGGTGTGTGAGAGAGATGCAAGAAAATGATGACCCCTTTCCTTTGGAGGAAACAAACCTACGTACATTGTGTATCTCATCTTTTGAAAGAAATTAAAAATAATGGTAGGTGTTGGATAGTTAGGGGTGGTGTAAGAGGTTAGGCGGTTAGTGACTGAGTGACCAGTGACGACATGCGAAAGATTTTTTTTTTAATTAATTTTGAAGAAAAAAATTTTGAAAAAAAAAGTATAAACAAAATATTATTAACATTTTTATAACTCCAAATAATACCAGAAATCACTGGTCAGAGTTGTATTCTTATTCGGATTCTTAAATTTCAACCGTACAGTCACTAGGCTATTATGTAATACTGCTTGAAAGACGTAAGCATATGTAATAAGTTAGATATTATTAATTATTCCTCCAAGTTATTCAAGAAAGAAGCAAGAGTGTAGAAATGGTGCTCACCTGGTCTGCTGCGGATGAGACTGTATTGTTGGAAGTTCGTGTCTGAAAATCTTCTTGTTCTTGATGAGCACACGACCCTTGAGGTGTGCGGGTGACGGCAGACGGGGTTCGTCAGTCTGGTCCCACTCCGTCATGAAGGAAGTCACCAGTCTGTCTCCAAACACGGCCTGAATCATCAACAACAACACTCACTTTATTAGACACATATATCTATAACTGTTGCATTCTCCAACTTGTCTTGGAAGGAGATTACTCTTTGGGAATAGTAGAGTTCTTTATGTTAATCTGAGATTTATTAATACTTTGCGTATTACAAATTGTGACTGCAAATAGTCGACATGTTTTGTGGAAGCTGCTTCACTAACACATGGAGCACTAACACATAACTAATCCAGCTGCCATCTTGCGGACTTCGGGAAAGCTCTTAGCACTGCCATCTATGTGCAAATCTGGGAAACTTTTATATAAATCCTATATCTAACAATAACAATACTAGATAAGTACACCTAATCCTGTACACAACTCAAAAACCTTATTTCCTATACTATTCATCCGATTTTTTTTCATTAGTTCCACAAAGGAGGCCCTGAGGGAAATTATTTCCCTCAGGGCCAATGTCATCTTTGGGGATGCTGTGTGGAGGGTTTTTTTAAGGAAGGGAAGGAAAAAGGTATGAGGGGTGGGTAGGAATCTGGGGGTCAGTGTGTCCAGGAGTGACAGACGTATGAATCCCACTACTCCCACTGAGGTGCAAGGATGTTCCGAGAGAGTACGGCTGGAGAAGTCAAAGGGACTCCCTCAACCATTCTCTTCCGATCCGGCCTGCCATGCAGCTGGTGGGCAGATGAATCCCCCGCCAAGAACCGGACAAACCTCATCCCATGAACCCGGGACCCCTGCTAAGTCACCAAACATAGCGAACCACTTGGGGTGACCTACGGCAGAGGTGTTGGTTATCCATACCCGCCTCCCAAATTTAATAAAGAAATTGTTTCTCCCTGCGTGTCCTTTCCCATTCGTACCGTTTCCCTTCCTCTCTCTCCTCTCGCGTTCCCACTCCACCTCCTCCACCTTCCCTCTCCCTCTCCCCACTCCACCCCCCCACTTCCCGTGAACTCCCCTCCAGAGTTCCACTCCCCCCTCCCAGTCTCCCCTCCCCACTCCTGGATTCCTATATATATATATATAGATATTGTCTTCATTTCATTAAATATTACAATTTGTGGTTTTACTCATTAAGTTGACAATAAAATTAAATAATAGTAACCTTGAAGGTGTCAGCCATGACAACCTGCTGCGGCGGGCTGCAGTGGTTCTCGATGCTGAGCACGAGGGGCAGGGGAGACCGCGCGAAGGCCGCGCGCGCGATGGCCTCCACCACGCGGCGGAAGGGGATCTTGGTGGTGAGGGTGTGGCCGTGGTAGATGACGGGGCTGCCGTCCTCGCCGTCCCAGCAGTCCAGCTCCACACAGCGACAGCCCGTCAGCAGCACCTGCAACACAACAAATGTTGCCATTATTTTGAAATCTGGTATTTTTAATTTTTATTGTTTTTTAAAAAATTTATTCTTTTTTTAAATTATCCCTTTAATGAAAATGTTAAATTTGTTGTTAATTTATAATTTTTTTTTAAAACATAGATTTATTTGGGTACCGCCTCCCCGGGAACCATTTATTGGATAACCAAAACCTCTGTCATAGGTCTTCCCAAGTGATTCACTACGTTTGGTTACTTAGCAGGAGTGCTCGGGTTTATGGGGTGAGGTTTGTCCAAGCTGGGCGGGCCGGATCGAGAGAGACTGGTTAAGGGAGACCTTTCCAGCCTGACTCTTGACCCATCGCCTTGCACCGCAGTTGAAGGGATGGATTTATTCGTCCGCCACTCCTGGACACACTAACTCCCAGATTCCTACCCACCCCTCATACCTTTTTCCTTCCCAGAACTTCTTATCCTTCCCTTCCTTAAAAAGTTCCTCCACACAGCATTCCCAAAGATGACATAGGCCCTGAGGGGAATTGTTTTTCTGAGGGCCTCCTACGTGGAGCTAACATAAAAAAAAATGTCATCGGTTCATGTTCAAGTACCGAACAGTTAATTCAGACTTTTTAAATAAATAAAATGTGTTTAATTAATCGAAAATGTACGTAACCGTATGAATAATCTATGAGGAGGATGATGAATACCTCTATAAATAAATAAAAGTTACAGTTATGTACTACTTGTCAATAAAAAAATATAATTTACCGGTCAGTTCTTACTCAACCAGTATAAATGTACAAGGCCATTAAAGTGCGCACGCAGTAGCCATATCGATTAAAAAACAAGGCGTCACCACCCAGTTCACTAAGAAAAACAAAGTTCCAACAGACACAACATTGTTATACAATAATGTACACTAAAATTTCATTCTATAAAGTCTATTATCGCATAGCATTCTAGTGAAGTTAGTTTGTCTTGTTATTTGAAGCGTTCATACTGCCAACATCGCCAATGTCTATGGAATATTTTTGCAAACAGTTTTTTTGAGTCTGTCTGTGGGTGGTTTGTATATTTATGGTCTGTCTGCTGTCAAACGTCAGATAAATCGAATAAGTAAATGGTTTTTGCTTTATTTATATTAAAATTTTGAAATTAAAAAGCACAAAATGAAGGAAACTCAAGAAATAGACACGAAGAACGTTGTCAAGAATAGGGAGTTGCTTTACCGGCTCATTATAAGGTAAATTATCGCTTTTTTCATAATGCCGGTGTTCTAATGTTTTTGACCTAACCTAACTTAATACTTTTGTTTTTGTCAATGTTTGTGTGTTGTATTTCATGTTTACAGTTCTAAATGTTAATGCTATAACATTTTTCAATGTTTATTTATTTATTAATGTTCGTTGTGACAGTTTTTAAGCACGCTTGAGGTTATTTTTCATCAAAACGGCGCTGTAAGAAGAGATCGTTCATTTTCATTATTTGTTAGGTTATCTCAATACTTGAGTATTACAATAGGCTAAATGAGAGGCTTGTGTTGTAAAACTGTGAATGGAAAACTTTTGAGATGACTGGACACGCAATATGAATATTTTTTTATAAAAGAACAATTTCCAAAATTTCAATCCAAAATTTGGTAAATTTTCGGGATTAGTGTCCATGGTTATTACGAATAATTTTTAGAAAAAAACTTAACATTCGCCTTAATCACTATAAAAGGAAACGGGTGAAATGCAGAATACGCCAATGTCAGGGAATTTAATAAAAATGCACTTTCTACATGAGAAAAGTGTGTAGAAACTCATTAAAAAAAGAATTGGGAGGAATGCAGACCCGGGCACCGTCTGGAAATTTAATAAAAAGGCACTTTCTAGATGAGAAAAGTGTGGAAAAGCAGAATAAAACAAAAATTAAGGCGCGCTCGGCAAAATTGAGGGAGATACAACCGTTCAAAGTATTTAAAATTTCACTTTACAAACTGATATTGACAGTTCGCCCGCGTCCGCCCGCCATTTTTTTATAACCTAATACGCTTAACGCTAAACATGGTTTGTGATAGAAAAGAAAGTGCCCCCTTCGTAGCGCCTGCTCGCGTCACGGCAAAAAAACATCCCAGTTTTCAAGTGGTTTAGCGGCTACGCTAGGTTTGTGTAATATGGTTTGTGATTTTGGCGTACTATTAATTCTGTATTAGGTCTGGGATCCAACATAAGCAATGAAAACATGGCGAACGAACTGTCAATATCAGTTCGCGAAGTGAATTTTTAAATACTTTGAACGGTTGTATCTCCCTTAATTTTGCCGAGCGCGCCTTAATTTATTTTTTATTCATCTTCTCCACACTTTTCTCATCTAGAAAGTGCCTTTTTATTAAATTTCCAGACGGTGCCCGGATCTGCATTTCACCCAAAGAATTAATGTGCGGAAAGCAAAATTGAGGGAGATACAGCCGATCAAAGTTTTATAAAATTTCACTTCGCGAACCGATACTACGACAGCCCGCCCGCCATCGTTGTCACTGTTATGTTGGTATCCCGGACCTGATACAAACAAGAGCCTAGATACGATTGTAGCCGACTTCGTGGGGTAAATTATAAGGCGCGTAATTATGAAAAACAGAATTAATAATATAATGTAAATAGGCACTGGAATGGAGAATCCCGCCAGACAAACCATTTAAAAACGTAGGCTGTTTTTTAATGTAAAGATAACATACACAAGCCCGCTAGAAAGGTTAGGTTAGGTTCGGTTAGGTTAGGTTAGGTTAGGTTAGGTTATGGGGGGGGGGGGCGGGCAGATCCGGCGCTGGGTTAACATACACAAGCCCGCTAGAAAGGTTAGGTTAGGTTCGGTTAGGTTAGGTTAGGTTATGGGGGGGGGGGGGGGGGGGCGGGCAGATCCGGCGCTGGGTTAACATACACAAGCCCGCTAGAAAGGTTAGGTTAGGTTCGGTTAGGTTAGGTTAGGTTAGGTTATGGGGGGGGGGGGGGGGCGGGCAGATCCGGCGCTGGGTTAACATACACAAGCCCGCTAGAAAGGTTAGGTTGGGTTCGGTTAGGTTAGGTTAGGTTATGGGGGGGGGGGGGCGGGCGGGCTGTCATAGTATCGGTTCGCGAAGTGAAATTTTATAAAACTTTGATCGGCTGTATCTCCCTCAATTTTGCTTTCCGCACATTAATTCTTTTTTTAACCTGTGATTTGCCGCTCGTGCGCCGGCGTGTCCTGATTTTGACACGCGATTTTGACCCTTATGTATAAAGAAAGTGTATGAAGAACACGGTCAGAATCGCTTGCTCTATTATCGCTCTTTACCATAGAGAAAACCGCAATTAGATTGGTGACTCCATATAATTTATATTAATGATTTACCGGAGCGCGGGAGCGTGCGCAGTTCTTGCGCATGCGCGGGAAAAATTCTTTGGTTTTGAACTTTGACCTTTCTATGTACGAAATTTCTCAAGGACGCTGTCAGAATCGCGGGACATTGGGTGTCATGGCTGCCGCTTTTTGCGAACGCTAATTGGTTACAACCAACCCCATTTACTCGCGGCATTCAACGAGTTAATGAGTTTCTACACACTTTTCTCATCTAGAAAGTGCATTTTTATTAAATTCCCTGACATTGGCGTATTCTGCATTCCTCCCAAGGAAACTTTTTGCATCACGGCTGGCGGAAAATAATGCATTTTAATTTTCAATGTCGTTAAATAAAATTTCACTTCGCGAACCGACACTACGAGAGCCCGCCCGCTGCTGCCCGCCATTTTATCACTGTTAAAATACGTTTTTGAATGGTTTGTTTGGCTACGCAGGGTTTGTGTAGCGGGCTTGTGTATGTTATCTTTACTTTAAAAAACAGCCTACGTTTTTGAATGGTTTGTTTGGCTACGCAGGGTTTTTGTAGCGGGCTTGTGTATGTGACAAAATGGCGCGCGGCAGCAGGCGGGCTGTCGTAGTATCGGTTCGCGAAGTGAAATTTTATTTAACGACATTGAAAATTAAAATGCATTATTTTCCGCCAGCCGTGATGCAAAAAGTTTCCTTTTATAGTGATTAAGGCGAATCTAAAGTTTTTTTCTAAAAATTATTTGTAATAGCCATGGACACTAATCCCGAAAAATTACCCAAAATTTTATAGAATACGGACATAAATTATTGTAAGTGGTTTAATAAAGATGTCTAATTTTGAATTGGATATTGCATAGAATAAGTTTGTTTCAATTTTAATGTGCTTTGTTTGTTTTTTAGCCAATTGTTCAATGATGGACATCAAACGATTGCTTCAACCCTATCTGCTGCCACACATGCTGATCCGCCGTGCCCGCCCAGCGATAGGTACGTTTATTTCAAGTGATTGGTAAATTCCCGAAACCGGGAATATTGCCGGAATTTTTGTTTAAATGGTGAAATTCCTGTGAGGTCTTTAAGAATTTTTCAAAAATATCGAATGGTGTCGAAGATATTCAGAATTGAAATATTGCTTGAAATGGCTTTAGCCGTGTTTGGTGCCCCGATCTAAATAGCCAGGTACCTCCCCACCTTCCTCTTCCCCATTTCCTTCTCCTCCCCACTACCTTCAGCCTCACAACATACCCCAATTGTGGATGCCATAGTCTCAGTGGCTCCACCAGGGAGCATACGGGACTCTTGTGCGGTACTCACATTATAAAAAATAGGTTAGCCTTTAGGTTAGGTTTTCCCTCACTAAGTCTCTCCTGATACGGCCCGCAATGCAGCAGGGGGGCAGATGCATCCACCGCCAAGATCTGGATATATAATAAGTCTATAGGGCGGAGGTACCCATATTGGTATAAAATGTTCATTAATAAGTCAGGAACGCCTCATACGTCATAATGTTATATTACCATGAAAACAAGCATACGGGTCTGAGTGGTTAAGCAACGAGCACACAAACTTTTGCCGATGTCCAAGATTACCAGAGTTTTAGCAGAATCTCAACTCTTTCTGCGTCTGAAAGCCGTTTTAAAAATGTAACGACAAGTGTACGATGATTTCAGATTGCTTCACCTGATGACCATTGGCCTGCTGAACGAACCGGACATGAGGGAGAAACAGAACGCAGCTATGGGGGAGCACCTCATGGGAACTGCTGGACTTGGTAAATATACTGTGAATGATGAATACTTGGAGCAGGTGGATGAGTTTGTTTATTTGAGAAGTATGTTTAGGAGAGATGGGAAGGCTGATAGAGATATTGAATGAAGGGTAAATGCAGGTAACTCCATTAATGGAGGACTGCATGCCGTTGGCGCCAATAAAACACTGTCCAAAGTAGCGAAGCTAACCGTCTACAATGGAGTGCTGGTACCTACCCTGATGTATGGCAGTGAGGCATGGAACTGGCAGAGGAAGGATAAAAGTAGACTGAATGCTGTAGAAATGAGATCCCTGAAGCGTATGTGTGGTAAAACCATATACGATGTGAATGGTAGAAGAAGTCGGGGATGCCCGAGGAAGACATGGCATGATCAAGTGAATCAGATACTTGAGTCGGGCCATATCAAGAGTCAGAATAATAGAAAAGTATGTATGAGACGATGTATGAATGTGAGTGAGGCAAAGAGTGTGTGCCAAGAGCGAGTTGTTTGGCGGTCCATCCTCTCTGCCTACCCATGCGGAAAACGGCGTGATGGTTAGTTAGTTAGTAATATTTGGTTATCATTTCGACAAGCTGGAGGCAATCCATATGACCGTACTTTTGGGGGTTCCATGCCAACTCAGAATCATGCAATTTCAACACCCCTTTTAAAGAGTCGTTGAAAGTTATAAAAAAAAAATATTTGAAAAATAGCCCACAACCTAATCTAACTTAAGCTATTTAACCAATTTAATTTTAAATGTATTTTTTTAACTAACTAACGATCACAAAATTTCTCCGCACAGAGAGGACACACTCTTTGCCTCATTCACAGTCATACATCGTCTCATATATATTCTTTTATTATTCTAACTCTTCACATGGCCCGACTCAAGTATCTGATTCACTTGATCGTGCCATGTCTTCCTCGGGCGTCCCCGACTTCTTCTACCATTCACATTTGCGTCATATATTCTTCTTACACTACTTTCTTCGTTCATTCGCTATTCTACATGCTCAAACCATCTGAGCGTACCTTTCTTAATCTTACTCATTACGCTTACATCAGCCTTGCATTCTTTGCAGATCTCCACATTTCTCGTACGATCATATAACCACACATACTCCTCAGGGATCTCATTCCAACAGCGTTGTTTATTTTTTTAATCACCGTTAATGACTTCAAAGGTGTTGTTGAAGTTGTATGACTCTGAGTTGTCTGCACCATTTTTGTCATACCCTGTATGAGAAACAACAATCAAAAGCTGTTTCCAAAAAAATAATGAACTTTATACTCTTTTAAAAACTCAAATATATTCATTTTTGCAAAGTCGCATTACGGAAACGGATTTTGATATTTATAGACAAATTATTTCATAAGCCATCATAGAGGAAACATTATTGAAATAACTAGTAGAATTTAAGGTGACATTAACGCAAGCAATTCTGATTTTTTGAAGCATAAGGGTTAAAATTCCATCACAAAAAGCTACAGGGTGAACATTATTAGAACTCACACATGTGCGCGAACACCAACCATTGTCGTAAAAAGTGGAGCGCACATGAATTCGAAAAAAACTCCACTGGTTTTTTTATATTTTTTTATGTTAACTGCACACAGGAGACCCCGAGTAAAATAATTTCTTCCAGAGCTCACATAATCTTTGGGGATGCTGATTTTTAAGGAAAGAAAGAAGAGGAAGTTCTGGGAAGGGAATAGGTATGAGGCGTGGGTAGTAATCTGGGGGTCAGTGTGTACAGGAGTGACGGACAATGAATCTATCCCTCCAACTGCGGTGCAAGGCGATGGTTCGAGGGTTTCTGACTAGAGAGGTCGAAAGACCTTCTCAAACAGTCTCTCTCGATCTGGCCCGCCACGCAGCAGGTGGGTAGACCATCGGCCGCCAAGACCTTGACAAACCTCATCCTATAAACCCGGGCACCACTGCTAAGTCATCAAACGTGGCGAACCACTTGTGATAACCTATGGCAGAGGTGTTGGTTATCCAAAAAATGGTTCCCTCGGCAGCGGTATCCGTACCATCTACCAAATTGAATAATAGAAGTGTTTGTATGATACGATGCTGTGTGGAGGGTCATTTTGTGGAAAGGAAGGAGTTATCATGAATCTTGAAGAGACCCATGTCGTAGGAAGAAGGAAACACAAATGTCGATAAATCATTCGACATTCGAACTGTTGAACTCAAGATCGAGTCGTAGATGCAACCTGTGACTATGCACCGGTGACGAAAGGATCAATGACGCTAGTTCCTCGGAGCATCTCCCATTGTAATACCGGTAGCACAGTTTTCCCACCTGACGCCTGTTCTATAAAGATTGCAATCTGTTTGTTGAGGATAGAAGAATCTATCAATGAATATACATCATACACTTATACACGGTGTCTGGAAACTCGTAGTTCAAGCGAGAAACTGGTAAATCTACATCACATTCGGAGTTGATTTGTGATATAACTTTTTTGATTTGAGCTTTCGTTTTCGAGTAAATCAGGTCCGAAGTTGGAATTTTTTTGGTTAAATTTGAAAAAATTTTTCACTAGTGGGTTGATTTCACCTGTGTAATCATTATCATTACATAGTATAAAATGAAGTCGCTCAAAATGTATGTGCGCGTTAATCTTTTAAACTACGCAACGGATTTTCATACGGTGCAGCACCAATAGATAGAGTGATTGAAGAGGAATGTTTATATGTATAACACATGTACATTATATTAGAGAAAAGCCGAGTAATTCAAAGAAAACATATTTTTGTGCGATTTAAAACGGCTTGCGGGCCGTACTATATATTGTCACTTTTGAAATTCGTTCTACGGAAGAAATTGGAAAATAGATGTCCTAGAGTAAGTAGGTATTTGATTTTCCCTTTTCAAATATCCAGTGTTGCATTGCAAGCATTGTATAATTAGTGGCGAGTTAATTAGTTTATATGTATAATACATGCTTATTATAGCAGAGAAAAGCCGATAAATTCAAATATTCAATTCAGGCAGCGGGCAGCTGGCAAGCGGGTGGTGTGGATTTTATAAAGATTGGGTAATGGCGTTGTGTTTCGTTAGCCACAGCAACGTATGGCCGGGTCTGCTAGTGTCTTATAAAATGCATCGAAGGGTAAACCAGACTCAAAATTTTTTTTAACCCTTTAGTTGCCGAAAAAATGGAAAAATAGAAAAAAATAATATTAAAATCGAAATGCTCAGATCGAAAAATATAAGTTTTTTGGGTTCTCTACGTGATATAGATTCATCATTTTCCCGCTTGTACTACGAGTTTCCGGACAATTGTATATAATACACTTAATAACGAATATATAATACACTTGTATCAGTTAATCTTGAAATGTATTAATTGTTTGATTGTTAGATCTGGAGATCGAAGCGGACGCGTCCAGCCTGGCGCCCGAGCCGGCGCTGTACGAGACGGCGTATGTGACGTCGCACAAGCAGGCTTGTCGCGCCGGCGCCTTTAGCAGCGACGGCCAACTTGTCGCTACTGGCAGCGTGGACGCCAGTATTAAGGTAACATATCCAACTGCACAACAAATAGAGTTGTCCAGCCAAACAATGCACATTATCTGATGTTGTGTTTGTTATACATATATACAGAACTCAAAAAAACAATTTTAAATTTCACAATATTTTAACCCCTCAGACCTATTTTGTCGGAAGGCCAAAATATTTCCGCTTTGCAATGAAATCATTCAAAAACTAAAAACTGTTTTTTAAAGGTGATAAAATACCCTTTCAAATTTTATAATTTAAAATAAACCTATAATTTGTTACGTTTTTTTCTATCAGTTACTGATAATGAAAAAATAATTCATATATTTCCTTAACCGGTCAGCAAGGTAAGCAGATATATGCGTTAAAAATAAGACAGCAGTCAAGTACAATACGTGTGTTTATACGTCAACGCGCGTGTCTCCATAGAAATCGTTCTAACTCCATTATTCTTTCAGTGACATCCCTAAAACAAAAAGTAAAAGGTCGATAGTGGATCAAGCTGTACATCCCTATTCAAGTTGTCCATAGAAATACATAACAAGAATATTTTGTCATTCGCGCGGTCTGACACATAATTTATCCTGCCAAATTTCCTACGGGCGGCTCGACCGCGCTCGACATTGTTAATTTTTATTAAATATTTTTATATGAAATGATAAAAAAATGAGGTGACAAAAGTGTTTATTACACATATATACAATAGAATAAGTATTGTTGTTTACATAATCTATGATTTTAGTACCGTTTTCACATAAAAACATCACGTGAGTCATTTTTACTTTTTTTTTAATGTTTGCATTCTAAATTTTAATATTTCCAAAGTTAATATTTATTTGTAATATAATAATTTGAAAGCTTATTTTGTAATGTTTCTAAAAACAGTTTTTAGTATTTGGCTACGTTCAGAAATGTTTCATTTATAGAGCTTTAATTGTGAAGCGGTAATAACACAAAGTTTTCGTAAAATGTCATTTCGTTTGAGACATCATAAGCGAATATTCGCGAAAATTCGGAGGGGTTAAAAGAAAACACTCCATACAGCATCCTCAAAGATGACATGTGCCTCCTGTGTGGAGCTGATGTAAAATCCCGAGTTACGAATATCTGACAATATTTGAATTCCTCCTGCTATTCTTTGAAAATGTTTGTTGTGCAATGAGGAAGAACTTAGCTAACAAGGAATCGAACCCGCAACGCTTAATCTACTGAGCTATTAACCTAACTATGTTGTTTAGGTGCTGGACGTGGAACGCATGCTGGCCAAGTCTGCACCGGACGAGATGGATCCGGGCAGAGAGACGCAAGGTCATCCCGTCATCAGAACTCTGTCAGTACAATCATACTCCTCTGCCTTGTGTTTTCTTCTTACACTCCTTTTTTTGTGCATCCGCTCATGTCTATACCATCTAAGGGTCCCTTTCTTAATCTGAACTATTGCGCTTACATCATCTTTGTTTTATATATATATAAAATAATGAGTTCCCAGCATGCGTTGCTATTTTTTTTTTTTACACCAACTCCACACAGGAGGCCCTGAGGGAAATTATTTTCCTATGTCATCTGGGATGCTGTGTGGAGGGTCTTTTTGAGGAGATTTCATTATTTCTTTGAAAACTCCTTTGAATTTTCTTTTTTCATGTAGGGTGTGTATTCAGGTTTGCGTTTTTTTTTTACATGAATACCGCACAAGAGTCTCAACTGCTCCCGTCTGTAGCCAGTGAGACTATGGCATCCCCAATTGGGGTATGTTGTGAGGCTGAAGATAGTGGGGAGGGAAGGAGATAGGGAAGAGGAAGGTGGGAAAGTACCTGGCTATTCAGATCTGGTCACCAAACACGGCTAATGCCATTTCAAGCAACGTTTCAATTCTGAATGGTGGTCTTACCCAGGGCGATACTGAAAGTATCTTCCACCCTGGAACGTGCCGCAAATATGCTATACATTATTTTAAATGAATAAATTGTGAAATAAACAAATTAATTGAATAAAATTTATTTGCCACGCCGGGATTCGATCCCGCGACCTTCGGTGTGCGAGTCAAGAGCCTTACTACGCCGGCCGTCAGAAATAATAAAATGAATAATAAACTCAACATGAAAAAACACAAATCAAAGAAGTTTGCAAATAAATAAATACCTTTATACGCATTTGAAAATGTAAAACTTCGATTTTTCACCTTTGACATTTGCAAAAAATTACCCGCCATGTCATAGAAAATTCATTAAAAAATATTTTATAGTAGTTAGATTAATGAAACCACAGGTTACGTTAAGAATGATATTGGCGCAAGCAATTCTGACCTTGTCCTTCATACAGTTTCTTTATACATAAGGGTTAAAATCGCATTTAAAAAAAAAGAAAAAAAAGCAAAAATTTTTGCCGAGCCCGCCGTTTTTGGTTGGGGAGGTGGTAGTAAGATGACTGTGTTATTTTGCAGGTATGATCACACGGATGAGGTGACCTGCCTGGACTTCCACCCCAAAGAGCAGATCCTGGTCAGCGGCTCCAAGGACAACACCATCAAACTCTTCGATATCACCAAGGCCTCTGCCAAGAAGGCCTACAGGACTATTACGGTAACCACCACTCTCTTCCACACTCCTCTGTCAGCAAGATCTTTACCAATCTAACATTATTTTTAACCCCAGTGGTCTCTTGAGATTATGTCGTCAACTTATTTTAAAAGATACTAGCTGACCCGGCCACGCGTTGCTGTGGCTAATAAAACACTTTGTAAAATCCAACCTTTGTAACCACCGCCGTCTTTGAGTTTAACGTGAAGAGACAGACAGATGTCGTGGAGGACTTTAATTTATAATACGTAGAGATGGTGTGAAAGATTATAATAATGTGCATGAAATGATTGGGTAACTAATGTATTTAAGTTAATAAGGATTAATACTGTATCCGTCTAAATAACTTTTCAATTACCGCAATGTACGTGACCATTTTTTTAGAAGATAGATTGGGTATAGTAAGCTATCCGTAAAAGATAGATTTATGCCTTCGTGGACTTTTTTGTAGATCTATAAAAGAGGAATATCCCACCGTGAATTGTTTTGTTATATCCCAAAAGGATTAGGCAGCGTTTTCGATGAAAGCTACCAGGCGGCTTGACTTTTTCCGACACTTCTAACAATTATTGTTATGTTTCAACCAATTTACACAAATCCTTGACAAATTACATACCTAAACCTTTCTCACGAAACACTCTTATCTATTGGTGAAAACCGCATGAAAATTCGTTCAGTAGTTTTCGAGTTTATCGCGAACAGACAGACAGACTGACAGACAGACAGACGGCGCGGGGGACTTTAATTTATAATATGTAGAGTTGTTAGATTCATGATTTATTTAGAAGAACAGTAGAATACGGATATAACGGCCCTCAAGGGGCCGGCGATACTTTGTAGTACTAATCGGACGATGTACAAAATGGCCGGATAATTTAAGTTTGTTTTACATGAGACAGCCGAACTCCTTTGCGAAGGTTACATTTGATTCACCGGCTTCTAAACAGTGTAATAAAGCACTTTTTTATTCAATTGCAAAACACTTTGGCCTCACGGAACTCATTACGTCGAGCTTTTAACTTAGACTCACAAAATATACAAAAGATAAACACTGACTGTGATTTACGTGTGCTAATAAAGATAGGTGTTGGCATGTGGGGAGTAGGCGACATGCGGGGCGGCGAGATATAGCTGCGTATGTTTTGTAAACAAAACACTCCGCATCGTTCTTCTAACCGGACGAATTTTATCATTAAAATAGATCAAAATAGGTCGCTTTAAGCAGAGTTGTACTAAACGGATATGTTTTCCTAGTACCTAACTTGTGTTTACATTGTCGTTACTAAAAACGGTAAGCCATTATAAGCAAAGTCATTTCTGAATTCTACTGTATTCCTGTATTCTTTTTTTTTTACATTAACTCCACCACGCAGGTAGCCCTAAGGAAATAATTTCCCTCGAGGCCTGTGTCATCTTTGGGGATGCTGTGCGGAGGGTATTTTTGAAGAGTTAATCGTTCTACAGCCGAGCTGTTGAACTCAAGAACAGGTCTTAGAATCGACCCATTCTCATATGACAAATGTCAACTGTAAACAAATGTTAGGCTCGCTTTTGGCGTGTTTTCCGATTTCCCGTTTGGCATGCTGCCGAAGGAATCACTGACTCGGAGCATCTTCCATTGAAATATCAGTAGAACAAGGACCTTTTTTGCACAGAGTCAAGGTTTTTTTTCAGGTATTTTGAGGCTCTAGATCTATACCAGAGGTGATGGAGATTGATTTTAAAATAGATTCGCCGTTTTGTTTCATTTAAAAATAATTACCAAAAAAATTCAATAATTTTTCAAATTCGTAAATTTTGGTTTCATATATGTGTACATTTTAATTCTTCTGTGGTTAACTTGTCTTTGTGTATAAAGCTTAGTATGTACTCTTTCTAACACTGTTTAAATCATATTTCTTATCACGACAGTAAGGGAAACATAAAAATTTGTTTGAGACCTATATGAGCGGTTTATGATTATTAATTGTTTCAGGATTCGGGACCCGTGAAGTGCGTATCGTTCCACCCGCTGGGGAACTTCATAATCGCGGCCACCACGCACCCCGTGATACGCATGTACGACGTCACCACCGGCTGCTGCTTCGTCTGTCCCAACCCGCGCCACCAGCACACCAAGCAGGTCAACTCCATCAAGTGAGTCTAGTCCCCTCTAACCTCACTCTCTCACTCGATGATATACTGACTGCCAATTTTAAATACGTTTCAAGTTGACACCACTACGGGAGTTAGTAAAGATTGGAATTGTAAAGGACTGACTTACCCTTGTCTTCTGACATTCTTGAGGGATACTACTTTTATTCACCGCACAATTACACATAAGAGATTCGAACTTATATACACCGAGGGAGTAACAGATGGTCACTACCCAGATTTCTTAATTGAGTTATTATTAAATTACACTGAGAGATCACCATAGGAGTTGATCATTGCACAGTATCAATTTGGGAGGCGGGAATGGGTACCGCCGCCCCGGGAACCTTTATTGGATAACCAACACCTCTGCCACAGGTCACCCCAAGTGGTTCGCTACGTTTGGTGATTTAGCAGGGGTGCCCGGGTCCATGGGGTGAGGTTTGTCTAGGTCTTGGAGGCGGATGACCTGAACACACTGAACCCCATATTCCTACCCACCCCTTAAACCCTTTTCCTTCCCAGAATTCTCCTCTCCTTCCTTTTCTTTAAAAAAAACCCTCCACACAGCATCCCCAAAGATGACATAGGCCCTGAGGGAAATTATTTTCCTCTGGGCCTCCTGTGTGGACCTCATGTAAAAAAAAAAAAAAGTATCACAGTCTTTGCAATACATTGCACAGTACAGCACCCTTGAGGTGATTTTTCACAAAAACGGCGCTTTATAAATTATCCAATTATTATTATTATTATTATCCTTTAACCTGTTGAATGTCGGGTGAAATTATCTTGATCCATATAAAAACAAAGGAATAGGCCACTTGCATCACATTTTTTAAATTTTTTTCTGGTTTAGGCAAATATTCTAAGATATTATTTTTTTTTTTTTTTTAATGATATTTTTGAAACCCTGGCAATTTATTGAAAATTTCAATCTGAAAAATCAGACCATTTTTTATAAACCGGAAAGACGAGACATAATTTTACGGGTGCGAAAAAACGATAATTACGTAGCCGAAAATCATTTAAAAAAAAAATGTTTTCCACACGAATGGCTCAGAAGAATAACGAGACATTTTAAAAATATTACATCTCATTAATATTTCTTTCCTTGATCCATCTTATTGATCATTAATCATTATAATGTTTAACGTCCATATTACTAAATCCAATGTAATATACTTGTACTTGTAAATTATAATAATAATAAGAATATTATAAAATTTGTTTTTGTTAAAATCAGCACCATTACCATTATACCTCTAAAACACGTACAGACAACATTAAATGTACGGGGTTCTGTTCATAACATCTGTCAAAAAGTCAACCAAATGATAAGCTGGCAGAGAACAAATCTAGTGAATGTTAACCTGTAATCGGCCATAGACGCGCGAGAGCGCGCAGCTTGTGCGCATGCGCAAAATTTCGGAATAAATATGTTTGTCTGCAATTTTGACCCTTCTGTGTACAGAATTTGTATGAAGAACGAGGTCAGAATCGCTTGCGCCAACATTACCCCATAAGATGGGTAAAAATTTCATTCACCTTGCAACCCCAGAATATTTTTAAACGATTTTATCTGTGGCATGAAAATGTCAAATTTGTCGCGAATTTTATCTGTCAAAATCGATGCGTGTTCCTCGACTAAAACATCGTAAAATCTATTAATTTACATAATTAACGCAAGTAATGTTGTTTTGGTACATAGTTTATTGTTCTAGGAATGTGTTTCGGTCAATAAAATATACGAAAAACACACAAAATTCAATTCAAAATTCAAAGTCGTGCTTTGTTAGGAAATTTCCGTGTTTTTTACGGCTTGTGACAAGTTAAATGTCAAATTCAAAAATTCTGCTGAAATCAAAGTGTTGCCATATAAAAAAACATAAATCAGTGTGGAATTTACAAAATTAATAGGAAAATTTTCGGAGACGCGACATTTTCGTGTAGTGACGTCACGAGCCCAAATAATGAATTTATTTATTTAAAAATAAAAAAAAACTGTACATTTGTATAAATTTTTACTAACATTTTCATAATTTTCACACGATTTTTTCCAAGTCGTTATTAAATCCATGCAAGTGGCCTATTGTTTTCTGTTTACCTGATAATATATCTTATTATTCACTTATATTACATGATAATATCGTAAGAGATTTTTCCAGAATAGCTAATTAACTAAAAAAATATATTAAAAATCTCCTGTTTTGGAAATAATTGTCAAAAAATATAATCACACAATTATAAACTGATTTTACTAATTCTACACAAATCTGAATACATATCCAACATGAAAAAACACAATTTAAAGGAGTTTTCAAATAAATGAAGACCTTTGTATGCATTTGAAAATGTAAAATATTGATTTTTTTCACCTTTGACAGTTGCCAAAAGTGATCCGCAAAGTCATAGAAAATTCATTTAAATATATTAATGAAATCAACGGTTATACGCACAGTTTCTTTATACATTAGGGTTAAAATCGCATTTAAAAATAAAATGCAAAATTTTTTTCTGACAGGTTAATAGATTGATTTTCCATGATTCATTGTTGCAAATGTCACACATACGCAAATTGGCCACACACCATCAGATAGGGTTAGGTAATTGAAAAGTAGGTTGGTTGGAGGAAGGGAGATGTGTGTATTTTCGTTATTTGTTTTTGAGGTGTTATGCCGTGTTGCGCTATCTCCTTCTTTAGCCAACGTTTCAGACAGCGTTATAGTGTCCATCATCACACATATGCCCTGATGATGGACACTGCAACGCTGTCCGAAACGTTGGCTCAAGAAGGAGGTAGCGCAACACGGCGTAATACCCCAAAAACAAATAACAAAAATACTTTTGGCCGTGAAAATCTATAAACGTATCTGAGATGTGTGTACTTGCGTCAACACTTTCTCACTGACTAAGTGTTGCTATATGTTTTGTTTGTTGTGTATGTCAGGTTCTCCAGCAACGGTCGCCTGTTTGCCAGCGCTGGAGCGGACGGGAACATAAAGCTATGGGACGGCGTGTCTAATCGCTGTATCAACACCTTCACGGCGGCTCACGACGGTGCCGAGGTCTCTTCCATCTGCTTCACGCGCAATAACAAGGTGGGTCTTGCAAGGGGCATTGTTTCCACGATTATTATTGCCATGTTCAGAATTCTTCTTGGTTAAATGTAAATAGTAGGTGTTTGGAATTCTTCCTGGTTAATTACTGAATATTCAGCAATCTTCTTAGTTAAATATCAAATGTTCGACATTCTTCATGGTTTAAAATTGAATATATGGCGTTCTTCTTGGTTAATTATCAAATGTTCGACATTCTTCTTGGTTAAAAATTGAATATTCGGCATTCTTCTTAGTTAAATATCAAATGTTCGACATTCTTCTTGATTAAAAATATAAAGTTAATTATTAGTTAAATATCACACATTCGACATTCTTCACGGTTAAAAATTGAATACATATTCAGCATTCTTCTTAGTTAAATATCAAATGTTCGACATTCTTCATGGTCAAAAATTGAATATTCGGCATTCTTCTTAGTTAAATATCAAATGTTCGACATTCTTCATGGTCGAAAATTGAATATTCGGCATTCTTCTTAGTTAAATATCAAATGTTCGACATTCTTCATGGTCGAAAATTGAATATTCGGCATTCTTCTTAGTTAAATATCGAAAGTTCAACATTCTTCATGGTCGAAAATTGAATATTCGGCATTCTTGTTAGTTAAATATCGAAATTTCAACATTCTTCATGGTCAAAAATTAAATATTCGGCATTCTTCTTAGTTAAATATCGAATGTTCGACATTCTTCTTTGTTAATTACTGAATGTTCGGCATTCTTCTTAGTTAAATATCAAATGTTTGAAATGAATGTTTGTTCCAAATTCATAATTTGGTTGGTTAATTACCGAAAATCTTTGCTTAATTATCGAATATTCGGCATTCTTCTTTAATGTTGGGCATTATTCTTAGTTAAATGTCAAAAGTTCTACACTTATCTTTGTTAATTACTGAATGTTGGGCATTCTTCACGGCTAAAATACCAGATATAAGATTTCTCCATTCTGCTTGATATTAAAATCTGAAGATCCCGCCATCGTTTATCTTGTGTCTGCTCATTCAGAACTACCCGGAATTGATATATTTGTTTGTTTATAGTACTTGCTGTCATCAGGCAAGGACTCCATGATAAAGCTGTGGGAACTGACCACAAGCCGCTGCCTCATTGCATACACGGGGGCTGGAACCACCGGTAAGTCACTTATTTATTCCACTTATACACCAATCATCATTATTTCACAGTCGCTAATGTTAGGTTATTTTGCAAAAAAATCAAATGTAACATTGTCATCAAATTGACAATCAGTGTACTTTTATTCTTTTCTGACATTTAAAAGACTCCAGTTAAACGCTGATTTTCGGTCGATTTCAGTTCTTGAACAATTTCTTAACACTTTTGGCATTTTCAAATGAGCATAAACGTCTTTATTAATTTGAAAATTCCTTTGAATTGTGTTTTTTCATGTTGGGTATGTATTCAGATTTTTGTAGAAATAATAAAATCACTTTATATATAATATAAATATAAAATATTTTTTGACAATTCTTTTAGGAGATTTTTTAATCTTTTTTTTAGTTAGTTAGGTATTCTGGAAAAACCTCTTAACCTCTTATTGGCCGGCGAAGTGAATCCATGTGCGGTTTAACCTGTTGAGGTCCCGGCTTTTTCCAGAAAAACACGGAAATTTCACGATCTTCAATTGAATGTTTTGTGGATTAAATTTAACCTATCGTATATTTTATTGACTGAAACACATTCCTAGAACAATAAACTATTTACCAAAATAACATTACTTGCGTAATTACGTAAATTGATAGGTTTTATGATGTTTTATTCGAGGTACACGCATGTCACGCATCGGCAATGTGACGCGGCCGCCAAAATGACAGTTGGAGATGCCCACAGACAAAAATTATTTTTAAATATTGTGTGGCTACTAAATGAATGAAATCTTTACCCATACCATAGGGAATGTTGGCGGCAGTGATTCTGACACTTCCTTTACCGATTTTGTACATAGAAGGGTCAAAATAGTAGAAAGGAGATATTTTTTTTTCGCGCATGCGCAGAATCTTTTTACATCCCGGACTACGGAAAATTTAATATAAATTATTCGAAGTGACTTGTCTCATTGCGGGTTTCTCTATGGTAAAGTACGATAATAGAGCAAGCGTTTCTGACATTGTTCTTCATACACTTTCTGTATACATAAGGGTCAAAATTGCATTTCAAAGTGCCGCGCCACCTCGCGGACACCGGTGTCCGAACGGCCCACAACGAGTTAAGCAAAAATTTCGAAAAAATATGTTTGTCTGCGATTTTGACCCTTCTATGTACATAATTTGTATGAAGGACAAGGTCAGAATTGCTTGCGCCAACATTTACCCGTGAAATAGGCAAAAATTTCATTCGTTGCCAGGTGAATGAAATTTGAAAATTGGCAACCCCAGAATATTTTTAAATGATTTTATCTGTGGCATGAAAATGTCAAATTTGCTGCGAATTTTATCTGTAAAGTCGATGCATGTTCCTCGACTAAAACATCGTAAAACCTATTAATTTACGTAATTAACGCAAGTAATGTTGTTTTGGTACATAGTTTATTGTTCTAGGAATGTGTTTCGGTCAATAAAATATACAATAACTCAAAATTAATCCACATAACATTCAATTCAAAATTCAAAGTGGTGCTTTGTTAGGAAATTTCCGTGTTTTTCCTGGCCTTTAACAGGTTAAGATATTATTATGTAATAGTGAATAATAAGATTTATTATCTGGTAAACAGAAAACAATAGCAAAAAACACAATAGCTTTATTTTTATATGGATATTTGACCAGAACACATGAAGGTAATTTTTGCGCGGTTTTTCGACCATCCAACGTTCAACAGGTTATTATTTTGTACAGGTAAGCAGGACCACTTGGCGCAAGCTGTGTTCAACCACACGGAGGACTTTGTGCTGTTCCCAGACGAGGCGACCACCTCGCTGTGTGCCTGGAACTCCCGCAATGCCTCCAGGGCCCAGCTCATGTCCCTGGGACACAACGGGGCTGTCAGGTAAAACAAACATATAGTCAACCCCAACCAGAAATAAAAAAATAATTATCACTTCAGTGCTTAAGTTCGTCACTTCAGTGCTTAAGTTTGTCGCTTCAGTGCTCAAGTTCGTAATTTCACGACTTAAGTTCGTCACTTCAGTGCTTAAGTTCGTCACTTAAGCACTGAAGTGCTTAAGTTTATTAATTTAGTACTTCAGTACTCAGGTACGTAAATTCAGGACAATCATCATTGCATCACCCATCACTGCAGTACTTAAGTTTGTCACTTCAGTACTTAAGTACATCACTTAGTACTCAAGTTCTTCACCTAAATTTGCCACTTCAGTATTTAAGTTCGTCACTTAAGTGCTTAAGTTCATCAATTTAGTATGTACTCAAGTTTGTCACTTCAGTCCTCGAGTTCGTAATATCAGCACTTAAGTGCATCGCTTCAGTACTTTAAGTTCGTCACTTATTTGTAAATATGTTTTAACAGGGCTTAAGTCACTTCAGATCTCAAGGTTGTTATTTCAGTACTTAATCCAACACTTCAGAAATTAAGTACATCATTTCAGTACTTAATCATCATCCCCAGTATCAATTCGTCACTTCACTTGAATACTTAGGATGACTTGAGTACTTAAGTACATCACTTCGATACTTAAGCTCGTCACTTGAGTACTTAAGTACATCACTTCGATACTTAAGCTCACCACTTGAGTACTTAAGTACATCACTTCGATACTTAAGACCATCACTTGAGTACTTAAGTACATGACTTCGATACTTAAGCGCATCACTTGAGTACTTAAGTACGTCACTTCAATACTTAAGTTCATCACTTGAGTACTTAAGTATGTCACTTCAGAACTTAAATGTCACTTGAGTACTTAATTACATCACTTCAATACTCAAGTGGATCACTTGAGTACTTAAGTGCATCACTTCAATACTTAAGTGGATCACTTGAGTACTTAAGTACATCACATCGATACTTAAGCTCATCACTTGAGTACTTAAGTACATCACTTCGATACTTAAGCTCATCACTTAAGTACATCACTTCGATACTTAAGCTCGTCACTTGAGTACTTAAGTACATCACTTCGATACTTAAGCTCATCACTTAAGTACATTACTTCGATACTTAAGCTCATCACTTGAGTACTTAAATACATCACTTTGATACTTAAGCTCATCACTTGAGTACTTAAATACATCACTTCAATACTTAAGTCCATCCCTTCAGTACTTAAGTTCATCACTTGAGTATATAAGTACATCACTTCAGTACCTAAGTTCATCATTTGAGTACTTAAGTACATCACTTCAGTACTTAAGTTCATCACTTGAGTACTTAAGTTCATCACTTTAATACTTAAGTTCATCACTTCAGCGATTAAATGGTATGTTTTTATTTCAGATACATCATCCATTCCCAGACAGCGCCGGCCTTCTTGACTTGCAGTGATGACTTCAGGGCCAGGTTCTGGTACAGGAGAAGCGCTACCCACTAGGCCAAACCTCTTTCTCACATCTTATATCTTACACTTACTATTTAATGTTTACTATAAAACCCTTTCAAATAATTGTTTGTTATATTTTTTGAAATGAAAGATTCAACCTGGGACTTGAGTGACCCGTGTTGTACGAAAGAGAAAACACAGAAGCTGGCAAATCATTCAACAGTCCAACTGTTCAACACAACAACCTATTCTAATCTGATAAATATCAAAAGTGTACAAATGAAATGTCGCTAGTTCTTTGGAGCATCTTCCATTGAATTACCGGTAGAATAAGGACAGCATTATTGTAACATGTCTGGAATTATTACATTTCGTGGAATTTTTTGTTTATAAAATGAAAAAATATTGATTTATGAAAAAATTATGGTATATTTTTTCTTGTACGTTTTTTGTAATCAAAACTTATGAATAAAATGATTAAAATACATGAAACGCGTTGTCTATTGGTTGAAATATCTTATTACATTTGTTAATTTTATATGGGCTCCGTGGTCGAGGGGTAAGGTTCTCGATTAGCAATCTGAAGTTTGTGGGTTCAAATGTCGGTATGCTATTTGTACATGTATTTTTAGTTTTTTTTTTACATTAACTCCACACAGGAGGCCCTGGGGAAAATAATTTCCCTCAGGGCCTATGTCATCTTAGAGGATGCTGTGTGGAGGGTTTTTTTTTAAAAGAAAGAAGAGGAAGTTCTGGAAAAGAAATATCTGTGGGTGGGTAGGAATCTGAAGGTCTAGAAATTTGAGGGTAGGGTAGGAATCTGAAGGTCTGTGTGTACAGGTGTGGCTGACGTGTGAATCTATCCCTTCAACTGCGGTGCAAGGTCTGGCTGGAGAGGTCAATAGACCTCCTCAACTAGTCTCTCAATCTGGCCCGCCACGCAGCACGTGGGAAGGCACATCGGCTGCCAAGACCTTGACAAATCTCACCCCATTTACCCGGGCACCCCTGTTAAGTCACCAAATGTAGCAAACCACTTGGGGTGACCTATGGCAGAGGTGTAGGTCATCCAATAAATGTAAGGCTTTAAATGTGTACGTGTATATATGTACGTGGCGTCCCGCAGGGATCGGTTCTGTCTCCGACTTTGTTTTTGTTGCATATCAATGACCTTTTGTCATGTGCACCAATTCACTGTTATGCGGATGACAGTACAGTTCATGATAGCTTTTTGTTTGACAAGCCCCCAAAGGGCTCACAAACTCCAACAGCTCGTAGGGCTTTGAAGCAAAGAATGGACGGCTACCTCGAGAGTGTTTTCTCTTGGGGTAAAAATAATCTCGTTGAATTTAATGTTTCAAAGACCCAATCTTGTCTGATTACGTCTAAAAGGGATCGAAATGAAAATCTAGTCTCTTTCAACGGAAGCAATCTTCCGAACAGGCCCTCCATTGATATGATTGGTGTAACCCTAAGTGACCAGCTCAGGTATGGGGGCTCCATCGAAGCCAGAGTATAGTTAGCCTCCCAAAAACTGGGCGTACTGTACAGGGCCCGCAGATACTTTAATAGTACACAATGCTAACCTTGTACAAATCACAAGTACGCCCCACGGTTGAATTTGGCAGCCATCTCTGGTCTGGAGCTCCAAAATACCTGAAAAATACCCTCGACTCTGTGCAGAAACGGGCAGTCCGTTTGATAGATTCTCCCATCTTAACAGACGGATTGCAATCTTTAGAGCACAGGCGTCGGGTGGGAATGCTATCCTTGTTCTACCGGTATTACAATGGAAGATGCTCCGAGGAACTAGCATCATTGATCCCTTCGGCACCCGTGCATAGTCGGGAAACACGCCAAACGTGTGCCCAACATTTGTACACGGTTGACATTTGTCACATGAGAACGGGTCGTTTCTTCGACTCGTTCTTGTGTTCAACAGCTCGGCTGTGGAATGATTTGCCGGCCTCTGTGTTTCCTCCTTCCTACAACATGGGCCTCTTCAAGACCAATGTTCATTCCTTCCTCTCCTCAAAAAGACCCTCCACACAGCATCCCAGATGACATAGGCCCTGAGGGAAATTAGTTTCCTCAGGGCCTCCTGTGTGGAGTTAATGTAAAAAAAAAAAACACGTGTATACGCTTACTATAATTAGAAATGTTTACAAGCAATATCTCTGTTTCATAATGCTGATGGGTTTCTTTCTTGTTTGTGTTCCGTTTTCGGCAAACGAGATCAGAGGAATCCAGATTGTGGAATTCCGCACATTTAAGGATACCTACACGGGAGCCGGGAGTGGAGTGCTGCATTATCACCAGTCCGTCGCTAACAACCATCGTATCGTGACATTTCGCTCTACGTTGAAGTGTTACTTATTGTAACACTAGCTGGATCTTGGCATGCGTTGCTTTCCATTTAATAAATAAATTATTTCTCCCTGCGTGTCCTTTCCTATTGGTCCCGTTCCCCTCCCGCCTCCCCTTCCCCTCTCGCGTTCCGATTCCTCCACCTTCCCTCTCCCCACTTCACTCCCCCCCCTTCCTCCGTCCTGTGAACCCCCCTCCCGAGTTCCCCTCCCCCTCCCAGGTACTCCTCCCCCTCCCGTATTCTCCTCCCGTATTCCCCTTCCCATATTCCCCTCCCGTATTCACCTCCCTTTCCCGGGTCCCTCTGCCCCCTCCCACATTCCATACATTCATTCCCGGTACATTCAATTTTCAAACAGCTCGTGTGCCACCCATTGCAATTTTTTACACAAATTTCATAATGCCAGAGCTGGTATATATGTTATTCTGATGTATGAGTTATATGAGTTGACCGGTCAGTGGTTGAGTGGGCATAGCGCTTGGGTCCCACCCGAGCGTCGCGTGTTCGATTCCTCGGCTGGCTAAGTCCTCCATCACAACACAAGCAACATTTTCGGCTTTCTGTGGTGGTAGTAGGAGATTTTTAAACATTGCTGGGTTATTCGTAACCCGGAAATGTTTGTCTTTCTTTTTTAAAAAAAAAAAAATTATTGTAAAGTTTCATTAACCATTCAGTATTTATTGCGTGAAAGAGTTATAAAAATACATCCATACAAACTTTCACCTTTATAATATTAACTAGCTGACCCGGCCACGCGTTGCTGCGGCTAATAAAACACTTTGTAAAATCCAACCTTTGTAACCACCGCCGTCTTTGAGTTTATCGCGAAGAGACAGACAGATGCCGCGGAGGACTTTAATTTATATTACGTAGAGATTGTGTGAAAGATTATAATAATGTGCATGAAATGCTTGGGGTAACTAACGTATTTAAGTTAATAAGGATTAATACTGTATCCGTCTAAATAACTTTCCAATTACTGCAATGTACGTGAACATTTTTTTAGAAGATAGAATGGGTATAGTAAGCTCTCCGTAAAAGATAGATATATGCCTTCGCGGACTTTTGTAGATCTATAAAAGAGGAATATCCCACCATGCATTGTTTTGTTATATCTCAAAAGGATTAGGCAGCGTTTTCGATGAAAGCTACCAGGCGGCTCGACTTTGTCCGACACTTCTAACAGTTATCGTTATGTTTCAACCAATTTACACAAATCCTTGACAAATTATATACTTACCTAAACCTTCCTCACGAAACACTATCTATTGGTGAAAACCGCATGAAAATCCATTCAGTTGTTTTTGAGTTTATCGCGAACAGACAGACGAAGCGGAGGACTTTAATTTAAAATATGTAGAGATTTGTGACTGTTACAAGTGTCTACGTCACCGAATGGAGACCAAGCCACGAGACACAACAGCAGTGAGTACAAACTTAATTGTGTATACTGTATCTTGTTTGGTGATATCGGGCGTAACTCGTATCGAGGTCCATAAGAGTTTTAATCGCGTAGAGTGGCCGCTGTGCCATTTCTAAACCTGTGCATCGTCACGAATCAATCTCAGAACTTACTTTTTCACATAACACTGTCTTTCTCTATATTCAATTGTTTGTGTATTTTTCACCATTTTGATAATACATACAATTCAATTTCCCGATTATCAGAAACACTTGGTAAATATATTGTGAGGAAGTGTACAAACCTGCGTGTAGAGCTCCACCGAGCTCTCCCCCTTGAGCTGGTGTCCCGTCAGGTAGGTGTTGTGGCTGGAGGCGATGTAGTACTGACTGAGGGGGCCCCCCATACTGTCCACGGGGGCCGGGGGGCTGCCGGAGCGTCCTGCGCATGGGGACACCACAGAACTGAGAGGAGATAAGGAAATTCTGTTAAATACATAGACATAAATTTGTTCAAACACAATTTTTCCATACATTATTGAAGTTACTAATAAGGCGATGAAATGTTTGGGATTTATTTTAAGAACGGTAAAAGATTTTATGTCACTTTATTCATTTAAAATTCTCTTCACTGCTTTGTAAGAAGTAATTTAGAATACAATTTCACTATTTGGTCCCCATACTATAAAGCACATCAATAAATTGAGAAAGTTCAACATAAATTACAAAGATAAATTAATTTCAAACCCTCAGATGAAACTTGAAGATTTTATCTTTTTTCTTATTTATATCGCCTCCCGTTGATTTGCCTATACCAAACTTCCTCACTGCTGGCAGGATAGTTGTCACCTTTATCTAACATTTCTATAATACGTAATTTGTCTTTTATTGGCAATGTGGAATGTTTACGCGGCGGTGCCATTTTGTCAGCGAATGTGCGTTAAATTGACTAACACTACAAGGTGGTAAATAAAAGACTGACGAGTGACGGCAAAAGATTGAACATTGACACGTTGTAACGCGCATGCATCTACTGCTTCCCCCGATCCTCTTACCTGTGCGGATTACAGCGTGCAGCAGGCCTTGGTGGCGAATGCATCTGCCCGGCAGGGCGGATCGGGAGAGAATGGTTTCGGGAGTCCCTTTGAGTTCTCCAGCCGTACTCTCTCAGAATATCGCCTTACACCGCAGTGAAAGAGATGGAGTCATACGTCCGTCACTCCTGGACACAATGACACCCAGATTCCTACCTACCCTTAATGCCCTCTTCCTTCCCCGGACTTATCATCCCCAAAGATGATATAGACCAATAGACAGCGGGTATGGGTACCGCCGCCCCGGGAACCATTTATTGGATAACCAACACCTCTGCCATAGGTCACCCCAAGTGGTTCGCTATGTTCGGTGACTTAGCAGGGGTGCCCGGGTACATGCGGTGAGGTTTGTCCAGGTCTTGGCGGCCGATGTGTCTGCTCACCTGTTGCGTGGTGGATAGGATCGAGAGAGACTGGTTAAGGGAAGTCTTTTACCCTCTCCAGGCCAGAATCTCTCGATTCATCGCCTTGCACTACAGTTGAAGGAATGGATTCATACGTCCGTCACTCCTGTACACACTGACCCCCAGTTTCTTACCCATTCCTCGTACCTTTTTCCTTCCCAGAACTTCCTCTCCTTCCTTTCCTTAAAACAACCCTCCACACAGCATCTTCTAAGATGACACAGGCCCTGAGGGAAATTATTTTCCTCAGAGCCTCCTGTGTGGAGCTAATGTAAAAAAAGATGGTGTTGTCTTTCGTTGGCCGGGTCAGCTAGTATCATGCAATTTTTCTCAGGTTCTCGCTGGTAGTTATATAGAACAGGGAATGAGGATCTCCCGAATGGAGTGGTGGTATTAGAAAGTACCTGGGTTGTTCAGCTTCTTGACTTCTCCACTCCGGTATGAAGGCGTAGTTGTCTTTATCAGTCAGGTATCTGGCGAACCCTTCGAAGGACAGGCAGTTCTCCAGCCTCAGGGCAGGGTCTGGCTCGTGTCTCTGCAACAAAACACTGTATATACACATCTCCATCTCATCTATTGCAACAATACTGTATAAACAAGGTGCTCTTGTGGATTGCAAATATGTTCTGAAAAGGAAAAATATATGAGGGATGGGCAGCAGGGCCGTATTTACACTTTTCATTAGTATAGGCCACTTCATTTGCGCCGCCCCTTTCTCCTTCGTCGAAGTTGCCACCTATCACAATCACTCACTTGTAGGCTTTTTTTAGGTGACACAATTTTAAAAATAAATATTCGTACATGGAAGTTCACCCATTTTTTTATATAGGTATGAAATTTTTTCTTTGAAGTTTATATACGCATTATGCATTCTCTCTAATTCAGCTCTCAGCCAGGAGGTTGTTTCAATATCCTCATTTAATGCTTCACCTGTAAAGTTTTTTCTCCCTGATATTGCTAAAGTGCGCTCATTTCAATTGCACTTTCTTCGAAATAATCAGTTTTCATGCTCTATTATAAACTCGAGAAGAGATACATAAAAATCAGATACCGTCAGTCCGTCAGTACATCGATAGATGAGCTCTGAATCTGAGCACTCACTTTATTTAGTCTTTCCAAAATACGATTAGTGACCTAATAGAGGTAGCCCACTTTTTGTGAAATATTCGCACCATAATCGCACGACACAATCCGCGGTCCCGTATGGGTTCACAGGGCGTCTAAAGGTTCCTTTAAGGGGGGAAATAGGTGTAGAGGCTTCAAAAAAAAATTTCATAAATCGATGGTAGAACTATTAAAAAATATATTTTAAATATTTCAAACCAAAATTCCAATTAATTTAAAAGTTAAATACTTTTGAGTGAGTGAAACTACTTTTTTCGAATTTATGTAACCTCTAGCTCCTACAATTTTTGATCAATCGTTATCAAACTCAGCAAATAGTTTCTTTATATAAATCCTAAACGGTATCTACATTTTAACCTTTTTTATGGCACAAAAACGTAAACAATAATGTTAAAAAATCATTCTAAATTTTCACATTACTGAAAAAAAAATTGTAAGGAGTGAGGTTCAAATAGAAGAAATACTTTAAAAAAAGTAAACTTTTTGAGAAATTGATTTCGGATGAAAATTGTGATTTCCAGGAGTTACACAAATTGTCCAGCCGGATGGCGACTTACAATGCGCGGCAGCTGATATCTCCGTTATTTTCTGAGGAAAATTTTAAAATATACTCTTGAATGTATTTGTAAAATGACCTCAAGGGATAAATAAAATATTTATATTCATTGTGGAAAAATAATCGTGAAAATCACTAAAAATACGCCGTCCTACAACTATTTCCCCCCTGAAACGCTCGTGCGCCACGTGCAATGAAGGTAGCCCACTGCCAAAGCATTTTTGTGAAATATTCGCAGCACAATCAACGGGCACGTATTGGGCATTGAAGTATACAAATCCGCGGTCCCGTACGGGACCACCGGGCATCTAAAGGTTCATAAATAAAAATCTCTATCTACCCAGTGTTACTTTTTTATTTTTTATAATCGTTCACAAACTTAACGGCTTACCAAAGCGAGCGAGTGCCGCCCCCTGAACTCTGCCGCCCCTAGGCCGCGGCCTATAAGGCCTATTGACAAATCGAGGACTGGTGGGCAGGAATTAGGAGTCAGTCTGTAGGTCCTTCAACTAAAGCAATCTTCCCAACAGACCTTCCATTGATATGCTTGGTGTAACTCTATGTGACCAGCTCAGGTTTGGGGGCTCCATCGAAGCCAGAGTTAAGTTAGCCTCCCAAAAACTGGGCGTTCTGTATAGGGCCCGCAGATACTGCTGATAGTACACAACTAAACAAAAATTAAAAAAAAAAAAAACTGCTAACCCTGTACAAATCGCAAGTGCACCCCATGGTTGAATTTGGCAGCCATCTGTGGTCTGGAGCCCCAAAATACCTGAAAAAACTCTGCAGAAGCGGGAGGTCTTTTGCAATCTTTAGGCATCGGGTGGGAAAGCTATCCTTTTTTTTTTTTTACATTAACGTCACACAGGAGGCCCTGAGGAAAATAACTTCCCTCAGGGCCGTTGAACTCAAGAACGAGTCATAGAAACGACCCGTTCTCATGTGACTAATGTCAACCGTGTACAAATGTTGGGCGCGTGTTTGGCGTGTTTCCCGACTATGCACCGGTGCCGAGAGGATCAATGACGCTAGTTCCTCGGAGCATCTTCCATTGTAATACCGGTAGAACAAGGACAGCATTCCCACCTGACGCCTGTGCTCTAAAGATTGCAGTCCGTCTGTTAAGATGGGAGAATCTATCAAACGGACCGCCCGTTTCTGCACAGAGTTAAGGTTTTTTTTAGGTATTTTGGAGCTCCAGACCAGAGGTGGCTGCCAAATTCAACCGTGGGGCGCACTTGCGATTTGTACAGGGTTAGCAGTTGTGTACTATTAAAATATCTGCGGGCCCTGTACAGTACGCCCAGTTTCTGAGAGGCTAACTTAACTCTGGTTTCGATGGAGCCCCCGTACCTGAGCTGGTCACTTAGAGTTACATCAAGCATATCGATGGAGGTCCTGTTCGGAAGATTGCTTCCGTTGAAGGAGACTAGATTTTCATTTCGATCCCTTTTAGATGTTATCAAACATGATTGGGTCTTTGAAACATTAAATTCGATGAGGTTATTCTTACCCCAAGAGAAAACACTCTCTAGGTAACCGTCCATTCTTTGCTTCAAAGCCCTCCGAGCTATTGGAGTTTGTGTGCCCTTTGGGGGCTTGTCAAACAAGAAGCTATCATGGACTGTACTGTCATCCGCGTAACAATGAATCGGTGCATATGACAAGAGGTCATTGATATGCAACAGAAACAAAGTCGGTGACAGAACCGATCCCTGTGGGACGCCAGCATTTATCGAATGGGAGGAAGAGGTGAAACCGTCAGCAACCGCCTGAATCGACCTCTCCCTCAAAAAGTCGGCAATCCACGTATACAAGGATGCGGGAAGTCAGTAAAAAGATAGTTTGTTGACAAGCCCTCGGTGCCAAACCCGGTCAAAGGCCTTGGAAATATCCAGTGCAACCGTTTGGGTCTCACCGAAATGTTCCAGGCACCGCCCACACATACGCGAGAAGATCACCGCACGAGCGGTTCCGCCGGAATCCGTTTTGACGGTCGTTAATAATTTTGTTCTTCTCGAGGTATGTGAGCAGTTTGTCGTTGATCACACGTTCCATCACCTTAGACAGAACTGATGTGATCGCTATGGGGCGGTAGTTGGTTGGGTTGGAGCGGTCACCCTTCTTTGGAATAGGGTGAATGTTCGCTTTTTTCCAACCAGAGGGCACAGAGCCAGACTTCAGGGACATTTTGAAAAGCTTCGTCAAAACTGGAGCTATTTCTGCAGCGCACCTCTGTAATACCAGGGCAGGTATTCCGTCAGGCCCACTAGCTTTATTGATATCAAGCCCTCGTAATCCCGATGCCGTCAGGTCTGGTAAGAGGTGGCAGACTGGGTTTGCAGAAATTGCGACCTATTGAGCCCGCAAGCGACCAGAACGCTCCGCTCAGCCAGCTTTCTGCTGATCTGCAGGTCGTGCTCGAATTTTGACCTGTTTATGATCCTCTTGCTTTCCTTTGCCATTTTGTTATATACTATTCTGTTTTCGGACGTTCGAGATGTGTTGTAGGCTCGGTAAGCCGCGTTTTTTCGTTGCACTGCTTCAGAGCATTGTCGACTGAACCACGGCTTTGAGTCCACACCAGTTTCTTTAACAGTGGATTGGATGAAGCCGTCCATCGCGGATGTGATGACTTCACCAATTTCCTGGGCACATCTTGAGGGATCCGAGGTCCGAAAACAGACAGCTGACCACGGGAAAGCATTAAAATGTGCCCGCAGACCAAACCAATCTGCTGATCTATAGTGCCACACTTTTCTCTTCAGCCGCTCGTTAGGCGGTCTGAAGGTTACGGGGATTGACGTCGTCACCAGGCAGTGGTCGGACGATCCTAAAGGCGCTGTGACTTCAATCTTGTAACCGTGTGGCACAGTGGTTAAAAACAAATCTAACAGATTAGAGCGGTGAGTCTGGACATCAGGAACCCTTGTAGGCTCCTGAACCATTTGCTCCAGTCCGTGGCAGAGGGCAAAGGATTTCGCCTCTCGTCCAGCAGAGTCCGTTGGTCCTGAGAACTTTAACCAAGGTTCGTTATGAATATTGAAGTCCCCCAAAACCACAAACTCTGCCGTAGGGAAGCGGGGCAAGAGGTCATCAACAGTATTACTAAGATGTTTGAAGAGTTCCTTACTTGCCAGTATGGTAAGAGTTTAAACACGCGTAAAATCTTACCGTACTGGCAAGATTGACACGCACCCACATTACGTCGAATCTGGAGTTCTCCAGATTCAACAGTCGCACACAGTTGACGTCAACTCGGCTGAAGAGACAGACACCTCCTTTGGGTCTGAATTTGCCTACGAGTGTGTAGCCCGGGCAATCCAGATAGGAGGCGTCTGTAGGCTCGGCTATCTGTGTCTCAGAAAGGAAAAGAAAGTTAGGACGTTGGGAGAGAAGGTGGTGGTGGACGAAGTTTAAGTTTTTGTGCAGGCTGCGAATGTTGGTGAAATTCACCAACAGATTTGGCCTGCACCGGGGACTCCTGCTTCTCGCCGTTGTTATAGTGATCTTACTGTTGTTTGTGCAATTCATGATTTTATACGTTTTTTTTTTGGGATTTTTCTTCTACTGGTATTTCAATGGACGATGCTCTGAGAAACTAGCGTCGTTGATCCGTATGTTGTGAGGCTGAAGGTAGTGAGGAAAGGAGAAGTGAAAAGGAAGGTGGGGAAGTACCTGGCTATTTAGATCTGGTCACCAAACACGGCTAAAGCCATTTCAAGCAACGTTTCAATTCTGAATGGTGGTCTTTCACCAGGGCGATACTGAGAGTATCTTCCACTCTGTAACGTGCCACAAATATACTATATATTATTTTAAATGAATTAATTGTGAAATAATAAATTAATCAAATAAAATTTATTTGCCCACAACGGGATTCAATCCCTTCGGATTGCGAGTAAAGAGCCTTACACCTCGACCACGCCTGCCGTCGGGTCGAGAGAGTCCTCTTCAAGAGTTTAAAGGGTCTCCCTCAACGAGAGAGAGAGAAGAGGAAAAAATTACCTGCACAATGTTTCTCAGCTCTTCTTCTGTGTTGGTCTCCCCTTGGCGCGTCTGACAGAACTTGTTGAGTGTTGCCATGGTGATGACTCTGTCAGGTTGGCTGCCTGCCTCGAGGGCTGCGCTGTTGTCGGTGATGCTGGCAGTGGCGAGGCCCTCCAGGGCGTGCTTCCGGGCCGTCTTGTCTCCGGGTAACTCCATGTCTAATGAGCCATTCCGGGTCAGGAGACCTGGAAACAATATTTTAATAAGAGAGTGTTAGTAAGACATCCATTTTGGAAGAGATAAGCATTTCCATATGGCGCAGCGTCAAAGTTGTACTTGGAATCGGATTAAATTTCAACCGTGCAGTCGATAGGGTATTAATACTCTCAGATTAGCAGGTAATACAGTATGGAAGGCATTTCTGGTGTTCTTCTTTATTCTATAACTAACTGGTACCAGGCATGCGTTGCTATGCCATTTAATAAAGAAATTGTTTCTCCCTGCGTGTCCTTTCCCATTCGTCTCATTCCCCTTCCGCAACCCCCCCTATTCCTCTTCCCCTCTCGCGTTTCCACTCCGCCTCCTCCACCTTCCCTCTCCCCACTCCACTCTCCCCCTTCCCCCATCCCGCAAACCCTCCTCCCGAGTTCCCCTCCCGCCTCCCAGGTTCCCCTCCCTGGTTCCCCTCCCCCCACTCCCATGTTCCATAAATTAATTCCCGGTACATTTAGTTTCCAAACAGCTCGCGTGCCACCTATTCCAATTTTTTTATACAATTTTCGTAATGCCAGAGCTCATCAGACAATAACGAACACAACAAAAAAGAATTATCGAATTTGGTGCTTTCGTTCAGAAGTTATGCGGGAACATACATTTCGGTGATTCATTTCTGTACAAATTTCATAATGCCAGAGCTCACTAGTAGTTTTATACAAACCTTGTCCTGACAATAATGAACACAACAAAATAAGAATTATCGAATTTGGTGCAGTCGTTCGGAAGTTTTGCGGGAACATACATTTCGGTGATTCATTTTTATTAATATATATATATATCTATATATAGATAGATAGATGATGAAGTATTGATTGACTCACCACTTTTGGGCACTCCCTTGGCCCTGAACAGCTCCGGTGAGCTGCGACTCTTCTCCGGACAGAGCGAGGGTTTGCCGTATCGTGCCATGGCCAGCTGGTCGAAGAGGTCCCGCAGATCTTTCCGCATCATCAGACTACAGGGACACAATTTGCATAATTTATTTTAAACATGTTTAGAAAGAAGACTAGAATTTTGGGAGGCGATATGGCTACCAATTCCTGCCATAGGTCACTCCAAGTGGTTCGCTAAGTTTGGTGATTTAGCAGGGGTGCCTGGGTTTATAGGGTGAGGTTCGTCTAGGTCTTGGAGGCGAATGTGGTGAGCTGGAGACTGGTTGAGAGAGACCTAACCTAGACCTCTCCAGCTGGACTCTCTTGACCCATCGCTTTGCACCGCAGATGGAGGGATTTTCCCACTTTTCCTCTGTTGATATTTCTCTCCTACCTTTCCCTAAAATGACCCCCCACAAAGCATCCTCAAAGATGACACAGGACCTGAGAATTTATTTTCCTCAGGGCCTCCTGTGTGGAGCTAGTGTAAAAAAAAGATATTTATTTATTTATTTATTGTTTGAAACATTTACAGAGTGTTAATAATAATTACATCAATGTTATTGCGTTGAAATGTGCACATATACATTAACACTCCAATTAAAAATGTTTACAGCATGCGTAATCTAATCAAGGTTCAATTGTTAGTAGGCGGAGATGGTAGTAGTGGATAAAACAGAAATAATAATAATCAGAATGAATATAAACAATTAAATATAAAACAAAGTAAGTGTACAGAGAAAGAGAAGACACAATAATAAAGCAATTATGTAACTGTGCTCCATAAGATATCATGGAAGAAGATTGTTAATTTGTTTTTTAAAATATGCGAGACTGTTTGCGAAGATATCTATAAGATCACATTTAATAGTGTTGTACAGACGAGACATTCGAGACAGTGGATTGAAGAATGCAATATTGTTATTAAATATTTCAATATGGAATAGGTTTTGACTCCTTAAATTACGTCTATATACGAAAAGGCTCATGGGCAGCACGAAATGGTCTGCAAGTTGTTCATCACAAGAGTCCCAACTGCTCCCGTCTGGAGCCAGTGAGACAATGGCATCTCCAATTGGGGTATGTTATGAAGCTGAAGATAAGTGGGGAGGAGAAGGAGGTGGAGAAAAGGAAGGTGGGGAAGAGTATCTGGCTATTTAGATCTAGCCACCAAACACGGCTAAAGCCATTTCAAGCAACATTTCAATTCTGAATGGTGGTCTTGTACCAGGGGGATTCTGAGAGTATCTTCCAATCTGGAACGTGCCGCAAATTTACCTTATATTTTTAAAATGATTAAATTGTGAAAACGCAAATCAATCAAATAAAATTTATCTGCGTACGCCAGGATTCGATCCCGCGACCTCCGGATCGCTAGCCAAGAGCCTTGCTCCTCAATCACGGAGGCTAGTGGGAATTTCAAAGGTTTTATCATCACTTAGTAGTAATTAGTAAATAAATGGGTAAAATGGATGGGTACCGCCGCCCCGGGAACCTTTATTGATAACCAACACCTCTGCCATGGGTCACCCAAGTGGTTCGCTACGTTTGGTGATTTAGCAGGGGTGCCCGGGTTCATGGGGTGAGGTTTGTCTAGGTCTTGGAGGCGGATGATCAGGACATACTGAACCCCAGATTCCTACCCACCTCTTAAACCCCTTTCCTTCCCAGAACTCCCCTCTTCTTCCTTTCATTAAAAAAAACCCTCCACTCGTCACCCCCAAAGATGATATAGGCCCTGAGGGCAATTATTTTCCTCAGGGCTTCCTGTGTGGAGCATGTGTTTAGAGAGGGTTAGAATAATAATAATAGACAAGTCAGTGGTTGAGTTGGAATCGCGTTTGGGTCCCATCCTGGGGTCGCGTGTTCGATTCCACGGCTGGCTAAGTCCTCCATCACGACACAATCAACATTTTCCGCTTACTGTGGTGGTAGTAGGAGATTTTCAAACCTTGTCAGGTTATTCGTAACCCAGGAATGTTTGTCTTTCTTTAATAAAAGAAAATTAATATAATAAATAGCAGATAATGGAAATAAGGGTCGACCGAGAAAGGTTTTCGGCCGAGACCGAGACCGAGAATAAATTAAAATCTCGGCCGAGACCGAGAATAGATAAATTGTAAAAAAAAAATTAAAATGAGCTATTTTTGATTAGTATAGCAAATATAAAACATACCTACTTAGTAAACACATTAAATTGAAATAACATATCCTAATAAACCCTATCCTTGACTCAATTGCCACTTCATCAAAACACATCGATTGGTTGATTTGTATGTTCATTGCTTTTTTGGCAGTTTATTATGAACTAAGTTCTAAGAAAAACAGCAAAGAACATACAAATCAGCGAATCTATATGTTCGGATATTTGTGGCCAGCGTGGTAGGTTTGAATCCCATTATCCTATACCGTACCTACTTACAGCGGTCTCGGTTATGGCCCAGAATCTCGGCGATTTTTCGCCAAGAACCGAGACAGAGTTCTCGGTAGAATTTGTAGCCGAGAATGCCGAGACCGAGTTCTTGGTAGAATTTGTAGCCGAGAATGCCGAGACCGAGACTGAGACCGAGATCTCGGCCGACCCTTAAATGGAAATAATGTTTCTTACCTGAAAGCCCTGAAAAGGATGACAAAGTCCTTGAAGTCGAGTTGGGTGTCGAACCCAAACGATCCGGAACGCAGTTGCTTTATATTCCTCCAAAGCTGTTCGCTGGTCTCCACTCTTTTCAAGCTACAAAATAATTATAAATAATGAATTACAATTGAATTTCTAAAAGTATGGAAGATCTACAGTCCCTTGTGTCTAGGTTGCACCAAGTACCTATATACATATTATACAGATTTTTTTTTTAACATGAGCTCCACACAGGAGGCCCTGAGGAAAATAATTTAGCTCAGGGCCTATGTCATCTTTGAGGATGCTGTGTGGAGGGTTTTTTTTTTAGGAAAGGAAGGAGAGGAGAGTTCTGGGAAGGAAAAGGGTTTAAGGGGTGGGTAGGAATCTGGGGTTCAGTATGTCCTGATCATCCGCCTCCGAGACCTAGACAAATCTCACCCCATGAACCCGGGCACCCCTGCTAAATCACCAAACGTAGCGAACCACTTGGGGTGACCTATGGCAGAGGTGTTGGTTATCCAATAAAGGTTCCCGGGGCGGCGGTACCCATTCCGGCCTCCCAAATTGAATAAGTTGGATAATTGTATGCAAGAGTTGAAAGTGGTGGGAAATTGAGTAATCTGAAAGTGTTTTGGTTGTTGTATGCTGATGACGCGGTGCCGATTTCTAACAGTATAGAAGTCTACTCTTATGTCTAGGTTGCACCAGTTTGAAGAATGAATAGGATAATTGCATGCACGAGTTGAAAGAGGTGAGATTGGGTGCGAAATTGAGTAATTTGAAAATGTGTTGCCTGTTGTATGCTGATTTTTAACAGTACGGAAGATCTACAGTGTCTCGTTGCACCAAGTTCCTATAATATACGAAGAATGAGTTGGATAATTGTATACAAGAATTGAAAGAGCTGGGATTGGGCGCGAATTTGAGTATTCTGAAAGTGTGTTGTCTGTTGTATGCCGATGAAGCGGAGCTGATTTCTATTAGTATAGAAAATCTACAGTCTCTCGTGTCTATTAGTTGCATTAGTTACCCATATATAAAGAATGAGTTGGATAATATGTTTGTAAGAATTGAAAGAGGTGGGATTGGGCTCGAAATTGAGTATTCTGAAAGTATGTTGCTGATGATGCGGTGCTGATTTCTTACAGTATGAACATTCTACAGTCTCTCGTGTCTAGGTTGCACCAAGTATCCATATATGAAGAATAAGTTAAATAATAGGCCACTTGCTTGGATTTCATAACGACTTGGAAAAAATCGTGTGGATAGATTTTTTTTACTAAGATTACGAAAATGTTGGTAAATTTTTTTAGAAATGTACAGTTTTTTTTCTTTTTAAATAAATAAATCCATTATTTGGGCCCGTGACGTCACTACATGAAAATGTCCCGTCCCCGAAAATGTTTTCTATTAATTTTGTAAAATTCCACACTGATTTATTTTTTTAATACAGCAACACTTTGATTTCATACGAATTTTTGTATTTGACATTTAACGTTCACTAGATTTATTGTTTGTTCTCTGCGAACTTATCATTTGGTAACTTATTCATTTAACTATCATTTGTTTGACTTTTTGACAGATGTTATGAAGAGAACTCTGTTGACACTTTTAATAACTTTGTTTCGCTCAGTCGAACTTAATCCACGCGTCCGGCTTCCTTAGATTAAGCGAAGCTTAAGCAGTGTTGAGCCTTAGTTTTGGCTTAGAACTTAATTATATAGTAGGATTGGGAACTTAAACCGTTAGACCGAGCCTGTGGATAAATTTCAGTGTAGAGTAAAAAGTGCAAGTCATGTTAAAAGGTACTCTGTAAATAATATTTCGAATACATGTTTGAACCGGAGTGTTTTTTATTGAAATAATCATAATACCTTCCAGTGACGGATTTGCTTTTGAAGCTGGGAGAGTTGGAACTCATGACAGTGGTGGTGAGGGAGCTGTGGCGGTTTTGCTTGCGGTAGAGCAGGACACTGCTGGCAGACGATGAACTCCTGCAAAAATTACAAAACGCATTAGTATAGGATATTTTAACTAGCATAAACCCTTAAAAAATCACTGAAAAAAAAAAGAAAAAAAAAATGGTTTCATCGTTATCCACTCCAGCTATCTTTGGCATATATTGGCACTTTTGCAAAATGTCTTGAGCGATTCGTTGCCATAATATGTCAAATCTACTTTCTTTCCTAAAACATTTCCGCGATCTGCAGTCTGCTTTATTAGAAAACAGATATAATACTCTTCCATTTTATCAATTGGTATCTCAAATTGACTTACTAAAAGAGCTTCTAAAAGAGTCTAAAATTCATTATTTTGTTTTTTCAAATTAACAAAGTTAGTTATCTAACGCGTGCTTGTAAAAAAGGACCACAATTGTTGGTTTTATTCAGTTTTATTACATATTTATATACCAACATATAAGTTATTGTAAGAATGGTTTTGGTGGCACGACTGCCTTTTTGAATATGTCAGAGCGAGACGACAGCACTCGGTATGAAAGGTGATGTATGTACCTGCTCGCTCTCTTTTCCTACCGTCAGCTCGTTAGTTAGTACGTAGCTTTATAACCTGTATAGTACCAATAAATGTTCATAATATACACGCGTATATTATTAAGATCTGCAAGATCTCACCTCAACTCTAAAGTCTGTGAATAACAGTTATTTAATTATCTATCTATGTAATGTATTTTCAACTCATGTGAATAAAAAAATAGTCACTTTCTAAATAAAGTGTGCTCATTAAAAGAACCTTTATTGAACTAAATAAAGCAAGAATCGAGATTATTCTTATTGATAATTGTATACAGTCTTGTTCATCTTTTGTATGGTGGAGGGTCAGATGGGGACATCTTGGTCGATCCTGCCAGAAAATGAATAAAACATTCATTTACCGACATGTTCGGTGTTCTGCACCGTACCACATTCACACATCGCCGAATCTTCAAGGCCCCATCTATGTATTGTGTGGGCACAGCGGCTATGGGAGCACCTTATCCTATTGATGGAATACCAGAGTTTACGAGGCAGTGAGAACCCGGGCTGTCTCTTAGTAGGGTCTTTAATGAGATGGGCATTTCTCACGTTGACCAATTGCCACTCTAGTTTCTGCCTATCTTCTGGGGAGAGAGATAATTGGAGGAGCCTCTCTCACGAGGGCATGCCGGGTGAGAGACGACATCACCATGCAAAACTATTGCGCTGTTTTGCAGCACCTTGTGTTCAGTGTTGCAATCTGGTATCTGATATTTGGCGGGGTTACGTTTGCATTTACTAATAGCCAAGGAAGACGGGCAGATTTTAAAAACCCGCTGATGGTTCGCATTGTGGCATTAAGGCCCTTCTGGCCCATGCTGGAGCACAGTATTCTGCTGCTGAGAAAACCAGTGCAATGGATGCCATTCTGAGAGTGTTGGCATCCCATCCCGAGCTAGTTCCAGCTTGGTTATTGACTAAAGCCTCAATGACACAGGGCGAGTTTACAAGCTACTATCTGGGAAATTCACTATCTGTTAGTAAACTCGCCCATCATCATGGTCATCATGACAATCTCACTCGCCGATTTATCCGCTTTTAAACTTAGTAGATAGTAGCTTGTAAACTCGCCCTGTGTTATCGAGGCTTAAGTTTAGGCTTTGTCCTGTTTTTAGCCACTGTTTCCATATGCACGTGGAGATTACCTCAATATTCACAAATAAGTCAATCCCTTGCAAAGGGATTAGAAGATTAAAGAAAGTTTAAGAGTACGCTTGATTACCTGTGTTTTGCTGGAGAGGACTCATCCTCACTTCTGGCTCCTGATGAATGGGAAGCCACTTTTGGTGAACAGCTCTTCAGCTCAGAAGTAGACTTGTTTTTCTGCAACGTAAATAATGGTAAATATATTGTGCTGGACATCCTCAATAAGCATAAGTGTCAGGCCTATAAAACCTGCTCAAAATCACCTAAATATGAACCCCATTTCGGTTATGGTTTTATTGTATACTGTGGAAAATTAAATTGTGTAGAAATTGATCGTAAAAAATTTAAATATTTTTGCCTAAACTTCTCAAAATACAATAAAACATACGTGGCAATATTTTTAAATGAATACATCAAGGAGTTTAAATCTTTACTTTAGATCTCATCCCATCTACATCTTAGTGTTAACGGCCTAATCCTGAATTTTACACGACGTAATGCGTCGCCTTGAATGCCTTTAAAGATCTTTTTAGGGTTTGTAAATAAGGCAAATAACAGAAAACACATAATTTAAAGAAACGCATTCACAACACAGAAGTGGCTTTACCTTGAACTTGATGTAGGAAGTGTTTTTGCCTGTGGAAGTGACTGATTGTTCACTGTTGGAATGACCCTTGTTCTGCTGCGCATTTACAAGCCCAGCTACAGTCCAGTCCCGTCCTCCGAACGCCTGGAACCAAATACAATAAAATATTAAACTTGTGGTTATTTCACAGATTTACACTTATGGTTTGTCGTCATTATTGGGACAGTGAAATTGCTTTCGGTTCAGAATTTCAATTTCAATTATTATAAAAAAATCTTAAGGCTATCTGAAGAAGAGTTATAATATATCTGATCTTTCCGAAATGTCGTTCAATAACACCATTCATCTTGTAACGCTATGCTGAGCTGGAATATCTGTTCTGAGAATGAATCAGAAGTTAGTTGGATATGCACCTTGATGGCATCCGAAGCCAGGGGCTCGCAGCAACAGCCGTCCTCGTAGTACAGCCGCGTATATGTTGCCCGCAGCCAAGAGAGGCTGCCGTCTATAAGGGCGGCCTGCCGCATCAGAGCACGCAGCACCTGCTGGAAGCCCAGTTTCCACACCCTGGAAGAACAACACATTCAAAAGAAGATAAGGTATTAAAGATGGTTTGAAAGGGAGATGTACTACTCGATATGGACAGTGCACTCGCTGAGGGAACTGTTAGGACTACTAACGGGACAGTGCCATCTCAGGAGAGTATTACACTAGAGCTCTTGGGAGTGGAAAGCACCAATATCACGCAGCACCTGCTGGAAGCCCAGTTTCCATACCTTGGAAGAATATGACATTCAAAAAGAAGAAAGATTAATGCCAGAAAAAAAGTGAAAAATGGGTTAAAATTGTTTCGATACATAATTTTGTCAGAAGGAAATAATCAGTCTTAACAAAATATGCGCGAGGCCTGATACAATCCCTTTAATTTTTCCAGCACGTTCCAAAGTATTTACCTGAAGGACTGCAGAGGCATCATGACGTAGATTGTCCTGTTATCACTGAGGGTGTTCCCGTACACCAGCCCGAGGGAGTAGACCTCTTCAAGGCCATATCTCTTGCCAGCGGCAGTCAGTTCCATGACCTCTCTAGCCTCCAGTCTGCCGGTTCCGATTACCATGTCCTTCACTGTTTGCAGGTCCAGGAATCTGGAAAACAGGATACATATGAAGATAGTATATATTAATATAAAATTGGATATACATGAAGGTCAATTGAAAAGAATCCATGATTTAAAAAAGCCTCGAATTACCCTTGGAGAGCCCACTTTATCGTTAGAGATGGTGTATGTACGTTCTCTATTTATGGGAAGATAAGTCAGTGGTTAGGTATTATAATATTATTTTTGTTTTTGTTTGTTCGAAAAAATAATTAATATTTATATTGCAAGTATGGCGATTCGGCACTCTCTTTGGATTAGCAGAGACACTAAAATGTATTGTTAAAAAAACTGCTAAATTTTCATGACCGGCCACAATGAATCATAGATGGCGATCCCTCGTCGGTTTGGAAGAATAGTACAGTTAAAATATATTTATTTCAAAATATTATTTGGCATGTGCAAATAACTATCACATCATCTGTGGTTTGAATATTTTGCGATTCATTGTGAATTCTACTCTAGTTGTGTACTATTATTCTCAAATTGTTACATTTTGGACAGTTTCGTATGAGCTTTTGTGATGACTAAAAAGCTTTTCAGATGTATTGTCATGTGGTTGTAATTCGCGAGGGTAGAAAGAAGGCATATTGAAAGTTTCAAACATTTCCTGTGCTTAAAATAGCAATACATAAACTCCTTATATGGGAATAAAGGGTCTTTCATTAAGAGCTTCCTATCTTTAAATTTCAATAAAACAGAGTGTGTGTGAGATATCATCGAAATTTTTTTTTCGTTTGAAAGGCCTATCGAAGCCATTATGTATGGAATATAATATCGGTCAAATGTCCGCCGCGACTTCTCTGGGTGGCGCGCATCAGAAACGTCCAATTTTCCATGACTCAGGCTGTATTTGACCGATAGCATGGGTTATGTTGGTTTTGAGGTAGGCTTGTTGAAAAAATATCGATATATCGATATTTTTAATTCAAAATATCGATATTTTTAGCCGAAATATTTTGATCCGATATATCGATACAAAATATCCAATATCGAAAATTGTATCAAAAACGGTATTTTTTTAAATTTATGTATTTAAAGTCACTAGAATCCAAAACCGTATAGGAACGAACGGAAAAAAGTAACTGTATTGGGTCATGACATCTGGCGGTTGAAATTTAAACTATTAATAGCTTACAAATATATTATCTTTGCATTAGTATTTGTGATCACCAATACTATCTCATGTGTGTAGGTACATACATAGAAATGTATGCTACTTTTAGCCATTTTTTTCTAAGCCATTCCTATGTGTTGGTTCCCAATTGTCTATGATTATTGACTATACCTTGTTCCAAACACGAAGTCCTTTTAGACAGATTAATACGCCTATATAATGTTACTGAGGCGCATACAAACTTCGTATGCATCTCAGTTTTTGATATTTTTGTAATTATTACGTAATAAAAATGAATAGTGATAAAAATACCTTCATTTTTATTGAGATTTTTTTACATTAAAAAAAGCAAATTGCGTACAAAAATTACTCTTGATAATATTGAGCTGAATACACTATTATTTTAAAAACGCAAAATCTCTTGAAAATTTGACCGATATATCGATATTTTTTCCTCGATATATCGACGTCGATATTGATATTTTAATAAATATCGATATATCGATATTTTTTTTCACTTTCGACTTTTTGAGGGCCGCTGTGGTTTGTGGCTTTTTGTATAGACGTGCGACTTAAGAAAACCCCCACAAGAAAAAGTCTAATGGGGTCGAATCGCACGATCTCAGTGGCCAGTTCACATCTCCTCCACGTGAGATGACCTTGCCCTCAAATCGCTCGTGCAGGATATCCATTGTGACATGAGCTGTGTGGCACTTAGCGCCGTCCTGTGGACACCACAATTCGTCGGTGTCCATATCATCCAATTCAGGCCAAAAGAAGTTGGTAATCATCAACCTATAGCGCTAGCTATTGACGGTGATGGCCTGGCCAACGTCGTTCTCAGAGAAATATGGACCGATGATGTCAGCCCAAATTCCACACCAAACTCTATTAAGTTGTAGATCAATGCGAATAAGCCACAAACCACAGCCCTCAAAGCCAACATAACCCATGCCATCGGTCAAATTCAGCGTGATTTACGCTACACAGTCATGGAAAATAGGACATTTCGTATGCGCGCCACCCAGAGAAGCCACGGCGGACATTTGAAGGATGTTGGGCGAAGTTGGATGTTGGATGAAGATGTTGGATGAAGGGCGGCTGGTTGCACAGTGTGTTTGTGTGCAGCACTGGTAAATTATATCGCCTAAAATTTCTTTATAATATCTTAACGAAAAATATAAAATCTATGAATCTCATTAAAAATATCACCTACCAACATAATGCCTAATATAATATGAATCAGGGAGAGCAAATTCTCAAAGTTCCGCGCGAAGTCTTGTCTGGTGTGCAGGCCGATTGCAAGCGGAGCCAATTATGTTTTTGTATCGAATATCCCAAACATCGCCAGCGCGCAAAGCCAGCCATATGTATGAAAAATTAAGCTATATTGGTGTGCCACCCGGCGGCCTTTATCATACAAACTTAGATTTGGATTTGAGGCAAAAATACTTAACTAAACTGAATAATTCTTTTTTTAATCAAAAGGTACAGCACATACCAAAATTTTACATATATTTGCTTTTTTATTGATTTGTGATTTAAATTATAAAACGCAGATCATTAAGAGGGCATTACCAGAGAAAGCCGGAAATACGTCATTTTCAAAAAAGTTTTTAGACGTATTGACTCTTTTCCACAAAAAATTATAAATGGATTTCGAAAGATTGTTCTTTTATCTAGCATAGTTATGTAATAAATTTTTAGATTTTTTTTAAATTTTTAGTATAATAAGGTTATTCCATAGGTCGTTGGCAGATTTGTTAAATTTTCAAAAAAGTTTTTGTATTATACCACACCCATTTCAAATAATTCAATCATGCAGTAAAATAAATCAATACATTATCTAGCAAAGTTATGTATTAGAATTTTAATTTTAGTTTCAATAAAATCATTAAAAAATATGTACGTACATGTGTTTCTTGACGAAAATTGGTCCATTTGTGTATTTATTTGCGCACTTACAAACTAATATATTTCAGATTTTTTTAACATTCTTATTAAATTTAGACATTATTAAAAAATGATAAATACTTATAATCAAAAAATAACTACAAAAAGTACACTATTTTAATAGTTTTATCATCACGCCTTTCAGCATTTTTGGATGAAGGTATAAATTAAAGCTTATTTGGATTGAAATAAATTCGATATTGAGTTATATTTTAAAAAAGCTGGTACGGAGAATAATCAATCTTTCTCATTGTAACCGCCCTGCACGATCGGAAGAACAACTTTCGACGAAATGTGGATTTTCGTCCGCTGGCTGGTTAAACGCTCTTAAGGAATTCATTTTTTTTATAGGTAACCTTGACAATTTTGCCCACGTGCTGTTTATACATTGTTTATAAATGATGTTTGTATACAGTTTATAATGAAATATAAAACTATGTAACTAACCATCATGCCATTTCCCCTCAGGGGTAGGCAGAGAGGACGGACAGCCAAACAACTCGGTCTTGGCACACACTCTTTGCCTCACTCACATTCATACATTCTCTTCCATTATTCCGACTTTTGACATGGCCCGACTCAAGTATCTGATTCACTTGATCGTGCCATGTCTTCTTTGGGCGTCCCCAACTTCTTCTACCATTCACATTTGTTTCGTATATTCTTCTTACACTATTTTCAAATTTATTTTATTTTAGGAAATATAAAATGAAATAAATTAAACGTTGTAAAAAAAAGTTATTTGGGTTGAAATTTAAGATTTATTTACGAAAAATTAGTGTGGTGTTTTTATTTTCTTAGTGCAGAAAAAAGATCTAAACAAAAAAATTAAAATTTTAATTAAAAAGCGATATGTAGAAGTTTTCGCCCTTCGAAAACAGCTTAGAATAGACCTTCTCTCCAAATAAGATTGGTGGAATTATTTTTTACCTAATGTTGCTTAGTAATCATTATCTCATAGGTACGGATTATCAGTGAACCACCACATTTTCAGGGCAGCGGCCGCCACTGGTTATATTCCATACATAATGACATCGATAGGCCATTCAAACGAAAAAAAAATCTCACACACACTCTGTTTTATTTAAATTTAAAGATAGGAAGCTCTTAATGAAAAACCCTGTATAAGTAAGCATATTTTTATTTTATATATATATATATACAACACAAAATGTAAAGCCAACACATTCACATAATATACAGCTCTCTATTAAAAATACTAACCCTTCTTCGCTCACAATTCCGGACTCCCCATCGTTGACCAGATTGGTTGTGTACTTCAGTGGAACCACCTCCTCTGGGTTCATACTGAGGCTGACCTCAATGCAAGCCGCCCCCATTTCTGCGATTATGTCACCTGGAAAATATGAAGCTAATTATTGATGAACCAAGGCATACCACGGGGTCCGCTTTTGGGACCTGTACTGTTTTAATTTGATATAATTTTAGATTTTCACTGCCAAAAGTATTATTGTGTTTTATTTTTGGGGCGTTATGCCATGTTGCTCTACCTCCTTCCTTAGCCAACGTTTCAGTGGACAGAGTTACAGTGTAACTGCCAAGGCCTAACAAGGCCTACTACAGGGTCCGCTTATGGGACCTGTACTGTTTTTAATTTGTTATGGTTTTAGGTTTTCACTGCCAAAAGTATTATCGTGATTTATGTTTGGGGTATTATGCCACGTAGCGCTACTTCCTTCTTTACCCATCGTTTCGAATAGAATTACAGTGTCCATGATCTGCACTGTTTTAACTTGTTCATTTCACACATAGGCCCTGCTTTTAACTTGTTCATTTTATGTATTGGGCTTTATTCATAGTTTTTCAAAATCAGATGTATGTTTTTTTTTTAATAATTTTAAGTGTGCAAAATTTCAAAAAGAAATATTAAAATTCTGCTTTAGGCTGGCCGCAAATGGACGTTTTCCTTATTCGATTTCCTGATGCGGAATTCCGATTCGGAATTCCGTGAGACTAGCGCAAACGTTCGTTTTTCTTCATTCGGAATGTATACACGTCAGTACAGATAGTGATAGCGTGGTGAACGCACGACGATGGAGGACGAAGATTTATTAGCAATTGCATTTCTGTAAATAATGAAGAAGAAAAAAATTATTGAATGATGAAAACTAATTAATTAATAATGAAAGTTTCTGCCTCACACATTATCGTGTTGCGATTCTATGCGTAACAAATACAAAGAATACGTCCGATGCACGCGGTGCCGATGCGATACTGCATAGAAATTTCCGTACGTATGCGCCGGCCCAAACAAAATGTATGGAAGCGCTGCGTTCCGCATGACGTCATATTAGGTTTTTTCCGTTCGGTTTCTCCGAACGCGCCGGCTTGCATTCGGAACGTACGTACGGAATTTTTCCGTTCGGAAAAAACCGAACGTGTGCGTCAGTTAATGTATTTTCTACTGATTCCATGCATTCCGGTCTCCGAATACGGAAAACGAATTCGGAAATCGAATAAGGAAAACGTGCTTGTGCGGCAAGCCTTAAGGGGTGAAAAAAGTAGGTGGGGTGGTGTTTTTAAATATCCTCTTATTTTGACGGTCAAATGTGCATAATTTCGGCAATCTCGGAATAAAACTGTAGATTAGAACCCGCACCAGAACACACAATTTATTATTTTATCTATTTAATATACATTTACAATATTTTATATAATATATACTAGCTGCAGTCTCCGGCGTTGCCCGGGCTTTAAGCAGACTTTTTAGAAATCAGATGAAGACAGTAATTTTTCTCTTACTGAAAAAAAAACGTCAAGTGTGCAAAACTGCATTAAGAAGTATCGGAGTTTTGCTTTAAGTGGTGAGAAAAAGGGCTCTTTTGACTTTTGAGTGACACTGACTTTTCTCTCGTTTCGTAGGTTAAGTGTGCCAAATTTCATCGATTTCGAAACAATACCGTAGATTTGTATAAAAATCAAATTCACGCCGCACGCCCGTGTCCGCCCACCACCCACCCCACCCGCCTACCACGGTCACTTTTCATTATATGTATAGATAGATAGATATTTTATACAGGAATTACATGGTCATCTGTGGGGATGCCGTGTCGGTCTTCAAGGACATGAAATAGTGAATCTTAGTCTTGAAGAGACCCATATTATAATGGCTAAATGTAATATAGTTGGACGATTGTTGTACCAGGTCCAGTACATTGACAGTAAGATGGTACAATACCTGGTCCATCGGAGTTCCTCGGCTGTCTCCAGGGCGTGCGGCACCAGCTGAGCAGCGCTCCGCCCCTCTCGAGGCGAAGGTGCGCGGGTGTGCTCCTGCTGGCGCCCGGGGACTCCGCCTCCCACAGAACCCCGCTGCAGCCGTGGTGCATGACCTGGGGGTTACATTCTTCTTATTAAAAATTGCCATGTGTCTGTCCTACCGACTTTCTTTTAGGTATGCCCGGAATGAACCATCTATGAGTCAGAAGGGATTCGTGGATGGTTTGAAAACTTGGCTATCATGGAGAGCGTTCATTTCTAACATAGACATATGAATATTAGTAGACCTGCCCTAAGTGAAAATTTCCCTTGATGTATTATTTTCCCCTCCCATACCGGTTCCTTAAAACCGGCTGGGATTGAGGATGGCTTCGCGTGAATCTAAAAAATGTGACGTCATCATTCTTCTGCGAGCCAGCGTCGAGCGCTCATCGGTGCATTTTACGAAATGCAAAAAACATTGTTTGTATTTTGAAAACGTGTGAATATACACTATCACTCGAGATAAATGGCGTGTGCTTGTCGATGTTTACGGGGTAAGTAAATTATGAAACATTTGTAAAAGTGTCCTAACTAAATACGGCAACAAAATATTGAACGAACTTTACTTTGCCGTATTTAAACTTCGCAAATTTGTTCATTACGCGGCGTACAATTCGCGCTCCCACGTAAAAAGGTCTATTCATTCAAAAGCAGAGTTTACTTTTAAGAACTAAATGGTGATATTATAATGCGAGATGCCTATATACTGTCAGATTGAATTTTTAACGAATCACAGTCATCTTTCTCCTCTTCGCCCCCCATAGTTTAGTTTTACCCCTCATCTGTATCTTCTCGTCTATTAAATTTGGATGTCTATGAATATACCTATTTTTTTTTTAGAAAAATTATTCAGTCAACCATAAAGAAATGAGCTCGATAATGCAGGTGTGAATGCATACACGAAAAAACATTTATTATCGCACTTTATATAGATAAATATTAAATTAAAAAAAACGAAGAACAGACCTGTAAGATGTGATGGTCCACGCTGTTGGGCGGGAACATGGTGACGCCATGGTCGTGCGGTAGTGACTGCACGGGCACGTAGGGGGGCGCGCCCTCGGTCTCGTATAGCGCGTCGTCCTCCGTGCCCGGAGCACCCCGGCCAACTGCCCCAGAGCTCAGCACGAACACGGGCTCCGAGGCCGAGGCGGACGAGCATGCTTCTCTGTGGACAAGAAACATTAATGAAATTTGTATGTAATATTGGCGCCCAACGTGGTGCAGAAAAAAGTTTTTTTTTTTTAAATATTTTTTTCAGTTGTAAAAACAGAAAGTATTTATTTTTTTAATGCTTCTCATAAAATATTTTGAAACTGACTGACAGAAAATTGATATCTGATATCATTTTTCTTTCTTTTAAAATCGTTAATTCCCTTAGTGACAGCTCTGTAAATGATTTCATTTTATGTTCATGGAGTGAGGTTTGTTTAGGTCTTGGCGGTGGCTCATCAGCTGCGTGGCGGGCTGGATCGGGAGAGGCCGATTCGGGGAGACTCTTTGACTTCTCCAGCTGGTCTATCTCGACCCATTTTGTTGTTAATCAAAACAATGCGCGGGAACTTTTGACATAACTTTAATAAATGTTTTAAATATTTCAAATTGTCACATTTTGGCAAGCAAACGCTCGAGGGTGTTTGCAAAATGGTCAAAATATGGCCAAAAACATATATTCATTGAACAATTAAATTATCTTACGAATAAACGTTTAATTTCTAAACAAAATCAATATAATATTTTAAAACAAAGCGTACATTTGTGTGCGTCTCGCTAAAACTCAGGAACGAGTACTGATACGATCAAGGGATTTATATGGTGAGGTAGCCCTCTATCTCCCATCCATGCTGAAGGTTCCCGTTTTTACCTATGGTGTGCTTTCGAAGATATAAGGGCTGGAAGTTTCGCCTTCCAGAAAATTTCAAGAACAGTCCAGAACATTTGAGAGTATTCGAGAGCATTCCACAACATTCCAGAAAATTCTGTAATATTGACTGGCACTTACTGGAACATCCCGGAACACCCCAGATCATTGTGAATCATTTCAGAACACTAACGTTGTGGACCATTCAAAGCCTTTTTTGTATGGGTGAAACTACCCGGTAGGGGTATATAAAGCAAGATCTGTCGTGGGTTCGAAGGTCAGTTCAATTTTATATCAACTCCCTGGGCGAAGCCGGGTACTTCTGCTAGTAAAAAATAAAAATCAGTTTCCCTTTGACTTTTCCGTGCTGAACCAAAACCTCCAAAGTTATCTAGGAGGTTTTCGCTGAACCAAGTGACTCCCGATGCCATCGACAGGCTGAATAACCTCATATTCCACCTTGACCTACACGAAAGGAAAAAGAAGAAGACATACCTCAAATAGTCCCCGAAACCCGCAGTCCCGTATCTCCTGGTGAGGTCGTGGTGATGTTGGTGGAAGGCCGCTATGTGGTCCATCACGGCCTGTGTCCTGTACACCCTCTCCAGGTTCAGCACGCCCTCTGGACCTATACTGCGCCAACTCCCCGAGGTCTCACAGCCGTCGAACGAGGCTATATACTAATCAGAACACTCATCATTAAAAATAGTGCATTCAATTCGGTTGTTTAATGTAATATTGTAACAGTTGTCTCTATACCTGCCCAAAAAGGTCAAGTATACAGCTTTCTACACTAATAATAACCTAGGTAAACTTTTAATAAATTCTAAGGATAAAGAAAACAATAAGCTATTCTGAAATCTATAAACCTAAATGTAATGACTGCCCAGCATTTTACATAGGTAAAATGGCTAAAAATATTCTAACAAGGGTGGTTGAACACTTGAGGTGCCTTAAAACAATGCAGGTTTTTCAAAATTCGCTACGCACCAATATAGATAAAGATCATATGATTTATATGTACCAGACCACTACAGCCGAAGTCGACATCATGACTTATTTAAAGTACCGAACGGCAGAACGGACGTCTTGGCAAAGCATAGCATGACGAGGGGAGTGGTGCTGTTAAATGAAATTGCAAACCATTTGGATGTAAGTGACTGTTCTTTATATGCCTTAAAAATATTATTGAAGAGTCACTTGCCTAAATGCTGATAGGGTAACTAAATTGTACTGTAATTGGAATTATTCTGTTGTACAATAATAATAAAATAAAATAAAAAAATAAAAATCATTGGTTTAATAAATCTTCGAGGATAGATGTACGTACTACGTAAAAATATAATGGATCTATAAGCTAAAATTCTTTCTTATAATAAATAAAAAAAATAAAAAAAAATAAAAAAGATACTTAGATACTAGAACCTCTTGAAATGAAAAAAAAAACAAAACCAATTTACTAAACAAATAGTTAGATTTGTTAAAAAAGCCCAATTTTTTAACAAATTTCCCTTCTCCACGCCTACTTTTACCCCCTCCTTCTTAAGTACCCCCCCCCCCGCCCTCAAGCAAAGTTGATCTTCTCTCTCTCTCTCTCTCTCTCTCTCTCTTCTACTTTTCATTTAAATACTGTGTATTTTATTTAATATATTTTATTCACCCTTGTTGAAGTTTCACGTAGAAACAAAACCAGTTGGTTAAAGATATATAATAAAGTGTAATTATAACAAACTAGCTGACCCGGCCACGCGCTGCAGTGGCTAATGAAACACAACGCCATCTACTGGATGGTTACCCAACCTTCATAACCAAGTGTTATTAACTCACACCGCCATCTGCTAAATTGCATACAAATCAAATCCACACTGCCCGCTTACCAGCCCGCTGGTCCACCTCATAAATTTAGACATTTTCCTTTAATTATATATTCCAACCAATTTACACAAAACCTTGACAAATTATATACTTTTACTTGCCTCATGAATCACTCTATCTATTGGTGAAAACCGCATGAAAAACCGTTTAGTAGTTTTTGCTTTATCGCGAACAAACAGACAGACGCGGCGGAGGATTTCAATTTATAACGCACCAGATTTAAATGTCCGGGTTAAATTTTCCTTACAGGAAAAACTAAACCCTTTCACACACTTCCCCAAATGATCACCTAGTCAACCCACGCTAAGCAATTGCACTATATAAGTATTATAAATACAAAATAATACAAGAACAACATGTCAACCTACTAGAGACCAAATGGGAATATAATTCACCGACTCCAGATATTTTCATATCAGAGGGTTCGGCTCTGTGGCATTTCTAATTGAACCTATAAATCCTACTGATCCCTCAATATAAATATTTAAAAAATCTTTTGTAATCCTACATGTATTTAAAATTACTGATTTTTGCATTTTTATATACAAATTCTTTGACAAATCTAATATGCTTAAATTTTGAATCAGATTCCTAGGTATTATGCCAGTGGCCGAAATAACAAATGGTAATATTTTTATAGTCCGAGAATGCCAAATTCTTTTAATCTCATTTCCTAAATCTGTGTATTTTCTAATTTTTTCAGAAACAGTTTTTTGAATATTACAGGAATTTGGAATAGCTACATCAATGATATAAGTTATTTTTTTAATTTTGTTATGTAAAACTATATCAGGTCTATTATGACTAATTGTTCTGTCTGTTAGTATAGTTTTATCATAATATATTTTATAAAATTCATTTTCTATAAATGAATTTGGTTCGTATTCATAATATGGTACTACATTACGGCAATCAATCAAGTTATGTTTAATTACCAAACTTTGGTGAATTATTTTTAAAACCTGATTGTGCCTAAATGTATACTCGGACGGCGCTAATATAGAACATCCCGATATAATATGTTCTATAGTTTCCGGAAAAGCCAAACATTTTCTACATAAATCATCAATTTGATTTATATCTTTGATTATATGCTTCCTATAATTTTTAGTATTAATGACTCTATCTTGAATGGCAAGCATAAATCCTTCTATTTCTGCGCTCAACTCTCCAATACCCAACCATTTGTTTGACGAAAGTTTGTCAACATACGTTTGGTTGAGATAATTGAAGTGTTTTGCGTGAATAATTTTATTTGACCAGGAATCTAATAATTCCTGGTTAGTATTTATAAGAATGTTGGCATTCTCGTCATGTAAATTTAAAGGTGTAATATTTCTATCTGCCTTGCAAATTATTTTGTGCATTTCTGAGCTATTAGCTTTCCTATGGAAAAAATTTCTAAGCATTTCTACCTGATTGTGTTTCAAAGATGTTATTTTGACTACACCTCTACCTCCTAAATTTCTACGTAAATTAATTCGTTCTATAGCTGAATTTGGATGATGGCAATTAAACTTTGTTAACGTAGTTCTAATTAATCGTTCTAAACTATCTAAATCTGTATTGGACCATTTAATTATGCCAAATGAGTACGTTAGTAGAGGTATTGCCCAAGTATTTATTGCTTTTACTAAATTTTTAGCAGATAGATTGCATTTTAAAATTTTTCTGATCCTAGTTTGAAATTTAATCCTAATATCATTTTTAATACTAGTGTGATCTAATCTATTCGATTGCGGGTATCCTAAATATTTATAAACCTCATCCCCTTTCATACTTTAATTTTGAAATTTCTAAATATACCCTCCTCTCCACCTACAATTTTGCCTTTCTCTATATGGATAGTTTTACATTTATCTAAACCAAAAGTCATTTTAATATCATCTGAAAAAATTTTAACTACCTTAATCATTTTCTCTAAATTTGATTCAGAATTTGAAAATAATTTTATATCATCCATATATAATAGATGTGAAACTATACTAGTCTCTCTTGTATTACCCTTAATTTTTATTCCAAACTTGCTTTTAATTAACATTTTAGAAAGGGGATTCAATGCTAAGCAAAACCAAAGAGGGCTCAATGAGTCTCCTTGAAAAATCCCTCTTTTTATTGAAATGCCCGGTACTACTATTTTCTTACCTTTTAAATTAACTAGCAAATCTGTATTCCAAAAGGACATAATATTTTTCAAAAAGCTAATTATAATTGGGTTAACTTTATATATTTTTAATATTTTGATTAGCCACGAGTGCGAGACACTATCAAAAGCTTTTTGATAATCTATATAACAAGTATGTAAATTTATTATAATAATTTATTAATTTATTTATTTTATATGTAGAGATTTATTTTATTATCATTATTATTATTGTGGGTCATATTTGAGATGTCTCTATTGTTAAGGTTCGCCCCTCCAATTTTGAACCGAGTTGAGCAAGGTTTCTAGCAACAGAGAAGGAGTTTCAATAAATTAGATAACCGACACCCCTGCCAATGGTCATCCGAAGTGGTACGTTACGTTTTTTTTAATAGTAATACCTCACAAGAGTCTCAGCTGCTCCCGGCTGGAGCCAGTGAGACAGTGGATTGTGAGTCAAAAGCGTTACCGCTAGACAATGCCGGCCATTGAGCTAGCATTAAGGTTTCCAGCGACTGAGAAAGAGTTTAATTTATTAGACAACCAACAGTCCTCACCAATCACCTCAGTGTTTGCTGACTTAGCTGGGGTGCACGGGTTCATGGAGTGAGGTCATGTCCAGGTCTTGGCGAATGCTTTTGTCCACGTAATGCATGGCGGGCCAGATCGAGAGGCTGGTTGAGGGAGAACTTTTGACCTCTCCAGCCGCATTCATACGTCGCTCCTAGACACATTTAACCCCAGATTCCTCAAACCCCTTTCCTTCCCATAACTTCCTCACCTTCCTTTCCTAAAAAGACCCTCCACACAGCATCCCCAAAGATGACATCGGCCCTGAGGGGAATTATTTTCCTCGGGGCCTCCCGTGTGGAGATAAAGTAAAAAAACAACAACACCCAACTCTCAACGAGACATTACCATCTGGGTTAGGTATCTACTTTACCAACTTATGATTAGTTACTAAAACATACAACAGAGGTTTAGCCAAGCGCCGAACCATTTTTCTATAATATTAGATTAATTATGAGTTTTATTCCAAAGAGGGCAGTATTAGCAGGTTATTGATTTTAACAAACAGGTTAGGTTAGGTTAGGTTTGTTTACTTTTCTTCAAGTTTAGTCACTGTTATATTTCGTCGTGGAATTATGTAGATTTAGTATTGCCGTCAAAAATAGATTGCTAACTGAGTTTAACATTTCGGACAAAGCATTTAAGTGGAGAGCTTTGTCTCTGCTCTACAGACCATAGACTAAAGTCACTTCGGTAATCAAATAAATCAAACGCATTACTTTAAATCGACTTAATCAATTTTATAATTATTCTCAGTCTTGAACAAGTTTGGCAAACTCTTTCATTGGAATAATTTGAACTAGATTGGTGTTTCCGAAATATAAAATTTTAGTTGTTCCTACCAATCTCTCCTGTCTATAGACAGTAAGAGTAGAGCAACAACTATCTGGGGTATGTTATATAATGCTGGCGAAGTGAGGAAGGGAAGAATTGGGAAAGTGGAGGTTGGGAAATGATTGGCTATTCAGATCTGGTTGTTAGGGAACGCAGCGCTAGAAGTGAGATTACAATGCCATTCTTCCAGTGTTCTAGAACTCTCCACGTTCCCTCCGTTTTTTAGTTCACCAACGCGCCTTGCGAACGTGACCGTTGGCGCTGGTGAGCCGTCAACAAGCGCACGAACGGTATCGGCCGGTCTCCTCAGAAAGAAATCAAAGAAACCGACTTCCCGCGCTGAAAGGAAGTGCTCTGTGTCTAGCAACGCGGGTATTTAACCGTCAATTCACGCGGTACCTTTTGTACTATGCTGGGCTCACCCGACGCCAATCGCGGGTAATTTACTCGTCGCCCGAACTGTTTACCTGTTGTACACAATGTCGACTGTGACATTTAAATTGCCGTGTGTCAAGAGTCGCGACGGAAGCCGCGGTTCGCCTTCAAGAGATAGCTGACCAAGTTGGAGACCAGCCGCCCATGTGTGTTCATATGTATTTACCCCCTTTTGCAAGTGCCATGTTATATTGTTTAAACTCGCGGCAAACACGCGCGTGAATGCTGACGCCACGAGCGGAAGAGAGAGTTGGAAAGTTGATTAGACAAGAAGCTAAGAGATGTTTATTAACCATGTTGTATTTACCATGTGCCCAACTCTATTTTGCTTTGTGGAACAAACCGGGACTGATTAGAAAAATATATTTAGTTTGAAGGAAATGACTGAGCCCTCTCGTTTTACAGAATATAAAGCAGGGTACTCACCTAACCGTGTAACCTGTAACGGACCGCAGTGTGCTCGCAGTGCGCATGTGGACGGCGACACGGTGGCTTGTGTAGTGAGTACGTAGGGGCGAGCTTCAAACGAACGTTTTCATCATGGAGTGGACAGATGAAAACGTGTTAAATTTAATTGAACTTTATCAAAATGCTCCGGTATTGTGGGACCCTAAAGATAATAATTATTATAAAAAAATCTAAAAGTGGATGCTCGGGAAAATATTCGACAAACTATGGGTACGTCGGGCGAAAACTGTAAAAATAAGATGATCACCGTATTGTCTTGCTACAGGAGAGAGAAAATGAAAATAAAAACAGTTGTAAAACTGGTAAAGGTATGAAACGATTATTAATATTTTCTACAAAATGTCACGGAAAAAAGCCACCATTTGAGACATGTTGTCGGCGTGATATCGTCACGAGCACTGCGGATCCGGGAGGTCGTAGCGTGGACGAACCGTACCCACTTGCAGATTGATACAGTATCAGATACATTGCATGCTACACTTTAGGTGAGTACCCTGCTTTACTAGCCATTTGACCCTCACGACCCGAGAGGAGGTATTGCGATGATTCCGCTGAGCTGGCTCTTGAATCACCTGGGAATGTACTCCGAAGAGGTAGGTTCTGGCATCCCTTCTCGCACAAGCGGGACCCTTTTGTTGAATACACGTTTGACGACCATTTCAAGCAACGTTTCTGTTTTTCTTTTTTTACAACAATTTTAATAGGTCCTTTAAAAGAAAGGAAGGAGAAGAAGTTCCGGGAAGGAAAAAACGTATGAGGAGTGGATAGGAATCGGGGATCAGTGGGTTCAAGAGTGATGGACGCATGAATCCAACCCTCCCAAGTGCAAGGGGATGGGTCGAGTGAGTCCTGTTGGAGAGGCCAAATGATCTCCCTCAACCGATCCGGTCTCTTCCGATCCAGCTTGCCACTTTTGCACACCTGCAGTTGGTGAGCATACGCTGCCAAGACCCGGACAAACTTCACCCCACGAACCCTAATTTGTTGCGTTTCGGAACAACTCGTATAGGTCTCATAAAAATCTTTGTATCTCCCTTACTACTTTACTAACAGTAAGAAAATGATACAATCGGTGTAAGAAAGAGAAAACACCACCAAATATAAAAGTGAACCACAAAATAACGAGCTTCTGTGCATTTCAATTTGGGAGGCGGGAATGGGTACCGCCGCCCCGGGAACCTTTATTGGATAACCAAGACCTCTGCGGTAGGTCAACCCAAGTGGTTCGCTACGTTTGGTGATTTAGCAGGGGTGCCCGTTCATGGGGTGAGGTTTGTCTAGGTCTTGGAGGCGGATGACCAGGACAACTGAACCCCAGATTTCTACCCACTTTAAACACTTTTCCTTCCCAGAACACTCCTTTCCTTTCTTTCCTTAAAAAAAATCTTCATACAGCATCCCTAAAGATGACATAGGCTCTGAGGGAAATTATTTTCCTCAGGGCCTCCTGTGTGGAGCTCACGTAAAAAAAATTCGAAATTTTTTGACCCTGAGGCCAGAGGGTTAATAATAAACTTGATTTTGGAATTTGATTAACGGTTACTTAAAATGCAATTGTTTCCAAAAGGAGTTTTACCCTGCCGCTAAGGTTGTCACCTTTTCACGGTGAGCCCATCTAGTACACTCTAATCCAGTGGAGTCATTGTTTTGAGAGCTCAGAAAAGTTTGACGGTTTGAAAGTAACAATATTGAATTTGAAACCATTTTGACTTTGTAAAAGGCGTTTGTATTTCGCGTCTCGTCTATTTTAGACTCCAGATACTAATATCTACAGCCGTATGTCTGACGAATATCTACAGCTCATATGTTGAACTAATATCTACGAACTTCAGAGTGTTGATTAATATCTACAGAGCTTAGGTTGAACTAATATCTACAGAGCATAGGTTGGACTAATCAGCTAAATGTGTCCAATAGTCCGATATTAGGGATTTTTACATAGGTACATACTTACATAAATTAAGTTTTTTAAACTGCATACGCAATATTACGTTATTCAAATATGCTATACATAATTGCAAATCCAACCTCTGACAGTACTGTAGATATTCGTCAACACTTTGGTTCTCATAGATATTAATCAACAGTTTGAGCTGTAGATATTCGTCAACACTTTGATTTTCATAGATATTAGTTCGATTTTTTCAGTTTTTGGAATTTTTTCAGTTTTTGGAATTTAAAACTGTGGTTAAACCACAAATAGGCCATTGATATGCTTGGTGTAACTCTAAGTGACCAGCTCAGGTATGGGGGCTCCATCAAAGCCACAGTAAAGTTAGCCTCCCAAAAACTGGGCGTACTGTACAGGGCCCGCAGATACTTTAATAGTACACAACTGCTAACCCTGTACAAATCACAAGTGAGCCCCACGGTTGAATTTGGCAGCCACCTCTGGTCTGGAGCTCCAAAACACCTGATAAATACCCTCGACTCTGTGCAGAAACGGGCGGTCCGTTTAATAGATTCTCCCATCTTAACAGACGGATTGCAATCTTCAGGGCACAGGCGTTGGGTGGGAATGCTATCCTTGTTCTACCGGTATTACAATGGAAGATGCTCCGAGGAACTAGCGTTATTGATCCCTTCGGCACCGGTGCATAGACGCGGAACACGCCAAACGCGTGCCCAACATTTGTACACGGTTGACATTTGTCACATGAGAACGGGTCGTTTCTTTGACTCGTTCTTGTGTTCAACAGCTCGGCTGGGGAATGATTTGCCGGCCTCTGTGTTTCCTCCATCCTACAACATGGGTCTCTTCAAGACAAATGTTCATTCCTTCCTCTCCTCAAAAAGACCATCCACACAGCATCCCAGATGACATAGGCCCTGAGGGAAATTGTTTTCCACCTCCTGTATGGAGTCAATGAAAAAAAAATACCTACTGATCGAAAGAGACTAGTTAAGGGAGGCCTTTTGACATCTCCAGGGAGACTCTTTCGACCCATCGCCTTGCACCGCTGTTGAAAGGATGGATGTATCATATATCACTCCTGGACACACTGATCTCCAGATTCCTTTCATTGCTCATACCATTTTTTTCCCAAAACTTCCTCTCGTCAAATGAGAGCTGGTCGCTTTTACAACTCGTTGTTGAGTTCAAAAGCTCGGCATTGGAACAATTTGACGGCCTCTGCGTTTTCCCTCAACTATAACATGGGTCTCTTCAAGACTTCTTCTTCTTGATAAGACCCTCCACACAGCAACATTAAAAATTGATCTAAAATCTAGACCCCACCCCAGTGTCAGCACCTCCGCAACGATGCGGCCAAAAATGAATGTGTCATTTAAAATCATCATAGTGAAAACTACACAAACCTCTTACCACTTGTCGACACTGTTGCGGTGACATGACTGCACTAGACGGTCCTCCCATCCCGGTGTTAGCTCCCTCCAGGCTGCTCCTCTTCACGTCCCTGCCCCTATGACCACTTGCACCAGCAGCCCCCGGTGTCTGGGTGTCGTGAGAATCCGTTGAAGATGTACCGACATCTTTCTTACTGGATAAATATCCTGCGTGATACGTCTCAACAGCTGGACTTAACCTTGTATCCTTTTTGATTGATTCTCCACGCGATCCTCTTGGCGCGGACCCCTTTGGTTCTGTACTTGTAGAAGCGTTTTCACATTTTGAAGAGCTTTCCGTAGAAGTTAATCTGAAGTCTTTTTTGATTGAATCCCCTCTGGATCCTCTGGAAGCTATGGACCCTGATCTGCTGTCCATGGAAGCAAGACTACTTCTTTTCGACACGATGCAGCTTTGTAAAGAGCTTTGACTGTCTATTGATGGTAATCTGCTGTCTTTGCGTAAAGACTCTCCTCTGGATCCTCTTGAAGTCATGTGTCCACTTGCATTGTCTGTAGTTGTTGCAGAACTGTCTCTTTTAACTAAATATGAGCTTGGAATAGAGCTTTGGCTTTCTAAAGATGACATTCTGTCTCTTCTTAACGATTCGCTATCAATTGAAGATATTCTACTTTCTCTTTTGGCGCACTCGCTGTCGATGGAAGATACCCTATTTTGTGCCGAGCTAAAATCTTCTCTGGAACTTTTCAAATTATGTGGTTCATTGTGGATTTCTATTGAAGTAGTCAATTGGTCTCTGAGTGCGATATCTGCTTTTGAGAATGTCAAACTTGTAGGAGAGTCTTGACTTTCGTTTGATTCCAGTCTTTCGTCGGTGAGTATTTCCTCTGTAATATCGCTAGAGAGAGGCTGGGGTTTTTCTAATTCCGTTAGCGCTACATTAGTCTTTTCTTTAATAGAATCACTCCTAGAGTTGCTTCTAGAATTGGCACCTGAGTTTCCTTGCGTTGTATCTGCTCTACGAACAGTCTCTCTTCTTGAAGGCGAAACGTCTTTCCTAACAACTGAGGATCTGGAAAAAAAGATAAATGTTACCGGGACATACTGAGCATTGAAAAATTTCACAATATTGCCGTAAAAATACTGAGACGCCGAGAATCGGCTATCAACGGGAACATTTCTTGAAGTGTCACTCTGTCAAACAATTAAAAATGGTGCACTCTAGCGATTTGATAACACTGTCCCAATTTGCTTTGTCAAGGTCTCAATGTACTTTCGGGAGTTAGTGATAGAAGTTCTAATAGTAGTCACAGAGAGTGGCCATGCGTATTGCGTACGTCATCGACTATCATCCTATTCTTTTTTACTAGACTTGTATTATAACGAAAGAGACAGTAGATACTAGAAAGATGACGTCAACTACTTACTACCTCTTTTTGGGACATTATGTAAAGTTTTGTTTATTTTTTTATTTATTAACGCCCTTTTTCGGGGCTTTTACAAACATTACACATGACTAGAGACACTGATTGATAGCTTTAATTTTTAAGAAATGTAGCATTAATTATTGAAAAAAATAGCTTTCATAGCTTTAATTTTGCGTTTTCATAGCGTTTATAGCTAAATAGGATAACGTCAAGGAATGGAAGTTGGCAAGAGGGGAAAAACAATTAAATTGGCAAAATCACTTGAAACATGTTTATTTTATTATTGGTTGAAACTCAACATGGCACATGTTTCTACAGTAGAATGTGCATGTTCGTTCTAAGATCTGTCAATACAAGATTATAGCAACTAAAAAATCTTTCTGCGTCAACACTATTCACAGGGGCCCCCACACAGTCATCAGAGCTGCCTCAGCAAATTCTCTGTGAACAATTTTTACAGCTAAGATTAGCTGAATTATGTCTACAGTGACTCCATCCCTCACTTGCTCTACAAGCTGTCTTTGAAAATACCTGTTACCTTCCAGGAATTTACTGTCATCAACAGATTTAAACGTTGGAGCAAGCCTACTTTTACTTGCTAAAAGAATAGCGTCTGATCGCTGGACATTCTGACATACAATTGCAGGATTGAACATTTTACCTGCGTGCTCAAGAAATTGATTAGTGCTGTTGTCTTGACGGTTCAGCACATGAGATGCCAGTTTCACAGAACTCTTCTGACAACTCTCCCTTATTTGAGTTTTTATTTGGGTTAAGACAACCCGGTTCTTTACCTCCTGCACAGCCTTTAAGGTTTTGGCAGGGAAAACACCATAACTCAATTTTTGTAAAGAAAGGCTTAGGGACACCAAGTCCTCCCAAAGCAAATGAGCGTATGGATATTTTGACCCTTCTAATACATTTACCAATTTGTTGAGTTTTGTTGTAAAAATCACTGCTTTTTCGCGTTTTAACGTTTTTATCGCTAAAAACACCATTTATCGCTTTAATAGGCCACTTGCATGGATTTCATAACGACTTGGAAAAAATCATGTGGATAGATCTTTTTACTAAGATTAAGAAAATGTTAGTAAAATTGTTTAGATATGTACAGTTGTTTTTATTTTTAAATAAATAAATCCATTATTTGGGCTCATGACGTCACTACATGAAAATGTCCCGTCTCCGAAAATGTTCCTATTAATTTAAAAAAATTCCACACTGATTTATTTTTTTTATATGGCATCACTTTGATTTCAGGCGAATTTTTGAATTCGTTCACTAGATTTATTGTTTGTTCTCTGCGAACTTATCATTTGATTTCACTTTTTGACAGATGTTCTGAAGAGAACCCCGTACATTTTAGATGTACGGGGTTCTCTTCAGAACGTGAAGAAGATGTTGGTACGTGTTTTAGAGATATAATGATTATGGTGCTTATTTTAACAAAATAAAATTTTATAATATTCTTATTATTATTATAATTTACAAGCACAAGTATATTACATTGAATTTAGTAATATATACGCTGTACAATATAATGATTTATGATCAACAAGATGGATCAAGGAAAAAAATATTTATGAGATGTAATATTTTTGGTATGCCTCGTTATTCTCCTGTGCCATTCGTGTGGAAAACGTTCTTTTTTTTAAATGATTTTCGGCTATGTAATTATCGTTTTTTCACACCTATAACATTATGTCCCGTATTTCCGGTTTATAAAAAATGGTCTGATTTTTCGGATTGAAATTTTCAAAAAATCCCCAGGGTTTCAAAAATACGATTAAAAAAAAAAAAAATACAGAATGTCTTAGAATATTTGCCTAAACCGGAAAAAAATTTAAAAAAATGTGATGCAAGTGGCCTATTCGCGAATATATCGTTAATGCGATGAATCAGTGTCTCTACACATGACTAATAAGAAATATACAGCATTAATTGTACATAACTGAACTGTCTCAGTAGCAATATTTTATATTTGTTTAAACATAAATTGAAGATGTCCACTGACTTGGTATAATTGTTTCCCTCCATTAGTATTCTTGGCAACGAGGAATACATATGGTAGTTAGTCCCAGAATTTCTGCACTGAAATAAATCCTGACTTCTAGTTTTACGTAGTGGAATCCGGAAGCTTATCAATTCTATCAGTACCGGACTATCAACTAAAGCATTTAGAATTTTATATAGAAATACCAAGTCAGTGAAAATTCTTCTGTCTGACAATTTGACCATATTCATATCATTTAAAATAGTGTTGTACTTCAACATAATTGCTGGAATACCCATCTTAAAATTTAGAAAAGTAAGAATTTGTTTTGTATTCTTTCAACAGCTTGTACATATATACTATAATGTGGATTCCAGACGGGAGAATTGTACTCAAGTTGATTTCTAACATAACGCAAAATATAACGGTTTTATACACTTTATATTGTTAAAATATCGAGTTAGCCTAGTTATAAATCCCAACATTTTTAAGCCCTTATTAGAGATTTCTGTTATATGGTTAACAAATGAAAGATTTGATTGAAAAATGATGCCCAAGTCTTTAATTTGTGTTAATGTCTCAAGAGTATTGTTATCAATGTTGTAATTAAAGATCACTGGATTTTTTTATTCGGGAAAATCTAACTATTTGACATTTTGAGATATTTAAGTAAAGTCTATTTTCATTACACCAAATTAATTGTTATTTTGAGTTAGGTGTCAGAAATAATTCTAAATTATACTTTCTTTTAATGCTACAAATTCCTATATTAGTCACTATCGACAAATGAAATTGTCAACATCCTATTAATTTTTCAACTTACTTTAGGCAATTAAATTTGACAAATAACCATCTTCCCTAAACAATTTACTTATTTGACATAGCTTTTCTAGCACTAACAGCAAGATACATAATTTTAGATAAGTGTTGGATGCATTCTACCAAAGAATTATTTATTTACCTTTTGGAATCCTTTGCATAGGCCTCTCTTTGACTAGTCCTGGAATCTCGGCCAGTTTCCTTTCGCGACATGTGCTGGTATCCTGGACTTGGCATCATTGGGGAAGAAGCCAGGATCTCCCTATTAAAATAATATCAATTTTTTTTTTATTTAATCTCGTGTTTTTAATATGCTTTATACAGAATTTCAAAATACCTTTTGTATGTCGTAAGTCTTTAAAATGATTTGAGATTCTAAAAATCATAGAGTCTGAAACAATCAGATAAAAATCTGTACGTATTATTTAACTTTAACAGTAAAACCCTCAATTTTGGAGGCGGGTATGAGTACAGCCGCAGCCGCGTGGGAACCTTTCATTGATTATCCAAAACCTCTGTTAAAAAGGAAGTAATTAAAACTATAAAAATCCGAAAACTTTAATATCTTGGACATGTGATGAGACATCCAGAGAAGTATGAGATCCTGCATCTCATAATGCAGGGAAAGATTGCCGCAAGACGGGGCCCTGGAAGAAGGAGAACCTGATGGCTGAAAAACCTGAGACAGTGGTTTGATCATCAGTCTACCGTAGAGCTATTTCGGGCCGCAGTAAACAAAATCCGCATAGCCAACAAGATAGCCAACGTCCGTTGAACGGACCGGGCACAATAAGAAGAAGCGGTTCATTACTTGGTGACTTTGCAGGGGTGTCCGTCTTCATGGAATGATGTCTTTCGAGGAGGTGTGATATCGGATCGGGAGAGGCCGATTGAGGGAGACTCCAGCCGAATTCTTTTGACCCATTGCCTTGCATCCTAGTCGGATGAATGGAATCACACATCTGTTACTCCTGGAAACGCTGACCCCCAGATTCCATACTACCTTTGTCCCCTTTTCCTGCCTCTTCATCGTTTACTATTTTTCTACTATCTGGATGCTGTGTGTTTTTAAGGAAAGGTAGAAGAGGAAGTTCTGGGAAAGAAAAAGTAGGAGTAGGTAGGAATATGTGGGTCAGTATCCAGGAGTGACCTAAAAATGAATCCACCCGCTCCATCCATATTGATGAATCCATCAATTGCGGTGTAAGGCGATGGGTTGAGAGAGTCCAGCTGGAGAAGTCAAAAGACTTCCATCAACCACTCTCTCCGATCGATCCGGCCCGCCACCCAGCAGGTGAGCAGACGCTTCTGCAGCCAAGACCGGAAAAACCTCACCCCATGAACCCGGGCACCCCTGCTAAGTCGCCAAACGTAGTGAACCACTTGGTGACCTATGGTAGAGGTGTTGGTTATCCAATAAATGTTACCCGGGGCGATAGTACTCATATTCGCCTTACAAATTAAAAAAATATTTAAAAAGATACTCCACACAGCATCACCCAGGATTTCACCAGCCCTGAAGGAGGTTGTTTTCCTCAGAGTCTCAATGTGTGGAGTTACGAGTTCAATAAATATTTTTAAAATATCATGTTAATTATAGTGATTAAAAAATAAAAGTGGTCCCACCTCAGTTCCCTGAGGAACGCCCCGAAGAAGGGCACCACGCGGCAGGAGGGCATGGCCAGCGCCCGGGCGAGCGCCCGCTCATACTCCGCGGAGAGGAGTGCTGCTGACAGGAAGTCCAGACCAGGGACAGGCTCCTCGCTGATGCTGAACCAGAACCCCTTCAGCTTGGTAGACCTGCAACAAAATATTTGATTAATTTCTGTGAATTTATAAGAAATACCACCCATTTATGTCAAGGTGGAAAGGAATCTGGGGTGAATATGTCAAGGAGTGACGGGCGATGTTCATTTGATTTATTTTGTGGTTCAATCTTTTAGATTGAATAACGACATCAAAAGATCTAGTTACTTATTACTCACTTTGCATTCGGTGTCCAAAAATGGATATCCCGAAAGGGGCGAAATTTCTTTAAAGAATTTTTTCAATTTTTTTTTTCATGCTACCAATAAAAGTTTTTCTTATTCAAATAACAGTTTATTTCTTTTAAATCTCTACATATTATAAATTAAAGTCCTCCGCCGTGTCTGTCTGTTCGTGATAAACTCGAGAACTACTGAACGGATTTTCATGAGATGGAGTGTTTCCTGAGGAAGGTTTAAGTATGTAATTTGTCAAGGATTTGTGTAAATTGGTTGAAACATAACGATAATTGTTAGAAGTGTCGGGAAAAGTCAAGCCGCCTGGTAGCTTTCATCGAAAACGCTGCCTAATTCTTTTGGAATATAACAAAACAATGCATGGTGGGATATTCCTCTTTTATAGATCTACAAAAAGTCCGCGAAGGCATATATCTATCTTTTACGGATAGCTTACTATACCCATTCTATCTTCTAAAAAAATGTTCACGTACATTGCGGTAATTGGAAAGTTATTTAGACGGATACAGTATTAATCCTTATTAACTTAAATACGTTAGTTACCCCAAGCATTTCATGCACATTATTATAATCTTTCACACCATCTCTACTAGTGTTGGGTAGGACACGATATCAGGATGAGTTTGTATGAGGTACTCAAATATTGAAATGAGGTGTTGAGGTGTCCCACCTCATTTGAAGTGAGGTGTTACAAAATATTTTCGCTTACGGGGGGGGGCTGGTTTTTTTTCCTTCAGCTTGATTTTCTTGGTTCAGAGGTGTTGGTTTTCTAATAAATACCGGGGTGGCGGTACCCATACCCGCCTCCCGTGTCTGTTATTTTTGTAATACGAAAAATGGATATAAAAAAGGCCTACCCCCTCCCCCCTTCACCACCTCTGATCCCCTCCCTGCACCCCCCTCTGATCCCCCCCACCTGCACCCCCCCTCTTATCCCTCCCCCTCCTCAGCAACCCCCTCCACCTCATCTCAACACTGCCTCATCCTCCCTCCCTTGGGAGCTCTTGGCACTCTTGTGCGGTATTTACATAACATATAACAATAATTTAAAATAAAAATATAGATATAAAATTTTTTTTTGGAGCAGTTGGTACTGTTGTGCGGTATTCACTTGTCAATACATAATTTACAATAAAAGATACTTATTAAGAATAAAAAAAAAATTTAAGCAGTTGGGACTCTTGTGCTCATAAATTATTGTTATGTGAATTCACATAACAATAAATTACAATAAAAGAATTTAAAAAAAAATTTTTTTTGGAGCAGTTGGGACTCTTGTGCTCATAAATTATTGTTTTGTGTATTCACATAACAATAATTTACAATAAAAAAATATTAAAAAAAAAATTTTTTTTTGGAGCAGTTGGTACTCTTGTGCGGTATTCACTTAACAATAATTTAGAATAAAAAAATAAAAATTTCGGAGCAGTTGGGACGCTTCTGCGGTATTCATAATATACGAATTGGCTTACCCTATCACCACCTCACGGTCAGTACCGGATTATCCCTAAGGCAGAGTAGGCAACTGCCTAGGGGCCCCGCATCAGCTAGGGGCCCCGCGTCCCGAGAAAAAATGACTTGCTTCAATTAGTGAGCAGCTCCGGCACCCATTTCGGAAAAAGTCAGCTTTCAAGATGTTTTAATTTTGTTTATTGGGAACATTAACAGGTTAATAACATTAGGTACACGCATTAAAGAAAACAACAAATTATAATAATTAGGTTATAACCCAATAAATAACCAACCCCACCCCCCCCCCCCCCTTAAAGCCTTGTTAAGGATTTGATTAAGGGAACATGGAGGCGTTTGGAGGCCCCTTCAACCGCCCCCCCCCCCGTTAGTCCACCATTGGTAAAGGGGCCCGAGACGTGCATTGCCTAGGGGCCCCGACATGGTTAATCCGGCCCTGCTCACGGTTCTAATACAAAAATGTCATAGAATATACAAACACTTCACGGCTCACCACCTCATACATTTGTCCCGAACTATGCGTGACATGACATGTAGTTTAACACATCAACCACCTCACACCTCACCTCATATTTGTCCCATACGTGACAACGTGACATAACATGTAGTCCAATACACCAACCACCTCACACCTCACCTCATATTTGTCCCGTACATGACATGAATGTAGTCCAACAAAACAAACCACCTCACACCTCATACTTGTCCCTCCTTCATATTTGTCCCCCCTTCATATTTGTAGTAATACAAAGAAAAAGAGTTGGTACAAATACATATTGTGAAGTGGGGGGACATTTTACGTGTTTGTATGGGACATTTGAGGTGCCTCTTGTATGAGATACTCAACACTAATCTCTACGTATTATAAATTAAAGTCCTCCGCGGCAGCTGACTGTCTCTTCGTTATATACACAAAGACGGCGGTGGTTATAAAGGTTGGATATCCATCCAGTAGATGACGTTGTGTTTTATTAGCCACAGCAACGCGTGGCCGGGTCAGCTAGTATTTATTAAATTACATACTTTTTATATTCCTTCTTAGAAAAAACAACGTTTAATTTATTTTAGATATTTTTAAAATGACCTACTTTTATATTCTTTTATTTCTTTCATACTATTTTCCTGTTATTTTATAGTCATTTTGATTATTTTAAATTCTTTAATACTGTGTTATTTTATATTCTTTGATGTATTAATAAGCTCTTATTATGCTATTATCTTATTTCAAATGGTAATGCACTATGCTCTATATATTATTCACTATATATTACATATTATGTAAAATCGACCAACATAACACTGACGGTGGTCTAGCATGGTGGTCGAAAAATCCACAAATACTGTAACAATCGATAAACCACAAATACTGTATGAATAAAAAAAAATTAAAAATAGTGAAGAATGGTGTTTTTTCTTTCCATCACCGTTTAGATCATATTTCTGACTATGATAGTAAATCAGCCTCAATATCAAAGTTGGTGATAACTGCCTCGAAAAGAAAATGAGCACAAAATATTTGGGCCTGATCGTAGATTCCCCACTTTCATGGGATCTCCACATAAATCATGTAAAGGAGAAAATTACACACATAACTGGTGTACTTTATAGACTCCAAGGATTACTACCCGTTCCTTTACTAACATCAGTGTACTACGCCATGGTACATTCACACCTTTCTTGTCTCTGCTGTATCTGGGGATTTGCCTCAAACAAATTGATAGCTGATTTGCAGGTGGTTCAAAACCGAGCTCTCAGAAATGTTTTTGGACTTCCATGGGACACCCAAGTCAGAGACATCTATTCAGTTTCCGGTATTCTTCCAATCACAGTCTTTCCTAAACATGAAATCACAAGCACCATTCTACAAATTACTCAACAATCAACTCACACTAACATCAAGCCACTTTACAATGAAGACATCTACACTCACAATACTCGAAATAGCAATAAAATCCGCATACCTCAAACATACACTACTACAAAATATGGCATAAGGCATTTTTTAAGTCCACTTTGTAATTTTCTTGTCATGTTCAATTGTCTTGTTTCTTTTTCTCTTATTTTCTTTTCCATTTAGTTGTAATCATCCATATCTGTATAACCTTGTTCTCCTTTACTGTAATAATTGTTTTCCATTGCTGTTTATTCTACTCAACCTGTCTTTTATTTTTCGTCTATAATGTATGTGAAACTTATATTTTTAATATCTAAATTCCTATGTAAAATTGTAACTATTTCCTCCCATCCATGACTTGTATGTTCCTCCTGTTCTAAAATGAGTTCTGTAACTCATCGGGATTGCTCTAGCATGAAATAAAAACAATAAAAAAATGAGACAATGGTTTCTATGAGTCCTATATGATTTATTCCGAAAAGCGTACAAATTAGATTGAGGGATTAGGGTAATTAGTAATTACATACCTCTATGAAAGGACACTATCTCCTATATAAGGATCTTCTAGTGTAGAATACCTTCAGTTATAATTATCTCTGCCATTGTCCCTATTCGTGAATGGTCCCAACCGTCAAGTCAGTTTAATCAGACCGTTAAATCTGATAGCCTTAATGACCAAAATCTTAACTAACTAGTTAACGTGTCGTGTAATCCCTACCTTTAGTATTTAAACTAATTTGGAACTAACTAGCACTATCAAACTGGACAGACAATATAATAATATTATTATTATTTTTTGTTTTCAGATGGAAAAATGTAATAAGCAGTAATGGTTGAATGAAACACTAGTATATATTCAGGGCCGGATCTACGAAATCTAGCGCCCTGTGCAGTAGGTACCGATGGCGCCCCCCACCCTACATTTTTATTTTGATTAAAAATTCGTTTACCCCAATTTTTTTTTTTTTATTTAATTTTTTTTTTTTTTACACTAATTTATCAAATAAAATCAAGACATATAAAGGGTGTAACCCTATCTAAAGTTTTCGAATAAATAAGCCACGATCTATGTAATTCTTCTCCATTAGGTAGTTTCTTGTAATAATACTTAGTATTAAATTTACGCTTGTTCGTAATAGGAAAATCAAAACCTTTCAATTGCACAGGACCTTCCTGAACTAATAAACTAATGGAATTTTGAGATAACTTTGGCCAGCATCCGGGATCTTTCAATTCAAGCTCTGAAAACAGAATTAAATTTAAACTGCTATCAGTAACGTTATTTTTATCTTCTAATAATTCGACCGGAGGAATTTGTGCGATAGATATCTGTTTAGATGTGCTCGGGACCATTGTAAAGTCATTGCGCGGGACATCATTTTTTATCGGTGCTGGAGAAATTGGAATTAAAAAATTCCCAATAGAAACGAGTTTTTTTATGTCATTATGCTCTTTAATTCTAAGTTTTAGATTCTGCGAGCCTGAAAGTTTTTTTTAATTATTGTTCTATTCATTGTAATCCACAATCCACAACCTCTAACAACCAATAGAAATGTAGTTATAAATTAAAAAATCTAATAATATAACCTCAAATTTGTACCTTGCATTTCCATTTCCCCTGTGTTCTGTGTTGAGCGAACAAACACGAACGTATCTATGGTATCAACGGCTGACGAAAGACGCTTACACTGATTATTACTGACTGTAAAATAACAAATCTAATAGAAATTAATTATAGGTACATTTAAGGAACTTCAACTGTCAAAACAATGATGAAACTGTTAACAAGTTGCAACCTTGCAAACCGTGCGATGTTTATGCTAATGGAATTTTGAATTTATTGAAGATTTCATAAGAAAATGGTCTTTAACCACATTCTCCTAGAGACTTAAATCGTGCAAAAGCACTTTGAAAGGCGCCGTCGGTTTGTTTGTTCTGTTGAATAAAAGTACGGCGCTGTGATTGGTTAATGAATTTGGATCGCACTCATTCGTCGTAAAAGACAGTAAAAGATATATGGAAAAATAGATCTTACGTTTAAACTAAATATATGGAATTTGTAAAAAAATTCTGTAACTGACTATAAATTCGTAAATCGTTGAATTAAAACCAGATGCGTGAGCAGTCTGTATCTTTGGAAAGTGTTGCTAGAGCGTAATAATTATTTCGTACTATGGGTAATTTTTAAACGATTCAGGGAATATTATAACAAATTTTTAATACAATATTTATTTTCTCACGGTGCCCCTTCGGAGTTGGCGCCAGGTTTTTTGCACGTTTTTGAACGTATGGCAGATCCGGCGCTGTATATATTGAATTATTTGGCGGGTATTAGATAAGCCGACATAGCTCAGTGGTATAGCACCTGACCGGCAATCAGAAGGACACGGGTTCAAGTCCCGTTGGCAGCATGTGTCTTCTCGGAAGATTTTTTCAATGTAGATGCGTATTTCAGGCTGATAATTAATGATTTTTCGAAGAAAACTTCTTCGGTAAGGTTTTCACTTTGTGATGGCATTATTTATTTTAATAAAATGACGAATAACTTTGTTTGCACCACTTTTATTTGTACACAATCTACATGTTTTGTGAACGATGTTCACATCATCAGATCAAATGTATACTAAACTTTAAAATTAAACATAGATCATATATTGGACGAAGGGGTAGGAGGAAGGGGAAGGGGTAAGATTGAGGGGACTTTTTTAAAATTGGGGATTTTAAAGTCATTAGCAGGGAAAGGCCGGGGGAAAAGGTTCAAAAGAGGGTTTATAAAAAATTGTTGCTTATTAATTATGTCTGCTTTATTATTTACATTTTTCCTAATTTCTAAAATCTTTATCTTATAACCTTATAACCCATAATAAAAAAAATATTTATCTGTGATGCCTTATAACCCGTATTTAGTATTTATAAGGCATTTATAAGTTAGTATAAATTTGATCTGATGATGTGAACATCGTTCACGAAACATGTTGATTGTGTACAAATAAAAGTGGTGTAAACAAAGTTATTTGTCTTTTCATTAAAATGATAATATTGCTTATAATAATTGTTACCCTTTGTGCTATGCATAAATCCAGTGTCATCCAGTGATAGCTGGTCACCGAAACGGGCAGTTACGTTATATATGTAATATATAGCCGCGTAATACTACCGCCAATCTTTCCATATCCGAAGAGATACTACAAATTCACCAATTCGTAGTACTTATACTTAGGGGGGGTACGTCATCTTAAGGGATGCTGTGAAGAGGGTCTTTTTAAAGAAGGAAAGGATAGGAAGTTCGGGGAAGGAAAAAAGTGTGAGGGTAGGGTAGGAATCTGGGGGTCAGTGTGTCCTGGAGTGACGGACGTATGAATCCATCCCTTCAACTACGGTGAAAGACATGACAAAGGCACCCAAAAACTGGGCGTACTCTACAGGGCCCGCAGATACTTTAATAGTACACAACTGCTAACCCTGTACAAATCACAAGTGCGCCCCACGGTTGAATTTGGCAACCACCTCTGGTCAGGAGCTCCAAAATACCTGAAAAGTACCCTCGACTCTGTGCAAAAACGGGCGGTCCGCTTAATAGATTCTCCCATCTTAACAGATGGATTGCAATCTTTAGAGCACAGGCGTCGGGTGGGAATGCCATCCTTGTTCTACCGGTATTACAATGGAAGATGCTCCGTGGAACTAGCGTCATTGATCCCTTCCACAAGAAGTTATAATTTAATTTTGATAATAATAGATACAAGTAAAAAGTAAGTCCACCTAGGTCCTGGACCCAGCCCAGGGGGGGTCATGACCCCCATGACTCCCCTGACCCCCCCCCCCTGGATCCGCCCTTGGTTATGAGACGACTTATGTACTCTCATTTAAGATTTTATAAAATATCTCCGTATTTTTACCTTTATGATATTTAAAATGATTTATAAGCATTTTCACAAAAACCGTTTTACTTAGCAAAACGTTCTAGGTAATTGAAATTCTTTTAAAACAACGACATTTACAATGTATTCGCTATTTTCCTACCGTATTCTTTTCCCATACAAAATTAGCACCTGTGTCCTGCTACAACTGAGCAACTAAGCTATGTAAATTGTCTGAAATTCTTTTTCAGGCGCCAACCAATGGTAGTTACATTATTAAAACTAGCAGATAAAACATACTATCGCTGGTTTTTTGCTGCTAGGACCTGCATACGGCTTTCAGTTAGTTTTTCGCCCAGTTTATCAAGTTTCCTGATAGTGGAGTTGAAATTTGTGTGTACAACAACATTATTAGAATGTGTGCAAATTTTATATATCACTAGCTGACCCGGCCACACGTTGCTGTGGCTAACGAAACACAACGCCATTACCCAACCTTTATAAAATCCACACCACCCACTTGCCGGCTGCCCGCTGTCCGCTGCCTGAATATTTGAATTTATCGGCTTTTCTCTACTATAATAAGCATGTATTATACATATAAACTAATTAACTCGCCACTAATTATACAATGCTTGCAATGCAACACTGGATATTTGAAAAGGGAAAATCAAATACCTACTTACTCTAGGACATCTATTTTCCAATTACTTCCGTAGAACGATTTTCAAAAGTGACTATAGTACGGCCCGCCAGCCGTTTTAAATCACACAAAAATATGTTTTATTTGAATTTCTTGGCTTTTCTCTAATATAATTTACATGTATTATACATATAAACATTCCTCTTCAATCACTCTATCTATTGGTGAAAACCGTATGAAAATCCGTTGCGTAGTTTAAAAGATTAACGCGCACATACATTTTGAGCGACTTCATTTTATACTATGTAATGATGAAATGATGATGATGATGATTTATACCATGTAATGATGATGATATAGGTAACTATTAAGTTTTCTTTGCGAATAATTAAATTTGAAAATCAGAACAACTGACAAAATATTCGGCTGTTTTTTTTGTTTCGTTGTAGGATCTGATCTGATATTCCGTGCTTTAACAAATGCTTTAAAATGTATGTTTTTGGTACAATAAAATTGAATTGAAGATCTTGTCGAATTTGTAACACATCAAATCCAAGGAGATATTATAACTACAAATCTCCTGTCACGGTGTTTGTGGACGCACACCTTCGAAACGGCTTTACCGATTTTTATGAATTTTTTTTTATGTATATTTGGTAGGTATGGGAATAGGTTTTAAAGTATATTACATACCGCTAGGTAAAAAATAACAAAAAATGACCTAGGTATAATAATATATATGACTAGCTGACCCGACAAACGTTGTTCTGCCATATAAATGATTTCTAGTGAATATTTTGGTTGTTAAATAAAAAATAACGAATGTATTGTAAGTGTGTGGGGATGGGATCTATGACAGAAAGAGGAATTGAGCGCTGTAGACGATGACCGCCGATAAAAACAAAAAACACCAACTAAAGTAGGAAAATGAAATAAAGAAAATCAATATAAATTTCGAAGAGCAATTGAGTGTACGAACTTTTTTAACAGTCGGTCTTTAGCCAAAACAAATTAAAGCACGATGGTTTGCCCACGCGAGAACATGATGCCGAATGAAATATCAAAATGACGCGACGTTTCTCGTGAATGTCTTGCGCACATGTGGATGAAAATTCGTTGAGGTGGACGTAGCGCCATCTGTCATTCAACAACATAAATAATTCTGCTTGAAATACGAAAGACGGTTAAATTTGTTCATACAAAAAATACTAAAATCGGGATTAAAAAATGGGAGGGTTAAATTTGGGATTATATGTATTTTTTGATGCCAAATAAAAAAAACACTAAAAAAAAATTGTCAAAAAAATTGAAATTTTTTTTCTGGGTAGGGACACCCTAATCACCTAGCGGTATGTAATGTACTTTAAAACCTATTCCCATACCTACCAAATACACATTAAAAAAATCATAAAAATCGGTCAAGCCGTTTCGGAGGAGTGCGTCCACAAACACCGTGACAGGAGATTTTTGTATATAAGATTACACGAAAAAAATGTGATTTATTTTCCAGTAGTTATAATATCTCCTTGGATTTGATGTGTTACAAATTTGACAAGATCTTCAATTCAATTTTATTGTACCAAAAACATACATTTTAAAGCATTTGTTAAAGCACGGAATTTCGTACCATACCTCCAACAAAACTGTCAAATGTGTTAAAATGGCGGATTAACTCTAGCTTAACTCTAGCTTAAATGACTTAAAACAGGTGGTTAAATTGATTGAAAAACGCATTTTTGTAATATTTATTGGTAGCAATATCTTTCACTCTTGCTTTTACTCTAGTTCAACAGACGGCCCTAGGGTTATCATCGCTTCATGGTGTTATCTAGGCCAATTTCCATTACACTCACCATTAATAAGGTAACTAATGCCCGCCCCCTCGAGACTACTTCACTTAAAATTCTTATTAAAAAGGGAAAATATACGAGAGTTTCGAAAGCATAATAACAAGAATATTCCCCATAGAGGTGCGGGGTACCACAGGACACCTTTATGAGACCAATGCTAAACAAAACATTAGATGACCACTTAGTTTTGGCGACCGCCGCAGCAGAACGGAAAGCTCCTTGGCTCTTTTATTATTATTTTTTATATATTATTAATAAAGACAAATTAACTCTGGTTATGAATAACGTGACAATGTTGCGATCGTCCAGTTGATCAGCAAAATACTATGTTTTGAGATAATGCGGAAAGCAATATTTGAATGCTTATCTAAATCAAATATAAAATTACACCAAGAGGCATAACGGTCCGGTATATTTACGAAATTTTGAAATATCCTACTAGTGACCCAGAATACATCAACATCTTGTTTAATTCACTATATTTTTTTGTGCATTCGAATTGATTTGGTGGTATTTATGAGTAAACTAAGCTTATTCAGCTGATCTCTGACTGGCTTAGTTTTTTTTACATGAGTTCCACACAGGAGGCCCTGGGGAAAATAATTTCCCTCAGGGCCTATGTCATCTTTGGGGATGCTGTATAGAGGGACACATTTTCACAATTTTAAAATATTGATCGATTTATCTCTGTCTGGGTGTACCACACCCAACCTTACGCTCGCCGTTAATAAAAATTAACAAGAAAATGTATTAGCGGTATCGTATATTTAGGTACACTGTTTTGTAATACATTTTTATGTATCTTTTATTCAGTAAATAAATAAATCTGCGCATCCCTACGGAAAATGGCGTACAGGTTATTTGCTTTTGGTAGGGTTATTTTGATAGGCTTAAAAACTTTTTAATAAGCAGTTTGTTAATATGTCGTTACATGGAACGAAATGTGAGTAATTATGCGTTGATTTTTTTCCCGGAAAACAGCCCAAGTTCAGGGAAAACGCCCCCTTAATCATTATTTAGTAAAAGTATCAACTGGGGTATTTTTAATGGAGATTATTTTTGAAGTAAAACTTCTTTACGCACGCTCGACTTGGGGGGTAAGCTGGTGAATGCGTTACGAAAAGTGGTGACGTGTTACAAAAAGTGGTGATGTGTTACGAAAAGTGTGATGTTACGAAAAGTGTGATGCGAACGGTAATCGATGCGAACGGTGATCGATGGCGAGGCGAACGGTCGGGCCTTTACTCACGCTTGACTTGGGAATTTATAAGGATAAAGATAAGGATAGTCACCGCAAGGTCGTAGGTCACTCCAAGGTCGTAGGTCACCCCAAGGTCGTAGGTCACCCCAAGGTCGTAGGTCACCCCGAGGTCGTAGGTCACCCCACGGTCATAGGTCACCCCATGGTCACATGTCACCCCAATGTCACCCCAATGTTAATGTTAATGTCAATGTCAATGTTAATGTCAATTTTTTTTTAATATTAATAATAATCAATATTAAAAAAAAATAATATTAATAATAATCAATATTCAAAAAACTATTTCTGAAAAAATAAGAAAATACACAGATTTAGGAAATGAGATTAAAAGAATTTGGCATTCTCGGACTATAAAAATATTGCCATTTGTTATTTCGGCCACTGACATAATACCTAGGAATCTGATTCAAAATTTAAGCATATTAGATTTGTCAAAGAATTTGTATATAAAAATGCAAAAATCAGTCATTTTAAATACATGTAGAATTACAAAAGATTTTTTAAATATTTATATTGAGGGATCAGTAGGATTTATAGGTTCAATTAGAAATGCCACAGAGCCGAACCCTCTGATATGAAAATATCTGGAGTCGGTGAATTATATTCCCATTTGGTCTCTAGTAGGTTGACATGTTGTTCTTGTATTGTTTTGTATTTATAATACTTATATAGTGCAATTGCATAGCGTGAGTTGACCAGATGATCATTTGGGGAAGTGTGTGAAAGGGTTTAGTTTTTCCTGTGGGGAAAATTAAACCCGGACATTTAAATCTGGTGCGTAATAATAATGTCAATGTCAATGTCAACGTCAATGTCAATGTCAATGTCAATGTCAATGTCAATGTCAATGTCAATGTCAATGTCAATGTCAATGTCAATGTCAATGTCAATGTCAATGTCAATGTCAATGTCAATGTCAATGTCAATGTCAATGTCAATGTCAATGTCAATGTCAATGTCAATGTCAATGTCAATGTCAATGTCAATGTCAATGTCAATGTCAATGTCAATGTCAATGTCAATGTCAATGTCAATCAATGTCAATGTCAATGTTAATGTCAATTTTGTCTATGTAAATGTCAATGTCATATGTTATTTTATAAGTTAGTGAAGTTTTACTTCAGTCGTGTGGTCTGAAGCACACTGTTTTTTTGGGTTTTTATGCCGTGTTTTTTTTACGTTGGCTTCACGCAGGACGCCCCAGGAAAATTATTTTAAATCACAGTTTATTTCAACTTAGTCGATGATGTATGGAGGGTCTTTTTAAGGAAGTGAAGGAGAGGAAGTTCTAGGAAGGAAAAAGTTGGGGGTCAGTGTGTCCTGGAGTGACGGACGTACGAATCTATCCCTACCACTGCGGTGCAAGGTGATGTTCCTAGAGCGTCCCTGATCTCCCGATCCGACCTGCAATTGCAGCTGGTGGACAAACTCATTCGACGGCACGACCCGGATAAAACTCACCCCGTGAACCGGGCACTCCTGCTGAGTCACCAAACGTAGCGAACCACTTGGGGTGACCTTAGGCGGAGGTTTTGGTTATCCCATAAATGGTTCCCGGGGCGGCGCACGTGGGAATCATTTTAATTTACTGAATTTAAGGGCGAGTTGTTTCACAGAAATTCAAATGTAACATTGTCATTGAGTGGTCACTTAGAGCCATTTTGTTTTTTTAACAGAGGTGAGGGAGCGGGAGACAGAACGAGAAATAAAAGGCGTCAAGTCGAAGTATGAGTCAGTCGTTTATTGGGCTACGTAGTGAGGGTCGGTGAAGCAGTTACCAGATGTATGCAGGGTGCAGTGATGAGATGCTGCAGGCGTACGGATGTGATGGAGATGGTGCGGTGAAGGTCAGCGAGTTGCTCGACACCATTGTGGTGGAGATGACCTATCTTCCAGGCCGTTGCTCGACGCTTTAAGTCGCGGAGATGAACGGTATGTGGCTCGGTGAGCTGAGCCACCAGCAGGTATTCCTGGCGAGGCGGAGCGTGTTTCCATGGCAGCGAAGCACGGTGGGCTTCGGGGTGCCATGAAGAGGTGAGCTGATCCCTGGACTGAAGGTGACGCAAGCCTTGTAAGTCGCGGGATGTAGCTGATATCAGGAGCTGAAGACACGATGGGCCTTGTAGTGGTGGACCTCGGGAATCTGCCCTGGATGTGTGTAGATGCCTGCAGGAGCACGTGTGCGGAGATCGTTACATGCTGAGATATTGTCCGAATGTCAGTGTGAGACTGACTAAGCTAGCGCCGAGTTTAGTCGCTTTATATATACCAGCGCGACCGGTGGAGTAATGTTCCATTCGCCGGCAATGTGCACACTGGAAGGTACTGGAACATACGCGGTGCCGAATATTCAGGCGGCTTGTAAACTCTAGACCTTTCTAGGCGGTGGCGATATTATCATTCATCGGCGGCTGCAGCAGTAGGTAGGTATATACTCAGGTAAGTAGCTTGCCCGTATCGCGCGAATATTAGATTTTTCTCGTTCGTTCTTTCTGATAGCGAAAGATAATGCGTCGCCACAGAGGTATTCAACGGGGGGCGTTTTCGGCGTTTAGTTTTGGTGTAGCTGTCAACCCGTCGCACAAAATCGTTGTGCCTCCCTTACTACCGTAGTTAGAAATATGATCTAAACAGTATCAGAAAGAGAAAACACCATGTTATACATTCAAATCTAAAAGTTTTCCACGAAATAATTCAAATGTACACCTTTATGAATTCAAAGTTTCCGACCGTAGTTTGAAAAAAAATTAAACCTTATGAATTTTTTTATTAATTATGTTTTCGTGGAACGACGAAAAGTGAAGGTGACAATAATGTTATATTACATTTGTCTAATAAAATACATGTGCGTTTTTTTTTTTCATAATGTGGATTAATTTTAGTTAGGAAAAAAGTAAGATGAGCCATATTATTAATTAGCCTTTTCCCGCGGTTTCGCTCGCATGGTATTAGGGGTGTTTCCACTCCGCCTTCTCCACCCCCCCCCATCCCCTCCCCCCACCCTCTCCCACGCTCCATCCTTCCCCTCTCCCCAGATAGTAAAAACAACAATTTCATTTTCCTATATAAACTGTTCTACCTACTTTCCTGTCAAACATTTGACGTTCGTCCCTTCGGTACGGTAGACTGGGTTTCACTCGAGATTGCGATGAAACTTTGGTGAGTCGTTGTGAGCATGCCCGCAAAGCTTTCTATATATATACTGGTGAGCTCTGGCATTACGAAATTTGTATAAAAAATTGCAATAGATGCCACGCGAACTCTTTGAAAAATGAATGTACCGGGACTGAATGTATGGATTGCGGGAGGGGTGAGGGGTGAGCAGGGGAAGGGAGGGGGGGAGGGGAACCCGGGAGGGGGGTTCGCGGGAGAGGGGGAGGGGAACGCGGGAGGGTAACTCAGGAGGGGGAGCGGAACTCGGGAGGGGGATCTGCGGGAGGAGGGAGGCGAATACGGGAAAGGGGAAGGGAACTCGGGAGGGGAGTTCACGGGACGGAGGAAGGGGGGGGGGAGTAGAGTAAAGGGGAGGAGGAAGGTGAACGGGACGAATGGGAAAGGACGCGCAGGGAGAAACAATAACTTTATTAAATGGCATAGCAACGCATGCCGGGTACCAGCTGGTTATTAATAAAATGAAATACGATTTCTCAAAAAAAAAAAATTGTAAAGAAATCAACTTTATTTCAACAAAATATTAATTTTAATGCCCAGCATGCTAGTACATATTGCAAATGTTCTTTTCCCAGAAATCAAAGGGGGTTGTTTGTAGTTTGTACAAAACTATCCATCAACAAATCAAGCTCAAAGAAAAAGAATTTACAACATTTTTTAACTCCGCGGAACAACTTCCGACCGTTAACTTTACTTTAACTAACTGTGGGCTTATAAAAGGTCTTAACTAACGATCTTCTCATATAAAAACTTTCGCTTAAGTTCGGTTAACCTTCGTAAACTCGCGCCTAACGGTATCACACGTATACTCGCGCGTGGTGTCTCAGACAGAGATTTCATATCGTCGGTATTATTTTAATTATACAAAGTGTCAAGGGCCCGCAACCCGAATTTCCATCGATTTCTTACATATTTCGCTTAAACACTGTCAGCCTTACTAAAAAAAAATCACAGCGCGATCAATGAACTGTGTTATTGCAATAACATAATTAAACCCCGTATACACTAAATCACGTTTTATTACCAATAACGTTTCTTGCGTGGTCACGCTGTTAAAATGCATTAAGATCTGACAACATTGTAAATGGTTTTAATTTTCTAGGAAACAATGTTGTTTTAATTCTTCTCCGCTAGGGGCATTATTGGTGCGCCTGTGCATATCGGCCCGCGATGACAAAACAGTTCGGTGTGTTTATGGCGGGATATGGAAAATTTTGTTAGTGCCTAAATGTTGTGATTTTACTAAATAATTTCTATTGTAGTGACGAATTTACTCTTCTGTTCATATAATTGATATATTTACCGTATTATTTGTGTGGTTTACATCAGTTTAATCAAGTTATTGTACAAACGCCGTACTTTCAAAGTTGAACTGTCAGAATATTGTTTTATAGGTTACTATATGTGTATGGCAATAAAAAAACTTTGAAATTTTTTATTATTTTTTTATTGTATGCACGACGAAAAAGTGAGGTGATAGTTTCCTTACAAATTTATTACATAAAAGGACTGTGTTTTTGAAGTTTTGGTTTTTTTTAAATTTCTCTACATTTTGGTCAAAAATGTTTTAAGAGGATTTTTTTTTCATTTTTTTCCGAGTTTGAATCTTAAAATATGGCAGTTTTTGAAAATTAAAGTGTATTTCAGATACACAAATCTAAAAGATAATTTTATCTAGTTTTCATAAATGGTATTTGTTTTTACGACACCTTCAAAAATAAGAAATATATAGAACATTCAAAATACCTAGGAAAAATTCCAAATTTCGTCCGAACATCAATCGTTAAAACAGAGATAAACTACCCTCTCAGGCCGTGGAAACCATGTGTATTTTTTTCCATGAACAATTTTTTAATTAGTAATGTTTTCACATCCGCGGCCGTTTGTCAATTGAATAAAATTTTCACTGAGTTTTTTAGTAAGGCTGTGAAGTTTTAAAGCTCTTAAAAAATATATATATATTATTTTTGAAGATAATATCTAGACATTGCTTGCACCGGAACGTAAATTATATAAAATTCCCTGGATAGAAAAAAATCGCAAAAGTGTGCTCCAAAAATATTGATAAACACGTTTGTTTCAGTTATTTTACAAGTTACATTTATGAAAAAAAAATTGTTGAAGAGAATGCCCGCGAGATTATTGCTCTATTTTAAACGAGTCGTGTTTTATTAAACATTTTCGCAATTTTCGCATCGATTTTGTCGCTGTAAATGTTAGCGCTCTCCTCTAACCTTTCCTAATTTTGTATCTTTCCATCTTCTTCTTTTTGAGCCCGGTTGCAGAGCCTTAAGGAGCATACTTGGCTTACTTTAACCAGTGATTCCTCACATTATTTGGAGTAAAAAATTTACATGAAATTTTTTACTCCGGTGACATTTTTGATGTTTTTTTTCTTCTACAAAAACATTAAAAAAAGGCAGGAGTTGGACAGTTGGAGGCGGTTTGTTGGGTTTGTCGGATACTCGGCTGAGTGTCTAGTGACGACATGCGAAAGAAAAAGAAATTTGTTCGATTTTGTAGAAAAAACAAAAACAAAAATTCATCAAAAACCGTTACCGGAGACCAAAATTTCATTTATATTTTTACTTCAAATAATGTGAGGAATGACTGGTTAAAGTAAGTAAAGTACGTCCCTTAACTCCATGTATATTTTTGAAGCATTATAGGTATTTATTAAGGGGATATAATTTCGGGGAATTAAAAAAAAGAAAAGTATTAGAACTTTTTTTTAATTTGGTAAAAAACAGACTTTTAACTCAGCCTCTTAAAAAGAACATATTTTTATTTATACTTAAATTACTTCAATAACAAAAGTTTAACTTTTTTATGCGTTAAGTAATAAAAAAAACTCTGAAATCTAATAAATGAAAGAATCAAAAATAATGAAATATTATAAAAAAGAACGAATCATTTTGAGGATTTTTGTGTAGTAATTGTTACTTACCTAAAATAGTAATAATAATAATTAGATAATTTGTAGAGTGCCGTTTTTGTGAAAAATCACGTCAAGGGCGCTAGAGTAACACGTTTACTCGCGTCGGTCTCACGGACCGATCACACTGAAATAGTGACACACGTCCACTCAGCACCAATGCGCGTGCCGCACTAAACAACGCCTAACAACAAATTAAGAAGCTACTAAAAACCTCAAGTTCCAGTGATTTAAATTTTTGAGAAAATAACCCATTATTGATTTGTTGGTCTGAGAGACCAACGCTCGAGTATAGGAAGGTTAACTTTGCGTCCGAAGAACAAGAAATACAAATTACATTATTTATAACTAAAGTATTTTGTGCTGTCGTATATTATGATACAGACCGCGAGGAGTCTTGTATATATTTCTCGATGTTTGTTTGAGACGATGTGCTGAAGTAGACGTTTTCGTTGATAATTTAGATTCAGGAAAAATGTCACGATGCAACTGACCACTAGATTCCTACCCACCTCTACCTTACACCTTTTACATCTGGAGGGTATTTTTAGGGAATTGAAGGAGAGGAAGTTTTGGGAAAGAACAGGGTATGAGCGGTGGATAGGAATCTGGGTCAATGTTCCAGAAGTGACGGACATATGAATCCACCCCTCCCACTGCAAGGCGATGAACTGAGAGAGCCCTGATGAAGAGATCAAAAGGTCTCCCTCAATCTCTCCCGATCTGGCCTATCACGCAGTTTGCGGGCAGTCGCATCTGCCGCCAAGACCTGGACAAACCTCATCCCATGAACTCGAGCACCCCTGCTAAATCACAAAAATTAACAAAACACTTAGGGTGACCTACGGCAGAAGTGTTGGTAATCCAACAAACGGTTTCCGGGGCGGCGGTACCCATATCCGCCTCCCAAATTGGAAATTGTTATTCTTAGTGTAAAAATATGGCAGATAGGACGAACCGCCAAACAACTCGGTCTTGGCACACACTCTTGACATTCATACATCGTTTCATACATTCTCTTCTATTATTCTGACTCTTGATATGGCCCGACTCAAGTATCTGATTCACTTGATCGTGCCATGTCTTCCTCGGGCGTCCCCGACTTCTTCTACCATTTATATATTATTCTTACACTACTTTCTTCGTTCATTCGCTCTACATGCCCAAACAATCTTTTTTTAATGCGAATATCTCACAAGAGTCCCAGCTGCTTCCGTCTGGAGCCAGTGAGACTATGGCATCCCCAATTGGGGTATGTTGTGAGGCTGAAGGAAAGGCTGAGAATCTGAGGGTCCCTTTCTTAATCTTACTCATTAAGCTTACAACGACCATGCACACTTTGCGGATCTCCACATTTCTCACACGATCGTACATGGTTTTACCACACATACGCCATAGAGATCTCATTTCAATAGCTTACTTTCATCCTTCCTCTGCCAGTTCCATGCCTCACTGCCATACATTAGGGTAAGTACCAGGACTCTATTGTGGACTGCCAGCTTGTACATTATGTTAAGAGCGTTTAACCAGCCAGCGGCCGAAAATCCACATTTTGTCGAAAATTGTTCTTACGATCGTGCAGGGCGGTTACAATGCGAAAGATTAATTATTCTCCATACCAGCTTTTTAAAATTATAACTCTATATCGGTTTTATTTCATTCATAATTTGTTTTAATTTACCTACATCCAAAAATGCTGAAAAGCGTGATGATAAAACTATTAAAATAATGAATTTTTTGATTATAAGTATTTATCATTTTTCAATAATGTCTAAGTTAAATAAGACTGTTTAAAAAATCTGAAATATATTAGTTTGTAAGTGCGCAAATAAATACACAAACGGACCAATTTTCGTCAAGAAACACATGTCCGTATATATTTTTTAATGAATTTATTTAAACTTAAATTAAAATTATAAAACATGTGATACCCAGATAATGTTGATTTATTTTACTGCATGATTATATGATTTGAGATGGGTGTGGTATAATACAAAATCTTTTTTGAAAATATAACAAATCTGCCAACGAACTACGGTATAACCTTTTTATACTAAAAATTGACACTTTTCTCAAAATTAAAAAATGCGAATGCTAGATAAAAGAACAATCTTTCGAAATCCATTTATATTTGTTGTGAAAAAGAGTCAATACGTCTAAAATCTGATTTAAAAATGACATATTTCTGGTTTTCTCTGGTAACACCCTATTAAATAGTTAATATTGTTTTCTTTGGAATTTGATTAGATCACACTATGATGTATTTCAGTTGAATGTGACTTTCATGTTTATATATATATTTATTGTAATAGTCCTAATTTGTCCAAACCAGCTTCAACAGACTTCCAATAACAAAACTGTAATGTAATTTAATGTAATATTATACCGGAAAGCTCATAAAATGCAACCCTACTTCAACACGCGTAGGATGTGCGAATGTGGATGGATTCTCCAACCACACATTTACGCTTTGGCTAAACCAAAACAAACTCAAATTGAATGTTACGAAAACTAAGTTTTTAATTGTGGATGGCCTAGGTGGAAACGAGCAGGTAATACTAAAAAATGATAACGAAAGCTAAGAAAGGGTTATCAGTATTAAATATCTGGGTGTGATATTGGATGATAAATTAAAATTCGACGAACACTTATGTATTATGTACTAACAAAATATGGTAGTAGAACATCTGAACCACGTAGTACTAATAAAGGCGTTCCGCAGGGTTCTGTCTTAGGTCCACTGTTGTTCATAATATACATGAATGATATTATGAAAGTGTTAAAGCATTGTGCAATTAAACTTTTTGCTGATGATACGTTGTTATACATAGCCAGTAAAAATTTACAGGACGCCATTGAAAAAATGCAAATTGATTTAAATTATGTAGCGCTTTGGCTTCACCAAAACAAACTAAAATTGAATGTTACGAAAACAGTTTTTAATTGTGGACAGCCTAGGTGGAAACGAGCAGGCAATACTAAAAATTGATAACGAAAGCATAGAAAGGGTTAGCAGTATTAAATATCTGAATGTATTATTGGATGATAAATTGAAATTCGACGAACATTTAGAATACATAACAAAGAAAATTGCTAAAAAAGTTGGATTCCTAAAAAGGATCAGAAATAACTTGGATCTCAAGACAACGCGCCTTGTTTAAAATTCTATTGTAACTCCTCATTTAAATATTGTTCTAGTGTTTTATTCCTATGTAACGAAGCCCAAAATAATAAACTACAGGTCATACAAAATAGGGGGATGAGGATGATTTATAATGCAACATTTTTACTAGAGTTAAAATTATGTTACGGAATTTAAATATGATCACAACAAAACAACATTTAATATATAATACATTAACAATGATATACAAACTTAAAAATAATATGCTCCCAAATTATCTGCAGAAAATATTTCAAGAAAATGTTCACAATTATCCTATGAGAAGTCGCGGAGACTTTAGGCTTCCCAAAACTAAACTTTCGTGCACACAAAATAACGCGTTTTATAAATACTCCAGTCAAGATGTACATCCGTGCTTGCAAAAGGTCCGGTCATTCTGAATTTTTTATATGTTGTTAGGACCTAAACCAGTAATAAAAAAAAATTTTGCAACTTCGAAAGTGCTGTGCGAGCGGCGGTGGACCCTAAAAACAAGGAAATTTTCGGATTTTTTTCAGTTTTTGCTCAATATCTCAGTGAAGGAAGGGTCTGACCAGTAAAATCAGTACACTTACTTTTAAAGTAGACTAAATTTGCTACAATTTGAGACAAAAGCAAGCTATATACAGTCATTGGTTTCTAAGATACAGTTATTCAAAAATTGGCCATTTTTTCCAAAAGGTGAAATTTTTTCAAAATGGTCACTTATTTTGTAAAATATTTTCTAAAACACGCATCCCACGTCAAATATTATATGAAATAGAGTTGTAGTAAATTTAATTTGCTTTCATTTAAGACTAGATACCTGTAGAGCTAACGGTTCTCTCTAACGGTTCTTTGTACCAGCTTTTTAAAATTATAACCCAATATCGATTTTATTTCATTCCAAATTTGCTTTTATACCTACATCCAAAAATGCTGAAAGGCGTGATGATAATACTATTAAAATATTGTACTTTTTGTAATTATTTTTTGATTATAAGTATTTATCATTTTTCAATAATGTCTAAGTTAAATAAGAATGTTAAAAAAATCTGAAATATATTAGTCTGTAAGTGCGCAAATAAATAAATATGTACGTATATACAAGTTTTGTAATGATTTTATTTAAACTAAAATCAAAAATTCTAAAACATGCGATACCTAGATAATGTATTGATTTATTTTACTGCATGATTATATGATATGAAATAGGTGTGGTATAATACAAAATCTTTTTTGAAAATGTAACAAATCTGCCAATCTGTTATGGTATAACCTTTTTATACTAAAAATAATTTTATTTTCTCAAAATCCATTTATAATTTTTTGTAGAAAAGAGTCAATACGTCTAAAATCTGATTTAAAAATGACATATTTCTGGTTTTCTCTAGTAATACCGTCTTAATTGAGAACTGAACGCGGTTGGCGCTAACAAAATACTGTCCAAAAAAAGTGAAGCCAGCAGTCCACAATGGAAAACTGTTACTTGCCCTGATATATGGCAGTGAGGCATGGAACCTACAGAGGAAGAATGAATGTAGACTGACTGTGTAGAAAACAGATCCCGGAGGCGCACGTGTGGTAAAACAAAGGTATGAAAACACTAGGCTTCGTATTACCGACCATTGCTTTTCACTATATTTATCAATGACATTGTAAAATGCTTTAAGCACTCTAAAGTTTTGCTCTTTGCTGATGACATGAAAATATTTCTTTCTATCAACTCTATTTTTGACTGCTATAAACTTCAAGAAGATCTTAATAGACTTAATATTTATTGCACTGCCAACTATCTCCACTTGAATAGCGACAAATGTTACGTTATTACCTTTACAAAAAAAACAAAAAACAATCGAACATGAGTATCATATTACCAGTCAAGCACTTAAAAAAATCAATCAAATTCGAGACCTCGGTGTTCTTATTGACAATAAACTTTCTTTTAAGGCACATGTGGATACTATTGTTAATAAATCCATGAGCATGTTAGGATTTTTATTCCGTATTGGAAAAGAGTTCACCAATATCCATACCCTCAAAATATTATATTACTCCTACGTTCGTAGTCATCTTGAATATGCTTCTCCTGTATGGAATCCGCTGTATAATATACACACAAAGCGCATAGAAGCTGTACAAAGAAAATTTGTACATCACTTGAACTTTAAGAGACATGTGCGTCATTATGACATAGACAGCTCTATAAAACACTATGGACTTAAAACTCTAAGAAGTAGGAGAGACATCGCGGATATGACTTACTTATACAAAGTCTTGAGTGGTCATATTGACTGTTCAGCTCTTTTGTCATCAATTAATATTAGAATCCCGAGTAAGAAAACTAGAGACAAGTCATTGTTTCATATCGAAAGTGCTTCAACCAGTCTCAGGCAAAATTCTTTCCTATTAAGAACATGCAATCTTTATAACAAAAAATGTATCGATACCGATATTTTTTCTTGCACTTTAAGCACTTTTAGACAAATACTTAATGGAGCCTTATAATTACCCATCAATTAACAAATAACTTAATTCATTGTAACGAAATTGATACCGTAATTTCTTATGTATTCTTTGTATTGAATTTTTTTTATGTATTTTTATACTGAAAGTTTAAAAGAATGTATATATGTGTATGTATGTGTACATTTATATATTACTTTTCCACCTTACACTTTTAAACACGTCCGGTGTTTTTCAGTTTTTTTAAAATTTATTTTGTAATTATCTTATTTAAAAATACTTATTCAATCTAATATAAAACTGGAACACTTTATTTTAATATTTTACTTTCATTTCCCTTTTATTTTTCTTTTCCTTATATTTTTATATATATAATTACATATAACGCTTTCGACATTACGTCTGGTGTTTTTCAATTTTCATTATTATTATAATATATGTTTATAGATTTAGTTATTTTTCTACTCTGTTTTTTATCTTATCTTATCTTGTCTGTATCTTTATCTTTATATACTAGACAGTATAGCTAGGTTATCCCTAGACATATCTAGTTCCTAACTATATATTATTAAGCTAAACAAAAAAAAAACTTTATAATTATAGACTTTTTAATTATTATTGGTGCATGATGTGAACATTCGTTATTGGGTTTATAACCTAATTATTGTAATTTGTGATTTTTTAATGCATGTAAAGTTATAAACCTGTAAATGTTCCTAATAAAGAAAATAAATTAAGAACAACCAAAAACTTTGATTCCATACAAGCCAGTAATTTATTATATGTATCTCTAGTTAGAAGCTTAATGGAATATAACTCGGTAGTTTGGTCTCCATCTTACAAAATTCACATTAATAACATTGAGCGAATACAAAAAAAAATCTGCGTTTCATAAATTTTAAATTAAATATACCACTTATTAAATATAGTAGATTTAAAATATAATTACACACACTAGAAGACAGATGTAAAATCAACGACTTTACATTTTTATTCAAAATACTTAACTCTAAATTTCTCTCATAAACTTACGAATATCGACAGTAACTACACGACAAAATACACTAAATTCTACTGTAGCATTCATAAGCGGAACTACATTGCCCACTCTCCGATACAATGATTTCACACTATGGGAAATCAGTACTTAGGTGATGTTGACATATTTAACATACTCTTGTAAAAAACTTATTTCAAAACTATTCCTAAATATATCTGTATTTTTGTAAACCTGTGAATCTTGTATTTTTGTATTTTTATGACTTATGTGCTTTTTTATCTAATTTTATTTTTATTATTTCTTTATATGTTTAAAAATCATTTGTCATGAATTAATTGTACTACCAAACATGTAAAAGCCCTTTGGGCGTTAAACAAATAAATAAAAAATTGAAAAAAAATCATGTATGATCATGCGAGAAATATAGAGATCCGCAATGAAGAATACAAGGCTGATGTAAGGAAGATTTAGAAAGGGACCCTCACGTGGTTTGGGCTTACAGAGCGATTCAACGAAGAAAGGTGTGTACGGAGAATATATGAAACAAAGGTGAATGAAAGGAAGTCATGGAACGATGAAGTGAATCAGAAACTTCAATCGGGTCGTGGCAAGAGTCTGAAAAATAGAAGAGAATGTCAATTTATTTATTTATTTACGCCCTAGTGGGCTTTTACAAAGATAGATAATAATAGTTAGGCAGGTACGTAGTACACAATTATAATGATTAAATTAATACTCAAAAATAAAATTAATTACAATTAAAATCATACATTTCATTTAAGTAATTATAAAGATTTTATAACTAATACAGAATCTGCAAAAACATGTCTACAATATTCCCGAATTTATTGCCAAAATGATGTAATCTATTTATAGGCGTATGAGACCCATAGTTTGTTTTAAAATTGTCACAGAAGAAGGTAGCACTTTGCCTCTTATTTCTGGTTGGTACGTAAAATTTTATTTTGGCGAGAATTTCATGGTTGTCAATGCAATTATTAATGATTTTATTAAATAGTACAAGGTCAGAGATGATCCACCTATCTGACAGCGTAATTAAGTTGAGTTGTTTCATCAAGAGGACATAGTTAATATTTTGAATTGGAATATTCAGCTTAATTTTAACAAATCGTAGAAAATTGTGCTGTACCCTTTCTATATTGTCGGAATGAATTTTATACAATGGGGACCAAATGTGCGAATTATACTCTATCTGGCTTCTTACTAAAGAAGTTTTTTTTTTTTTTTTATAGTTTATACCGCACAAGAATCTCAACTGCTCCCGTCTGGAGCCAGTGAGACTATGGCATCCCCAATTGGGGTATGTTGTGAGGCTGAAGGTAATGGGGAGGGGAAGGAGGTGGGGAAGAGGAAGGTTGGGAAGTACCTGGCTATTCAGATCTGGTCACTAAACACGGCTAAAGCCATTTTCAAGCAACGTTTCAATTCTGAATGGTGGTCTTACACCAGGGCGATACTAATAGTATCTTCCACTCTGGAACATACCGCAAATATACTATATATTATTTTAAATGAATTAATTGTGAAATAACACAAATTAATCAAATAAAATTTATTTGCGCATGCCGGGTTCGAACCCGCGACCTCCGGAATGTGAGTCAAGAGTCTTAGCCACTGGACTACGGAGGTCGTCAAAGTGTACAATATTTTCAAATATTCTAGTGACTTGAAATCACTTGCTGTTCTGCATATAAAACCAAGCATTTTTAAAGCTCTATTTGTTATTTCATTTACGTGCAGAGTAAATGTTAGCTTTTCATCAAATATAACACCTAAGTCCCTGATCTGAGTGACTGTGAATGAATGTGAATGAGGCAATGAGTTTGTGCAAAGAGCTGTTTGGCGGTCCCTCTCTGCCTAACCCTGCGAGAAATGGCGTGATTTAGTTAATTAGACAAAAATAAGAATTTTCTACTTTTTAGTTACAAACAACGTACCATCCACGACACTTATATCTCCCAAGAACCCCACCCATGTACCTCTAGGGAAATAAAGCGAGTAGGTCCCACACCAGCCCTCCCCTCCCCACTCTCCTCTGGCCAGTACCCTCTTACCCCCGCCATGTGGAGTGGCCCATATATTCCATATCACCATCCGTACATGGTCTGTTCCATATGGTCTAACAAGCGTGCTTTATATTGTGCGACTGATCTACTAGTATACTCCATTGTCAAAAATATACCAGGAATCTACTAAAAAACGTCGTAAATCTATCTATATATATATATTTTTTTATGCACCAGATTTAAATGTCCGAGACCAAATGGGAATATAATTCACCGACTCCAGATATTTTCATATCAGAGGGTTCGGCTCTGTGGCATTTCTAATTGAACCTATAAATCCTACTGATCCCTCAATATAAATATTTAAAAAATCTTTTGTAATCCTACATGTATTTAAAATTACTGATTTTTGCATTTTTATATACAAATTCTTTGACAAATCTAATATGCTTAAATTTTGAATCAGATTCCTAGGTATTATGCCAGTGGCCGAAATAACAAATGGTAATATTTTTATAGTCCGAGAATGCCAAATTCTTTTAATCTCATTTCCTAAATCTGTGTATTTTCTAATTTTTTCAGAAACAGTTATTTGAATATTACAGGAATTTGGAATAGCTACATCAATGATAAAAGTTATTTTTTTTAAATTTTGTCATTAAAACTATATCAGGTCTATTATGACTAATTGTTCTGTCTGTTAGTATAGTTTTATCATAATATATTTTATAAAATTCATTTTCTATAAATGAATTTGGTTCATATTCATAATATGGCACTACATTACAGCAATCAATCATGTTATGTTTAATTACCAAACTTTGGTGAATTATTTTTAAAACCTGATTGTGCCTAAATGTATACTCGGACAGCGCTAATATAGAACATCCCGATATAATATGTTCTATAGTTTCCGGAAAAGTTTATTAAATAATAATTAATATTTGACAAGTTAAAATATTTCCCCAAAAACTGTAGACATAATTTGTCTCGACGCCACCTAGTGGGAGATTTAGCACTTACAATGCCTCTCTCACAATAAATAAAGTTGTTTTTTTCTGTCCCTTGACGGCCGGCGTAGTCCAGCGGTAAGGCGCTTGACTAGCATTCCGAAGGTCGCGGGATCGAATCCCGGCGTGGCAAATAAATTTTATTTGATTAATTTGTGTATTTCACAATTTATTTATTTAAAATAATATATAGTATATTTGCGGCACGTTCCAGAGTGGAAGATACTCTCAGTATCGCCCTGGTGTAAGACCACAATTCAGAATTGAAACGTTGCTTGAAATGGCTTCTGCCGTGTTTGGTGACCAGATCTGAATAGCCAGGTACTTCCCCATCTTCCTCTTCTCTATCTCCTTCCCCTCCCCACTGCCTTCAGCCTCACAACATACCCTAATTGAGGATGCCATAGTCCTACTGGCTCCAGACGGGAGCAGTTGGGACTCTTGTGCGGTATTCATGTAAAAAAGGTGGAAAAATGTAATAAGCAGTAATTATTTGAATGAAATACTAGTATATATTGAATTATTTGGCGGGTATTAGATAAGCCGACATAGCTCAGTGGTAGAGCACCTGACCGGCAATCAGAAGGACACGGGTTCAAGTCCCGTTGGCGGCAAGTATCTTTTCTCGGTTCAATGTAGATGAGTGTTGCAGGCTGATAATTATTGCTTATAATAATTGTTACCCTTTGTGCTATGCATACAAATCTTGTCTTAAATGTTAGTTTATCAATTAAAAAATAATAATTATTATATACAAATGAATCCCTGTTTCCCTTGGTTACGCCATAACTTCAGAACAACTTTACCTATTTCATTCATCTTTTTTTTAAAGTTTTCTAATGCTTTGTAGAAGGTTCTTACGGAAAGAAAATTGCGCAGAAAATTGGATTATTTCAGAAAAATTAACGATTATTTAAACTTCGTATTTGACAGTTCGCGCGTTTGATGATATAAGAGTCGGCGGATGCGTCTGCCCACCAGCTCCTTGGCAAGCTGAGATCGGGAGATAATAGATGAGGGAGTCCCTTTGACTTCTCCAGCTGTACTATCTCAGAACATTGCCTTGCACCGCAGTTGGAGGGATGGATTCATACGATGGACACACTGACCTCCAGATTTCTACCCACCGCTAATACCTCTTTCCCTTCACAGAACTTCCCCATCTTGCTTTCCTATAAATACCCTCCACACAGCATCCCCAAAGATGACTGTTTCCCTGAAGGGAATTATTTCACAAAATATTACTTTAAAATAATAATGGTAATTATAGTTAATGTACGGGACGTTCCAGAGTGAAAAATACTCTCAGTATCGCCCTGGTGTAGGACCACCATTAAAAATTGAAAAGTTGCTTAAAATAGCTTTAGCCATGTTTGGGTAAGAGATCTAAATAGTCAAGAACTTCCCCACCTTCCTCTTCCCCTCCCCGCTACCTTAAGCCTCACAACACACCCCAATTGAGAATACCAAAGTCTCACTGCCTGCAGATAGTTGCGAGCAGTTGGGACTCTTGTGCGTCGATCAATTTATTCAAATTCTTGAGACGGGCCTCAAAATTACAGAAGAGAATGTATGAGTGTGATTGAAGCAAGGAGTATGTGCGCCAAGACCGAGTTGTTTGGCAGTCCATCCTCTCTGCCTACGGAGAATAGCGCGATCGTTAGTTTGTTATTTTAAACCAATCATTAACACTTAATTTTGTTTACATCTAAAGAAACACAATTTGGCGAGCTTATTAATTCAACGTTGAACACCAATATTCGTGTTCATAAAATCAACATTGACTCCCGTTCATTATGTATTTTAAAAGAAAACTTTTTCTCCCACTGACCACCGATTATACGAGATCGGTAGAAAGGTGTAGGGGGCGTGTCGGTAAGCACGAATATGCTATTTTTTTTTCTTAATTCTTGTAACCAAATATTGACACTGCTCCCAACCGTCTGGGATGAAATCTATAACTTTATAATAATAATTAGAGATGAAACGGATATCCGGTAACTATCCGGTATTCGGCCTATCCGGCCTAAATTTACTATCCGGCCGGATACCGGATATTCAAAAACTACGACAAATTCCTATAATAAAATGCAATACATTAATCTTTGTGAGGTAAATATCAATAAAATAGCTGATAATTATGACGGCTTTTTTATAAAGTCGAAAAAGCTACAAAAAAGCCATAAGGCCTTCCAAAAAACTAAAATTTTCTTTTGAGATATTCACTCTAATGATAAATACATAAATAGTAAATATCTAAACTAAAACTTACAAAAACCTCGCAGAGTAGCGAAAACTTAAATTAACTTGATGAACTAATCACAATCACCACGGACGTAGCTATAGCTTTGACAAGGGGGGGGGTCCCGAAAGTAAAAAAAAGAGCTCTAATGCCAATTAAATCTATCATTTACAAATTAAACATTGCCTGCGACTATAACACGCAAGTATAGTCGCGGGTAATCTAAAATATATTATAATATATAACTTAAATTACTTACTCTAAGTAGGCGCCTTTAAATAAAAATTTATATGTAATGTATGTATTGCAATATTTATTCAAAAGTAACAAAGTTGAAACTTTAAAGTAATAAATTTAGTCTTTTACGTTTTATTGCTAACTGATTAATAATTTCTTCGGAATCAAGTGGCACCGCCAGATCTCGGTGTACTCAAGCCAGACCAGTAAGTCTTTCATCGCTCATTTTATTTCTTAGGTAAATTTTCAACCTCTTTAAGGTAGAGAAAGATCTTTCAGGGGTTGTAGTGGACACTGGAAGTGTGGGTAAAATAATGAGAAGCTTTTTTATTAAAGGGAAAAACTGATCATCGCAGTTATCGATAGTGCCGATCACAGTTGCAAGTTTTTGTGCTACAGATTTCCAGTAATTGTGTCATATCTCATATTCACTCAGAAATATTGTGCCTTCATTTTCCCCACCCAGAAATGTTAGTGAAATCTTTTTAAGATTTTCTTTTATCCTGGAGTCATTACTGGTTTTTTCAGGTAGCAGCATTTGAATTCCTTCGGTCGTCGATTCATGTGGTTTAAAACAAGCGTCGAGTTCTGTAATAACATGATCAACGAAAGGGTAAAAGCTAAGCAACTATGGTTTTCTACAATCGGCATGTAATTTTTTTCTGTTGGACAAGTAAGATGGATATGAATGGGGGGGGTCCGGACCCCCAAACCCCCCCCTTATATACGCCCGTGACAATCACCATTATAGTGAACAAAAACTCGTAAAAATACAGATATTATTGAAATGATTAAATATTGACATTGAAGCACCATAATATACCTCTTGTTGAGAATATTTTCGCAATAACTCACGAATACTCACGATGGCAACCGAAACCGCCCAAACTAATCTGATGGCGTTCGCCGCACCTGTGCGGCAATAAACTCGTCACGTCATGCAACTAGAGTAACTAGACAATGGGCTGAATATCCGACCATCCGGCCTCGCAGCTCGCCGGATATCCGGTATCCGGTATCCGCCCAAACAACTATCCGTTTCATCTCTAATAAAAATAACAAATAAAAAATAAATAAAACAGGCGGTCCGTTTGATAGATTCTCCCATCTTAACAGACGGATTGCAATCTTTAGAGCACAGGCGTCGGGTGGGAATGCTATCCTTGTTCTACCGGTATTACAATGGAAGATGCTCCGAGGAACTAGCATCATTGATCCCTTCGACACCGGTGCATAGTCGGGAAACACGCCAAACGCGTGCCCAACATTTGTACATGGTTGACATTTGCCACATAAGAACGGGTCGTTTCTTCGACTCGTTCTTGTGTTCAACAGCTCGGCTGTGGAATGATTTACCGACCTCTGTGTTTCCTCCTTCCTACAACATGGGTCTCTTCAAGACCAATGTTCATTCCTTCCTCTCCTCAAAAAGACCCTCCACACAGCATCCCAGATGACATAGGCCCTGAGGGAAATTATTTTCCTCAGGGCCTCCCGCGTGGAGTTAACGTAAAAAAATAAAATAATAATAATAATAATCGTTTATTCCAGAATGTATGCAGGGGAAGGGTAATTCAATACTTTCTATATTTTGAAATAACAAAAGAAAGACAAATAATAAGATGAGATAAAAAAATAATTAACATCAACACATAAATTAAATAAAAACAAATAAGCATGACAAATGAAATATTAAACACTTAAATTAATGCAAACAGCCGTTTGAGAGTAGTAGCGCGCAAATTTTAAATCATAGGTCCTTAACATGACTCTTTAAAAACTCAGGACGATGCTTAAAACTATCTAGGACAGCCCAGGATATCCCAAAAACAGGACATGTCCTGTGAAAACAGGACCTTTGGCAACCCTAGCGTAGACCACACTTCTAGGGCATTTGCATTCATTGTTACCAACGCTTTGTGAGGTAGAAAAGTTCGAGAAAAGGGGGCTAAAAGTTTCTGAGCCAACGGCTGTTATGTATGCTGTTAAGAAAGGAACGCTTTTCGGTAGAGCGGATGGACTGAGAAAGGTGTTCTAGGAGATTTCAGTTTGGTCCACTTTTTGATGTTACCTATTTCAGAAGAATTATTCCACGGGCTGCTACTTCTATTTATCTTTTGTACTAGCTGGTTCCCGGCATGCGTTGCTATGCCACTGAATAAATAAATTGTTTCTCCCTGCGTGTCCTTTCCCATGTGTCCCGTAACTCTTCCGCCTTCCCTTCCTCTCCCGCATCCCCTTCCCCTCATGCGTTCCCATTCCGCCTTCTCTGCCTTCCCTCTCCCCTCTTCCGTCTCCTGCTTACCCCGCCCTGCGAACCCCCCTCCCGAGTTCCCCTCCCCCTTCCGCATTCCATACATTCATTCCCGATACATTCAGTTTTCAAACAGCTCGCGTGCCACATATTGCAATTTTTTATACAAATTTCATTATGCCAGAGCTCACCTCTTCTTTTATACAAACCTTGTCCTGACAATAACGAACACAAAAATAAAAGAATTATCCAATTTGGTGCAGTCGTTCGGAAGTTATGCGCGTACATACATTTGGGCGATTTCTTTTTTATTTATATAAGAATAAGAATATAAGAATAGATAATGTTAAAGTAAGTACTTGCATACTGTTTACTAGCCCCGTATGCATGGACATTGGAGGGTCTAGAGTCTTTCAAATAAATGTAGCTTCGTTAAAAATAAGTAGAGTCTTGACGTGTGCGGTGAAGGAGGAAACCATATGTTTCCTTATAACGCGCGCCGTTGGGAAAGTGGTGGGGTCCCCTCCAATGGCCCTGGTAAAAGACCACAAATCAGAAACGAAAAGTGTTTGGTGACCAGATCGGAAAAGTTTAAGTTTCAGTCTAACAATCTGTCCTACTATGAATTTCGCTAAGTTGGCGACTTAGCAGGGGTGCCCGGGTTCATGGGGAAAGGTTTGTCTAAGACTTGACGGAGGGTGCGTCTGCCCACCAACTGCATGGCGGGCCGGATCGGGAAAGGATGTTTGACTCTCGACACAATGCCTTGCACCGCAGTCGGAGGGATTGGTTCACATTTTGGGGGGCGGGTATGGGTACCGCGCCCTGGGAACCATTTAACCAACACGTCTGCCATCGGTCACCAAAAGTGTTTTGCTGCGTTTATTGACTTAGTAGGGGTTCCCGAGTTCCTGAGGTGAGGTTTATCCAGGACTTGGCAGCGGATGCATCTGCCCACCCACCTGCCCACCATCGGGAGAGGCTGGTTGAGGGATCTTTTGACCTCTCCAGCTGGACTCTTTCAACACAACGCCTTGCACCGCAGTGGGAGGGATGGATTCTTATATCATTCCTGGACACACTGACACCTAGATTTTATCCCACCCCTCACAACTTCTTAAAAGACAGCATCTCCAAAGATGATATTTTAATTTTTTTGTTGTGTGAATACCTCACAAGAGGTAGCTGCTCCCGTTAGATGTCCGTTTGAGACTATGGCATCCCCAATCGGGGTACGTCGTGAGGCTGAAGGAAGTGGGAAGGGGAAGGAGATGGGGAAGAGGAACTACCTGGCTGTTCCGATCTGGTCACCAAACACTGCTAAAGCCATTTCAAGCAACGTTTCAATTCTGAATGGTGGTCTTACACCAGGGCGATATTGAGGGTATCTTCCACTCTGGTACGTACCACAAATATACTATTTATTATTTTAATAATGCCGGGATTCGATCCCGCGACTTTCGGATTGTGAATCAAGAGCCTCACCCCTCGACCATGTAGGTCAACATTTTAGTGAAATTAATTTACTCAAAATTGCGTGGAGTTTGCATAAAAAAATTAAAATATCCCAACAGGGAATGTTTCTACGGATTCTAGTCTATTGGGACTTATCGTGTAACGTTAAAAAGGGGTCGCGGTCCGAAACTTGGATACCCCTGCTCTAGAAGTTACTTTTTAACTTCTGGCTTTATGGTACGATCGCTAAAACTTGTTAAATACTTAAGCCAAAAGTTACTCATTTTCTTTTTATGGTACAAAATAACGCTCCTTTGATAATGGAATTCATCGAAAATTTCATAAACAACGCGATACAAGAAATTTAACCAAATACTTTCAATAATTTTGTGGTTTGCCTCTGAAAAGGCAACGTTTCATATTTTTTGCGATTTTGCCTCAAAATAATTAAATATTACGAATTTTTAAAAAGTAACAACTATTGAAGACCAATGTTACAGTAAGGCCTCATAGAGAATTTTTTTTTATTTATTTTTTTTAATTATTTTCATATTACATTTGGTTATAAAATGACGTATTGCCCATCTCACTAGGTGTGAAACGCCTGTGTTGAGATGGCAATTTACAGAGTGGTTATCTAAGATTTTGTAGTAATATTATGAAAATGGCAGGTTAATATAATTTTTTTTTTTTTAAATATACAATTCAAGTATGTTATAAATATATATATAAATAGAAGATTGCAGTAGGTACATGGTTACATATAAACACAGTAGGTATAAAGGTAAGTTTGTTATTAAATACTTGTGATGGATATGTTTATTTGAGGTGATCAATGATTTTACTTTTAAATGTACTTTTGGTTTGCGTGTTTCTAATTTCAGGAGGTAGAGAATTGAACAGCTTTGTTGCATTATATTTAAAATTCCTTTGCCCATAAGAAGTTTGACAAACTGGGATGTTGAAAGATTTTACATTTGACTCTCTTAAGGCTCTTGTGTACATTCGTTCTTCAAACATGTGTGTATTATTAAACTGACGAAGCAAGATATTTTTTGAATACAATTTTAAAAATAAAATCAGTGCTCGTTCTCAACGGGACTTTAAGAATAACCTTCAAAATTAGATTTTGAATCTTTACTAAAGGCTCTAGGCAAGTATTTGTGGCACTTCCCCAGCTGATAATACCATATTCTAGTGATGATTGTATAAGAGCACAGTAAACTTGTTTCAGTTGTTTTCTATTTAAAATATCTCTAACATTTTTAAAGAAATAGACGAGTTTCCTCAGTTTTGTCGTTAGGTTTGTAACATGTACGTTCCATTTAAGAAGATCATCTATTTGTATACCAAGATATTTAATACTGTGAACTCTACTTATAGAAGGACAGGTACATGGAATTAATAAGGGGTTACAGCTGTGGAGTTTAAGGCTTTGTTGTGAAGGCAATAGCTTATTTGAAATTCGAAATGTTAGGAATTTAGTTTTGTCTGTATTCAGGGTTAATATGTGATCATTAAGCCAATTTTTAACAATACGAAAGCCATTTTCTGTCGTTTTAAAAACTTCATCCCAAGATTTGGCGTGAAATAGCAAAACCGTATCATTGGCAAAAGTTGTGATTTGTCCACAAATTTGTAGGTTGCATAGATCAATTAAAACAAAACAATAGAAAACTCCAGTCCAATTTTTTAATTTTTTTTAATGAATGAACCTTCAAACTTATTTATTTTTATAGTTAGTTTTAATAGTTTAAATAATTGTCAAAGTTTTAATTTTTCAAGACCCCCTGAAAATCACCGTATCAATGGTGGATTGTGTGACGTCATCACCCATCGATATTTTTTTTACTTTCAACAGATGTTGTCATTTTGATAAATAATTATATGGAAGAAAGATGATACTATTCGGTAAGTTAAAATATTATTTAGGTGGAGTTATTTATGAAAATTGATGAATATGAGAGTGGTATAAAAATTGTTTGAAATTATTATTTTTTTAGCTTTTAAAATCAATATTATCAAAAACGAAGAATCACCCACAAAACTGCAGGCAAACGATAACAGCTGATCGATTGCGGCCATTTTGTTTCTACTCCACGGCCAAATTTTGGCCTATGTAGCATTATGATATAGTATATTTATACGATTTTTTCGTACAGTTTAAAGTTTTTTAATACTTTAAATAATAGAGATAAACTAATAGAGATACCTCTATTTTTGATACTAAATTATTCAGGCTTAAATATTGTTTCAATAAACACAACAACTAAATCTCTATAAACAGTATGAAATAACGAATAACATGAAATGTTGTTAATACTGCTTTTGTCATACCTACATAATCAAAGTTTCAATACAATGAGTGGTGACACGTGACGTCAGCACTAACCATTCAGTAATGCCAACTTTACAGTGTGTTTTGACGAGAGGTTTAAAAATGCACTTTTTAATATTTTTTTAAGAACTCTACGTTTAATATTATTAAATAAAACTTATATATTCAGAATCAGCGTTTATTGGTCTATATGAACATATTTTTTTAAAGCCATAATATTTTTCACTGGAGTTCCTTATTATTATATCCTTATTAAGTATGATTTGACATACCTATCGATTTCGATTACTCGAAAACCTGTCAACAATGCAACTGAAACGCGACTGCCGCGCGACCAGCAATGCTGGTCGCCGCGGCTGACATGTCAATTGGGAAAAATACTGTTTTTTTTCAGTTTCTCCATGAGCGAAATACACACACTTCCCCTGCCGAGTCACCAAAAGTAGCGAACTTCTTGAGGTTGACCTATGGCAGAGTGGTTGGTAATCCAATAAATGGTACCCGGAGCGGCGTTTGTTGACGTTATTATTGTTGACCTTTTATGATATGTTTAACCTGTCAAGGGCCAGGGTTTTTTGGAAAAAAATTTGGAAATTACCTTAAGAACAAGAATGGAGGAAGCTATTCTGACTTTTTCCTTGGTACAGTTTCTTTATACAAAAAATTTAAAATCGCATCCAAATTATTTGAATTAATATTCTTTTTTGAAATTCCAGTCTCGCGCGCGGGCGCGTTCCTGGCCTTTGAAAGGTTAACTTGTCGACCTTCAGGACATTGTTGAACTTGTTGATCTTGTAGAAAATTTTGAACTTGTTAAACTCGTTAAGGGGGCATACACTAATTACGCGAGCAGTTTTTCTTCCAATCTAGACCCCCCCCTAGGTGAGATAAATTTGGGCCACTTCGTATATTCTTTTTAAGAGCGTTTAACCAGCCAGCGGCCGAAAATCCACATTTCGACAAAAGTTGTTCTTACGATCGTGCAGGGCGGTTACAATGAGAAAGATTAATTATTCTCCGTACCGGCTTTTTAAAATTATAACTCAATATCGATTTTATTTCATTCTAAATTTGCTTTAATTTATACCTACATCCAAAAATACTGAAAGGCGTGATGATAAAACTATTAAAATAATGTACTTTTTGTAATTATTTTTTGATTATAAGTATTTAGCATTTTTCAATAATGTCGAAGTTAAATAAGAATGTTTAAAAATCTGAAATATATTAGCTTGTAAGTGCACAAATACAAACGGACCAATTTTCGTCAAGAAACACATGTACGTATATATTTTTTAATGATTTTATTTAAACTAAAATTAAAATTCTAAAACATGCGATACCTAGATAATGTATTGATTTATTTTACTGCATGATTATATGATTTGAAATGGATGTGGTATAATACAAAATCTTTTTTGAAAATTTAACAAATCTACAAACGACCTATGGTATAATCTTATTATACTAAAAATGAACATTTTTTCTCAAAATTTAAAACATGCGAATGCTAGATAAAAGAACAATCTTTCGAAATCCATTTATAATGTTTTGTGGAAAAAAGTCAACACGTATAAAATCTGAATTAAAAATGACATATTTCTGGTTTTCTCTGGTAATACCCTCTTAAGTAATGTGAGATTTTGCAGGACCCCCCCTCCTTTTGAGCTCACCTAATTAATGTATGCCCCTAACCTATTTGAATTTATTGATCTTGTTGACATTGTAGACCTTGTTGACTTTGTTGTTCTTGTTGACCTCGTTGTCCTTGTTGACCTCGCTGTCTTTGTTGACCTCGTTGTCCTTATTGCTCTCATCGTCATTGTTGTCCTTGTTGACCTCGTTGTTCTTATTGCTCTCATCGTCATTGTTGTCCTTGTTGACCTCGTTGTCCTTATTGCTCTCATCGTCATTGTTGTCCTTGTTGACCTCGTTGTCCTTATTGCTCTCATCGTCATTGTTGTCCTTGTTGACTTCGTTGTCCTTATTGCTCTCATCGTCATTGTTGACCTAGCTGACATTATTGAATTTTTTTGATATTTCAGCCTTATATTGATATTGTGAACTTAGTTGACCCTTTTGACCTTGTAGTTCTTGTTGATCTCTAATGTATGCCCCCTAACCTAGTTGACTTTATTGATCTTGTTGACATTGTAGACCTTGTTGATTTTGTTGACCTCGTTGTCCTTGTTGATCTCGCTGTCCTTGTTGACCTCGTGGTCCTTATTGCTCTTCTTGTAATTGTTGACCTGTTTGACATTATTGTCATTTTTTGATATTTTGGCATTGTTGATCTAGTTGAACTTGTTGACCTGGTAGACCTCGTTGACCTTGTTGACCTTGCCGTCCCCAGAGCAAGTAGTTTCCGCCGGCCTACAGACTATAATACAGCTGAAGGCCGAAAGAAACCCCTGACCTGAAGAAGCGCAATGAAGACAGAACCAATTATCCTCCATTGAGACTTCCAAACCATTGGAAAGCGTCTACTGTGACCTACTAGAATTCTTTATAAAACATTTTTTCATACGCTCGAAACAAATTTCTTTCGGGACACATCTTTGTGGATGCAGTCTGGAGGGTCTTTTTCGATGAAAGAAAGGAGTGAACATTGGTCTTCAATAGACCCTTGTCGATGAAGTAGGAAATACAAAGCTGCTTAACTAAAGAACGTGTCGTAGAAATGTCAATTTTTTTATAATTTTTTTTTATCTGAATACCGCACAAGAGTCCCAACTGCTCCCGTCTGAAGCCAGCGAGACTATGGCATCCCCAATTGGGGTATGTTATGGGGCTGAAGGTAGTGGGGAGGGAAAGGAGATAGGGAAGAGGAAGGTGGGGAAGTACCTGGCTATTCAGATCTGGTCACCAAACACGGCCTAAGCCATTTCAAGCAACGTTTCAATTCTGAATGGTGGTCTGACACCAGGGCGATACTGAGAGTATCTTCCACTCTGGAACGTGCCGCAAATAAACTATATATAATTTGAAATTAATAAATTTTGAAATAACACAAATTAAACAAATAAAATTTATTTGCCACGCCGGGATTCGATCCCGCGATCTTCAGTGTGCGAGTCAAGAGCCTTACCGCTGGACTACTGATAATGACTTACGATGATAATGACTTACAATGATATAGACTAACAATGATATAGACTAACAATGATAATGACTTGCAATGATTGATCTGTGTTTTGTGTAGATGCGGATGTCGAAGGACCTTGTATGTGATAGACCACTGCACAAGTAAAAATGAATGCACATAAAGGAATAGAAAGGAAGAGACTTACTGCGGAACCTTGTGGCACTTCTCTTCTCTCATGGCTGGGTTCGTTCATACATTTGTATAATTATTAATCGCGGTATTTACTGTGATATGCGGGGAGTTAGATTGAGTAAGATAATGCGGGGAGCGGAAAGTTATATGCTAACACGGCGAGTTTCGATTGACGACACTGATTGTTATGGTAACGAAAATAACAGGTACATAGGGATGGGATTAGATGGGAAAAAGGAACATGATAGGAATGGAATATGTGACAATCAAGCTAAAAGCACAGAGTCTATGATATATGTAAATGTATGTACGTAAGTGTAGCTATGAATTGTGTAAACGCCCAAATAATGATAATGACTTTCAATGAATGATGAATAGCGACTTACTTGAGTCCAGCGACTATCTCCATGGCCCCGTTAAAGTTGCCCATATTCCAGCACGCCAGCGCAACGCGCAGTAAGCACGCCAGGCAAGCACGTCGCTCCAACACGCCGGGCGCGCCAAGCACCAGTTCCGTGCTCCAAGCGCTCACCTAAAACGTAAACAGAACACTAATTTAGTCCCTCAGGCCTCGAGCATATTTTTTTAAAAATTATTTATTTACAAAAAGATACATGAATTATAATATATTTTTTACAATAATTAATTACATAATACATGTATTTGATGTACCCGCATAAATAAGCAGGGCTTGTGTGTATGGGGGGGAAATAATTAATATTTTGACAGTCACTCAATTTGGGAGGCGGGTTTGGGTACCGCCGCCCCGGAAACCATTCATTGGAACACCAATACCTCTGCCATAGGTCAACCCAAGTGGTTCGCTATATTAAGTGACTAAGAAAGGGTGCCCAGGTTCATGGGGTCAGGTTTGTCCGGGTCTTGGCGGTGAATGCATCTGGATTTGGAGAGATTGGTCGAGCGAGACATTTTGACCTCTACAGCAGGGCTCTATTGGAACATCGCCTTGCACCGCAGTAGGAGGGATGGATTCATACGTCCGCCACTCCTAGACAGATTGATCCCCTCAATAACAATTTTGGAGGCGGATATGAGTACCGCCACCCCGGGAACCATTTATTGGATAACCAACACCTCTGTCATTGGTCACCCCAAGTGGTTCGCTACGTTTGGTGACTTAGCAGGGGTGCCCGGGTTCGTGGGGTGAGGTTTGTTCGGGTTTTGGCAGCGGATGCGTCTGTCCACCAGCTGCATGGCAGACCGGATCGGGAGCGAATGGTTGAGGTACTTTGACTTCACCACGTACTCTTACTACTCTCGTAATTCGTACTCACTCGGAACATCGCCTTGCACCGCAGTGGGAAGAATGGATTCATATGTCACTCCTGGACACACTGACCCCCAGATTCCTACCCACCAATTATAACATTATCTTCCCAGAACTTCCTCTCCTTCCTTTCCTAAAAATACCCTCCACAAAGCATCCCAAAAGATGCCATGTGGATGCTGTGTGGAGGTTATTGTGAGTGGTATATATAGAAGCCATGTTGGTGAGCAGACGCATCCGACGACAAGACCTGGACAAACTTCGCCCTCTGAATCCAGGCACCCCTACTAAATCACCAAATAAATTACAAAATCTAAATTTACAATGTTTTATTTTTAAAATAATGTAAAACCAAAAATTTCTTACAAAATGATGCTTTTCATTATAAAACGAAATTTATATAATCAATTTTTCGAGCATTTGTAAGAGTGTAAAATAGTTTACATGCCCATATTATTGGTTCTTTTATTTTCCATACAAATAGTTACACCTTTTTACTTCACCCTTAAAATTGTTTAATAGTAAATATGATATTTTGTTTTTGAAGACCGTCATGTAATCTAATATTTTTGTTCATTAGGCGCATTTTGCAGCATGCAAAGGAAGTTCTAACGAAGGGAATTCAACAAATTATATTTTTAGAATTGATTTTACGTTCAACTACTATTGCAGAACCGTAAAATACACGAAAAAAGCGTGTTAAAAAAAATTACAAGGGTGCAGTGACAAGCGGTAGTAGTGAAACGTTCAGAAAACTAAAGTAGGCAAGAGTGGGGAGGCTACGAAATACCGCACAAAGAGGATATTATTAGAATGATATTATTCTTCTCATTCTCTTGCAGGCTAAATCCGACGGTGTCATGTTCGAATCCCGGCGTGCTCAATTGATTGATCGATCTGTGTTATTTCAAAATTTATTCATTTATATAGTATACTAGCAGACCCGGCAACACGTTGCTGTGCCTAACGAAACACAACGTCACACCATTACCTAACCTTTATAACCGACGCCATCTTCTGTTAAATCAAATCCACACCGCTCCCCTTATTATATCACTCTATCTATTGGTGAAAACCGCATGAAAATCCGTTGCGTAGTTTAAAAGATCTCAGCGTACAGACAGCGGGAGCGACTCCATTTTTTATTATGTAAAGATTTGTTGGAAGATACTCTCAGTATCGCCCTGGCGAAAGACCATCATTCAAAATTGAAACGTTACTTTAGCCGTGTTTGGTGACTGGATCTGAATAGCTAGGTACTTCCTCAAATTCCTCTTACCTTCTTCTCCTCCCCACTACCTTGAACCTCACAACATATCTCAATGATTACCTACGTAGTTTCTTCTTCCATTAGATGTCGATAGGTTAGAACTTCTGGCATTCGAGTTGATTATAAGAAAAGTACCATCTATCGTAGTTCGTGTCTTAGGCACGATGCCATAGTCTCACTGCCTCTAGAAGATTGGGAGCAGTTGAAACTCTTATGCGGTAGGTACTCACGTAAAAAAACAACGTTTCGATTTTGAAAGGCGGTCCGGGCGATACTTAGGGCATCTTTGCAACACTCAAAAGAAGAGGAGTTGAGAATAAATTTATCGTTTGTTAGAGTAAAACGGTAATGCGCGTTGGCGGTTATCCCGCGACAAAATATCCCCGACAAAATATCTACTAAAACCTAACCTAACCTAACTTTACAAAATGTCTGTATAATTTTTGTCCAATTTTACTATTTTTGAACATTAGTTTATTGTTTTTTTTTTACATGAGCTCCACACAGGAGGCCCTGGGGAAAATAATTTCCCTCAGGGCCTATGTCATCTTTGGGGATGCTGTGTGGAGGGTTTTTTTAAGGAAAGGAAGGAGAGGAGAGTTCTGGGAAGGAAAAGGGTTTAAGGGGTGGGTAGGAATCTGGGGTTCAGTATGTCCTGGTCATCCGCCTCCAAGACCTAGACAAACCTCACTCCATGAACCCGGGCACCCCTGCTAAATCACCAAACGTAGCGAACCACTTGGGGTGACCTATGGCAGAGGTGTTGGTTTAATTAAATGAAGACAATATAAGCGAAACTCAATCAAAAATATGAAAACAGAAAATCAGAAAAAGATATTGGCACCTCTGGGACTCGAACTCAGGATAAATTATTGTCTTTACAGGATGTCTGTATTTTTTTTGTTCCATTTTTTTGCTTGATTAGGTTAGGTTATTAGGTTAGGTTAGGTTGGGTTAGGTTAGGTTAGGTTAGGTTAGGTTAGATTAGGTTAGGTTTAAGAGGATATATTTTTTTTGGATGTTTTGTCCATAGGATATTTTGTCGGAGATATTTTGTCTGAGATATTTTGTTGGTGATATTTTGTCGGTGATATTTTGTCGTAGATATTTTGTAAGAGTTTTGTCAAATTTGTCGGTGAAATTTTGTCGGAGATATTTTTTTCGGTGATATATTGTCTTAGATATTTTGTCAGAGTTTTGTCAAATTTTGTTGGTGATATTTTGTCGGAGATATTTTCTCGGAGATATTCTGTCGGGGATATTTTGTTGGGGATATTTTGTCGGAGATATTTTCTCGGAGATATTCTGTCGGGGATATTTTGTTGGGGATATTTTGTAGGGAATATTTTGTTGGGGATATTTTGTCAGAGATATTTTGTCGGAGATATTTTGTCGGTGATATTTTTTTGGAGATATTTTGTCAGAGATATTTTGTCGGTGATATTTTCTTGGAGATATTTTGTCGTGGATATTTAGTCTGGAATGTTTTGTCGCGGGATGAAGAAAGACACCTCGAAGAAATGTAACATTATTTATGAAGGAGGTTGAGTGTCCCGAATTAAGGCGTGAATTGGTACCACCACCCCGAGAGGGTAAGGAAACGGGCGGGTTGACCAGTTTAGCATTCCTGTCGCGAAGGGTTGACGTGAATTATTAAAGAGGTAATACACTTTCTTTGTTACTAAACTTGTTGGGGACAATTTATTATCGGGTGATGCAAACCGGTTCGGCAGACAATTGCAATCGCTTTTTTTATTCACATTTTAGTTTTCTTTAGGGATGCTGTGTGGAAGGTGTTTTATTTATTTTGAATTTCATGCCCGGCTGAGCTTTTACATGTTATTTTGTTACATGAATACCGCACTAGAGCACAACTGCTCCCGGCTGGAGCCAGTGAGACTATGGCATTCTCTATTGGGGTATGTTGTGAGGCTGAAAGTAATGGAGAGTGAAAGGAGATAGGGAAGAGGAAGATGGGAAAGTATCTGGCTATTCAGATCTGGCCACCAAACACGGCTAAAGCCATTTCAAGCAACGTTTCAATTCTGAATGGTGGTCTTACACCAGAGCGATACTGAGTGTATCTTCCACTATGGAACGTGTCGCAAATATACCATATATTATTTTTAAAAAGGCGATACTAAGAGTAAAAGATACTCTTAGTATCGCCCAGGTGTAAGACCTCCATTCAGAATTGAAACTTTGCTTGAAATGGCGTTAGCTGTTTTTTGTGACCAGATCTGAATAGCCAGATTTATTTATTTATTTATTTATCTATAAAAGGTATGTTTACATAACATTATTCGATGCCTGTCTCACTAGGGAATACCTGTGTTGAGACAGGCGATTTTTCCCCATCTTGCTCTTCCCCGTCTCTTTCCACTCTTACTACCTTCAGCCTCATAATATACCCCTATTGGGGATGCGATAGTCTTACTGGCTTCATACGAGAGCAGTTGGGACTCTTGTGAGGTATTCACATAAAAAAGGGAAATGAAGGAGGTGTAGGGATTGTAAGGATCGTGGAATTATAACAGTAGCTTTGTGTGAAATTCCAAGTACACAGATGTTATTTGAGGCGCGGCCGTCAAGCCTTGCGTCCGACATGCACTCGTGGCTGGGTTCTGAAATTCAATCACGCAGATGCTAGCCTATTAATACTGTTTGATAATAGTAAAATATGTCAAATGTCTAGCATCGCTTGTATAATGGTATTGGGGTTTACCTCGTTGAACCGCTTGATGAGGCACCGGACCTGGCTGGCCGAGCTGGAGGGCGGGGGGGTGCCGAGGGCGGTCTCCCCGCCCAGGTCCACGCTCACCTGCCGCAGGAACTCGATGGGCGGAACCTGTAACAAGAACACACTCTTTTTATAAGACCAGAAAAAAATAAGTATCAGGTCTATAAAAAAACGAGTGTGCTTTAGACCACACGACTGAAGTAAAACTTCATTAACTTACTAAAAAACATAAGACATTGGGGTGACATATGACCATGGGGTGACCTGCGACCATGGGGTGATCACCGATCACCGTTCGCATCGATTACCGTTCGCATCACACTTTTACGTAACGCATTCATCAGTTTTTCCCCAAGCCAAGGTGACAAAGTAACCGAGGCATGCAATGACGCCATACGTCATATATATTGCATACAGCCGCCTAAAAATCCTAGTACTTATACGTAGGGAATAAACGTCCATATGTGCTGACGGAAGTAGTGACATCTTAATTACAACGGTAGCCTTGCGTGGAATTTGTGGCGCGGCACATAAGGTGTGGCGTTGGGCATGCAATGGAAGTCGGATTCTGGAATTCAACCACGCAGATGCAAGCGTATTAATGCTGTTTGATGATGATTCCCTGGATAGAAAAAAAATCGCAAAGTATTATTTTTTTTTTTTTTACATTAACTCCACACAGGAGGCCCTGAGGAAAATAATTTCCCTCAGGGTCTATGTCATCTGGGATGCTGTGTGGAGGGTCATTTTGAGGAGAGGAAGGAATGAACATTGGTCTTGAAGAGACCCATGTTGTAGGAAGGAGGAAACACAGAGGCCGGCAAATCATTCCACAGCAGAGCTGTTGAACACAAGAACGAGTCGAAGAAACGACCCGTTCTCATGTGACATATGTCAACTGTGTACAAATGTTGGGCACGCGTTTGGCGTGTTTCCCTACTATGCACCGGTGCCGAAGGGATCAATGATGCTAGTTCCTCGGAGCATCTTCCATTGTAAAACCGGTAGAACAAGGATAGCATTCCCACCCGACGCCTGTTCTCTAAAGATTGCAATCCGTCTGTTAAGATGGGAGAATCTATCAAACGGACCGCCCGTTTCTGCACAGAGTCGAGGGTATTTTTCAGGTATTTTGGAGCTCCAGACCAGAGGTGGCTGCCAAATTCAACCGAGGGGCGCACTTGCGATTTGTACAGGGTTAGCAGTTGTGTACTATTAAAGTATCTGCGGGCCCTGTACAGTACGCCCAGTATGCTCCGAAAATTGTTATAAAAAATTCATAGTGCTTCCTTTAATGATAAGACATTTCCCAGGAGATTTTTGCTCTATTTTAAACCAGTCGTGTTTTTTTTTAAATATTTTCACAATTTTCACTTTCGTATTGAAAGTGTTAAGTTTGTAAAATTCTATGATTAAAAAAAACAAGTGTGCTTTAAACCACACGAATGAAGTAAAACTACAAGACAGACCTCGCCCAATGAACCCAGGTATCCCTGCTAAGTTACCAAACGTAGCGAATGGGGTGATCTATGACCTAATGGTGATATATGATTTTGGGGTGAAATATGACCATGGGGTGACCTACGATCTTGGGGTGAACTACGACCTTGGGGCAACCTACAACCTTGGGGTGACCTACGGCCTTGGGGCGACCATCCTTTTTATACGCACCAGATTTAAATGTCCGGATTAAATTTTCCCCACAGGAAAACTAAACCACACCCTTCCTCAAATGATCATCTAGTCAATTCACGGAATGCAATTGCAATATATAATTATAATAAATACAAAACAATTCAAGAACATCTCAAGATACCAGAGACCATATGGGAAAATATTTCACCGACTCCAGATATTTTCATATCAGAGGGTTCGGCTCTGTGGAACTCCTAATTGGACCTATAATTTTTACTGATCCCTCAATATAAATATTTTAAAAATCTTTTGTAATCCTACATCTATTTTAAATGAGTAAATTATCCTTATCACTCCACAAGTCAAGCGTGCGTAAAGGCCCGACCATTCGCCTCGCCATCGATCACCGTTCGCATCGATTACCGTTCACATCACTCTTTTCGTAACATCACACTTTTCGTAACGCATTCACCAGCTTACCCCCAAAGTTTACTTCAAAAATTCACAGCGTTTCTCTAAATAAGACATTTCCCACTAGATTTTTGCTCTATTTTAAACAGTAGTGTTTTTTTTAAATATTTTCACAATTTCGCTTCATTCGTATTGAAAGTGTTAAGATTGTAAAATTCTATGATTAAAAAACGACATCTCCATCAAAAAAGTGTATTATTTCTTTTTGAAGATATTACCGTATAAAGCCACTATACAATAAACCATAAAAAATACACTTATCTGACTGATAAATCATGTTCGAAGAGTTAAAATAAGAAGGAATTCATTCGTTTCTCGCCTAGGAACATAAGACAGTATTTTATCGCCAAGCTCTCGGGTAAAACTCCGCAGGGCCAGCATTTGTCATATTTCATTCCCACTTCGATAATAATTCCAATATTTGATTATATTTGACAGGCATTGGTAGATAATACACCAGATTGGCTCTCCGCCACAAGAATATGACAAAATCGTTAACACAGTGAATAAGAGAAATCTCTCAATATCCCCTGAAAATATTCATATTCTAGAAAATAAAACAAAAGAGAATAAACAACAACAGTCTATATGATTATAGATTTTTACGGCCAAAAATATTTTTGTTATTTTTTTTTGGGGTATTATGCCGTGTTGCACTACCTCCTCCTTTAGCCAACGTTTCGGACCGCGTTACAGTGTTCATCATCAGGGCAGATGTCTAAATAGGCATGCTCTATAAGTTTTGGGTCTTCCCAGGACTTCAAGAACAAATTACTTTGGATTTGTTCCTGAACCCATTACTTTGGATTTGTTCTTGAAGTTGGTATCCGGTAATTGACGGCTACATACATACTACAAAGCTAAATGCAGAAAACCATCTTGAAGTATACTGTAATGCCAGCTCGCAGCTGGCAACACGGTATTGCTTCGAAGTACTTAAGCATATATTTCACCACTAACATTTACACATCTGCCCTGATGATGGACATTGTAACGCGGTCCGAAACGTTGGCTAAAGAAGGAGGTAGCGCAACACGGCAAAACGACCCCAAAAACAAATAAGGAGCTGACCCAAGGTCAAATAGTGTCACCGAAGGAGCTAAAAAACCAAACATGTTGAACTTCTTGACAAATACAAATACAACGAATAAAAATGCATAGCAACTAACCCCCTCTCTTCACACCGATACCACAAATAAACAAACTTCAATAAAAAATCTTCCAACCCTGCTGCTGATCACCGTGGAAGATTATGACCAAAACCCTCCAAAGATACAAAACTCAAGCTCAACCTTAAAAACTTTGAAAAATGGCACAAAGTTAAGCCGTCAATTAAATAATATAACATACAACGTCAACACCCTGTCATCATACGACCGAATATTAGAACTGGAAGAATTAACTAAGATATTAAGGGAATTTCTAGATATTAAGTTAGATGACAGGGCAACAAAATAGAAGAACACAACACCTTTATACTTTGCTACAGAAAGGATCAACTAACTGGTACTCCATAGCACAAGACCGACCAAAATTGGCATCTTTAGAGGAGGCCTTTACCCAAACCGGGGTTCTTGTTAATAAATAAATATTTCTAAAACATATACTTATGTTACTAACATAATCTAAGCTAACTTACTAATACAAATCAAATATGAGTTTATTAATAATAATAATAATATAATAATAATTTTTATTGGGCATTACTTATATGTTGCCTAAAAGCGAACATATTAATAATCCCTCTCAATATAGACCCATTACATGTCTACCGACAATATACAAAATTTTAACCTCTTGCTTGACAGATTTAATATATACTCATTTGGATGAAAAAAATATTTTATCTGAACAACAAAAAGGTTGTCGCAGAAAACATATGGGATGTAAAGAACAATTAGTTATTGATTCTGTAATTTTAAAACAAATTCAAAATCAAAAGCGTAATTTACATACTTGTTATATAGATTATCAAAAAGCTTTTGATAGTAGGGTAGACTGGGTATGGTTGAAACACTTTTACCTTAACTAGGTGTAGTAATATTTCTTTTGTATTTATGGATAAGATGTTTATACTAGATGATCTATGATCTATCTAGTTATCAAATTAAATTTATTGGATGGCCACAACTCGTACAGGTAAGCTACAATAACCACTTAAAGACGATGGGGAAATCTGTTTCAATTATCCCCATAGTGTGGACGATTGAAACATTATGTGGGGATAATTGAAACACTCTAAATATCTTTGGAATAATTGGAGTAATTTTAATAAATATTAAACATTTTCATTATAAAAACAGTACTCAATGAGATCATGAATAGTGATTAAACATATCACAAGTATTTTAAAAACTATAAACATAAATGTCTTGAAATAAAACAACTTTAAATATATTATTTATTATTTGTGTTTAAGTGCTCTTAGTTATACTAACTATGAGTATTTGGCATAATCAACATAGTTTTCCAGCGATATTTTCCTGGAACAGAATAGAACGGTATTAAAAATAAGTTTTTTGCTTTCATACAAAAGTGCTTGTTTCAATCATCACACTGTTTCAATCATAACAATGTTGATTTTACCTCTGACTCGACAGAATTTTCTCCATGTAAAATTCAACAATTAAGAAATCAAAAATAGAAAATAATTGTATCTGTGGTTTGTGATGTGAGATCATATTATTACAAAGTATCGCAATATTCTAGAACTAACAAAACTCTAAATAATCGGTTAAGGGGCCATAAATATCTAATAAATAAGTATATATTAGGTATCTATTTAAAGAAGAAAAAAAATTGTAGGTAGGTACTTAACACTGGAAGTAACATTAAACCCCTTTTTTAAACCCCTTATCAATTACAAAAAGGTAAGTAAACACTTAAATGATACGAATAAAACGTCTTTCTGTAAAGAACGATACTAAAACAAAGGGCTTAGCCAACAAAACAAAAAAATGAAAATGGTCATAAATAAGTAAATAGTATCTATTACAAGTAAACAATCAGTAGGTAAGTATCTGGTACTGTATCATTATAATTACTTGTGACTTATTACCTACAAAAAAATTCAGTGAACACTTGAATGATACGAATAAAACACCTATGTGTAAAGAATGGCACTAAAACAAAGGGGTACCTACCTACTTCTTAAGGTACATTATAAAAATTAACATTAATGAAACGATGAGTAATCAAATATTAGGTAAACTCCTTACTCTTACGCAATTAAATATATTTATAAAATTATCCGTCCATATTACAAGGCACACCATCAATAATTAGTCAGATTCACAATTATGACAAGTGTACTGTAATTCTTGTTTAGTGCACTTTTCATGAGCCCAAAGTTCACAAATCATACACTGGACCCAAATTTCACCGGACTTACTAGAATTATAGTCTTCACCACATACTAAACAAAAAGTATGTTTATCTGATCTCGAAGCGTTATTTCGATATATTTCTGTTGTTTCAGTCTTCTTTTTCTTCCTCTCTGTATTCTTCATGTTCTTTTTTATCATGTTAGCACCTTTTTTTCTTTCCTTTTCTTTGGTTTCTGTTCGTATATATTCTTTTTCCGGAGTGTTTGTGTAAATAGTGGATTTCCTCTTCTTCAAACCTCTGGTAGTTGTTTTCCTGGGTAGCGCTTTTGGGAATGGTCGCACGCTTTCTGGTATAAACATTTTACTTGTTGAAGGCACGGACAAGTTGCAATAATTGCTTTCGGAAATAAAATCGACTGGTAATTCATGTACATAATTTTGTGACGATGATATCAGAGACTCGGTCGTGTTAATCTCAAGAGGATCAGAAGCTGTAGGTAAAGGCAGCGTATTATTTGTTAAACTGACCAAACCTCTCAATGAACACGTAACAAATGTTATTGATTCAGTACTAACATTTGGTTCTGGAGTCACCGAGCCTCTCTGAGTGGACGGAACAACTGTTTCAATTCCTACAGAAATTGGCTGCGAAATCACTGAGATTAAAGTAGGTGGAACAGCTGCTTCAAGTGGCCGTGAAATCTCTGAGTTTTGAACTACCACTGGGTCACTTTCGGCACTACTTAAAACATTTAGATTTGGTCTGTCCGTGACGTACGAGGGTTCAAAACGCTGAACATGAACTTTTTTTAGTTATGAATGTAAAAATTTCGTTCAATAAAGATATATAATTATTATATGGTTAAGTGAGGTTGTCTACGGTCGAATGAGATCGACTTCATCATCCGTATTCAAGATTACCGAAGACAGAATGATTTCAATTTCTGATCAATTTTCATTATAACTATTTAATTTTCTCTCCGTGTGGACGGTTGAAACATGGTCATGATTGAAACGTTGCAATCATCCCCACACGAGTTGTTTCAAACATCCCCACGCTGCATTTTCTACTTTAAGGTCTAAAATAAGCCCTTTAAATAGACATAAACGCCGCGCAAATGCATTACAAATACTCTAAAATAGATAAAGAAGAGAATGGAATAAAAAGTTTTGTCGAGCTGCGAGAGTAAAATGAGTTATAACGTAAACAAAAATTTCGTAACTACTTACTTTTTAGCGCGAAATCCAATAATGTCTCCTGTGCACGATTGTATCACTCGCCGGCTGGAGGGCTACTGGTGATAGGTACCTACAGATCTGACGGAGATTCGATTGTTGCGTCACACTCTTAGGTATTATAGTTTTCGAGTAAATTGAGATGTTTCAATCATAACTTGTTTCAATCGTACCCAGTCTACCCTATCCCGCACTCGTGGCTAATCAAAATATTAAAAATATATAAAGTTAACCCAATTATAATTAGCTTTTTGAAAAATATTATGTCCTTTTGGAATACAGATTTGCTAGTTAATTTAAAAGGTAAGAGAATAGCAGTACCGGGCATTTCAATAAAAAGAGGGATTTTTCAAGGAGACTCATTGAATCTGTTATAGTAGAAAAAAAGGGGATGTGGGTGTCATGTTATGGTACTTGAATTGGGGTAGGGTTTAATGTAAGTTATTATGATTAAATGTAGGGTAATTTATTAAACAGGGTTTTAATATATCAGGGTTGTCGAATTGAATGTAATGCACTGGAAGTGCTGTGTTGTGTTTGTACCTACTATGTGATCAGTTATCATGACATTTACACCTCTTATTAAGTGGGTGTATTTAATGTTAATTATTCAGGGTTATATATATGAATGTACACAGTTATCAGCTTTAATCCCATGGGATTTTTGGACGCCAAATCTCGTGGGTACGAGATATGCTGACTGTGTCGGTAGGCATGAATACTCCCGTCAGAGCGTGGCACTGTTATTTTAATCATTGTTGTGAAGCTTGGAAAATAAGAAATAAAAGAGTGGATGTAAAACAAGATTATTATATTGAAATAAACATACCTGTGGACCATACTAAGAAGAGCTAGCTAAAACCTATTATTTTTATGCGACGATTCCGGATGCCTAATATCGCACCGTGGGGGGCCCCTTTTCTCCCTCACGTTGCCTCCGCGCCAGGTTTGCAAGCTTCTCCATCTATCTGGGTGATTATTACGTTTGGTACATGATGTCCTCCATCATGTGGTTGCAGTACTGGAAATGTCCTCCATCAGGTTGTGAAAATAATCGGCGGGGACTATACGGACGGTCGTGTCCCTTTGTATAATTGAGAATCCATCTCGTCGGATGACGGATGATAAATATAATCGCAGATTACAGTAAAACTGGGTCGGTCAAGCCGCCATTATTGCACCACGGGATTCCATACTGGAATACCCGTAAACAAGAATTCTCCAGTCGCGATAACCATGTATCGGCTGGGAATAAAAAGAAACTCGTTCACATTTTAATTAAACTTGAAACAACCCGCCGATTGAATATTTTACATATTATTAAATAAATTTAAGTCCACATTTTCGACTGTCGGATTTACATCCTGCCCAGGAGATGCAAATCCAAAAAGTGAGGGGAAATCGATTATTATCCCCCTATCGACCGAAAGTAAAACCACTCGGAGAAAAAGTGAATTTATAAGTGGCCAGTAAAATAATTAAATCCACTACTATAGACAAATATCAACAATCCTGGGGCAATTTTGAACATTATTCAATTATTTTCATAACATTTTCCCCGTTCTCGCGTAAATGTTCGACCCCGAACATACCTATGTCCTATACTGACTAAAAGCTTAACAATTGTATTGGTCCACCGGTTCCTAAAAACAATAAATTTCAAAACAGAAATACAATAGAAATAAAAACAATTATCATTGTAGTTAAATACAAAAATAAAAAGACATTGTAGTTAAAATACCATTTCAATCATTCACTTTTATATTATGCTCTGTGGCATCACTTCATCCTGTTATCGGATTATAAACACTTTTTATAATGGTTGAACAACCTTCACTTTTCACTGAATTTAAATGAAAAAGAAAACCTGCCTATACTAACTAGGTCTCACAGTTGAAAATAAAAATAATAATAATAGTTGGAAAAAAGAAGTTATACAATGACAATACATAATTAATTGTTTTGTTTTGTTTTGCTTTGTTTTTGTACATAATACATTTTTTAATAGTTACATTTTTTTTTGTTTGTTTATCGTAGTTTTGATAAGTTACATATTTTTTTGTTTGTTTGTTTACAACAGTTTTGATTACGAGAGTTTTGATAAGTTACGAGACATTTTTTTTGTTTAATAGATTTTTTTATGAATGAGACTTTTATTTAGTCTTATTTCAATGATGCTTGATACTTGATATGAAGAATCATGATGTATTTGAGTCATGTGTGACTATTTGAATGGGCTAGAATTTTATTGGCTCTGACGTAGAGCATAACTTACGACAATATAAAGGTGTGCACGTATTTATTTAGACTTGTTATATTTGAGAAAATAATTGTGATTTACCATAAATCACTACAAATAGTACCGTGTGAAAAAAAAAACATAAAACTCGATTTTAAATAGAGTTTATGAATACTTGTTGAATGTTGTGTCAGGGTTGGTCATAAAACTCCAAGAACAACCCGAACCACTCAGACAAGTTTCACACCACGTAGTACTTTGAGTATGCACATGGACCAGTGGCTGGCAATCCTTCCGCCTCCCGTAGGAATCCTCCATCTACAGGCAACGGATCCACTGCCCTCCTACTGACGATGTTGCACACATGTTCCCTACCTGAGTCAGCAACTCATGGCCTGTTGAGCAGACAGCAAGCATCTCTCGCCCTGTGTCTGTCATATAAGGTAAACGTAATCGACGCCGGATCGATACGTTGCGGTTGGGGTACAAGCCCACCCTTACCTTTGGAACTAATTTGGACCATTAGGAATGGTAAGTTGATCACCAGGATCCAGTTGATCAGACTGAATATACCTCCGTCAACCCCCCTCCAATGATAATAATGACGTTTCGTCATTGTCCGATAATTTCTCCAAGTCTTATCACTTTTCGTGAATATTTTCCTTTATTTATAAAAAGAATGATAATTAATATCACATTATTCCTTGTGTCACCGTTGACAATTGCTTGATTGTACTTAAATTCAAAACAATTTTCCGAATTGTTATTAAAAATGATGCCCTTGATTTAAAAAGAAAAATAAACGTTGTTATTTTTGTTGTTGTTGTTATTGTTGTTGTTGTTGATGTTATTGTTGTTGTACGCTGTTGAACGTTGTTGTTGATTTGACAAATTTCTTGATAACTTTTTGTTTCAATTTAAAAAAAAAATTTGGCAACCCTGATGTTTGAAAATATTGGTTTGTGCCAACCCTGTATTTAAAATTACAACATGTTATAGTAGAAAAAAAGGGGATGTGGGTGTCATGTTATGGTACTTGAATTGGGGTAGGGTTTAATGTAAGTTATTATGATTAAATGTAGGGTAATTTATTAAACAGGGTTTTAATATATCAGGGTTGTCGAATTGAATGTAATGCACTGGAAGTGCTGTGTTGTGTTTGTACCTACTATGTGATCAGTTATCATGACATTTACACCTCTTATTAAGTGGGTGTATTTAATGTTAATTATTCAGGGTTATATATATGAAGGTACACAGTTATCAGCTTTAATCCCATGGGATTTTTGGACGCCAAATCTCGTGGGTACGAGATATGCTGACTGTGTCGGTAGGCATGAATACTCCCGTCAGAGCGTGGCACTGTTATTTTAATCATTGTTGTGAAGCTTGGAAAATAAGAAATAAAAGAGTGGATGTAAAACAAGATTATTATATTGAAATAAACATACCTGTGGACCATACTAAGAAGAGCTAGCTAAAACCTATTATTTTTATGCGACGATTCCGGATGCCTAATATCGCACCGTGGGGGGCCCCTTTTCTCCCTCACGTTGCCTCCGCGCCAGGTTTGCAAGCTTCTCCATCTATCTGGGTGATTATTACGTTTGGTACATGATGTCCTCCATCAGGTATGTTAATATTTCAATATAATAATCTTGTTTTACATCCACTCTTTTATTTCTTATTTTCCAAGCTTCACAACAATGATTAAAATAACAGTGCCCACGCTCTGACGGGAGTATTCATGCCTACCGACACAGTCAGCATATCTCGTACCTACGAGATTTGGCGTCCAAAAATCCCATGGGATTAAAGCTGATAACTGTGTACCTTCATATATATAACCCTGAATAATTAACATTAAATACACCCACTTAATAAGAGGTGTAAATGTCATGATAACTGATCACATAGTAGGTACAAAACAACACAGCACTTCCAGTGCATTACATTGAATTCTACAACCCTGATATATTAACACCCTGTTTAATAACCTATACATTAAACCCTACCCCAATTCAAGTACCATAACATGACACCCAACTCCTCTTTTTCTACCGTAACATGGCATGGATTATTATATTGAAATATCTTTGGTTTTGCTTAGCATTGAATCCCCTTTCTAAAATGTTAATTAAAAGCAAGTTTGGAATAAAAATTAAGGGTAATACAAGAGAGAGTAGTATAGTTTCACATCTATTATATATGGATGATATAAAATTATTTTCAAATTCTGAATCGAATTTAGAGAAAATGATTAAGGTAGTTAAAATTTTTTCAGATGATATTAAAATGACTTTTGGTTTAGATAAATGTAAAACGATCCATATAGAGAAAGGCAAAATTGTAGATGGAGACGAGGGTATATTTAGAAATTTCAAAATTAAAAGTATGAAAGGGGATGAGGTTTATAAATATTTAGGATACCCGCAATCGAATAGATTAGATCACACTAGTATTAAAAATGATATTAGGATTAAATTTCAAACGAGGATCAGAAAATTTTTAAAATGCAATCTATCTGCTAAAAATTTAGTAAAAGCAATAAATACTTGGGCAATACCTCTACTAACGTACTCATTTGGCATAATTAAATGGTCCAATACAGATTTAGATAGTTTAGAACGATTAATTAGAACTACGTTAACAAAGTTTAATTGCCATCATCCAAATTCAGCTATAGAACGAATTAATTTACCTAGAAATTTAGGAGGTAGAGGTGTAGTCAAAATAACATCTTTGAAACACAATCAGGTAGAAATGCTTAGAAATTTTTTCCACAGGAAAGCTAATAGCTCAGAAATGCACAAAATAATTTGCAAGGCAGATAGAAATATTACACCTTTAAATTTATATGACGAGAATGCCAACATTCTTATAAATACTAACCAGGAATTATTAGATTCCTGGTCAAATAAAATTATTCACGCAAAACACTTCAATTATCTCAACCAAACGTATGTTGACAAACTTTCGTCAAACAAATGGTTGGGTATTGGAGAGTTGAGCGCAGAAATAGAAGGATTTATGCTTGCCATTCAAGATAGAGTCATTAATACTAAAAATTATAGGAAGCATATAATCAAAGATATAAATCAAATTGATGATTTATGTAGAAAATATTTGGCTTTTCCGGAAACTATAGAACATATTATATCGGGATGTTCTATATTAGCGCCGTTCGAGTATACATTTAGGCACAATCAGGTTTTAAAAATAATTCACCAAAGTTTGGTAATTAAACATAACTTGATTGATTGCTGTAATGTAGTACCATATTATGAATACGAACCAAATTCATTTATAGAAAATGAATTTTATAAAATATATTATGATAAAACTATAGTAACAGACAGAACAATTAGTCATAATAGACCTGATATAGTTTTACATGACAAAATTTAAAAAAATAACTTATATCATTGATGTAGCTATTCCAAATTCCTGTAATATTCAAAAAACTGTTTCTGAAAAAATTAGAAAATACACAGATTTAGGAAATGAGATTAAAAGAATTTGGCATTCTCGGACTATAAAAATATTACCATTTGTTATTTCGGCCACTGGCATAATACCTAGGAATCTGATTAAAAATTTAAGCATATTAGATTTGTCAAAGAATTTGTATATAAAAATGCAAAAATCAGTCATTTTAAATACATGTAGGATTACAAAGGATTTTTTAAATATTTATATTGAGGGATCAGTAGGATTTATAGGTTCAATTAGAAATGCCACAGAGCCGAACCCTATGATATGAAAATATCTGGAGTCGGTGAATTATATTCCCATTTGGTCTCTAGTATCTCTAGTCTCATGTTCTTGTATTATTTTGTATTTATAATACTTATATAGTGCAATTGCATAGCATGGGTTAACTAGATGATCATTTGGGGAAGTGTGTGAAAGGGTTTAGTTTTTCCTGTGGGGAAAATTTAACACGGACATTTAAATCTGGTGCGTAAAAAATTTATATAGCGTCGTTTTTGTGAGAAATCACCTCAAGGGCGCTGTACAGTACAAGTAAATACATAATAAAATTGGTATAACTAAGATTTGTAATTATAACTAGTGACTATATTTTAGTCTTGTAACTAGTGGCTTAATCTAAGACTTATAGCTAGTGACTTATGACTAAGACTTACGATAGTTGACTAAAACTAGTGGATTAATGACATACATATTTACAACTGCGACTTAAAATTAGAGACTTACAACTAACATAAGTACCAAGTACCAACATTTCAAAATACTTATTTGCCATTGTTGTCAGTGATAACGATAACATTAAAAAACAAACAACAAACAAGTTCTATAGGTATATGTACCAACTCGTAACATGGATAAGTTATTGCTGCGAGTCGAAGCAGTTTGAAGATTTATAAATTTTATACATAGGTACATACACATTTTATATTCCGTTTTTTATTGTTATTAACGGAGACGTCTACTAATATCTACAGGAATTCCAAAAACTCAAAAAATCGAACTAATATCTATGGAAACCAAAGTGTTGACGAATATCTACAGCACAAACTGTTGACTAATATCTATGAGAATCAAAGTGTTGACGAATATCTACAGCACTGGCAGAGGTTGGATTTGCAATTATGTGTGGCATATTGGAATAATGTAATATTGCGTATGCAGTTTAAAAAACTTAATTTATGTAAGTGTGTATGTAAAAATTCGTAATATCGGACTATTGTACACATTTAGCTGATTAGTCCAACCTACGCTCTGTAGATATTAGTTCAACCTACGCTCTGTAGATATTAGTCAACACTCTGAAATTCGTAGATATTAGTTCAACATATGAGCTGTAGATATTCGTCAGACATACGGCTGTAGACGTAGATGTAATATCTAATAAGACGTTAATAAGACTCCAGATACATATGAGCTGTAGATATTCGTCAGACATACGGCTGTAGATATTACATCTACGTCTACAGCCGTATGTAAAAAAAGAGTCTTAGTAAAAAAAAGAGTCTTATTAACGCCAGAAGAAGGAAGTAGTTCTTATATAATATTACTATTGTAGAACACGGGTGAAATAATGGTTATAGCTGGATTTATAGGAACATACACAAGATTATCTTAAATTATTGAAAATGAATAGTCGTACCGCATTAAGATGATTCATCGCTCAACATACAGATTGAGGAGTTAGGCTCCAACTTATTATATATATCTATAAGTTCGTGGACATCAACAATAAAATTATAGAATGACGAATTTAAGGAAATGAGGGTCTGAAAAGATGCGTTTTTAGCTTGGATCTAAATTCCGCTGGGTTGGTTATGCATCTCAATTCCATGGGAAGTTTGTTCCAAGCCTCAGGGCCAGATACTCCGAATGCACGATCACCAAACTTAGTGTTTGGATTTCGCTTAGGTACTTTTAACCTTCCGATTGCAGAAGATGACACAGTTCGGAGATATTGTAATATTGTAACTACCAAGTATTGTAGAGCAAGAAATAAAGAGGCTTAATATTATTATTATTAATATCTATGATTAACGCCCTTTATATGGGCTTTTACATGGATAGTAAAATTATACAGTTTATATTGTACTGAACTGTTTATACAGTTTATATTGTACTGAACATTTTGTATTTATTTAGTGACAAATTGAAGATGTCCATTAGCATGGAGCGAAAAAGTTTTTTTGAGAATTTTGAAATCGGCATAGTCGGGAAAGATGCTCCATGGTTAGGCATTACAATATGTTTATTTTGTTTCTTCGGAAATTTAAATAAATATATTTATATCACAAAAGTGGCAGTTAGGTACTCTATGGATATAACAGAGACACCTGATGGTTTGAAAATAGAATTCAAAGAAGTAAATAACTGAAATCGTCTGTTTTATGGAAAATTTTCTTGTCATTGTGAAAAAATTACTAGTTGGGTATTAATTGACAACTAACTACTTGTGCAAGTTTCAAGTCATAAAAGGATTGCACTGATTGAACTTAACTATTGGATGAAATTACGAAGGCCTCCAAGCTACAAGAAGTACAAAACAAGGTTGGTGGATCTGTTATTTTCCCTGGAGTTTTCTTTGTGCCATTCTTTGTGATATATTTGTCCGCGCAAGTAGAGTTTTCGTAATCATATCTTTGGGTATTAAGCCCAGAGGGTCTGGGGTTATTTACACACCTCAGGCTTGCATATTATAATGCATAACTATGGTCCTTCGAGCCGGATACGTTCTAGCAATGTAATATATTAATTTGAAAATTCGGTTTACGTAATTTTGGTAAATTTCGGAATACCTATATAGTAGCGTGTGTCAATTATTTCAACTTTTGAATTCAGATACGCCCGGGGTCTCAAAAGTTGCGTCTTGCAAAGAAAATGAGAACTGCATTTAAATTTATTTAAAAAAAAGGTTATTAGCCCGCTAAAATGCATTGAAAATCAGAAAACAAACCTAAAACCATTTTTTTTTAATTTTTAATATTTTTTTTTAGTAATCTAACCTTTTAACGTTTGTTTATTATTAAAAAATGCGTTTAACTGACAAAAATGAAAAAAAGTTCAACTTTATAAATACAAGTAAGTCAACAAGAATTCTGATTTTTTCCAGAAAAAGTGTTATTTTCCCCTTTTATTTTTTTAACCAACACATCACATATGTTTAAAAAAATTTTTTTTTTTGTTTTTTGTACTGCAGTTATGTAATGAAAAATAAGTTTGGTACAAAATATAAAATATGAACTCTTCCAAATCACGAAATCAATTTTTTTTTCGAAACTTCCGGCCATTTTAGCGGGCTAATAGTGAACAATAATTTTTTATTTTTTTACGTTTTCGAATAGCTACAGATCATACGAAACTTTTGAGACCCCGGGCATTTAAATATAAGGCCATTTGTTTTCTCCCTATGGAGAGCGACACACGCTACTATATAGGTCCTATATTGTATTGCTGGTTCTAAAAATATTTCTTGGGTATTAGTGGGAATTTGTGTATTAATTAACAAATCTCATTATACTCTATAATACTTAATATATTAACAATTAAAACTGTAAACAAAATATTTTGATATTGACATTTTTTGAACAGCGCAAAAGCTTTATTTTTATTATTTTATTTTCACATTTTTATCCAAGTATTTAAGGCCCGTAAAAGCGAAATAAAACACACATGGATATTTTTGTTATTTGTTTTTGGGGTGTTATGCCGTGTTGCGCTACCTCTTCCTTTAGCCAACGTTTCGCACTGCGTTACAGTGTCCAGCATCAGGGCAGATGTGTAAATGTTAGTGGTGAAATGTATGCTTAAGTACTTCGAAGCAATACCGTGTTGCCAGCTCCACTCCACTGCGAGCTGGCATTACAGTATACTTGAAGATGGCTTTTTGCATTTAGCTTTGGTGTAGCCGTCAATTACCGGATACCAAGAACTATTGAGCTTAGCTCCGTCGTCTCTATTAATGTTAATAGGATTTTTATGAATTTCAATTGCCTCTGTAATTAGGCGTGCTTTATAAGTGTTGGGTCTTCCCAGGACTTCGGAAACAAATCCAAATTAATTTGTTCCTGAAGTCCTGGGAAGACTAGTAAACAAAATTTCTGATGATTTTAGGGTAGAATGTAAAGCCGAAGAATTTGGTTTGCTCAGTGAGCCACCTGGAATGTTCAATTTTACCGGGGTTTCTTTTGGACAAGTTTGTATTGCAGAATTCGGAGTCAATGGTTTTACAAATTTTCAGTAACTGACAGAAAATCCATTGTAAAGGCCATTTCACACGCGATTCAAGACGTTGAACCACAACTCTTTTACATCTCGTTCTGACTGCAGTTCCATCGCATCCAATTGGCACAAAATTTTCAACATCAAGCCACTTTACAATCAAGACATCCACACTCACAATACTCGAAATAGCAATAAAATCCGCATACCTCAAACACACACTACAAAATATGGGATAAAATCTCTGAACTATGTTCTCTATACAATATATAATTCGCTACCAGATATGTACAAGGGAATCCAGCAAAATAAAAAAAATCAGAGTAATGCTTTAAAAGAATATTTTTTTAATATGTTTAAGGATGAAACTTTGTAATTTTCTTGTCATGTTCAATTGTCTTGTTTCTTTTCTCTTCTTTTCTTTTTCATTTATTTGTAATCATCCATATCTGATTAACCTTGTTCCTTTTTCTTTAATTGTTTTCTATTGTTGTTTGTTCTACTCAACCTGTCTTTTATTTTTTCGTCTATATTGTATATGAAACTTATATTTTTAATATCTAAATTCGTATGTAAAATTTTAACTATTTCCTCCCACCCATGATTTGTATGTACCTCCTGTCCTAAAATGAGTTCTTTAACTCATCGGGATTGCTCTAGCAAGAAATAAAAAAAAATAAAAAACTCGCTATACAAGTGTCCGGAAACTCGTAGTACAAGCGGGAAACTGGAGAATCTACATCACGTAGAGAACCCAAAAAACTTATTTTTTTTTCTATTTTTCCATTTTTTCGGCAACTAAAGGGTTAAAAAATTTTTTGAGCCCGGTTTACCCTTCGATGCATTTTATAAGACATTACACAGCTGAAATTAACCCCCTAGTGAAATTTTTTTTCAAATTTAACTAAAAAAATTCCAACTTCGGACCCGATTTACTCGAAAACGAAAGCTCAAATCAAAAAAGTTATATCACAAATCGACTCCGAATGTGATGTAGATTTAGCAGTTTCCCGCTTGTACTACGAGTTTCCGGACACCGTGTATATAAAAGTAAAAATATAAGGATAGGAAGGAGAGAAGGTTCTCGGAAGGAAAAAGGTATGAGGGGCGCGCGGTTGCCTGGGGGTTAAATTGTTGAGGAGTGACGAACATATGAATCCAACCCTCCCATTGTGGTGCAAAGCGATAGGTCGAGAGAGTCCTGCCGGAGAGTTCAAAAGGTCTCCCTCAACCAATCCGACTTAAGGTATAGGGGGGCAAAAGCATCCGCCGATAAGGCTGAAATAAACCTTATCCCATGAACACTGGCACCCCTGCTAAGTCACCAAACGTAGATAACAACTTGGAGTGATCTGTGGCATGGGTGTTGGTTTTCCAAAAAATGGTTCCCGGGGCGGCGGTAAATTTATAATTAAAATATTATTTAATTTCTTTTAGTTTTAGTTAATTAATCGATTCAGTGTTTCACAGTAAGTGGTAGTACCAATCTTTTACAAAATATCTCAATGGTCGAGAAGGTATCATAAAAAATATGCGGGGAAAATTTTTATTCTTTCTTTTTTATCATAATTCACCATCGCCAAAGAGAATATTACTTTATACAGTGGCGTCATTACATTACCGGCTCATTGTGTCAGAACACGACGCGCGCCACTGAAGTACGCTCAGTGTACAGATTAACCAATAGGAATATATTGTGGGCTTGCCACATGCCGAAAGTAAGCTTTATATTTCCTTACCTCTTTTGAAATATGAAAAAAAAACATTTTCAAATAGCGAAACTCTTGCTTGAAACGGTTTTTTTTTAAATATTTATCTATGTTTTCTATATTCAAGCTGGTAATGTGTATATTTATCTATTTATCCTACGCGCAAGCTGTAAATATTTGTATATGTATCTATGTATTCTATGTAAAATACCTATGTATTTTCATGTATAAATTCTACGTGCAAGCTGTTAATGTGTATACTTTTATCTGTGTACTCTTTGTACAAGTTGTTAATATCTGTATATTTATCTATGTGTTCTATGTACAAGCTGTTAATATGTATATTTATCTGTGCATTCTTTGTAAAAGCTGTTAATATTTGTATATTTCTTTACGTGTTATATGTACAAGCTGTTAATATGTATATTATTAATCTGTGTATTCTTTGTACAAGATGTTAATATTTTTTATATTTGTCTATGTTATCTTCTACGTACAAGCTGTTAATATTTGTATTTTTAGTGTATTCTACGTACAAGTTGTTAATATTTGTATATTTATCTATGTACAAGCTGTTTATTTAGCTATGTACAAGCTATGTATACAAGCTATGTATACAAGCTATGTATACAAGCTATGTATACAAGCTATGTATACAAGCTATGTATTTAGCTATGTACAAGCTGTTAATATGCGTATATTTAATATATTCAAGCTATGTATACAAGCTATGTATACAAGCTATGTATTTAGCTATGTACAAGCTGTTAATATGCGTATATTTAATATATTCTATGTACAAGTTGTTAATATTTGTATAGTTAATATATTCTACATAAGTTGTTGATATGTGCATTAATCCATGTATTCTATGTAGGATCTGTGAATAGGTATTTGTATATTTATCTATGTATTCTATGTACTAGCTGCTAATATGTTTGTAAAAGGTATTTTTTTATCTAAATGTTCCATGTATAAGCTGTTAATATATATATTTATATCGACTACGAATTTGGACGTCGCGGTATTATGCCTTGTTGCACCACCTCCTTCTATAGCCAATGTTTCGGACAGCGTTTTCGTGTCCACCATCTTTTTTGTTTTTCGGTGTGAGCATTCTGATTTTTTTCATTTTTTTGGCAAATAAAGGCTTAAAAAACTCTTATCTCAGACTTTCGGCGTATTTTAAAAGACATCAAGCAGCTTACAATAACCCCTAGCAATCATTTTTTTGAAATTTGATTAAAAAATACCAAAATCAGAATCAATTTACTGGAAAATCCCGCATCACAAATCGGGAGTTAGGAGTCTTGTGCGGTGCTCGTATACAGAATGGTGCCCCGACTTATTCCTACCATTCACTCTAAAAAAAAAACGTTAGCTTGTCTGGGGCCTAGGAGTCGAAGAGTCCCGCGTAAATTAGTGACATAAGTTTTCTTTCAAATCGGTTTAGACAGACTCTAAGTATTTTCTGATCAGTGGATAGAAAGCTCCCTTCGAGGGACAATTGGATTTGTGCACATACATTTTCGTACGAATACTTTACGAGGCGTTTTCCCCTCGGGTGACTCTACTTAACGAAAATTTAGAAAATTTTTTAGAAATTTTGTGAAACTTTATTGATTTCTGTATTCATGGTATTAAAGCCCTTTAAAATTTATTCTTGATATTTGTTTCTTTATTTATTTGTAAGAAACAAACAGCTTGAACATAGAATACATTGATAAATATACATATTAACAACTTGTACGTAGAATACATAGATAAATATACATATAAACAGTTTAAACATAGAATACATAGATAAATATACCCAATATATATTATCTATACATATATTACATATTTATTTAACGCCCAAAGGGCTTTTAAATGTTTGGTAGTGAAATAATAAAAATAAAATTAGATAAAAAAGCACACAAGTCATAAAAAAAAAAAAATATAGCAATTTCATAGGTTTACAGAAAAACAGATATGTTTAGGAATAAAACAGATAAAGAAATAATAAAAATAAAATTAGATAAAAAAGTACGCAAATCACAAAAATACAAAAATTCAGCAATTTCATAGGTTTACAAAAATATAGATATGTTTAGGAATAGTTTTGGAATAAGTTTTTAATAAGAACAAGATCAACAAAATTCGCCAAGTTTATGTTAAATATGTCAATATCACCTAAGTACTGATTTCCCATAGTGTGAAATCGTTGTTTCGGAGAGTGGGCAATGTAGTTCCGCTTATGAATGCTACAGTAGAATAGTGTATTTTGTCGTGTAGTTACTGTCGGGATTCGTAACTTTATGAGTTGCAGTAGTTCGCAACAGTCAAATTTAGAGTTAAGTATTTTGAATAAAAATATAAAGTCGTTTATTTTACGTCTGTCTTTTAGTGTGTGTACTTTTAGAATATTTAATAAGAAATCATATCTTAAGTCTTCTAGTGGGATATTTAATTTAAAATTTATAAAACGCAGAATTTTTTTTTGTATTCGCTCAAGGTTATTAATGTGAATTTTGTAAGATGGAGACCAAACTACCGTGTTATATGTCGCCACAGATACATATAAAAAAAAAAAAAAAAAAATATATATATATATAACAATTTAATGGCTTGTATTTCATCCAAAATAATATATATTATATATATATATATATATATATATATATATATTATCCCCAATTGTTGAGAAAGCGCCCAACATTTGTAAACGGTTGATATTTTTGTCACATGAGAATGGGTCGCTTCCACGACTCGTTCTTGAGTTCAACAGCTCTGCTGTAGAATGATTTGACGGCCTCTGTGAATTGAGTATGGATTTCTTCAAGACTCATGTTCATATCCTCAAAAAACCTCCACACAGCATCCCCAAAGATGACATAGGGCCTCTGAGGAATTGAGAGGCGAGTTTGGGTATCACCGCCCCGGGAACCATGTATTTGAGAACCATCACCTCTGCCATAGGTCACCCCAAATGATTCGCTACGTTTGGTGACTTTGCAGGGGTGCCTGGGTTCATGGGGCGAGGTGTGTCCGGATCATGGCGGTGAAGGCGCCTGCCTACCCGCTGCGTGGCGGAATCCCTCGACCCATCGCCTTGCATCGCAGTTGGAGAGATAAATTTATACGCCCGTCACTCTTAAAGGCCCGTACTCAATTTTCTACCGATTTCTTACATATCTCCATTAAACACGTTAAGTTTTAAAGCTCTTAAAAAAAATGTATGTTATTCTTGAAGATAATATCTAGACTTTGCCCGCGCCGAAACGCAAATTATATAAAATTCCCTCGATAGAAAAAAATTGCAAAGTATGCTCCAAAAATTATTATAAACACGTTTGTTTCAGTTATTTTACAAGTTATTTGTATGAAAAAATTCGCAGTGTTTCTTTAAATGCTGTTTAAGATAATGCCCGCGAGATTTTTGCCCTATTTTAAACGAGTCGTGTTTTGTTTAACATTTTCGCAATTTTCGCATCGATTTTGTCGCTGTAAATGTTAGCACTCTCCTCTAACATTCGTAATTTCGTTAGTATCTCTCCATCTTCTTCTTTTCGGGCCCGGTTGCGGAGCCTTAATAAAAGACACATTGACCACAGATTCCTACCCACCCCTCACACCGGAAGGTGGAAAGAAACTGAATGCAGTAGAAATGATATCTATGGGTGAGTGGCAAATCCGTGTTTGATCGAGAGAGAAATGTAGAGATTACTAGCTGACCCGGAAAACATTGTTCTGCCATATAAATTATTGCTAATGAATATTTGCGTCTTGCTGGCATTGTTCACTGTAAAACACGCTCACAAATAAATAAATTAAAATAAATCGTACAAAATTTTGCAGGCACTGCGTTGTGATACATAACAAATGCCGAATGAAATGTCAAAATTACGCTACGCTTCTCGTGAATGACTTGCGCATGTGTGGATGAAAGTTCGATGAGGCGGGCGTATTACGGTTAAATTCGTTCATACAAAAATACAAAAATTAAAAAAATAGGAAGGGCGCGATTTAAAAATTGGACGGTGAAAATTTGGGGTTTTATGTATTTTTCGATGACAAAAAAATTTAAAAAAAAAAGTCAATAAAATAGAAAATAAATTCTGGATCGGGACACCCTAATCACCTAGCGGTATGAAACATACTTAACGACGTACTCTAATTCTCAAATATACATAAAAAAAAATCATAAAAATCGGTCGAGCCGTTTCGAAGGAGTGCGACCACAAACACCGTGACATGAGATTTTTTTATATATATGTAGATATAACATAAATTATATAATATCATAACGTAGGACAATGAAGACCATTATCTCCATCATAACGCAGGAAAATGAAGACTCAGTAGAAGTTAGCACAACAACACTTACTTCGCGTTGCTGCCAGTGTTCAAATCCCGAAACATCCGTAGGAAAACCAAAATAACTTTCTATAAAACAATTATTAGAATGTGTTAAGAATAGAGACATCTATGAGATGATTGCTGTAGTTAATCATTGATTTAATCTTGATCAGGTTATTAAGAAATAATGAACACTAGAGACATCTAGGTAATTTTATTGAATCTAGTTATTGATACTGGCTGGCGTAATTTTTTTTTTTTTTTTTACATTAACTCCACACAGGAGGCCCTGAGGAAAATAATTTCCCTCAGGCCCTGAGGAAAATAATTTCCCTCAGGGCCTATGTCATCTGGGATGCTGTGTGGAGGGTCGTTTTGAGGAGAGGAAGGAATGAACATTGGTCTTGAAGAGACCCATGTTGTAGGAAGGAGGAAACACAGAGGCCGGCAAATCATTCCACAGCCGAGCTGTTGAACACAAGAACGAGTCAAAGAAACGACCCGTTCTCATGTGACAAATGTCAACCGTGTACAAATGTTGGGCACGCGTTAGGCGTGTTTCCCGACTATGCACCGGTGCCGAAGGGATCAATGATGCTAGTTCCTCGGAGCATCTTCCATTGTAATACCGGTAGAACAAGGATAGCATTCCCACCCGATGCCTGTGCTCTAAAGATTGCAATCCGTCTGTTAAGATGGGAGAATCTATCAAACAGACCGCCCGTTTCTGCACAGAGTCGAGGGTATTTTTCAGGTATTTTGGAGCTCCAGACCAGAGATGGCTGCCAAATTCAACCTTGGGGCGTACTTGTGATTTGTACAAGGTTAGCAGTTGTGTACTATTAAAGTATCTGCGGGCCCTGTACAGTACGCCCAGTTTTTGGGAGGCTAGCTTTACTCTGGCTTCGATGGAGCCCCCATACCTGAGCTGGTCACTTAGGGTTACACCAAGCATATCAATGGAGGGCCTGTTCGGAAGATTGCTTCCGTTGAAAGAGACTAGATTTTCATTTCGATCCCTTTTGGACGTAATCAGACAAGATTGGTCTTTGAAACATTAAATTCAACGAGATTATTTTTACCCCAAGAGAAAACACTCTCGAGGTAGCCGTCCATTCTTTGCTTCAAAGCCCTACGAGCTGTTGGAGTTTGTGAGCCCTTTGGGGGCTTGTCAAACAAAAAGCTATCATGAACTGTACTGTCATCCGCATAACAGTGAATTGGTGCACATGACAAAAGGTCGTTGATGTGCAACAAAAACAAAGTTGGAGACAGAACCGATCCCTGCGGGACGCCAGCATTTATCGAGTGTGAGGAAGAGGTGAATACGCCGCGTGACCAAGTAGGTTCCGACGGTCGTTTATTATTGTTGATTAGTAGGATGTCTTATCTCCGGGTATTTTCTATTTTTTAATAGTATAAAAGGGGTGTTGTTCAAAAAAACTACCTCTCTCGCATTAAACGATACCTAGGGAACAGTTCCCTTAATTCCCCAGGCGGGGTCCGGGCCAAATTATTATAAAGTGTTAATTTCATTGTTGTAAATCCAAAGTGATTGTAAATAAAAACGATCCATATTAAAAAGTGTTTTACAATATAAAAAAGTCCACTACCCCGATCATGAAATGAAGTTATTGACAGAACGGTCTTGGCCTATGGATGTGAGGCGGGAACACTGATAGCAAAGTCAGCGGAATAGCTGGACATCTTCGAAAGAAAGGTACTTCGAAGAATCTTAGGAGCGGTGCGAGAGTGAGAGGCATGAAAAATCCGCCACAATAATGAGCTCTATGATATTTACCAAGCTCCCAGACTCTCCACCCATTTAAGACTCCAAAGATCAAGATGGGCCGGACATGTGCACCGAATGCTAAGCAAACGAGTACCGAAGAAGGTTCTGACAGGACACCCGGGAGGTAAACGAAAGGCGGGCAGGCCTAGACTGAGATGGGAGGATGATGTCAGGAAGGATGCAAGAGGATTACTCCATGTTGCAGATTGGAAGACGACGGCCGAGGACAGAGGGCGGTGGAGGCTTATTTTGAAGAAGATATATGTAGATATTGTAGTTGAATTGGTAATATGATAATTACCTGGTAGAAAAGTTGGTATTCCTGGTCAGTTAGTCTCAGAGCCACTTCTTCAGGGTAGGACAGGATGTTCCTCAGGGACATCAGTTCTTCGATCCCGCTTTCTGCTGAGATACCTGCAAAAATAAATTTGTTAAAATACTTACATATCCATAGCACTAAAAATAATATTTTTATTTGTATTTAAATAATAGACTCCGCGGTCGAAGACCAAGGTTCTTGACTAGCGATCCGGAAGTCGCGGGTTCAAACCTGGCGTGCGCAAATAAATTTTAATTAAATGATTTGTATTTTAACAATTAATATAAGGTATATTTGCAGCACGTTCCAGAGTGGAAAATACTCTCAGTATTAGCCAGGTGTAAAATCACCATTCAGAATTCACCTTTAGCCGTATTTAGTGACTAGATCTGAAAAACCGAGTACTTTCCGACCTTTCTCCGCCCATCTCATTCTCCACCCCATTTAAATCAGCCTAACAACGTACCCCGATTTGGGATGCCATAGTTTCACTGGCTCCAGGAGGTTGGGAGCAGTTGGAACTCTTGTGCGGTTCACATTTAAAAAAATAAATTTAAAAAACAATTAGGTAATAAATTACATTTTTTTTTACATGAATACCGCACAAGAGTCCCATCTGCTCCCGTCTGGAGCCAGTGAGACTATGGTACTGGGGAGGGGAAGGAGATAGGGAAGAGGAAGGTGGGGAGGTACCTGGCTATTCCGATCTGGTGACCAAACATGGCTAAAGCCATTTCAAGCAACGTTTCAATTCTGAATGGTGGTCTTACACCAGGGCGATACTGAGAGTATCTTCCACTCTGGAACATGCCGCAAATATACTATATATTATTTTAAATCAATTAATTGTAAAATAAAACAAATTAATCGAATAAAATTAATTTACCCACGCCGGGACTTGATCCCGCGACCTTGGGATTGCGAGTCAAAAGCCTTACCGCTGGACCACGCCGGCCGTCAAACATTTGAAATAATGAAAAAATATAATCGACAATCATAATTAACCCATCAGGCTTATTTGTTCGCTTTTGGAACAACTCATATAGGTCTCATAGATCTCGTCGTGTCTGCCTTATTATCATAGAGAGAGAAAACACCATGCTTTATATCAAAATCTAAAAGTTAATCACAAAATAATTAAAATGTACCTACATCTGTATGAAACCAAATTTCCGAAAGCAATTTGAAAAATAAAAAAATTTTTGGGAATTTTTTATTCATTATTTTCACAAGAAACGACAAAAAATGTGTTGACGATAACGTTTATAAAAATACATTTACCTAATAAAATACGTGTGTTTTATTTTTTTTCGTTATCGGAGTCTTAATTGTAATTGAAAAAAAAAACGTAAGGCGAGTCATTTTTTAAACTTTTTTACGTTTGCATTAAAAAAACATAGTGTTCAGTTCACACGCGGTAGAAATGAAACCTTCAGAAAACTAATAGACAAGAGTGGGGAGGCTACGAATCACCGCACAAAGAGGAGACAGATACGTTACGAAATACCGCGCAAAGAGGATACCGATTATAATATCTCATTCTCACGAAGGCCAGATCCCTTAGATGTATGTGTTTGTCTCTTTTTAGTGTCACTATTTTTCGTTTTATTGAGTTTCAAATCACAACGGTGCTAACGAAGTTTTTACTTCAAAATTATGTTTATTTCAAATTAAAAAAAAATTAAAATCGAATTTCATCAGCTTCCAAAAACAGTTTTCAGTTTTCGAATGCCTTCAGAAAAATTCCATTTATTTGGACCTTATTGCTAAGCGGAGATTTTTGGCCTTCCAACAAATTATGCTCGAGGCCTAATGGGCTAAACATACTTGAGAATATTGTTTGTATTTTCATCGCTCCTAACCACTCACCCACCGAGGCCTTGGCGCAATTTACGCAGTATTGTCTGCATTCAATTAAATACGTAATTACTTAAGACAATTATTCTCCATTTATAATTTATTATCTTTCATAACCTCTAGAAACACGACGAGAATGTCTACAGCGACATACACAACATTAGATTGTACCTTTGCTTTTAAAGATATTATTCCTTTCAAAATACTTTTCTCATGTGTTCTTAGTACCCTTGAATACGCGTCTCAAGTGTGGAACCCAGGCTATGCAGTGAAAGTGTTCAAAATATATTTTTATTTATTTATTTACGCCCTTTTACGGGGCTTTTACATAAGTATGAAATTTACAAATTACACTATGATTAAATAATATATAAATACTATTTCTTTAACAAAGAAATATAATAGGTTTTTGCAACGCAATATATAGTATTTATTGTACATAACTGAACTGCCTCAGTAACAGTATTTTGTATTTGTTTAAAGATAAATTGAAGATGTCCACTAACTTGGTATAATTATTTCCCTCCATTAGTATTCTGGGCAAAGAGGAATACATATGGTAGTTAGTTCCAGAATTTCTGCACTGAAATAAATCCTGACTTTTGGTATTACGTAGTGGAATCCGGAAACTATCAATTCCAGCAATATCGGACTATGAACTAAATCATTTAGAATTTTATATAGAAATACCAAGTCAGTGAAAATTCTTCTGTCGGACAATTTGAGCATATTCATATCATTTAAAATAGTGTTGTAGTTCAACATAATTTCTGGAATACCCATTTTAAAATTTAGAAAACGTAAGAATTTGTTTTGTATTCTTTCAACAGCTTGTACATGTATACTATAATGTGGATTCCAGATGGGAGAATTGTACTCAAGTTGACTTCTAACATAGGCAAAATATAACAGTTAAATACACTTTATATTGTTAAAATGTCTAGTTAGCCTGGTTATAAATCCCAACATTTTTAAGCCCTTATTAGAGATTTCTGTTATATGGTTAACAAATGAAAGATTTGATTGAAAAGTGATGCCCAAGTCTTTAATTTGTGTTAATGTCTTAAGAGTATTGTTATCAATGTTGTAATTAAAGATCACTGGATTTTTTATTGGAGAAAATCTGACCACTTGGCATTATTTAAGTAAAGTCTATTTTCATTATACCAAATTAACAATTTGTTGATATTATCTTGAAGAATGTTGCAGGGGTAAATATTTTGAATAATTCATTTTTGAATAAACATCTTGAGGTCATCAGCAAAAAGTAAGAAAAATACATCATGAAATATTTTTGTTAGATCATTTATAAACAAGATAAATAAGATTGGGCCAAGGTGTGAACCCTGTGGAACTCCACTTGTTGCATAAATTTTTTCCGACAGGAAGGATTTTATTCTATCAATTTGTTGTCTTCCAGTAAGATAACTTTCAAACCAGTTTAATATATTACCACGTTTACCAAGTTTCTCTAATTTCCAAATGAGAATTTTATGGGAAACTGAATCAAAAGCTTTACTAAAATCAGTATAGACGGAGTCTACTTGTTTTTTATCTTTAAAAGCATTGGTTATAAAATTTTCATAAATAATTAAGTTTGATAGAGTACTTCTACCTGGCATAAATCAAGTAATAATAGTTTAAGGCAACTTAAGAGCGTTTAACCAGCCAGCGGCCGAAAATCTACATTTCGTCGAAAGTTGTTCTTACGATCGTGCAGGGCGGTTACAATAAGCCAGACAAAGCTGGTACGGTTGTCCGTACCAGCTTTTTAAAATTATAACACAATATCGATTTTATTTCATTCCTTGCTTTAATTTATACTTACATCCAAAAATGCTGAAAGGCGTGATGAGAAAACTATTAAAATAATGTACTTTTTGTAATTATTTTTTGATTATAAGTATTGTTACGATACACAAACACGCCCCTGCAAATTACTCGGCCCCTCCTCCCAAGTTGTAGCGCACGCCACTGCGCAAACTACAGTTTCGCTCCCCCTCCGCTAGCTTGCCGGCGCGCTACCGGCGGCGGAACCCAAGACCGTCGGTAGCGAGCCACCAACCGCCACTTCCCTGCAGCCCCCGGTCTAGTGCGCACGCCTAATGTGTGTACCGTTCCGCGCTCATTCCAGAAAGTTCCACGCGGAAGCATGGAACGTGTTTTTGCTAAGTGATACACTGCGACACCAAGAATGGCCGAATTCCTTCCCGACACGGAAGATACGAGAGTCCAAACGCTCACTGTGAGTACCCAAGCTGTTTTATACCCCCCATATTTGCGTGTGTTCACAGTAAATTCACCGCGGAGATAAATAGCCCTTCCAGAGAGATTATAGGGACAGATTCCTTTTAGATATAACTGTTGTTGCTACCCTGAATTACTCTGTATGCATTGTTGTGATATTGTGTTTACGCAGGTGTTTTACCCAATATAACTGTTGTTTACCCTGATTACTGGTTTCACTGCCTTCCCCCAGCCCGTAGAAATTTGAGCTTTATTTCAGGAAAGCCACACACACGCCTCACAGATCCTACCACCCTGGTGGTGAGGGCCTCTCCCGCTCTGCTGACTAAAACCTGAGCTAGTCTGTCGGCAGAATGTAGGGACCCCCATGTAGGTCTGCTAACAGTATTTATCATTTTTCAATAATGTCTAAGTTAAATAAGAATGTTAAAAAAATCCTAAGTATATTAGTTTATAAGTGCGCAAATAAATACACAAACGGACCAATTTTCGTCAAGAAACACATGTACGTATATATATTTTTAATGATTTGTCTCGAAGTCGGCGTAGCGAACCACTTGGGGTGACCTATGGCAGTGGTGTTGGCATAGACATATGAATATTAGTAGACCTGCCCTTAGTGATAAAAGCGTATTATTTCCCCCTCCCCATACCGGTTCCTTGGAACCGGCTGGGATTGAGTATGGCTTCGCGTGAATCTAAAAAATGTGACGACATCATTCTTCTGCGAGCCGGCGTCGAGCGCTCATCGGTGCATTTTACGAAATAACACCGCAAAAAACATGGTTTGTGTTTTGAAAACGTGTAAATATGTACTATCACTCAAGATACATGGCGTGTGCTCGTCAATTTTTACGGGGTAAATAAATTATGAAACATTTGTAAAAGTGTCCAAACTAAATACGGCAAAAAATATTGAACGAACTTTACTTTACCGGATTTAGACTTCGCGAATTTGTTCAATACGCGGCGAGCAATTCGCGCTCCCATGTAAAAATGTCTACTCATTCAAAAGCAGAGTTTACTTTTAAGAACTAAATGGTGATGTTATAATGCGAGATGCTTATATACTGTCATATTGAGTTATCGACGAATCACATATCTCCAAAGTCATCTTCCCGATCTGCGCCCCGCTGTAGTTGTTGTCTAACCCCTCACCTTTATGTTCTGGTATACTAATATTCATTTGTCTATGGGTGTTGATTATTCAATAAATGGTTCCCGTGGCGGCGGCACCCATACCCGCCTCCCAAATCGAGAATTTAGAAGAGATACCGCGTTGCTAGCGTTAATCTTCTTAATGTGGTTTTCTCCGTTTAGTTTATAAAAGTACAACAAAAAATTGCAGATTGGTGTTCTAGTGAATTATATTCCATTGGTTTCTTGTATTTTCATTAAAATATGAAAACGTATTAGATATCAAATGTGATATGAATGAAGTCTCCAGACCTCAGTTTGATGCGTTGATGACTATACAATACTCAATCAGTGGTTCTCAACTTGGGACCGCGCTCCATCGGGGAACAATTTGAATATGTTGTCAATTGGCGACCGGCGCGGCGTGCTCTAGGGGTAAGACTCTTGACTTGCATCCGAAGATCGCGGGATTGAATCCCGGCGTCGGCAAGTAAATTTTATTTGATTAATTTGTGTTATTTCAGAGTTACAGAGTGACAGATACTCTCAGTATCGCGCTGGTGTAAGAACACCATTTAAAATTAAACATTGGTTGAAATGGCTTTAGCCGTGTTTGGTGACCAGATCTGAATAGCCAGGTACTTCCCCGCCTTCCTCTTCCCTATCTCCTTCCCCTCCCCACTACCTTCAGCCTCACAACATCCCACCAATTGAGGATGCCATAGTCCGTATGATGCCATAGCAGTTGGGACTCTTGTGCGGTATTCATGTAAAAAAAAAAATGACGACTGGCGCGGCGTGCTCTATGGGTAAGACTCTTGACTTGCAATCCGAAGGTCGCGGGATCTAATCCCGGCGTGGGCAAATAAATTTTATTAGATTAATTTGTGTTATTTCACAATTAATTAATTAAAAATAATATATAGTATACTTGCGGCACGTTCCAGAGTGGAAGATACTCTCAGTATCGCCCTGGTGTAAGACCACCATTGAGTATTGAAATGTTGCTTGCAATGGCTTTAGCCGTGTTTAGTGACCAGATCTGAATAGCCATCTCTCCATATTCCTCTTCCGCATCTGGCTTTATTTTGGCTATTTAATACTATGTACAACTGAAATAAATATAAACTGTCGATTTCCCGAAAATTAATAAATAATAAATAAATAAATCTCTTCCCCATCTCCTTCCACTCCTCACTAGCTGTAAGACCACAATTAAGTATTGAAATGTTGCTTGCAATGGCTTTAGCCATGTTTAGTGACCAGATCTGAATAGCCAGGTATCTCGCCACATTCCTCTTCCCTATCTCCTTCCCCTCCTCACTAGCTGCAGCCTCACAACATACCGCAATTGGGGATGACATAATCTCACTGTGTCCAGACGGGAGCGGGTGGGACTCTTGTGCGGTATTAATGTAAAAAAAAACAATTTTTTAATAAGAAAAAAAGGAGGCATTAGTTTTTGACTGACCCTAGTATAATAATTTAACCTTTAAGTGTTAACGTGGGTTGATAGATTTCACTTTGCTGATGACCCACCCGAGGGACGGGTTTTATTTTGTACTATTTACTGCCTTTAATAGGCCTCTTGCATCACATTTTTTAAAAGAAAATTCCGGTTTAGGCAAATATTCTAAGACGTTCTGTATTTTATTTTTTTTATTTTTAATCGTATTTTTGAAACCCTGGCGATTTTTTGAAAATTTTAAATCGAAAAATCAGACCATTTTTTATAAACCAAAAAGACCGGACAATTAGATTGTTAGATAAGTTTTAAGATTATCACGGTCAAAAGCATTTTCGTTATTTTTTTTGGGGTGTTATGCCGTGTTGCGCTACCTCCTTCTTTAGCCAACGTTTCGGATATCGTTGCAGTGTCCATCATCAGGGCAGATCCAGCAGATCCGGTAGATGTGCACACCTCTACCGGATCTGTCACACATCTACCGGATCTGACGATCTGATATGTGACAGATCTGATATGTGACATCTACCGGATCTGACGATCTGATGTGTGCACATCTACCGGATCTGCCGGATCTGCCCTGATGGTGGACACTGCAACGATTTTCGAAACGTTGGTTGGCTAAAGAAGGAGGTAGCGCAACACGGCATAATATCCCAAAAACTAATAACAAAAAAATTGATTATTGTTTAATTGTTTAAAATCCGAAAACTGTTTTAAAAAAAGAACGTTTTCCACAAGAAATGGCACAGGAGAATAACGAGGCATACCAAAAATATTACATTTCGTAAATATTTTTTTCTTTTTTTTTTCAAAAGAAGCAAACACATTGTGACATTATTAATATTTTTTTCCATCTTATTGATCATAAATCATTATAATGTTCAACGTCTATATTTCCAAATCCAATGTAATATACTTGTATTTGTAAATTATAATAATAATAAGAATATTATAAAATTTGGTTTTGTTAAAATCAGCACCACTGCCATTATACCTCTAAAACACGTACAGACATCGTAAAATGTACGGAGTTCTCTTCACAACATCTGTCAAAAAGTCAAACCAAATGATAAGTTCGCAGAGAACAAACAATAAATCTAGTGAACGTTAAATGTCAAATTAAAAAATTCGCCTGAAATCAAAGTGTTGCCATATAAAAAAAAAATCCTTGTGGAATTTTACTTAATTAATAGGAACATTTTCGGAGACGGGACATTTTCATGTAATGACGTCACGGGCCCAAATAATGGATTTATTTATTTAAAAATAATAAAACTCTTACATTTCTGAAAATTTTTGCTAACATTTTCGTAATCTTAGTAAAAAAATCTATCCACACGATTTTTTCCAAGTCGTTATGAAATCCATGCAAGTGGCCTATTGTACAAACGTGAAAAAATCAAGTCTGGACATCTTTATTAATTTGAGGCGGAAATATATGATTAAATGTAGGCATGCCGTCCCACAGACTCCCACGCCAGCAATTAAAGGTTATATTTTTTTCAATTATTCTGGTATTCACCCAAACCTTTGACATTAAAGTTTAAAATGGAATAAAACAACATCAAATGAAATCTTCCCGTTTTGTTGGTATCTCTACATTGACTGTTTCTTTCTGTCTGTGCGGGTATTTATCATATGAAAAAGTTTATGATTTTTTTTCTGAAATTCGTAAATCTAATAGATTCACTGTTTTTGAATGTATACCGAAATGAATAACTGGTTTTAAAAGCAGATGAAAGAAAGACTCCTTCAAATTAATAGCAATTCCAATCCATAGCAACATACGGTATAGTGGGATGGGGTGGTTGTGCTGAATCCATTATTAGACCAATTATTATAGTTCAAAAACTAATTCTATGAATTATATTTAAATGTCAACCTACCCATCCCTCAAATGAACTCTTTGCCAAAATCAGGGTCTTAGATATTCGACAGCTATTTACTAAAACAAGCATTTGTTATATACGAAAAATAATCGCTCCAGAAAATCAAGCACACACCCGCTTTTCATTAAACCTGGGTTGCGTGGTCCCAAAAACTAATACCTCATTCGCTCAACGACAAGTCTGGTTCATCGCTCCTAAAATATATAATGCTCTGAGTACTGACATAAAGTCAAGTAATTCTAATTCTCTTTTTATAACACGTGTACAACATTGGATTTTCGAAAGGGGACGAGCGTACTTCAAAGAATACATGAATTCTTAACACTACATTTTAATTAATAATTTTTGCATTTCAAAATTTTTATTTCCATTTTTCTTTAAAATGTTATAATTTTTTTTCTCTTAATTTTTCACTTAATTTTATTCATGTTTTAATTTTAATTTACATAACTACATACCACATCTACCGGATCTGCCGGATCTGCCCTGATGATGGACACTGCAACGATGCCCGAAACGTTGGCTAAAGAAGGAGGTAGCGTAACACGGCATAACACCCCAAAAACAAATAACGAAAAAAAAATTGATAAAAACACAGGCGTCACCTATAACTTTAAAACAATGGCTGGAGATCTTCAAAGCGTGGGGCTTGGCACCAATAAATTTGGGAACCATTGGTCTACATTTTACACGTAAAAACTATACAATAATGACTGTGATCAGCACACACAAGTAGTCGTTCGTCTTCCATTAATTTCAATACGTTCCCACAACATAAGACAATTAACCGAGTGTTTTGCATATTATTAGATGAATTCATATGTCAAAAGGTTGGAAGGCATTCTAAATGTGAAAGGGTTAATATTCGCTTAGAAAATGTAAGAATTCTTAGAAAGTACAATTTGTGAGTTAAGATGAAGTTATACGTGAAATCAGATTTAGATTAATCTTTACGACGAATCGGCTTACAGTATTAACATAAAAAAAATGCTACGTATAAATCGAAGCTTTTTCTAGGTTTTCTTTGTATTGGAATTACAATAAAATTATTATTTACGTAACAAAAAATATAAGCGTAAACCACTAAAAAAATGTTTTTTTCATGATTTAGCTATGAAGTAATACAAGAAACAATTTTTAAAAAATACCCCTTTATGGCTAAGATTATTTTTGAGGTTTTGTATGTTCTAACTTTTTTTCGTTCTTATAAAATTATGCACAAAATAAATAAAAACCACTTTTTCGCTTACTAGCCTCGTGCTAATAAGACGTTCGATTTTAAATTTTGCAGGCATGAGAATCGAAATATTTCTAGCGTTTATATTCCTCTTAGGGTACCACCGCAACGGGAACCATTTATTGGAAAACAACACCCTGCCATAGCGTGGCGTGCCGGATCGGGAGAGACTGGTTGAGGGAGACCTTGTGACACCTCAAAGAGAACATTTTTGAAACATCGCGTTGCACCGCAATGGGAAAGATGGATTCCGTCACACTGACCTTCCAAGAACACTTTCCTCTCCATCCTTTTCTTAAAAAAACCCTCCGCAGAGCATCCCCAAAGGGGTCATCCATTAATCACGTGATGTTTTTTAGCAATTTTTTAACCCACCCCCCTGGTGGTATGAGGTGAGATTTTAGACTAACCCCCCCCCCTACCCAAAATCACGTGTATTTTTTTTAGTACAAAGTATTTAGAAATCTTCAGAATATCTCATTATAGCCCCCCCACCCTAGTGATTTTTCCGAACCCCCCCCCCTTTCGAGCTTCACGTGATTAATGGACGACCCCAAAGATGAAATATGACTAAGGGGAATTATTTTACTCAAGGCCTCACGTTTTTGTAAACCCCCACAATATTGAAGTGAGTGAATTCCAAAAATTCAAAAACGTCAAAGTTCAATGCGCTGATGGTTTTATATGACGTAAATTTTATTCTTAAACATATAATGCCGCAGATTTTTCTTGCACATTAGTGCAAAATATACAATCATTATCATACATCTCCCCCAAACGTATAAAGAAAATGAAACGCAATTCCCGCCGCCGCCCGTAGATATATTGTGTTTCCTCCAAAGGAAAAAAATAAACGAGTATGCTTTAGAAGACCACACGACTGAAGTAAAACTACAAGACAAACCTCGCCCAATGAACCCAGGTATCCCTGCTAAGTTACCAAACGTAGCGAACGGGATGACCTATGATCTAGGGGTGACATATGACATTGGGGTGAAATATTATGATGGGGTGACCTACGATATTGTGTTGACCTACGATCTTGGGGTGACCTACGACCTTGGGATGATCTACGACCTTGGGGTGACCTATGACCTTGGGGTGACCTACGACCTTGGGGTGACATATGACATTGTGGTGAAATATGACCATGGGGTGACATACGTCCTTGGGGTGACCTACGACCTTGGGGTGACCTACAACCTTGGGGTGACTTACGACCTTGGGGTGACTTACAACCTTGGGGTGACCATTCTTATCCTTATCCTTATCACTCCCCAAGTCAAGCGTGCGTAAAGACCCGACCGTTTGCCTAGAAATCGATCACCGTTCGCATTGATTACCGTTCGCATGACATTTTTCGTAACAATCCCCACTTTTCGTAACGAATTCACTAGCTTACCCCCCCCCCCCCAAGTCGAGCGTGCGTGAAGAAGTTTTACTTCAAAAATAGTACTTTGAAGGAAACAGTCACACGTATTTTGTGTCTTATCTTTTGTCTCACCACTATTTAACGCTTAAGAAAGAGCTTTAGCATTATAGCGATAAGGTACGTATGTTTATTGATACCTTAAGGGCCCGCAACCCGATTCTACCGATTTATTACTTATTTCCATATTTCCTTTAAGATTTTAAAAATATTCCCACATTAAAAATTCTGTTCACATCTCTCGTTAGAAGCATACTAGAATATAACTCTACAATTTAGTCACCTGTCTTAAATAATCACATTAATATCATTGAAAAAGTTCAACGCAAGTTTTTGAGGTGTATTAATTTTCGACTTGGAATCCCTTTAGAATCAATAAATTATGACTTTTTATTACATTCATTGAAATTGTTGAAGACAGAAGAAAAATTTTTGATCTAATATTTTTATACAAAATTGTTGAAGTTGAAATTGTTGAAGTTGAAATTGTTGAAGTTGAAATTGTTGAAGACAGAAGAAACATTTTTGATCTAATATTTTTATACAAAAATGTTGAAGTTGAAATTGTTGACGACAGAAGAAACATTTTTGATCTAATATTTTTATACAAAAATGTTGAAGTTGAAATTGTTGAAGACAGAAGAAAAATTTTTGATCTAATATTTTTATACAAAATTGTCGAAGTTGAAATTGTTGAAGTTGAAATTGTTGAAGACAGAAGAAAAATTTTTGATCTAATATTTTTATACAAAAATGTTGAAGTTGAAATTGTTGAAGACAGAAGAAAAATTTTTGATCTAATATTTTTATACAAAAATGTTGAAGTTGAAATTGTTGAAGACAGAAGAAAAATTTTTGATCTAATATTTTTATACAAAATTGTCGAAGTTGAAATTGTTGAAGTTGAAATTGTTGAAGACAGAAGAAAAATTTTTGATCTAATATTTTTATTTTTATTTATTTATTATTTTTTTTACCGTGAATACCGCACAAGAATCTCAACTGCTCCCGTCTGGAGCCAGTAAGACTATGGCATTGGGGTATGTTGTGAGGCTGAAGGTAATGGAGAGGGGAAGGAGGTGGGGAGGAGGAAGGTTGGGAAGTACCTGGCTATTCAGATCTGGTCACCAAACACGGCTAAAGCCATTTTCAAGCAACGTTTCAATTCTGAATGGTGGTCTTACACCAGGGCGATACTAATAGTATCTTCCACTCTGGAATATGCCGCAAATATACTATATATTATTTTAAATGAATTAATTGTGAAATAACACAAATTAATCAAATAAAATTTATTTGCGCATGCCGGGTTCGAACCCGCGACCTCCAGATTGTGAGTCAAGAGTCTTACCCACTGGACTACGGAGGTCGTCAAAATTGTATCCTTTTTTATACAAAATTGTAAATTATCAGTTGGATTGCCCTGATATATTAAAGTTGATTCACTTTCATGTACCTACCATTAGATCAAGGTTCCCTAGTATATATTATTGTGACAATTATACGTCTGTTGCTGGATATAATTCTGTTATAAATAGAATACTCACCATTGGTAATTTTTATGCCAATGTTGATGATATTTTTAATATTTCTTTATTACAGAGTACATAGGACAAAATGTACAGAGGACTAAAGATGTATGATGAAATGCCTGAAAGTATGAAGAATGAAGAAAGAATGAATGTATTTAAAAAGAAATGTTATGCTTACTGTAAAAATATTTAAATTTATCAAATGAAATGTTACATTGTGCTTATTAGTTTATATTCATGTAGTATAAACTAACTCAATAATAAAAAATAAAAATAAAAATAAAAATTCAAGGCTCTACTTATCAAACATTTCATCCTTACGTATTGTAACGAGGTTACTTCATAACAAGTTTTTTTTTTTAATTTCATTGTATCCTTTTAAAGTTTTCATTACTTGTTAGAAATTTTTTCTCTTTTTCTCTTGCTATGAGAAATTAAAAAAATCTTTCTTCACTGTACTATGGCTGTTTAAAAATATTAAATAAACACATGTTTGTAAATGGCACTTTGTGCCGTAAATTTTAAATAAATAAACACGGTAAGTTTTAAAGCTCTTAAAAAATATATATGTTATTCTTGAAGATAATATCTAGACTTTGCCCGCGCCGAAACGCAAATTATATAAAATTCCCTCGATAGAAAAAAATCGCAAAGTATGCTCCAAAAATTATTATAAACACGTTGGTTTCAGTTATTTTAAAAGTTATATTTATGAAAAAATTCACAGAGTTTCTTTAAATGCTGTTTAAGATAATGCCCGCGAGATTTTGGCTTTATTTTAAACGAGTCGTGTTTTATTAAACATTTTCGAATCGATTTTGTCGCTGTAAATGTTAGCGCTCTCCTCTAACATTCGTAATTTCGTATCTCTCCATCTTCTTCTTTTCGAGCCCGGTTGCAGAGCCTTAAACGTGGGTCGTCAAGGTAACCGTAAAAGCGTTTATCGAAGCGATATTGTAAAGTCATAGATTTCACTGTGGGTTAATATTAAAAATGATTGAAAACTTTTAATAATGATGTGATCGATTTGACAACCATTATAAAATACATTGCTAATTTCCGCCTTTCTAAATATCCGTTCTTGATGGAAAAGTTCGCAAAACACACTTCTTTATCTGGAAAATGTGCTTCAATTTCACGGGGAACAAATCGATAAAAATAATATGTAATTTCCGGCAGTCCGGAGATAAGGAAACTTCAAGATACATTCAATTCAGTTCGCTGGTCGGGCTCCAAGGGTATCCGATATGCTTCCACGACAGTTGATCCCTCGACATTTGCCCCCCCCCCGGCGTACTTATACACGGTTCCGCGATTTTCATCCCGCGTCAAAATATTCCCGACAAAATATCCTACGGACAAAATATCCTCCAACAAAATATCTACTAGAACCTAACCTAACCTAACCTTACCCATCAAAAAATGGGACAAAAATAATATAGACGTCCTGTAAAGAATAAATTATTGTTCAAAAATAGTAAAATTGGACAAAAACAATACAGACACCTGTAAAGTTAGGTTGGGTTAGGTTTTAGTAGATTTTTTTTACGTTAACTCCACACAGGAGGACCTAAATGATTCCCCTCAGGGCCTATGTCATCTTTGAAGATGCTGTGTGGAGGGTCTTTTTGAGGAAAGGAAGGAGTGAACACGGGTCTTGAAGAGACCCATGTTGTAGGAGGGAGGAAAAACAGAGGCTGGCAAACCGTTCCACAGCCGAGCCGTTGAACTCAAGAACGAGTCATAGAAACGACCCGTTCTCATGTGACTAATGTCAACCGTGTACCTACAAATGTTGAGCACGTGTTTGGCGTGTTTCCCGACTATTCACCGGTGCCGAGGGGATCAATGACGCTAGTTCATCTAGAGCTAGAGCATCTTCCACCCGACGCCTGTGCTCTAAAGATTGCAATCTGTCTGTTAAGATGAACTAAAACCAAACCCAGACAAAAGTAATACAGACATCCTGTAAAGTTAGTTAGGTTTTAGTAGATATTTTGTCGGGGATATTTTGTCCTTGGAATAATATTGTCGGGGATATTTTGTCGGGGATATTTTGTCCGTGGAATATATTGTCGGGGATATTTTGTCGGGGATATTTTGTCCGTGGAATATATTGTCGGGGATATTTTGTCGGGGATATTTTGTCGGGGATATTTTGTCCGTGGAATATTTTGTCAGGGATATTTTGTCCGTGGAATATATTGTCGGGGATATTTTGTCGGGGATATTTTGTCCGTGGAATATTTTGTCCGTGGAATATTTTGTCGGGTATATTTGTCGGGGATATTTTGTCTGTGGAATATATTGTCGGGGATATTTTGTCCTTGGAATATATTGTCGGGGATATTTTGTCGGGGATATTTGTCCGTGGAATATTTTGTCGGGGACATTTTGTCGGGGATATTTTGTCCATGGAATATTTTGTCGGGGATATTTTGTCGGGGATATTTTGTCCGTGGAATATTTGGTCCGTGGAATATTTTGTCGGGAATATTTGGTCCGTGGAATATATTGTCGGGGATATTTTGTCGGGGATATTTTGTCCGTGGAATATTTTGTCCGTGGAATATTTTGTCGGGTATATTTGTCGGGGATATTTTGTCTGTGGAATATTTTGTCGGGGATATTTGTCCGTGGAATATTTTGTCGGGGACATTTTGTCGGGGATATTTTGTCCATGGAATATTTTGTCGGGGATATTTTGTCGGGGATATTTTGTCCGTGGAATATTTGGTCCGTGGAATATTTTGTCGGGAATATTTGGTCCGTGGAATATATTGTCTAAATAGTAATATTGAACTAAAACCAAACCCAGACAAAAGTAATACAGACATCCTGTAAAGTTAGTTAGGTTTTAGTAGATATTTTGTCGGGGATATTTTGTCCTTGGAATAATATTGTCGGGGATATTTTGTCGGGGATATTTTGTCCGTGGAATATATTGTCGGGGATATTTTGTCGGGGATATTTTGTCGGGGATATTTTGTCCGTGGAATATTTTGTCAGGGATATTTTGTCCGTGGAATATATTGTCGGGGATATTTTGTCGGGGATATTTTGTCTGTGGAATATTTTGTCCGTGGAATATTTTGTCGGGTATATTTGTCGGGGATATTTTGTCTGTGGAATATATTGTCGGGGATATTTTGTCCTTGGAATATATTGTCGGGGATATTTTGTCGGGGATATTTTGTCCGTGGAATATTTTGCCGGGGACATTTTGTCGGGGATATTTGGTCCGTGGAATATATTGTCGGGGATATTTTGTCGGGGATGTTTTGTCCATGGAATATTTTGTCGGGGTTATTTTGTCGGGGATATTTTGTCCGTGGAATATTTTGCCGGGGATATTTTGTCGGGAATATTTGGTCCGTGGAATATATTGTCGAGGATATTTTGTCCTTGGAATATTTTGTCGGGGATATTTTGTCGGGGATATTTTGTCCGTGGAATATATTGTCGGGGATATTTTGTCAGGGATTTTGTGAAGAGGATATTTTGTGGCGGATATTTTGTCCGTGGAACATATAGTCGGGGATATTGTGTCGGGGATATTTTGTCCCTGGAATATTTTGTCGGGGATATTTTGTACTTGGAATAATATTGTCGGGGATATTTTGTCGGGGATGTTTTGTCCATGGAATATTTTGTCAGGGATATTTTGTCCGTGGAATATTTTGTCCGTGGAATGTTTTGTCGGGTTATTTTGTCGGGGATATTTTGTCCGTAGAATATGTTGTCGGGGATATTTTGTCCGTGGAATATTTTGTCGGGGATATTTTGTCGGGGATATTTTGTCCGTGGAATATTTTGCCGGGGATATTTTGTCGGGGATATTTTGTCCGTGGAATATATTGTCGGGGATATTTTGTCCGTGGAATATATTGTCTGGGATATTTTGTCGGGGATATTTTGTCGGTGGCTATTTCGTCGGGGATATTTTGTTCTTGGAGTAATATTGTCGGGGATATTTTGTCAGGGATGTTTGTCCATGGAATATTTTGTCGGGGATATTTTGTCGGCGATATTTTGTCGGGGATATTTTGTCCGTGGAATATTTTGTCGGGGATGTTTTGTCGGGGATATTTTGTCCGTGGAATATTTTGTCGGGGATATTTTGTCCGTGGAATATATTGTCGGGGATATTTTGTCCTTGGAATATTTTGCCGGGAATATTTTGTCGGGAATATTTGGTCCGTGGAATATATTGTCGGGGATATTTTGTCCTTGGAATATTTTGTCGGGGATATTTTGTCGGGGATATTTTGTCCGTGGAATATATTGTCGGGGATATTTTGTCGGGGATTTTGTGAAGAGTATATTTTGTCGGGGATATTTTGTCCGTGGAACATATAGTCGGGGATATTGTGTCGGGGATATTTTGTCCCTGGAATATTTTGTCGGGGATATTTTGTACTTGGAATAATATTGTCGTATTGTAATATTTTGTCGGGGATGTTGTGTCCATGGAATATTTTGTCAGGGATATTTTGTCCGTGGAATATTTTGTCCGTGGAATGTTTTGTCGGGTTATTTTGTCGGGGATATTTTGTCCGTAGAATATGTTGTCGGGGATATTTTGTCCGTGGAATATTTTGCCGGGGATATTTTGTCGGGGATATTTTGTCCGTGGAATATATTGTCGGGGATATTTTGTCCGTGGAATATATTGTCGGGGATATTTTGTCGGGGATATTTTGTCGGTGGCTATTTCGTCGGGGATATTTTGTTCTTGGAGTAATATTGTCGGGGATATTTTGTCAGGGATGTTTGTCCATGGAATATTTTGTCGGGGATATTTTGTCGGCGATATTTTGTCGGGGATATTTTGTCCGTGGAATATTTTGTCGGGGATGTTTTGTCGGGGATATTTTGTCCGTGGAATATTTTGTCGGGGATATTTTGTCCGTGGAATATATTGTCGGGGATATTTTGTCCTTGGAATATTTTGCCGGGAATATTTTGTCGGGAATATTTGGTCCGTGGAATATATTGTCGGGGATATTTTGTCCTTGGAATATTTTGTCGGGGATATTTTGTCCGTGGAACATATAGTCGGGGATATTGTGTCGGGGATATTTTGTCCCTGGAATATTTTGTCGGGGATATTTTGTACTTGGAATAATATTGTCGGGGATATTTTGTACTTGGAATAATATTGTCGGGGATATTTTGTACTTGGAATAATATTGTCGGGGATATTTTGTCGGGGATGTTTTGTCCATGGAACATTTTGTCAGGGATATTTTGTCCGTGGAATATTTTGTCCGTGGAATGTTTTGTCAGGTTATTTTGTCGGGGATATTTTGTTCGTAGAATATGTTGTCGGGGATATTTTGTCGGGGATATTTTGTCCGTGGAATATTTTGTCGGGGATATTTTGTCGGGGATATTTTGTCCGTGGAATATATTGTCGGGGATATTTTGTCCGTGGAATGTATTGTCCGGGATATTTTGTCGGGGATATTTTGTCCGTGGCTATTTCGTCGGGGATATTTTGTCCTTGGAATAATATTGTCGGGGATATTTTGTCAGGGATGTTTGTCCATGGAATATTTTGTCGGGGATATTTTGTCGGCGATATTTTGTCGGGGATATTTTGTCCGTGGAATATTTTGTCGGGGATGTTTGGTCGGGGATATTTTGTCCGTGGAATATTTTGCCTGGAATATTTGGTCGGGAATATTTGGTCCGTGGAATATATTGTCGGGGATATTTTGTCCTTGGAATATTTTGTCGGGGATATTTTGTCGTGGATATTTTGTCCGTGGAATATATTGTCGGGGATATTTTGTCGGGGATGTTTTGTCCATGGAATATTTTGTCAGGGATATTTTGTCCGTGGAATATTTTGTCCGTGGAATGTTTTGTCGGGTTATTTTGTCGGGGATATTTTGTCCGTAGAATATGTTGTCGGGGATATTTTGTCCTTGGAATATATTGTCGGGGATATTTTGTCGGGGATATTTTGTCGTGGAATATTTTGTCGGGGATATTTTGTCGGGGATATTTTGTCCGTGGAATATTTTGCCGGGGATATTTTGTCGGGGATATTTTGTCCGTGGAATATATTGTCGGGGATATTTTGTCCGTGGAATATATTGTCGGGGATATTTTGTCGGGGATATTTTGTCCGTGGCTATTTCGTCGGGGATATTTTGTCCTTGGAATAATATTGTCGGGGATATTTTGTCAGGGATGTTTGTCCATGGAATATTTTGTCGGGGATATTTTGTCGGCGATATTTTGTCGGGGATATTTTGTCCGTGGAATATTTTGTCGGGGATGTTTTGTCGGGGATATTTTGTCCGTGGAATATTTTGTCGGGGATATTTTGTGGGGGATATTTTGTCCGTGGAATATTTTGTCGGGGATATTTTTTCCGTGGAATATTTCGTCGGGGATATTTTGTCGCGGTGCCGTATTTTGTCGCATATTACATTGATATGCAGTAGGGTGGCCGGGGCATCAAAATTATAAAAAAACGCTTTGCTCAGTTTACAAACAACTTGGAAGTTAAATTATTATGGAATCGTTAAAGAAATTAGGTCCCATCTGTTCCCAAAAGGGGTATCTAGAACTCGCACGTGCTTGGACTCAAAATGTTCCCAAACATTCCAATGTTATAAAAGTTCTCATTTTTCCCATCGCAAAGTTTCAACTTTTTGTTCTAGTGTCAACACGTCTTTTAAAAATGTTTTTTGTTTAAATATTTATGTGTTCAAAGAAGCGAAGCTAGCAGTCCACAGTGGAGTGCTGATGCCAATCCTGCGTGGCAGTGAGGCTTGGAACTGGCAGAGAAAGAATGAAAGTAGACTTTTTGAAGTGATAATTTCTTAAGCACCGTTGTGATTTGAAACTCGATGAAACGGAAACGAGCGACAATAAAAAGAGACAAATATATACAACTATAGGATTTAGCCTACGTGAGAATAAGATGGTACAATCGGTCTCATCTTTGTGCGGTGTTTCATATCCTATCGGTCTCCTCGTTGTGCGGTGCTGTAGTAGTCTCCCCACTCTTGACTACTGTAGTTTTCTGAAGGTTTCATTTCTACCGCGTGTTTTTTTTTTTTTACATGATCTCCACACAGGAGGCCCTGAGGAAAATAATTTCCTTCAGGGCCTGTGTCATCTTTGGGGATACTGTGTGGAGTGTTTTTTTAAGGAAAGGAAGGAGAGGAGAGTTCTGGGAAGGAAAAGGGTTTAAGGGGTGGGTAGAATTCTGGGGTTTAGTGTGTCCCGGTCATCCGCCTCAAAGACCTAGACAAACCTCACCCCATGAACCCGGGCACCTCTGCTAAATCAACAAATGTAGCGAATCACTTGGGGTGACCTATGGGGGAAGTGTTGGTTATCCAATAAAGGTTTCCGGGGCGGTGCACTATGGAATGGCTCGGAACAACGCCATCTCATAAATCGAAAAAGGGTGTATTTTTTTTCAGATATACCTATAGCGGTTTTGATAAGATAAATGATTGATAAATTTTTATCCGTTGGAAAAAAAATTTTTTTTTCTACCTTTGTATGCTTAAAATAATGTCAAAGTACGGGCTCAGGCTGAGATATTTAATTTAATCAAAATGTGGAATATTTTGTGGTACAAATTTCAAGCATTTAAACTAATTTATATAAAGATTATTATACATCATTGCAAAGGTTGTCTTTTAAGCTTTATTATAATATATTTTTAATATTTTATTTTTAAATAATACTTATTTATAAGCTCCCTTTAAGCAAATAATACCGAAATCAGATTTTGACAAAGTTCGGGTAAACTTTCAACTAGTAGCAGGGCTGTAGATCTGAGAACACAATTATAAAATATAAACATTTTTTTAATAGGTTCATTAAAAAAGTTTGTGGATTTTGTGCGTTTTAGCGTCAACAACGTTTTTTCCGCTGTTCTTTTTTTATCAGAAAATTACCTTGTCGCAAAGATAAATTGTTTTTGAAATGTCTTGTTTAGAATCAAAATATTAACAATTCAATAAATAAAAACATGAAATTTATAGATTGTTTAGTTTTTCATCAGCACACCAAATTTAATATTTTTATGATAAGAAACAAAGAAGTTACAGATTTATGAGATGATAAAGAGCATTTGCTACCACGGTCATTATGGAATGGCCCGGAACAAATCTTCCCATAAATCGAAAAACTATACTTTTTTTTTCGTATATTACCCATAGTGGTTTTAATAAGACAAATAATTGATAAATTTTTATTTCTTGGAAAAAAATATTTTTTTTGTTCTTTTGTATATTTAAAATAATGTCAAAGTACGGGTTCGGGCTGAGATATTTAATTGAATCAAAATGTGGAATTTTTCGTGGTAAAAATTTAAAGTATTTGAGCTACTTTATATATAATTTATTATATATCACCGCTAAGGTTGATTTTTAAACTAAAATAAGATGTATTTGAATTATTTTGGTTTTAAACAATAATAATTTACAAGATCCCTTTAAGCAAATGATAACTAAACTGGATTTTCACAAAGTTCAGGTAAACTTTCAACTGGTCGTCGCCTTAGTTCGTATTTGTCCAACAGACCATTTGAAAATTTTACAGGAGAAGAAGGTTTTCTTTAATTATTTCAATAAATCAGTATTATAGGTGTTTTAGAAAAAACTATTTTCGTAAAGTAAAGGCCTCATTAGTTTGAATAATTCTTAGTTGGGTGATGAACTATCATTTTTTATACTTTATTTTTAATTTTAAAGTGGAGAGTGGACAAAAACTGAAATGGTCTGTTGGAAAAATAAGAACTGAGGCGACGTAGTCGCAGGGTTTTTCTCTGTGGTTATTAAAACACCATTTCATAAAAAAAAACATTTTTTTAATCTTTTCATAAAAAAAAATTCGGATTTTTTGCGCAACAGCGTCAAAAACGGTTTTGCCGCTGCTCTTTTTTATCAGAAAATTACCTTGTCGCAGTACTAAAAAAGGATAAATTGTTTTTGAGATGACATGTTTTATATCAAAATAATAATAATTCACTAAATAAAAATATGAAAAAATAAATTAGTTAATTTTTTAAATCAGCATTACATTTTTCTTTGTTTTATGACAAGAAACAAAGAAGTTACAGATTTATGATATCATAATGAGCATTTCCAACCACTCTGCGGTGGTACCCATTCCCGCCTCCCAAATGGAATTATCTGGAATGCTAATGATTTTAACGTAACCGATATGACTTAGAGGAAACACACTAAGAAATTTGAAAAATAGGTATTTTTTAAATTTATTTGTTTATTTATTTATTTACCGTAAAAATATCTTTAAAAACATTTTTTTTACATAATTTTACCAAACTGTTGCTTGTCACTGTCGCTGCTACCCTCCCATCCCCGAATACTGAGCAAAAAAATACTTAAGCTAAAACTGCACCCCACAGATAATGCCTAAATATATACGTAATAATTTATAAGTGCGGTATATTCCAGATTTATATATAATTTATAAGTGCGGTATATTCCAGATTTATATATAATATATAAGTGCGGTATATTCCAGAGTGGAAGATACTTTAAGTATCGCCGTAGTGTAAGACCGCCATTCAGTGAAGATGCTGTGTGGAGGGTCTTTATGAGGAAAGGAAGGAGTGAACATGGGTCTTGAAGAGACCCATGTTGTAGGAGGGAGGAAACACAGAGGCCGGCAAATCGTTCCACAGCCGAGCCGTTGAACTCAAGAACGAGTCATAGAAACGACCCGTTCTCATGTGACTAATGTCAACCGTGTACAAATGTTGGGCGCGTGTTTGGCGTGTTTCCCGACTATGCACCGGTGCCGAGGGGATCAATGACGCTAGTTCCTCAGAGCATCTTCCATTATAATACCGGTAGAACAAGACAGCATTCCCACCTGACGCCTATGCCCTAAAGATTGCAGTCCGTCTGTTAAGATGGGAGAATCTATCAAACGGACCGCCCGTTTCTGCACAGAGTCAAGGGTTTTTTTAGGTATTTTGGAGCTCCAGACCAGAGGTGGCTGCCAAATTCAACCATGGGGCGCACTTGCGATTTATACAGGGTTAGCAGTTGTGTATTATTAAAGTTTCTGCGAGCCCTGTACGGTACGCGCAGTTTCTGAGAGGCTAACTTAACTCTGCTTTCGATGGAACCCCCGTACCTGAGCTTGTCACTTAGAGTTACACCAAGCATATCGATGGAGGTCCTGTTCGGAAGATTGCTTCCGTTGAAGGAGACTAGATTTTCACTTCGATCCCTTTTAGACGTTATCAAACATGATTGGGTGTTTGAAACATTAAATTCGACGAGGTTATTCTTTCCCCAAGAGAAAATACTCTCGAGGTAACCGTCCATTCTTTGCTTCAAAGCCCTCCGAGCTATTGGAGTTTGTGGGCCCTTTGGAGGCTTGTCAAACAAAAAACTATCATGGACTGTACTGTCATCCGCGTAACAATGAATCGGTGCACATGACAAGAGGTCATTGTGGGACGCCGCCATTTATCGAATGCGAGGAAGAGGTGAAACCGTCAGCAACCGCCTGAATCGACCTCTTCCTCAAAAAGTCGGCAATCCACGTACACAAGGATGCGGGAAGTCCGTAAGAAGGCAGTTTATTGACAAGCCCTCGGTGCCAAACTCGGTCAAAGACCTTGGAAATATCCAGTGCAACCATTTGGGTCTCACCGAAACGTTCCAGGCACCGCCCCCAAACATGCGTCACATACGCGAGAAGATCGCCGCACGAGCGGTTCCGCCGGAGTCCGTATTGACGGTCGTTAATAATTTTGTTCTTCTCGAGGTATGTGAGCAGTTTATCGTTGATCACACGTTCCATCACCTTAGACAGAACTGATGTGATCGTTATGGGGCGGTAGTTGGCTGGGTTGGAGCGGTCACCCTTCTTTGGAATAGGGTGAATGAACGCTTTACCTCTGCAGTACCAGGGCAGGTATTCCGTCAGGCCCACTAGCTTTATTAATATCAAGCCCTCGTAAGACTTGGAGTACATCCCGATGCCGGATCCTCAGCTTTTTTTATATGAAAACCGCAGTGAGGAACCGACGGCGGGGTTTGATCATCGGGACCTTGATCATCGAGGGTTGAGTTTTCAGCGAACATTTTGCCTAATAAGTTACCCTTTTCGGCGGCGGTATTTGCTAGAGTGCCGTCAGGTCTGGTAAGAGGTGGCAGACTGGGTTTGGTGACCCGATTTGAATAACTACTACCTTCAGTCTCACAACATACCCCATTTAAGGGATATGTGGTTAGGAAACCATAGTCTTACCAGCTTGGGAGCAATTGAGACTCTTGTGCGGTATTAACGTAAAGAAATAAAATTTCCATATGGGATCAGTGTGAAAAAAAAATCATCATGTAAATCGCCCATAAGATTATGCATAATTACCATTTTCGTGGTCAGCGGTGGAATTTTTGGCTTCTTCCGCAAGATGTCCCCCTTTGCCAGACTCTCTCATGTTGATCTGAAAACAAATAACATTCATTTCATTAAAAAAAAATAAGTACTGACACTTTTTGTTATTCTTCATGTTTATATCTACAGATACTAATATCTACAGCCTGTATGTCGGACGAATATCTACAGCTCATATGTTGAACTAATGTCTACGAACTTCAAAGTGTTGACTAATATCTACAGAGCTAAGGTCGGACGAATATTTATGACGGTCCCAGTGTTGACTAATATCTACAGAGCGTAGGTTGGACTAATCAGCTAAATGTTGTTATGAAAATATATAATATTGTAATAACAATTGTAATCAAGTACTGATAATTAATTTCAGTATTGTCGATGGGTTTTTTTTTTGACAGCCATATATCGGCGCGAATAAGTAGAAAAAGATTATTATTGCGGGTCGCACCACTTACCTACAGGGCCTGGTTGGGCGCAGACCGGGTGGGTACGTCACAGTGCCGAGTTGAAACTATGTGAGTTTTGGTTTTATTCTAAAGTCGAACGGAACAATTGTTACCTTAATATTGTTCGAGGCATCTTGTCGTGAAAATGTCGGATAATCCTATAGTGGCCGATTCAAGTAATACGAGTAATCGTGATTTATAATCGCACCCGAAGTTATTAAAAATACACGTGTCGATGTGCACCCGGAAAGTGGGCTTCCGATTCGAGAGTAATCGCTGATAGCGGCCGGCAATCCTCGCTCGCTTTGAACCAGTTTAATGTCAGGAACAAGCTGTGACGTATATTGAATCGGATGAATTCCGTATTTGAGGGAAAGAACCCTCCTTTACATACTCTGCCGCGCAAAAGAACCCTCCTTTACATACTTTGCCGCGCACGCCGTGGAACTCGCGTTAGCGCACGGATGGATGGACACCGGTGGTGATCGGAGAGGAGCTGGACGATCCTCGGCCGTGGTTTGACCGAGAGACGGGGCTGGCAGGCTGGCCGCCCGCGCTGCAGCAGACACGGACCAGTGGAGGAAGGCGCTCCCATTCCTCCGCAGAAGACTAGATAGGTAGTTAGGGTAGTTCAAATCGGTCAATGATGGGGGAAAGTGAGATGTTTAAATGTAATCCTATTTATGAAATAGATGTCCTTGTCATTTCGAAAGAATTTGCCTTTCATTTATGTAGTACTACTTGTGAATAAGTACCATATGCCCACCTCTGAGGACGAGTACTCAGGCCACCGTAGAGCTCAGCATATCCTGTCGTTCGACAGGATTTGGCGCCCTTAAGTTTCCCCAGGAAACTAAGCTGACCACTGCGATGGTTTACACTGTACGAACCTCCATCTTACCAGGCACCCACTTAACAAGCGGTGTAAAAGGCATTTACCACTTGCCTCACATAGTAGGTAGGTCATTACACACAATAGTTATGCATTTTAAATGCCAGTAATCGCATTCTCAAGCACCCTAACAGTAGTAGCAGATTTCAACATATCAATGTGTCCAATAGTCCGGTATTAGGGATTTTTACATAAATACTTACTTAAATTACTTTTTTTAAACTGCATACGCAAATACTACGTTATTCCAATATGCTATACATAATTGCAAATCCAACCTCTGCCAGTGCTGTAGATATTCGTCAACACTTTGGTTCTCATAGATATAAGTCAACAGTTTGAGCTGTAGATATTCGCCAACACTTTGGTTCTCATAGATATTAGTTCGATTTTTTCATTTTTTGGAATTCTTACTTAAATTACTTTTTTTAAACTGCATACGAAATACTACGTTATTTTGCTATACATAATTGCAAATCCAACCTCTGCCAGTGCTGTAGATATTCGTCAACCCTTTGGTTATCATAGATATTAGTCAGCAGTTTGAGCTGTAAATATTCGTCAACACTTTGGTTCTCATAGATATTAATCAACAGTTTGAGCTGTAGATATTCGCCAACACTTTGGTTCTCATAGATATTAGTTCGATTTTTTCAGTTTTTAGAATTCCTTTAGATATTAGTAGACGCCTCCGTTTGTAATTATTATACTTCTGAATAACTTATGTATCCCATCCCACTAATATTATAAAGGCGAAAGTTTGTATGGATGTATGTTTGTTACTCTTTCACGCAAAAACTACTGAATGGATTTTAATGAAAATTTACAATAATATAGCTCACACATCAGAATAAGATATAGACTATAGGCATCATGAAATTTGCATTAAAAAATTGGTGGAATGATTAGTAAGATATCTATAATACTTTATTCGATTCAAATTATCAGGGGAGTACTTCAAATAAATGCGGGAGGGGGGAAAGAGTAGGAGGGAGAGAGGGAGGGAGTGGGGAAGGGGGGGAGAGGTGGAGGAGGGAGAGGTTGAGGAGTGGGGGGAGGGGTGGAGTAGGGGGGGAGGTGGAGGAGGCGGAGTGGGAACCCCCTAATACCATGCGAGCGAAACCGCGGGAAAAAGCTAGTCTATAATAAGGTGATATTGTAAAAGCCTACGAGGAGTTAATAAATAAATAAAAATAAAAATTACAGAATACAATAAGGCTAGCTTTACACTCTTTTTGACAAGTTACTCACAGGACCGTTTACATATTTTTTAATTTATTACTAGCTGGTTCCCGGCATGCGTTGCTATGCCATTTAATAAAGAAATAGTTTCTCCCTGCGTGTCCTTTCCCATTCGTCCCGTTCTCCTTCCACCTACACTTCCTCTCCCCGCGTGTTCCCACTCCGCCTCCTCCACCTTCCCTCTCCCCACTCCACACCTTCCTTTCCCGGTGGATTCAGTTTTCAAACAGCTCGCGTGCCACACATTGCAACTTTTTTATACAAATTTCATTATGCCAGAGCTCACCAGTAGTTTTATACAAACCTTGTCCTGGTAATAACGAACACAACAAAAAAAGAATTATCCAATTTGGTGCAGTCGTTTGGAAGTTATGCGCGTACATACATTTCGGCGATTCATTTTTATTTATGTAGAATAGATAAGAAGATAGATAGATAGATAGATAGAAGAAGAACAAGGTGTAACAGGACGTACCAGAGGGATTTTAACCATCGATTGCTGACATTATTTGGAGTAAAAAACGAAATTTTGATCTCCGGTGATATTTTTGATGATTTATTTTATTTTTTCTACAAAAACATTAAAAAATGGTAGGTGTTGGACAGTTGGAGGCAGGGTCAAGAGTTGTTCGGTTGCTCGGCTGAGTGACCAATGACAACAAGTGGATGAAATTTTTTTTTGTTTGAATTTGAAGAAAAAAAAATTATACAAATAAAAAAAGTCACCGGAGACAAAAATTTCATTTAGATTTTTTACTTCAAATATGCTCAGGAATCACCCTGTATATATGTGTGTAAAAGGTTACTCCCTGTATATATGTATGTAAAAGCCTAAATAGGCGGTTTAACAGTATTAACGAAATTATACTAGTACATAAATAGTGCAGGAAACGACTGTTTAAAACACTTGCACAAAAATAAATATAAAGTAAAAAAATTATTGAATTTGATCGACACCATTTTGTAACCCTAAGTGACCAGCTCAGGTATGGGGGCTCCATCGAAGCCAGAGTAAAGTTAGCCTCCCAAAAACTGGGCGTACTGTACAGGGCCCGCAGATACTGCACATAGTACACAACTGCTAACCCTGTACAAATCACAAGTGCGCCCCACGGTTGAATTTGGCTCGACTCTGTTCAGAACGGGCGGTCCGTTTGATAGATTCTCCCATATTAACAGACGGATTGCAATCTTTAGAGCACAGGCGTCGGGTGGGAATGCTATCCTTGTTCTGCCGGTATTACAATGGAAGATGCTCCGAGGAACTAGCATCATTGATTCCTTCGGCACTGGTGCATAGTCGGGAAACACGCCAAACACGCGCCCAACATTTATACATGGTTGACATTAGTCACATGAGAACGGGTCGTTTCTATGACTCGTTCTTGAGTTCAACGGCTCGGCTGTGGAACGATTTGCCGGCCTCTGTGTTTCCTCCCTCCTACAACATGGGTCTCTTCAAGACCCATGTTCACTCCTTCCTTTCCTCATAAAGACCCTCCACACAGCATCTTCACTGAATGGCGGTCTTACACTACGGCGATACTCCACCTCTGGTCTGGAGCTCCATAATACCTGAAAATTACCCTCGACTCTGTGCAGAAACGGGCGGTCTGTTTGATAGATTCTCCCATCTTAACAGACGGATTGCAATCTTTAGAGCACAGGAGTTCTTTCTCTCGTTCTTGAGTCCAACAGCTCGGCTATGGAACGATTTGCAGACCTCTGTATTTTCTCCTTCCTACAACACGGGTCTCTTCAAGACCAATGTTCATTTCTTCCTCTCCTTAAAAAGACCCTCCACACAGCATCCCAGATGACACGTGTGGAGTTAATGTAAAAAAAAATCTATCGATGGAATTAATTAAATTAATCAAATAATTTCCGTTTCGGTGTGCGGAATGTATTGATATTATCTTCAAGAATAACATATGTTTTTTAAGAGCTTTAAAAACTTGAAGTATTTAAGGAAAATATTATACAAAATCAATGGAAATGCGGGAAATCATACCTTAAGAGCGTTTAAGGTACGATTAAGATACAGCCAGCGGACGAAAATCCGCATTTCGTCGAAAGATGTTCTTACGATCGTGCAGGGCGGTTATAATGAGAAAGATTATTTATTCTCCGTACCAGTTTTTTAAAATTATAACTCAATATCGATTTTTTTCATTCCAAATTTGCTTTAATTTATACCTACATTCGAAAATGCGGAAAAGCGCGATGGTTAAACTATTAAAATAATGTACTTTTGTTATTATTTTTTGATTATAAGTATTTATCATTTTTCAATAATGTCTATGTTAACTAAGAGTGTTAAAAAAACCTGAAATATATTAGTTTGTAAGTGCGCAAATAAATACACAAACGGACCAATTTTCGTCAAGAAACACATGTACGTATATATTTTTTAATGATTTTCATTATTTTAAAATTAAAATTCTAAAACATGCGATACCCAGATAATGTATTGATTTATTTTATTGCATGATGTGATTTGAAATGGGTGTGGTATAATACAAAATCTTTTTTGAAAATTTAACAAATCTGCCAATGACCTATGGTATATAACCTTATTATACTAAAAATAAACATTTTTTCTAAAATTTAAAACACGTTAATGCTAGATAAAAGAACAATCTTTCGAAATCCATTTATATTTTTTTGTGGAAAAGAGTCAATACGTCTAAAATCTGATTTAAAAATGACATATTTCTGGTTTTCTCTGATTTTCCCTCTTAATCTAATTCCTAACGTTTATCTTCAACAACCTAGCCTTAATTTTTAGTATTTCCATATTTTTACACGGTTTTACCACGCATACGCATCAGGGATCTCATTTCTACTTGCCCACTCGGTGTTTTAACGACTCCAGATACTAATATTTACAGCCTGTAAGTCGGACGAATATCTACATCTCATATGATGGACTAATATCTAAGAAATTCAGAGTGTGGACTAATATCTACAGAGCTAAGTTCGGACGAATATCTATTACGGTCCCAGTGGTGACTAATATCTACGGAGCGTAGGTTGGACTAATATCTACAGAGGGCAGCTGAGGAAGAGGTTGTACGGAAAAGCATAAATTACTTCAATTACGTAATTACTTATTACGTAAAGGCTTAAATGTTTAAAGTGCGTACATGAAGTTTTTGCATAATATTACGTATTTTGTTGTTTACGAGGACAACAATTTATTGAAAAAACATGGAGGTCATAATAAAAAGATATTTATTTTTTTCGAAATAAACGGCACCACAACCTAACCTAACCTAACCTAACCTAACCTAACCTAACCTAACTGACATAGAAATGGTCATGTTAACAGACTAAATAATTTAGAAGCACTCGAAATAAAGAAATCTGTTAAAACAAAAACCCAAATCCTTAATAATCAGCTAAATGTGTCGAATAGTCCGATATTACGGATTTTTACATACATACATAAATTAAGTTTTTTAAACTGCATACGCAATATTACGTTATTCCAATATGCTATACATAATTGCAAATCCAACCTCTGCCAGTGCTGTAGATATTCGTCCACACTTTGGTTCTCATAGATATTAGTCAGCAGTTTGAGCTGTAGATATTCGTCCTCACTTTGGTTCTCATAGATATTAGTCAGCAGTTTGAGCTGTAGATATTCGTCCTTACTTTGGTTCTCATAGATATTAGTCATCAGTTTGAGCTGTAGATATTCGTACGCACTTTGGTTCACATAGATATTAGTCCAATTTGTTCAGTTTTTGGAATTCCTGTAGATATTAGTAGACGCCTCCTTTTTAACACGCGACCATTAATTCGGAGCCAAAGAACTTACCGATCTCTACCACGGAGGCCAATCCCCCTATTTACTCCTCGGGGATATCATTTACCAAATGCTACCAACCTAAAACGCAAAACAAAAACCAAATTGCTACTCGAATAAAATTACGTTCGAAAGTTCTACGAGCTATAATCCTACCGCTCAGAATTTAGTTGTTATGTCTCTTTCTATTGCAGGCGACCTCTAACGGAGAGAGGGAGAGGTTAGAACGGGACTATCAGCGGCAGCCCCAAGCTAACGAGAGAATGTTGCACTATACAGTTTTTCTTTTGGCCTTTTTTTGACTGAAATTGGAAATTTCAACCCAAAGGGTGAACTCTCCGGTTATGGCATGGTTTTCAGAATAATTTAATTTAATTTATTTAATAATAAACTAGCAGACCCGGGCACACATTGCTGTGGCTAACGAAAAACAACTCCATTACCCAACCTTTATAAAATCCACACCACCCACTTGCCAGCTGCCCGCTGCCTGCTGCCTAAATTGAATATTTGAATTTATCGGCTTTTCTCTACTATAATAAGCATGTATTATACATATTAACCGCATTAACCTTTAATTAACAATACTTATTCAAAAATTTATTTTAAATTATTATTATTTTTTTTTTTTAATATTATTTTATTTTTTTACACATTCGATTTATGTAAGTACGTAAATATAATGTATGTGTTATAATTTTTAATTTTAATTTTTTTAATTTAAAAAATATATATATATATATATATATATATTTTTCTCTTCCCTTTACACACGAGTAGTTACACTCTCGTAAAGGTTATATATTATATACATATATATGTTTATACTGTTTATAATCAATGTTGCATGTTAGTATTTAATGATTTGAGTTTAATCCGTTTGTAACCTGAAAATGTAATTACTCATGATTATATTACATGTATATGTATATAAAAACTAATAAAAAAAAAAAAATAAAAAAAAATATAAACTAATTAACTCGCCACTAATTATACAATGCTTGCAATGCAACACTGGATATTTGAAAAGGGAAAATAAAATACCTACATACTCCAGGACATCTATTTTCCAATTTCATCCGTAGAACGAATTTCAAAAGTGACTATAGTACCTACGGCCCGCCAGCCGTTTTAAATCGCACAAAAATATGTTTTCTTTGATTTTCTCGGCTTTTCTCTAATATAATTTACATGTATTATACATATAAACATTCCTCTTCAATCACTCTATCTATTGGTGAAAACCGTATGAAAATCCGTTGCGTATTAAAATATATAAAAAGATTAACGCGCACATATATTTAGAGCGACTTCATTTTATACTATGTAATGATGATGATGATGATAGTACAAGTACATTTGAATAAAAAAAACAATTAAGACAAAATAATAGAAATTCAAAAAGTATACATTTTTTTGTACATGAATACCGCACAAGAGTCCCAACAGCTCCCGTCTGGAGCCAGTGGGACTATGGCATTCCCAATTGGGGTATGTTGTGAGGCTGAAGGTAGTGGGGAGGGGAAGGAGATAGGGAAGAGGAAGGTGGGGAATGAAATGGAATTATGTTCTGGTTCAATATAAGTGTAGAGTAATGTATACGGCAGAGCAGAGACCAGAGCTCAAGATTATGGGAGTAGTAGTTTTCTGTCAAGTAGGTAGGAAATCAGAAAATCAAAGAAGATGAATTTTATAAAACTATATTGTGGCCAATAAAAAAAAACAAACACGAGAGTGCAAATTCATACCAATGAAAGGTTAGGATTAAATTTATACCAATGTAATATTAAGAATTCAAAACATAAACATACCAAATGGACTCCTGGACACGCTGAGCTAACTAAACGAATATAACACCGGATGACGACCGCAAACTTGGTTCGTAGCATAGACATCCAAATGGATAGACAAGCAGTTACAGATGAGGGGTAAAACCAAACTATGGAGAGCAAAGGGGGGAAAGATGACTGTCATTCGTTGAACAATCAATCTGACAGTATATAGGCATCTCGCATTACAATATCACCATTTAGTTCTTAAAAGTAAAATCTGCTTTGAATGAATAGACCTTTTTACATGGGAGCGCGAATTGCTTGCCACGTTCAAAACTTATTTGCTAAGGCCAAATGCTCGCCCCAAAAAGACTCGCGCCAATACACATATCAATATTTTCTTGCCGTGTTTAGTTAAAACACTTTTACAAATGTTTCATAATTTACTTACCCCTGTAACCAGCGACGAGCACATTGGAGTACCGCCCACATTTGCTATGTGCATATTGATACGTAGATATATTGTATAGCACAAGCTGCCGTTATTTCGTTAAATGTATGGATGTCAGCTTCTCGCTGTTCACGGCAAGAATGATGACGTCACACACTTTAGATTCAAGCGAGGCTATATCCCCTCCCCATGGAGCGAGCCGGTTCCAAGGAGGAGCTACAGCCGGCGCCATGTGGAGGGGGAAATAATACGTTTTTATCACTTAGGGCAGGTCCAGATATATTCATATGTCCGTGGTTCGTAGAGAGAAAAGGTCCCGGGACGAGACTTCCAGCCTCATCAACCGGGATCGGCGCGGAATCCAGGGAGCCTAGGTCTTCCTTCTAATTAGGGAGAAGGACGCTACACCTCCAAGGAGCGTCTCCAGCCTCAGGCTGTCTCAACAGACTCCATCCGAAAGGCACGTGGCCCAACCAGTCTCCAAGACTTACGGATTTCGTGAGAACTACCGGCAATCCGTGACTTCGCGACGCGGGGTCATAAAGGCATATTGTTCTGCCACCACAAGGATCAATCCCTTTACAATTTCATGTCCAGAAAACATTTCCACATAATGGCCAAGTGCCAACACCGGACAAAGTGGGATTTAAATATCATCCACTAAAAATAATACCGCACACGAACTGCTCGTGTTACGAAAAAAACACCCCGCGCCTTTATAAGATAAAATCAACTTGGATTCACATGATTTAACGAAATTAAAACACCTTCATGGTCAGTGACTAATTCACAAACAGCTGCCCATGGCTGTTCGGGAGGAAGTGACCATAAACAAAAAAACAATTTGTCTTTCCAAAAAAAATAGCCAGTCTCCAAAAAAAAAAAAAAAACACCATAGACAAAATAACCAAATAGGCAAGAACTGCACTAGTCACATAATAATAGTACCTGGCTATTCAGATCTGGTCACCAAACAAGCTATGGTTAAAGTGCCAATGCTAATGCCATTTCAAGCAACGTTTCAATTCTGAATGGTGGTCTTACACCAGGGCGATACTGAGAGTATCTTCCACTCTGAAAGTATGTTTCTAAACTAACTATTTTTCTCCGATATATATATTTTTTTTACATAAGCTCCATGCAGAATTGTGGATGCAATTTCTATGTCATCTTTGGGGATGCTGTGTGGAGGGTCTTTGTGGGGAATGGATGGAGAGGAAGTTCTTGGAAGCATAAAGGCATGAAGGGTGGGAAGGAATCTGGTCTAGGAATTCTGAATCCATCGCAATCATTGCGGTGAAAGGCGATGGGCCGAGAGAGTCTAATGTTGTCTGGAGGATGTGTCAAAATGTCTCCCTCAACCAGTCTCTCCCGATCCGGCCCACCACGCAGTAGGTGGGTAAACGCATCCTGACAAACCTAACGCTATGAATCCAAGCACACCTGTTATGTCACCAAACGTAGCGAACCACTTGAGATGACCTATGGCAGAGGTGTTGGTTATCCAATAAATGGTTCTCGGGATGGCGATACCCATACCTGCCTCCCAAATTGTAATGATTAGTTATTTAATGCTTTGACGAGATCTGGAAAACCTTACTTCCAAATCTTCCTCTTCTCCATACCCTCCTTACCCTGTTCAAACTAAGGAAGTAACTGGCTGTTCAGACCTGGTCACTAAACACTGCTAAAACAATGGTTGAAATGTCAAGCAACTTTTTGATTCAGAATAAATTGTAGTCTTTCACTGGTGCGATACTGAGAGTAGCTTCCACTCATATATAACATTCTCATTTCAATTCAAGTTATTTTTTTATTTAAAATAATAATATTTTCAGCGGTTTACAAAACTGGTGGCATCACCCATTCCTCACACTCCATTCAAAGGTTGAACGTTCCAAAAACTGTAGGCGAATCAATAATACGATGATTATATACTGAGTCGAGACTTTTCTAGTCTTGTTGGGTAAACAAGGCGGTACAAGACTATAATTCAAGACTACACAAGACTTTACAAGACTATACAAGACTATACAAGACTATACTATTATATATAAGACTATCCAAATTAAGGTAAAACCACACAAGTCTGTATACGTTTATCACTTATTATTATTATTATAATTCAAGACCTAACAAGGCAATATAAGACTAGACAAAACTATACAAGACTTATATAAAAGACTACATAAGACCATACAATACTACTCAAGAATATACAAGAATACAGAACCAGACTACACAAAACTATAAATACAGTACTATAATACAAAATTAAACCAGACTATACAAGACAATACAAGACTATACGAGACTTTAATACGAGACAATATAAGGCTATAATTCAAGACTACTGCAGACTTTACGAAAGAAAATACATGACTAGTAGGACTATTATCCAAGACTATACAAGATTGCAAGATAATACAAGGCTACTTAAGATTTTACAACAAGACTATACAATACTATAGAAGGCAAAAATTCAAGACTATCCCAGACTATACGAGACTATTAAAGAAAATACATGACTATATAAGTATATAATACAAGACTTTGTAAGACTATACATAAGACTATTCAAGACTACAAGACAATACAAGACTACAAGACAATACAAGACTATAAAGAAGACTACTTTACGACAATACCATACTAGACTATAGAAGGCTATAATTCAAGACTATCCTAGACTATACGAGACTATTAAAGAAAATACAAGACTATATAAGTCTATAATACAAGACTTCATAATTCTATGCATAACTATACATGACTATACAAGACCGCAAGACAATACGAGTCAATAATACAAGACTTCATAAGTCCATGCATGACTATACATGACTATACAAGACTGCAAGACAATACAAGACTACTTAAGACTTTACAACAATACCATACAATACAGAAGGCTGAAATTCGAGACTACCCAAGACGGTACGAGACTATTAAAGAAAATACAAAACTATACAAGTCTAATACAACTATATAAGTCTATAAGACTACACAAGACTGCAAGACAATATAAGACTACTTAAGACTTAACAACAAGACCGTACAATACTATAGAAGGCAATAATTCAAGACTACTCCAGACCATACACAGACTATATATAAGGCGTTAATAAAAGCCTTCGCAAGACCAAACAAGACTACACATAAGATACCATATAAGATAACCAGACTACATTCAAGACTACAAGACAACACACGACTATAATTCAAGACTATCCGACTATACGAGATTATTAAAGAAAATACAAGACTACAAGACAATACAAGACTATAATACAAGACTACTTAAGACTTTTCAACAAGACCACACCAGATGGAGACCATACTATAATTCAAGCCTACTCCAGACTACCTAAGACTATTAAAGAAAATACGAGACAATACAAGACTACTTAAGACTTTTCAACAAGACCACACCAGATGGAGACCATACTATAATTCAAGCCTACTCCAGACTACCTAAGACTATTAAAGAAAATACGAGACAATACAAGACTACTTAAGACTTTTCAACAAGACCACACCAGATGGAGACCATACTATAATTCAAGCCTACTCCAGACTACCTAAGACTATTAAAGAAAATACGAGACAATACAAGACTACTTAAGACTTTTCAACAAGACCACACCAGATGGAGACCATACTATAATTCAAGCCTACTCCAGACTACCTAAGACTATTAAAGAAAATACGAGACTCCGTAAAACTACAAGACTATTCAAGATTTCAATATAATAACAAGACTAATACAAGACTACGAAGACACGAAACGAACGAATACTGACTGTGTACAAAGGCCTGAACGAATAATCCCAATTACGTATGATTCACACTGATATGAAAGAAAACTGAAGTTGCCAATTAACACATAAGACGTTTCTATTCCAAGGCCTCAGAAAGACCTATGAACTTGTGTATCTGCTAAACAAAATAAGTAGGTACTATACCTACACATTATGTCCACATTAGAATTTTTTTTATTAATTTCACACAATGTAAGGAAAAATTGTGCTTACTTGTGCACGCGGATATTCTAACAGAGAACTTCTATAGGTCTATCTCTCCAGGATATAAAACAACTCACAAAGGGAATTGTTACAAAAAACTCTATTCATGGAAAAAGCAGTCTCTGAAAAACGTACAGTGTTTTGCGAAGATGAAATTTTGTATGGAGCCTTTTGGCGTTTTGTCGTTGGGGCGTTTTTTTATTGGTGATATCATTTTGTTTCGATGTGTACGTGTTAGGACAAAGAAGGGGAGACTTAGAAATGAGATGATCTGTCTGTTCAGTTCATAGAATAAAGCAGAATATTCAAGAAATGCGACGTTAGTGTTTTCTCTCTCTAAAGTTCTAAAGGATAAAAAAGTGGTCCTTCGAGCCGGATCTCGTTCAAACAAATTGAAATAATTATCAGATTGACGTCCTCTCGACTAGCAATCTAAAGGTCGTGGGTTCATCTTTACGATTTAAAATAATATAAGATATATTTGCGGCACGTATTAGAATTGAAGATACTCCCAGTATCGCCCTGGTGTAAGAATTTACCCCAACCATTCAGAATTGAAACGTTGCATAAAATGGTTTTAGCGGTGTTTGGTGACCAAATCTGAATAGCCAGGCACTTCTCCGCATTCCTCTTCCTCATTTCCTTCCCCTACTCACTACATTCAGCCTCCAAACGGGAGCAGTTGGGACTCTTGTGCGGGTGCACATAAAATAGAAATGTGAGGGTTTTATTTTCTCTTTAAAACTCTAAGAAGAAAAGTGGTCCTTCGAGCCGGATCACTTCATACAAATTGTTTTGAAATAATTATCAGATAAGTTATTATTAGTAACGTGAACACCGCGCAAAAGTCCCAACTGCTCCCAAAGGTTTGGAGCCAGTGCGACTATGGTACCTCCAATTGGGGTGTGTTATGAGGCTGAAGGTAGTGGGGAGGGGATGAAGACGGGAAAGAGGAAGATATGCAAGTATCTGGATATTCAAATTTGGACAACAAACATGGTTAAACACATTTCAAGCAACGTTTAAATCATGAATGGCGGTTTTTCACAAGGACGATACTGAGAGTATTTACAAATAATTAGTTATAGGTTAGATTTAATTGATTGTCAGTGACATATTTTGGGTGCATGTATTTAACGGTATATTGACTATTAGTCTGCCATCTCAACATCACAGTAAAAACTCAATAAATACATTATACAAAGAAGACATTGGAAGAATTGGCAATAGTCGTGTTTGGTGACTAAATCTGAATAGCCAGGTAATTTCAAATCTTCCTCTTTCCCATTTCCTTCACTTTCCTAGCCTCAAAACATACCCCAATCAGGGAAGCCATAATCCCACTGGCTTCGGACAATAGAGCAGTTAAGACGTGTAAAAAGAAAACGATTTACGTAATATAAAATAGAATTCAAGCAAACAGCCACCCAAACACATTTCTACGAGGCAATTTGAGAGGCGGATATGGGTACCGCCGCCCGGGAACCATTTATTGGATAACCAACATCTCTTCCATAGGTCAGCCCAAGTGCTTCGCTATGTTTTGTGACTTAGAAGGGTTCATGGGGTGAGGTTTATCTAGGTCTTGGCGGTGAATGTTTTTGCCAATCTACTGCGTGGCGGGCCGGATCGGAAGAGATTAATTGAGGAAGACCTATCCAGCCGGACTTTTTTTTTACATGAGCTCGACACAGGAGGCCCTGAGGAAAATAATTTCTATCAGGGCCTATGTCATCTTTGGGGATGCTGTGTGGAGGGTTTATTTAAGGAAAGGACGGAGAGGAGAGTTAAGGGGTGGGTAGGTAATCTGGGGTTCAGTGTGTCCTGGTCATCCACCTCCAAGACCTAGTTAAAACTCACCCTATGAACCCGGGCACCCCTGCTAAATCACCAAACGTAGCGAACCACTTGGGGTGACCTATGGCAGAGGTGTTGGTTATCCAAAAAAGGTACCCATTCCCGCCTCCCAAATAGACTCTCTCTACCCACCGCAGTGGGAGCAATGGATTCATATGTCCGTCACTCCTGTGCACCTTTTAAATTATCAGAACTTCCTCTCCACACAGCATCTCCAAATGTGATGTCCCTGAGTGATTTTTTTCCTAAGGACGTTCTGTGTGAAGCTAAAACTAACTAACTAACTAACCATCACGCCGTTTCCCCGCAGGGGTAGGCAGAGAGGATGGACCGCCAAACAACTCGGTCTTGGTACACACTCCTTGCCTCGTTCACATTCATACATCGTCTCATACATGCTGTTCTATTATTCTGACTCTTGACATGGCCCGACTCAAGTATCTGATTCACTTGGTCATGCCATGTCTTTCTCGGGCGTCCCCGACTTCTGCTACCATTCAGATTTGCGTTATATATTCTCCTTACACTTTCCTCGCTCTACATGCCCAAACCATCGGAGCGTTCCTTTCTTGATCTTACTCATTACGCTTACATCAGCCTCGCATTCTTTGACGGCCGGCGTAGTGCAGCGGTAAGGCGCTTGACTCGCATTCCGAAGGACGCGGGATCGAATCCCGGCGTGGCAAATAAATTTTATTTGATTAATTTGTGTTATTTCACAATTTGTTCATTTAAAATAATATATAGTATACTAGCTGGTTCCCGGCATGCGTTGCTATGCTATTTAATGAATAAATTGTTTCTCCCTGCGTGTCCTTTCCCATTTGTCCCGTTCCCCTTCCGCCTCCCCTTCCTCTCCCGCACCCCCTACCCCTCACGCGTTCCCACTCCGCCTTCCCTCACCCCACTTCCCTCTCCTGCTTTCCACGTTCCGCAAACCCCCCTCTAGAGTTCCCCTCTCCCCTCCCGAGTTTCCTTCCCCCCTCTCCCTCGCATTCAGTCCCAGTACATTCAGTTTTCAAGCAGCTCGCGAATCACCTATTGAAATTTTTTATGCAAATTTCATTTTGCCAGAACTCCCTGCTTCTTTTATACAAACCTTGTCCTGGCAATAACGAACACAAAAAAAAAAGAATTATCCAATTTGGTGCAGTCGTTCGGAAGTTATGCGCGTACATACATTTCAGCGATTCATTTTTATTTATATAGAAGATAGAAGAAGAAGATTTGCGGCACGTTCCAGAGTGGAAGATACTCTCAGTATCGCCCTGGTGTTAGACCACCATTAAGAATTGAAACGTTGCTTGAAATGGCTTCTGCCGTGTTTGGTGACCAGATCTGAATAGCCAGGTACTTCCCCACCTTCCTCTTCCCTATTTCCTTCCCCTCCCCACTGCCTTCAGTCTCACTACATATTCCAATGATGCCATAGTCCCACTGGCTCCAGACGGGAGCAGTTGGGACTCTTGTGCGGTATTCGTGTAAAAAAAAATAAAAAATCTCCACATTTCTCCCACGATCATACAAGGTTTCACCACACGTACGATCTTATTTCTACAGCATTCAGTCTAATTTCATCTGTGTGAAGCTGATGTTAAGAAAAGTGACGAAATTCATCTCATCACACAGGTAAAAGAATTTTGAGGGTTTTAAAAAAATATTTCGTCAAATGATTTATTCGTGTTACGTTCAAAAACAAGGTGATTTGTCTACGTTGGAATTAGCGTGTCACGTTATACGTGTTGAACGTGACATGAAATACGTCGCACACAGGTTTAGAAGGTGTTTTGAAAACATTTCACGTTTTTATGTAAACAAGACATTACCGCCATGCGATTCTGTACCTTTGTGAATACGAAATCGATTCCATACGTAAATGCCTGTTTTTTTTTTTTTTACATTAACTCCACACATTAACCGCATGAAAATAATTTCCCTCAGGGTCTATGTCATCTGGGATGCTGTGTGGAGGGTCTTTTTGAGGAGAGGAAGGAATGAACATTGATCTTGAAGAGACCCATGTTGTAGGAAGGAGGAAACACAGAGGCCGGCAAATCATTCCACATAAGAACGAGTCGAAGAAACGACACGTTCGCATGTGACAAATGTCAACCGTGTACAAATGTTGGGCACGCGTTTGGCGTGTTTCCCGACTGTGCACCAGTGCCGAAGGGATCAATGATGCTAGTTCCTCGGAGCATCTTCCATTGTAATACCGGTAGAACAAGGATAGCATTCCCACCCGACGCCTGTGCTCTAAAGATTGCAATCCGTCTGTTAAGATGGGAGAATCTATTAAACGGACCGCCCGTTTCTGCACAGATTCGAGGGTATTTTTCAGGTATTGGAGCTCCAGACCAGAGGTGGCTGCCAAAGTGAACCGTGGGGCGCACTTGTGATTTGTACAGGGTTAGCAGTTGTATCTGCGGGCCCTGTACAGTACGCCCAGTTTTTGGCGATTGTTAGTGACTTGCAATTACTCCAGATACTAATATCTACAGGTTGTATATGTCGGATGAATATCTACAGCTCATATGTTGGACTAATATCTATGAAGTTCAGAGTGAGGACTAATATCTACAGAGCTAAGGTCGGACGAATATCTATGACGGTCCCAGTGGTGACTAATATCTATGGAGCGTAGGTTGGACTAATATCTACAGAGGGCAGCTGAGCAAGAGGTTGTATGGAAAAGCATAAATTACTTCAATTACGTAATTACTAATTACGTAAAGGCTCAAACGTTTAAAGTACGTACATGAAGTTTTTGCATAATATTACGTATTTTGCTGTTTACGAGGACAATAATTTATTGAACACACATGGAGGTCATAATACAAAGATATTTATTTATTTCGAAATACACGGCACCACAACCTAACCAAACCTAACCTAATCTAACTGAAATAGAAATGGTCGTGGTAACAGACTAAATAATTTAGAAGCACTCGAAATAAAAAAGCTGTTAAAACAAAAACCCAAATCCTTAATAATCAGCTAAATGTGTCCAATAGTCCGACATTAGGGATTTTTACATACATAAATTAAGTTTTTTAAACTGCATACGCAATATTACGTTATTCCAATATGCTATACATAATTGCAAATCCAACCTCTGCCAGTGCTGTAGATATTCGTTCACTCTTTGGTTCTCATAGATATTAGCAGTTTGAGCTGTAGATATTCGTCCTCAATTTGGTTCTCATAGATATTAGTCCGATTTGTTCAGTTTTTGGAATTCCTGTAGATATTAGTAGACGCCTCCCTTGCAATAATTTCTAGTATTTAGTAAATGTTTAAAAAATATTGGTACATACAATATTTTTAATTATGCAATTATAAAAAAAGTTCTCCAAAGTGGCCTTGAAATAATCTCATCCTTGCTATCTCTCGAAAGAAACCATTCCTTTGTTCTGAATGCAATAGGGTGATACTGTGAGTATCTTACACTCTGGAACGTGCCGCAAATATACTATATATTATTTATTTTTATTTTTTATTTTTTTTATTAATTATTGAGTTAGTTTATACTACATGCATATAAACTAATAAGCACAATGTAACATTTCATTTGATAAATTTAAATATTTTTACAGTAAGCATAACATTTCTTTTTAAATACGTTCATTCTTTCTTCATTCTTCATACTTTCAGGCATTTCATCATACATCTTTAGTCCCCTGTACATTAGGCTGTTCTGTGATTTTGATTTCTTCATTTGTGGCAATCGAACTCTGTTTATATTTCTTGTTTCGTAATTATGAATGTCTCTATTAAAAACAATTTCATCCTTAAAGTATTTTGGCATTTGGTTTTTCATAATTTTATGCACAAAAATTAACACGTTAAATAGTAGTCTCTTTTTTATTGGAATCCAATTTAGCTCCTCTCTCATTTGATTAATCCTTGCGTATTTACCTTTTTCCAGTATACATCTCATAGCTTTGTTTTGTATAACTTCTAGTTTGTTAAACTTCCTTCATTGTATCATCATATAACATTGTAGAGCAGTAATCCAAATGTGGAGCAACGATAGTTTTATAAATGAGCTCCGTAGTGTTTCTATTTAATTTACGTCTTAGTCTTCTAAGAAAATTTACCTTTTTTGATACCTTTTTTAGCACATATTCAAAGTTTGCTGTGAAAGTCAGTTTTGAGTCGAGTATTACACCAAGGTATTTGATTTAATTTACTTTTCCAATTTTTTCAACATTGATTGTCAAATTTAACCCTGTGTTACATGTTTTATTGCCGATTTCCATATATTTTGTTTTGTTTACGTTCAGTTTCAACTTGTTTAATTTCAGCCATTTTGCTATATTTTGTAGGTCTTCGTTTATTTTGTTAATTGCTTCTATGTAATCTTCACACGAAATATAGATTAAGGTATCGTCTGCAAATAGTCTAATTTTGCAATGTTTAATAGTTTTGATAATATCATTTATGTAAATTATAAATAGAATTGGACCTAATACCGACCCTTGCGGAACACCAAGGTTGTTTTCTATCGGTTCTGATTCTGAGCTTTCAACTTTCGTTACCTGTTTTCTTTCCTGGAGATATTCTATGAATAGATTCAGAGCTACGTCAGAAAGACCTATGTTTTCTAGTTTTTCCAATAGTATTTTCCTTTCTATTGTTTCATTTATTTATTTTAAATGAGTAAATTGTGAAATAACACAAATTAATCAAATAAAATTTATTTGCCACGCCGGGATTCGATCCCGCGACCTTCAGTTTGCGAGTCAAGAGCCTTATTGCTGGACTACGCCGGCCGCCAATTGCAAGTCATAGACAATTACACAAATTTTACAAGCGATTAGGTATGGAATCTATTCTGTATCCAAAGAAGGTACAGAATCGCTCTTCTGGTGTTATTTTAAAAAGGAAAATTAAAAAAAAAAACAAAGACGTGTTGTTTAAAAAAGGCAGTATGAAAAAGTATATAATATCGGTGTGACTAATGATTTCTTGGAGCAGGTGGATGATATTAAATTATAAACGAAAGAAGGAGGGGGGATTGGGCGCGAAAATGAGTATTCTAAACTTCTGAACTCCTCAGATCTGGCGTCTATATTTTTGGAAAATCAACATATTTTCGCCTTGCAACAAAATTCAAATAAATGGAATGTCTCTAAACTTATCTGAAAACAAAAAACTGTTTTTGAAAGATGGTGAAATACGCTTTCAAATTTTATAATTATAATAAACATATAATTTTGACAATATAACTTTTTTAAATACAAACATAAAAAAGTTTTAAAAATGGCTCACAGCTTTCTAACTAAATTTACTGACAAAGAAAAAATACGCGCACGTTTTGTTACTAATCCTTTTCTCAAAAAGACCCTCCACCCAGCATCTCAGATGATATAGGCCCCGAGAGAAATTATTTTCTTCAGGGGGGCTTGAGTGAAGTTAATATAAAAAAGAGCATAAATGACGCGAATGTGAACGGAGACGTCCGAGAAAGACATGGCACGATAAAGTTAAACAGATACTTAAGTCGGGCCATGTCATAAGTCTAAATAACAAGTTTATGTGTGAGTCGATGTATAAACGCGAATGAAGCAAGGAATATGTGCCAACACCGAGTTGCTAAAACTGCTATATCTTTCACTCTGCCTACTTTTGCAGGGAAACGTTATGATTGCCGGTGAGTTAGTAATTAAATAGGTAAGTAGTGCCTATTCAAATTAATAAGAACTAGCTTACCCGGCCACGCGTTGCTGTGGCTAACGAAACCATCTACTGGATGGTTACCCAACCTTTATAACCATCGCCATCTCTCTGAATTTGCTTTCAAATCAAATCCACACCGCCTGCTTGCCAGCCCGCTCGTCCACCACAAACAGACACTCTCCTTTATACATAATATATTTCAACCACTTTACCGAAAACCTTGACAAATTATATACTTAAACCTTCCTCATGAATCACTCTATCTGTTGGTAAAAACCGCATGAAAATTCGTTGAGTAGTTTTTGAGTTTATCGCGAACAAACAGACAGACGTGGCGAGGACTTTAATTTATAATACGTAGAGATTTAAACTAATTTACACAAAGCCTTGACAAATTATATACCATAACCTTCCTCACGAATCGCTCTACCTATTGGTGAAAACCGCATGAAAATCCGTTGAGTAGTTTTTGATTTTATCGCGAACAGACAGACAGATGTGGCGAGGACTTTAATTTATAATATGTAGAGATAGAGAAGATGTAGAGATGTTTATGTTTAGGTCACCAGGGATAACATAGAACCCTGGTTCCGGTCTCTAATAATGAAATTAAGCATTAAAAAGGTCGTCATTACCACAGATGAATATTTAACAAGTAATATTATCTTTTACAAATCATATCCTTTGAAGTTTACATGACGTGAAGTGTATATGGGTTTAGTCCATAGAACACTTGTTAGAAGAGAGTGGACTAAATGGGCACACTTGAAAAATAATGCCTTGAAGTGAGCCCAATTGAAAAAAGTGTGCTTTAGACCAGTGTTCCGCAAAGTGTGCTCCGCGGCACACTGGTGTGCCGTGGCCATTTGTAAGTGTGCCGCGAGTCCCGCGTCACTTCTTACAAAGTGCTCTGTAAATCGGTCTTTACTTTTCTGTGCGTATATATAATGGATAAATTCGTTAAACGTACCGCAAGTTTGTCAAGTGAAACTAATGATTCCGAAGAAGAAGCAGAGTCAACGAAGAAAAAACCTAAGCTTTTTGATCGGAAATACGATGAGAGCTATGTGCGTTATGGCTTTATATATTGCGGTGACGAATCGTGCCCAATTCCAAAATGTCTTCTTGTTTGTGGAGAAACTTTTGCTAATAATTCGATGGTGCCCAGTAAACTTTCACGACATTTAACAACTAAACACCCATCGGTGGCTCACAAAGGTAAAGCCTTCTTTCAACGTATGAAAGACCAGTCTAAGAAACAGGTAACTCTCATGAGTTCGTCTTTCAATACATCAAGCAAAGCGCAAAAAGCAAGCTACGTGATCGGTAATATGCTGGTTAAATCGAAGAAACCTCATTCTCTCGCTGAAACTTTAATTTTACCTGTCTGCAAAGAAATTGTCAAAATTATGATTAGCCAAGAAGCCGCTAAGGAAATCGAAAAAATACCTGCGTCAGCAGATACGATCTCACGTCGCATTAATGAAATATCCACCGACATTCAATCAACGTTAATTGAAAAATTAAGGCTAAGTGGAGTTTTCGCGCTACAAGTCGACGCGTCTACTGATATCAGTGGTCACGCGCATCTCATCACAAATGTGAGGTACACGGATGGATATGAAATAAAAGAGGAGTTTTTATTTTGTCTGCCACTACCTGGTTATACCACCGGAGAAGAAATATTCAGAGTAACAAACCAGTACTTCAGTGAACATAATTTGGAATGGCGCAACTGCTTAAGCATTTGCACAGACGGAGCAGCAGCTATGACAGGAAAAATTAGGGGATTTATAACCAGAGTTTCTGAAAAAAAACCTAATATTAAAAATTTACATTGTTTTTTACACATAGAGGCACTGATGACGAAGTCTCTGCCTGATGAATTGTTGTCTGTCTTACAAGAAGTCGTCAAAATTGTCAATTACATCAAGTCGCGACCGCTGAACTCTCGTCTGTTTAATGCATTGTGTCAGGAAATGGGAGCAGATCATCAGTCACTTCTGTTTCATACAGAAGTACGATGGCTTTCTCGCGGAAAAGTGCTTTCTCGGATTTACGAGCTGAAAAATGAGACCCAGACATTTCTAGAAACCCAGGGTTCAGACTTTGCTTCTCTATTTAAAAAAGGAGAATGGGTAGCAAAACTTGCATATCTGGCGGACATATTCGCTCAATTAAATGAGCTGAACAAAAAAATGCAAGGAAGAAATTGTAACATTTTAACGTCTTCGGACAAGATTGAAAGCTTTCGCGCTAAGTTGGTGCTATGGATCAGCCACGCTACCAATGGTAGTAACGAAATGTTTCCAAATGTCATGGCTGCCGATTCAGAAAAAAAAGTGCAGGCTTTGATAGTGAAACACTTGGAGCTGTTAGCAGAAAAAATGAACTCATATTTTCCTAAGTGTGACCTGCAACCTATGGACTGGGTAAGAAATCCATTTTCGGAAAGCATTTCCCTTGGACATTTACCAATAAACGAGCAGGAAGAATTCATGGAGCTTAAAACTGATCGGACACTAAAATTTTCTGAAACAGAGTTAGCACATTTTTGGCTCCACGTAAGAAATGAGTATCCACTGCTGTCAAAGCGAGCTATTGCAATTCTATTACCATTTGCCACGACCTATTTATGCGAATTGGGGTTTTCAACTCTCACTACGATAAAGTCAAAAAAAGAGAACGCCTGAGGACGATCGACGAAGAGATGCGAGCAGCGGTATCAACGATTGTTCCAAATTTTGATCGTCTGTGTTCAGTTAAACAGGTTCACATTTCGCATTAAACATCTTTTCATGTTATATTGATTTTAATAATAAATATTAATAAAATATTATTTTTGGTAAATTTTGGTTCGGAGTGGCCACGCTTATTACGAATAATTTTTAGAAAAAAAACTTTAGATTTGCCGTAATTACTATAAAAGGAAACTTTTTGGGGAATAAATTCGGTTTTTGGGGGAAATTCCTAAAAAATAAAACTAGTTATTTTTATACTAATTATGGGCCGGAAAAACCGAATCTGAAAGAATTAGGCGGCGGAAAGCAATATTAACTGAGTTACACGACTTTAAAATTTTTTATACGCGTACAGGAAAATAGCCATTTTGGAAGTATTCTGATTCCTACAAAATCAAACTAATAGTTATTTTTATACTAACTTTGGGCCGAGGAATCCGAATCTCAAAGAATTAGGCGGCGGCAAGCAATATTAACTGAATTACACGACTTTAAAATTTTCAATACACACAAACAAGAAAATATTCATTTCGGTAGCTGAATTTGACTCATTCAGTACAAAATCATAGATAAACAAGAAATCTACGAAAACATGTGCCAGCAGTGTTACCAGCTCTCAAAAATATTAATCCCTATATCAATAACATAAAACACACCTCACATGATAATTTATCACATAACACATTAACCTGAAAATAGATAACAGCAGAAAAACGTACCTTATAAATCGCAACCTAACCTAACCTAACCTAACCTAACCTAACCTAACCTAACCTAACGCTAGGTTTGTGTAACATGGTTTGTGTAACATGGTTTGTGCCCCTTTATACCGCCTGCTCGCGTCAATTTAAAAAAACAGCCTACGTTTCCAAGTAGTTTAGCGGCTACGCTAGGTTTGTGTAACATGGTTTGTGCCCCTTTATACCGCCTGCTCGCATCAATTAAAAAAAACAGCCTACGTTTTCAAGTAGTTTAGCGGCTACGCTAGGTTTGTGTAACATGGTTTGTGCCCCTTTATACCGCCTGCTCGCGTCACGGCATAAAAACATCCCTGTTTTCAAGTAGTTTAGCGGCTACGCTAGGTTTGTGTAACATGGTTTGTGCCCCTTTATACCGCCTGCTCGCGTCACGGCAAAAAAACATCCCTGTTTTCAAGTAGTTTAACGGCTACGCTAGGTTTGTGTAACATGGTTTGTGCCCCTTTATACCGCCTGCTCGCGTCACGGCAATAAAACATCCCTGTTTTCAAATAGTTTAGCATCTACGCTGGGTTTATGTAACATGGTTTGTGATACAAAAGTGAGTAAAATTTATAAAGAATAAGTACTTAAAATATAAACGTGTTATTTTACGTTATTGATCATCATCATCATCATCTGTGGCTCTACAACCCAGGTCGGGTCTTGGCCTCCAGCAGAGCCTGCCTCCATGACTGTCGGTGTTGTGCTGCGTTGCGCCAGTTTCGGATGCCGATGGTGCTTGCATCCTTCACCACTCCATCCAGCCATCGAAGCTTTGGTCTTCCAACTCTTCTCCGACCCCCAGGTGCACCATCCATAATTCGCTTTGGAATATCTCCTTCGCTCATTCTCTGGATATGTCCAGCCCACCTGAGTCTTCCAGTTTTGATTTCCTTGGAGATATTAGGGTCCTCGTAAAGATCGTATAGCTCCTGGTTGTATCTGATACGCCATTCTCCATTATCACAGACTGGGCCGTAAATCCTTCGCAGCACCTTCCTTTCAAAACTTTCTAGGGCTCCTTCATCACCCTTACTGATTGTCCAGCATTCCGAACCATACATAAGAACAGGTCGTATAAGGGTCTTGTAAAGCAGGACTTTAGTTCTTCTGGTAAGGTGGCGAGATTTCATATGCTTCTGTAGCCCAAAGTAGTATCGATTTGCAGCTACTATTCTTCTTTTGATTTCGCTGGATACATTGTTGTCATTTGTCACCATAGTACCGAGATATACAAACTCGTTGACAGTTTCAAATGTATAATTATCTATCTGTATACTTGGTTTTACGTTATTGATATTACTGGTTAATGGCAACACTTAATTTTGTGTGGTAAAAACATCTATGTTATCTTGTTTTCTATGGTCTTTGTACTACGTGTGTCAAGTCAAAATCAGCTTGCGAAATGAATATTTTCATGTGCATGTATGGAAAATTTTAAAGTCGTGTAATTCAGTTAATATTGCTTGCCGCCGCCTAATTCTTTCAGATTCGGATTCTCCGGCCCAAAGTTAGTATAAAAATAACTATTAGTTTGATTTTATAGGAATCAGAATGTTTCCAAAATGGCTATTTTCCTGTATGCGTATAAAAATTTTTAAAGTCGTGTAACTCAGTTAATATTGCTTTCCGCCGCCTAATTCTTTCAGATTCGGTTTTTCCGGCCCATAATTAGTATAAAAATAACTAGTTTTATTTTTTAGGAATTTCCCCCAAAAACCGAACTTTAGCCCTTTTTGGCTTGGTGGCGGCGGAAAAAGATGCATTTTAATTATCAATTGCGTAAAATTAAAATTCACTTCTCGAACCGATTCGGTGACAGTTCGCGGTCATTCTGTCACTGTTATGTGATAAATATCAATCATAATTACACAAACCCGGCTAGACAAACCTAGCTTTGCCAAACAAACCATTCAAAACCTGGGATGTTTTTTGAAATTATGATGACATGCAGCTTTCGTAGTTTAACCTCAAAGTTCGCCGTTATTCGTATGATAAGCCTAGCCAATCCTATCCAAAATTTACCTTGTTTTTTTTCTTTGGTGTACCGTTAAAATTTCTTGATTAGTTAGGTGTACCGTGAACATAAAAAGTTTGCGGAACACTGCTTTAGACCACACGACTGAAGTAAAACTTCTGATCAATCTATATGATAGGAAGAGAGAAAGAAAATACGCGCGCGCACTGCTCTCTCTTTCTCCTACAGTGTGATACAGACAATTGGCCTGCACCGTGTCTTAGATATACGAGAGAAAGAGGGAAAGAAAATGTGTGCTCACACCTCTCTCTCTTGCCCTACAGTAATATAGGAAACGTAACTCTCTCTCTTTCTATCTTCACTAACTTATATCTCGCCTCGTTTTTCGTAACGCTCTCGTCACGCATTAGCTAGCTCACTCCCCAAGTCAAGCGTGCGTAAAGAAGTTTTATTTCAAAAAGTTTTTATTTTCAAACCTAACTGCTCCCAATAATAATACTTGCATGGTTTATATAGCGCCGTTTTTGTGAAAAATCACCTCAAGGGCGCTGGAACTGCATAATTTGCATAAATTGCATTATTTTATCAGTATGGAATAATATTCGTCTAGTGTGGAATAATATTCGGAATAACGTCGATGGTATTAATTGACCAAATCAATCTAAAAAAAGTCTGGTTGGGATTTTAAGTTTTAATGTCAATGTGATTTTATTTTTTCAGTAGTTGGTTATTTTTAATATTATGAATACTGACTCCAGCAAAATAAATACTTTTTAAAATTAGTGTACATACATTTCGGAGTAATGAAATAAACCCACCTTAATAGTTATATAGTTATACCAATTGTTATAAACAATACGAGTATTATTGGTGACATAAATATAGACTTTCGACCAATGTATAGATTATGTTCCGAACAATGCTAAACTCGACATTCCAACCAAGCCGGGCTTAAAACCTACTGATAACCTGGGCCATAGCCACTATTCATAGGCTCAAGTACCGAATAGTAAACTCTGACGTTATAAAGATTATTGAATTTACCATGAATATTAGTTATTATTATTTACATGCATAGAATCAAATCTTAAAATAAAATTAAGTAACAAATGTACATGTGAAAAAAAATTCTTCAAAGCAAAATGTGTAATAATAATAATAACATTTTATTTATATAGCGCAGTTTTGTGACATTTCACTTCAAGTGCGCTTAACTATAATAAAATTTAAAATAATTCTACAGTGCTCCTTATAATATTAAGAAAATAATAAAAGAATAAACAGTATTTACAAAATAATGACAGAAGAACAAAATTAACTAAAGAATATACAGTATTTACAAAACAAAACAATGACAGAAGAACAAAATTAACAAAGATAGTGCTGTTATAGCGCACACGGGACAATAATAATAGTGTAGAAGTTGTTACACAGTTAATGAATGCCCTAGACAACTATTCTGGCATTAAGATGACTCGTCTAGTTTAATTTACGTTCTGTGTGCCATCGTTATGTTAATTGAGTCCACAGAACGAGAAGTACCTAGATACACTGTGTATTGTGCCCACGGATACAGGACTGGAGAGTACGTTACCCTGCATAAGCAGATATCAGTTGACGAGGATAGCCCGTCCCACTGTCCCACATGGGCATACACCCTCATTAACATTTCTCTAAAATTCTATACGATAAAAGTGGTCCTTCGAGCCGGATCCGTCCATACAAATTGCTTTTAGATGATTATCAGATAAATTGTTATTGGTAGTGCAATTTTAAATGTTAATGTAGCACAGTGGTAGTCTCAGAGAGAGGTCGTAATCTTTCTCCTCACACGTCTTGTATAAAAACGAAAAATACAGAAGATACTAGGACGCTAACGTCATAATTGACCTCTCGATAAAGTTATTTCAAGTAACGTTTCGGTTCTGAATAATGGTCTTTCTCAGGACGATACTGAAATTATCTACATATCTAATGCTAAAATGTGAACACCGCAAGAGTCCCAATGAGCCAGTGAGACTGCGACATCCCCAATGTAGTTGTGAGGCTGAAGTTTGTGGGAAGGGGAATAAGACGAGGAAGAGGAAAAGGAAGGTGAAAAGTAACTGGCTATTCAGATCTGATCACCAAATCTAGCTAAAGCCATTACATTTCAATTTCGAATGATGGTCTTACACTAGGGCGATACTGAGAGTATCTTCCACTTTGAACGTGCCGCAAATATACCACATATTATTTTAAATGGATAAATAATAGCGAAATGCAACAAATTAAACAAAGATTTTAACTCACGACCTCAGGATTGCTAGTCGAAAGCAATCCCCCTCGACCACGGAGGCCGTCAATTATTCTGTTTGAATTAACATTTATTTAAGAGCGTTTAATCAGCCAGCGGCCGAAAATCCACATTTCGTCGAAAGCTGTTCTTGCGATCGTGCAGGGCGGTTACAATGAGAAAGATTAATTTTTCTCCGTACCAGCTTTTAAAATTATAACTCAATATCGATTTTATTTCATTCCAAATTTGCTTTAATTTATACCTACATCCAAAAATACTGAAAGGCGTGATGATAAAACTATTAAAATAATGTACTTTTTGTAATTATTTTTTGATTATAAGTATTTATCATTTTTCAATAATGACTAAGTTAAATAAGAATGTTAAAAAATGTGAAATATATTAGTTTGTAAGTGCGCAAATAAATACACAAACGGACAAAATTTCGTCAACAAACTCATGTACGTATATATTTTTTAATGATTTTATTTGAACTAAAATTAAAATTATAAAATATGCGATACCCAGATAATGTATTGATTTATTTTACTGCATGATTGTGTGATTTGAAATGGGTGTGGTGTTATACAAAATCTTTTTTGAAAGTTTAACAAATCTGTCATTGACCTAAGGTATGATCTTATTATACTAAAAATTAATTTTTTATCTAAAATTTAAAACATGCGAATGCTAGGTAAAAGAACAATCTTTCGAAAATAATTTAAAATTTTTGTGGAAAAGAGTTAATACGTCTAAAATCTGATTTAAAAATGACATATTTCTGGTTTTCTCTGGTAATACCATGGACATATGAATATACATATCTGGACCTGCCCTAAGTGATAAAAGCGTATTATTTTCCCCTCCCCATAACGGTTCCATGGAGCCGGCTGGGCTTACAAGAGCCTCACTTGAGTCTAAAAAATGTGACGTCATCATTCTTGTCCTGAGCAGCGCCGAGCTCACATCGTACATTTTACGAACAAAAGTGAGAGCTTGTGCTATACATTATACCCTAATATATGTGGACGTAGCGAATGTGGGCGTTTCTCCAGTGAGCTGGTCGCTGGTTACAGGAATAAGTAAATTAAGAAACATTTGTAAAAGTGTCTTTACGAAATACGGCAACAAAATATTCCTCTGTGTAAAAGGGCGAACTTTCCTTTGCCGCATTTGGACTTCGCAAATATGTTAATAACGTGGCGGGCTATTCGCGCTCCCATGTAAAAAGGTCTATTCATTCAAAAGCAGATTTTGCTTTTAAGAACTAAATGGTGATATTATAATGCGAGATGCCTGTATACTGTCAGATTGATTTTTTTTTTTTTTTTTTTTACATGAGCTCCACACAGGAGGCCCTGAGGAAAATAATTTCCCTCAGGGCCTATGTCATCTTTGGGGATGCTGTGTAGAGGGTTTTTTTAAGGAAAGGAAGGAGAGGAGAGTTCTGGGAAGGAAAAGGGTTTAAGGGGTGGGTAGGAATCTGGGGTTCAGTATGTCCTGGTCATCCGCCTCCAAGGCCTAGACAAACCTCACCCCATGAACCCGGGCACCCCTGCTAAATCACCAAACGTAGCGAACCACTTGGGGTGACCTATGGCAGAGGTGTTGGTTATCCAATAAAGGTTCCCGGGGCGGCGGTACCCATTCCCGCCTCCCAAATTTTTTAACGAATCACAGTCATCTTTCCCCCCTTCGCCCTCCATAGTTTAGTTTTACCCCTCATCTGTATCTTCTTGTCTATCCATTTGGATGTCTATGGATAATACTCTCTTAATATCCCGGGCATAGCCGGTTATTAAAACTCTAATAATCAATACGAAGGCCTTTATACGTGTTTCTTTCGTTCCCACGGTTGAGCAGATATGAAAGACCCTCGGAAGGAAAAGTTCGTTTATCTCGGCCTTTTCAAAAGATTAATAATTTCAAAAGAAATACGAGTTTCGATGTCTGAATTTTGAATATTCCGATCTCTTTGATTTTTGGAAAAATTGATTGAAAAATATAGCCAAATCTTTTTGTATTTAGTTTTACAAAGAATATCTCTTGCTTCGCCTGAAATTCGAAATCTATATCTTCTATCTATATACCTATATATCTTCTCTACATATTATAAATTAAAGTCCTCCGCATCGTCTGTCTGTCCGTCTGTTCGCGATAAACTCGAAAACTACTAAACGGATTTTCATGCGGTTTTCACAAATAGATAGAGTGTTTCGTGAGAAAGTTTAGGTATGTAATTTGTCAAGGATTTGTGAAAATTGGTTGAAACATAACGATAATTGTTAGAAGTGTCGAAAAAGTCGAGCCGCCTGATAGCTTTCATCGAAAACGCTGCTTAAGAGCGTTTAACCAGCCAGCGGACGAAAATCCACATTTCGTCGAAAGTTGTTCTTCCGATCGTGCAGGGCGGTTACAATGAGAAAGATTGATTTTTCTCCGTACCAGCTTTTTAAAATTATAACTCAATATCGAATTTATTTAAATCCAAATTAGCTTTAATTTATACCTTCATCCAAAAATGCTGAAAGGCGTGATGATAAAACTATTAAAATAGTGTACTTTTTGTAGTTATTTTTTGATTATAAGTATTTATCATTTTTCAATAATGTCTAAATTTAATAAGAATGTTAAAAAAATCTGAAATATATTAGTTTGTAAGTGCGCAAATAAATACACAAATGGACCAATTTTCGTCAAGAAACACATGTACGTACATATTTTTTAATGATTTTATTGAAACTAAAATTAAAATTCTAATACATAACTTTGCTAGATAATGTATTGATTTATTTTACTGCATGATTACATTATTTGAAATGGGTGTGGTATAATACAAAAACTTTTTTGAAAATTTAACAAATCTGCCAACAACCTATGGAATAACCTTATTATACTAAAAATTAAAAAAAATTCTAAAAATTTATTACATAACTATGCTAGATAAAAGAACAATCTTTCGAAATCCATTTATAATTTTTTGTGGAAAAGAGTCAATACGTCTAAAAACTTTTTTGAAAATGACGTATTTCCGGCTTTCTCTGCTAATGCCCTCTTAATCATTTTGGGATATAACAAAACAATGCATGGTGGGATATTCCTCTTTTATAGATCTACAAAAAAGTCGGCGGTGGTTATAAAGGTTGGATAACCATCCAGTAGATGACGTTGAGTTTTATTAGCCACAGCAACGCATGTCCGGGTCAGCTAGTAGATAATAATTTGAAATTGTGTAAATATATTTTTTAAAAGTGGACCCTTTTCTTTCATAGTCTTGTCCCTTGGTCGTTAAATTAAACCTTGTAAGGATTTTTCAGAATATAACATCATATTTTACATGTATGTATTTTAGTTTTGAGATTTTGGTAAAGAAAGATTTTTTATACCTTCGAACCCTTTTCGGCAGCTATCCCGGATGACCGGTTAAATTCCATAGGCGTCTCTTACAAAATAAGATTTTTACTACTTTGAGACCGCTGTGATTTGAGACTTGATGAAACGGAAAATAGCGATACTAAAAAAAGACGAACACAAACGGAGGCGTCTACTAATATCTACAGGAATTCCAAAAACTGAACAAATCGGACTAATATCTATGAGAACCAAAGTGAGGACGAATATCTACAGCTCAAACTGCTGACTAATATCTATGAGAACAAAAGTGCGTACGAATATCTACAGCTCAAACTGGTAACTAATATCTATGTATCTATGAGAACCAAAGTGTGGACGAATATCTACAGCACTGGCAGAGGTTGGATTTGCAATTATGTATAGCATATTGGAATAACGTGATATTGCGTATGCAGTTTAACTTAATTTACGTATGTATGTATTTATGTAAAATCCCTAATATCGGACTATTGGACACATTTTGCTGATTATTAAGGATTTGGGTTTTTGTTCCCCTCCGAATTTCGAGAATATTCGCTTTTGGTGTCTCTAACAAAATGACATTTTACGAAAACTTTTTGTTATTACCGCTTCACAATTAAAGCTCTATAAATGAAACATTTCTGAACGTAGCCGAATAATAAAAACTGTTTTAGAACGGTTACAAAATAGGCTTTCAAATTATTATATTACAAATAAATATTAGTGGTCGTAAATATTAAAATTTAGAACGCAAACATTAAAAATAGGTTAAAATGATTCACGTGATGTTTTTATTGAAAACGGTACTAAAATCACAAATTATGTAAACAACAATACTTATTCTGATGTATTTATGTGTAATAAACACTTTTGTCATCTACTTTTTTTATCATTTCATATAAAAATATTTAATAAAAATTAACAATGTTGAGCGCGGTGGAGCTGCTAGTAGCAAATTTGCGCGGGTAAATATTTTTGTCAACTGCGCGACTGACAGCTGATTCTTGTTATGTATTTCTATAGACAACTTGATAGGGATGTGCAGCTTGATCTACTATCGACCTTTTACTTTTTGTTTTAGGGATGTTACTAAAACAATAACGGAGTTAGAACGATTTCTATGGAAACACACGCGCTGACGTATAAACACGCTTATTGTACTTAACTGCTGTCAACGCTTATATCTGCTTACGTTGCGGAGGGGTTCAGCTTTCTTTATTTCGAGTGCTTCTAAATTATTTAGTCTGTTACCATGACCATTTCTATGTTAGGTTAGGTTAGGTTACGTTAGATTGTGGTGCCGTGTATTTCGAAATAAATAAATAAATAAATCAATAAATATCTTTGTATTATGACCTCCATGTTTGTTCAATAAATTATTGTCCTCGTAAACAGCAAAATACGTAATATTATGCAAAAACGTTTAAGCCTTTACGTAATTAGTAATTACGTAATTGAAGTAATTTATGCTTTTCAGTACAAACTCTTGCTCAGCTGCCCTCTGTAGATATTAGTCCAACCTACGCCCCATAGATATTAGTCACCACTGGGACCGTCATAGATATTCGTCCTACCTTAGCTCTGTAGATATTAGTCTTCACTCTGAAGTTCATAGATAGTAGTCCAACATATGAGCTGTAGATATTCGTCCGACATACAGGCTGTAGATATTAGTATCTGGAGTCAACACAAACATCTATAGGATTTAGCCTGAGAGAGAATGAGATAGAAATAAACCTTACCGAATTGGCTGTTTGATTATGAGCTCACTTTTCGAGGCTCCTATTGGTTGAGATTGTGTGGTGAAAGTTTCACTCCACCGTGTGTGAACTGTTCTTGATTTTTTTGAAGTAAAAACTTCTATACGCACGCTTGACTTGGGGAGTAAGCTGGTGAATGCGTGACGAGAGCGTTACGAAAAGTCGGAAGCGAACGGAAGTTGAGAGGGAGATATAAGTTAGTGAAGATAGAAAGAGAGAGAGTTACGTTTCGTATATTACTATAGTGGCAAGAGCTTCCCAGATTATCCGCTATTATGGCGCACGCCGCTGGTCATAACTGGTACAAGACAAAAGAGGTAAACTTCACAAGGAGCTTAGGATAATGACTAGGCCTGGCTTGAAAAAGCGTGGTCCCTATTTGGACCCCGGCCCCGCGATAATTCGGACTGAAGTGAGCTTATCACTGAAGCGCTGTGATAGTGTAAGGCAGGGGTAGCCAATCTTTACAAATTATAAATTAAAGTCCTCCGATTCGTCTGTCTGTCGAAATGACTTTAGCCGTGTTTGGTGACCAGATCTGAATAGACAGGTACTTCGCCACCTTCCTCTTCCCTATCTCCTTCCCCTCCCTCAACCATCCGCCGCCAAGACCCGGACAAACCTCACCCTGTCAACCTGGGCACCCCTGCTAAGTCACCAAATGTAGCGAACCACTTGGGGTGACCTATGGCAGAGGTGTTAGTTGTCCAATAATTGGTTCCTAGGGCGGCGGAAAGTAAGGGAGATATAACGATATCTAAGAGAGCTATATGAGCGAAAACCGAACAAAGAGGTGAGGTTCATGGGGTGAGGTTTGTCCGGGTCTTGGCGGTGAATGGGTCTGCCCACCAACTGCGTGGCAGGTCGGATCGGGAGAGACTGGTTGAGGAAGACCTCTTCAGCAGGACTCTCAGAACATCGCCTTACCCGCAGTGGAAGGGATTGGTTTATACATCCGCCACCCCTCTGACACTGACCCCCAGATTCCTACCCACCGCCCCGGGATAACCAACACCTCTGCCATAGGTCACCCCAAATGGTTCGCTTCATTTGGTTATTTAGAAGGGGTGCTTGGGTTCATGGGGTGAAGTTTGTCTTGGTCTTGGAGGTGGATAACCAGGACACACGGAACCTCAGATTCTTACCCACCCTTTAAACCCTTTTCCTTCCCAAACTCTCTTTTCCCTAAAGGGCTCTCCACACGGCATCCCCAAAGATGACATAGGCCCTCAGGGAAATTATTTTCCTCAGGGCCTCCTGTGTGGACCTTATGTAAAAAAAGCCTATTTCCTTTCCAGACCTTTCTCTCCTCCCTTTCTTTAAAAAGACCCTCCATACAGCATCCCCTAAGATGACATAGGCCCTGAGAGAAATTATTTTCCTCCGGGCCTCCTGTGTGGGGCTAATATAAAAAAATGAGGGTTTGGAAAGGGCCGCGGGCCGGACACGGATAGCTTGAACAGCCCTGGAGGAGGTGTATCAACGAGGCGGTCAGCGGCCAGTACCAGGGGTTCTCAAGGGAAATTCACCAAACAAAGTGAAAAGGGGATTACTTCTTATTGTATTTCTGTCTCATATCTGTTTGTCTTGTATTACACACACCCAAAACGGCAACAAAACCCTTTGTACAAAGCATAAAGGTAATTGCTTTTTTAAATTTAACCCGTAGAAATGAGATTCCTGAGGCGAAAGTGTGGTAAAAACATTTACGGTCGTGCTAAAAATGAGACAACTAACTGACTAACCATCGCGCCGTTTCAGAGAGAATTAATATGCAGAGAGGACGGACCGTCATACAACCCGGTCTTGGCACACATTCCTTGCTTCGTTCACATTCATACATCATCTCATACTTGCTCTCCTATTATTCTGACTCTTGTAGGTCACCCCAAGGCCGTAGGTCACCCCAAGGCCGTAGGTCACCCCAAGGTCATATTTCACCCCAACGTCATAAATATGTCACCCCTATTCATAGGTCACCCCGTTCGCTACGTTTGGTAACCTAGCAGGGATACCTGGTTTCATTGAGCGAGATTTGTCTTGTAGTTTTACATTAGTCGTGTGGTCTGTGGCACACTCGTTTTTTTAATGTATAAGAAAGAGCTACAGCTTTATCACGATAAAGAACGTACGTTTTGTGCTTTTAAAGAGTGCCCATTGGGATTCTTTCTATAGTAGCATTGCAACGCGAGACGTGGAAACCAAACAATAAATTTAATTTTATAGTGTTATTTTTCGTGGTCCTTTCACCCATCTATATCATTTCACGTATTCTGATTCTCCCACAAATCTTAGTTGTATTATTTAGTTGAGAGTTGTAGTGCTAATTACCAAAGCAGATTGCTATTTGCCCTGTGCAAACTTTGCTCTCTCGGGAGAGTGTATTTTGTAATTAAGCTCAACTTCCTGCAAGGGTCCCCCCTTGGAGAATCGCGCGGCTCTTGATTAGAGATCATTATTTATTTTACCGGAGATGGGATTTACGCAAGGGTACCCCCTTGGATAAAAACTTGTGAACAAATTTGCGATACAGAAGAACAAACTCATGAGAGGTCCGTTGTTGTCAGTGTATATTGGATGAAGGAGTTTGGATAAATATAAAAATAAAAAAAATATATAAAAAATATCCATGCACGAAATACGTTCGGGGTCCCAGATGCAGTAAATAAATTTTACTTATTAAATATTTTCGACAAAATATGCCCGACAAAAAATATTACCGACAAAATATCGCCGACAAAATATCCTACGGACAAAACATCCTTCAACAAAAACCTAACCTAACCTAACCTAACTTTATAAGATGTCTGTATTATTTTTGTCCCATTTTTTTGTTAGGTTAGGTTTTAGAATATTTTGTGGGGGATATTTTGTCGGGGATATTTTGTTTAGGATATTTTGTCAGGGATATTTTGTCGGGGATATTTTGTAGGAGATGTTTTGTCGGGAATAATTTATCGGGGATATTTTATAGGGGATATTTTGTCGGGATATTTTGTAGGGGATATTTTGTAGGGGATATTTTATCGGGGATATTTTATAGGGGATATTTTGTCGGGGATATTTTTTCGGGAATATTTTGTCAGGGATATTTTGTGGTGGATATTTTGTTGGGGATATTTTGTCGGGGATATTTTGTCGGGGATATTTTGTCGGGGATATTTTGTCGGGGATATTTTGACGGAGATAATTTTTCTGGTTTATTTTGTCGGGGATATTTTGTCGGGGATATTTTTTCAGGGATATTTTGACGGGGTAATTTTATAGGAGATATTTTGACAATGATATTTTGTCGGGGTTAATTTATAGGAGATATTTTGTCGGGGATATTTTGTCGGGATATTTTGTAGGAGATATTTTGTCGGGGATATTTTGTCGGGGATATTTTGTCGGTGTTATTTTGTAGGAGATATTTTGTCGGGGAAATTTTTTCAGGGATATTTTGTCGGGGTTATTTTATAGGAGATATTTTCACAGGGATATTTTGTCGGGGTTAATTTATAGGAGATATTTTGTCGGGGATATTTTGTCGGGGATATTTTGAGGGGATATTTTGTCGGGATATTTTGTAGGGGATATTTTGTCGGGGATATTTTGTCGGGGTTATTTTATAAGAGATATTTTGTCAGGGATATTTTGTCAGGGTTAATTTATAGGAGATATTTTGTCAGGGATATTTTGTCGCGGGATGAAAAATCGCGGAACCAGGTGACTGCCACTATTTTCGTAATAACTGACTAGTTTTTTTTTAAAGTGAAAAGTTTTTTAGCACCATTGTGATTTTAAATTCGATAAAACGAAAAATAGCGACACTAAAATGAGACAAACACGTACATCTATAGGATTTAGCCTGCGAGAGATTGAGATAGTATAATCGGACTCCTCTTCTTTGTGCGGTGCTTTATAGCCTCCCCACCCCTGTCTACTTTAGTTTTCTAAAAGGTTTCACTTCTACTGCATGTGAATTGCATTCTCTGTTTTTTTTTAAAGTGGTGTTAAAGTCGTAAGTATACCTACCTATACCTTTTATAATTTCCTCAGATTATAAACTTGAGTTTTGTGAAATGTTTTTTCTCTCTCTAATATTGGCGGGCCGGATCGGGAGAGCCCGGATGAGTGAGACCCTTTATTCTCACCAATCGGACTCTCTCGACCCAACGCAATGGGGGCATGGATTCATACATCACTCCACTGACCCTCAGATTCCTACCCACTCCATCATACCTTTTTCATTCACAGAACTTCTTCTTTTTCCTTTCATTTAAAAAATCCTCCGCACAGCGTCTCCAAAGATGACAAACGTGGAGTTAACGTAAAAAAAATCTTCTTCCCTTCCCACTATCTTTTGCCTAAAAACACGCCCCATGTGGTTATGCCATAGACATACTCGTTCCAAAAGGTTGGGAGCAATTGGGACAATTGTGTGCTAAGTTTACTTGCATAAAAATATCATTTATCTACAGCCAGGTGGGGTGAGTGTCAAAATGTGTTGCGAGGTGTGTAGGAGAGTGGAATGAGAGAGGTAAAAGGTAAGGTGTGTTTAAACACTCTAACTCTTACCTAGCGACGCCGGGTGGTATATAATAGAACGTGACATCTACATTGTTTTGGGTGTTTAAATGCGTTATGGCATAATGGAGGATGCTTGTGTATAATAAATAATAATGATATTATACAAGGTGTCTGAATAATCATGGTACGACCGATACGATGGCCGCCATGCTCGAGGGGTAAGACTCTTGACTAAAAAACCGAAGGTCGCGGGATCGAATCCCGGCATGCGCAAATAAATTTTATTTGATTAATTTGTATTATTTCACAATTCACTGTATTTGCGGCACGTTCCAGAGCGGAAGACACTCTCAGTATCGCCCTGGTGTAAGACTTCCATTCAGAATCGAAACGTTGCTTGAAACGGCTTTAGCCGTGTTTGATGACCAGATCTGAATAGCCAGGTACATCCCCACCTTTCTCTCAAAAAAAATTATGTAAATATGCGGGCATCATCCCGGTCTTATGTACCGAAAAAAAAATACTAGTGAATCTGCATAACATTATTTTCATTGAACCTTCTCAACTTTTTACTTTTACTTACGTGATTTAATTTTTTTTTCGTTAACGGGACGGCCTGAGGAAAATAATTCCCCTCAGGGTCTATGTCATTTTTAGGGATGCTGTGTGGAGAGTCAGGAAAGGAAGGATAAGAAGTTCTGGGAAGGATAAAAAAATGAGAGGTTCGTAGGAATCTAGGGGTCAGGAGTGAAGTTCGTATGAATCCATCCCTCCCACTGCTGTGAAAGGCGATATTTCAGAGAAATTATTTTTCTACGTCCTTTTCAAGACAACTCCATAAAGGAAAAAATACCTCAGGGCCTATATAATCTTTGGGGATGTTGTGTTGAGGGTCATTTTAGGGAAAATAATGAAAATAAGTTCTGGGAAGGAAAAGTCAATGCGTCTGCGAGGTATAGGTTAAGCTTCCTTCAACCAGTCTCTCCCGATCCGACCCGCAACGAAGTAGGTGGGCAAACGCATTCGCTGCAAGATCTCACCCAATGAACCCGGCTCCCCTGTTAATTCAATAAATGTAGCGAACCATTTATGGTGACCTGATATATTAAATAATTGGTTCCCTAAGGCAGTGGTACCCATACCCGCCTCTTAAATTGGAGTCGATGTAAAAAAAATCCTCTACGAATTTTACAATTATGTAATCCATTATCGCTCTAACATCCAATAGTCAATCACGTTTCACTCAACTCAAACTGGGATCTGTTTTTGATATAAGTACGGTCAAGAATGTTCGTGAAATTTACAAAAAAAATACACAACGTTAAAATGTTTTACATTATTTATGATATCTGAATACTCTCTTGTAGTAATGATACATAACACCTGCAAATGAGATGGATTATCGAGATTATTTTTGAAATCAAACTTCTTTACGCACTCTCGACTTGGGGGGGTAAGCTGGTAAATGAGTTACGAAAAGTGGTGACGTGTTACGAAAAGTGTGATGTGTTACGAAAAGTGTGATGTTACGAAAAGTGTGATGCTAACGATAATCGATGCGAACGGTGTACGATGGTGAGGCGAACGGTCGGGCCTTTATGCACGCTTGACTTGGGGAGTGATAAGGATAAGAAATCCCCAAAGTCGTAGGTCACCCCAAGGTCGTAGGTCATCCCAAGGTCGTAGGTCACCTCAAAGTCGTTGGTCACCCTAAGGTCGTAGGTCACCCCAAGGTCGTAGGTCGCCCCACGGTCGTTGGTCACCCCAAGGTCGTAGGTCACCCCACGGTCGTTAGTCACCCCAGGGTCATTGGTCACCCCATGGTCATATGTCACCTTAATGTCAATGTCAATGTCAATGTCAATGTCAATGTCAATGTCAATGTCAATGTCAATGTCAATGTCAATGTCAATGTCAATGTCAATGTCAATGTCAATGTCAATGTCAATGTCAATGTCAATGTCAATGTCAATGTCAATGTCAATGTCAATGTCAATGTCAATGTCAATGTCAATGTCAATGTCAATGTCAATGTCAATGCCAATGCCAATGCCAATGTCAATGCCAATGTCAATGTCAATGTCAATGTCAATGTCAATGTCAATGTCAATGTCAATGTCAATGCCAATGTCAATGTCAATGTAAATTTCTATTTCAAAGTCAATGTAAATGTCAATGTCATATGTTCTTTTATAAGTTAGTGAAGTTTTACTTCAGGGTAGATGTGTAGATTGACGTGATAGAAGTGATACCGGCTGATTTTCTGCGTTTAGTTGTGCGTTGGCGTCTTATTATGCAAAGATTTTTGAAGTGAAACTTCTATGACACCGCTGTGATTTGGTTTTCGGATGAAACGGAAATGACGAATACTGCACCTGCGATGCATCAACCGCGCACATCGGCCGCATTGATAATCATGTCACTTTTAAAGGCTCATATTGGTTGAGTTATGAATCGGAAATTACGCGTGGTCTGCGCTCATTGGTCGCTTTGATTACGACATTACTTTTCAAGTATTGTTTTGGTAATGTTTCGCTTCTACCGCGTGTAAACTGCACTCGAATTTTTTTTACATTAGCACCATACAGAAGGTTCTGAGGAAAATAATTTCCCGTGAGTCCTAGGGGATGCTGTGGGTAAAAGGGGTGGGTAGGAATCTGTACGTCTAGGACCCCTAGCACGGTCGATCGTTAAGGATTGTATTGATAACTTTTTATCTAATATAATAATCTAGCTAACTTCTCTAGGACAACTGCAGATCGCTAACGTACAAACAACAGTTGACATCGAATATATTAAGAACATTTACCCATCGTGAACTGTTATTTATTCGTTGGCGATCTGCAGTCACGCTAGAGAACGATGATAAGTTACCGAAAGTTAGATACAATCCTTATCGATCGACCGTGCTATGGATCCAGGAGTGGCAGACGTGTGAATCCATCTCTCCAACTGCGGTGCAAGGCTATGGGTCGAGAGAGTCCGGCTGGAGAAGTCAAAAGGCCTCCGTCAACCAGTCTCTCTCGATCCGGCCTGCCACGCAGTTGGTATGTAAATGCATCTGCCGCCAAGACATGAACAAACCTCTTGCCATAAATCCGGGCACCACTGCTAAGTCGCCAAACGTAGTGTACCCATAACCGCCTCCTAAATTGAGTGATACCGCATTGCAAGCATTAATCTTCTTATTGTTGTTTTTTGCATTTAGTTTTGCTGTAGCCGTCTTTTTACACCAAGAACTAATTATTAACGACAAACATGTCACGGGCCATGCCTTGAAACAAGGAAATTATGCAAAGAATCACTTTGAATTTAAATTGAACGTTTTGTGGATTAATTTTGAGCTACCGAATATTTTATTTACCGAAACACATTCTTTGAACAATAAATTATGTATCAAAATAACATTACTTGCGTTAATTTGGTAAATTGATCGGTTTTACGATGTTTTTGTCAAGTATCACGCATCGGACTTTGACAGTTTGAATGGCGGCAAATTTGACATTTCGATTCCACAGATTAAGTTCAAAAATATTTTGGTGTCGCCAGGTGAATGAAACTTTTGGCTATATCATGAATGATGTTGGCACAAGCTTGTCTTTCATACAAATTCTTTATAGATAAGGGTCAAAATCGCATTAATTTTTTTTTTTCGAAATTTGTTCCGCGCGCATCCGCGCGTCTCCGGCAATTAAGAAGAGAGGATTAACGCTTGCAACACTTCGTCACAATAAACGGTGGCGGAAATTCATAGTATATGCGGAGAGCTGGTGAAAGTGACCCAAGAGTTGATTCCCCGAAATTAAAATTATTATAAAATATTTTTTTTGCATTAATTATTAAATTCAAACTTAAAATCGATTTCAAAACATCTACCTAATAATAAGTTGGTATGGATATCACAGGAATTTATTTACAGTGTCGTTTGTTAGTACTTATACTCTGGTATATCTTCTCTACATCTCTACATTTTATCTCTACATACATAGACATATGAATATTAATAGACCAGAACATAAAGGTGAGGGGACGAAACCAACTACAGCGGGGCGCAGATGAATTCGGTGATATGTGATTAGTCAATAACTCAATCTGAGAGTATATGGGCATCTCGCATTATAATATCACCATTTAGTTCTTAAAAGTAAACTCTGCTCTTTAATGAATAGACCTTTTTACATGGGAGCGCAAATTGCTCGCCGCGAAATGAACAAATTTACAAATTACAAATACAGCAAAGTAAAGTTCGCCTATTTTCATAGTCGAATATTTTGTTGACGTATTTAGTTAAGACACTTTTACAAATGTTTCATAATTTACTTACCCCACAAAACAGCGACGAGCACACGCCATGTGTCTCGAGTGATAGTGTGTGTTACAAAAACGACCATATAATGTGATCTGAATAAGCTTATAATAAAGTAAAATAATGCTTTCCTATGGAAGTAATACGACAATTGGGTTTATTCTCTTTTTCACTTCTATTTTTACACGTTTTCAAAACACAAGCCACTATTTTTGCCGTGTTATTTCGTAAAATGCAAAGATGAATGCTCGACGCTGGCTCGCAGAAGAATGATGAAGTCTAATTTTTTAGATTCACGCGAAGCCATACTCGATCCCAGCCAGTTCCAATGGAACCGGTGTGGGGAGGGGGAAATAATACGCTTTTATCGCTTAGGGCAGGTCCATATATATTCATATGTCTATGTCTACATATTATAAATTAAAGTCCCCCGCGTTGTCTGTCTGTTCGCGATAAACTCGAAAACTGCTGAACGGATTTTCATGCGGTTTTCACCAATAGATAGAGTGTTTTGTGAGGAAGGTTTGGGTATGTAATTTGTCAAGGATTTGTGTAAATTGGTTGAAACATAATAATAATTGTTAGAAGTGTCGGAAAAAGTGAAGCCGCCTGGTAGCTTTCATCAAAAACGCTGCCTAATCCTTTTGGGATATAACAAAACAATGCATGGTGGAATATTCCTCTTTTATAGATCTACAAAAAAGTCCGGGAAGGCGTATATCTATCTTTTACGGAGAGCTTACTATACCCATTCTATCTTCCAAAAACATGGTCATGTACATTGCGGTAATTGAAAAGTTAATTTAGACGGGTGCAGTATTAATCCTTATTAATTTAAATACGTTAGTTACCTCAAGCATTTAATGCACATTATTATAATCTTTCACACCATCTCTACGTATTATCAATAAAAGTCCTCCGCGGCACATTTATGTCTCTTCGCGATAAACTCAAAGACGGCGATGGTTATAAAGGTTGGATAACCATCCAGTAGATGACGTTGTGTTTTGTGGCCGGGTCAGCTAGTATAGTATATAGACAAGCAGTTTTATTCTTGATGCATTTGAATGAAGATATGTTTTATATTAATTATGTTTATGTTTTATTGATTCAAACTGCAATGGTGAAGCTTTGGAAAGTGTAGAAAACATCAAATATCTAGGTGTTATTATAGACAATCATCTGAAATGGAAATGTCACATATTCTTTGCATTACGGAAGATAATTAAACAACAAGACCTAAGAAAAATATATTTCGGATTGTGCAACCCCATCTTAACGTATGGTTTCATTGGTTGCGGAGCGTCGTGTAGAACAATTTTAGATCCGCTTGTGAAGGCCCAGAAATCCATAATTAGAGTAATTTTACGTAAACCCTATAGGTATTCTAGCGATCAGCTCTACAAAAACTTTTATGTACTTGATATTCGTCAAAACTATATAAAAAGGATTATTATCCACGTACATAAAAATCTAGATAATATTCAAAAAAATTGATCATAAATATATCACAAGAAGTCACACCAGAAAGGATCTTGTGGTCCCAGGGAGCAATACGGCAAAGTATCAAAAACATATACATATCCAAAAATATATAATAAAATTCCCCTAGAATTAAATATTAAAGCTTGCAAAATGTCCCACGTCAGTTCAATAATAACAAAATTGTTGATTGGCTTAGGTAGGGTGGAATCTGAAAAACTATTAAATAATGTCACTTAAAATTTTACATGGCCTATTAACGGCACATTTAGTAAAAAAAAATTTTAGTGCGTATATTATTTAAATAAAAAAAATTCTTTTCTTTTTCTTTTTTTGTTACTGAATAACTTTTCTGGCATCTTTATTAATGTATATTTAATTTAAAAAATTAAAATGAACATTTTGTTAAAATTTTTTTTTTTGCATTCTCACCAGCATTTGGTTCCTTAGAACGGGCAATCTGCCTAGCTAGGAACTAATGTCGACCCACAAGACATAATAACACTTGTACACATTTTATAGTTATTTTCAATGTTATTATTATGTTATTTTTGCCATACAAATGTATCAAATGTAATGTTATAAATAAATACTTTTGTTATTCGGCGGTACATACATTCTGTACACCCTTTCTGCGACACTTAGTTATATTTTGTGTAACTAGGCACACCATATTTTCCCTAAACCGACTGCATATTGTATATAAGTATACCGGTGAGCAACTGTTAGGGGAACAATTGTCGTGGAACTGATTTTGTGGTGTGGTTCAGTTTTCGAATAAATTGGAATTTTTAATTTTCAGTACTTATTGAAAAAAATCGGTAGCTAAAAATCGGGGTTAATTCCAGTTGTTTAATGTCCGTTAAAATGCGTCGAAGCGTAGACCCGGTTTCAAAAGCATTTTTAACCCTTTAGATGCCGGAAAAAATATATTAGATTAAAAAAAAAATTGTAATATATATTGAAATTAATAAATAACTTGGTTTTTACCACTTTTATTGTTTATAAAACCGACATGTTTCGTCAGCAAAGCTGACTTCTTCAGGGTTTTGACAGTTCTGTCAGCTTTGCTGACGAAACATGTCGGTTTTATAAACAATAAAAGTGGTAAAAACCAAGTTATTTATTAATTTTAATCATAATGGTGCCACAAAATAAGTTTGCTGTGTTAGAAGATGTAATATATATTTTTTGGGTTTTACCATCGAGGTCTCCAAATTGGAGAAACTAATCGTCAATAATTACCGTGACGATTAACAACTACGCTACTGTGATGGCACTAAAAAGTGTGCAGTTCACACGCGGTAGAAGTGAAATCTTCAGAAAACTAAACCTCGAGAGAGAATGAGATAAATGTAGAGTATCAGGAGTAGGATAAATTGTACTCAGTATGCTTTGCTATGCCAATTAGTTAAGAAATTGTTTCTCTCTGCGTGTCCTTTCCTATTCGTCCCGTTCTCCTTCCTCCCCTTCCCTTCTCGCGTTCCCACTTCGCCTCCTCCACATTCTTTCCCCACTCCACTCTGAGTATCTTCCACTCTGGAAAGTGCCGCAAATATACTATATGTTATTTTAAAAGAATAAATTGTGAAATAACACAAATTAATCAAATAAAATTTATTTGCCACGCCGGGATTCGATCCCGCGACCTTCAGAGTGCTAGTCAAGAGCCTTACCGCTAGACTATGCCGGCCGTCTAACTGTGCTAAAGAAGTTTTCACTTAAAATTGGCTTGTGGCTTTCTCTTGAAAAAAAATGATAAATTTGGATATTTAGCATTATTGTTTTCAGTGAAAGTCGAGAGGAAAGCGTTGTTGGGGTCAGGAGTCAGGATGTGCGGTGGAATGGGCACTGGGCCGGGTGGAGTGGGGCGGAGCTGGGATGTACCGCAAGCTGAATAATGAATACACCGTACTGTACATGTCGTATTAATAGGCCACAGTCGGGAATGAAGAATCGATACAATGATATTGGGGCGACCATTCTATTATGGGAACGAGGTAAACAGGGACCAATTATTGACTAACTAACCCGCAGAGAAGAGGACTAAATTCAAGCTTTCTATCATGGCCTATGTCAAATTTGAAGATGCTGTGAGGAGGGTATTTTTAGGAAAAGGGAGGAAATGAAATTCGTAACCCGGGATTGTTCGTCTTAAGGGCCCGTAACCCGGATTTGTACCGATTTATTACATATTTCCCTTAAACACGGTAAGTTTTAAAGCTTGTAAAAAAATATATGTTATTCTTGAAGAAAATATCTAGACTTTACCCGCGCCGAAACGCAAATTATATAAAATTCCCTCGATAGAAAAAATCGCAAAGTATGCCCCAAAAATTATTATTAACACGTTTGTTTCAGTTATTTTACAAGTTATATGTATGAAAAAATTCACAGTGTTTCTTTAAATGCTGTTTAAGATAATGCCCCCGAGATTTTTGCTCTATTTTAAACGAGTCGTGTTTTATTAAACATTTTCGCAATTTTCGCTTCGATTTTGTCGGTGTAAATGTTAGCGCTCTCCTCTAACATTCGTAATTTCGTCTCTCTCCATCTTCTTCTTTTCGGGCCCGGTTGCAGAGCCTTAAATAAGTAAAAAATACTATTCTAGTTAAAATATTACCTTTATTTTTCCCTTGACAGCTTATTCCACAAATCGGAACTCTTCTAGAGCAGTAAACTCAGCATCTGAAAATAAGGAAAAAAACGAATTAATATAATTTTTTAATTTTATTTTTATGAAAAACATATATAAAAATTAAAATATATATGTACATATATATTTTTTACATTAGCTCCACACAGGAGATCCTGCGGAAAATAATTCCCCTCAGGGTCTATGTCATATTTGGGAATCCTGTGTGGAGGGTGATAAGAATACTATTAGAGACATCTATGAGATGACTGCTGTAGTTAACTGTTGTAGATCATTTATTTAATCTTTATCAGGTTATTGAGAAATAGTGAACACTAGAGACATCTATGTAATTTTATTGTATCTAGTTAAGTTAGGTTACTGACTAGCGGCTAATATGCCACGTGACCAGTAGTGTCCTACTGTTAGTTATTTTGTGTTTTTTGTTGTTTTGATAGCTTATCTCCGGGTAATTTCTATTTTTTTAGTAGTATAAAAAGAGTGTTTTCCTAAAAACTATCTTTCTTGCATTAAACGATACCTAGGGTACAGTTCCCTTAAACCCCCAAGGCGGGGTCCCGGCCAGATTATTAAAATGTGTTAATTTAATTGTTATTGTTCAAAAGTGATTGCAAATTAAACGACTCCATACTTCAAAGTGTTTTACAATATAAAAAAGTCCACTACCCCGATCATGAAATGAAGTTATTGACAGAGGGTATCTTTAGAGATTAAGGAGAGAAAGTTCTGGGAAGGAAAAGAGTGTTAGGGGTGGGTAGGAATCTGGGGGGTCAGTGTGTCCAGCAAAAACCTGCGGAGCAGGCTTTTAACTGCTAGAATCCAAATAAAATTAGTCCTTCATTTAAATTTCAAGTTAAATATTGGTTATCGTGACATTATCTGCTCTATTGACCTTTATGGACTTAAACCATTAAAAATTAGAAGAGACTCTGCAGATATAATATATCTTCATAAAATTATCAATGGTTTTATTGATTGTTCGCCCCTTTTGGCTGAGATTAATTTTAGAGTCTTAGGTGTTAGAACCAGAGAAAAATCACTTTTTCATCTTCAAAAATTGTTTTACTAATCTCAGACAAAATGCTTTTATATTCAGAGCATGCAATGTATTTGATAAGAATCTTAAGGGCCAATTACCCGAATTACTACCGATTTCTTACGTATCTCCCTTAAACACGTTAAGTTAAATTTCCTCGATAGAAAAAAATCGCAAAGTATGCTCCAAAAAATATTATAAACAAGTTTGTTTCAGTTATTTTACAAGTTATATGTATGAAAAAAATCACAGTGTTTCTTTAAATGCTGTTTAAGACTCTATTTTAAACGAGTCGTGTTTTATTAAACATTTTCGCAATTTTCGCGTTGATTTTGTCGCTGTAAATGTTAGCGCTCTTTTCCAACATTCGTAATTTCGTATCTCTCCATCTTCTTCTTTTCGGGCCCGGTTGTGGAGCCTTAGTAATATAGACATATTCTCATTTAATTTAAGTACCCTAAAAAGTATGTCATAGCTAACATTAAATAATTTTTTGACCGTTTTGCAAGTTATCATGTTATTGCTGTGAATCCTTTCCATTTACTTGCCATTCGACTTACTATTGTGTTCACTCTGAGTTGTAGGTATGTACAATGTACATATTATTATTATTGCTGTTGTGGAGTGAGAATAGATGTCTGACTCTGACTACTTTATTGGATATTATGTGTATTATTAATGTTACTAGCAGTTAAAAACCCGCTCTGCAGGTTTTTGCTGCCAGGCCCTGCGGGCGGCTTTTAGTTCGGCTTGGCCCAGTTTGAGTGTAGGTATGTGCAATGTACATATTATTATTATTGCTGTTGTGGAGTGAGAATAGATTTGTGACTCTGACTACTTTATTGGATATTATGTGTATTATTAATGTTACTAGCAGTTAAAAACCCGCTCTGCAGGTTTTTGCTGCCAGGCCCTGCGGGCGGCTTTTAGTTCGGCTTCGCCCAGTTTGAGTGTAGGTAACCATTTTATAAATCCGATAAGAACTGGTTCCAAAATCAGCCAGTTCCTCGGATCCACTGTGATCCAGTGACAGCTAGTCACCGAGTTAAAGTAACCGTGACGGGCAATGACGCCCAAATGTAATATCTCCATATCCGGAAAGATACTTAAATTCTATAAATCCGGAGTATTTATATCTAGGGAAGAAACTGACGAGAGCTGCTGACGTAAGTGGTGACATCTTGTGTCGAATTCTTGAATCAAAACCGAATTATAATAGTCCGACATGCACTCGTAGGTTCGATTATTATAAATGTAAAATATCTGTTGATTTACCCTAATAAATAAAATAAAATAAAATAGAATAGAATAATATATATAATTGGTGGTGTGGTCACCCCAGCACAGTTGGTGCGCGCAATGAGTTCACGTTCACTAGTACAAAACCTGTAGAGTCGTTTTGTTCAGTTACAACTTTGCTTTGTGGAAAAAACACATTAGATGTTCCATATATCCATATATCGGACTGTCGCAACACAAAACATATAAATAACCTAAAAAATGGAAGAAAAACAACTGCAAAAAAGCGAGTGCGCTTTAGTCCATACGACTTTTTAAACGACTTCAAAAAGGAGGAGGTTCTCAATTCGACTGTATTTTTTTTTTATTTATTTTTTTTTTTTTATGTTTGTTACTTCAGAACTTTCGACTGGGTGAACCGATATTGATGATTCTTTTTTTATTTGAAAGCTGGTGCTTCCCGTGTGGTCCCATTTTAATTTGATCCAGTTTTGACAATGGCATCCATGAGAAAATCATATAAGTCTTAAATTTGCATCAAGGATGTGCGCGACAAATGGACGAATAACTCAATATCACGCCAACCGATTTCGATGATTCTTTTTTTATTGGAAAGGATGTACTTCAAGGGTAGTTTGATGAGAGTTTGGTTAGGTTCTGATTATGGGATCCATGACAAAGTAACGGAACTCTCCAATTCTGAAGAACAAATTTACGATACTCGGCCGCATCTTAATCGAATTACGTAGTGTACTTCAGATTCACTAAAAATCAAAAAATAAACAATAATTTTAACAAAACAAAAAAACGACTTCAAAAAATGCACTAAAAAAGTAAAAAAAATAATTTCGTATTCTTCTACAACTTTATAATCAACTTACCTTTTCTACTCATCAGTATGTACGTACGATTGTTATTTTACGTATATAATATAATTACGTTAATACGTATAGTAATACGAGTAGAAAAGGTAAGTTGATTATAAAGTTGTAGAAGAATACGAAATTATTTTTTTTACTTTTTAGTGCATTTTTTGAAGTCGTTTTTTTGTTTTGTTAAAATTATTGTTTATTTAAATTTTTTTATTTATTTTAATGACAATATAAGGATAACGTAAAATTACAAAATAAGTAAAAATACCAATATAGTGGTTTGTTTACAGTCCTCCTCACTAGGTATTCCTGTTCCGAGGCGGACTGTATGTTGCTGAATGGGTGTAGATTTTTATTTCCCCATCTTCTAGTTTCTTGATTTTCATAAAATAACAATAAATAAAATAAAAGTATTAATGTTTGTTGTCTGCAGGTTATATTGGGGTTAATTCATAATTTTAATGATTTCCTCATCTTCCTGTTTACTTAACCATAATTTTATGTTTTTTTTAAACATTTGTATCTCCATGGTGTACTTAATTTCAATTAAAAGGGCATTACATAATTTTGTAGCACGGAAATTATGGTTTTTCTGGCCAAAAGATGTGTTTAATAAGGAACTCCAGTGAAAAATATTATGGTTTTAAAAAATATGTTCATATAGACCAATAAACGCTGATTCTGAATATATAACTTTTATTTCATAATATTAAACGCAGAGTTTTTAAAAAATTATTAAAAAGTGCATTTTTAAACCTCTTCTCGAAACACAGTGTCAAGTTGGCATTACTGAAATGGTGAATGGTGACGTCACGCGTCACACTCACCCACTGTCACCTGGTGATCGCGTGTATTGTATTGTCAGTATATGGTCAGTATTGTATTGACATTTGAAATGACAGTGCACATATGCAATTCAATATTTCGTGTTTTTGGTTTATTTTCATACTGTTTATAGAGATTTAGATAAATAATAGTTATTGTGTTTATTGAAACACAATTTACGCCCTCAACAATTTACGAAAAGAGCTATATTTGCGGACAATCTGCAATAAATTTTGCCTTTGAGGTTAAAGTCGTGTCGACCATATTTGACATTTAGTTTGTATTTTCAAATTATTTTTAGTAAAGGGTTTTTTATACAAGTTAATGCAACACAATCGTCATGATCAGTGTATTATAAATTCTATTCTGTATGTGTTATACATAAAACACGATGTTATATGTATTTGCAATGATTGCAAATATTTACGATGATTGATTGTTTTTATATTGCACTTTGATTAAAAACAATAACAGTAGCGGTGAAATGTGGACATTTTACCAATGTTTTTCTATATTAAAAACAGTTAATCTTGAATATAAAAACTACTTCTAACACCTAATAAAATGTCATAGTATTAATCGGCCATCTTCTGCCTTCTGCCATTTTAAAACAGGGATGTTCTGCCCAAAAAAATTATTTCCCTAGATTTCGAAGTGAAATTTCCCTAGAATTTCACATTTACGCAATTACCTAGGTAGCCACCTGATTGTGTAACACTAATCCTGTTATATGTTAATTAATATGATTAATTAATTGGAAAGATATCGGAACTTGGTAAATATACTTATAATACTGTGCTTTTCCAAATAAACCACTTTTTGCTACGTGAAGTAATAATTTAAAAGTACGAATACACTCACCACTGAATTAGAAACTGAATCCCAAATTAAAAAAAACACTTTGTGAAATAAAAATCAACCGCAATCACCGAAAAAACGGAACTTAAAACATAAATATTTTTTTTTTTCAGAGGTCCCATTTATCTTTTTAGATACCTACATAGGGAACGTACCCATACTACGTGACAAACTTTTTGCACTTTTTAACCCCTCCCCCCCCCCCCCCACCGTGACCAAAAACCTAAGCAACCCGCCGCTCATTTGTACCAAGCGTGGTATTTTGAAGACCCCCCCCCCCGAACGTGTCACGTAGTATGGGTACGTTCCCTAATATCATTTTGAGTTGTCAGTGTTAAAAATAACATTGCATGTAAGTACATGAACAATAATTAAGATTCATAGGAATCCCAACAAATATATATACGTATATATATATATATATATATAATATAACATCAGTAATATTGTCATATGTAATAAAAAATTTGCCATAGTTCGAAATTTCCCTAGATTTTGTCCTTATTTCCCTTATCCCTAAAAAATATTTTTCTCCCCTAGATCTAAGGAAATTTCCCTCGACATAACATCACTAATTAAAAAAGACAACTTGAAAATAATAAACTGCAGGTGGGTGAAGAGATCACATAAACCACCATAGATACGGTGCGTTTTTAGGAGTCTCGAAAAATTAAAACTTTGACAATTATTTTAACTATTAAAACTAACTATAAAAATAAAAATAAAAATGCAGTTATTTAAGTTTGAAGGTCTTTATTCATTAAAAAAAATAAAAAAAATTGGACTGGAGTTCTCTATTGCGGGATGTTCAGTAGTTTTGAGGATTTTGACCTTGTAGTGTAGGCATGTTGGTCAGCAAGGTATTCATATTTTTCTTTAAATTTGAGTAGTGCATTTTTTGAGTATAATTTAATAATGCTGAACACATTAAAGTAAACTGAAGTATAACTTCACTTACTTATATCTCCCTCTCAACTTCCGTTCGCCTCGCCCGATCACACCTTGAGAGACTGGTCGAGTGAGATATTTTTCCTCTCCAGCAGGGCTCTTTCGACCCAGCGCCTTGGACCGAGTGGGAGGGTAGGGCATTCACGCGTCCACCGCTCCTGGACACATTGAACACCAGATTCCTACCCATAAATGAACTAATACCTAGATCGATATCTTCCGGCTTTTTGTTCCCAACTGGTTTCAACACATAAATATACCATTTCAACACTATTTTAACTGTCAAAATAAAAATTTTATTACTCTGACGTCACAAACCATCGACAAGGATAGAGAAAAGTAAAAAAAGGGTACTACAATAAACAATATAAATCCCTACCCACTACCCAATTTATCAGCCTAAAAATTATTTTAAAAATAAAATATCCAAGATGTTAAAAGTATTTATTTGTTAATCCACATATGTATAAATTCACAAAATAATATACAAACATATTTTAAAGGTGTTGAAAGATATTCATTACAAAGCAGTCTTTTTAGCATAATTTTATAGGATTGCTGATTTCCAAAAAAAAAGATGTTCATTGTGATGTCTTATAAAAAAGAACAAGACAAGTAAGATAAATGAGGACAACAATTTCATCCTATATTGAGCATACTTTAAATATATGCACTCAGAGAGAGTCGGAAAGAAAATCTTCAATACTCGTAGCGATGCGTTCCGTTGCATTATTTTGTTGGGCGTATCTCAATTGACGCCTGGTCCCCGCCATTTGCAACTGCATTCTCCTCTTTCTGGGTGTTAGAGTTGACACTTCCTCTTACCTAGAAAAACACAATATTTCAAACAAATTACTATATTATTCAAAACAAAAACCGTGCACCGTGTACCTCAGTATGCTTACATCAGCCTTGCATTCTTTGCGGATCTCCACGTTTCTCACACGATAATGGATGGTTTTACTACACACATGCCTCAGGGATCTCATTTCTACAACATTAAATCTACTTTTTTCCTTCCTCTGCCAGTTAAATGCCTCACTGTCATACATCAGGGCAGGTACCAGCAGTCCATTACATACGAGGTAATTTTTCACAAAAACGGTGCTATACAAATCATCCAAATATTATTAAAATGTACTTATAAACGTACCCAATCTCTGATTTCATCATCTGCCTCTTCTTTGAAGTCGTTGATTTTGTCCTCGTCAGAGGTAAAGCTCTTGTGGAATTCCTCCTTGTATCACTGATATCAAATTCTGGTATTGATTATCAATTATTTTACCTAGAAAACACAATTTTGCAGGTCAATTATCACATTATTCTAAACAAAAGATACCAGACGCCGATTACCAAGCGAACGCTTACCCGGGATGCTTTTAAGGATCGAATTGCTGCTGCTGGGCTTCGGGACACTCCTTAGGGCATTCCCGAGGGCACTCCCGAGGGCATTACCAGAGAAAGCCGGAAATACGTCATTTTCAAAAAAGTTTTTAGACGTATTGACTCTTTTCCACAAAAAATTATAAATGGATTTCGAAAGATTGTTCTTTTATCTAGCATTCGTATGTAATAAATTTTTAGATTTTTTTAAAAAATTTTAGTATAATAAGGTTATTCCATAGGTCGTTGGCAGATTTGTTAAATTTTAAAAAAAGTTTTTGTATTATACCACACCCATTTCAAATAATGTAATCATGCAGTAAAATAAATCAATACATTATCTAGCAGGGTTATGTATTAGAATTTTAATTTTAGTTTCAATAAAATCATTAAAAAATATTTACGTACATGTGTTTCTTGACGAAAATTGGTCCATTTGTGTATTTATTTGCGCACTTACAAACTAATATATTTCAGATTTTTTTAACATTCTTATTAAATTTAGACATTATTGAAAAATGATAAATTTTTTTTTTTTTTTTACATTAACTCCACACAGGAGGCCCTGAGGAAAATAATTTCCCTCAGGGCCTATGTCATCTGGGATGCTGTGTGGAGGGTCTTTTTGAGGAGAGGAAGGAATGAACATTGGTCTTGAAGAGAACCATGTTGTAGGAAGGAGGAAACACATAGGCCGGCAAATCATTCCACAGCCGAGCTGTTGAACACAAGAATGAGTCGAAGAAACGACCCGTTCTCATGTGACAAATGTCAACTGTGTACAAATGTTGGGCACGCGTTTGGCGTGTTTCCCGACTATGTACCGGTGCCGAAGGGATCAATGATGCTAGTTCCTCGGAGCATCTTCCATTGTAATACCGGTAGAACAAGGATAGCATTCCCACCCGACGCCTGTGCTCTAAAGATTGCAATCCGTCTGTTAAGATGGGAGAATCTACCAAACGGACCGCCCGTTTCTGCACAGAGTCGAGGGTATTTTTCAGGTATTTTGGAGCTCCAGACCAGAGGTGGCTGCCAAATTCAACCGTGGGGCGCACTTGCGATTTGTACAGGGTTAGCAGTTGTGTACTATTAATAAAATATACTATACTATACTATACTATACTATACTATTAATATACTTATAATCAAAAAATAACTACAAAAAGTACACTATTTTAATAGTTTTATCATCACGCCTTTCAGCATTTTTGGATGAAAGTATAAATTAAAGCTAATTTGGATTGAAATACATTCGATATTGAGTTATAATTTAAAAAAGCTGGTACGGAGAATAATTAATCTTTCTCATTGTAACCGCCCTGCACGATCGGAAGAACAACTTTCGACGAAATGTGGATTTTCGTCCGCTGGCTGGTTAAACGCTCTTAAGTGGGTCGGTAACGTATGTCGAATTGAATCAATATCTTCACAGCCTTCGACACCGCAATGATATCAAGGAATCATTTTCACAAATATTTACGCCGGTGTTGGGAGGTTAGGAATATCCGGTTCGAACAATGTGCTGTCTCTATTTGACATATAATACCATAGATATCCTACTAGATATACTACTCAGTTCTCAACAGTCTTTCTATGGAAATTTGGACCAATAAAATGATATGGTCATTGCTCATACGTCACACACCACGTGATCGACACAAAAAAGGTCGGAGTTATACCCCCCTGTTCCTACCCACCCCTCATACTTTTCCTTCCCAGAATGTCTTCTCCTTCCTTTTCATACAGGCCCTGTGGGATTTTGTTCCTTGATTATAGGAAAAGGGTATGAGGGGAGGGTCGGAATCTGGGGATCAGGGTGTACAGGAGTGACGGATGTACGAATTCATCCCTCCCAAAAGGCAAGGCGATGTTTCGAGAGAAAGTCAAAGGGACTCCCTCAACTATTCTCTCCCGATCCGGTCTGCCACGCAGCTGGTGAACCCGGGCACCCCTTCTAAGTCACCAAAAGTAGCGGAGCACTTGGGTTGACCTATGGCAGAGGTGTCGGTTATCCAATAAATGGTTCCCGGGGTTGCGGTACCCATACCCGTCTCCCAAATTGAATCCTGTGTGGAACTAATTTGGAAGGCGGGTATGGGTACCGCCACCCCGGGAATCATTTATTGGATAACCATCACCCTGTCACAGGTCACCTAAACCCAATATCACTCTGGTTCGCTACATTTGGTGACTTAGCAGGGGTGCCCGGGTTCATGGAGTGAGGTTTGTCTAGAACTTGGAGACACATGCGTTTTCCAGTCGGACTCTCTCGACCCATTGAATTGTATCGAGTGGGATGGTAAGGCATTCTAATTGACCCCCTACGATCCTACCCACCCCTCACACCTTTTTCCCTCCCAGGATTTCCTCTCCTTCCTTTCCATATAGGCGCTTGGGGATTTTTTTCCCTCAAGATCTCCCTTTTTTACATGAATACCACACAAGAGTCCCAACTGCTCCCGTCAGGAGCCAGTGAGACTATGGCATCCCAAATTGGGGTATGTTGTGAGGCAGTGGGGAGGGGAAGGAGATAGGGAAGAGGAAGGTGGGGAAGAAGTACCTGGCTATTCAGATCTGGTCACCAAACACGGTAGAAGCCATTTCAAGCAACGCTTCAATTCTGAATGGTGGGTCTTACACCAGGGCGATACTGAGAGTATCTCCCACTCCTGTGTGGTTGTAATGAAAAAAAAGTGAATAATGCACAAAAAATTATAATTGTAATTAATAATAATAATAACGTCATTTCGGGAGATCTTCTGTCGGGGTCGCCAAGTTGTACGGAATTTATATAAAAAGAAAAATTATTCTAATTTTAACCTGAATTTGGTCTCTTTGTTACTCGGAGCAGATATCCTCAAATCGGACGTATCATAGAATTTGCTTTAATATAATCCAAAAGATTTCAATTCACAATTCCAAAATAAATGAAAGTTCGACTTGATTATATTTTAAAATCCCAGACCTTTTGACATCGAATTAATATCCGTCGCTTTGAAGGTACAGAAGAAATCTACTTTTTGTCCGGCCAAAATCTCTTTCAAATTATAGATACCTATTGAAAATGTACTTAGGTAACGCGACCAGAGATGGATTGCTTTTATTTTAAAACTTCTTTACGCACGCTCGACTTGGTGGGTAAGTTGGTGAATGCGTTACGAAAAGTGGTGATTGTTACGAAAAATGCCATGCGAACGGTAATCGATGCGAACGGTGATAGATTGTTAGGCGAACTGTCGGGCCTTAACGCACTTGGGGAGTGATAAGGATAAGGATAAGGATGGTCACCCCAAGGTCTTAAGTCACCCCAAGGTCGTTGGTCACCCCAAGGTCGTAGGTCACCCCAATATCGTTGGTCACCCCTAGGTCGTAGGTCACTCCAAAGTCGTAGGTCACCCCAAGTACGTAGGTCACCCCAAGGTCTTAGGTGATTTAGCAGGGGTGCCCGGGTTCATGGGGTGAGGTTTGTCTAGGTCTTGAAGGCGGATGACCAGGACATACTGAACCCCCATCCTACCCACCCCTTAAACTCTTTTTCTTTCCAGAACTCTCCTCTCCTTCCTTTCCTTTAAAAAAAAATCCTCCACACAGCATCCTCAAAGATGACATAGGCCCTGAGGGAAATTATTTTCCTCAGGGCCTCCTGTGTGGAGCTCATGTAAAAAAAAAAAGGTCGTAGGTGACCCCAAATCCGTAGATCATACCAAGGTCGTAGGTCAACCCATGGTCGTAGGTCACCCAAATCGTAGGTCACCCAAATCGTAGGTCACCCCTAGGTCGTAGGTCACCCCAAGGTCGTAGGTCACCACAAAGTCGTAGGTCACCCCAATACGTAGGTCACCCCAAGGTCGTAGGTCACCCCAAGGTTTTAGGTCACCCCAAGGTCGTAGGTCACCCGAAGGTCGTAGGTCACCCCATGGTCATATTTCACCCCAATGTCATATGTCACCCATAGGTAATAGGTCACTCCGTTCGCTACGTTTGGTAACTTAGCAGGGATACCCGGGTTCATTGGACGAGGTTTGTCTTGTAGTTTTAGTCGTGTGGTCTAAAGCACACTCGTTTTTTTTTAAATTTAAATATTTTGAATGCAAACTTAAAAAAAGTTTTAAAAAAGGCTCACTTTACGCTTTTTTCTACCATTGTGATTTCTAATTTTAGAATTCGTTAAAAGATGAAGCCACTTCCGTCGGCAACTCGCAAAGGGACGTGCCCCTGGCTAGCATAAATACCACAATTTTGTGAACTTTCTATTCCGCTCCGTGGCGATGACGCCACTGCTTGTCACGGTTATTTTGTACTGGTGACTGTAGTGGAGCTGGCGACACGGTATCGCTTCCAAATAAATAAGCACACATTTCACACTAAAAATTGTACATCTACCGGATCTGCCCTGATGATGGACACTGCAACGCTGTCCGAAATGTTGCCTAAAGAAGGAAGTAGCTCAACACGGCATAACACCCCAAAAACAAATAACGAAAATACTTTTTGCCGTGAAAATCTTAAAAGTACCATACAGCGTGAAGTTTTCTCTTTCCAATATGGTTTAAATCATATTTCTCACTTTGATAGTAAGCGAGACACAACAATTTCTATGAGACCTATATGAGTTGCTCCGAAAGCTAACAACGTGATCGGCTATTAAGAGCGTTTAACCAGCGGACGAAAATCCACATTTCGTCGAAATTTGTTCTTACGATCGTGCAGGGCGGTTACAATGAGAATGATTAATTATTCTCCGTACCAGATTTTTAAAATTATAACTCAATATCGAATTTATTTCAATCCAAATTAGCTTTAATTTATACCTTCATCCAAAAATGCTGAAAGGCGTGATGATAAAACTATTAAAATAATGTACTTTTTGTAATTATTTTTTGATTATAAGTATTTATCATTTTTCAATAATGTCTAAATTTAATAAGAATGTTAAAAAAATCTGAAATATATTAGTTTGTAAGTGCGCAAATAAATACACAAATGGACCAATTTTCGCCAAGAAACATATGTACGCACATATTTTTTTAATGATTTTATTGAAACTAAAATTAAAATTCTAAAATATGCGTTTTCTAGATAATGTATTGATTTATTTTACTGCATGATTATATTATTTGAAATGGGTGTGGTATAATACAAAATCTTTTTTGAAAATTTAACAAATCTGCCAACGACCTATGGAATAACCTTATTATACTAAAAATTAAAAAAATTCTAAAAATTTATTACATACGAATGCTAGATAAAAGAACAATCTTTCGAAATTCATTTATAATTTTTTTGTGGAAAAGAGTCAATACGTCTAAAATCTTTTTTGAAAATGACGTATTTCCGCTTTTCTCTGGTAATGCCCTCATAAGGGCTGTATGAGAAAGAAATGGGTAAAACTGTATTTCTATTTGCTGTTCTTTCCTAATGTGGTCTATTAGGTCTATAATATCCATAAAACATATTAACGTCGATGATGGCAACACTGAGCTGTCTATTTCCCATGGAATTTAAAATAATGGCAACATTAAATAATAATGTTAGGATAATTTTCATGAATAATATGTTTTTTTTACAATTTCCTTTCAGAAAAATTACATTGGGAACGATCAAAGATATTCAAATACAGAGAGATATGCTATGGTGTCCGCGCAACTGTCGCAGGACTACGCGCTAATTAGCGTAGTTTTCATACAAAAAGAAATTGTTCATTTCGTAGATTTTTTGAAAATGTGCATTAATATTGGTTAACAATATATTTTGAACAAGGAAAGAATTCGTTCATTTAGTTTAACGTTCGTTTGGTTTATTCGTTAATTATTTGTTCTTTTAGTTTATTTGTTAATTGGTAAACAACATCGGCGACACCCGGAAGCGCAGACCCACATAGTTAAAATAGCAGATAGCACATCTACTTATATTTCAATATCTTTGGGAACGATGTATGCAGGTTTAAAAAATGTATCTAGATATATAAGGCTAAGTCCTCTATCACGGCTCAAGCAATATTTTCGGCTTACTGTGATGGTAGTAGGAGATTTTCAAATATTGTCGGGTTATCCGTAACTCCGGAATGTTTGTCTTTCTTAAAAAAAAATAAACATCTCAATATAAAATGAAGTCGCTCACGCTGTATATGCGCTTAGATCTTTTAAACTAGGCAACGGATTTTCATGCGGTTTTCACCAAGAGATAGAGTGAGTAATGAGGAATGTTTTTAGGTATATAATTTGTCAAGGTTTTGTGTAAATTGGTTGAAATACATAATATATCTGGCCAAGCGGCAGCGTGCAGCGGGCGGCGAGGTGTGGATTTGATTTAACAGGTGGCGTTGGTTATAAAGGTTTCATTAGCCACAGCAACGTGTGGCCGGGTCTGCTAGTATATATATAAAAATCTCCAAACTACTTGACTTTGAATTTTGATGAAATTTGGCTTTCTGTGTGCAATTTGGTCCAACTTAAAAGATATGATAGTTTTTATCTCGATTATCGACCTCAACATGTATTTATTATTGCGGTTTAACTGTTTGTTATAGGACACTACTTTGTAATTATTCTATAAGTTTGTAACAGATGGCGGTGTGAGATAATTTATCTACACAACACTTGGTCATCTAGGTTGGGTAACCATCCAGTAAATAGATGGCGTTGTGTTTCGTTAACTACAGGAACGCGTAGCCGGGTCAGGTAGTATATATATTTACATTTAAGTTTACTGTGTTTTTCATACTGTGTCATGTTTGGGGAAGCTGTGTGCAGGGTCTTTTAAGGTAAAGGAAGGAGAAGAAGTTCTGGGAAGGAAAAATTTATGAGGGGTGGGTAGAAATCTGGGGGCCAACGTGTCTAGGAGTGACGGACGTATGAATCCATCCCTCCCACTGCGGTGCCCTTGCGGGTCGAGAAAGTCCGGCTGGAGAGGTCTAGTTTAGGTCTCCCTCAACCAGTCTCTCCCGTTCCGGCCCGCCGTGCAGTATGGCATACGCATTAGACAAACCTCTAATTCAACAAACCTTGCTAATTCAACAAACGTAGCGAAGGATTTGGGAGGACCTATGGCAGAGGAGTTGGCAATCCATTAAATGGTTCTTTGGGCGGCGGTACCCATACCCGCCTCCCAAATTGAATAATCTATAATATAAAAATGAATCGCTGAATGTGTTGCTAAGTGGATAACTTTCGAACGACTGCACCAAATTGGATAATTCTTTTTTTTGTGTGTTCGTTATTGTCAGGAAAAGGTTTTTATAAAAGTTTAGGTGAGATCTGGCATTACGAAATTTGTATAAAAAAATTGCTATTGGTGGCACGCGAGGAATCGGCTATTGCTATGGAAAGCGGGAGGGAGGGAGAGATGGGGGAGGGGAACCTGGGAGGGGGGAGGGGAACTCGGAAGGGGGGTTCGTGGGACAAGGGGAGGGTGGGGAGAGGGAAGGTGCAGGAATCAGAGTGGGAATCGCTGAAGAGGAAGGTGAGGTGGAAGGGATCTGGACGAATGGGAAAGGACACGCAGGGAGAAAGCATGCCGGAAACCAGCTGGTGTCTAATAAAACAAACCATTTTTTGATTTTTTAATGTGAATATTGCACAAGAATCACAATTGATCTTGGAGCCAGTGAGACAATGGCATCCCCAATTGTTGTGAAAGGGGGAAGGTACCAGGCTCTTCAGATCTGGTCACCAAACACGGCTAAAACCATTTCAAGCAACGTTTTAATAATTCTGAATGGTGGTCTTACACCAGGCCGATACTGAGAGTATCTTCCACTCTGAAACGTGCCGCAAATATACTATAGGTATATTATTTTGAATTAATAAATTGTGAAATAACACAAATTAATCAAAAAAAAATTATTTGACCACGCTGGGATTTATAAACCTTCGGATTGCTGGTCGAGAGCCTTACTCCTCGACGACGGAGGCCGTCACGCTGTTAGTATGTATATTTTCGTAAAAAACTGGGCGTACTGTACAGGGCCCGCAGATACTTTAATAGTACACAACTGCTAACCCTGTACAAATCACAAGTGCGCCCCACGGTTGAATTTGGCAGCCACCTCTGATCTGCAGCTCCAAAATACCTGAAAAATACCCTCGACTTTGTGCAGAAACGGGCGGTCCGTTTGATAGATTCTCCCATCTTAACAGACAGATTGCAATCTTTAGAGCACAGGCGTCAGGTGGCAATGCTATCTTTGTTCTACCGGTATTACAATGGAAGATGCTCCGAGGAACTAGCATCATTGATCCCTTCGGCATCGGTGTATAGTCGGGAAACACGCCTAACGCGTGCCCAACATTTGTACACAGTTCTCATGTGACATTTGTCACATGATAACGCGTAGTTTCTTCGACTCGTTCTTGTGTTCAACAGCTCGGCTGTGGAATGATGTGCCGGCCTCTGTGTTTCCTCCTTCCTACAACATTAGTCTCTTCAAGATCAATGTTCTTTCTTTCCTCTCCTCAAAAAGACCCTCCACACAGCATCCCAGATGACATAGGCCCTGAGGGAAATTATTTTCCTCAGGGCCTCCTGTGTGGAGTTAATATAAAAAAATGAGATCAGTGTACCTTACATTAAAAAATCAATAATAACTCGCGTTGAATGTAGAGTTGATATTATATTGTATATTGGTATTTGAGTGCGTATTGCCGCGGTATAATGCTGTCGGTATCGTGTTCGTAGCATTGCGTGAGGTTATAATACCTTAAGTACAATATAGCTTATAGACTGGGCGCGAAACCTTTGGTAAATAATAAATCATTATAATTGTTGGTAGTCAATTTGGGAGGCAGGTATGGGTGCCCCGCTCCAAGAACCATTTGTGGGATAACTAACACCTCTGCCATAGGTCACTCAAAGCGATTCTCTACGTTTTGTTATTTATCAGGGGTGCCAGGGTTCATGGGGTCAGGTTAGTCCGGATCTTGGCGGCGGATACGTCTGCCCTATATTGCCCATAATTTTATATCATCCATACATAATAGATGTGAAACTATACTACTCTCTCTTGTATTACCCTTAATTTTTATTCCAAACTTGCTTTTAATTAACATTTTAGAAAGGGGATTCAATTCTAAGCAAAACCAAAGAGGGCTCAATGAGTCTCCTTGAAAAATAATATATTATTATTATTATAATTTACAAGTACAAGTATATTACATTGGATTTAGTCATTAGACGTTGAACATTATAATGATTTATGATCAATAAGATGGATCAAGGAAAAAAATATTTATGAGATGTAATACTTTACTATTAATTTTTATCATGTTACTTGGGACCATTACTTTTTATCATGTACGTAAACGATATTTTTATACAAAACCTCAGTGGAACCGTTATATCTTACGCGGACGACACGATTATCATAATTAAGGGTAGTGACTGGAAAATAGTAAATGAAAATGCAAATAATGACATCCAAATCCTAAAAACCTGGTTCGATACAAACCTTCTTACAATCAACGCAAAAAAACAGTTTATATTCCTTTCTCAATAAATAAAGCCAAAACTTATCCCAATATTAATATAATTATACACAACAAAAAATGTAACAAAGATGTCTGTAATAATTCATGTACCATATTAAACCATGCAACCGAAATAAAGTACCTCGGTGTAATTGTAGACCAACATATGAAATGGAACAGACACATATGTGAACTGGTTAAGCGTATTAGGAAATGTATCTATATATTCATTAGATTAAGAAATATTCTCAAATTAAACAACCTAAAAAAAGTCTATTACACACTAGTCCAATCACTAATTCAATATGGAATCATTGGATGGGGAGGTGCATATGAAAAAATTGTAAGTCCTGTAAAAGTGGTACAAAAAATAATTATTAAAGTAATATTAAAAAAACCACCAACATTCCCTTCAGCATCATTGTTCAAAATTTTCCAAGTACCAAAAATTGGAGACCTCTATAAAAAAGATTCAATACTACAAATATTCAAAGAAAATGTAACTAAAAAATTTAAACTCAACTCATCATTAAGGCATAAATTTAACATCCAAATCCCTCTGTTTTCAACACAACAAATGCACAATAATTATATTTACAAAGGCATAAAACATTTTAATAGTCTTCCCGAAGAAATTATAAAAATAACAGATTTCGTATCATTCAAGAAAAAAGTCAAATTATTCTTAAAAAAAAAATAACAACCATAACATCACCAATCAAAATGTTGTAACTTCGATTCATGTCAAATCAAAATTAACATCACAACATAGTTTATATTTATTGTATACACTAAGCAAAATATATGTTACAAAAATGAAATAATAGTAGTTTATATATTATATTTAAATATAGTTAATATTTATTGTATACTATAAGTAAAATGTATGTTATAAAAATTAAATAATAGTAGTTTATATATTATATTTATATATAGTTTAGATTTATTGTATACTGTAAGTAAAATGTACGTTATTTTTTTTTTACAGTGAATACCGCACAAGAATCTCAACTGCTCCCGTCTGGAGCCAGTGAGACTATGGCATCCCCAATTGGGGTATGTTGTGAGGCTGAAGGTAGCGGGGAGGGGAAGGAGGTGGGAAGAGGAAGGTTGGGAAGTACCTGGCTATTCAGATCTGGTCACTAAACACGGCTAAAGCCATTTTCAAGCAACGTTTCAATTCTGAATGGTGGTCTTACACCAGGGCGATACTGATAGTATCTTCCACTCTGGAACATGCCGCAAATATACTATATATTATTTTAAATGAATTAATTGTGAAATAACACAAATTAATCAAATAAAATTTATTTGCGCATGCCGGGTTCGAACCCGCGACCTCCGGAATGTGAGTCAAGAGTCTTAGCCACTGGACTACGGAGGCCGTCCTAAAAATGAAATAGTGTAAAATAACTCCTATGCCAAGCTCAAGAGCTAGTACTCTTCATTGGCGTAGAAATTCATTAAACCATGTTCTTTTCATTAAATAAATAAATTAAAAATTTAAAAAAAAAAAAAATATTTTTGGTATGCCTCGTTATTCTCCTGTGCCATTCGTGTGGAAAAGTTTCCTAATTTTTTTCCATTTTGAGTATTTTTTGGTTAACTTTTAGACTTAATATGTAGCGTGTTGCTTTCTCTTTCCAATACCGCTTAGATGATATTTCACACTTTGATAGTAAAGGAGACAACGATTTCTATGATCCCTATGTGAGCTGGGACAAATATGGTCTCTTGTGATTAACAACCGAACCCAACCGTGTTTTACACAATTTTCGGAACATACTTTACGATATTTTTATATTCTGGAAATTTCATAAATAATATTATATAGAGATTATCTTAAAAAATAACATGTATTTTTAAGAGCTTAAAATTTTGAAGTCTTCAATAAAAGTATGTTATATTTTGGCAAAAATTAGAAAATTGAAATACATACAGGATACATTGTTTACTAAAACGTTGCACAGCTGTCGGTACGGTAACAATGTTGTGGTCCCCTGGTATAAACAAGCGAGCGACCCATTTATCCCCAATTATTGATCTATAATATTTTTCCATGGAAAAGCCCCATTAGGCCATGTTCCTGATATGTGATATAAAATAACCTAGATGGGTCATTGCTTACATGAAAACAAACATAGAAAATGGGCCCAATTACGTTTACCTCTGCTACAAGACCATACCTATATATAAAAAAAGACTAACTGAACCGGCCACGCATTGCTGTGGCTAACTAAACACAACGCTATCTACTGGATGGTTATCCAACCTTTATAACCACCGCCATCTTTGAGTTTATGGCGAAGAGACTTTAATTTATAATACGTAGAGATGATGCGAAAGATTATAATTATGACCATGAAATGATTGAGGTAACTAACGTATTTAAGTTGATAAGGATTAATACTCTAACCGTCTAAATAACTTTTCAATTACCGCAATGTACGTGAACATTTTTTCAAAATTAGATAGAATGGGTATAGTAAGCTATCCGTAAAGGACAGATATATGCCATTTCGGACTTTTTTGTAGATCTATAAAAGAGGAATATCCCACCATGCATTGTTTTGTTATATCTCAAAGGGATTGGGCAGCGTTTTCGATGAAAGCTACCAGGCGGCTAGACTTTTTCCGACACTTCTAACAATTATCGTTATGTTTCAACCAATTTACACAAATCCTTGACCAATTATATACCTAAACCTTCCTCACGAATCTCTCTATCTATTGTTGAAAACCGCATAAAAATCCGTTCAGTAGTTTTTGAGTTTATCGCGAACAGACAGACAGACGACGCGGAGGACTTTAATTTATAATATTTAGAGATGTATGCTTCTGTCAAGAATTCATACTATCCCGTGATATTTCACGGATATCCGCTAGTATTATTAGGCACTCGGTATTCAAACAATCTATCTACATACATAATATATATAAAAATCAAAAGATGCTTGCTTGGGTGTATATGAGTATTTGGGATGTCTTTGAGTTACTAAACCATTCATCCGATTGGTTTCTATATACAATAGTGAGTTCTGGTGTCACGAAATTATGCGTTGCTAAACCGTTCATCCGATTGCGATGAAACTTTGGTGAGTTGTTGTGAGCACTCCCGCTAAGGTTTCTATATACACTGGTGAGCTCTGGTATTGTGAAATTTCTACAAAAAAATTGCAATAGGTGGCTCGCGAGCTGTTTGATAACTGAATGTACCAGGACCGAATGTAAGGAATGCGGTAGGAGGGAGGGGAATTCGGGAGGGGGAGGGGAACGCATGAGGTGAAATGGACACGGGAGAGGAAGGGGGGCGGAAGGGGAACGGTTGGAATGGGAAAGGACACGCAGGGAGAAACAATTTCTTCATTAAGTGGCAAATACATTTTTAAAATGTTCCCTTTTTGCTAAATCTATATCAATTGAAATCCTTAAAGGTCGTTTTTTGTTTTCGTTTTGTCCAATCTAGTGTAATCTGTCCCACGCAAGTGAGTGGGTATTATTTACTCCACGGATGAAAACGTTTAGGTCTTATGCCAAGTCTTCTTCTTTTTCTAGCCAAGGAAACAAAGATAATTACATCTTTATATTGGATATCGTTTTACTTGGCAATTAACAGCTTTTCTTCCGGAATGATAGCGGAGAGTAAAAGTGGTCCTTCGAGCCGGATCCGCACACAGAGGTTATTTTTAATTATCTACTAACTAATTATCTAAAACTAATTAATGATCAGGCCGTTTCGCTGCAGGGGTAAGTACACAGGACAGCTTGACATATTTTTATTTTTTATTTTTATATTAGCTCCACACAGGCGGCCCTGAGAAAAATAATTCCCCTCAAGGCCTATATCATATTTGGGGATACTGTATGGAGGATCTTTTAAGGAAATGAAGGTGAGGAAGTTCTGGGAAAGAAAAGGATTTTAGGGGTGGGTAGAAATCTGGGGGTCAGTCAGGTCAGTGTATCCAGGAGTGACGGACGTATGAATCCACCCCTCTATTTTTTTTTTACATGAGCTCCACACAGGAGGCCCAGAGGAAAATGATTTCCCTCAGGGCCTATGTCATCTTTGGGGATGCTGTGTGAAGGATTTTTTAAGGAAAGGAAGGAGAGGAGAGTTCTGGGAAGCAAAAGGGTTTAAGGGTGCGTAGGAATCTGGGGACAAATCTCACACATTCGCTGTGTTTGGTGATTTAGCAGGAATTGGGGTGACCTATGGCAGAGGTGTTGGTTATCCAATAAAGGTTCCCGGGGCGGCGGTACCCATTTTCGCCTCCCAAATTGAAAAAACCCTTTGCGGTGCAAGGCGATGTTCCGTGAGACTACAGCTGGAGAAGTCAAAGGGACTGCCTCAACCATTCTCTTCTGATCCGGCCTGCCATGCAACTGTTGGGAGACGTATCCGCCGCCAAAACCCGGGCACACATGATAAGTCACCAAACGATGTGAACCACTTGGGGTGACCTGTGGCAGAGGTGTTCGTTAACCAATAAATGGTTCCCGGGGTGGCGGTACCGACACCCGTCATATTATAAGTTATACATATTTTATTAAAATAACCAGTGAGTTCCCGCGTTTGCAATGCCACTTAATAAATAAATTATTTCTCCCTGTATGTCCTTTCCCATTCGTACCGTTCCCCTTCCGCCTCCCCTTCCCTTCATCCGTTCCCCCGTCCCGCGAACCCCCCTCGCGCGTTTCCCTCCAATCTCCCGCATTCCATACATTCAGTTTTCAAACATCTCGCGTGCATCATATTCCAATTTTAATACAAAATTCATAATGCCTAAGTTCACCACTATACATTTATAGAAACCATCGCGGGCGTGCCCACAACAACTCACAAAAGATTCATCGCAATCAGATGAATAGCATAGGAAAAAAAATCATAACGCCAGAGCTCACTAAGACTATATGTAGAAACCATCGCGGGCATGCGCACAATAATTCACCAAAGTTTCATCGCAATCAAATTAATGTTTTAGGGACCGCGTAAGGGTCAAATAATGAAAGTTTCATTTTATATAGATTACATCATTAAAATTGCTTGAAAGGAAAAATATACCAGACCATTGTAAGACCCGCAATAATGTATGGCTCCGAATGCTGGACTATGTACAACTCCTACACTAGGCAACTTGAAACAGCAGAAATGCGAATGCTTAGATGGTCGGCAGGAGTATCATTAAAAGATAAGATCAAAAGTTCACGCATTCGTGGTAGCCTGGGTGTCACAGACATAAATAGCAAGCTGGAAGAACGACAGTTGAGATGGTATGGACATATAAGACGGAGACCATCAGACCACACAGTGAGGCAGGCAATGTCTATGGAGCTTCATCGACAGTCATCCAAAGGAAGACCGAAGAACTCCTGGACGACTCAATGTTCCAAAATTCTTCGGAGAAACGGCCTGGATGAAGGCGATACCCAGAACAGAAGATATTACAACCTGAGAACGAGAAGAGCCGACCCCAACAGCCTACCTAGGCAATGAGTTGGGACAGCGCAAAGGAAGAAGACATCATTAAAATTGCTTGAACCACCAAAGTTTCCTTTTGAAATTCATATTATGTATATGCAGAAAACATAAATGATGAAAAGAAAACACAAAATGGAGCTGGTAGAAAAAAATAATTAAATGATATAGGGGAGAGATGAGGTGAAATGAAGCAATGTTCTTATGCAAAAAAAACACATTTTTAAATCATGGGAAGATACATTCAAAGATAAACATGATTAAAAAAAGAAAAACAACATAATGAGAATGCGAAAATAACACACAGCAGAGGGTTCGTAATTGACAATTTGTTTTAATTTTTTCTATTATATATTTAGTCAATTGACCTGAAGATAAATGGAAAATATCAGCGTCTGAAAATATATGCTTGTATTTTGTGCACGTCCTTCTGAGAAATGAATGTTAGCAAGGAACGTATGTTAATATAGATTGTGTGATGATTTGACAACTCAATTTATCCATTCATCAAACATTTTCAAACATCGAATAACAATTTGGGAGGCGGGTATGGGTTCCGCCGCCCCGGGAACCATTTATTGGATAACCAATATCTCTGCCATAGGTTCGCTACGTTTGGTGACTTAGCAGGGGTGCCTGGGTTTATGGGGTGAGGTTTTTCCAGGTCTTGGCGGCGGATGAGTCTGCCCACCTGCTGAGACTGATTGAGGAAGGCCTTTTGACCTTTCCAGGCGCTCTTTCTTGAATGGATTCATATGTCCGTCACTCTCGGACACATTGACCCCCAGATTTCTACCCACCCCTCATACCTTTTTCCTTACCAAAACTTCCTATCCTTGTTTTCCTTTAAAAAAACCACCACACAGCATCCCCTAAGATGACATAGGCCCTAAAGGAAAGTATATTCCTCCTCCTGTGTGGAGCTACTGTAAAAAAATCCCCAATTGGGGTATGTTGTAATGCTGAAGGTAGTGGGAAAAGGAAGGAGATGTAGAAAAGGGAGGCAGGGAAGTACCTGGCTATTTAGATTTGGTCACAAAATTCGGCTAAAGCTGTTTCAAGCAACAACGTTTCAATTTTGAATGGTAGATTTACCACGAGGGCGATACTGAGAGCATCTTTCACTCTGGAATGTGCCAAAATAGCATTTTTATTTGATTGATTGAACCTGCAACCTTCGGATTGCCAGTCAAGAGCCTTACCCATCAACAATAGCGGCCTTCAAAATAATACAGTCTCCTTTTTTTTTCTTTTACAGTGAATACCGCACAAGAATCTCAACTGCTCCCGTCTGGAGCCAGTGAGACTATGGCATTCCCAATTGGGGTATGTTGTGAGGCTGAAGGTAATGGGGAGGGGAAGGAGGTGGGGAAGAGGAAGGTTGGGAAGTACCTGGCTATTCAGATCTGGTCACTAAACATGGCTAAAGCCATTTTCAAGCAACGTTTCAATTCTGAATGGTGGTCTTACACCAGGGCGATACTAATAGTATCTTCCACTCTGGAACATGCCGCAAATATACTATATATTATTTTAAATGAATTAATTGTGAAATAACACAAATTAATCAAATAAAATTTATTGCGCATGCCGGGTTCGAACCCGCGACCTCCGGAATGTGAGTCAAGAGTCTTAGCCACTGGACTACGGAGGTCGTCCTGTATAAAGTATTTAAGTTGAAGTCCCCAATGATAATTGGCTATCGTGAGGGAATGGGTGCATTTTCCAATAGGCTTCAATAACTATTAGAAGCGATATTGTCTTCAGTAATGTCCCTAATTAAATTAATACAGCACTTAGGGTACTAATGTCTATCATAGGACATTATTTGATATACAAAGTGCTGACTTCAGTCCATTAGTGAAGATATACCTTGGGGAAGAGGTTCTTAACCTTTTTGGTATCGCTTTGAATTAGGAGTTTGTTTTTTCAACGCCACACCCCTCCCCCCTCTCCTATACAGGGTGTAATAGCATGGGTTCCATGATGGTAATGCTAATAATCTAAACGAAAATATGAAAGAGAAGAAGACACAGAAAAACAAAAAAAGATAATGGTCGCAACTGGGACTCGAACCCAGAACCTCTCGTCTATCCGGGACGTGCGTTTACCAATTCCGCCATTGTGCCCTTTAATTCTGAAATTTGAAATATGAGATTGACTATTATGACGGTTTGACAGAAGGTTTGTCTAGGTCTTGGAGGCGGATGACCAGGACACACTGAACCCCAGATTCCTACCCTGTCGGCGGATTAACTGTTGAGTCACCAATAACGCGAAGGATTTTAGCAAGCAATTTCTGAGCATATTTGAAGAATTAATTTGGGAGGCGGTATGGGAACCATTTATTAACCAACATCTCTGCCATAGGTCACCCATAGGTTCGCTACATTTGTTGACTAAGTAGGGGTGCCCGGGTTTACGGGGATCGGGAGAGACTAAGAAAGACCTTTTGACCTCTACAGAAGGACTCTCTCGAAACATCGCCTTGCACCGCAGTAGGAGGGATGGATTCATACGTCCGTCATTACTGCACACTTTGAATTCCTTCCTAATTTCCTTTCCGTTCTTTCTATCTTTAAAAAACACCCTCCACACAACATCCACAAAGATGACGTGGGCCCCGAGAGAAATTGTATTCTGTGCGTAATGTAAAAACAATGCCAATGTCATCTTTCGGTATGCTGTGTGTATCTTTTTAAGAAAATGAAGGAGACAAAGTTATGAGAAGGTCAAGAGGTGGGTAGGAATCTGGGGTCAGTGTCTCGACGTATGATGAATCTATCCCTCCCACTGTGGTGTAAGACGATGTGTCGAGAGTGGAGCCCATTGACGCAAATCCGGCCTCCGTGGTCGAGGGGTTAGGTTCTGGACTCACAATCCGAAAGTCGCGGTAACAAATCAACATGGTTCATGTGCTGTTTATTTATTTACGCCCTTTTACGGGGTTTTTACATAAGTATGAAATTTACAAATTACACTATGATTAAATAATATATAAATACTATATATTTCTTTAACAATGAAATATAATAGGTATTTTGCAACGAAATATATAGTATTTATTATACATAAGTGAACTGCCTCAATAACAGTATTTTGTATTTGCTTAAAGATAAATTGAAGATGTCCACTGACTTGGTATAATTATTTCCCTCCATTAGTATTCTGGGCAAAGAGGAATACATATGGTAGTTAGTCCCAGAATTTCTGCACTGAAATAAATCCTGACTTTTGGTGTTACGTAGTGGAATCCGGAAGCTTATCAATTCAAGCAATACTGGACTATCAACTAAATTATTTAGAATTTTATACAGAAACACCAAATCAGTGAAAATTCTTCTGTCTGTTTGAATTTGAGCATATTCATATCATTTAAAATAGTGTTGTAGTTTAACATAAGTGCTGGAATACCCAATTTAAAATTTAGAAAACGTAAGAATTTGTTTTGTATTCTTTCAACAGCTCGTACAAGTAAATTATAATACGGGTTCCAGATGGGAGAATTGTACTCAAGTTGACTTCTAACATATGCAAAATATAACAGTTTAATACACTTCATATTGTTAAAATTTCTTGTTAGCCTAGTTATAAATCCCAACATTTTGCAGTGATGCCAACTGAAATCGTAAATAGCGATTGTGTAAATCGAAAAAATGCCTATAGCCTCTATAAGGGAATCGGGCTGAAAAAAGATATTGTGTAAAACGGCTATTAATCTTACTTTTAATGATTTCCGAATCTCTACATTTTTCACATAATATTTTCAATTTAAAATTTCCATTTTCAAATACAAGTAATACAAAATATAATTAATTTTGTGTCAAAAAGGAAAATTTGTCATTTGGGTTGACATGAAAAATGAATTTTATTAATTTTATCAGTGTCAAACGTAAGCGAGCTGCCCTAGAACACTGAATATGCATTTCGTAGAAGTTTCATATTGAAAGATAGATTTATGGGTGTAAAGATTGTGTTTAAATCAAATAACGATCTAACACTCTACTTACAAGGTAATTATAACAATTGATATCCGTGGCATAATTTATTATTTATAAAATACTAGCTAACCCGGCCACGCGTTGCTGTGGCTAACGAAACACAACTTCCAACTTCCATCTAGTGGATGGTTACCCAACCTTATAACTCACACCGTTATTTTGCATACAAATCAAATCGATCAGTTGCTCCATTTATATTATTATAGCGAATTCCAGTTAAGCGTTGCTGTGCCACTTAATAAATTTTAGAAATTATTTCTCCTGCGTGTCTTTTCCAATTCGTCCCGCCTCCCCTTTCTCTCCAGTGTCCCCTTCCCTTCCCGCGTTCCCACTACGCCTTTCCTCTCCCCACTCCCCTCGCCTGCTTCCCCCGTACCGCGAACCCCCCTTCCGAGTTCCCTTCCCCCCTCCCCCTTCCCCCACCCCCCTCCCCCTTCCCCCACCCCCCTCCAGAGATCCCTCCCACCTTCCGGGATCCCCTCCCCCTTCCCGCATTCGGGACACCCTAATCACCTAGCGGTATAATATATACTTTAAAACCTATTCTCATATCTACCAAATATGCATAAATAATTTCATAAAAATCGGTCGAGCCGTTTCGGAGGAGTGCGACCACTAACACCGTGACACGAGATTTTTATATATAAGATTTCATCAGTTTTCGAAAACAGATTTTTAATTTTAATTTTAACAATTTTATTCCATTTACTTGGATTTCATTGTAAATCTCTAAATATTTCCTATTATAAATTAAGTCCTCCGTTGCGTCTGTCTGTATGTTCGCGATAAACTCAAAAATCTACTGAACGGATTTTGATACGGACTAGATAATAGATAAATTGTTTGAAATATCTAATTAAAGGAGAATGTCTGTATGTGGTGAAAGCGGGCTGGCAAGCGGGCGGTGCGGATTTGTACGTACACAAATTGACAGAAGGAGGTGTGAGTTAAAACGTTGGGTAACCATCCAGTAGATGGCGTTGTGTTTTGTTGGCCACAGCAACGCGTGGCGGGTCAGTTAGTAGGAAATATTTTGACCTTCCGACACAATAGACCTAGGGGGTTAAATAAATTAGTTTTGTATAATAATAATTGAATGATTTTTATAGCTCCATTTTCGTGAGAAAATCACCTCAAGGGCGTACAATATGGTATAATATTAATATGTCAACGTATATGGACGCGCTTAATATTAATATGTCAACTTATATGGGCGCTTAATATTAATATGTCAACTTATATGGACACGCTTAATATTAATGTGTCAACTTATATGGGCGCTTAATATTAATATGTCTACTTATATGGTCGCTTAATATTAATATGTCAACTTAGGGTCTTTTTGAGGAGAGGAAGGAATGAACATTGGTCTTGAAGAAACCCATGTTGTAGGAAGGAGGAAACCCAGAGGCCGGAAAATTGTTCCCCAGCCGAGCTGTTGAACACAAGAACGGTTCGAAGAAGCGACTCGTTCTCGTGTGACAAATGTCAACCGCGTACGTACGTAGGACGCGCGCTTGGCCTGTTTCCCGCCAATGACGCTAGTTCCTCGGAGCATCTTCTATTGAAATACCGTCTGTTATATTAAGAGAATCTATCAGACGGACCGCCCGTTTCTGCACAGAGTGGAGGGTTGGTTTGAGAGTTTGTTAGCAAGTAATCATGGAAAATATCTAAGTGTTCTTGGTGGGTAAAAGTTGTGATTGCGCGAGTAATTGGTGAGTAATTTGCTGCATTAGTAAGTTGTACGGTTATTATAAAAAAATCATCATATCAACTTTATGAGTAAAATCTCAAATTATAATATTTAATTAAATGAAGACAATATTAGCGAAACTCAATCGAAAAGCTGGATACAGAAAAATCAGAAAAAGATATTGGCACCTCTGGGACACGAACCCAGGACACTTTGCTTAAATGGCTAGAGCTCTACCAATTGAGCTATGGAACCTATATCCAATTCGGTCATTTTTAACTGAATCATACTTCGACTAAGAACTACCAAAATTATTTACCAGCGCCCTTGAGGTGATTTTTCACAAAAACGGCGCTATATAAATCATCCAAGTATTATCATTATCATCTTCTTTTTCTTAATTGGCAGCTATCTTTATATATGATTGCAAGATTCAACTCGAACTAAATGCTATCTCGATAGTGTCTGGATACATTTTTATTTAGTCAAACTACTTGTAGTTAGTTATCTTCTACATATATGTACTTTTATATTATATGTATTTTGTCAATGCCCTTCATCTATATATACTCTCCTTCCATTGTGATCTCTCTTTTTTATTTAGTCAAACTACTTGTAGTTAGTTATCTTCTACATATATGTACTTTTATATTATATGTATTTTGTCAATGCCCTTCATCTATATATACTCTCCTTCCATTGTGATCTCTCTTTTTTATTTAGTCAAACTACTTGTAGTTAGTTATCTTCTACATATATGTACTTTTATATTATATGTATTTTGTCAATGCCCTTCATCTATATATACTCTCCTTCCATTGTGATCTCTCTTTTTTATTTAGTCAAACTACTTGTAGTTAGTTATCTTCTACATATATGTACTTTTATATTATATGTATTTTGTCAATGCCCTTCATCTATATATACTCTCCTTCCATTGTGATCTCTCTTTTTTATTTAGTCAAACTACTTGTAGTTAGTTATCTTCTACATATATGTACTTTTATATTATATGTATTTTGTCAATGCCCTTCATCTATATATACTCTCCTTCCATTGTGATCTCTCTTTTTTATTTAGTCAAACTACTTGTAGTTAGTTATCTTCTACATATATGTACTTTTATATTATATGTATTTTGTCAATGCCCTTCATCTATATATACTCTCCTTCCATTGTGATCTCTCTTTTTTATTTAGTCAAACTACTTGTAGTTAGTTATCTTCTACATATATGTACTTTTATATTATATGTATTTTGTCAATGCCCTTCATCTATATATACTCTCCTTCCATTGTGATCTCTCTTTTTTATTTAGTCAAACTACTTGTAGTTAGTTATCTTCTACATATATGTACTTTTATATTATATGTATTTTGTCAATGCCCTTCATCTATATATACTCTCCTTCCATTGTGATCTCTCTTTTTTATTTAGTCAAACTACTTGTAGTTAGTTATCTTCTACATATATGTACTTTTATATTATATGTATTTTGTCAATGCCCTTCATCTATATATACTCTCCTTCCATTGTGATCTCTCTTTTTTATTTAGTCAAACTACTTGTAGTTAGTTATCTTCTACATATATGTACTTTTATATTATATGTATTTTGTCAATGCCCTTCATCTATATATACTCTCCTTCCATTGTGATCTCTCTTTTTTATTTAGTCAAACTACTTGTAGTTAGTTATCTTCTACATATATGTACTTTTATATTATATGTATTTTGTCAATGCCCTTCATCTATATATACTCTCCTTCCATTGTGATCTCTCTTTTTTATTTAGTCAAACTACTTGTAGTTAGTTATCTTCTACATATATGTACTTTTATATTATATGTATTTTGTCAATGCCCTTCATCTATATATACTCTCCTTCCATTGTGATCTCTCTTTTTTATTTAGTCAAACTACTTGTAGTTAGTTATCTTCTACATATATGTACTTTTATATTATATGTATTTTGTCAATGCCCTTCATCTATATATACTCTCCTTCCATTGTGATCTCTCTTTTTTATTTAGTCAAACTACTTGTAGTTAGTTATCTTCTACATATATGTACTTTTATATTATATGTATTTTGTCAATGCCCTTCATCTATATATACTCTCCTTCCATTGTGATCTCTCTTTTTTATTTAGTCAAACTACTTGTAGTTAGTTATCTTCTACATATATGTACTTTTATATTATATGTATTTTGTCAATGCCCTTCATCTATATATACTCTCCTTCCATTGTGATCTCTCTTTTTTATTTAGTCAAACTACTTGTAGTTAGTTATCTTCTACATATATGTACTTTTATATTATATGTATTTTGTCAATGCCCTTCATCTATATATACTCTCCTTCCATTGTGATCTCTCTTTTTTATTTAGTCAAACTACTTGTAGTTAGTTATCTTCTACATATATGTACTTTTATATTATATGTATTTTGTCAATGCCCTTCATCTATATATACTCTCCTTCCATTGTGATCTCTCTTTTTTATTTAGTCAAACTACTTGTAGTTAGTTATCTTCTACATATATGTACTTTTATATTATATGTATTTTGTCAATGCCCTTCATCTATATATACTCTCCTTCCATTGTGATCTCTCTTTTTTATTTAGTCAAACTACTTGTAGTTAGTTATCTTCTACATATATGTACTTTTATATTATATGTATTTTGTCAATGCCCTTCATCTATATATACTCTCCTTCCATTGTGATCTCTCTTTTTTATTTAGTCAAACTACTTGTAGTTAGTTATCTTCTACATATATGTACTTTTATATTATATGTATTTTGTCAATGCCCTTCATCTATATATACTCTCCTTCCATTGTGATCTCTCTTTTTTATTTAGTCAAACTACTTGTAGTTAGTTATCTTCTACATATATGTACTTTTATATTATATGTATTTTGTCAATGCCCTTCATCTATATATACTCTCCTTCCATTGTGATCTCTCTTTTTTATTTAGTCAAACTACTTGTAGTTAGTTATCTTCTACATATATGTACTTTTATATTATATGTATTTTGTCAATGCCCTTCATCTATATATACTCTCCTTCCATTGTGATCTCTCTTTTTTATTTAGTCAAACTACTTGTAGTTAGTTATCTTCTACATATATGTACTTTTATATTATATGTATTTTGTCAATGCCCTTCATCTATATATACTCTCCTTCCATTGTGATCTCTCTTTTTTATTTAGTCAAACTACTTGTAGTTAGTTATCTTCTACATATATGTACTTTTATATTATATGTATTTTGTCAATGCCCTTCATCTATATATACTCTCCTTCCATTGTGATCTCTCTTTTTTATTTAGTCAAACTACTTGTAGTTAGTTATCTTCTACATATATGTACTTTTATATTATATGTATTTTGTCAATGCCCTTCATCTATATATACTCTCCTTCCATTGTGATCTCTCTTTTTTATTTAGTCAAACTACTTGTAGTTAGTTATCTTCTACATATATGTACTTTTATATTATATGTATTTTGTCAATGCCCTTCATCTATATATACTCTCCTTCCATTGTGATCTCTCTTTTTTATTTAGTCAAACTACTTGTAGTTAGTTATCTTCTACATATATGTACTTTTATATTATATGTATTTTGTCAATGCCCTTCATCTATATATACTCTCCTTCCATTGTGATCTCTCTTTTTTATTTAGTCAAACTACTTGTAGTTAGTTATCTTCTACATATATGTACTTTTATATTATATGTATTTTGTCAATGCCCTTCATCTATATATACTCTCCTTCCATTGTGATCTCTCTTTTTTATTTAGTCAAACTACTTGTAGTTAGTTATCTTCTACATATATGTACTTTTATATTATATGTATTTTGTCAATGCCCTTCATCTATATGTACTCTCCTTCCATTGTGATCTCTCTTTTTTTGTTATTCTTGTTATTGTTTTATTGTTAATGGACTATTTGTCCGTAAATAAATAAATAAATCAACAAAGACAGTATCCATCACTCTGTAACGTACACATCTCATGAGATTCAGAACTCAATTAAGAGCGTTTAACCAGCCAGCGGCTGAAAATCCCCATTTCGTCCAAAGTTGTTCTTACGATCGTGCAGGACGGTTACAATGAGAAAGATTAATTATTCTCTGTACCAGCTTTTTAAAATTATAAATCAATATCGATTTTGGTTAAGTTTTAAGATTTTCACGGCCAAAAGCATTTTCGTTATTTGTTTTTGGGGTGTTATGCCGTGTTGCGCTACCTCCTTCTTTAGCCAACGTTTCGGACATCGTTGCAGTGTCCATCATCAGGGCAGATCCGGCAGATCAGACACATCTACCGGATCTGCCGGATCTGCCCTGATGATGGACACTGCAACGATGTCCGAAACGTTGGCTAAAGAAGGAGGTAGCGCAACACGGCATAACACCCCAAAAACAAATAACGAAAATATCGATTTTATTTCATTCCAAATTTGCTTTAATTTATACCTACATCCAAAAATGCTAAAAGGCGTGATGATAAAACTAGTCAAATAATGTACTTTTTGTAATTATTTTTTGATTATAATTATTTATCATTTTTCAATAATGTCTAAGTTAAATAAGAATGTAAAAAAAAACTGAAATATATTAGTTTGTAAGTGCGCAAATAAATACACAAATAGACCAATTTTCGTCAAGAAACACATGTACGTAAATATTTTTAAATGATTTTATTTGAACTAAAATTAAAATTCTAAAACATGCGATACTCAGATAAATTGATTTATTTTACTGCATGATTATATGATTTGAAATGGTTGTGGTATAATACAAAATCTTTTTTGAAAATTTAGCAAATCTGCCAACGACCTATGGTATAACCTTATTATAATAAAAATAAACATTTTTTCTTAAAATTTAAAACATGCGAGTGCTAGATAAAAGAACAATCTTTCGAAATTCTTTTTTTGTGAGAAAGAGACAATACGTTTAAAATCTGATTTAAAAATGACATATTTCTGGTTTTCTCTGGTTATACTCTCTTAAGGCGATCCACTAGTTCACTACTGTGCCGTGGACAGTAGTTCTTCGGTGGACGCCATAGGGGTCACTTTGAATAACCGAATTCGTCGACTAGCGGCCGTATTGTAAAATATCAACGCGAAAATGCATATTTTATTTTATTTTGGGAAGATTGGGAGTAAATATCAACTTTTTTTGCGATTATTATAAAATAAACTGAATTTGCCACATTACACAATAAAACCATATCCGAAAAGGGGTTTATAAATAGGAGAGTTTGGACTTGAAAGTGTGTTTTTTAGGCCTCATACTTTATTTTTTTTTAGGCTTATTAAAAAATTTATTAAAAAATGACCGATATTTTTAAGGGCCAAGGTATGTTCTACACGCAGTATTTAATTGAAGCATCTACAATACTTCTAAGCGATCAAATTTTCAAAACAAAAACATTTGATTTTGCATTCATTTTTACCACATAAAAGATCTCATTAATAAAAACATCAAAAGGAAAACACCTTTCAAAAATATGATAATATCTTCTCCCGAAACTTACGAATTCTGTTCCCATTTTCTCCATATTTCTGCTTCCATAAGTGAGCGAAATTGGCTCGTAAAGAAAATTAGTTTCACCCTGGGGGGAGGGGGGGGGGGAGGGAGGGGGGCGGGGGTTGAGAAGGGCTAGGGGAAGGTTGTATTATGTGGTGCGGTATGCATTGTTCGGCCGTAAAGCGAAGGCATGTTTGCACGAAATTCGTACATATATGGCCATTGGTAGAACTTGTACTACAGGGGGTTTGTGATATTGTGCCCAAGTTGGAATAAGGCACTAACGAATGTCACGCAGTTTCTGCGCAGGGGTAGACTGAGAGGATGGATTGTCAATTTTTTCGTTTTGCACCTCTCTCCCCCTCCATACAAACCAAAAAGGTGAAAAAATCTGTGAATGTAAAATGCATTATTTGGATTTGTCTTTGTTTTTAGTGTAAATTTTGGATAAAACTCATATTTCCCCATTGTTTGTGCATATTATTGTTATTATATACTTTGTTGCATATTTATATTGTATGTTTTGATATTTGGTGAATATTTTGGCATTGTCAGTGCATATTTTGATATTGGCAGTGCACATTTTAGTAATATTGGTGCATATTTTTGGTTTATTATTTTACTATTTTGCATTCTTGGTGCATATTTTGCATTAAGACGTACATTTAAACTTAATATTTTGGAAATATTGGTGAATATTTTGGCATTGTTAGTAAATATTTTTTTTATTTTTATGTTTGTTACCTCAGAACTTTCGCCTGGGTGAACCGATATTGATGATTCTTTTTTTTATTTGAAAGCTGGTGCTTCCCGTGTGGTCCCATTTTAATTTGGTCCATTTCTGACAATGGAATCCATGAGAAAACCATATAAGTCTTCAATTTGCATTAAGTATGTGCGCGACAAATGGACGAATAACTCAATATCACGCCAACTGATTTCGATGATTCTTTTTTATTTGAAAGGATGTACTTCAAGGGTAGTTTGATAAGAGTTTGGTTAGGTTCTGATTATGGGATCCATGACAAAGTAACGGAACTCTCCAATTCTTAAGAGCAAATTAACGATAACCGGCCGAATCTTAATCGAATTAGTTAGTGTACTTCAGATTCACTAAAAATCAAAAAATAAACAAACTTTTAACAAAACAAAAAAACGACTTAAAAAATGCACCAAAAAGTAAAAAAAAATAATTTCGTATTCTTCTAAAACTTAATAATAAACTTACTTTTTCTACTCATTAATATGTAGGTACGATTGTTATTTTTGGAGTCGGCGTCAGTCAAAGTAACCGGCCCGGTGTGTTCACTTGACAGCTCCCCTCCCGCCGCGGCCCGCTCTCGCCTATCACCTCGTCAAGTCGCGCGTGCGATACAAGCACATCTCACCTATAACTATGTATGTAGGTACAAACCTACCTTGGCTGACACCGACTCCAAAATAACAATCGTGTTTACATATTAATGAATAGAAAAAGTAAGTTGATTATGAAGTTGTAGAAGAATACGAAATTATTTTATTAATTCTTAGTGCATTTTTTGTTTTTTTGTTTTATAATTCTAAGAGCGATAAAATGATCCCAAACGGGTTCAAAACGACGTGTTTAAAATTTTTCAAATTTTTGATACGATCTTCTTCCTCCGGATTCACTTCAAAGTTTTTAAAATGTTCACTTTAAGGGGTTATTTCTTGTGTATATAAAAGTTACTACGAATCCTTTAAGCCATATTTTTTGTAATCTTCCACAGCAAATACAATATATTTTTACGAAATCATTTACAAAAAGTCCAAGATTGAGTCTCGCAAAATAATGCCGAAATTAGAGATTAAGAAGGATTTTGCTGGTATTTAAATACATTGCCTTGAGATAATTTGAATTATATTCATAATGTATTTTTTTAAATAAATAAATAACAATACACATGGATTGTACAGGTTACAAAATAATAAAAAAACGTCATGTACATTATGTATATGTATATTACACTATAATAATCACATTTATTACACACTAGCTGGTTCCCGGCATGCGTTGCTATGCCATTTAATAAATAAATTGTTTCTCCCTGCGTATCCTTTCCCATTCGTCCCATTCCCCTTCCGCCTCCCCTTCTTCTCCAGTGTCCTCTTCACCTCTCGCGTTCCCACTCCGTCACCTCCACCTTCCCTCTCCCCACTCCACTCCCCCCCCCTCCCTTTTCCCCTGTCCTGCGAACCTCCCTCCCGAGTTCCCCTCCCCCTTACCAGGTCCCCCTCCCCACTCCCAGGTTCCCTTCCCCCTCCCTTCCTCCCGCTTTCCATACATTCAGTTTTCAAACCTCGCGTGCCACCAATAGCAATTTTTTATGCAAATTTCATAATGCTGAGCTCACTGGAAGTTTTATAAAAACCTTGTCCTGACAATAACGAACACAAAAAAAAAAGATTTTTCCAATTTGGTGCAGTCGTTCGAAAGCTATGTGCTTAGCAACTTATTCAGCGATTCATTTTTATATTACAGATATTTTTACACGTGTACCAATTACATTGATATAAGAGGTATAGAAAACCAATGATTATACCTTGACTATCGAAAAGATCAAGTTATTAGCGAATTTAATATAAAACACAAATCGACTTCCAATTAGAACTAGAGCAGTATTGTTACTATTTATTTTTTTATTCAAAAATATTTTTATTTATTTATTTATTGTTTCTTTACACTGTAGGTAAAAATGTTTACAATACAATTTGTTACCTCACTAGGACAAGCCTGTGTTGAGGTTAACAATAATTATACAAGTTAACAAAATAACACTAAATTATACAGATTTTGAAAGAACAATATTGTTGTATTTCTTACAGATTGAGATTATGGGTACCCACTAAACCAGCAAATCTTAACCTCGGGTCGCAACCCAAATTCGGGTCGCGAGAGGTGTTGGGTTGGGTCGCGGAAATCTCGCATTGATAGCTCGATCGATGTACTAAACTTGTATAGTCACAATTATTACTACTCACAGAACAAGGACTAAAGGTTGTGTTACTGCCATCTATTATCTGTTCACGTTCTTAATGGCAACCGTATTTTCGTGGAGACCATGCCTATTTTTTTAGAACATTTGAGAAAACTTGAAAATGAAATGGAAAGATATATTCCACAAAATGTTCATATCGTGAAATACAGTTGGGTAAGAAATTTATTTGAAGTCGATGTAATGGGCGTTGAAAACGATTCAGCTGGATTACAATAAGAATTGCTCGAAATGCAAGGTGATGCACTTTTAAAAGAGAGATTTGCCAGAACGAGTCTCACAGAATTTTGGGCACAATTATCTGGGAAGCCTGTTCGTCGCTTTAGTTCGTTTTACTCCAACAGACCAAAACGTAAATCGTGAGAAACAGCGCTTTAAAGTTTTTTTTACGAAAAAGGCATATAAAATGAAATTAGCTAAATTGTAAGTCTACTATAATGTTTTAAAGTATTACAAATTGTTTTTTTTAAGTACAATATGTTCTAAATGTATAAAATTACGCAGAAAACACGTTTTTAATTTGGATGTTGGCCAAAGTGACGAATTCTTGTTTGCGAAAGTTGGATATTGGACAAAGGACACTGGATGTTAGACAAGAGCGCGTACTCTTGCGTGAAGTTACTTTATCTAACGTGCTTGGTATTACAGGGAGATCGGAAAGCATTTCAATTCATTGAACTTTGATAGGTACTTATGGATTTAGCTTATGTGTCCTATGTTTTTGCGGTGAGACCTAAATATTCGGGTGTGATTTTTAAATAGTTTCTTATAACATTCGACAATTTTTTAGAAATAATTTGTTTCTTGTTTGGGAAACAAGTTTCAAGAGTAAGTTTTGTAAAATAATAACATCGTAAAATCATCAATGAAAACGTACGTTTTCAGACAATTATACTTATTAAATAATGTTTCAGGCGTGTTTTATTGTTGGCTGCTAGTCATCAACCGTTAGTCATCAGATAGGTCCTACGTTTATTAGTTATTATTTGAGAGGAGGGTATGGGTACCGCCGCTCCGGAAACCATTTATTGGATAACCAACACCTCTGCCATAGGTCACCCCAAGTGGTTCGCTGCATTTGGTGACTTAGCAGGGGTGGCCGGGTTTGTGGTGTGAGTTTTGTCTGGATCCTGGCGACGGATGCGTCTGCCCACCAACTGCGTGGCAGGCCGGATCGGGAAAGACTGGTTGAGGAAGATCTGTAGACCTCTCCAGCAAGACTCTCGGAACATCGCTTTACCCGCAGTGGGGAGGGATTGATTTATACGTGCGTCACTCGTTGACACACTGACTCCCATATTCCTACCCACCCCTCATACCTTTTTCTTCCCACAACTTCCTCTACTTCCTTCCCAAAAATGACATAGGCCCTGAGGGGAATTATTTTCCTTAGGGCCTCCTGTGTGGAGCTGTGAAAAGGTCTCCCCAAGTGGTTCGCTACGTTTGGTGACTTAGCAGGAGTGCCTGGGTTCATGGGGTGAGGTTTGTCCAAGTCTTGACGGCGGATGAGTCTGCCCACCAGCTGCGTGGCGGATCGAGAGAGACTGCGTGAAGGAGTCCTTTGGACCTTTCCAGCCGGACTCTCTCGACCCCATTGCCTTGCACCGCAGTTGGAAGGACAGTTTCTTACGTCCGTCACTCCTATACACACTAACCCCCAGATTCCTACCCACCCCTCATTCAAGAACTTCCTATTCTTCCTTTCCTCAAAAAGACCCTCCACACAGCATCCCCTCGTAGGCCCTGAGAACATATATTGTAAATTGCTATTCAAATTATCCATATAATATACATATACTCGTATTATTTTTATCATATTTATTAAAGCATATAAATCGGAGATTTAGTATGATCAGACCCGAAAGGTTATATTGATTGACTTTATTTTTATGTTAATACTGCACAAGAGTTCCAACCGCTCCCAACCGCCTGGACCAAGTCAGGCTATACATAGCATACCCAATTTTGTGAGGCTGGATGTAGCGGGAAGGGGATGCAGTTATGAAGGTTGGTAAGTACCTGGCTATTCAGATCGAGTCAACAACCAGGGCTAAAGCCATTTCAAGCAATGCTTCAATTCGAAATGGCGGTCTTACATCAGGGTGATACTGAGAGTATCTTCAACTCTGGAACGTGTCGCAAATACAGCTTGTATACATATATATTTATATATTTTTTTATTGATTTGTATTATTTCACTATATAAACATAAAAAAAACACATATACACGTACGTTTTTTTAATGGTTAAAGTTGTGAAATATGTATATATATTTTTAGATTAGCTCCACACAGGTGGCCCTGAGGAATATAATTTCACTTTGGAGGAGTCTTTATAAGGAAGGCAAGGATAGGAAATTTAGGAAGAAAAAGGGTATGAGGGGTGGGTAGGAAACTGGGGGTCAGTGTGTCCGGGAGTGACGGACGTATGAATCCATCTCTCCAATTGCGGTGCAAGGCAAGAGTCGGGAGAGTCCGGCTGGAAAGGTTAAAAAGCCTCCCTTAACCAGTCTCTCTCTCGCCACGCAGCAGGTGGGCAGTCATATCCGCCGCCAAGACCTGAACGAACTTCACCCCATGAACCCGGGCACCCTTGCTAAGTCACCAAACGTAGCGAACCACTCGGGGTGACCTATAGCAGAGATGGTGGTTATCCAATAAATGGTTCCCGGGACGGCGGTACTCGGTACGCGGTACTCGGTACGCGGTACCCGCCCCTCAAAATAAACGAATCTACCAAAATAAAAATTACTTGTGCACGATGGGATTGAAATTTGCGACATTTGGATCGCTAGTTGAGAGTCTTACCCCTCGACCACAGGAGGCCGTCGTGTGATAACAGAAGTGTATTATCCAACATTTTAAAATAAAAAGTTAACTCGAAGGATTTTCGAACACAATAGATAGCTACAAGTTCTTTATAAATGTGTAAAACAATAGACAACGAGTTCTTTTTAAAAATGATCCTATGTTCGAACACATGGGATGTGATTTATGTCTATTACACAATACAGACTTGTAAAAAAAGAGGTCATAAAACAATCCTAACCACTAACCACATTTTTAGCTTCATAACAAATGTATTCCAGTATTTGAGGTACCACTTAGTAGGGCCAAATTATTAGAAGGTTTACAAAAGGGACTGAAATAAAAGAACTGGAAATTGATCTAGGTAAAAAAAGTCAAATGAATGGGATACCTAATCATTAAAAATCTGCGAATAGTAATAACGTTTTTATTGACAATCCAAAGCTCGAATAAAATAAAACTCGAATAGGTAAGAAATAAACAAACACATAAGAAATATGAGGCACTCAATATATAAAATAATAGAAATGCTTTCATTGTCATTCGGTGTACAATTCTCCCATGAAGATTTCAAAAATAAGATATTTATAGGTACACAAATACAACTGTTCTTTGGCACTAAATATACCAAAAATGTTTTCATTGTAACACTAAGATTTGGTTGATTAAAATAATAAGATACTTTAGGCATCAAATTTACCAAAAACAAAAACTTCTTTATTTCCTTATTCTAATAATTAACATGTTTTAAATATCTCAGGTAGAATTCTGACACAAATATTTGGTAGATAAACACATAAATATTAGGTACTAAAAGCAAAAAAACTCCTGCATTGTCTTTATTTTAATAATTGTGTTTTGTATTACAAGTAGGTATTCTAATAATAATAATAATTTATTAATTTCAATCATAATGGTGCCACAAAATAAGTTTGCTGTGTTAGAAGAAATAATTAGATAATTTATAAAGCGCCGTTTTTGTGAAAAATCACCTCAAGGTAAAGGTAGATAAACATGAAGCTACTACTCACTAAATGTGCCAAAAACAAAAACTCCTTCGTTGTACTTATTCGAAAAATTGCCTTGTTTTAAATATCTTAAGTAGAATTTTTAGACGAAGATTTGGCTGATAAATATACAGATATTTTAGGAACTAAATGTACCGAAAATGAAAACTCCTTGATTTCCTTATTTTAATAATTGGCTTGTTTTAAATATCATAAGTCGAATAATTACATGCAAATTTGGTTGATAAACAGATATTTTGGGAACTAAATATACAGAAAATTAAAACTCCTTCATTTCCTTATTCTAATAGTTGTTGGCTTGTTTTAAGTATCTGAAGTAGAACAATGCTTTCACTAAGATTTGCTAGATAGACACATATATATTAGGCACTATAATACATCAGTCCTTATTCTAATAATTGTGTTTTTTAAATATCACAAGTAGGTATTTATGAACAAAGATTTAAATAATTACGTAAAGGTTGATAAACATACCGATACTACGCATTAAATGTGCTTCAAACAAAAGCTCATTCAATGTTCTTATTCTTATAATTGTTTTAAATATCATAAATAGGTATTTTTACACGAAGATTTAAATAATTACGTATAGGTAGATAAACATACCGATACCTCTTTATACACATACGCCTTAAGGATCAAATTCCGAGTGTATTCCGTATAATGTCGTCCTTATACTCTTCGTTAATTGATTTTTCTTCAATTTTAGTCAATTCGTTTTAATATTTTAATTGGTTAAATTAAATTAAAACAGCGACGAAGGTTAGGTATATCAATTTTTAGTACGATATTTCACCACAATATAGAACTTGGCATTTATTACAATATTTTCTCAAAAAATACACAACTTTATTATAACCACCCTGTAACGGACGACAAGTTGAAACAATTTGCTGAGAAAATATTGTAATATTAATTATCTGTTATGTTTTCCTTAAAAATTTTTATCCTTTTCCACAGTTTACATCTTTATGCATTTTGTCTGAAGAAATCTCCTAGAAAACCACTAAAGTAACTTGGTAACTAGCATAATCATAAGTGAAGATATTTACTTTCGTGGCGCTAAACGAACGAATGTTTGGAATGAAAGCAATCACGTGGTCCTCCGCTGCGCTGCTATTGGCTGTGTGGTCTGTTAGAGCAATACGCCCGGAACCGAGAGTTTGAATTTCGCACGTTAGCTAAGATACAGCTTGGATGTTGGAGAAATTCCTATGAAATTTGACTGAACGGCCGGTTTAAAAACGGGAGTCCTTTTGGCCAACGTGTGGATGTTGGACAAATACGCTCGAAATGTTGTTTCATTTTGGAGGACGTAAGACAAAGTGCGTTTTGAAAACCCCCTAAATAATTTTTTAAATTTTTTTTTTCACTTGCATTGTATACATAAAGACTTTCTGAGAACTACTGCATACTTAACTCAATTTCGCTAAAAATGGTCTGTTGGAGTAAAACGAACTAGAGCGACGTGTTCTGAGCAATGAAGCTGAAAAAGCCCTGCTACCTTTCCCAACTACTTATTTATGTAAAGCAGGATTATCATGCCTTGCTGTTATGAAGAATAAGTACAGGAATAGGTTGGATCCTCAGCATGACATGCGGTGTGTACTTCTATAAACATAACTCCACGTACACATGATCTTTGCTCAAAAATACAACACCAGGGTAGTCACTAATTATTTTGTTGTAAATTTTTTAACTGTTTTAATGCTGAATTGTCTGATTTTAATACAGAACATTTAAATAAAGTTTTTTATTTCTAATTTTACAACTACAACTTATAAATTTTATAGGATGTAGTCGTAATTTTATAGTATAAAATTACATAATATATCATTTTAGAACCTGTCACTGGAAAATAAAATAAAAAATTAGATTAGGGTCGCGTACTTCAAATATATTCGTACTTTGGGTCGCCAGCCAAAAAGGTTAAGAACCACTGCACTAAACTGAAGGCGCTAGGTAGTACATTAATGTAGACTTTTAGGGTGACCATAGTTTTGAGATCTGATTCAAAATAAAATAAAATAAAGTATTTTTTGTTTTGTTTTTAAGGATTAAGTTGTAAATAATAAATATATGTATATAATTTAACCTGCTATAGATTTGGCAGGAGGAAGATGAAAAAAAAAACAGTTTAAACAAAAATAAAAATTATTTTAGCTTATTCTATAAACATACTCATATTATAACTGTTAAAAATAAAAAATAAGACTTCTGTCATTAATATTTTGATTTTAACATTAAATTAAATGTAAGAAATATGTAATTAAAACTTAAACTAGAAAAACTTTTTAGTCCTGAAACACGAATCGAACCCGCGACAAATTAACAATCCCGAAACGTACATATGAGCACAAATATTACAGTTTGGAAAGGGCAAGGGCGTAGCTAGGATTTTGTTAAGGGGGGGCAGGTGTAGACGAACCAAGAATATATCTAAAGTAAATGCTGTCCTACTGGGGGGGGGGGGGATGGCTAGAGAATTTCAGAAATAGGCTATTTTCGTCTATAAAAAGACCGTCAGGCACAAAGCTACGAAAATATAACGCAGTGTAGAAAAGGACCTCTCTGTTATACTTGTAGTGCAAGGTTGTGTCAAGGAAATAAGTATTGCTTTTTTTTGTTGTGGGAAAGAAAATGTTCGCCTCCTTAAACATTTCAGTAAAATCTAGTTTTTCGAGATCTTATCTGGGCACACCGTAGGAAAATATGAAATGAGACGGTTCAAATTTTTACAAGAAATTATTATTATTTATTGTGAAATTTTGCCGCCTGGGGCGGGCCACTGCATATAATCCGAAGTCGAACCAAACACCCCGAAGTGCCTACCTAGTAGGGTTAGTTTCAATTCCAAGGATACAAAATATGCCAAACGTACAGAGGCTGCGGTTAATGGAATATGTTTACAGTGAGACAGACCGCGTCATAACTACATTAGCACCACATCCAACTACATTACTGTTTTGTTTGTTGCAGATTTTGAAGAGATTCACCGGCAGAAATACGAGTATAATATCGTGTGCTACGGGCCGCAGCAAGCATTTTTTATTTCATTTTTATGAGAAAAACTCTCTTTCTATAACTTTCTAATGTAATATTAGGTCTTTACATATGAAATTGGCGTTTTGCCGTACTGGCAACTTTGATCTCAAATATCTTCTCTTTGGTTAGGAATTCCAGATTCAAATTATAAACAGTTATTATAAACAATATTATAAAGATATGAAGTGATGTTAGGTTATGTGTTTGAAGTGTGAACCTATAGATAATACATAGTACATTTAAAGAGAAACTATATTAAAATTTACAAAATCAGATAGAATTTGTGTATGTAATAATATATTGTTTTTTTTATTTTTTATTTATTTATGCGTTAGAACTACAGTGCTTAGTAAATTATGTGCAAACATGATTACATATTTTCACTGATTTAAAACATGTTATCAGTAAAAATTATATTATACAACAATACGAATACACTGCGCTCATGTCTAACTACTCCTGCTAAAATATGAAAACAATATAAATATAGATAGAGATATAAAAAGAAACTATGAATATACATAAATCTGATTTAGTGCTACTTTGATAGATGTAGTGAAATTGGTGCATTACTTCGAACGTCATATAAACGTCATATTGTGTTACGTACCTATTTCAAATTTATTATAAATCATCACCGCTATGAGGTACCAAGCATAAATGAACTAATACCGTACCAAGTTTCACACAGCGATTGATACAGCTATTTACTCATGTATTTGTGTTTCGAAAATAATAATTAATTTGTTTTTTCCTTAATTGTTTATTTTCTTTGCGTTACTTAGTTTACAAAATTGAAAACCTGAAATATCGCGTTATTTACGAGTTCGAATTCCACCGTGGCGCCAGTGCTGCAGAAACGGCTTGAAGGATTAATGATGTGTATGGCGACGGTGCCGCAAAAGAAAACATAGTGCGTTTTTGGTTCCAACGTTTTCGTTCTGGAAATTTCGACCTGCAGAACAAGCCCCGTGGACGGCCGAAGATCAAAATTGATAATGAAGAATTGAAGGCTATTGTGGAAGCGGATCCATCGCAAACCACGTCCGAGTTAGCTGCAGGCTGCGGTGTTAGTGATAAAACTGTTTTAATCCACTTGAAACAAATTGGGAAGGTGAAAAGCTTGGTACCCACCTGGGTACCTCACGAATTGAGTGAAGCAAATCAACAAACGCGGGTTACAACGCTAGATCACACACTGCACAACAGACGGCTACCAACTTAGAGGAGCTTCAATTGGAATATCTATGACATCCATCGTACTCTCCGGACCTTGCCCAACAGATTACCATTTTTTTCGAAATTTGGATAACTTCTTGCAAGCGAAAAAATTCAACTCCGATGGGGCAGTCTAAACCGCCTTCAAAGATTTTATTGATTCCCGTCCGAATGGTCTTTTTTAGTAAAGGGATCGATGAACTACCCATGAGATGGCAAAAGTGCATAGATACCAATGGTACACACTTTGATTAAATAAATATATTAAATTTAAAAAAATTGACTTTAGGGAACGTACCCATACTACGTGACACTTTTAGGGGGGGGGGGGGGGGGGGTCTTCAAAAGGTCACGCTCCATACAAATGAGCGGCGGGTTGCTTAGGATTTTGGTCACCGGGGGGGGGGTTAAAAATTGCAAAAAGTTGGTCACGTAGTTTGGGTACGTTCCCTTATCTTCCTCCCCTGCGAAACGCCAATTTCATATGTAAGGACCTAATATATCATTGAAGAAAAAGATAATAATTATAATCTAAATGAAAATATGTAAGAGAATAAGACACAGAAAACAGAAAAAGATAATGATCGCAACTGGGACTCGAACCCAGAAACTCTCGTCTATCCGGGATGTCTATCCGGGACGTGCGTTTACCAATTTCGAAAAAAATATGGAAAAAAATCCTCCTTCACATTAAAAAAAGTGCTTCGTAATCTCCCCACTCTTGTCTACTTTAGTTTTCAGAAGATTTCACTTCTACCGCGTGAGAATTGTACAGACTGATTTTTTTTTTTCATTACTTTGTCATCTTTGAGGATGCTGTGTGGAGGGTCTTTTTTAGAAAAAATAAAGGAGAGGAAGTTCTCGGAAAAAGGTACGAGGGGTGGATTGGAATCTGGAGTAGGGTGTGTCAATTATTTCAACTTTTGAATTCAGAAACGCCCGGGGTCTCAAAAGTTGCGTCTTACAAAGAAAATGAGAACTGCATTTAAATTTATTTTATTAAAAATGGTTATTAGCCTGCTAAAATGCACTGAAAATCAGAAAACAAACCTAGAACCATTTTTTTTTAAATTTTTAATAATTTTTTTTTCAGTAATTTAACCTTTTAACGTTTGTTTATTGTTAAAAAAATGCGTATAACTGACAAAAATGAAAAAAACGTTCAAGTGCACGAATACAAGTAAGTCAACAAGAATTCTAATTTTATTCAGAAAAAGTGTTATTTTCCCCTTTTATATTTTTAACTAACACATCACATATGTTTACAATTTTTTAAATTTTTTTTTGGTCCTTTGTACTGCAGTTATGGAATGAAAAATAAGTTTGGTACAAAATATAAAATATGAACCCTTTGTTTTATTTGTTTTATTTCCTAATCACGAAATCTATTTTTATTTTCAAAACTTCCGGCCATTTTAGCGTGCTAATAGTGAACAATAATTGCATTTATTTTTACGTTTCCGAATAGCTACAGAACATACGAATCTTTTGAGACCCCGGGCGTTTAAACATAAGGCCATTTTTTTTTATCTCTATGGAGAGTGAAACACGCTAATCTGGAGGTCACTTTGTCTAAGAAGGACGGATGTAAGAATCCATCCCTCCCATTGAGGTGCAAGGCGATGGGTCGAGAGAATCGGCTGGAGAGGTCAAAAGGTCTTGATCAACCAGTCTCTCCAGATCCGGTCCGCCATGCAGTAGGTGGGTAAACGCATTCGCCATAAAGACCTGGTCAAACCTCGCCCAAATGAACACGGACACCACCCTTAAGTCACCAAACGTAGCGAACCACTTGGGGTGATCCAATGTTTGGTTGCCGGAGCGGCGGTACCAAATTACATTTTTTTTTAAGTATGAATACCGCATAAGAGTCCCAACTGCTACCTTCTGGACCCAGTGAGACTATGGCATCCCCAATTGGGATATAGTTAGGCTGAATACAGCGGGGAGGGGAAGGATATGCGTAGAGGAAGTTTTAAAGTATATGACTATTCAGATCTGGTCACCAAACATGGTTAAAGCCATTTCAAGCAACGTTTCAAATCTGATTGGTGGTCTTACACCAGGGCGATACTGAGAGTATCTAAAAGAAATAACATAAATTAAGAAAAACGTTACAACTCGTTCTTGTGTTTGACAGGTCGGCTCTAGAAGGATCTGCCAGCTTCTGTATTTCCTCCCTCCTATAACATGGGTCTCTTGAAGACCCATGTTCGATACTTCCTTTCCACAAAAAGACCTTCGACACATCACCCCCAAAGATGATTGGAGTTAAAAAGGACACAAAAAACTGCTCCCAATTTGGGAACCTGTGAGACTATGGCATCCCAATTGGAGTAAGTTGTTAGGTGAAAGATAGTGAGGAGGGAAAGGAGATGCGTAGAGGAAGGCGAGGAAGTACCTGGCTATTCAGATCTGGTCACAAAACACGGCTAAAGCCATTTCAAACAACGTTTCAATTCTGAATGGTGGTCTTACACCAAAGCGATGGATAATGAGAGTGCTTATGTAAAAGAAATAATTACAAAAATTAATCAAATAAAATTACAATAATTGCTCACACCGGGATTGAACCAGCGACTTTCGGATAGCTCAACGAGAGCCTTACCCCTCAACCACGGAGGCCGTCATTACTATTACACATTTTACCATGCATTCAAGAGATAAACGCCATTTTACGCTTTCTTATTTACGGCCAAAAGTATTTATTTTTGGAATGTTGTGCCGTGTTGCTCTGTAAACAGCCTAAAATGATTACCCCAAAAAATCACAAATCCTACCAATAAAAAACCTTTTAAAATACACTTTTTCGTTCGAGTAGGTATTATGGACTCCAGATACTAATATCTACAGCCTGTACGTCGGACGAATATCTATAGCTCATATGTTGAACTAATATCTACGAACTTCAGAGTGTTGACTAATATCTACAAGGAGTAGGTTAAACTAATATCTACAGAGCGTAGGTTGGATTAATCAGCTAAATGTGTCCAATAGTCCGATATTAGGGATTTTTACACACATAAATTAAGTTTTTTAAACTGCATACGCAATATTACGTTCTTCCAATATGCTATACATAATTGCAAATCCAACCTCTACCAGTGCTGTAGATATTCGTCAACACTTTGGTTCTCATAGATATTCGTCAACAGTTTGAGCTGTAGATATTCGTCAACACTTTCCTTCTCATAGATATTAGTTCGATTTTTTCAGTTTTTAGAATTCCTGTAGATATTAGTAGACGCCTCCGGTATTATGTATATATATTTAACGTTTACTTGATTCAGTGGTTGAAGCTGTCAGTACCAAATTAGCCATTAGCGAGCTGTCTCTCAGTTGGGCCTCTCTGCCTTGCCCTGCGGGGAAATGTCTGTCTGTTCACAACAGACACTGTAAAGGGAAAGGGATTGCTGAAGAATTGTAGAACGAAAAATAGAAATACATTACCAAAAGTCATTATATGTTGAAAAAATACCTGTATTAATTTAGATACTATTTTAGATTTTAATTAAAAATTTAATTAAATTAAAACTAATAACAAAAGTATTTTTGTAATTAGTTTTTGGGATATTATGCCATGTTGCGCTACCTCCTTCTTCAGCCAACGTTTCGGACAGCGTTACAGTGTCAATCATCAGGGCAGATGTGTAATAGTTAGGGGTGATGTTTGTACTTATCTACTTAGGAACGATACCGTGTCGCCAGCTCCACTCCTCTACGAGCTGGCGCTAATATACTTCAACATGTTTTTTTGCGTTTAGCCTTGATGTAACCGTCAATTACCCGCTGTCCGAAACGTGAAATTTAATTTATCTTTGTCTTACTAACCTGTTTTTTGCATTTTGTTTTTCCTATTAAACACTTGCATACTGCTTACTAACAACGTATGCAAGGACACTGGAAGTCTAGATTCGTTAAAAATAAATAAATGTAGCTTCGTTTAACAAAAAAAATTAGAATCTTGCGAGAGCCTTCAAGGAGTAACCATCAGTTACTTATACCAGGGCGTTATATATCCACTGTACGAAACGTTGGCTAAAGAAGGAGGTAACACGGCATAATATCCCAAAAACTAATAACAAAAATGTATTCATTTAATTTATCATAGCTCCACACATGAGGATCTTAGGAAAACAATTTTCCTCGAGGCCTGTATCATCTTTGAGGATGATGTACGGGGTTTTTCTTCTTTTCTTACATTAACTCGAAAAAGAGATATTGTAAGAAGGGTAAATGCAGGTAACTTTATTAATGGAGGACTGAATGCCGTTGGCGCCAACAAAAAACTGTCCAAAGAAGTTAGCCGTCCATAACGGAGTGCTGGTACCTACCCTGATGTATGGCAGTGAGGCATGGAACTACTGGCAGAGGAAGGATGAAAATATACTGAATGCTGTAGAAATGAGTTCTCTGAGGCATATATGTGATAAAACCACGCACGATCGTATGAGAAATGTGGAGATCCGCGAAAAATGCAAGGCTGATGTCTGCGTAATGAGTAAGATTAAGAAAGAGACACTCAGATGGTTTGGGCATGTAGAGCGAATGAAAGGAGTGTAAGGAGAATATATGACGCAAATGTGAATGGTAGAATAAGTCGGGGACGCCCGAGGAAGACATGACACGACCAAGCGAATCAGATACTTGAGTTGAGCCTTGTCAGGAGTCCGAATAATAGAAGAGCGTGTATGAGACGATGTATGAATGTGTATATAGGAGTGTGTGCCAAGATCGAGTTGTTTGGCGGTCCGGCCTCTCTGCCTACCCCTGCGGGGAAACGGCGTGATGGTTAGTTAATTAGTTAGTTACATTAACTCCACACAGAGGAGGCCCTGGTGCAAATAATTTCCCTCAGGGCCTATGTCATCTGAGATGCTGTTTGGAGTGTCTTTTTGAGGAGAGGAAGGAATGAAAGTTGGTATTGAAGATACCCCCAAGTTGTAGGAAGAGGGTAACACAGAGGCAGGCAAATCATTCCACAGCCCAGCTGTTGAACAACTCAAGAACGAGCCAAAGAAGCGACCCGTTCTCTTGTGAAAATTTTATTTATTTATTTAGTAACCATACACTTATTATTGTTTACATTTTCATATAAAACATGTTAGGTATATATATGTAAAATAGAAAATATATTCGTAGTCCTCCTCACTAGGAGATCCTGCGCTGAAGGGGACGAGGCTTTGGATAAGTTTTCAGCGACTTTATGGTTTGACTTCATTGTTTTTTTTTGGTATTGGTAATTGGTGAGCATGTCTTGTTCTAGTATTGCGAGAATTTTGTGAAGTGTTAAATGTAGATAAGTTCTTGTAAAGGAAAGTAAGTATTTGTTTTGAATATAATTTTAGAATTTTCAGCACTGGGAATTTTTCGAATATGATTAAAGTGGGTTTTAGTATTGGTAACTTAAGTATTACTTTTATTAGGGTTTTCTGAGCTTTAAACAGTGTATTAATGTATTTTTTACTGGCACAGCCCCAGGCAATAATGCCGTATTCCATTATGGATTGTGCAAGTGCGAGGTATATATTTTTTATATCACATATGTTTAAAATATTTCTCAAGTTTTTAAAAAAGTAAATCAACTTGTTAAGTTTTCCTATTACCGAATCTATATGTTTATCCCATTTTATATAACGGTCGAAGTATATACCAAGATATTTAATATTTTCCGTTTGTGTAATTGGGGGACAGTCGCATGGGGTTTGTGTTGATATATCAATGGTTGATTGACAGGAATGTATTTTAAGGTGGATGTTATTGGAGGGTTGGCCTCTCGAATTTATGCTGAAAGTTATGAATTTTGTTTTATCTATATTTAAAGTTAATAAGTTAGAGTCGAGCCATTTTTTAGTAATATTTAAGCCAAGTTCTGCTTTTGGGGTTAATGTTTTCCAGTCTTTGGCCTTAAAGAGTAACACAGTGTCATCAGCAAAACTTATAATTTCCCCATCTATTTGGAGGTGACACAGTCTATTTGGAGGTTTGGATAAGGTTTTCCAGAAACTTCTATGACGATGTTTTAAGTATAATAGTAAGTTCATTTTCCGGTAGTTCCTTCAGCCAACATTTAATGTCCTTAATGTAGCTATTTTTTGTTTTAATTTGTTTGATACTAAGTGGGAGTTTGTTATATAACTTTACTGCTAAAAATTCTGAACTTCTTTGTTCAAGTCAACCGTTTATATATATGTTGGGCGCTAGTTTGGCGTGTTTCCCTACTATGCACTAGTTCCTCGGAGCATCTTCCATTGTAATATCGGTAGAACAAGGATAGCATTCCCACCCAACTCCTGTGCTCTAAAGATTGCAATCTAGAATCTACATATCAAGCGGACGCCTATTTCTGCATAGTCAAACGTTTTTACAGGTATTTTGGAGCTCCAGAGCAGAGGTGGCTGCCAAGGCTATTTTTAGGGAAAGGAAAGAGAGGAAGTTTTAGTAAGGATAAAAGTATGTAGGGGAGGTAGGAATATGTGAGTCAATGTGTTCAGGAGTGACAGACGTATGGATTCATTCCTCCCACTGCGGTGGTGAGAGAGTCCGGCTTGAGAAATCAAAAGGTCTCCCTCAACTAGTCTCATCCGATCCTGCCCGCCACGCAGTTGGTTTGCAAACACATCCGCCAGCCAGACCTAGACAAACCTATCGGTATTTAAATGGAAGATGCTCCGAGGAACTAGAGTCATTGCTGCCTTCGCCCCGTGCACAGTCGGGAAACACGGCAAACTCGAGCCCAACATTCGTACAGGGTTGACAAGTTCAACAGCTCGGCTGTTTCCGGACTTTGTGTTTTCTCCCTCTTAAAACGTGGGACCCCTAAACAACTCTTCAAGACCTCTTTACCGTAATAAGACCCTCCCCACAGCATCCCCAAAGTTGGAAATAATTTTTTTACACAAGAAAAAGACATGACACGATTTAGTGAAGCAAATACTCGAGCCGGACCTTGCCAAGAGTCAGAATAACAGAAAAAGGTCTTATAGATTGGGAGGCGGGTATGGGTACCGCCGGGAACCATTTATTGGATAATCAACATTTCTGTCGTAGGTCACCCCAACGCTACGTTTGTTGACTTAGCAGGGGTGCCTAGGTTCATGGGGTGAAGTTCGTCTAGGTCTCGTCAGTGAAAGCGTTTGCCCATCTACTGCGTGGCGGGCCTGATCCGGAGAGACTGGTTGAGGGAGACCTAACCTAGACCTCTCCAGCAGGACTCTCTCGACCCATGCAAAGAGATGGATTCAATGACCTCTAGATTCCTACCCACCCCTTTTTTTTACATTAACTCCACAAAGGAGGCCCTGAGGAAAATAATTTCCCTCAGGGCCTATGTCATCTGGGATGCTGTGTGGAGGGTCTTTTTGAGGAAAGAAGGAATAAACATTGGTCTTGAAAAGACCCATGTTGTGGGAAGGAGGAAACACAGAGGCAACAAACAAATCATTCCACAGCCGAGCTGTTGAACATAAGAACGAGTCGAACAAACGACCCGTTCTCATGTGACTGTCAACCGTGTACAAACGTTGGGCATGCGTTTGGCGTGTTTCCCGACTATGCACTAGTTCCTCGGAGCATCTTCCATTGTAATACCGGTAGAACAAGGATAGCATTCCCACCCGACGCCTGTGCTCTAAAGATTTCAATCCGTCTGTTAAGACCCCTAATACCTATTTCCATCCCAGAACTTTCACGCCTTCCTTTCGCTAAAAAGACCCTCCACACAGCATTCTCAAAGATGACAGGCCCTGAGGGAATTATTTTCCTCAAGGCCTCTTGTGTGGAGCTAATATAAGAAAAATATATGTTGTCTGAATGAGAATGAACCAAGGAGTGTGTACCAGTATAGGATTTTTTTTTTTTTTTTTTTATTTTTTATTTATTTATTTTATACATTTTACAAATATAAGACAAAAAGTCCCGATAAACTACTTTTTAGTAGTTTGTCTAACGGGTTCTTTACATTAAAGATCTTATAGTGATTTAAATAGTTACATTTTTACAGTTAAAGATATAAAATTAAATAATTTTTTTTTTTACAGAAATATATTTAGATACATTTTTACAATTATAGATATAAGATAAAATTAAATTTTTTACAGAAATATACTTACATAAAAAAAAAATTATGAAAACATGAATAACAATTTTAAAGTCTTTAGAATAAGTAATATGTTATTGTAAGCTAATACAAATGAATTCTTTCCGTAAGCCAAGTCTTCAGTAAGTTCACCAATTGCTTGTTTTGGGTACAGTTTTTAATTTCAGCTGGAAGCATATTTAAACAACTGGGAATCATGTAATTTAACGTTCTTTGTCCATATTTATTTGTATGTTTAGGTACAATAGTCCTTCATTAAAGTTAAAACGAGTATTATGGTTGTGTTCCAGCCTGTTTATATATAAAGGGTTATTTATGTGCTGAAATATAATTTTGTACCAAATAATTGCTCTCACTGAAAGAATTTTGAGACTTTGATAAAAGTATGGAATATTATGCCTTTCTTTGTATAAATTTTTTTCAGCTAATAATTTAACCAATGAATTTTGCACTGATTGAACATGGTCTATATTTGTTTTACAAGAAAATCCCCAAGCTGTTATTCCATACCTTATAACAGATTCAGCTAGAGATAAATAAATTATTCGAAGTGTGCAGAGAGGAACAAAAAATTTTAGTTTATACAATCTGTTTACAATTGATCTTAATCGTGCACAAACTTTGTTTATTTGTATATCCCACTTGAAAAAGCAATCAATAATAACACCTAAATAAACATACTCTTTAACTAGTTCCATATTTTCACATGTACACAATGCTGGAATACCATTGTGTAAGCAATCTGATGTATGTGTCTTTATTTCAGGTGTAATACATACCTTAACATTAGGGGATCTTATGTGTAACAATTTAGTTTTTTTGGCATTTATAATTAAGCCAGAGTCGTGAGACCATTTTAAGAGTTCAATGTAGTCTTTTTGTAAAAGATCTATACAAGTTTGCAAATCACTGCTACAAATAACTAAAGCAGTATCATCCGCGTATACAAAGTACTTTACATGTCTAAAAATGAATTTAATAAAAGATACATATATAATATATAGGATTGGACCTAATATGGAACCTTGAGGAACGCCGGCAAAAAACTTCTTTTTTTTACTTAAAGATTTTAAGAGTTTTAATTTCATGCATCGGTTGTTTAAGTAATTTTCAAAAAGTTTTAGTAGTTTTCCTCTTATTCCTATAATTTCTAGTATTTTAAGTAATTTACCATGATCAATGGTATCAAAAGCTTTCGAATAATCTATAAATAAGACTAATGTATGTTTTTTACAGTTTAATTCATTATTTATCATGTTGGCAAATTTTTGAAGCAGCAATTCGGTACTCTTTTTTTTTGGAAACCGTATTGATTAGTATCTATTATAGAAAAATCTTCTAAATATTTTATTAATTTTATTTGAATATATTTTTCAAGAATTTTTTCTAGAGATGGCAAGATACTAATTGGTCTGTAGTTACCCAATACAGTGTGGTCACCTCCCTTATATATAGGTCTTATAATACTACATTTTAAATCATCGGGGATTTTAGCTTGAAATAAGATTCTGTTTATAAAATGGGTTATAATTGGACCAAGGATTAAAATATGTTTTTTAATATCTTTCATCCTGATATTATCAATTCCTGGGGAAGAAATCTTCATTTGTCTAACAATACTTTCTATATCCGCCGCTTTTGCCCTCGGTAGGTACATGCTTTGAGGCATCGCCTCTGGTTCAAATTCAGTTGTCTTATGATTGCACTTATGTAACATATTGTAAACACTTTCAGAGAAATAATCAACAAAATCATTTATTAAAACTTCTTTTGTTCGATCTTTCAACAGATATTTAGAAGCATTTTCATCACAGTCGTTTTTACATTTAGTTCCTAAAATTTTATTACACTCCTCCCATGTTTTTTTTGAATCTTGAAAATAGTTTTTGAATTTATCATTATAGTAAGAAGTTTTTAGTTTAACTAATAATTTATTTAACACATTTCTAAAACATTTATATTCTTTCTCGTAACATTTGTTTGTCGGAGCATTTTTCCAACGTTTATATAAGTTATCTCTTTTTTTAATTTTACATAAAACATCGGAAGATATCCAATCGTTTTTCGCATAAGGCCGGGTTTTGGATTTTTTACTTATCACAATTGTGCTATTTTTATACAAATCATTAAAATATTTTTGAAATTTTGAGTAAATAATGGTACAGTCATTTTCTTCTAGAAGTGATTTCCAATCATAATTTTGGATATTATTATCGATATGTCTCTGCGAAAGAATCGTCATATTTTCAGTTTTGTTTAAGTTTATTTGTTCTATAGAATCTAACCGAAAATTTATAGCCGTGGTGTGGTGATCTGCAATGTTATAATCACATACGCATGAGGAGATTGAACTCACACCTGTAAAAGCTCCAGCGGATTGTCTTCCGCTAATCCTTACAAAAAAATGATCGATACACGAGCTGTTTATTTTCTGTTGAACTATCACTTCTCTTGTTACGTCATCTATACATTTTATTAAATAATTATTTGCAAGGATATTTTCATAAGTTATTATGACTGAGTCATTTCTATTTAATAAATTTAAATTGATGTCACCAAAATATATGACACTTTCATTTGGGTCAATATTATTTTTAAACACAGAAGATATTTCAGACAAAAATGCTTGTTTATTGAGATTCGGAGGTCGGTATATAGCTAAAAGATTTAAATTTTTATTATTTTTAAGTGTCAATTTTCCAAAAACGTTTTCAAAATATATTGTGTCTATAAATATTTGCGAGAAGGTAAGATTATTTTTTACATATAACAAAATACCTCCACCGGATTTGTTACTTCTGCAATAGTGATATGAACTAAATCCAGGAATTTCATAGAAACCAACTTGTTCTGAACGTATTGCTGTTTCACAAAGCATAAGTATGTCAATGTGATTTATACAGTTTTTAAAATAAGCATGAAAGAGATCTCAATATTTGCAAATCGACCTAATGTTTAATTCTACACAAGTTAGATTATTTGTTTCACATTTTCTTGTAGTCTGCATTTGAATCCATTCATGCAAATTATTAACTTTACAATAATTTACATCTCTTTCATCATCAATATAACTAAAAGACATTTTTTATTTGAAAATATTCACCTGAAATCCTACCATCAATATGCTTAGAATGTAATAGGAGCTAAAATATAAATAAACAATTATTTTGATGAGAAGGTAACATGTCACAATGTTTTCAATATAAAGTGAATTTGTTTTAGTCATACAGTTTGACATATACATTAAAAGCCTTACATTCATTTGCTGCCAACAACAGTATAGTGAGAGTTTACATATCACATATACATGTAAATTAAATTGATGATCTTCATTAATGTTAATTATCAAAGTACTAAAATATAACAAAAATATATTTAAAATATATTGTTGCATTTTTTTTGATATGATAAAATTAATATTCAATATTTTGTTCAGCAATTGCGAGCATTTTTTTATATACCTTACAGTTGTTTTTGTCATTTGCTCTATGATTAACTGGAAATGTCAATTTATATTTTTCATTTTGAATACAACAGTTCTTGCAATTTGGTTGTTTGTTCTTGTTCCCGCAATCGCTATGTGTGTGATCGAGACCGCAGTAACTGCAAACAGGCTTTTCGTCCTTCTCTCTCTGCAGACATCTTGCAGTACCATGTCCGAAGCGTAAACAGTGGTAACATTGCATAACTGGATTTGCGTCTTCAAAAAAGATTCTTTGGTATCCGATTTTAATTTTATCTTTGTTTAAGAGTATTCTCCGGATTTCACTATCTACTTCGACCACATAGTTAGATGTATCATTAAATTTATTTTTAATTATTTTCTTGATGTTGAAGACAGGTTTATATTCATTATTTTCTGACATAATTTTAATTTCTTCATTTTGTTCGATGATGTCACAAGTGAAATCTTCTTTATCATAATCATTAAATATTCCCTTGAAAATTAAAGTAGGTTTCTTTTTTGATAATTTTTTAGTATCGATATCATTTATTACTTTTGAGATCTCCATTTGTAATTTTTCCGCGTCCTCTTTTTTTAAACACTCAATGATGATTCTGTTTCGGGATATTTTTTTGATGCCTTCAATACATATTCCCAGTTTACTAATTTTAATATGTTTTTGTATTTTTTTAAGTATTGAGTCAGAAGTGTCACTGCTTGTTTTAGGACTAATCATTAGACAATATTTATTTTTTATATTTTTTTGTTTTCTTTGAGGGTAATCATATGTTTTATCTCTATTAGCGATTTCTGTTTTATTTTTATCTTCTGACATTTCAATTGCCAGGTGACCTAATAACGATAGTATATTTGTGGCTTTATTCGTCACAATAATTTGTTGATCTTTACTGAATTTTTTGCTGGGATCTTGCACTGCGAAAAGTAGTTCACTAACTACCTCCTTTGCTTCTTCCATAAATTTGTGAAGATTTGCCATATTTATTTTTTCGCAAAACTTACTCCACTTTACACTTTTAAATCAGTAGTACTGCACAAATATTATTATCACCAGTTTGACAGTTTCAGAATGTTCAAATATTTATTTTTTTAACTATTGTTTGTAAAAGATATATTACGAACTGATTATTATTTTTAATGCCAATCAATAGTGCGCACTTTGTTTCATTTAAATATCAGCTTCACGTTTGTTTTCGCCAAATCTATCTACTTTGCGGAGCACTTGAATTGGGAGCAGAAAAATATGCAGCCTGTCACTGTAAACTTGTAACGAATGTGTGGAGTAGTGTCCTCTCTGCCTACCCTTGCGGGGAAATGGCCTGACGGTTAGTTAGTTAGTAATGCAATAATGACAGAGGACAGTCTCAAAGAGGAGATGGCGGAGATGACGTCACAGGGGTTGATAGCTCTAACCAGCAGCTCTGTTATACATGTCCGCCCACGCCTTCTTTGGAAAACACACCTCGGGGGTGCAACACTGCGAAGGTCATTCAATCAAAGGGGTTTTATTATTTCATTTTTGAAGTGAAAAATTTTCTAGCTCCGTAGTGATTTGAAATTGGATGAAACGAAAAAAGCGCCACTTAAAAACACACAAAATAGTACATAACTGCTAACCCTGTACAAATCACAGAATCACAACGTGCAGAAATGGGCCGCGCATACGTTCCCCTTAAAAAAAACGAAGAAAATGTTGGTAGTTCTTAGTCGAAGTATGTTACAGTTGAAAATGACCGAGTCGGATAGGGTCACATCTCAGTTGGTAGAGTCGCGGCCCGAAAAGCCGAAGGTCTTTGGTTCGAGCCCCAGAGGTGCCAATATTTTTTTCAAAATTTTCTGTTTTCATATTTTCGATTGAGTTTCGCTAATATTGTCTTCATTTAATTAAATATTGTATTTTGAGGTTTAAAAACAAAAGTTAATTAAAAATATATGTTTGTCCAGGTGTGACGGATGTTAAATGTACAACGGGTCCCAAAATTCAACGATAAGCGCCAAGCGGGCATTTCAGTTATTTTACAAGTTATAGTTGTGAAAAAACTCACAATGTTTCTTTAAACGAAGCTTAAGACGTCTTCCACGAGATTTTAGCTCTGTTTTAAACGAGTCATGTTTTATTAAACATTTTCACAATTTTTGCATCGATTTTATCGCTTTAAATATTAGGGCGCTCCTTTAACATTCGTAATTACATATCTCTCCATGTTCTTCACAGAGAAGGCCCCGAGGGAAATTATTATCTTTGGGGATGCTGTGTGGAGGTTTTTTTTTAAGGAAAGGAAGGAGAGAAGAGTTCTAGGAAGGAAAAGGGTTTAAGGGGTTGGTAGGAATCTGAGGTTCAGTATGTCCTGGTTATCCGCCTCCAAGACCTAGACAAACCTCACCCCATGAACCCGGGCACCCTGCTAAATCACCAAACGTAGCGAACCACTTGGGGTGACCTATGGCAGAGGTGTTGGTTATCCAATAAAGGTTCCCGGGGCAGCGGTACCCATGCCCGCCTCCCAAACTGTGTGGAACTAATGAAAAAAAAACAATAACCCAATGTATTTATAAACAAATTTTTATAGAGATGAAATGCCAAACGGTCGAGTTTTACAGGACTTGGCTAAACTTAAACAAATAATAAAAAACAATTGCGCAGTTCATACGCGGTAGAAGTGAAACCTTCTGAAAATAAAAGTAGAGGAGAGTTTTTTTTTTTGAAATTTTTGTTTAGATATACGTAAATTATTCATAGATCTAGTAGGAAAATATAAAAAAATACAATTTTCGAAGTACAGTAACATTTACAAATACATTTAAAAAAAAAAACTAAATTAAAAGACAACTAGACAAAAATACATTATACAAGAATAATATTGGTAAGTAATCAAAAAATATTTTTTACATATAATGCACATACCCTACGAAAAGTGCCGAGACTTGAGGCTACCTTTACGGCATTTGGTAGACTGTTATAAAGTTTTTACCCTTTATAAAACGCGCTATAAGTGGGGAGGCTGCACAGCATGGCACAAAGAGGAGATCGATTATACTATCTCATTTTCTCGCAGGCTAAGTCCTGTAGATGTATGTGTTACAAGAGACGATGTATTTGTCTTTTTTTAGTGTCGCTTTTTCCTTGCTAAGAAGTTTTCAATTCAAAAAAATGTTTGTCAAAGAGTGACGGGCGACAATATAAAATATATATGTAAAATGAATAACTTATTACTTTGTATAAAACCACTATATTTAAAACAATATCAACATGTATATAAATATATATAAATATATATACATATAAATATATATGTCTTCACAAGTGATTCACTCAGCTCCCTGTATTTTGACAGTCAAGTAGGTGCCGAAACACAGACGCCGCCTGGCGGCCATGCTCCTCATTTGAATATTTCAAATTTGGAATTCGGATTTTGGCGGGAAGAGCGTGTTTAACGGCCTGTCCACCCTGGTTAACTCTGACAAGAGAAGGGGCGGCCCTAAACACCTGAACACATTCTGAACATATTATTAAATATCATTAAGATAACACTAATAATCGAAAGAGAACAAGACTCAGAAAAATAAAAAGATAATGGTCCAACTGGGACTCGAACACAGAACCTCTCGTCTAACCGGGACGCGCGCGTTTAACAATTCCACCATTGCCAACTTATGTCAAACTGTCGCAATAAGGACCTCCAGTGAAAAATATTCTGGCTTAAAAAAATATGTTCACATAGACCAATAAACGCTGATTCTGAATATACAAGTTATTTAATAATATTAAACGCAGAGTTTAAAAAAAAAAAATTAAAAAGTCCATTTTTAATCGGGTCGTAAAAACACGCCGTCAAGGTAACGTCACTGTTCGACGTGTTATGACGTCACCGTAAAGTCATTGTATGGGAATGTATGATATGACACAAGCCATCGTATTAATTTATTCGTTTATTTACATACTGTTTATAGACATTTTGTTTTTCTTATTAGTTTATCTCTATTATTGAATATATTCTAAAAGTACTGAACACAAAAAATAGTAATGCTATTTCTAGAGAGAATACCTCGAACAACGGAATTCAAAATGGCGGCAGTTGATCAGCTGATTGCCCGATCCTATACTACTTTTTCAGGAGTGATGACGTCAGACGATTCACTATACGTACGGTGGTTTTCGGGGGTCTTGAAAAATTAAAACTTTGATAATTATTTTAACTATTAAAACTAACTCCAAAAATAAAAATAAAAATGCAGTTATTTAAGTTAGAAGGTCATTATTCATTAAAAAAAATAAAAAAATTGGCCTGGATTTCTATTTGACTATTTTTTTCTACATATTATAGGCATCTACCCTTTTTATTGGAAACTTGCTGGTCCCGGCATGCGTTGCTATGCCGTTTAATAAAAAATTGTTTCTCCCTGCGTGTCCTTTCCCATTCGTCCCGTTCCCCTTCCGCCTCCCCTTCTTCTCCTGCGTCCTCTTCCCCTCTCGCGTTCCCACTCCGTCACCTCCACCTTCCCTCTTCCCACTCCACTCCCTCCTCTTCCTCCATCCCGCGAACCCCCCTCCCGAGTTCCCCTCCCCCCTCCCAGGTCCCCCACCCTCCTCCCAGGTTCCCCTCCCCCTCCCTGGTTCCCCTCCCCCATTTCTCCCTCCCTCCCACTTTCCATAGCAATAGCCGCTTCCTCGCGTGCCACCAATAGCAATTTTTTTATACAAATTTCATAATGCCAGAGCTCACTTGAGGTTTTATAAAAACCTTGTCCTGACAATAACGAACAAAAAAAAAGAATTATCCAATTTGGTGCAGTCGTTCGAAAGTTATGCGCTTAGCAACACATTCAGCGAATCATTTTTATATTATAGATAATCGTTCTTAGAATTGGTTTGTAACCTAAATAACGTCTCGAATAAATATATCTTAAATTATATTGACTTTTTTTATAAAAGTTTAAATGAATAATAAATTTTTTATAGGAAAGACTCTTCTTATAACTTTTGAAGGTTATTCCCATCAATGTAATATATCATTGAAAAAAAAGATAATACTAATAATCTAAACGAAAATATGAAAGAGAACAAGACACAGAAAAGAGAAAAAGATAATGGTTCAACTAGGACTCGAACCCAGAATCTCTCATCCTTTTAAAAAATGTTATGTTCACAATGGAGTGCTTTTTTTACATGAATACCGCACAAGAGTCCCGTCTGGAGCCAGCGGAACTATGGCATCCCCAATAGGGGTATGTTGTGAGGCTGAAGATAGTGGGGAGGGGAAGGAAATAGGGAAGAGGAAGGTGGCTGGCTATTCAGATCTGGTCACCAAACACGGCAGAAGCCATTTCAAGCAACGTTTCAATTCTGAATGGTGTTCTTACACCAGGGCGATACTGAGAGTATCTTCCACTTTGGAACATGCCGCAAATATACTATATATTATTTTAAATGAATAAATTGTGAAATACACAAATTAATCAAATAATATTTTTTGCCACGCCGGGATTCGATCCCGCGACCTTCGGTGTGCGAGTCAAGCGCCTTACCGCTGGTCTATGCCGGCCGTCGGACGGAGGCGTCTACTAATATCTACAGGAATTCCAAAAACTGTAAAAATCGAACTAATATCTATGGGAATCAAAGTGTTGACGAATATCTACAGCTCAAACTGTTGATTAATATCTATGAGAACCAAAGTGTTGACGAATATCTACAGTACTGTCAGAGGTTGGATTTTCAATTATGTATAGCATATTGGAATAACGTAATATTGCGTATGCAGTTTAAAAAACTCTAATATCGGACTATTGGACACATTTAGCTGATTAGTCCAACCTACGCTCTGTAGATATTAGTTCAACCTACGCTCTGTAGATATTAATCAACACTCTGAAGTTCGTAGATATTAGTTCAACATATGAGCTGTAGATATTCGTCAAACATACGGGCTGTAGATATTAGTATCTGGAGTCCGTCGGACTATGCTGGTACCTACCCTGATGTATGGCGGTGAGTCATGGACCTGGCAGAGGAAGGATGAAAGTAGACTGAGTGCTGTAGAAATGAGATCCCTGAGGCGTTTGTGTGATAAAACCATGTACGATCATGTGAAAAATGTTGAGATCCGAAAGAATGCAAGGCTGTTGTAAGCATAATGAGTAAGATTGAAAAAGGGACCCTTAGATGGTTTGGGCACGTAGAGTGAATGAACGAAGAGAGTAGTGTAAAAATAATATATGACACACATGTGAATGGAAGAAGAAGTCGGGGACGCCCGAGGAAGACCTAGCACGATCAAGTGAATTAGTTACTTGAATCGGGCCATGTCAAAAGTTAGAATAATGGAAGAGTATGTATGAGATGATGTATGAATGTGAATGAGGCATAGCGTGATGGTTAGTTAGTTTATTAAACATTGATTCTATCGATAAAAAAGTCACTGCTCAGCTATACATTCAGGATTTCTCCCGGAGTACAGCTGGTTTTAGGCAGTTCCAATAAATGGTTTCCGGGGCGGCGGTACCGGCGACGACAGGCGCCTCCCAAAATGTTATTTATTAAATATTATTATTAAGGTGTACAAGCATTTGAGTTTTTATTATTATTGCGACAGCTATTTCGGCTATCAACGTAATTTTTAAATTGTGTTTAGTCCATTGGGTGTAATGCCCGTTTCCATCACGCGACAAAATATCCCCGACAAAATATCCCCGACAAAATATCCCCGACAAAATATCCCCGACAAAATATACCCGACAAAATAAATATCCCTAACATAATATCACCGACAAAATATCCCGAAAAAATATCCCCGACAAAATAAATATCCCTAACAAAATATCCCCGACAAAATATCCTGACAAAATATCCCTAACAAAATATACCCGACAAAATATCCCGCCAAAATATCTCTAATAAAATATCCCCGGCAAAATATCCCCGACAAAATATATCCGACATAATATCCCCGACAAAATATCCTCCGACAAAATATCCCCGACAAATATCCCGACAAAATATCGCCAACAAAATACCCCCGACAAAATATCCCCGACAACATATCCCCGACAAATATCCCGACAAAATATCGCCAACAAAATACCCCCGACAAAATATCCCCGACAACATATCCCCGATAAAATATTCCCTACATAATATCCCTGACATAATATCCCCGACAGAATATCCCCGACAAAATATCCCCGACAAAATATCCCCGACCTAATATCAAAATATCCCGAAAAAATATCCCCGACAAAATATACCCGACATAATATCCCCGACAAAATATCCCCGACAAAATATCCCCGACAAAATATCCCCGACAAAATATCCCCGACAAAATATCCCCGACAAAATATCCCCGACAAAATATAACCGACATAATATCCCCGACAAAATATAACCGACATAATATCCCCGACAAAATATCCTCCGACAAAATATCCCGACAAAATATCCCCGACAAAATATCCCCGACAAAATATCCCGACAAAATATCCCCGACAAAATATCCCGACAAAATATCCCCGACAAAATATCCCCGACAAAATATTCCCGAAAAAACATCCATGACAAAACATCCTCCGACAAAATGTCTACTCAAAACTAACTTAACCTAACCTAACCTAACAAAAAAAATGGTACAAAAATAATACAGACATCCTGTAAAGACAATAAATTATGCTTCAAAAATAGTAAAATAGGACAAAAAGAAAACAAGATGACAATAATTTATTGTCTTTACAGGATGTCTGCATTATTTTTGTACCATTTTTTGTTAGGTTAGGTTAGGATAGGTTTTGGTTCGGCTTTAGTAGATATTTTGTCGCGGTATGAAAAGTTGTGGAACCTATTTTGAGACAAAAACAAATGGTTCTCTTTTGTCAGCATTCTGTTTTGCACGGAATCATTTAATTTGATCATTATTGAGTGCCTAAAATTAAATGTAATATAATTATTAATTCAACCGAGAGGTTTTCCCTTCATTATTGACAATGTAATTAAACGGAACTCACTGGGGCAAGAGGCCTGGGACCTTTTGTCCCCTGTAGGGCTCTAGGGCTGTAGGGCTCCAGGGTCACAGGTTTACAGGTCCACAACAGCCCTAGACACTAATAACCCCGTGAAGGGCGCCAGTACTTGAATAGGGACCTAGTAAGTGTACTAGGAGGACAATACTACTAAGGGTGGAGTTCGGCAAATAAAATTTTTGAATTTAAATTCAAATGCGTGGCACTTTTCATGCGAGGAAACGCGTTCGCCGAGAAATTTTAAACAATAGATTATTTATTATATTAGCCCTGTACAGGAGGCCCAGAGGAAAAAAAGGCTTTCCCTCAGACCCTATGCCATCTTTGGAGATGAGTATTTTGAAAACGTAAAATATTGTTATTTTTACGACTATCAGCTGCTAAAAAGTGACCCGCAAGAATATTAATTTAAAATCATTCAGAGAAGCTAGATTAACCAAATCAACTGTTAGGTCAACAAAAATGTTGGCGCATGCAATTCTGACCTTTGCTTTATAAAGTTTCTTTATACATAAGGGTTAAAATTGCATTTAAAAAAAGCAAAGCACAGTTGAGAATGAGCATATCTTGTTACCTTGAGCACACACGTAATGTAGAATGAAGAATTCGGAGCAATTTTTAAATGCAAAAAAGCTCCCAGGTTCTTTATCTATTTCATTTACACACACCATGGACATATGAATATTTATGGACCTGCCCTAAGTGATAAAAGCGTATTATTTTCCCCTCCCCATACCGGTTCCATGGAGCCGGCTGGGTTTACGAGAGCCTCGCTTGAATCTAAAAAAATGTGACGTCATCATTCTTGTCCTGACCAGCGTCGAGCTCTCATCGTACATTTTACATGGCAAAAATGAGAGCCTGTGCTATACATTTATACCCTAAAATATGTGGACTTAGCGATTGTGGGCGGTTCTCTAGTGAGCTCGTCGCTGGTTACAGGGGCAAGTAAATTATGAAACATTTGTAAAAGTGTCTTAACTAAATACGGCAACAAAATATTCATCTGTGAAAAATGGCGAACTTTACTTTGCCGCGTTTGGACTTCGCAAAATGTTAATAACATGGCGAGCAATTAGTGCTACCATGTAAAAAGGTCTATTCATTCAAAAGCAGATTTTGCTTTTAAGAACTAAATGGTGATATTATAATGCGAGATGAGTATACACTGTCAGATTGATTTTTAACGAATCACAGTCATCTTTCCCCTCTTCGCCCCCCATAGTTTGGTTCTACCCCTCATCTGTTCATCATCTTCTCGTCTATTAAATTTCGATATCTATGACACACACATATTCTTTGAATCTGTATCTTTGTCATACATGAACAAAGCTAAACATAAGAATTTGCTGGGAACATAAGATTGTTTGTTATGTAGGAATTATTTGTAATTTATTTTTAGCCGCTGGCAATATCGATTATGTACAACCGCGTTGTGTTGCGAATAACTTACCACTTTTATGATAAAATATATATATTGTACTGTATTGTACTGGTTCTCGATATATTGTATTGTCATTTGAGTGCCGATATAAAGTTAAACTAACTAACTAACCATCACGCCGTTTCCCCGCAGGGGTAGGCAGAGAGGACGGACCGCCAAACATCCCGGTCTTGGCACACATTCCTTGCCTCGTTTACATTCATACAACGTCTCATACATTCTCTTTTATTATTCTGACTCTTCACATGGCCCGACTCAAGTATCTGATTCACTTGGTCGTGCCATGTCTTTCTTGGGCGTCCTCGACTTCTTCTACCATTCACATTTGCGTCATATATTCTCCTTACACTCCTTTCCTTGTTCATTCGCTCTACATGCCCAAACCATCGGAGCGTTCCTTTCTTGATCTTACTCATCACGCTTACATCAGCCTTGCATTCTTTGCGGATTTCCACATTTCTCACGTTACATAATATAAAGTTACATAATTCGAAATCTCTCTTAAAGCCCGTATCAATCGTTGGATATTTGAAAAGGGAAGAGATTTCTTTAAACAACACGTGAAAGCTTAATATTACAATAAAAAAACAAATAATATTAATATTAATAAAAAAATTTATTACAAATTTTATTAATTAATTAATTTAACTTAATATTACATAAAAAATAACAAACAAAAAAATTTACATCTCTAACACTCTTTCCAATTTCTTTCAAAGTGACTACAAACATGTAATCTTGTGCAGAAGAATACCTACTTACAAAATTTTATTTCAAGAAGAATAAGACTTAACAATGTTTATTTCAATCTTCTTTAAATTATCTTTTTATTCTTTATTTCTTAGCTTACTTTCAATTCTTATATTTTAATCTGTTTTTAGATTTATTTATCTCTAAAAATGTTATTTCTTTCTTTCCTCTTCTTATATTTTATTATCTGTTTATATAAAATAATATTTCATGTATGACTACCACAACACGGGCAATAGCCTAGTATGGTAGTTAAAAAATGGCCAAAAATGTAACATGTAAACATTCATGAAATAATAATAATAATAAAAAAGATGTCGTATTATGGTTAAAAATACGTATACAGTACTGAGTACACGTATCCAAACGATTCCTTGGTAAGTATATTTAGAATACGAAAATTAGATGTCTTAAGATTTTTAGATTACGTAGTGTCCGACTGAAACAGGACTTTTCATCAAAACCGAAACCGAATCTTTGGTGTCTGTCTCAGTTTCGACCAAAACCGACACCGAAACCGAAACTTTCTTAGAAATGTTAAAAATCGATTGTTTACTGTTATTTTTGTATTATTTTTTACACTTATTTAAATAGTAAACACGAGTTAAATTAAATAAATAAAAAACAAAAATTAGTATGTGAAAAAATAATATTTATTTTTTATTACTTCTATAAACAAACAAATTTTATAAAAAAAATAACAAAACATGTTAACTACCTCTTGGAACAAAAATTTGTCAGTAATAAACACTTACAGTATAAAGGAAGGACCTCATTAATTGAGTATTTTAATTTTAATTGCGTTCACAATCACAAAATTATTTACATACATACGTATTAAGGCTCTACAACCGGGCCCGAAAAGAAGAAGTTGGAGAGATACGAAATTACGAATGTTAGAGGAGAGCGCTAACATTTACGGCGACAAAATCGATGCGAAAATTGCGAAAATGTTTAATAAAACACGACTTGTTTAAAATAGAGCAAAAATCTCGCGGGCATTATCTTAAGCAGCATTTAAAGACTGTGAATTTTTTCATACATATAACTTGTAAAATAACTGAAACAAACGTGTTAATAATAATTTTTGGAGCATACTTTGCGATTTTTTCTATCCAGGGAATTTTATATAATTTGCGTTTCGGCGCGGGCTAAGTCTAGATATTATCTTCAAGAATAACATGAATTTTTTAAGAGCTTTAAAACTTACCGTGTTTAAGGGAAATATGTAATAAATTGGTTCAAATCCGGGTTGCGGGCCCTTAAATGAAAAAAAAGTATTGAAATAAGTAAAAAAAAAACTTTTTTTTTGTTGATATTACTGCTATAAAACAAATCAAAATAACAAACATGTTCTTCTTGGAACAAACATTTAGCAATAATCAACGCTTAAAGGAAGGACGTCATTAATTGAGTATTTTTCTGGTGATGGCGGGTGACATACGAGCCACGAACTCACCACAAGTCAGCAGAACGAGAAGTTCCAATAAGTAGTTAACATGTTTTGTTATTTTTTATAAAATTTGTTTGTTTTATAGAAGTATCTGGCAGACCCGGCCACACGTTGCTGTGGCTAACGAAAAACAATGCCATTACCCAACCTTCATGAAATCCACACAACCCGCTTGCCAACTGCCCGCTGCCTGAATTGAATATTTGAATTTCTCGGCTGTTCTGTACTATAATAAGCATGTATTGTATATATAAACCTTCCTCTTTAATCACTCTATCTATTGGTGAAAACCGCATGAAAAACCGTTACGTGGTTTAAAAGATCTATGGCACATACATTTTGAGCGACTTCATTTTATACTATGTAATGATGATACCTACTTACTCTAGGACATTTATTTTCCAATTTATTCCGTAGAACGAATTTCAAGAGTGACGATAGTAGGGCCCGCCAGCCGTTTTAAATCGCACAAAAATATGTTTTCTTTGAATTTATCGGCTTTTTTCTAATATAATTTACATGTATTATACATATAAACATTCCTCTTCAATCACTCTATCTATTGGTGAAAACCAAAGATATTCAAATAGAAAAGAGATATGCTATGGTGTCCGCGCAACTGACGGCGGACTACGCCCTAATTAGAGTAGTTTGCGTACAAAAATAATTTGTTCATTTCGTTGATTTTTTGAAGGTGTGCATTAGTATTGGTTAACAATATAGTTTGAATACGAAAAGAATAATTAAAGTTCGTTTGGTTTATTCCAAAGATATTGAAATATAAGCAGATGTGCTATCTGCTGTTTTTACTATGTGGGTCTGCGCTTCCGGGTGTCGCCGATATTGTTTACCAATTAACAAATAAACTAAAAGAACAAATAATTAACGAATAAACCAAACGAACGTTAAACTAAATGAACGAATTCTTTCCTTATTCAAAATATATTGTTAACCAATATTAATGCACATTTTCAAAAAATCAACGAAATGAACAAATTCTTTTTGTATGAAAACTACGCTAATTAGCGCGTAGTTCGGCGACAGTTGCGCGGACACCATAGCATATCTCTTCTGTATTAGAATATCTTTGGTTTATTCCTTTATTTTTCGTTAATTTAGTTTATTTGTTAATTCGTAAACAATATCGGTGACACTCGAAAGCGCAGTCCCACCTAATAAAAACTGCAGATAGCACATCTACTTATATTTTAATATCTTTGGTGAAAACCGTATGAAAATCCGTTGGGTAGTTTAAAAGATTAACGCGCACATACATTTTGAGCGACTTCATTTAATACTATGTAATGATAATGATTTAAAAAAATATATTTATTCACTTACGGTTTTTTTCATTTATTTAATTTAACACGTGTTAACTATCTGAATAAGTGTGAAAATAAGCCAAATAACAGTAAACAATCGATTTTTAACGTGTCTAAAAAAGTTTCGGTTCCTTCTTTGGTTCCTTCGGTCGGTCACTAGAATTTAGTAAGGCTAAACAGGAGTTCAGCCAGAGTGTAAAGTATCCACGGTTAACAACGGGTACTCAAAAATCTCATGTATTAAAAATATTGGCGTTTTTCGGGGAAAAAAAATACTAAATACAATCTTCAAATGTAACAATTAGGACACTATCGGAACGAATAAATATTATTGGCATTATTTTCAATTCCAAATATTTTTTTTTTGGAACATTAATACAGTCACTAATAAAGGATTATAAATTTACAATTCATTCTCCGTTTTTTTTATGCTTGAGATTTTATTAAGGAAAGGAAGGAGAGGAAAGTTCTGGGAAGGAAAAGGGTTTAAGGGGTGGGTAGGAATCTGGGATTCAGTGTGTCCTGGTCATCCGCCTCCAAGACCTAGACAAACCTCACCCCATGAACCCGGGCACCCCTGCTAAATCACCAAACGTAGCGAACCACTTGGGGTGACCTATGGCAGAGGTGTTGGTTATCCAATAAAGGTTCCCGGGGCGGCGGTACCCATTCCCGCCTCCCAAATTAATTTCCCTCAGGGCCTATGTCATATTCAATTTGGGAGGCGGGAATGGGTACCGCCGCCCCGGGAACAATTTATTGGATAACCAACACATCTGGCATAGATTACCTCAAGTGGTTCGCTACGTTCGGTGACTAAGCATGGATGCCCGGGTTCATGGGGGGTGAGGTTTGTCCATTTTTTTTTTTACATTAACTCCACACAGGAGGCCCTGATGAAAATAATTTCCCTCAGGGCCTATGTCATCTGGGATGCTGTGTGGAGGGTCTTTTTGAGGAGAGGAAGGAATGAACATTGGTCTTGAAGAGACCCATGTTGTAGGAAGGAGGAAACACAGAGGTCGGCAAATCATTCCACAGCCGAGCTGTTGAATACAAGAACGAGTCGAAGAAACGACCCGTTCTCATGTGATAAATGTCAACCGTGTACAAATGTTGGGCACGCGTTTGGCGTGTTTCCCGACTATGCACCGGTGCCGAAGGGATCAATGATGCTAGTTCCTCGGAGCATCTTCCATTGTAATACCGGTAGAACAAGGATAGTATTCCCACCCGACGCATGTGCTCTAAAGATTGGAATCCGTCTGTTAAGATGGGAGAATCTATCAAACGGACCGCCCGTTTCTGCACAGAGTCGAGTGTATTTTTTAGGTATTTTGGAGCTCCAGACCAGAGGTGGCTGCCAAATTCAACCGTGGGGCGCAATTGTGATTTTTTTTTTTTTACAGTGAATACCGCACAAGAATCTCAACTGCTCCCGTCTGGAGCCAGTGAGACTATGGCATCCCCAATTGGGTGTGTGTTGTGAGGCTGAAGGTAGTGGGGAGGGGAAGGAGGTGGGGAAGCGGAAGGTTGGGAAGTACCTGGCTATTCAGATCTAGTCACTAAACACGGCTAAAGCCATTTTCAAGCAACGTTTCAATTCTGAATGGTGGTCTTACACCAGGGCGATACTAATAGTATCTTCCACTCTGGAACATGCCGCAAATATACTATATATTATTTTAAATGAATTAATTGTGAAATAACACAAATTAATCAAATAAAATTTATTTGCGCATGCCGGCTTCGAACCCGCGACCTCTGGAATGTGAGTCAAGAGTCTTAGCCACTGGACTACGGAGGTTGTCATTTGTACAAGGTTAGCAGTTGTGTAGTATTAAAGTATCTGCGGGCCTTGTACAATACGCCCAGTTTTTGGAAGGCTAACTTTGCTCTGGCTTCGATGGAGCCCCATTTTGCAAAAACCAGTATAGGCGTGTTTCCAGTCACTGTGTGTACATAAGATAGATAGATCAATAAATAGGTGACGCCAGAGGATGACGTGGCAAGAGCAAGAGAAGAGTATGTATAAGGCGATGTATGAATGTGAACGAGGCAAGGAGTGTGCGCCAAGACCGATTTTTTTGCGGTCCATTCTCTCTGCCTACCGTTGCGGAGAAACGGCGTGATGTCTGTTTAGTTATAACTCCTAAAAAAACGAGTGCGCTTTAGACCACACGACTGAACTTCTTTAGCTCCTTTATATGAAAGGAAGAGAGAACGAAAATGACGCGGCACTGCTCTCTCTTGCTCCTACAGTGTGACACAGACGTTAGGCCTGCACTGTGTCTTAGATATACGAAACGTAAATAGCTATGAGAGAAAGAGAGAAAAAAAATGTGTGCTTGCAACTCTCTCTCTTGCCTCTACAGTAATATACGAAACTAAACTCTCTCTTTCTATCTTAATTAACTTATATCTCAATCTCAACTATCGTTCGCCTCGCTTTTTGTAACGCTCTCGTCACGCAGTCGCCAGCTTACTCCCCAAGTCAAGCGAGCGTAAATAAGTTTGACTTAAAAAAATCAGTCTATACTTATAATGGGAGTCGGAAAGGGGTACCGCCGCCCCGGGAACCATAGGTTACCCCTATATGAACCAATATAGACGACCGGCATAGTCCAGCGGTAAGGCTCTTGACTAGCACTCCGAAGGTCGCGGGATCGAATCCCGGCGTGGCGAATAAGTTTTATTTGATTAATTCGTGTTATTTCACAATTAATTCATTAAAAATAATATATAGTATATTTGCGGCACTTTCCAGAGTGGAAGATACTCTCAGTATCGCCCTGGTGTAAGACCACCATTCAGAATTGAAACGTTGCTTGAAATGGCGTTAGCCGTGTTTGGTGACCAGATCTGAATAGCCAGGCACTTCCCCACCTCCCTCTTCCCCATCTCCTTCCCTTCCCCATTACCTTCAGCCTTACAACATACCCCGATCGGGGATGCCATAGTCCTACTGGCTTCAGACGGGAGCAGTTGGGACTCTTGTGCGGTATTCATGTAAAAAAAAAAACCCCAAGCGGCTGGTGACTTAGCAGAGGTGCCAAGGTTCATAGGATGAAGTTTGTCTCGGTCTAGGAAGCGGATGCGTCTGTCCACCTATTGCGTGGCGGGCCGGATCGGAAGAGACTTGTTGAAGGAGAGCATTTGACGTCTCCAGCAGGACTCTCTTGATGAGGGATGGATTCACACGTTGAAAGTCACTTCTTGAAAGATTGACCCCAAATTACTATTAATACCTTTTTCTCCCCAGAAATTCCTCTCCTTCCTTTCCTTAAAAATACCGTCTATATAATTACCCTAAGATAACATGGGCATTGAGAGAATTTATTTTCCTCAGGGCATTCTGTGTAGAGCTAACGTAGCAAAAAAAGTCACGTAACACAAGTGTTTAAGTATGTTTTGCACATTACTGTATATAGTAGAGTACTCAGTACAGTAATGTAGACGAGTTCCATTAGCGGCTATTACCCGACCGTTGAATGTTGTGTTTATCAATGGTACGATCAGGGGAGTTCAACCGATAATTATTTTATTTTATACTAGCGAGTTCCCGGCATGCGTTATTATGCCACTTTATAAAGAAATTATTTCTCCCTGCGTGTCCTTTCCTATTCGTCCCGTTACCCTTCGGCCTTCCCTTCCGCCTTCCCTCTCCTTACTCCCCCGCTTCCCTGTCCCGCGAACCCCCCTCCCGAGTTCCCCTCCCCCCTCCCGAGTTCCCCTCCTCCTCCTGAGTTCCCCTCTACCCTTCCCACATTTCATACATTCAGTCCCGGTACATTCTGTTTTCAAACAGCTCGCGTGCCACCTATCAATTTTTTTTATTAAAATTTCATAATGCCAGAGCTCACCAGTATATATAGAAAACTTGGCGGGGGTGCCCACAACATATTACCAAAGCTTCATCGCAATAGAAATAATACTATAGGAACTCCAGAAACATTCATTTTTATATATAAACTAGCTGGTCCCGGCATGCGTTGCTATGCCATTTAATAAAAAAATTGTTTCTCTCTGCGTGTCCTTTCCCATTCGTCCCGTTCCCCTTCCGCCTCCCCTTCTTCTCCTGCGTCCTCTTCCCCTCTCGCGTTCCCACTCCGTCACCTCCACCTTCCCTCTTCCCACTCCACTCCCCCCACTCTTCCCTCTCATGTCCCCCTCCCCCCTCGCAGGTTCCCATCCCCCTCCCCCACAGGGCCGGATCTACGAAATCTAGCGCCCTGTGCAGTAGGTACCGATGGCGCCCCCCCCCCCCCCCTACATTTTTATTTTGATTAAAAATTCGTTTACCCCAATTTTTTTTTTTTTAATTATTTTTTTTTTTTACACTAATTTATCAAATAAAATCAAGACATATAAAGGGTGTAACCCTATCTAAAGTTTTCGAATAAATAAGCCACGATCTATGTAATTCTTCTCCATTAGGCAGTTTCTTGTAATAATACTTAGTATTAAATTTACGCTTGTTCGTAATCGTAATCGTGTTTTTGCTTTAGATGTTGTTTTTGATTTTGTCTTCTATTTTGTTTTCGATTTTGTTTTTGATTTTGCTCTGATTCTGTAATGCTTAACTTAGATGGTCTTTGTAATAAATAAAAAAAAATAATGTGTAAAAGCCCAGCCGGGCGGGAAATTCATAATAAATAAATAAATATTTTACTATAGATTCTCAACTAGGCACTCAAGTACTTCAGATATCTTTACTATCAGACTGAAGAGAGATAGCTTTTAAATGTATTATTTTATTAAAAATTATTTTTTTTTAAACCAAAACTATTATTAAATATTTAACTGACAGCCCTGAAACAGTTAGCTAATTAGCAAAACCTGCTTAATAATTTCAAACAAAGATAAATTTGAAGGTAACAATAAACTCAATGCAAATTTACTCTATTTAGTGCTTATAAATACTGTTGACAACTTTTTGACAAGTCCCCTTTGTTTAGGTACATCTTTTTTATTCTAAATAATCCATCTAAATTTTATGTTCTCGGTTATTATAACATTGATATTTTTTTTTTGGTATAGTAACAGTAGTTTAGTAACACATAATAGTATCCTTTACCTAAATACTTGCTACTTTGTTAAATGTTCATTTCTACTTTGTTATTATCGATAATCTCCTGTGTACCACTGTATACTTATAATACCATGTACTCACTTCAATGTAAAAGCCATGCTATGGCGTTTAAATAAATAAATAAATAGGAAAATCCAAACCTTTCAATTGTACAGGACTTTCCTGAACTAATAAACTAATGGAATTTTGAGATAACTTTGGCCAGCATCCGGGATCTTTCAATTCAAGCTCTGAAAACAGAATTAAATTTAAACTGCTATCAGTAACGTTATTTTTATCTTCTAATAATTCGACCGGAGGAATTTGTGCGATAGATATCTGTTTAGATGTGCTCGGGATCATTGTAACGTCATTGCGCGGGACATCATTTTTTATCGGTGCTGGAGAAATTGGAATAAAAAAATTCCCAATGGAAACGAGTTTTTTTATGTCATTATGCTCTTTAATTCTAAGTTTTAGATTCTGCGAGCCTGAAAGTTTTTTTAAAATTATTGTTCTATTCATTGTAATCCACAACCTCTAACAACCAATAGAAATTTAGTTATAAATTAAAAAATCTAATAATATAACCTCAAATTTGTACCTTGCATTTCCATTTCCCCTGTGTTCTGTGTTGAGCGAACAAACACGAACGTATCTATGGTATCAACGGCTTACGAAAGACGCTTACACTGATTATTACTGACTGTAAAATAACAAATCTAATAGGAATTTATTATAGGTACATTTAACGAACTTCAACTGCCAAATCAAACAAGTTGCAACCTTGCATACCGTGCGATGTTTATGCTAATGGAATTTTGAATTTACTGAAGATTTCATAAGAAAATGGTCTTTAACTAGCTTCTCCTAGAGACTTAAATCGTACAAAAGCACTTTGAAAGGCGCCGCCGGTTTGTTTGTTCTCTTGAATAAAAGTACGGCGCTGTGATTGGTTAATGAATTTGGATCGCACCCATTCGTCGTAAAAGACGGTAAAAGATATATGGAAAAATAGATCTTACGTTTAAACTTAATATATGGAATTTGTAAAAAAATTCTGTAACTGACTATAAATTCGTAAATCGTTGAATTCAAACCAGATGCCTGCGCAGTCTGTATCTTTGGAAAGTGTTGCTAGAGCGTAATAACTATTTCGTACTATGGGTAATTTTTAAACGATTCAGGGAATATTATAACAAATTTTTAATACAATATTTATTTTCTCACGGCGCCCCTTCGGAGTTGGCGCCAGGTTTTTTGCACGTTTTTGAACGTATGGCAGATCCGGCGCTGCTCCCCCATCTCTCCCTCCCTCCCGCTTTCCATAGCAATAGCCGCTTCTACGCGTGCCACCTACAGCAATTTTTTTATACAAATTTTATAATGCCAGAGCTCACCGGAAGTTTTATTAAAACCTTGTCCTGACAATACCGAACACATTAAAAAAGAATTATCCAATTTGATGCAGTCGTTCGAAAGTTATGCGCTTAGCATCACATTCAGCGATTCATTTTTATATTATAGATATGAATAAATTGTGAAAACACAAATTGATAAAAAAATACAAGTGTGCAGTTCACATATGGTAGAAGTGAAATCTTCAGAAAACTAAAGTAGACAAGAGTGGGGAGGCTACGAAGTACAGCATAAAGAGGACAGCGACTATTCCATCTCATTCTCTAATATGCAATATGCTATAGATTTATGTGTTTGTCTCTTTTTAGTTTCGCTATTTTTCGTTTCATCGAGTTTCAATTCACAACGGTGCCAAAGAAGTTTTCACTTAAAAAAATGCGACAGCCGTATTCGTAGCCAAGGGTTGTAACCATTCATTCATTCAACCACGTAGGCCTATAAAGTAATAATAATCGTAATAATACTCTACGGCGCCTGAAATTAAATTGGCAGGCAATACACATAGCATGCGTGTTAAGAATTTGATATTACAAGGAGTAATTTAATATTTTCCCTACTAATTGCTAATTACAATGCTAATACCAGTTCGATCAAAAAGTTTTAGGACCGGCCACAGTGTGACTCTTTCAGTCATCCGATTGGAATGTTTTTTTTTGTTAGGTTGTAGCGAGTAGCTACTGCTGCGTTAGAAATTGACAACAACGCTACTGAGATACCCTGAGGTTGGTACGCCGCGAGCAGCTGAGAACATTAGTACAAGTTTTGACCGCGATCATCAGTTGGGAGAGTACCGGTCGAGAGTGTGGGGTTTGCTGCTGTGCCGCTGGTGGATGGAATCTGGAACTTGGAACACGTTGTGAGACAAATGAATTACGATTATTAATTTAGATTATTATTTTTAAAACTAACGTTTTTAAGACAAGATTTTTTATGCATAGCACAAAGGGTAACAATTATTATAAGCAATAATTATCAGCCTGAAACACTCATCCACATTGAAAAATCTTCCGAGAAAAGATACATGACGCCAACGGGACTTGAACCCGTGTCCTCTCGATTGCCGGTCGATTGCTCTTGACCACTGAGCTATGGCGGCTTATCTCATACCCGCCAAATGATTCAATATATGCTAGTGTTTCATTCAACAATTACTGCTTATTATATTTTTTCCACCTGAAAACAACCAAATATAATATAATAAGCAGTAATTGTTGAATGAAACACTAGCATATATTGAATCATTTGGCGGGTACGAGATAAGCCGCCATAGCTCAGTGGTCAAGAGCAATCGACCGGCAATCGAGAGGACACGGGTTCAAGTCCCGTTGGCGTCATGTATCTTTTCTCGGAAGATTTTTCAATGTGGATGAGTGTTTCAGGCTGATAATTATTGCTTATAATAATTGTTATTAATTTAGAATATGGGTTTACTGTTAAATAAATTTTGCCAGGATTCTTTCCTTAGCTGGCTCCCTTATATAAAATAGATTCATCATAGCCTTGCCAGTATTTGTTAAATTTAATATTGCGTTCAACAATCATGATCTACATTACTTCTAACAGGGAATATTACGCATTCTGTCACGCCCTGACTTATAAGTCTTTTGCTCTACCAAATATTTGAAAGTTATGTTTTGCACATTTATAAATGTTAATTGATAATCCAGACTTATTATTTTATGATTAAATCCTACCTACTGTTTAACATGCTGGCGTGAGGAATATGTATTTGCTCTTTAACATGTCAATATAAGTAATCATGTAACAAGGTTTAACCACATCTCTCATCGACACTTCCCTCTAAATTTTAGCATTATGATGCGTTTGTAAAAGTTACGCTGTACCAAATACGTCTTCCTTTTGTGGGTGTTTTTGATTTTTTACAAGTCTGAAAATGGTATCAATTTTGCACCACAACACAATCGATACGTCGCATAATACGATCCTTATCCGGTTTTTGACCAAAAACAACACGAATGCCATCCAGCAGCCTGAGAATTCACCTGATCTGACTCTCTGCGACTTTTTCCTGTTCAACCGACTTTAAAAACAGCACCCGAGTAATGACATGATAAAAAAAATCAGAGTGTAAAATTCACACGTGGTAGAAGTGAAACTAGAAAGTCGCAATATATCGCTTTCTTTTTTTGTCTGTTTATTTTAAAGTGGTTTGAAGATTGGATGTTGATTTCACAGAAAAAAAATGTTTTTTTTTTAGAAATTTATGGGTAAAACCTCAAATTGTAATATTTAATTAAATTAAGACAATATAAGCGAAACTCAATCGAAATCTAGAAACAGAAACATAAGAAAAAGATATTGACTCTTCTGGGACTCGAACCCAGGACCTCTAGGATTCCGGGCCAACGCGCTAACCACTGCGCCACGGTGTCGATATCGAATTCGATCATTTTTACCTGTATACTTCGACTAACAACCACTAACATTATCTTCATTTTCTTAACGCATATATTATTGGCAACTATCGTCTCGGAGGTGTCAATATCTTTTTTCTGATTTTTCTGTTTTCCAGATTTTCGATTGAGTTTCGCTTATATTGTCTTCATTTAACTAAATATAAAAATGGTTATTTTTTTGTTTTCGTAGGATTCAAACCACCATTCGCTGGATGTCTGTCTATGTGGCCGCTGAGATTTGTCAGGCGCCTTACTCGCTGCGCTATCGGAAATTACAAATAACTAATTGGGCTAAAGAAGTTTCACTTCAAAAACCGGAAATGGCTCTGACGGACATTCAAAAACCTGAGTACCAGCGGTATTTCGAGGGTTAGATTAAACGCTGGCGCAAGTTCGACGACCTCCGTAGTCCAGTGGGTAAGACTCTTGACTCACAATCCGAAGGTCGCGGGTTCGAACCCGGCATGCGCAAATAAATTTTATTTGATTAATTTGTGTTATTTCACAATTAATTCATTTAAAATAATATATAGTATATTTGCGGCATGTTCCAGAGTAGAAGATACTATCAGTATCGCCCTGGTGTAAGACCACCATTCAGAATTGAAACGTTGCTTGAAAATGGCTTTAGCCGTGTTTAGTGACCAGATCTGAATAGCCAGGTACTTCCCAACCTTCCTCTTCCCCACCTCCTTCCCCTCCCCACGACCTTCAGCCTCACAACATACCCCAATTGGGGATGCCATAGTTTCACTGGCTTCAGACGGGAGCAGTTGAGATTCTTGTGCGGTATTCACTGTAAAAAAAAAAAAAAAAAACTTGTGTTGCGAGTGTCGTGCACTGGTGTTGACTTTGAAGGGGAACCATATCGATTTTGATAAGTAAACTTGTATTTTCGATTTTATGAATCAAGTCCTAAAACTTTTTGAGCAAGGTGTTATACAAAATAAAACAATATTTCTGATGTTTTTACACGTTACATTAAAAAGGTGCTTTAAAATATGCCGATTCCGTGAAATAATTTGTTAAATTCTTTTTATAGCATTGTTTTCAAAACTAAATCGTAGAAATGAAATGGCTAAAGGCGTAGGTCAAAATATAACGTAATAAAGGGGGTTGTTTGAACCTTGCCATATTAATGTGTGATTCACTAAGCTGTCAGTGTGTAATTGAGGTTATAATACGTAACAACTTGAAATGAAAGGATGCTTAGCTCAGGGTAGGTAAAAGGTAAAAGCAAGTGAATTTGGTAAGCACTACTTAAAGATATTAAAGGCTAAATCAGGTAAGATAATTTTAATAATAAATACAGGGATTGAAACATCAAAAAGACTCTACAATATTTAAAATAAATAATAATCATCAAGGTGCGGTGACTGCTCCAAGATGTCAGTCATATTAAATCATAATTGCTTCTAGGTTAAAAGGATTAAAAGGCGCCAGTCGTTTATTAAATGCCCTAATACTACTAAACGACAAATAGTCTGTTAAATTTTAAATGAGATAAACCAAATAAATAAAGTAACTATACGTGGATGGCTACATGATGAAATCTTCCGTGAAATCTTCCGCCCGCCGAGTTTCTGTCTGGAGTTACATGTGTCACACGACCGTTCCACGTAAAACTATTCTATTATGATCGTAAATGCAAGGCTTACGTAAGCTTTATGAACGATATTAAGAAAGGGACGCATAGTCCATAGATAGATAAATAAATTATATATGTTAGGTGAAAGTAAATTGTAGAAGAAGTCGGGGACGCCAAGACATTGAACTATCAAATAAATCACATATATTATGAACGTAGTCGTGGCAAGAGTTGCATTTCCGAGTGCTCTCAGAATCGCCATGACGACAGACCGAATTTCTTTGCTTCTTGAAATGGATTTAGACATGGGGTATTATGCCGTTTTGTGTTTTTTTTTACATTAGCTCTACACAGGAGGCCCTGAGGAAAATAATTTCCTTCCTATCTCATCTTTGGGAATGCTGTGTGGAGAGTATTTGTAGGAAAGGAAAGAGAGGAAGTTCTGGCAAGGAAAAGGGTATGAGGGGTGGGTAGGAATCCAGGAGTGACGGACGAATGAATCCATCCCTCCCACTGCGGTGAAAGGCGATATTCTAGAGAGTACGGCTGGAGACGTCAAAGGGACTCCTTCAACCATTCTCTACTGCCTGCCATGCAGCTGATGGGCAGACGCACGCACCGCCAAGACCTGGAAAAACCTTACCCACTTGAAAATATAGCGAACCACTTGGAGTGACGTATGGCAGAGGTGTTATTTATCCAATAAATGATTCTCGGGGCGGCGGTACCCATTTAAGTCTTTCAAATCGGAAATTTTGCGCAGAATCAAGAGTATTTTTCAGATATCTAAGAGCTCCAGACGGGAGGTGGCTGCCAAACGCAGCAGAATAGGGCCATTCACTCTATTTGAATATTGTCTGAATATGGCTGTAATACTAAATGCCTACATTTTGCATGATATTGACAACTCCTGGAATCTAGTGGAGCACTCTAGACGGGAAACTCGAAGCAGCAATGAATTTAATGACAACAGATTGGTGACCCCTGTCGAAAAAGTACCTTAAAGCTTCGTAGCAAGCGCTCAAAAAGAAAAGGAAGATGGTGTGAAAGGGAGATATGTAAATACGAATGTTAGAAGGAGCGCGCTAATATTAAAAAAAACTCAATTTAGCGAAAATTGTGTAAATCATCATTACATAGTATAAAAGGAAGTCGCTGAAAATGTATGTGCGCGTAGATCTTTTAAACTACGTAACGGATTTTTATGCGGTTTTAACCAATAGATAGAGTGATTCAAGAGGAAGGTTTATATGTATAATACATGATTTATAAAGGTTGGGTAATGGCATTGTGTTTCGTTAGCCACAGCAACGTGTTACCGGGTCTGCTAGTATTTAATGAAACACGACTTGTTTAAATTGGAGCAAAAATCTCTCAATAAATGTCTTAAGAAGCATTTGAAGAAATATTCTGAATTTTTTCATATCCATTACACGTCAAATAACGCAAAAAAATGTTTCTTAATAATTTTCGGAGCATACTTTGCAATTTTTTTCTATCGAGGGAATTTTATATAATTACCGTTTGTAGTACCATTATACCATTATTTAGTACCATTATTTAGTGAGGACTGTAAAGAGCTACAAAGTGACTTAGATAGGCTCTGCAACTATTGCACAACTAACTATTTAGACCTCAATGTTTCTAAATGCCACACTATGTCCTTTACTAGAAACAAGCACATAATTAACTTTTCATATTTACTCTGCAATGAACCCGTGATCTCAAAAAATGAATGTAAGGACCTTGAAGTCTATTTAGATAGTAAACTTATATTAAAAACGCACATTGATTCAATCACCGATAGATCTTACAAAATGTTGGGTTTTATACTACGTCTGAGTAAATTATTTAGGAATCCACATACTCTAGTAATGCTTTACTCCTCACTAGTCAGAAGTACACTGGAATTTGCATCGCCTGTCTGGAATCCCAAATACACCCAATACGTCAATAACATAGAGCGCATACAAAATAAATTTATTAAGTATCTCGGTTATAAATACAACAATATTTACATCTGCACTCTCCAATCCCTGAAATCCAGGCGAACGGTAGCTGACATGACATTTCTCCATAAAATTATACATAACGAAATAGACTGCCCAGAACTTCTATCCCAAATAAATTTTAACATCCCATCTAAAAGAACTCGCCACACCAACCTTTTTTACACAACCAGTAATAATACGAACGCTGCAGCCAACTCCCCCATTTCCCGCATCCTGCAAAGTTTCAACTCTATTCAAAAACCCACAAATACCGATATATTTTTCGATTCCCTCCCTCTATTTAAGAAAAACATTTTTAGCACACTTAATTCGCACACATAACACACACATCCACACACACACACCCTCATTTACACACATACAAACACTCTCACACACCCCTCTCCTTCAATAAGTTACTAACTTAATTTAGGTATAATTTACTAACTTAATTAAAATTATACTAAATTAAGTTACTAACTTAATTTAGTATAATTTTTGTGTTATTTATCACACAAAAATATAAGTATATAACAGCGACATGTCATTGGTACCAATTATTGTATTAATTCTATAACTTTGTAAATATTTCCCATTATGTAATAATGTACTGTTTGTTTCTGCAAAAATAAAAAATAAAATAAAATAAATGAATAGATGTTATCTTAAAAAAAAAACATATTTTTAAAGGAACTTAAGAATATTCAAGAGATATATTTTATAAATCGGAGGCATCGAGATATTAACAATAAATTAGCCCTCCCATACCCAATTACAATCCCAAAGTGACACCACCAACGAGAAATTTCATAATACAACTACCCAACGAATCCCGTTGCATCTCTTGCGTGACGTAGTTGTTTTACTAGGAAGAAATTAAACATTTTTTATCAAATGTTTCTTTTCTCGATACGCTGCCACGAATTCATATGTTATTTACATATTTTTTTAGATATTCAAATAACTGATTAAATTGTTAATAATAAAGTCCGTGATAGCCCATACCTAAAATATTTCTAACTGCCTGAAATTTGTGTTTTAAAAATGATCTTCACAAAGCTAGTAATTCCGTTACCGCGAACTTGCTGGAAAACAAATTAGCTCCACGCAGATCAACAAAAGGTACAAACCAATGCTTCTCACGATCTTTTGACTGAGAAAATGGACTTTCTTTTTGATAAATGTTCTCGTAAACCAATATTTTTGGTTCCGGTGTCATTTTTAAGACCTACACGCCTTGTCTAGATATACTTGGTCGAAGATCGGAGGAAATTCGGAATGCCGGGTTTTAATTCAACTTACTAACCAACTAAGCAATTTGAGAGCGGGTATGGCTACCGCTGACCCTGGAACCATTGATTGGATAACCGCCACTTCTGCTGTAGGTCACCCCAAGTGGTTCGCTACGTTTGGTGACTTCGCAAGGATGCCCGGCAGTGGCAGTTCGTAAGTTTTCAGCGAGCTACAGTGTTAAGATTGAAAACTACGACATTATATATCAACGTTTTCTATGAAGATCTTTCAGTATGTGGATGCGGCGCATCCCTCGACTAAAAGAATCCTAAAAATCTTCCTACAAAAAGTTGAAATTGACAAGAATGATCACATTTTTTAGATTCAAGCGAGGCTCTCGTAAGCCGAGCTGGCTCCATGGAACCGTTATGGGGAGGGGGAAATAATACGCTTTTATCATTTAGGGCAGGTCCAGATATATTCATATGTCCATGTAGCATATATATGATTAGGGAACGTACCCATACTACGAGACTTGTTCGGGGGGGGGGGTGGGGTCTTCAAAATACCACGCTTGGTACAAATGAGCGGCGGCGGCCTTAGGTTTTTGGTCACCAGAGGGGGGGGGGGAGGTTAAAAATTGCAAAAAGTTGGTCAAGTGGTATGGGTATGTTCTCATATGTATTTTACATAGGAGGGCACACCTAGTGATATTTATATCACCGGGTAAGAAGAGTGCCCCTAGAGGTAATGTCTAAGACTAATGTCCCGATGGACTTGGAACAGAACGCCGTACTTAAATTCACAGCAAATTTATCGATACAAACAAACATAAACAATATTCCCACTCCTGTTTAAGTACTCACTACTATTATAAGCATCAGATAATTTTTTTTAACACCTAATGTATGACAGTGAGGCATGGAACTGGGAGAGGAAATAGCGCATTTAAATTTTTTTTCTCAATTTATCTATTCTCGATCTCGGCCGAGATTTTAATTTATTCTTTTCTCGGTCTCGGTCTCGGCCGAGAACGAAAAACCTGTCTCGGTCGACTCTTTGTCTTTAGTTTTCGAATACGTTCAGAAACATTCCTTTTACCTAGATTTTATTGCAAAGCGGAAATATTTTGACCCTCTGACAAAATACGGCCAAGGGGCCATACCTCACTGTCATACATCAGGATAGGTACCAGGACTCCATTATGGACTGCTAGCTTCGCTTCTTTTGAATTTTTTTTATTGGGAGGCGGAAATGGGTACCGCCGCCCTGGGAACCATTTATTAGATAACCAACACCTCTGCCATAGGTCACCCCAAAAGGTTCGCTACGTTTGGTGACTTTGGCTATGTCTGGCGATGGATGTGTTTGCCCACCTACTGTGTGGCGGGACGGATTGGGAGAGACTGGTTGAGGGAGACCTTTTAACCTTTCTAGGAAAACCAACTCTCGACCCATCGCCTAACACTGCAGTGGGATGAATTCATGCATCTATCATTCCTGGACACGTTGAACCCCAGAGTCTTATCCACCCCTCAAACATTATTCCTTCCCATAACTTCTCGTCTCCTTCCTTTCCTTAAAAAGACACTCCACACAGCATCCCCAAAGATGACATAGGCCCTGAGGGGAATTTGGTTTTCCTCAGGTCCTCCTGTATGGAGCTAACGTTAAAAAAACGGCATCCAGTCCTCTATTAATGGAGTTACCTGCATTTACCCTTCCTTCAATATCTCTATCAGCCTTCCCATCTCTCGTAATCTTACTTCCCAAATGCAAAAACTCACCCACCTGCTCCAAGTATTCATCATTCATAACCATATTGCACACTGTTTTTATACTTTCTATTTCAAATACCATGACCTTAGACTTACTTACATTCATCATTAACTCATTCTTCATACGTACTTCGTTCATCCTAGACTCAAGCATGCAAAGGTTATTTGTTAGTAAGAATATATGTAATATCCTTCGTATAATGTACCTGCTTATAAGAGCAGCTCGCTAATAGGTTCTCAGTTTCGACATATAATAATAATATGTCGATATCCTGAACGATCTGTCCATCAGGATTCTCCAATACACAACAAGGACCTAACTATAATCAACTGCCATTGACGTCAGAAGAGATAAACTTGCCTAACATGAAATCTGGGTTTCATTTAGTTGGAGACAAACCACGTGATCATATTTTGACACCATGATGGTTTGAGAAAGCTAATTGGTGATGGTTTGAGTGCTTTTTGTATGAAGATCTTCAACATTCTTTCAGTCAAGGGATGCGCCGCATCCACGTACTGAAAGATCTTCATACAAGAAGTTGAAATTTTGAAAAAAAAAACTCATTTTCAGCTACTACAACTTCAGTAACGTCGTATTTTTCAATCTTAGCGCTCTAGCTCACTTTAAACTCACGGACCACCATTTTTTTTTTTCCATGAGGAAAATAATTTCCCTCAGGGCCTATGTCATCTGGGATGCTGTGTGGAGGGTCTTTTTGAGGAGAGAAAGGATTGAACATTGGTCTTGAAGAGACCCATGTTGTTGAAAGGAGGAAACACAGAGGCCGGCAAATCATTCCACAGCTGAGCTGTTGAACATAAGAACGAGTCGAAGAAACGACCCGTTCTCATGTGACTGTGTGACGGTTGACATGTGACAATGTCAACCGTGTACAAACGTTGGGCACGCGTTTGGCGTGTTTCCCGACTATGCACCGGTGCCGAAGGGATCAATGATGCAAGTTCCTCGGAGCATCTTCCAGTAGAACAAGGATAGCATTCCCACCCGACGCCTGTGCTCTAAAGATTGTGTCTAAATTTAAACCCAGGATTCAAACCAATTATGGAGTTAAAGGTTACCATCAAGGGTTGGATTGCGATCAAAGGGTTGTCTGATTTGTTCGTCAGATGTCTCTAATAGAATCATTTATTTTTTGTCCCTTTCTCACACAACAGACAAGGTAAGTAAGTACCTTTATAAAAAGGCTTGCATCGGTGAAATTAAATTACTTCTTTACGAAAACTTGCACTAAGAATTTAAAATACTACTGAACCCTTGTCCGTTGGGTGGGGAAAAATTATTGTCGTCAGTTGTAAATATTCAAATCATAATAATAAAAAATCATGAAATTAAGAGGAATATAAACGCTAGAAATATTTCGAATCTCATGCCTGCAAATTTTAAAAATCGAGCGTCTTTTTGCACGAGGCTAGTAAGCGAAAAAGTGGTTTTTATTTATTTTGTGCATAATTTTATAAGAACGAAAAAAAGTTAGAACATAGATAAAGTCAAAAATAGTCTTAGCCGTAAAGGGGTATTTTTTAAAAATTGTTACTTACATTACTTCATAGTTAAGTCATGAGAAAACATTTTTTTTAGTGGTTTACGCTTATATTTTTTGTTACGTAAATAATAATTTTATTATAATTCCAATACATAGATAAAGTAGTTAAAGCTTCAATTTATCCGTAGCATATTTTTTGATGTTCATACTGTAAGCCGATTCGTCGTAAAGATTAATCAAAATAGTATCTAAATAGGATTTCACGTATATATTCATCTTAAGTTATAAAAAAGTGCTTCATTTATAAAAAGGCAATCCCAAGATTTCTCCTGAGTGAAGACCTAGCAATTTTACAGATTGCAATCCGTCTGTTAAGATGGGAGAATGTATCAAACGGTCCGCCCGTTTGCAATCTTTAGAGTACAGGCGTCAGGTGGGAATGCTATCCTTGTTCTACTGGTATTTCAATGGAAGATGCTCCGAGGAATTAACGTCATTAATCTCTTCGACACCGGTGCATAGTCGGGAAACATGCCAAACGTCCAACTTATGTACACGGTTGATATTTGTCACATGAGACGGGTCGCTTCTTGCATTCAACGAACTGTGGAACGATTTGCCGGCCTTTGTGTTCCCTCCTTCCCACAACATGGGTCTCTTTAAGACTAATATTAATTCCTTCCTCTCCCCAAAAAGACCCTCCAAACGCATTTCAAAAAAGAGATCTCAGGAAGAGTGGTGTAGTCTCACGAGTTCCATATTTGAGTTTAGCGATAACAGACAGACAGACTGACGCGGCAAAGGACTTTAATCTATCTATCTATCTTCTACCTATATCTTCTATCTATCTTCTATCTTCTATCTTCTATCTTCTATCTTCTATCTTCTTCTTCTATATAAATAAAAATGAATCGCCGAAATGTATGTACGCGCATAACTTCCGAACGACTGCACCAAATTGGATAATTCTTTTTTTGTTGTGTTCGTTATGGTCAGGACAAGGTTTGTATAAAACTATTGGTGAGCTCTGGCATTACGAAATTTGCATACAAAATTGCAATAGGTGGCACGCGAGCTGTTTGAAAACCGAATGTATTGGGACTGAATTAATGGAATGCGGGAGGGTGGAACTCGGGAGGTGGGTTGGCAGGACGGGGGAAGCGGGCGAGGGGAGTGGGGAGAGGAAAGGCGGTGTGGGAACGTGAGAGGGGGAAAGGGACGCAGGAGAGGAAGGGGAGGCGGAAGGGGAACGGGACGAGTGGGAAAGGACACGCAGGAAGAAATAATTTCTTTATTAAATGGCATTGCAACGCATGCCGGGAACCAGCTAGTTTATGATATGTAGAGATTTCCCAAGTGGAGGATTTTACAAAAACACAGTCCATGTAAGTATACATTATTTTAAACCCCCTCCTAAAATAGCTCTTAATAATCATAATCATGATTTCATCTCTTATAACCGGAAGTCCTCCATTCCCGGGCAATATGGCCGACAGGAAGCGGCAATTTGGCGGGAATATTTTAACATGGCGGAGCTTCCTTCCCGCGTGCGATTTTACCCATTTGTTTTTCACGCTTTCCCTAAATTATTTATTATGTACACTCAAAAAGGGCAAAAACGTTTTGAAAATACTATTACTGTGTATGGCAGCAAGGATGGGGGGGCATACGATATGTTATATTATTTTGTTAAGCGTTCCGGAAATCTCTACTTACATTCAGTGCATAAAATATTCCGGAAATATTTTGTTGTTATTTTTATATTAGCTCCATAGAGGAGACATTGATGGGGATGCTGTGGGGAGGGTCTTTTTTAGGGAAAGGAAGGAGAGGAAGGAAAAAGTGTGAGGTAAGTAGAAATGCGATAATCTCTGAGTGACGGAATGAATTCATCCCTCCCACTACGGTGCAAGGCGTTGTGTTGAGAGAGTTGTGGCTGTGAGGTCAAAAGGTCTCCCTCAAACGGTCCCTTCCGATACGGCTAGTCAATTTGTGGGCAGATGCATCCGCCGCCAAGATCTGGACAAACCTCACTCTATGAATCTTGGAACCCCTGCTGTCACCAAACGTAGCGAATTTTGAGTGTCCTTTTTGGGAGGCGGGTATGGGTACCGCCGCCCGGGAACCATTTATTGGAAAACCAGCACCTCAGCTATAGGTCACCCCAAGTGGTTTGCTACGTTTGGTGACTTAGCAGGGGTGCCCGGGTTCATGAGGTGAGGTTTGTCTAGGTCTTGGAGGCGGATGACCAAGACACACAGAACCAGGGCCTCCTGTGTGGAGCTCATTAAAAAAAATAGATCACCCCAAGTGGTTTGCTATGTTTGGTGACTTAGCAGGGGTGCCCGGGATCATGAGGTGAGGTTTGTCTAGGTCTTGGCGGCCGATACGTCTACCCGAGAGAGAGACTGTAGAGGTTGTAGATCTTTTATCCTCAGTCGAATCCCTCGACCCATTGCCTTGCACCGTAGTTGAAGGGATGGATTCATACACCCGTCACTCCTAGACACACTGACCCCCAGATTCCTACCCACCCCTCATACCGATTTCCTTCCCAGAACACCCACTCCTTCCTTTCCTTAAAAAAACCCTCAACACAGCATCCCCTAAGATGACATAGTAAAACCTGAGAAAAATTATTTTCCGCAGGGCCTCCTGTGTGGAGTTAATGTTAAAAAAAAAAAACAAAAAAGCGGTGTTTGAAATCTAATAAAATCCCGGAGTGGCGCGCTCGGCGGTACCCATACCCGCCTCCCAAATTGCATAAAGGTGTATAACTGTTTTAAACCAGAAAAAGAGGTAAACAATAAACAATCTGCAAATGGAATTTATAAAAGTTGTTCTACTAACAAATAATAAAACAGGCTGTACCTGAAGGTAGGACGTTGATAATGAAAGTAACATACCAATGCAGGTGACCTCCTTGGATGTAGAAGTTCCTTAACTTTTCAGAACATTCATATTTTGAGAGGCAAGACCTTCGAGGGTGAAAGTAACATACCAATACAGTTCAATACAGGCGATCTCCATGGAATATGAACTCTCCAGTATTTCAGATGTGAATTCAAATACCATGGGGACAATTCTTTGAATCCCCTATGAACCATTTGTTTGCGGAGTTACAGGCGGGAATCGCGCGCGTTCAAATTAAGTTCAATATTAATCTTGCAAAATAATGCTTTATTTTTATTGTAATATCTTGCAAATTGGTATGTGTATATAAATAGACATTTTATATTATTTTATGTTTAAATATCCGATTAGCAAGATTAGACCATATTTTTTTTTTGAGAAATTTTATATTATACCGTAATCTCATATACTATACGGTACAGTACGTAAAAAATGTCGATCCCCACAACCAAAGAAATGCTCGAGCCGCCACTGGTAATAATTGTCTCTGGGCAACGTGGTGTAAGAACGCTTGCATAGAGATCCCGTGACCAGTCGTTTACGGCGTTACACAGTAACAATATTTTATATTTGTTTAAATATAAATTAAATATGTCCAATGACTTGGTATAATTGTATCCCACCATTAGTAATTTGTTTTGTATTCTTTCAACAGCTTTGTACATGTATATTACAATGTGGGTTCCAGATGGGAAAATTGTATTCAGGTTGACTTTTTACATAGGCAAAATATAACTGTTTAATATACTTTATATTGAAAGTAACATACCAATACAGTTCAATACAGGCGATCTCCACGATATACGAACTCTCTAACATTTCACAGCGGACTATTTCTAGAGACAGGACGTTCGATAATGGACCTATCTAATATTCAAAAGTTACCAGACTGCTAAATGGGTTTGTACAGTCAGCAGAACTAAAAGCTGAACAAAACCTGACCACAGTTTCTCTTAGTGCGGTGTTCACGAAACACTTCGTGACAATCGTGACGGATATTCATTTAACTTCGAATAACCTCTGGTCTGGAGCTCCAAAATACCTAAAAATACCCTCGACCCTGAGCAAAAACGGGTGGTCCGTTTAATAGATTCTCCCATCTTAACAGACGGATTGCAATCTTTAGAGCATAGGCGTCGAGTTATTTTATTTTTTATTTATTTATTAATTTTATTTTAGTAATTTGTACATTGAGTGGGAATGCTAACCTTGTTCTACCGGTATAACAATGGAAGATGCTCCGAGGAACTAGCATCATCGATCCCTTCGGCACCGGTGCATAGTCGGGAAACACGCCAAACGCGTTCCCAACATTTGTACACGGTTGACATTTGTCACATGAGAACGGGTCGTTTCTTCGACTCGTTCTTGTGTTCAACAGCTCGGCTGTGGAATGATTTGCCGGCCTCCGTGTTTCCTCCTTCCTACAACATGGGTCTCTTCAAAACCAATGTTCATTCCTTCCTCTCTTCAAAAAGACCCTCCACACAGCATCCCAGATGACATAGGCCCTGAGGGAAATCATTTTCCTCAGGGCCTCCTGTGTGGAGATATTGTAAAAAAAAAATGCGTGATGAGAGCGTTAAAGTGTGATCGGCGAGGCGAACGGTCGGACCTTTACGCACGCTTGACTTGGGGAGTAAGCTGGTGAATGCGTGACGAGAGCGTTACGAAAAGTGTGATCGGGCGAGGCGAACGGTCGGACCTTTACGCACGCTTGACTTGGGGAGTAAGCTGGTGAATGCGTGACGAGAGCGTTACGAAAAGTGTGATCGGGCGAGGCGAACGGTCGGACCTTTACGCACGCTTGACTTGGGGAGTAAGCTGGTGAATGCGTGACGAGAGCGTTACGAAAAGTGTGATCGGGCGAGGCGAACGGTCGGACCTTTACGCACGCTTGACTTGGGGAGTAAGCTGGTGAATGCGTGACGAGAGCGTTACGAAAAGTGTGATCGGGCGAGGCGAACGGTCGGACCTTTACGCACGCTTGACTTGGGGAGTAAGCTGGTGAATGCGTGACGAGAGCGTTACGAAAAGTGTGATCGGGCGAGGCGAACGGTCGGACCTTTACGCACGCTTGACTTGGGGAGTAAGCTGGTGAATGCGTGATGAGAGCGTTACGAAAAGTGTGATCGGGCGAGGCGGCGTGACGAGAGCGTTACGAAAAGTGTGATCGGGCGAGGCGAACGGTCGGACCTTTACGCACGCTTGACTTGGGGAGTAAGCTGGTGAATGCGTGACGAGAGCGTTACGAAAAGTGTGATCGGGCGAGGCGAACGGTCGGACCTTTACGCACGCTTGACTTGGGGAGTAAGCTGGTGAATGCGTGACGAGAGCGTTACGAAAAGTGTGATCGGGCGAGGCGAACGGTCGGACCTTTACGCACGCTTGACTTGGGGAGTAAGCTGGTGAATGCGTGACGAGAGCGTTACGAAAAGTGTGATCGGGCGAGGCGAACGGTCGGACCTTTACGCACGCTTGACTTGGGGAGTAAGCTGGTGAATGCGTGACGAGAGCGTTACGAAAAGTGTGATCGGGCGAGGCGAACGGTCGGACCTTTACGCACGCTTGACTTGGGGAGTAAGCTGGTGAATGCGTGACGAGAGCGTTACGAAAAGTGTGATCGGGCGAGGCGAACGGTCGGACCTTTACGCACGCTTGACTTGGGGAGTAAGCTGGTGAATGCGTGATGAGAGCGTTACGAAAAGTGTGATCGGGCGAGGCGAACGGTCGGGCGAGGCGAACGGAGGTCGAGAGGGAGATGTAAGTTAGTGAAGTAGTTTTACTTCAGTCGTGTGGTCTAAACACAGTAGTTTTTTTTTGGATTTCGTAGGATTTGATCCTTGGTGTGCTAAATGTCTGAAGAGATTCGTCAGGCGCTTTATACCACTACACCAAAGGAGCCTTGCGTGGGACTGTGGATTTATCGTATTATGTTGGAACCGAGTACCCCTGATTTAAAAAAATATTTTATTGCTATCTTATTCTCTCGCAGAATAAATCCTATATTTTTTTAATTTTTTTTATTTCAGGCAATTTTTGAAAGAACACTTTTTTATCTTCATTACCATACTAGGCTAATGCCCGTGTTAAGGTATGTGTTTGTGTTTTTTTAATGTCACTTTCCCGTTTCATAGAGTTTCAAATCACAACGGTGCCATAGAAGTTTTCACTTCAATAAACAAACAAAAAAATACAAATGTGCGGCTTATATGCGGTAGAAGTGAAACCTTCAGAAAACTAAACTTTGAGAGAATGAGACGAATGCAGAGTATCAGGGGTAAGGTAATTAATTGTAGAGTTTATTTATTATAATAATGTTACCAAGTTTAAAAATTATTTTATATTTTATTATACGAAGCACCGCACAAAGAGGAGGCCGATAGGCTACGAAGCACCGCACAAACAGGACACCAATTGGTCTCATTATCTCGAAGCCTAAATCTTATAGATGTACGTGTTTGTCTCCTTTTAGTGTTGCTATTTTTCGTTTCATAAAGTTTCAAATCACAAAGATGCTAAAGAAGTTTTCACTAAAAAAAAATACAAATGTGCAAATCACACGCGGTAGAATTAAAATATCCAGAAAACTATAGTAGATGAGAGTTGGGAGGCTGCGAAACACCGCACAAAGAGGAGACTAATTATATACGAAGCACCGCACAAAGAGGAGACTAATTATATACGAAGCACCGCACAAAGAGGAGACCGATTATACTATATACCGACGTCCGTGCACAAAATACAACTGACATAGCTCCGGAAATCTTCTCTAATTTTTTTCTCAATAAAATTAAGTCAATACGCGCCCAAACAGCCTCCGCCTCACCACCATCTTTTACTAAATGCAATAGCGGAAACTTTTCTGCCTTCAAACCTACATCCCTTGAAGAAGTTAGGAAGTTAATACTCACTTCACCGAACAAGCAATGCTCACTTGACCCTATTCCAACTTGGTTATTAAAGAAGTGTTTCTTCTCGACTTCTGTCTCGACACAGGTATACCCTAGTGAGACAGGCATACAAATAAAACCATTGTAAATATATTTTATTATAGATAAATAAATAAATAATAATAAATAATGAGATTTCTCCCTTTCTGGTTTGTCTTTTCAATAAGTCACATAGCATGGGTGAATTCCCAAAACCCCTTAAATCAGCCGTCGTAACTCCATTAATAAAAAAACCGCAATTGGACGCTGAAGATCTTTCAAATTACCGACCAGTTTCAAATCTTCCATTAATATCCAAAATCCTAGAAAAAATCACTGCTTCACAGATAATATGTCACTTAAACTCAAATGAACTGCTGACTAAATACCAATCCGCATATAGAAGGTTTCACTCAAAGGAAACTGGATTACTACGTGTTTTGTCGGATATAACGCTTGCTATTGAGTCGGGTAAACTGGCACTCCTTTCAGTCTTAGACATGAGTGCCGCTTTTGACACGATTGACCATGATTTACTTATAAAACGATTAGAAGAATCCTTTGGTTTAAACTGCGGTGTAAAGGACTGGCTGATATCCGCGTACAAGCCGTAAAAGTGGGAAAAAACCAATCAAAATATGCAACCCTTTCATCTGGAGTTCCCCAGGGGTCTGTTCTGGGCCCACTTCTCTTCATCCTCTTCACAAATGATGTCGCTAAAATTATCGAATCATTTGGTCTTCTATCTCACTGCTACGCTGATGACCAGCAAGTCTACTTCTACTGCCTACTAGAGGAAATAGACAGTCTTAAAACTCGAATAACCGAGTGTCTAGAAGCAATCACTCGCTGGATGACCTCAAATAGATTGAAACTGAATCCTGCAAAGACTGAGTTTCTCTGGACAGGCACAAGTAGACGCCAGTGTATCATTGATAACTCCCCAATAACCATTTCAGGAAGTGACATCACACCAAAGACATGCATAAAACTACTAGGCGTCAATCTGGACGCTGATTTTTCCCTTAAAACTCAAGTGAACAGAACTGTAAGCACGGGGTTCTTTCAATTAAGGCAAATTAAAGCAGTACGGAGAAACTTGACAACAGAGGCAACTAAATTACTAGTCAATTCGTATGTTGTTTCACGTCTAGATTATTGCAATGGAATATATGCTAGTCTCCCAAAGTATCAAATCAACAAATTACAATCTGTGTTCAACGCTGCGGCAAGACTCATCACCGGCGTATCAAAATATTCCCATATTTCTGAGCATCTCAAAAACCTTCACTGGCTCAAGTGTCCCGAGAGAATCCAGTTTAAGCTCTGCTGGATGGTATTCAAGTCCCTCAACGGAATGGCTCCGACTTACTTATCGGAAATGTGCATCCCAGAAAATTCCAACTCTCGACAATCAACCCTCAGGTCAGCAGCAACATCAGCGATCGGAAGGTTGAAGGAACCAAAGCGCACATCAGATACTAAATTCGGTGATCGTGCTTTCGGAGTGTCAGGACCTAAAGCATGGAATGGACTGCCACACAGAATAATCACAGATTCAGCAGAATTCAGAGCTAAACTTAAAACTCATCTTTTCAGACAGTCATATCCATAAGTATAAAAAAAAAAAATAATAATAAATATAACCTATCACCCCCGCCTTCACGGCTCGCAACATTGTAAATTACCAAGTGTGTAAAAATAAAGCAAATTCTTAAAATTCTCCAGACTTTCAAAATAAACATTAACTCAATTTTGCCATTAATCTTCTTATAAATATAAATGTAGAACCCACAGTGATGAGGGTAGCAAGGGTAAAGTCATGCAATGTCCAGTGTTTTGAATATAATGTCCTCCACGCGCAAATTCGTATCTTCCCCAAGCATAAACTTTTTAATAAAGTGTGTTTTATCGGAAGTGTCCTACAGGTAAGTATGTTTCTGTATCTTTTTGTAAATAATAAAATTAGATAGAGCCTAAGATTAATGATAAATTGTAAAGCGCCCTTGAGGTGATTTTTCACAAAAACGGCGCTCTATAAATTGTCCAATTATTATTATTATTATATCATTTTCTCGCGGGCTAAATTCTATAAATGTAAGTGTTTGTCTATTTTTAGTGTCGCCATTTTTCATTTCATCGAGTTTCGAATCACAACTGTGCTAAAGAAGTTTTCGCTAAAAAAAATAAATATGTGCAATTCGCTCGCGGTAGAATTGAAATATCCAGGAAACTATAGTAGATAAGAGTGGGGAGGCTGCGAAACACCGCACAAAGAGGAGACCCATTACACTATATCATTTTCTCGCAGGCTAAATTCTATAGATGTATGTGTTTGTCTATTTTTAGTGTCGCTATTTTTCGTTTCATCGAGTTTCAAATCACAACGGTGCTAAAGAAGTTTTTGAAGCTAAAAAAATTGAAATGTAAGTTAGATGGTGAATTTTTTGAAAAAGTCTTATCACAGCATGGACATATGCATATATATGGACCTGCCCTAAATGATAAAAGCGTATTATTTCCTCCTTCCCATAACGGTTCCATGGAGCCAGCTCGGCTTACGAGAGCCTCGCTTGAATCTAAAAAATGTGACGTCATCATTCTTGTACGTACCAGCGCCGAGCTCACAAAATGTACGATTTTACAAAATAACACGGCAAAACTGAGAGCTTGTGGTATACATTATACCCTAAAATATGTCGAACAACGAATGTGTGCGGTTCTCGAGTGAGCTCGTCGCTGGTCACAGGGGTAAATAAATTATGAAAAATTTGTAAAAGGGTCTTAACTAAATACGGCAACAAAATATGCGTCTGTGAAAAGGGGCGAACTTTACTTTGTCGCATTTGGACTTCGCAAATATGTTAATAACGTGGCGAGCAATTCGCGCTCCCATGTAAATAGGTCTATTCATTCAAAAGTAGATTTTGCTTTTAAGAACTAAATGGTGATATTATAATGCGAGATACCTGTATACTGTCAGATTGATTTTTTAATGAATCACAGTCATCTTTCCCCTCTTGGTCCCCCATAGTTTGGTTTTACCCCTCATCTGTATCTTCTCGTCTATTAAATTTGGATGTCTATGTATCACAGTATTTTTATTCGTCTGAAAATACTCAATCGCATCAGCGCAGTGTTCAACTACAAATACAGCCTGATGTAAGGCTTTAATCTCTAAGTATTCTACAGAAGAGTCACGAAAAGCACTTTACCCATAAGAAATGCAATAATGTATACATTTAAACCTACGTGTACACATAATGTGTATACAAACCTGCATGTATACGTGTGTAGACCTGTTGTGACCCTATACTACATCAGTATAAGATCCGATTGCATCAACAACATTGGCAATTAGTCCATACTAGCGTTGCGGTGGCTAACGAAACACAACGCCATCTGCTGGATGGTTACCCAACTTTATTATGTTACTAGCTGACCCGGCCACGCGTTGCTGTGGCTAATAAAACACTTTGTAAAATCCAACTTTTGTAACCACCGCCGTCTTTGAGTTTATCGCGAAGAGACAGACAGATGCCGCGGAGGACTTTAATTTATAATACGTAGAGATGGTGTGAAAAATTATAATAATGTGCATGAAATGCTTGGGGTAACTAACGTATTTAAGTTAATAAGGATTAATACTGTATCCGTCTAATAACTTTTCAATTACCGCAATAGAATGGGTATAGTAATCTATCCGTAAAAGATTTTTTGTATATCTATAAAAGAGAAATATCCCACTATGAATTGTTTTGTTATATCCCAAAAGGATTAAGCTGCGTTTTCGATGAAAGCTACCAGGCGGCTTGACTTTTTCCGACACTTCTAACAATTATCGTTATGTTTCAACCAATTTACACAAATCCTTGACAAATTACATACTTAAACCTTCCTCACGAAACACTCTATCTATTGGTGAAAACCGCATGAAAATCCGTTCAGTAGTTTTTGAGTTTATCGCAAACAGACAGACAGACGGCGCGGGGGACTTTAATTTATAATATGTAGAGATCCTCTCACACCGCCATCTTTTAATTTGCATACAAATCAAATCCACACCGCCCGCTCGTCCGTCACATACAGACTTTCTCCTTTAATTATATACTTCAACCAATTTACACAAAACCTTGACAAATTATATACCTAAGCCTTCCTCATGAATCACTCTATCCATTGGTGAAAACCGTTTGAAAATCCGTTCAGCAGTTTTTGAGTTTATCGTGGAACTTAAATTTATAATAATAATAATAATGTAGACATACCTCGCTTCATGCCCTGCCTCACAGATGCATAATTTACATACAGCGAGGTTCGTTTAGAACTTAAGACGAAAGAAGGTCACCGACAAAATTGAATAATACATATTTAATCACACTGTTGCTGTCACTGTCGCTGTTACCCCCCGAATACTGGTTAATAATATCTAAATAAAATCGTCAAATTTGAGGTTTTTATTCTTTTTTTTACTAACTGTGTTAGAAGCCGCCCCGGAACCATTTATTGGATAACCAACACTTCTTCCGTAGGTCTCCCCAAGTGGTTCGCTACGTTTGGTGACTTAGCAGGGGTGCCTGGGTTCGTGGGGTGAGGTTTATCTTGGCCTTGCCGGTGGATGCGTCTGCCCACCTGCTGCATGGCAGGCCGAATTGGGAGAGAATTTTTTTTTTTTACATGAGCTCCACACGGAAAATAATTTCCCTCAGGGCCTATGTCATCATTGGGGATACTGTGTTGAGGGTTTTTTTAAGGAAAGGAAGGAGAGGAGTGTTCTGAGAAGGAAAAGGGTTTAAGGGGTGGGTAGGCATCTGGGATTCAGTATTTCCTGGTCATCCGCCTCCAAGACCTAGACAAACCTCACCCCATGAACCCGGGCACCCCTGCTAAGTCACCAAACGTAGCGAACCACTTGGGGTGACCTATGGCAGAGGTGTTGGTTATCCAATAAAGGTTCCCGGGGTGGAAGTACCCATTCCCGCATCCCAAAATTGAGGGAGTCCTGAATTTTCCAGCTGTACTCTCTCGGAACATCACCTTGCACCGCAGTGGGAGGGATGGATTCATGCGTCCGTCACCCCCAGTTTCCTACCTACCACCCGAATGTCCTTTTCCTTCCCAGAACATCCTCTCCTTCCTTTCCCTAAAAATATCCTCCACACAGCATCCCCACAGACGATATAGGCCCAGAGGAAAATTGGTTTCCTTAAAGGCTTCCTGTGTGGAGCTAATGTGAAAAAAATAAAAAGGGATTGAAAGTTGAAATGCGACTTTATTCAGTTGTAATTTTTTTTTTTTTTTTTTATTTAGTAACTATATAATATTTTTTACATTTTTATATGAAACATGTTAGTTAGATGTATATGTAAAATATAAATATATTCGAAGTCCTCCTCACTAGGAGATCCTGTGCTGAGGGGGACTATGCTTTGGATAAGTTTTTCAGCGACTTCTATGGTTTAACTTGTTTGGATAGAGACTTCTATGATGTTTTAAGTATACTAGTAAGGTCATTTTCCGGTAGTTCCTTCAGCCAACATTTAATGTCCATAATGTAGCTATTTTTTGTTTTAAATTGTTTGATACTAAGTGGGAGTTTGTTATATAACTTTACTGCTAAAAATTCAGAACTTCTTTGACCAAATGAGGAGTTACACTTTGGTATATTAAGTGTGTCTGTTTGTTTGGCTCTGGTTTTATGAGCATGTGAGGTTTCTTTCTCTGGGTCGTTTTTGTGGTGATGTACTAGAATGTTTTTGGCATAGATTTTCTGTATGCTTGGAACATCAAACTGTTTAAAAATTTCTGTTGTTGACGTCCTTATAGGGACCTTTAGAATGGTCTTTATGATGCAATTCTGAGTTATCTTAAGCTGTTTTAAGTGATTAGATGCTGCTGAGCCCCATCCTATTACTCCATATTCCAATCGAGAGTGGCATAAAGCATAATATACTCTCTTTAGATCCCTCATCGACAAGATGTTTCTTAATTTTTTGAAGAAGTAGATGAGTTTTGTTAGCTTTTTTGAGGTAAGATCAATGTGTGAATTCCACTGTAGATTTTCATCAATTTCAATCCCAAGATATTTAATACTTTTTGTTTGGGATATAGACGGGCAGGAACATTGTGGAAAAGTATTTTGACATTCATGTAATTTGAGGGTATGCACATTCATTGGTTGTCCTCTTTTGTTTTTGGAGAAAGTGAGATATTTAGTTTTATTTACATTTAATGTAAGGGAGTTTACTTTTAGCCAGTTTTGAAGTACAGCCAGGCCATGTTCCGCCTCTTTGTAAGTTCTTGTCCAATCTTGTTCGTGGAATATAATAACAGTGTCATCTGCAAAGCTCATTATGTTTCCATTTATGGGAAGATTCATAAGGTCATTTATATATATGAGAAATAGTATTGGTCCTAATACGCTTCCCTGGGGGACCCCGAATTTAATTGGAAGAGATTTGCTCTTTCTTTTACCAATTTGTACAATTTGTTCTCTTCCAGTTAAATAACTTCTAAGTAGGTTTAGAGTTGTTTCAGTTATTCCATTTTTTTTTAGTTTTAAGTACAGTATTTTATGATCAATTGTATCGAAAGCTTTTTGAAGATCAATGAAAACTGCTAAGCATTTTTTGCCTTCATCCAGCTTTCTAATAATTGTATTAGTTACATTAGCTATAGCATCACCAGTACCCAGGTTTTTCCTAAAACCATACTGCGTAGGTGATAATACTTTATTGGTATCCAAAAATGTAAGAACTTGTTTTTTTATTACTTTTTCCAATATTTTCGATAGAGGAGTTAAAATACTAATTGGTCGATAATTTGAAATATCATTTTTGGGACCATTTTTATATAATGGTATGATCGTAGCAATTTTAAGACAAGCAGGAAAAACACCTTTAGATATTGATAGATTTACAAGGTATGTCAGTGGTTGAATTAACTCATTTTGTAGGTATTTAATTGATTTGCTTGATATCAGTTCATTTCCCGATGAGGTATTTGTGTTTAAGGAGGTTATAATATTTCTTATTTCGTCACTTGTTATCTTGACTATATTGAGGCTGTTTTCATGATTTACATCATCATTTCTCATTGTGTTTTCAACAGTAGTAGAATTTTGTTTAATTTTATTTGCAAGGTTAGAGCCTATATTGCAAAAGTAATTGTTTATAAAGTCAAGAAGTTTGTCTGGGTGTTTCGTAAAAGATGTGGGAATCTCATCAATGTTTAATTCTTTAATGTTTTTGTCTTTATGCGATGCTTTAGTATTTGTAATTTCATTAATGATCTGCCAGAGTTTACGGGAATCATTATTGCATTCATCGATTTTGTTTTTATAGAATGTTTCTTTAGCATAACGAATTACATTTTTACATGTATTACGATATCTTTTGTAGAATCGAAGTGTATGGACATCATAAGGGTTGATTTTTACTTTTCTGTGCAGTTCATCTCTTTTTCTGATTGAGTTTATAATATTTTGACTGATCCATGGTTTAATGTGAATATTTTTATGAGATACCTTTTTATCTGTGGTTTTGGTGTTAGATAGAATACTGTGCTGTATAATTTCTACAAAATAACTCCAAGCAGTATCAGTATCATCTTTTTCCAGAAGGGCAGTCCAGTCATTCATTGATAACTCCCTTTTGACGTTTTCCCAATTTGTTTCAGACTTCGTTAGGAGTGATTTCGTATTTTGGTTTACATAAGAGTTATTTTTTGTTATAGATAGAATTATTGTGTAATGGTCTGTCAATGTGGTAGTATAAATAATGGCTTGAGTTTTTTTATTAGTTTTACTAAAGATATGATCAATGCAAGTTTTGCTATCATTAAATACACGTGTAGGTTCCTCAATTAGGCTTTCAAATCCATGGTATGCAAGTGTCTGCATGTAATCATATTTTTTTGGGTGGCCATTTTCAAGGATATCAATATTTATATCACCGATAATAAATACATCTTTAGTGTTTTTTAGTAAACTCAGTTCACAGGATAAGGAGTTTAGAAATGGCTCCAGATTTTTTGTAGATGGAGATCTGTAAATTGCGAGTATTGTTGTATCATTGCCGATCGATATCCTTAGACAGTTTGCATTATTAATACCGATCTCTCTGACATCAGCTTCAATATCTTCTTTAATATATACGATGACACCATCATTTTTTGTATAATTCATAATTGTAGAGTAAGGAACATATTTATCGATTTGTAGGGGATAGTACTTATCAGTTAACCAACATTCAGTAAGAATAATTATATCCCAGTTTAGATTTATACTTTTTATTAATATTTGTAGTTCGTCAAAGTTTTTATTAATACTTCTAATGTTTTGATGCATTATGTTAAAATTATTTCTTATGGATGATAAGTTAGGTAAGTTTGTTGTTATTGTGTTATCCATTTTTGCCATCTAAATTAATTATGTTTTTATATTAGTTACTAAATTATTTTCACCATATCATCAAGGTGCTTAATGTAGATTATTTTATCTTCATGTTTTTTACGTATCATAACTTTACCATTTTTGTACCACACATATTGGTATTTTTTTTCTTTGGCTAATTGTTTTGTTTTCCATAGTATTTCTTTATGATACGGGCTTAGTTCTTCCCCGATGAAGATTTGAGAGGTCGACAGATCCTTAATTTCTTCATAGTTTATTTCTTTCTTTTTATCAAGGAGTGAATCTCTTTGTCTTTTCTCAGAAAAGGTGACAAGAAGTTTGGGTGGAGCTCCATTTCTCCTGTCTGGGACTCGGATGACTTCAGTAATATCTGTATGTTTTATAGTTATCCCAGCTGCTGCAGCAACCTTCCTTATGATTTCAATTGGTTGTTCTCTTATTTTTTGGGGAATCCCAGCTATTTCTAAAGAATTACATTTAGACATGGTTTCAATATCAGCCAGTCTAATTTCAAGTTTTTTTATTATATTATTTTTTTCATTCATATCTTTTTTAATATTTTCGAAATCAGTTTGTATAACTTGGTTTAAATTATTTGTAACATCAATTTTTTTTAGAATTTCATCATATTGAGCACTTATAAATTCAATGCTTTTTGTTGTTTCTGTGGTCTGAGATTCAATTTTGATAAAAATGTCCCTCTTCAAAGTTTCAAATTTTTTATCTATATATTCGATAATTTTGTCCATGCTTATTTTTTCATCAGAAATTTGGTTTTTGCTTCGAGTGCTAGACATCACTAAAATCTTTGTTCAGAAATGCCCCTTACAAAAATTAATTCTGTCAACACTGTTTTGTTTATTGTTGAGACTTTATTGCATAGACAAAACTTGACTTTTTCACAAATTTGAAAAATAAATTGTCTGTGACTTTATGACAATGATTTGTTGTTTTGTGAAAATTTTTGAATCAAGATATAAAGTTAATACACTGTCCCACACAAATTATTTTGCACTACCAAGTACACTGTATCACTGGTTTATGAGTTTCAAATATGATTACACGTAAATTTGTTTAAATATCATTAACTTTATTTTTAAATTAGGAGCTGTCAGAATCAACTGTTTGTTTTAGTTATCCATAGATATTAAATTGAAACAATCCAACATATTTAAAATTAATAAAAAAATATATAAAAATGGTACAGTATATAAAAGTATAATTTTTTCGTCTTATTTACATTAAAATTGTACCTAAGTATTTAGATAATCTGCCTAATATTATAAAGGCGATAGTTTGTATGGTGTTTTTGTTACTCTTTCACGCAAAAACTACTGAATGGATTTTAATGAAACTTTTAGAATAATATAGCCCATACATCAGAATAACATATTGGCTATAATTTATGTTGCTAGCAAGGAAAAAGTTTTATATTAATTTGCACCCCGATGATGCTTGAGCAAAGCGAAACCGGTCGGTAAATAAATTTATTAAAAGTCATGGTTTTATATAAAATAAGTGTTTTGTTTTTATTTAAACATATTTCAGTAATTTCAGTGCGCGATATGTCAATAACAAAAAATTCAGAGGAGATGTGACACATCTCTTGTTGAAAAGTGAAAATCCTAAAGACGGGTTGTTTTGACGAGATTTTGAATAATAATTCATCAAACTTGAAAGTTAATTTTAATTTAATTTTCAAATTCGGAGAAAATTCTATTCAAGTTCTGTTGTAATTTCAGTTTTGTGAAATAACTGGCCTTCACTTATATATGTAATAACAGAGCTTGATAGGACTTACGCAGAACTTGAAAATTAAATTTGAAAGTTGAAAAATTGTTCAATATCTCCGAAACAACCCGTCCTAAGACATCTTATAATTAATCAAAGTATATTAAATAAGCGCGGGAACTTTTGAAATAATTCCAATAAATGTTTTTAAATATCTCTTTAAATTGGCCACATTTTGGCAAGCGAACGCTCGACGGTGTTTGCAAATTGGCCAATATCTGCCCAAAAACGCTCCAGTTGGTTTTCAGAGAAATGTGAATTATGAAGATACTTTCGTACCAGGTTGTAGTTATAATAAAAAAGCTATACAATGAACGAACACGGGAACTCGTCTCGAATAATTGAATTTCAGTAAAACGTGCGGACAAAACTCTAAAGCTAAGTGGTTTTTATATTGAATACCGACAAGCGCTTCGAAGGCCCTAACACGATTAATATCCTGAACCCAGAATTGTGAATACTAACTTCACGTCGTGTGTTGTACTTTTTACTCGTAAAATGTTATGAACTAATTATTCAGAGTGGTCCTGATTAGAGTGAGTAGCTATCGGAAAATTGAATATACTGTAAGAATTAATCGTAATTTGATTTTAAATACTGGCAATATTCATTTAGTTGCCACAGAAATAGATATTCATTGGCTATTGGAACGTACTGTAGGATCAACTGGTAATTTGTTTTTAAATACTGCCAATATTCATGTAGTTGCCATACAAACAGCATCGTCATTGACTATCGGAAAGTTAAATACACTGTAGGAACAACTCGTAATTTGATTCTATACTGGCAATATAAATTTTGTTGCCACACGAACAGCATCGTCATTGGCTATCGGAACGTACCTACTGCAGAAACAACTCGTAATTTGTTTTTAAATACTGGAAATATTCATTTAGTTGCGACACAAATAGCTTATTAGTGTTTTCGTTATTTGTTTTGGGTTGTTATGCCGTGTTGCGCTACCTCCTTCTTTAGCCAACGTTTTGGACATCGTTGCAGTGTCCATCAGCAGATCACACATCTACCGGATCTGCCCTGATGATGGACAATGCAATGATGTTCGAAACGTTGGCTAAAGAAGGAGGTAGCGCAACACGGCATAACACCCCAAAAACAAATAACGAAATTGCTTTTGGTCGTGAAAATCTTAAAACGTATCCAGCTTGTTAGTGGTTATCGGAAAATTTAATGTACTGAAGGAACTACTCGTAATTTGATTTTAAATGCTGGCAACATTTATGTAGTAGCCAAACAAACAGCGTCATCATTAGCTATCAGAATGTACGGTGGGAACAATTCGTAATTTGTTTTTAAATACTAGAAATATTCATTTTGTTGCCACACAATTCTTTGTTGGCTATCGGAACGTACTGTAGGAACAACTTTTTATTTATTTAAAATAAAACAATAACTTTGTAAACACCAGTTTAATTTTATATACTTTATGCCGACCGGGTTTCGCTACAACCGTAGCTTCATCAGGGCAGTATAATTCTCTACTAACATTAGGTTACATGTGTGTTATAATATATAATGGGCTGGACTCGTCAAGTATACGGGGAGGAAGAAGACATAGATGGAGAAATGGGAAGGGAACGGACGTGTTCTTTATCAATAGGGAACAATCTTAGTATGGGACTTTTATTTAAATTTAGTTGATTATTAATTACCTTACTATTAGTGTTTATGGCTTTCCTAAGTTCAAGTGCCTCTAAATTATCCAATCTTACACCGATATTGTTTTTATGAATCGGCATAAAGTATATAAAATTAAAGTGGTGTTTACAAAGTTATTGTTTTATTTTAAATTAATAATGTCGCATCACAAAGTATCCGCTTCATATGAACAAAAAAAAACTTTTTATTTGTTTTTAAATACTGGTAATGTTCATTTAGTTGCCGCACAAACTGCTTTGTCATCGGCTATCGTAAAATTTATTGTATTATAAGAATTACTTGTCATTTGAATTTAAATACTGGCAATATTAATTAAGTTGCCAAACACACAGCATCGTCATTGGCTATCGAAAAATTAAATGTACTATAGGAATCACTCGTAATTTGATTTTAAATACTGGAGATATTCTTTTGGTTGCCACACAAATAGCTTAGTCATTGGATATCGGAACATAATACAGGAACAACTCGTAATTTGTTTTTTAATACTGGCATTACTCATTTAGTTGCCATACAAACAGCATCGTCATTGGCCATCGAAAGATTTAATGTCCTGTAAGAATTACTAGTAATTTGATTTAAACACTGATAATATTCATTTAGTTGCTATGCAAACAGCATCGTAATTGAGTATCGAAAAATTAAATCCACTATTGGAATCACTCGTAATTTGATTTTAAATACTGGAAATATTCTTTTGGTTGCCAAACACATAGCATCGGCCTTCGGAAAATTATATTTTCTGTGGGAACTACTAGTAATTTGATTTTTAATACTTTTAATCTTCATTTAGTTACCACACTAAAATCCATGCGCGTTGGACCGCTCTTCTGAACGTAAAAGTGGAAAATAATTTTTTAGAAAATTATCGCAAAACATTTAAATATTTGAGCCTAATAAAGCATCGCAAAATAAAATAAAACTCCCTTCCACTGGAGCGATTTCAGTCGAAAAATGGACCACTTTTATTTTTCTGCAATTGATTTCGGTCCAAAAATGGACCACATTTCCCTACCACGCGTAAAACATTTATTGTAATTATTTAAAACATTTCCTGGGTCAGCCGTTTATTTTAACACGAAGAAATTGAAATACTTTATCTATTATGACCATAGATGTTGCAAATCCGAACTTCGTAGACTATTTTAGAACAATGTTAAAAATAAATTTTTTAAATATTTTTTTCCCGCCGAATTTTTGAACACCTGTTTATGGATAAAATTAAGTCCTTTTTTCCATAGATATGCACCTTTAATTATCAAGTATACCACAGACAACATACAAAAACCGAAAATATTCTATGTTGACCCGAATAAGTATCCCTCACGGCAGTTTCAAGTAAAAAACACCCAGGATTCGTGCGATTATAAACTTTACGATTTTTTTTATATTTTTTTCATAAATCCTACAAATATGAAATAAACGGTAAAATACAGGTTATTTCATTGGCTATATAGCACCATAATAAGTTTTTATGTCTCCGTATCAAAATTCGAAGTTATGATTTTTTTAATGTTGACGAAAAATTTAATAAATGACTATCCGGGAAATCTCAAGCAATCGAAGCGAATTTATTTATTTCGCGTGATCGCTCCAGTGCGTGGTTAGACGCTTTTTTTCGTGAATAGAGATCAAAAGACTCGGCTGGTGTTAAACAGAAATTTAGACCTTATCGCAATTTGTATAAGGAGTGTTATTGTTAGCGGCCTGATCACAAATTTTACACGATGTGGTGTATCTCTTTAAATTAGTTTTAGAATTCAGCTGATGAAGGAAGAGTACTTTCGAAACCCGTAGAGTTTATAAAAAAATAGGTTTTCTAAAATAAATTTATGTGTTTATATTGTTAAAGTTTTAAATCTTTGTTTCATTCTTCTTTCAAGGTCTTTTCCGACTTTTTGAACCTCCGAATAACTTTGATTCTTTCTTTTAAAGTAAGATCTTCTTTTGACAAGGGTCTAACTAACTTAGCTGTCAGCGGGTCCAGACATCGAATAAATCTTGTTCTTACGCTGTGATGGGGAAATTTAGAGTCAAAGTTGGTTTCACAGTTGTTAGTTACGTCATGTCCAACATGCACAGTTGTTGTGAATGATGAATACTTGGAGCAGGTGGATGAGTTTGTGTATCTGGGTAGTATGTTTAAAAGAGACGGGAAGGCTCTTGAGATATTGAAAGAAGGGTAAATGATGTAATGGAGGACTAAATGCCGTTGGCGCTAATCAAAAAAACTGTCCAAAGGAGTGAAGCTAGCAGTCCACAATGGAGTGATGATGTATGGCAGTGAGGCATGGAAGTGGCAGAGGGAGGAAGAAAATAGACTGAATGCTGTACAAATGAGTTCTCTGAGGCGTATGTACAGTAAAACCATGTATGATCGTGTGAAATGTGAAGATCCGCAAATAATCCATTATTGCTGATCTAAGCGTAATAAGTAAGATTAAGAAAAGGACCCTCAGATGGTTTGGGCATATAGAGCGAAAGAACGAAGAAGGGAGAATGTGTGAGGCAAATGTGAATGGTAGAAGAAGTCGGGGACGCCCGAGGAAGACATGGCACGATCAAGTGAATCAGATACTTGAGTCAGACCATGTGAAGACCAGAATAATAGAAGAGTATATAGGAGACGATGTATGAATGTGTGAGTGTGTGCCAAGACCGAGTTGTTTGGCGGTCCATCCTCTCTGCCTACCCCTTGCGTGATGGCGTGATGGTTAGTTAGCTACTAGGACAATCGTGTCAGATTGCACCAAGTCACTACATATATATGAAGAATGAGTTCGAAAAGTGTACCTACGTAAGAAATGAAAGTGAATGAAAGTGCTGGGATTGGGCGCAAAATTGAGTAATCTGAAAGTATGTTGTCTGTTGTATGCTGTTGATACGGTACTGATATCAAACAGTATGGACAATCTACACCTCGTGTCTAGGTTGCACCAATTACTTCGATCGTCCAGACATCTTAAGTCATATCCATATACATATATTTAATGAAAAATATGGATTTAATTTGTTCGAAGGGAATTTTCGCTGAATTCTTTCAGATATTTTAAAAAAGAATTTTATGATGAGGTGACCAAATTACGAAATGATACTTTAATTAGCTACGACAGAAAATGTAACTTTGATACCGCCGTGAGAGGTACTTATTCGAGTCAACACAGAATATTTTCGATTTCTATATATTGTCTGTGGTTTAATTGACAATGAAAGGTGCATATCTGTGGAAAAAAAGGACTCCATTTTAATCGTTAACAGCTGATCAGAAATTCTTCGTATAAAAATATTTAAAAAAAATATTTTTAACATCGTTATAAAATAGTCTACGAAGTTTGGACTTGCGACATCTATGGTCATAATAGATAAAGCGTTTCAATAGGTTCGCTTTAAGTCCAAAATAACAAACGTGGGAAAACAAATATATATATATTTTTAATTTTTTCCGAATCAAGCAGAGAATTGCCTATTTAACTGAAAAGCATTCTGAGATATTTAAAATGGCACCAGCATATTGCAAAAATCGCTCCAGTGTTAAGAGGGCATTACCAGAGAAAGCCGGAAATACGTCATTTTCAAAAAAGTTTTTAGACGTATTGACTCTTTTCCACAAAAAATTATAAATGGATTTCGAAAGGTTGTTCTTTTATCTAGCATAGTTATGTAATAAATTTTTAGATTTTTTTTTAATTTTAAGTATAATAAGGTTATTCCATAGGTCGTTGGCAGATTTGTTAAATTTTCAAAAAAGTTTTTGTATTATACCACACCCATTTCAAATAATGTAATCATGCAGTAAAATAAATCAATACATTATTTAGCAAAGTTATGTATTAGAATTTTAATTTTAGTTTCAATAAAATCATTAAAAAATATGTACGTACATGTGTTTCTTGACGAAAATTGGTCCATTTGTGCATTTATTTGCGCACTTACAAACTAATATATTTCAGATTTTTTTAACATTCTTATTAAATTTAGACATTATTGAAAAATGATAAATACTTATAATCAAAAAATAACTACAAAAAGGACACTATTTCAATAGTTTTATCATCACGCCTTTCAGCATTTTTGGATGAAGGTATAAATTAAAGCTAATTTGGATTGAAATAAATTCGATATTGAGTTATAATTTAAAAAAGCTGGTACGGAGAATAATCAATCTTTCTCATTGTAACCGCCCTGCACGATCGGAAGAACAACTTTCGACGAAATGTGGATTTTCGTCCGCTGGCTGGTTAAACGCTCTTAAGTACCGGGTTGCTACATACTTCCATCTTGTGTTCTTGATATAGTGTCAATTATTAATAACTAGCTGGTCCCGGCATTCGTTGCTATGCCATTTAATAAAGAAATTGTTTCTCCCTGCGTGTCCTTTCCCATTCGTCCCGTTCACTTTCCGCCTCCCCTTTTTTTCTCCCGTTCCCACTCCGTCACCTCCACCTTCCCTCTCCCCACTCCACTCCCCCCCTTCCAAGTTCCCCTCCCCCCTCCCAGGTCCCCCTCCCCCCTCCCAGTTTCCCCTCCCCCTCCCTGGTTCCCCTCCCCCATCTCTCCCTCCCTCCCGCTTTCCATAGCAATAGCCGCTTCCTCGCGTGCCACCAATAGCAATTTTTTTATACAAATTTCATAATGCCAGAGCTCACCGGAATAATAACCTTGTCTTGTCAATAACGAACACACAAAAAAAAAATTATCCAATTTGGTGCAGTCGTTCGAAAGTTTGGCGCTTAGCAACACATTCAGCGATTAATTTTTATATTATGGATAATAATACACGTAAGATGATAATATAATACAACAAAAAATAAAAAAAATTTCATATAATTTAATTTAATGTAGATGTGAATGTAATGGAATCTTTCAGTTTAATTTTCTTCCACTTCCCGAACTACCGAAATATGTGAATATTCGCACATGTGATAAAAATTATTACGATACACACAATATTTTTTTTTTTTTTTACATGAGCTCCACACAGGAGGCCCAGAGGAAAATAATTTCCTTCAGTGTCTATGTCATCTTTGGGGATGCTGTGTGGAGGGTTGTTTTAAAGGAAAGGAAGGAGAGGAGAGTTCTGGGAAGGAAAAGGGTTTAAGGGGTGGGTAGGAATATGGGGTTCAGTATATCCAGGTCATCCGCCTCCAAGACCTAGACAAACCTCACCCCATGGACCCGGGCACCCCTGCTAAATCACCAAACGTAGCGAACCACTTGGGGTGACCTATGGCAGAGGTGTCGGTTATCCAATAAAGGTTCCCGGGGCGGCGGTACCCATTCCCGCCTCCCAAATTGTAAATAACAAAACAACAAACCCAGTAACAAAAATTAACCAATATTAAAGTATACTTTGCTTTATTAGAGCGTGATTAGCGTGTTTTTTGTCTTTTTTGGACCATATATTTTTTACCTGCCCACGCCCTCACTGTGCCATTTAAACGCCCCCTAATTTTCTTTGGGTCTTCTACCACCCCCTCAACAGTCTCAAACGCCCACAAGGGGGCGTTATCGCCCACGTTGAGAACCTATGATGTTCATACTATCCATCCATACTAATATTATAAATTCGAAAGTGCGTGTACTTGTTTGTTACCCTTTCACGCCTAAACCACTAAACCGATTTAAAAATTCTTTCACCAATAGAAGGTTGCATTATCAGCGAGTAACATAGGCTGTATATCTGGTAAGCTCTGGCGTTATGAAATTTGTAAAAATGAAAATGTGAGCATTTAATTTATTTTCGCGGCAGGGAGGAAAGGCAAGGGAAGGTTGGGTTCGCGGAGAGGGAAGAGAAGAGGGAGGGGGAAGGCAGGGAAGGTGGAAGGGAGTGGGGAAGCACGGGAAAGGACATGCAGGGAGAATCAATTTATTTCTTTGAATGGCATTAAAATGAAATCGTTCTTCTGCAATGACAATATCAGCTTAAAACTAAGGCAGAGAATGCTAAAATGTTATGTGTGGTCGGTCTTGCCGTGTGGATGTGAAGCATGGACCTTGAAAGTAAATACCATGAGCAGGTTAGAGGCTTTTGAAATGTGGCTTCACCGGAGAATGCTCAAGGTCCCATGGATCGACATGATCACGAACACAGAAATTCTCAGGCGGGCTAGAGTAGATAGAGAACTGCTTACATTAATAGAAATCAGGAAAATTTCATATCTGGGTCATATACTTTGAGGGGAGAAGTATCACTTGCTCCATTTAATATTGAAAGGCAAGATAGAGGGCCGCCGAGGGCCTGGTAGGAGACAAATGTCTTGGCTGCGAAATATAAGAGAGTGGACCGGCATTAGAAGTGTGGAGAAGCTATTCCGGGCACCGCAAGACAGAGAGATATTTTCAAGAGTGATGGCCAATGTCCTTCCTCAGGGTCTTCGGGCGATACGCCCCCATCTCCCACTTACTGATCGTCGAGGCACCATCGGGATGTCGGCTTAGGGGCGCGGTATCTGAACCTCGTATCCGGCCTGCCTGATCACCGACTAACTTTCAGCAGGACTGCCGGGCGATCCGCGCTGTAGCACCTCCGTCTGTGGATCTACTTTCTACCATGATTGCTTTTTCATTGTTTGAAATTTGCTTAGTGCTTTATGTACATAAATATGTTAGGGTAGGCATACTGCCTACATTTTGTTTTCTTTATTGTTATTTCATCCCCTTACCTAAAAGAGGTCCAGGTAAGATTTTCTTTATACTTACTAACAACTGTACATAGTAGCACTTGCATACTGCTACCTAACAACGTATGCGAGGGCAATGGAGGTCTAGTATCGTTTATTAAATGTAGAGTAGTCTTTATACAAAAAATTAGAGTCCTCGCAAGAGCCTTGAAGGGGTAACCATCTGTTACCTATACCAGGGCGGGTAAGTGGTGGCTCCTCCAATGCACTTAGATCGCCAACGTCGGGGGGACCTGATAAGCCACACAAAGAAGAAGAATGGCATTGCAACGCATGCCTGGTACCAGCCAGTAGATCAATAAATGGAGAATTTAATGACATTTCGATACAACAGTAACACAGGCCTGCAAATTGACACTTTTTGATTTTTTTTTCACCGTAATGGGTGAATCGTATGTATTTTGGTGCGCTGAGTCCACATATGCTTCCAGTTTCCAGCACGTAGGGATTTTCCGCAAAATGAAAATGAAAGTTATGCAAAACCCGCAGTACATACAGGTAAAAATGCATTTTGAAATGAAAAAAAAATATATATTACTAGTGGTTTATTTACATTTTTAAATACAATTTGATAAAAATAATATGTATATACAATAAAGATTTATAATTCTTTATAATATCTACATCTTTTCCCTCAAAACTCCGTTTTGAGCTTTTCCGTTTGTGTAGGATTCCTGGAAGTTCTCTATGGAGCATCGCAGGTCTGCAAATTGATATTTTTATATTTTTTTAAATGGTAATGGATGAATTATATGTATTTCGGTATGCTGAATCCGAGTATGCTATCGATTTCAACCCATTACGAAAGGATTTTCCGCAAAGTGGGAATTAAAATATAGGCAAAACCCGCCTTACACTACTTTTGTAGGGAATATTCAAAAGAAAAAAAAAACATAAAATATGCAAATTTAATTAATTTTAAGTCATAAAATATTTTATTTACATTATATACAATTATACTTTAGCCTTGGGTCCAAGATTTGTCCTGGTCCCCCTATCTTTACACCAAATACGCAAAATACACTTTTTTAATAAAATCAGTAATATTTCATTGTTGTTTTTTCACTACAAATTCACCACAAATATAGCAAAAACTCTCAGAAGAATTTACACAACCTCTTGAAGTCATTTTTGAAACGCACCTTAGGAAAGTTGGAACAGAAGTAATAAATAAAAGCTCATGGAAGGTAGTGGGCAACTTGGGAATTTCGGCATTCTCTCATCATTCTTACTATGGAAAATCCCGATATATGTGATTCAACGCTGACTAATTTTATCGTCATGAGTTACTAAATGTTTTGTTTCAGTCTATAAAACATAAAATTATCTTATAATAAGTTGGAATTAATAAAAAATATATATTTCGGCAATAAACTCCGTTTTGCGCCTTAAGATAGGCAATCCCACAGCATTTTGAGTTTTCCGGAAAACCTTACGTGATGGAATTTTTTTGATAATTTTCCCGAATTCAGCAACCAAAAATACTTGGGAATTACCTCTTATTTCAAAGAAAAAAAAAACGGTCGCAGGCCTGTGTAATCAGCTCTTATCTAAAATATCTCATGAAGAATGTAATAGTGTTTTGATTGAGAGAGCACCATTATTTTATAACAAAGTGTATTTGTTGTGTAAACAAACTTTTATTTTTACGAATTTTATATGTGACTGGCACTATCTTAGCAATATTATAAAGGCGATAGTCTGTATGGACGTATATCTGTACGGACGTGTGTTTGTTACTCTTTCACACAAAAACTACTGAATGGACTTTAAAAATTCTTTCACTAATAGAAAGCTACATTATTTGCGAGTACTATAGGCTGTATATATTGGAAAGCTCTGGCGTTATGCATAAGCTCTGGCGTTATGAAATTATTTATCATACGTTTTCTGTACCTAACAAAATCGAGTTATTGCAAACGTCAGAAGAAAAGCAAAACAAACGGTTGCCGTGGAAACGATGTTGTCATCGAGGTTAATATCTATCTCTAAAAATGAATCGCCAAAATGTGTGTGGGCGCATAACTTCCGAACGATTGCACCAAATTGGATAATACTTTTTTTGTATAAAACTACTGGTGAGCTCTAGCATTATGAAAATTGTATTTTTTTTACATGAGCTCCACACAGGAGGCCCTGAGGAAAATAATTTCCCTCAGGGCCTATGTCATCTGTGGGGATGCTGTGTGGAGAGTTTTTTTAAGGAAAGGAAGGAGAGGAGAGTTCTGGGAAGGAAATGGGTTTAAGGGGTGGGTAGGAATCTGGGGTTCAGTATGTCCTGGTCATCCGCCTCCAAGACCTAGACAAACCTCACCCCATGAACCCGGGCACCCCTGCTAAGTCACCAAACGTAGCGAACCACTTAGGATGACCTATGGCAGAGGTGTTGGTTATCCAATAAAGGTTCCCGGGGCGGCGGGAATGCGTTCCCGCCTTCCAAATTGAAAAATTGTATAAAAATTCCAATCGGTGGCACGCGAGCAGTTTGAAACCGCACCGGGAATTAATGAGGTTGGAAGGGGGCGGGGGTTAAGGGGGGAGTTGTGGTTGAGGGGGGGGGGGGAAGAGGAGGGGGGGGCGGAGTGGAAACCCCCTAATACCATGCGAGTGTAGCCGCGGGAAAAAACTAGTACAAATATACATTAGAAAACTCATTTTTATTATTTGTTTTTATTCTTAACCTTAATTTTTTTATATTTTATTAATGAAGACAATATTAGCGAAACTCAATCAAAAATCTGAAACAGTAAAACTACATCTGGTACTCGAACCCAGGACCCAGTCAGTACCAACTGCGCTAATGTGTCCCATTCGGTCATATTTAACTATATCATTCTTCGACTAAGAACTACCAACATTATACATTATCTTCATTTTTTAACGCATGTTTTTATTGGCTGCTATCTTTATGTTTAATTGCAATTGTTAATGTTTAATTGAATCAACCAGAAATGCTATCTAGATGCCGTCTCTTTCTCTCTATTATTATGTAAGATGTTAATTTCACTCTCTCACTTTTACTTTATATTACATATGTTTTGTCTCTTTCTGAATGTATGTATAATGTATAAGCTCACACAATTTATATTTTCGATCAGTTTAATTTTATACCCTGAAGATGCTTGTGTTAAGCAAAACCGGTCGGTATTTAAAAAAGTCATGGTTTCAAACAGTGTTATTGTTTTATCAAACAGTATTAATAGCCTTGCATCTGCGAGGTTGAATTCCAGAACCCGACTTCCATTGCATGTTCGACGCCACGCCTAATGCGCCGCGCCACAAATAACATCTGTGTTCGTGAAATTTCAAGCAAAGCTACTGTTGTAATTCAGTTTTTAGTTAAAAAAATCTGCCAAAAGATGTCGCTACTTCCGTCAGCAGCTCGCATATGGACGTTTATTCCCTACGTATAAGTACTAGGATTTATAGGCGGCCATATGCAATATATATGGTACCGTAAAAGCCCGAATATTGGAAAATCCTAAGATTTACCAACTCTTAATGGTAAAAGTCCGAACCGTTCTATAATCATCGTTCACCAACCTAACCTAACCTAACATGTACTAAATTCTAATGGTAAAAGCCCGAAAAAATCGTTTCTTATTTAAATATTATAAACGATTTTTTCGGACTTTTACCATTAGAATTTAGTACATGTTAGGTTAGGTTAGGTTAGGTTGGTGAACGATGATTATAGAACGGTTCGGACTTTTACCATTAAGATGAAGTCATAGTAAATAATGCAAAATCATATGTTTTTGTTTTGAAAATTTGATCGCTTAGAAGTATTGTAGATGCTTCAATTAAATACTGCGTGTAGAACATACCTTGGCCCTTAAAAATATCGGTCATTTTTTTAATAAGTTTTTTAATAAGCCTATAAAAACATAAAGTATAAGGTCTAAAAAAAACACTTTCAAGTCCAAACTCTTCTATTTATAAACCCCTTTTCGGATATGGTTTTATTGTATAATGTGGCAAATTCAGTTTATTTTATAATAATCGCAAAAAAAGTTGATATTTACACCCAATCTTCCCAAAATAATATAAAATATGCATTTTCGCGTTGATATTTTACAATACGGCCGCTAGTCGACGAATTCGGTTATTCAAAGTAAGCCCTATGGCGTCCACCGAAGAACTACTGTCCACGGCACAGTAGTGAACTAGTGGATCGCCTTAAGAGTTGGCAAATCTTAGGATTTATCGGAAAATCTTAGGATTTACCGTAGTTTGGGCTTTTACAGTAACATAATTACATATTGTGGCGTCATTGCGTTTCTCGGTTACTTTGTCTCGGTGACTAGCTGTCACTGGATCACAGTGGATCCGAGGAACTGGCTATTTTTTTAAACAGTTCCTATCATATTTATAGAATGGTCATCAACACTCAAACTGGGCGAAGCCGAACTAAAAGCCGCTCGCAGGGCCTAGCAGCAAAACCCGCGGAGCGGGATTTTAACTTAAACTGCTAGTTTCAATTAATATATCAAACCACAATGTGACGGCTTTCCACCAAAATATAATTTATTGTCTTTACAGGACGACTGAATTATTTTGTCGTTTTTCGTTAGGTTAGGTTAAGTTTTAGTAGATGTTTTGTCGGGGATGAAAAGTCGCGGAACCTAGCTCTCTACTGTTTTATTTATCCAATTCAAGTAATTGGTTTACTTGATCATGTCACCCAGGTTTTTATGTACTACGTCAATACTTAAATCCGTATTTGTATGAAAATGATGTGTAGTTAGCCATAAAGGTCATATTTATACTCTGAAGCCCATATTACATAACATCGTTTGTCTCACAAAGTCAATTCAAGTTTGAACATAATACCAAATAAGTACTTTATTGTATATGGGGGAAAAACGCCGCAAAAGACATAGATTGTTTTCGTTTTCTCACTAAAAATTCGCGAGGAATTTTAGAAGGAAAATGTATGAAATATTAATTGCATCATCTTAAAATAAAAGATAAAAGACAATTTTTTTTTTTTACTTTCTTATAATTGCGTAACAAAACTTATTTTTTTTATCTAAAATACATTGACTAGTAAGCACTAAACACATTTCTTTTTCCCAGTTTCCTTTTGGTACATTTTCGTTTGTAGGAAGCATCTGGAAGGTCTCTCTGAAGCCTCCAACAGTAGTCTGCAATCATTGAGATGCTCCATCCTACCTGGTATCTTTTTTCCATCTCCTTAATATCTTGGTGAAATCGTTCACCTTGCTCTTCACTCACATATCCTTAATTTTCTGGAAAGTAGTCGAGGTTGGAATGAAGAAAATGTACTTTTAAACTCATTAGGCAACCTAAAGCTTGAAATGCTTTTAACGATTTGTTTGTAGTTAGGGTCTTTGTTATTGCCTAAAAATTCAGGTTACCCTCCCCGATCCCTAGTTCCCCTCCCCCCCTCCCTCGACCCCCTACCCGAGTTCCCCTCCCCCCTCCCATATTCCATACATTCAGTCCCGGTGCATCCCGGTCTATTGCAATTTTTTTATACAAATTTCATAATGCCAGAGCTCACCAGTAGTTTTATACAAACCTTGTCTTGACAATAAGGAACACAAAAAAAAGAATTATCCAATTTGGTGCGGTCGTTCAAAAGTTATGCGCGTACATACATTTCTGCGATTCATTTTTATTTAATTAATTAATTTTTCGTAATTTCATAATGCCAGAGCTCACTATTGTATTCAGAAACCACCGCGGGTATGCACACATCAAATCCCCAAAGTTTCTTCGCAATCGGATGAATGGTTTAGTAATGAAATGTTTATTGCCAGAGCTCACTATTGTATATACTATCTATATCCGTATATATATGTATACCGTTTTGCAAAATAATCTGACGTTCTGGAATTTTTTGAGTATTTTTCTAGTTTTCAGAATACCTAAATACATAGAAATCAGTTGAAAATATCTAGACAGCATTTTTGTTGTAGACCTGTGTAATCGGTAATGGCCGCATACTATGGTTATGTATATTCAATAATAAAATACGGAATTATCTTTTAGGGAAACTCAGTAAACGCCAAAGATGTTTTTATCGTCCAAAAAAGATGTATAAGAAAAATGACAAACTCTGCTAATCGGGATTCATGTAGACCTATATTTAAAAATTTGAAAATTCTTACAGTCACCGACATATATATAATGGAGTTATGCATGATAGTGCGATCATCTCCAGAAAAGTTTCCACAAAAAAACTCTACACATAAACACGCTACAAGGTTTACAGAAAATTTATTAATACCAAAAGCAAACAAAACAATTTTCCAAAAGGACCCTTTTACATGGCCATTAAGGTATACAACAACCTTCCACATGATATTAAACAAATACAAGATACACTCAGATTTAAGTCATCACTAAAAACATTCCTTCTGAACAGGTCTCATTACACATTAACAGCGTTACTAAAGAAAAACCACAGCGCCACCGATTAACTGTGTTATTGCAATAACATAAATAAACCCCGTATACACTAAAACACGTTTTATTACCAATAATGTTTCTTACGTGGTCACGCTGTTAAAACGCATTGAAGATCTGTTAACGCTGAATATGGTTTTAATTTAGTAGGAAACAATGTTGTTTTAATTTTTCTCCGCAAGGGGCATTATTGGCGCGCCTATGCGTTAGTTCTTCGGCCCGCGACAGCCCGCGATGAAAAAACAGCTCGGTGTGTTTTATGGCGAAATATCGAAAATTTTGTGATTTTACTTAATAATTTCTATTGTAGTAACGAATTTACTCTTCTGTTCACATAATTGATATATTTACCATGTTATTTGTGTGGTTTACATCAGTTTAATCAAGTTTAGTTATTGTACAAACGCCGTACTTTCAAAGTTGAATTGTCAGAATATTGTTTTATAGGTTACTTAAAAGATAAAATTTTCATTTTAAGATCTTTATTTTAAGAGAATTTCATAAAAGTGATAATTTTTTATAATATTAAAATCTAATACGTGTGTTCGTGTTTACGAACACACGTTTTGTTGATACGTAATTTTTTTGATACGTTTGTATCAAAAAAATTAACGTCTTTAGAGATGCAAGAAATCTGTTTTAAATTTCGGTATTATTTCTAAGTTATTTTTTTGGCAATAAAAAAAACTTTTTTATTGTATACACGATGAAAAAGTGAGGTGATAGTTTCCTTCCAAATTTATTACATAAGAGGACTGTGTTTTTTAAATTTTGATTTTATTTAAATTTCTCTACATTTTGGTCAAAAATGTTGAGGGAGGAAATTTTTTTCCATTTTTTTCCTAGTTTGAATCTTAAAATATGGCAGTTTTTGAAAACTAAAGTGTATTTCAAATACACAGATCTAAAAGGTAATTTAATCTAGTTTTCATAAATGGTATTTGTTTTTACGACACCTTCAAAAATAAGAAATATATAGAACATTCAAAATACTTTGGATTTCGTTCCGACATCTTTAATAAAACAGAGACAAACTACCCCCTCAGGCCGTGTAAACCACGTGTATTTTTACCATGAATATTTTTTTAATTAGTAATGTTTTCACATCCGCGGCCGTTTGTCAATTGAATAAAATTTTCACTGGGTTTTTTAGTAAGGCTGTAAGTGAATACCTCACATAGGTACAACTGTTTTTATATTTATGTTTATATAATAAATTAAAACAAATTCTGTTTCGATAGCTGATTGGAAGCCTGTTACTTTCTTCCGCGGAGTTCGGAATCTCCACCTATCACTGTTGGAATGGAAAAAGGGATGAAGGGGAAAAAATGGGATGTCCACCGAAAACAAGATGAAATCCTACCTTGCTGATGACGTCCTGGGTCCCACACTTCATGCACTCAAGATAACTCGCGGTTGAAAGCATGTATTTTGCGCGGAACCGGGTTTTGACTATAAGCGACGAGACCAAAGTATTTGGGCTGTCAGTGCCGCGCGGTGTTGAAATTGTACTGATTTCACGGTTAGGAGTCAATCTTGAACCAGTGATAATAGCAAGATGGATGTAACAGGATAGGTAGGTAAGACGGGAGGGATACATGGGAGTAGGTATAGATTTGCCCGAACAAATTCACTTTGTATTACACCACTTTTATATTTATATTTCATTTGTGTTCATATCTGTATAGCATGTTAGGTTAACGGGAAGAAATAGGATATAGGTACCTGTAAGTTACACCTTTGGTACTAAATGAAAATTTTGTATAATAAATGATTTTGATTTTGAAACCCCAAAAACAAATAACGAAAATACTTTCGGTTGTGAAAATCTAAAAACGTACATGGTTATGAATGTATATTATGGTTATGGCGCTGGATTATGTTTTCAGGCGATGACTTGTTCTGCCAGGTAATCAATCCAATTCCATTGAAATAATTCAACAAAATTTCTCGAGTTTGTAACGCACTGTTTGAAAATCTATTTTGTTTATACAGAACATTGAACTTCCCAAGACTTGACCGTGACTTATTTATGTCACGAACCCAAAATGATGGATAAGGCCCTGAAATGGTATATTTTGAATATGAATTTTGTGTAAGTAGCAGTTTTAGAACTATTTTTGAAAGTGACATCTCGTCAACGTGCCGACAAGCAAATGACCAAGGCACCTAGCGACCCACCACGCAAACCACCTTCAATGCGGCCACCGTGTAGGGATGTCGAAAGTGAAAAAAATGTCGATATATCTTATTAAAAAGCAATCAAAAGCAATCTTCCGAACAGGCCCTCCATTGATATGCTTGGTGTAACCCTAAGTGACCAGCTCAGGTATGGGGGCTCCATCGAAGCCAGAGTAAAGTTAGCCTCCCAAAAACTGGGCGTACTGTACAGGGCCCGCAGATACTTTAATAGTACACAACTGCTAACCCTGTACAAATCGCAAGTGCGCCCCACGGTTGAATTTGGCAGCCACCTCTGGTCTGGAGCTCCAAAATACCTGAAAAATACCCTCGACTCTGTGCAGAAACGGGCGGTCCGTTTGATAGATTCTCCCATCTTAACAGACGGATTGCAATCTTTAGAGCACAGGCGTCGGGTGGGAATGCTATCCTTGTTCTACCGGTATTACAATGGAAGATGCTCCGAGGAACTAGCATCATTGATCCCTTCGGCACCGGTGCATAGTCGGGAAACACGCCAAACGCGTGCCCAACATTTGTACACAGTTGACATATGTCACATGAGAACGGGTCGTTTCTTCGACTCGTTCTTGTGTTCAACAGCTCGGCTGTGGAATGATTTGCCGGCCTCTGTGTTTCCTCCTTCCTACAACATGGGTCTCTTCAAGACCAATGTTCATTCCTTCCTCTCCTCAAAAAGACCCTCCACACAGCATCCCAGATGACATAGACCCTGAGGGAAATTATTTTCCTCAGGGCCTCCTGTGTGGAGTTAATGTAAAAAAAAAAAAAATTAAAATATCAATATCGACGTCGATATATCGAGGAAAAAATATCGATGTTTCGAAATATCGGTCAAATTTTCTAGAGATTTTGCGTTTTTAAAATATTAGTGTATTCAGCTCAATATTATCAAGAGTAATTTTATACATAATGTGCTCTTTTTATGTGAAAATGAAGGTATTTTTATCAGTATTCTTTTTTATTAGGTAATAATTACAAAAATATCAAAAACTAAAAAGCTGTCTTCTAGCTTATATGCAAACTGAGACGCATACAAAGTTTGTATGCGTCTCAGTAGCATTCTATTGGCGTATTAATCTGTCAAAAAGGACTTCGTGTTTGGAACAAGGTATAGTCGATAATCATAGACAATTGGGAACCAACACATAAATGGCAAAATATAGCTTACATTTCTATGTATGTACCTACACACATGAGATAGTATTAGTGATCACAAATACTAATGCAAAGACAATAGATTTGTAAGCTATTAAAAGTGGATACGCGCCATAAAATATATTTAAATACATTTGGGCATTAATCCCATTTAAATTAATAATTTATGCTGTGGGACCATAGGGGCGCCATCTATGGTGGTTGTATTATATTGAATTTCCTTATGTGACATTGAAATTCAGTGAATTCAGGCATTTTCTGACCTCTGTGGGGCAAGCAATTACTTTCGACGTGAGTGTTGGTGAAAGCCAATAGATGTCAGTCCTAATCAAATAATTAACCCATAATTGAATTATTGTTGTGAGGTTTTGGCACGTACAATTAATTTGCAAAATTCATATTCATTGTCTGAACTTTCTTCCTGTGATAAACATCTGTTGAGATTGTGCGATACCACCTTGGCAAAATCAATATTTGAAGGAAACTAGTGTCGTTTGTCTGGACATCGTGTGGAGAGCTGCATTCTCTGAGTGAGTATTTGTTTTGTTTTCATTGAGGATTTTGGAATTTCTGTATAATCTGTTTTGTGTCACATAGGGAAGAGTTCATCTTTCAATAATTACATAGGGTAGTATTCCCTCGTGTCTGGGGCTATTTACACGCCCCTACAAAAAGTTAAAATTCCAACCGCCAATACAGTTACTTTTTTCCGTTCGTTCCTATTCGGTTTTGGATTCTAGTGACTTTAAATACATAAATTAAAATAATACCGTATTTGATACAATTTTCGATATTGGATATTTTGTATTGATATATCGATATATCGGATCAAAATATATCGGCTAAAAATATCGATATATTGAATTAAAAATATCGATACATCGATATATCGATATTTTTTCAACAAGCCTACCACCGTGTATCCTACCTAGCAAGTAGCCAGAAGGGAAGCCACTAGACTCAAGGCACTAAGCAAGCCACCTGTCTGTGCGGACGTAGCCTTAGAGACTCCTATACACATTATATATTTCAACTAATTTACACAAAACGTTGACAAATTATGTACCTTAACCTTTTTCATGAATAACTCTTTCCATTGGGGAAAACCGCGTGCAATCCGTTCAGTAATTTTTGAGTTTATCGCGAACAGAGAGACGCGGCGAAGGATTTTAATTTATAATATCTAGAGATATCTTTCTCAGTGTTACACCCCGCATTACAAGCTACAAATTTGGATTGAAAAAATAATGGCTTAGAAATAATCTAATAATCCGATTATTTGCAGATTACGTCAGAACCTAATTCAGAGATCATTTCGGCTAAGTCCTCAATGAACCTTTACATTGCACGGGTCGGTACCCGGCGCTGCCCGTATTATTAATTAATTCCATAAATAAACGAACGCCCGATGAAAGACACAAAACATTGCGTCAGAAGATATCATATTCATCGTGTTAATTAATTATCTTAGGCAGAGGTCGCCAATCAGGGCTCGCAAAATCTTTTAGATGTCAATGTTACAACATTATATCTTACATGGATCACTATTAGAAGAGATTAGAAGGCTGATGAGATATTGAAAGATGGTTAGAAGATGTCTAGGTTGCACCACGAATTGAAATAGAAAATTTTCGCTGAATTCTTTCGACATGTTTGAGTTTTATGGTGTGGTGACCAAATTATGGAATTATATTCTAAATTACTACGAACTAATGAGACAAATAAAATATTTATCACAATTTTTTTTTTACATTAGTGATACAAAGGAGGCCCTGAGGAAAATAATATTCGTCGGGGAGTACATCATCTTTGTGTGGAGGGTCTTTTTAGGAAAGGAAGGAGAGGAAGTTCTGTAAAAGAAAAGGTTATAAAGCGGTAGGTAGGAATCTGGAGGTCAGTGAGTCCAGGAGTGACGGACGTATGAATCCATAGACAAATAAAATTTTCATCACATTTTTTTTTACATTAGCTCCACACAGGAGGCCCTGAGGAAAATAATATCCACCAATTACGTCATCTTTGGGGATACTGTGTGGAGGGTCTTTTCAGGAAAGGAAGGAGAGGAAGTTCTGGGAAAGAAAAGGGTGTAAAGTGCTGGGTAGGAATCTGGAGGTCAGTGAGTCCAGGAGTGAAAAACGTATGAATCCATCCCTCCCACTGCGGTGCAAGGCGATGTTCTGAGAGAGAACGGCTAATGAAAGACACAAAACATTACGTCACATGGCATTGAATCGCAAGACATCATATTCATCGTGTTAATTAATTATCTTAGGCAGAGGTGGCCAATCAGGGCCCGCAAAATCTTTTAGATGTCAATGTTAGTTAATGTTAGATCATTTTGATCACTTGATCACGTGACCCAGATGTAGAGGTTAAATGCAGAATTGAAGCAGCAAGAACTGCGTTCATTAAAATAAAATCCCTCTTCTGCAATGACAATATCAGCTTAAAACTAAGGCAGAGAATGCTAAAATGTTATGTGTGGTCGGTCTTGCTGTATGGATGTGAAACATGGACCTTGAAAGTAAATACCATGAACAGGTTAGAGGCTTTTGAAATGTTGCTTCACCGGAGAATGCTCAAGGTCCCATGGACTGACATGATCACCAACACAGTAATTCTCAGGCGGGCTAGAGCAGATAGAGAACTGCTTACATTAATAAAAATCAGGAAAATTTCATATTTGGGTCATATGCTTCGAGGGGAGTAGTATCACTTGCTCCATTTAATATTGAAAGGCAAGATAGAGGGTCGCCGAGGGCCTGCTAGGAGACAAACGTCTTGGCTGCGTAATATACGAGAGTGGACCGGCAGTAGAAGTGTGGAGGAGCTATTCCGGGCAGCGCAAGATAGAGAGACATTTTAAAGAGTGATCGCCAACGTCGGGGGGACCTGATACGGCACACAAAGAAGAAGAGAAGATGATTATAAGTTACATGGACCTATATTACAAGAGATAGGAAGGCTCTTTTTTGAGTCAGGGGTTGTTAAAATTTTGAAAATATTATGAGCAACTACCCCTTTTCATTGGAAACAATCATTGTAAGAATTGGTTTGTAACCTGGATAGCGTCTCGGATAAATATATCCGAATTTATTCATATGAAACTATTGACTTTTCGTAAAAGTCTAAATGAGTATTCATTTTTTATAAATAAAACTCTTTTTTTATAACTTTTGAAGGTTATTCACATCAATGTAATATATAAGAAGAAGATAACAATAATAATCTAAATATTTATATGGAGGGATTAGTAGGATTTATAGGTTCAATTAGGAATTCCACAGAGCCGAACCCTCTGATATGAAAATATCTGGAGTCGGTGAATTATATTCCCATTTGGTCTCTAGTAGGTTGACATGTTGTTCTTGTATTATTTTGTATTTATAATACTTATATAGTGCAATTGCATAGCGTGGATTGACTAGATGATCATTTGGGGAAGTGTGTGAAAGGGTTTAGTTTTTCCTGTGGGAAAAATTAAACCCGGACATATAAATCTGGTGCGTAAAGAAAGAAAACAAGACACAGAAAATAAATTAACCTTCAAAAGTTATTATAAAAAGAGAGTTTTTTTTATAAAAATTAATTATAATTAAAAATATTATATAAAAAAAGTATTATGCTTGTAATAATAAATAAAAAAAACACTCACTCTATGTTTGATGTCTCCCCACGAGGCGTCGCACTATGTTCACTTGAAAATGTTTTGCACTCATAAAATTTATTTTTTTTTACTTTGGAATTCACTATTTTGACGAATATTTAAAATAACATTATTTAACACTGAATTTAAAATTACAACATTAACAGCAAAACCCATAAAAACTGTAGTGTATGTAGGCATATATATTTTTTTTAAATGAATAACGCGAAAAGTCCCAATTGCTTCCGTCTGGAGCCAGTAAGACTATGGCATCCCCAAGTGGGGAGGAAAAGGAGATAGAGACGAAGAAGGTAGGGAGCTATTCAGATCTGGTCACCAAACACGGCTAAAGCCATTTCAAGCACCGTTTCAATTCTGAATATTGGTCTTACACCAGGTATCTTCCACTCTGGAACGTGCCGCAAATATGCTATATCTTATTTTAAATTAATGAATTTGTGGAATTACACAAATTAATCAAATAAAATTTATTTGCCACGCCGAGATTCGACCCCGCGACCTTCGAATTGCGAGTCACGAGCCTTACCGCTGGACTACGCCGTCTGTCAAATATATGTCATGAATATGTTAAGAAGTTTCAATGTCTTTCAATAGATGTAGTTAGAGTAGGTAGTTGAATGTGGTTTTGATGTATCTCAACAGAGGGCAGAAAATTATTTTTTAAATAAGCTCCATGCAGGAGGTCCCGATGAAAACGATTTCCCTCAGGGCTTTTGTCATCTTAGGGGATGCTGTGTAGAGGGTCTTCTTAAGGAAGGGATGGATAGAAAGTTCTTAGAAGGAAAAAGGTGCGAGTGATGGGTAGGAATCTGGGGGTTAGTGTATCCGGACGTATGAATCCAACCCTTCTACTGCGGTGGGCAGGGCGATGGGTCGAGAGAGTCGGGCTGGAAAGGTCAACCAGTATTTCTCAATCCAGCCCGTCACGCAGCAGGTGGGCAGACGCATCCACCACCAAGACCTTGACAAACATCACTCTCATGAACCCGTGCATCCCTGCTGAGTCACCTAGCGTAGTTATTTAAACAACGAATTTTAGTTGTGTTTGGCGATTAGATCTGAATAACCAGGTATTTCTCCATTTTCTTCATTCACATCGCCTTCCCCTCCCCACTACCTTCAGCCTGACAACATACCCCAATTGGGGATGCCATAGTCTCACTGACTCCAGACGGGAGCAATTGGGATATTGGGGTATTCGCAATTAAAAAAATCTGAATGTGGACTTCACACGCTGTAGAAGTGAAACCTTCAGAAAACTAAAGTAGACAAGAGTGGGGAGCCTACGACACAAAGAGGAGACTGATAGGCTACGAAGCACCGCACAAAGAGGAGACCGATTAGTCTAACTCATTCTCTCGCAGGCTAAAACAGGTTTAAGTGTTTGTCTCTTTTCTGTGTCGCTATTTTTCGTTTTATCGACTTTTAAATCACAACGGTGGTAAAGAAGTTTTCACTTAAAAAATTTATAAATATAAACACATTTTTTATTAATATCGTGTCATAGCAGACTTATAAATTAAGAATTATAACCACTCGACCGACAGACCATTTTAAAACTTTTTCCTCGGATTGCTTGCGATTTTTTAGTGATCATTTTTAATATTTTCCACCCACACTAAAAAAATCATACCTGAAGAGCGTTTAACCAGCCAGCGACCGAAAATCCACATTTCGTCGAAAGTTTTTCTTACGATCGTGCAGGGCGGTTACAATGAGAAAGATTAATTATTCTCCGTACCAGCTTTTTAAATTATAACTCAATATCGATTTTATTTCATTCCAAATTTGCTTTAATTACCTACATCCAAATATGCTGAAAGGCGTGAAACTATTAAAATAATGTACTTTTTGTAAGAATTTATCATTTTTCAATAATGTCTAAGTTAAATAAGAATGTTAAAAAAATCTGAAAGATATTAGTTTGTAAGTGCGCAAATAAACACACAAACGCACCAATTTTTTGTCAAGAAACACATGTACGTATATATTTTTTTAATGATTTTATTTAAACTAAAATTAAAATTCTAAAAAATGCGATACCCAGATAATGGTCGTTGGCAGATTTGTTAAATTTTCAAAAAAGATTTTGTATTATACCACACCCATTTAAAATAATATAATCGTGCAGTAAAATAAATCAATACATTATCTAGCAAACGCATTTTTTGAATTTTAATTTTAGAATCAATAAAATCATTAAAAAATATTTACGTACATGTGTTTCTTGACGAAAATTGGTCCGTTTGTGTATTTATTTGCGCGCTTACAAACTAATATATTTCAGATTTTTTTAATATTCTTATTAAATTTAGACATTATTGAAAAATGATAAATACTTATAGTCAAAAAATATCTACAAAAAGTACATTATTTTAATAGTTTTATCATCATGCCTTTCAGCATTTTTGGATGTAGGTATAAATTAAAGCTAATTTGAATTGAAATAAATTCGATATTGAGTTAAAATTTAAAAAAGCTGGTACGGAGAATAATTAATCTTTCTCATTGTAACCACCCTGCACGATCCTAAGAACAACTTTCGACGAAATGTGGATTTTCGTCCGCTGGCTGGTTAAACGCTCTTAAAGTACAAATGCATCTAGGGATAATTGGACTAAATCTGGCAGGAAAGCAATCCAAGGTATTTTAAATAGTGCCATATCGTGGCAAAAAGCATTCCAGTGGCTGGATTCTCGAAAAAACACTTCCAATTTTGAAAATAACAACCCTGTTGTGTGTTTTGTGTGGATGCGGATGTCTAAGGACCGTGTATGTGTTTTGATATGTATGATAGACCACTGTACAAGTAACAAGGAATGCACATGAGGAAAGGAAGGAAGGGACTTACTGCGGAACCTTGTGGCACTTCTCTTATTCTTCTGGGTTTGTTCATACACTTGTAGAATTGTACTTATCGCGGTATTTACTGTGATATGCGGGATTAAGTTAGAGAATGCGGGAGCGGAAAATTGAATTCTATAATTTCAATACCCGCTATATCCGATTTTTTGACAAAATCGTCTGAGTATGACATCTTGTTCACATTCTTGCGAGGGACAAGATTAATCTAAAATTGAGTTTCAAAACCTCCCTCATCACGACCAAAAACCATATTATAACTGCGAGTGAGAAACAAAACCCGCTATATCATTCAAGAAGTTACTATCAAAACCCACTCTATCGGAATTCAACCAATCACGAGCAGTTATTTTGCCAAGATGGCGGAGGTAGAAACACGCCCCTCAGGTCAGTTGAGTTTCAAAAGCCTCTATATTCCATATAAATCACAAAGTGAGTATCAAAATCCGTTATATCCATTTTATTTATCCAAATTACTTAAATATTTCTAGACAAACATTGAAAAATGATCACTTTTCGAATGTGTATTACTCCGACTCATTGTATAAAAAAATAAAATGTTCTTTTTTATTAACGCTAGAGTTGTGACAGTTTTCTCAGAATCAATGAAAATTGATATAGCGGATATAGAAATTGAACGACTCAATTGTGTGTTTATGCGGCGATGGTCGATTAAAGACTGAATGTGGGTAAGGCTAAAATGACAGGTATACAGGAATTGGTAGGAAAGGAATATGTGACAATACAAGCTACAAATACAGGGTCTATGATGTATGTAGGTAAGTAGATGAAGGTAAAGTATTATGCCGTGTTGCGCTACCTCCTTCTTTAGCCAACGTTTCGGACAGCGTTGCAGTGTCCATCACCAGGGCAGATGTGTAATAGTTAGGGGTGATGTTTGTACTTATCTACTTAGGAGCGATACCGTGACGCCAGCTCCACTCCTCTACGAGCTGGCTGTGATCCTATAAATATTAATAGAGACGACGGAGCTAAGCTCAATAGTTCTTGGTATCCGGCAATTGACGGTCAATCAAGGCTAAACGCAAAAAAAAAACATGATGAAGTATATTGTATCGCCAGCTCGTAGAGGAGTGGAGCTGGCGACACGGTATCGCTCCTAAGTAGATAAGTACAAACATCACCCCTAACTATTACACATTTGCCCTGGTGATGGACACTGCAACGCTGTCCGAAACGTTAACTAAAGAAGGAGGTAGCGCAACACGGCATAATACCCCAAAAACTAATAATTAAAATATTTTTGGCCGTGAAAATCTAAAATCGTATCAAAAGTACTAAAGTTCACTGAACCGGAGTTACAGACAGAGTCATAAACGAAAGTAATATCTTTAAAAATTATATTCGTTTTTTTTTTACAACAGTAAAGGTATCTGAAACGAGTGTTTTTAATTAAAAACATTAATTTTGTACCGTAATTTTGGCTTTATATTCTCTTGTTATTAGCAATAGACCGTTCCACTGTGTACCTAGTCCCGTGTAATATCGGCTTTATTTTCTTAATTAAATTAATTTGACGGTAGCTACCTTTTTAAATATTATTTGCAGTGTATTTTATTTTAAAATCTCTACATAGAAAAAAACGTTAAAAACCGTATTTTTATTTGGGTATTTATGTGAGTACCGCACAAGAGTTCCAACTGCTCCCGTCTGGAGCCAGTGAGACAATGCATCCCCAATTGGTGTAAAGGAGTGGGGATGGAGACGGGTAAGAGGAAGGTGGGGAAGTACATGGCTATTCAGATCTGGTCACCAAACACGGCTACAGCAGTTTGGCAAAGTATCAATTCTGAATGGTGGTCTCGCACCAGGGCGATACTGAGAGTATCTTCCACTCTGGAACGTGCCGCAAATATACTATATATTATTTTTAAGTGAATAATAGCGAAATAACACAAATTAAACACATTCCAGAGTGGAAGATACTCTCAGTATCGCCCTGGTGTAAGAGCACCATTCAGAATTGAAACGTTGCTTTGGTGACCAGATCTGAATAGCCAGGTACTTCCCCACCTTCCTCTTCCCTATCTCCTTCCCCTCCCCACCACTTTCAGCCTCACAACATACCCCAATTGGGGATGCCATAGTCCCACTGGCTCAAGACGGGAGCAGTTGGGACTCTTGTGCGGTATTCATGTAAAAAAAAAACAATTGATTTGCGCACGCGCCGGGATTTGAACCCAGGACGTACGGATTGCTAGTCGAGAGCCTTACTCCTCGATTATGAGATTTTCAAAATAATAAGTCTACAAACCGGTTTCGCAATGAAAATCAAATTTATTTTACCGATGTATTAAAACCTTTTTTAAATTTGTTTTTCAAATGTAATTGATATTTTTTTTACTTGAATTTAATTATATTTAGGTATGGCAAAACTATTTTTTTAAAATAATTATCATAAACTAGCAGTTGAAAACCCGCTCCGCAGCTTTTTGCTGCTAGGCCCTGCGGTTGGCTTTTGGTTCGGTTTCGCCCATTGGTGACCATTTAATCCGATAGGAACTGGTTCCGAAAATAGCCGATTTCTCGGATCCAGTGACAGCTAGTCACCGGGACAGGTAATGACGTCATATGCAATACATAGACGCATGGTATCATTATTAACAACTGCCAGTTATAATATTAATCATATTATCTTAAATTTCTCCATATCCGGAGAGATACCCGAAATTACAAATCCAGTAGTACCTACTGTTTGCCGAGGGATGCTAATCACGCACTGTTATAAAAGCAGATTTGTATACAAACTCCACGTACGAAAACGATTTTGCGTAAGGCGCGGCGTCGAGTTGCATCCTTAGCCGGATTCTTAAATTTACACCGTACAGACTCTAGGCAATTAATACTATTTGATCACAAATAAGTGCGAATGTTGCTTAGAAAATCATGAAAAATAAAATCCTTTGATTGCCACATTGTAATTTAAATCGTAAAAAAATATAGTAGACACACATTACTAGATATATGAAATTTTATAATTAAAATCATATAAAAATACTAAATATTATAGAGGTTAGGTGAACAATTGAAGCAGCAAGAACTGCGTTCATTAAAATGAAATCCCTCTTCTGCAATGACAATATCAGCTTAAAACTAAGGCAGATAATGCTAAAATGTTATGTGTGGTCGGTCTTGCTCTATGGATGTGAAACATGGACCTTGAAAGTAAATACCATGAGCAGGTTAGAGGCTTTTGAAATGTGGCTTCACCGGAGAATGCTCAAGGTCCCATGGACCGACATGAACACCAACACAGAAATTCTCAGGCGGGCTAGAGCAGATAGAGAACTGCTTACATTAATAAAAATCAGGAAAATTTCATATCTGGGTCATATACTTCGAGGGGAGAAGTATCACTTGCTCCATTTAATATTGAAAGGCAAGATAGAGGGTCGCTGAGGGCCTGGTAGGAGACAAATGTCGTGGCTGCGTAATATACGAGAGTGGAGCGGCATTAGAAGTGTGGAGGGGCTATTCCGGGCAGCGCAAGACCGAGAGACATTTTCAAGAGTATTAGATAAGCCGCCATAGCTCAGTGTTCAGAGCATCCGACCGGCAATCAGAAGAACACGGGTTCAAGTCCCGTTGGCGGCAAGTATCTTTTCTCGGAACGTATTTCAATGTAAATGAGTGTTTCAGGCTGATAATAATTTTCAAGGGGGATCGCCAACGTCGGGGGGACCTGATACGGCTCACAAAGAAGAACAAGAAATAATACTAATTTTGGTTGTATGCGCGTTATGCGTAACTCTAGTGCTTTTCTTTTATTTTGAGAATAATTTTATAAAAAAGAAAAAAAGTTAATCAACGCAAACTGTCACAGATAATTTTAGCCGAAGAGACTGTATTTTTTTAAAAGTGATTTCTTATACGCAGTCATACATTTTTATTTAAAAGATACATTTTTTAGTAGTTTACGTTTATATTTTTTATGAAGTAATTAAAAATTGTATTTTAATTTTAATCAACGCAAACGGTAGAAAAAGGTTCAAAGTATCTAAAATAATTTTTTTTGTATTTATAATGTAAACCGATTAGTTGTAAAGATTAATCTAAAATGGTGCTTAACATTAAGATTCGCTTTAAAATCAATGAAATAAACCATAGAACAGTTAGTTATTTGATGGAATTTCAATATATTTGTTTAAAACAAATTAAGAAGACAACGTGTTTTTAAGTTATACCTACTACTAGTTAAGATAAATTTTGGGGATCGCTGGCAACGGTTAATATGCATTTTTTTTTTAAAAAACCTTTTGATTCACTTTAATTACATTAAAAGGCAACTATTTGCATTGGGGGAAGTGGAAAATATTTCATTCTAAATTTCATTACGTAAAATTAAAATTAGCTTTCGTCTTGTGAGATTGTACGCCAGAATCACAAACCATGTTACACAAACCTAGCGTAGCCGCTAAACTACTTGAAAACTGGGATGTTTTTCTTGCCTTGACGCGAGTAGGCGTTATAAAGGGGCACTTTCTTTTGTATCACAAACCATGTTATACAAAAATATTTTCCACTTCCCCCAATGCAAATAGTTGTCTTTTAATGTAATAAAGGTGAATCAAAAGATTTTTTCAAAAAAAAGTGCATATTAACCGTTGCCAGCGATCCCCAAAATTTACCGAGTTTAGTTGTTTTGTTGTTAGTAATTGACTGCCGGCGTAGTGCAGCGGTAAGGCTCTTGACTCTTGACTCGCACTCCGAAGGTTGCGGGATCGAATCCCGGCGTGGCAAATTTTTTTTATTTGTTTAATTTGTGTTATTCACAATTCATTCGTTTAAAATAATATATAGTATATTTGCGGCACGTTCCATAGTGGAAGATACTCTCAGTATCACCCTGGTGTAAGACCACCATTCAGAATTGAAATGTTACTTGAAATGGCTTTAGCCGTGTTTGGTGACCAGATCTGAATACCCAGGTACTTCCCCACCTTCCTCTTCCCTATCTCCTTTGTCTCCCCACTACCTTCAGCCTCACAACATACCCCAATTGGGAATGCCATAGTCCCACTGGCTCCAGACGGGAGCAGTTGGGACGCTTTTGTGGTATTCATGTAAAAAAAAGAAAGTAAAATTACATTGTTTAAAACCATTTATAAGGAAAACAATAGGTCATTTAGTCATTACATAGTTTTACCAGTTTGAACGCAAGTAGATACTTTTAGTAAGTTAGGTATCAGATTAGAACAGCGTTAAACAGGTTATTAGTTAATAATACGAGTTTGAACGAATATTTGGAGTTAGTAAGTTAGATAAAACGTAGTAAAATTAGTTTTTAGCCGTTTATAGAACAATAGATCATTATTAGTTAATACTGCCAGTTTTAATGTGCATTTAGTTAGTAAGTTAGAAAAAACATATTAAAATTCTGTTTTAAACCATTTATAAAGAGAACAATAGATTATTTTTAGTTAATACTTCTGGTTTGAGCGTGTATTAAGTTAGTTAGATAGATACAATGTAGTAAAATTAATTTTTAAACCTTTTATTAAGAAAATAATACACTTTAATTAGTTAATATTTAATTAATTCGCATTTAGTTATTAAGTTAGATAAAAAATCATTAAAACCATTTATAAAGAAAACAATAGGTTATTAGTTAATAATACGAGTTTAAACGTACATTTACGCTTAGTAAATTAGATAAAAAAGGTGAAATTCGTTTTTAAAACAGTTTTAATGAATAAAATACGAGGTTGAACATAAATTTTGAGTTATTAAGTTAGATAGAACACATAAAAAATAGTTTTCAAATCATTTATCCAAGAAACACTATGTATTCGTATTAAGAACAACCAAAAACTTTAATTCCACACAAGCCATTAAATTATTATATGAATCTCTAGTTAGAAGCCTAATGGAATATAACTCGATAGTTTGGTCTCCAGCTTACAAAATTCACATGAATAACATTGAGCGAATACAAAAAAATTCTGCGTTTTATAAATTTTAAATTAAATATCCCATTAGAAGACTTAAAATATAACTTATTATTAAATACTCAAAAAATAAACAAACTAGAAGACAGACGTAAAATAAACGATTTAACATTTTTATTCAAAATACTTAACTCTAAATTTGATTGTTGTTTGATTTGTTGTTCAACTACATTGCCCACTCTCCGATACAACGATTTCACACTATGGGAAATCAGTACTTAGGTGATGTTGACATTTGACTATATAAACTTGGCGAATTTTGTTCATCTTGTAAAAAACTTATTCCAAAACTATTCCTAAACATATCTGTTTTTCTGTAAACCTATTAAATCGCTGAATTTTTGTATTTTTATGACGTGTGTGCTTTTTTCATCTAATTTTATTATTATTATTTCTGTATCTGTTTAAAAATCATCTGTCATGAATTATTTGTACTACCAAACACGTAAAAGCCCTTTGGGCGTTAAATAAATATGTAATTAGAAGAAATATATTATACCATTTTAACGTAGGTACATTTAGTTTGAGCATTTATAAAGAAAACCATAGATAAATTATTTATATTTTATTCTAACGGTTTGAATAAGCATTTAATTAGTATGTTGGATAAAACATAGAAAAATCGTTTTTAAACCATTTATACAGAAAATAAGAGATTATTTGTAGTTAATACTTCTAGTTTGAACGTGTATTTAGTTAGTAAGTTGGATAAAATTATTTTTTTAAATTAATTATTAAAACAACATAGGATATTAGTTAATACTACTCAATTTCACTTACATTTAGTTAGTAAGTTAGATAGAATAGACAAAATTAGTTTTTAAAATGTTTATTTAGAAAACAAAACGAGTTCGAATATATAAGTTAGAGTAAAATGCGTTTTAAAACAACATTTAAATACAAAACAATATGTTTTTATTATTAATTAAATATCTAAGAATTACTAATTTAAACATTATATTTAGATGGTCAATTTAGTGTTAGAGAAAAAAAACCGTGAAACTGCAAGTAAAATTAATTTAAAACCATTTTAAATTAACAATTTGTAAATAGTTTATATTTTATACCAGATACTAATTTGAACATGTTTTAATTTAGTAAGTTAGATAAAAACCGAGTAAAATGACAAAGTTTTAAACCGTTTATAAAGACAACAAAATGTTATTATTTATTAGTACTAGTTTTAACGTACATTATTAGTTTGTTGGTAAGTTTGGCTGTCAGAGAGCGGAGCGCTTCTGCTACGAGACGAGAGCTACGAGCTACGACTGTTCGCTACGACAGTTCGCGAGAGACTGACTGTGGGGTATACGAGTACGGAGTCAGAAAGCCTGTAGAGTCGTAGCCGTTCGGCGTAGAGGCGTACTGAGGTGGGTATTGTGTGCTACGATGGGCCTTCGAATTACGATGGGTTAGGGTGGTATTACTGGTGAAAAAAAAACGTGCTTTAGACCACACGACTGAAGTAAAACTACAAGACAAACCTCGCCCCATGAACCCAGGTATCCATGCTAATTTACCAAACCTATGACCTAGGGGAGAAATATGACCATGGGGTGACCTACTACCTTGGGGTGACCTATGACCTTGGGGTGACCTACAACCTTGGGGTGACCTACGATCTTGGGGTGACCATCCTTATCCTTATCCTTATCACTCCCCAAGTGCGTAAAGACCCGACCGTTCGCCTAGCAATCGATCACCGTTCGCATCACATTTTTCGTAACAATCACCAATTTTCGTAAAACATTCACCAGCTTACCCCCCATGTCGAGCGTGTGTAAAGAAGTCTTACTTCAAAAATTATTTAATTTCAAAATTTGCAAAATGAAATTGACAACATAACTGAAAAAGTACATGTTCAATGTAGTTTACAAACAGATTACATCAATCAGTACAATAAAATTAACAAACAGAAAGTAATATTAGAACGGTTACACCAAAGTAGTATAATTATACAATATTTTTAGTTGTGCATAGCCTGCCTAACCAGGTGAATCTGTATTGAGGCAGAATTTTTTGTAAATTGATTCTCGCAATTTTATCTATGCTTATTTATAAATGTGTAAAGTAGGTTTCTATACAGCAAAAACTTTATTTTAGTTTACATTATTGTTTGCATTTACACCATGGGACATACGAATATATCTGGACCTGCCCTAAATGATAAAAGCGTATTATTTCCCCCTCCTATTTCGCCGGTTCCATGGAGCCAGCTGAACCTTTCCTTTGCCGCATTTGGACTACGCAAATATGTTAATAATGTGGCGGGCACTTCGCGCTCCCATGTAAAAAGGTCTATTGATTCAAAAGCAGATTTTGCTTTTAATAACTAAATGGTGATATTATAATGCGAGATGCCTATATACTGTCAGATTGATTTTTTAACGAATCATAGTTATCTTTCCCCTCTTCACCATCTGTATCTTATGGTCTATTAAATTTGGATGTCTATGATATACACAATACAAAAACTGCAAGGTTATTACTACAATAACTGTGATGACCGTGGCCGGTTATCAACATTACTCTCTGGACTCCGTTGGATGGATCCAGATTCCTTGGGATGGTGATCTCAGTACAGGGTGAGGTAGACAATAATTAGTCGTAGGTAGACTTTAATGTTTATTCCGAGATTTTGTACAGGTGTGCTTCGTAGGAAGCCAGAATGCAAAGAGGACGAGAGACAGCAATCACACTCTTTTATACGTAAATCATGCTGTCTCACTCATACATGCATGTCTCTTTTATACCGCAAGACATACGTTCACCACAATAACAACTGTCAATGACTGGGCGTTTGGGTGAGGGCACCAGCATAGGCTCGATCATTAGAATATATCCATATTTTAACATATTTTGTGAAACTCTTTCTGTGTTTGACTCAGTTTGATGTTTTCTGGGAGAATGTTGAATATTTTTGTGGCAAAGTATCTAAAGCTACGTTGAGAAAAAGGTGGAAGAGAGTGCTGGAACTTGCAATATGTCTTTGTTGGAGTTACGTGTTAATCTTAAGTTTTTTTTTTCGTAAAGCACAATCATGTTTGTTTCTAAAGAGATATATGAGGATAGTTTTTACATAGATCTGTCGAATATTAAATACTTTCATAATTTTTAATATTAGGTCACTGTCAATCAATAACTTTGGCTTTCAAAATTTATTTCTAATTGGTCAAATCACGCTTCTGTAGTTGAGTGTTTTATGGAAGGGCCGATCCAGCTCTTTATATCAATGGCGTTTGGAAGAGCAGCGGTTGTGGAGGTAGAGTGGGTGTTTCACCCCCACCCCCGAGCCCCCCCGTCAGAAGGGAAAGGGGAGGGGTGGGATGGAATTTCAGCATTTCACAGCACAGTGGCTCCAGTATGGGGGATTTTAGAAAGCATTCAGTACTGAAATATCGTATAAGGGTTTTAAAATGAAGCCTGCATCTGTTGTACATATTGTTCATTATGTGTGAGGGAATGCCTTGTTTAAAATGAGGGAAAATTAAGTTTGCGGGAAAAAATTAAGTTTGTTTGAAGAGATTTTGAGCACAGGAATGTTGTGCTTGTTTTACCGGTATTTTAATTGAAGATGCTCCAAGGAATAAGTTGATCGCTTCGGCAGCGGTGCATAGTCATAGGGAAGCAAGTGGGAGGCAGAAATGGGTACTGCCGCCCTGGAAACCATTTATTGAATAACAAACACCTCTGCAATAGGTCACCCCGAGTGTTTCGCTACGTTTGGTGACTCAAGAGGGGTGCCCACGTTCATTTGGTGAGATTTTTCCATGTCTTGGCGATGTATGTGTTTGCCCATCTACTGCGTGGCGGGACGGATCGGGAGAGAATGGTTGATGGAGTCTCTTTGACTTCTCCAGCCGTACTCTCTCGGAACATAGCCTTGCACCGCAGTGGGAGGGATGGATTCATACGCCCGTCATTCCTGGAAATACTAACCCCCAGATTACAATTTGGGAGGCGGGAATGGGAACCACCGCCCCGGGAACCTTTATTGGATAATCAACACCCCTGCCATAGTTCACCCCAAGCGGTTCGCTACATTTTGTGATTTAGCAGGGATGTCCGGGTTCACGGGGTGAGGTCTTGGAGGCAGATGACCAGGACACACTGAACCTCAGATTCCTACCCACCCATCTTCCTTCTAGAACTCTCCTCACCTTCCGATCCTTAAAAAACCATCCACATAGTATCCCCAAAGATGACATAGGCCCTGAGGAAAATAATTTCTCTCAGGGCTTATGCATCTTTGGGGATACTATGTGGAGCTAATGTTAAAAAAAACCAAACGCGTGCCCAACATTTGTACACAGTTGACATCTGCCACTTAAGAACGGGTCGTTTCTACTACTCGGCTGTGGAACGATTTCTCTCTGTTTTCTCTCTTCTACAATATGAGTAGCGAGACCTCTGTATGTTCACTACTTCGTATCCTCAAAAATACCCTCCGCACAGCATCCGCCAAGGTGACGTGTGCCCTGTGGTATATTATTTTCAAATTTCTTTATAGAAGAGTGTCTGTGGTGGGCGGCTGTGCTGTGGTTTTAAAACCCGTCTGCTTGGTTCAATATATTCGCAACTCACAATCCGGAAGAATCAGTTTCGAGAATAAATTCTGAAACCGTCACTTTGGATCGAGATAGTAAATTATCTCATCATCATCATCATCTGTGGCTCTACAACCCAGGTCGGGTCTTGGCCTCCAGCAGAGCCTGCCTCCATGACTGTCGGTGTTGTGCTGCGTTGCGCCAGTTTCGGATGCCGATGGTGCTTGCATCCTTCACCACTCCAACCAGCCATCGAAGCTTTGGTCTTCCAACTCTTCTCCGACCTCCAGGTGCACCATCCATAATTCGCTTTGGAATATCTCCTTCGCTCATTCTCTGGATATGTCCAGCCCACCTGAGTCTTCCAGTTTTGATTTCCTTGGAGATATTAGGGTCCTCGTAAAGATCGTATAGCTCCTGGTTGTATCTGATACGCCATTCTCCATTATCACAGACTGGGCCGTAAATCCTTCGCAGCACCTTCCTTTCAAAACTTTCTAGGGCTCCTTCATCACCCTTACTGATTGTCCAGCATTCCGAACCATACATAAGAACAGGTCGTATAAGGGTCTTGTAAAGCAGGACTTTAGTTCTTCTGGTAAGGTGGCGAGATTTCATATGCTTCTGTAGCCCAAAGTAGTATCGATTTGCAGCTACTATTCTTCTTTTGATTTCGCTGGATACATTGTTGTCATTTGTCACCATAGTACCGAGATATACAAACTCGTTGACAGTTTCAAATGTATAATTATTATCTATCTGTATACTTGGTGGTTTCTGGCGTCCATGTATGGGCATATATTTTGTCTTCCCCTCGTTGATGACCAATCCCATGTTCCTTGCCGACGTAGCTAAGCTTTTAAACGCCGATTTTAGTTCATATTCTGAGCGTGCGATGATATCTATATCGTCAGCATAAGCAAGGAGCTGAACAGACTTGTTAAAAATATGGCCTGTGGTTTGTATACCTGCATTTCGGATGGCCTTTTCCAGCGCTAAATTGAATAAAATGCAGGCAAGTGCATCTCCTTGTCTTAGTCCATTGAAGGTCTTTAGGGTGTCTGACAGATCCTGTTGTATTCTGACTCGGCACTCAACATTAGACATTGTGAGCCTTACTAAGTTTACCAGTTTTCTCGGGATATTAAATTCATCCAAGGCTCTGTACAGTCTTTCTCTATTTACCGTGTCATAGGCAGCCTTAAAATCTATGAAGAGATGGTATGTATCAACATTAAATTCTATTGTTTTTTCCAGTATCTGTCTCAGTGAAAAGATTTGATCAGTTGTAGATTTCCCCTTACGGAACCCAGTTTGATATTGGCCAATTATGCCATCCGAATATTTCATAAGCCTACCACACAGTACATTTGATAGGATCTTTTATGAGATATTCAGCAGCGTTATGCCCCTATAGTTAGAGCAGTTCATAGGGTCTCCTTTCTTGTGAAGAGGGCAAATTATTCCACAGTTCCACTTGGCAAAGTCTCAGAGCACCAGATGGATTTAATGATATTATATATATGGACTTGAAGGTTCTCTCCGCCATATTTGAATATCTATGCAAGATAACTTTCATATTTCAAAGACAATAAGAAGCATTATTTCGTTCTCTTTCTGGTTAAAAGAAAAATACTTTTGTTTCCATGAGAGGAAGAGAGATATATAGCTTTTAAAATGTAAGGTCGCTCGGGACGTTTTTGGTCTTATGAAAGTATAACGCAATTACGTGTTTTGGGATGTATTTATTCCTAAACAAGCAGACGGGTTAATGTCAATACAAAAATATATTGGCATCGCGTGTGGCTCTCATCCGGGCGTCACATGTCCGATTCCTCGGCTGGCTAAGACCACCATCACGACACAAGCAACATTTGCCGCTTTCTGTGAAAGATACTTAAATTCTATAAATCCGTTAGGAAACGTCCACTTGCGAGCTGTTGACGGAAGTGGCCTCATCTTTTGACAGATTCTTGTTAATTACGATGGTAGCTTTGCTTGAAATTTCACATACAAAGATGTTATTTGTGGCGCGGCGCGTAAGGCGTGGCGTCAGATATATACAGATATTTGTATAGCGAAGTTTAGTGCTATTTCACTTTAAGTTCGCTTAATTATAATAAACTTAAAAGAAATCCTAAAGTGTTTCTTACGAGTCCTTACAAAATATTGATAAAATAATATCGACAACACAACCAACTACATATGTCAAAAATATACTCAACAAAGTTCGGACTGATATCATTAGACTACATTGCCTACACTAACTATAACAAATTGTCTGAAGAATTAAGGGGTATTACCAGAGAAAACCAGAAATATGTCATTTTTAAATCAGATTTTAGACGTATTGACTCATTTCCACAAAAAATTATAAATGGATTTTGAAAGATTGTTCATTTATCTAGCATTCGCATGTTTTAAATTTTGAGAAAAAAATGTTTATTTTTAGTATAATAAGGTTATACCGTAGGTCGTTGGCAGATTTGTTACATTTTCAAAAAATATTTTGTATTATACCACACCCATTTCAAATCATAATAATCATGCTATAAAATAAATCAATGCATTATCTGGGTATCGCACATTATAGAATTTTAATTTTAGTTTAAATAAAATCATTAAAAAATATATACGTACTTGTGTTTCTTGACGAAAATTGGTCCGTTTATGTATTTATTTGCGCACGTACAAACTAATATATTTCATATTTTTTTTAACATTCTTATTTAACTTATACATGATTGAAAAATGACAAATACTTATAATCAAAAAATAATTACAAAAAGTACATTATTTTAATAGTTTTATCATCACGCCTTTCAGTATTTTTGGATGTAGGTATAAATTAAAGCAAATTTGGAATGAAACAAAATCGACATTGAATTATAATTTTATAAAGCTGGTACGGAGAATAATTAATCTTTCTCATTGTAACCGCCCTGCACGATCGTAAGAACAACTTTCGACGAAATGTGGATTTTTGGCCGCTGGCTGGTTTAAGACAGGTATATATATCGTCGCTGCATACATAATATGAACAATGTGAGCTTTAGTACATTCTGAGATAATCGATAAAAACTGTTTAAAAAAATAACGAAACGGAAAACGAATATTCTAATTATGAACAAAGTAGGAAAAACATATTTTATTCAGTTTATGAAAACATTATTTGCAAATATTCATAATTTTATATTAGAAAATCGCATTTTAATGCGATTTTGTTCACATGGTTCATATTCTGTGCACAGTTTTCGTCACATTGTTCATTTTCAATAGCAGCTGTCCAAATATTTCATTCAAATCTGACCACCAGGCCCTAGTCTTCTGTTTAAAGGAGAGATATAAATTGGAGACTCTATTTATTATTACAAAATATATGTGTGCAGAGGATGTGGCATTTCGTATTATATTATTTTATATATTTTGGAAAAGTATAAATTACACATACTTTTTTTACATGAGTTCCACACAGGAGATCCTGAGAAAAATAATTTTCCTCAGAGTTTTTTTAGGAAAGGAAGGAGAGGAGTTTTTTAGGAAGGAAAAGGGTATAAGGGTTGGGAAGGAATCTGGGGTCCTGGTCATCCACCTCCAAGACCTAGATAAACCTCACCAGATGAATCCGAGCACCCGTGCTAAATTAACAAACAGTGAACCACTTTGGGTTACCTATGGCAGAGGTGTTGGTTATTCAATAAAGATTCCCGGGGCGGCGGTACCCATTCCTGCCTCCTAAATTGAAAATGATTGAATGAAACTTTTAATTTGAACATTCCCAAATATTAATGACGCTCATCTCTGGGTCATCACAACACCCATATTTATACAGAAGAAAATCCATCTATAAAATATCTTAGAGCTCTAACCAGCAGGGGTAGGCAGAGAGGACGGACCGCCAAACAACACGATCTTGACAAACACTTCTTGCCTCGTTCACATTCATACATCGTCTCATACATGCTCTTCTAGAAATTACGACTCTTCACAAGGCCTGACTCAAGTATCTGATTCACTTGGTCGTGCTATGTCTTCCTCGGGCGTCCCCGACTTCTGATGATGATGCGGTGCTGATTTCTAACAGTATGGAAGATCTACTGTCTCTCGTATCTAGGATGAACGAAGTATGTATGAAGAATGAGTTGATGATGAATGTAAGTAAGTCTAAAGTCATGGTATTTGAAAGGGAGAGTATGAAAAAATGTGCAACATAGTTGTGAATGATTGCGAGGATTTGGAGCAGGTGGATGAGTTTGTATACTTGGGAAGTATGTTTACGAGAGATGGGAAGGCTGACAGAGATATCGAAAGAAGGGTAAATGCAGGCAACTCTATTAATAAACGCCGTTGGCGCCAACAAAATCTTAGAGCTCTGCTAGTTAAAACCAGTAACAGTTGAAGTTTCTGTTTGAAATATACCTACAGCAGACGCCGGTAGTTTGGGACATAACAATACACTCTGCAAGTCAATTGTGACAACTTACAACTGGGTTCTTGGTAAAAATTCCACTTCATTTTAATAATTTTACAAGAAACAACTATTTACATCCACAAAATCCAGAGTCGAAGATACTGAAATGGCTCCTTCAGCCATGTTTGGTTGCTAGATCTGAATATCCGGGTATTTCCTCATCTTCCTCCTCCCTATCACCTTTCCCTCCCACTTATCTTCAGCATCACAACATACCCAAATTGGGGATGCCATAGTCTCACTGGCTCCAGGCGGGAGTAGTTGGGACTCTTCTGAGGTATTCAGGTTATAAAAAATTGGTTATTGGGTTCTAAGTTTGGGTAAGCTAAGTCCGGTCAGCGGTTGAGCTGGCATCGTGTATGGGTCTCACCCAGGCGTCACATTGTTCGATTCTTCGGCTGGCTCCATCACGACACAAGCAACATTTTCCGATTTCTGTGGTGGTAGTTGGAAATTTTCAAATATTATCAGGTTATTCATAACCCGAGAATGTTTGTCTTTCTTTAAAAAACAAAAAAAAAATACATAATTTATAATTCAAGCATGTTTTGACTGAAATGGAACTCACGCAATGATACATAAAAATATTAAATGACGCCAAAAGAATCGTTTTAAATGGGAAATTTTGAACTTTGAATAAAAATGTAATTTTAATGCATCTTTTACCATCCATCCAAACTTAATTAGTTGTTTCTTGCAGTAATTTAGTTGAAATGTAATTTTCAAAATCTGTGCTTAATAAAAGTGCGGCGGCTAGTGGAGTGTCAACTCATATTTTAAATGAATTATTTTCTAACAAAAAAATCTTACAGTTTGAAATTAAAACGAAACCAAATTTAAATTTAAGTTGAAACGAAATAATGTTTTTAGTAATGATGCAAAGTGTTAGTAATGGGCAATATTTAGGAAAAAACACGTGTATGGAGTATCTAAACAGTTAAGGTCTAATATTAGCAATACATTAAATAGCGATGCCTTCATCTGAAATTGTGTACTTTACCGGGAAATAAAAGATTACAACTTCAAAAATAGTTTTAAAAAAAACTGGACAGAGTCCGAAATTTCCCTAAACCTGTGCTGATTTCCCTTTTCCTTAAAAAAATATTTTTCTTCCCTAGATCTAAAGAAATTTCCCTAGACATCCCAACCCTGGTATAATCACAGATGTAGATTATGAACCATGTGACCATAAATGTGGAAACAAGCGCACCATGGAAAATAAGTTCACATTGTTCTTTTTGAGATGCAAAATTTTGACTGTTTGCACATGATTCGTTTTCTATCTCCTTATGTATGGGTTATTATTACATGGCTCATATTGTAGAAGGTGGAGAAAAAAAACTAAAAAAAACTGTATATTTAGTTCATTTTCATCAAAAACGTCACATTGTTCATATTATGTGTGCAGCGACGATATGCCTCTAACAAATCTCGAAACGATATATTGAAATCCTATTTTTTCGAATGGTATTTGGACTTTGTACATCCAGATGTGATATATGATGGGCGCAGTTTATATCTTTTTATAATCTTGTCATGTATTTTGTATGTAAAAATCTTGCATTAGGTCTGTGTATTTTTGAGCCCGTACCTTTTATTGTATTTTCCTGATTTTGTTTTTTTATGCATTTCTATAATAGTCCATCATAGAGGATACTTTATTTTAACTTTTTGACACCAACAGTACATAAATCAAATGAGTGGTTATATAATCTATCTATCTATCTATCTTCTATCTATCTATCTATCTTCTATCGATCTATCTTCTATCTAGGTATCTAGGTATATAAATAAAAATGAATCGCCGAAATGTATGTACGCGCATAACTTTTGAACGACTGCACCAAATTGGATAATTATTTTTTTTGTGTGATCGTTATTGCCAGGACAAGGTTTGTATAAAACTTCTGGTGAGCTCAAGCATTATGAAATTTGTATAAAAAATTGTTATAGGTGGCACGCCAGCTGTTTAAAAACTGACTGTTTGGAATGCGGGAGGGGGAAGGGGGAGGGGAACCAGGTAGAGGGAAGGGGAACCTGGGAGGGAGGAGGGGAAATCGGGAGGGGGGATCACGGGACGGGTGAAGAGGGGGAGTGGAGTGGGGAGAGGGAAGGTTGGGGAAACGGAGTGCGAACGCGAGAGGGGAAGGGGACGCAGGAGAGGAAGGGGAACGGGACGAATGGGAAAGGACACGCAGGGAGAAACAATTTATTTATTATATGGCATAGCAACACATGCCGGGTGACAGCTAGTAATTCATAAAATCTTATAAGACATGTTTCTGTAAAATATTTGTAAAGTGATTCTTCATATGTTGTGTCTGTATGTTGTTTCTGTGAAATATTTGTAAAGTGATTCTCATATGTTGTGTCTGTATGTTGTTTCTGTGAAATGTTTTGTAAAATTTTTCTTCATATGTACATTTTTTTTTTTTTTTTACAGTGAATACCGCACAAGAATCTCAACTGCTCCCGTCTGGAGCCAGTGAGACTATGGCATCCCCAATTGGGGTATGTTGTGAGGCTGAAGGTAGCGGGGAGGGGAAGGAGGTGGGGAAGAGGAAGGTTGGGAAGTACCTGGCTATTCAGATCTGGTCACTAAACACGGCTAAAGCCATTTTCAAGCAACGTTTCAATTCTGAATGGTGGTCTTACACCAGGGCGATACTGATAGTATCTTCCACTCTGGAACATGCCGCAAATATACTATATATTATTTTAAATGAATTAATTGTGAAATACCACAAATTAATCAAATAAAATTTATTTGCGCATGCCGGGTTCGAACCCGCGACCTCCGGAATGTGAGTCAAGAGTCTTAGCCACTGGACTACGGAGGTCGTCAGACTACGGAACGAACATATACATATTGTGTCTGCATATAGGGTTGGGTTGGGTTTAAATTTTCACAAGTACCAATTATTGGCGATCCCTTAATGAGTTTTTATAACTCATGGGAGTGCCACTTCGTTGTATGTTTTATTTAATAAAAAATAAAAATAAAATAATATGAAACAAAGATTATCATTACATAGTATAAAATGAAGTCGCTCAAAATGCGACGCAACGGATTTTCATGCGGTGCAGCACCAATAGTTAGAGTGATTCAAGAGGAAGGTATATATGTATAATACATGTTTATTATAGTAGAGAAAAGCAAAAAATTCAAATATTCAATTCACGACGACCTCCGTAGTCCAGTGGCTAAGACTCTTGACTCACATTCCGGAGGTCGCGGGTTCGAACCCGGCATGCGCAAATAAATTTTATTTGATTAATTTGTGTTATTTCACAATTAATTAATTTAAAATAATGTATAGTATATTTGCGGCACGTTCCAGAGTGGAAGATACTATCAGTATCGCCCTGCTGTAAGACCACCATTCAGAATTGAAACGTTGCTTGAAAATGGCTTTAGCCGTGTTTAGTGACCAGATCTGAATAGCCAGGTAATTCCCAACCTTCCTCTTCCCCACCTCCTTCCCCTCCCCGCTACCTTCAGCCTCACAACATACCCCAATTGGGGATGCCATAGTCTCACTGGCTCCAGACGGGAGCAGTTGAGATTCTTGTGCGGTATTCCCTGTAATTAAAAAAAAGGCAGCGGGCAGCGGGCAGCTGGCAAGCGGGTGGTGTGGATTTTATAAAGGTTGGGAAATGGCGTTGTGTTTCGTTAGCCACAGCAACGTGTGGTTGGGTCTGCTAGTATAGTATGTACAAAGTAACGCCAAGAGAACAAAATTAACAATAACAGTGCTGTTTTGGTACAGGCGGGTGCCACAGATAATGTTAAACAAAATCTCAACCAATAGGAGACCTGAAAAGTGAGATCATAATCTAAGCGGTCAATGCATTCTACCGCAGGCTATATCCTATAGATGTATATATGTGTCTCTTTTTAGTGACGCAATTTTTCGTTTCATCGAGTGTCAAATCACAACGGCGCTAAAGAAGTTTTCACTTTAAAAAGAAAACCAGTGTGCAATTCACATGCGGTATAAGTGAAACCTTCAGAAAACTGAAGTAGAAAAGAGTTGGGAGGCTTCGAGACCGATTATTCTCCTAGAGGGTGTTTGTCTCTTTTTAGTGTCGCTTTCAAATTTCCGAGTTTCAAATCAAAATGGTGCTAAAGAAGTTTTCACATCAACAAAAAAAAATCGAGTGCAGTTCACACATGGTAGAAGGGAAGCCTTCACAATAACTTACAAACATTCCCAACCAAGTCTTAAAAAGTGAGCTCATAATCATACCGGCCAATGCGGTAAGGTTTCATTCTATCTCATTCTCTCGTAGGCTAAATTCTATGGATATATGTGTTTGTCTCTTTCTAGTGTCGTTTTTCGTTTCTTTGAATTTCAAATCACAACTGTGCTAAAAAAGTTTTCACAAAAAAATCTTAATATCAGAAGTTTTGAAATATAACTTCAAAAGAATGAATGCTATCCTTGTTTTACCGGTATTACAATGGAAGATGCCCCGAGGAACTAGTGTCATTGATCCCTTCGGCACCGGTGCATAGTCGGGAAACACGCCAAACGCGTGCCCAACATTTGTACACGGTTGACGTTTGTCACATGAGAACGGTTCGTTTCTTCGACTCGTTTTTGTGTTCAACAGCTCGGCTGTGGAATGATTTGCCGGCCTCTGTGTTTCATTCTTCCTACAACATGGGTCTCTTCAAGACAAATGTTCATTCCTTCCTCTCCTCAAAAAGACCCTCCACACAGCATCCCAGATGTCATAGGCCCTGAGGGAAATTATTTTCCTTGAGCCCGTTCTCATGTGACAAATGTCAACCGTGTAAAAATGTTGGGCACGCGTTTGGCGTGTTTCCCGACTATGCACCGGTGCCGAAGGGATTAACGATGCTAGTTCCTCGGAGCATCTTCCATTGTAATACCGGTAGAACAAGGATAGCATTCCCACCCGACGCCTGTGCTCTAAAGATTGCAATCCGTCTGTTAAGATGGGAGAATCTATCAAACGGACCGCCCGTTTCTGCACAGAGTCGAGGGTATTTTTCAGGTATTTTGGAGCTCCAGACCAGAGGTGGCTGCCAAATTCAACCGTGGGGCGCACTTGTGATTTGTACAGGCCTTACTAAAAAAGTTTTCACAAAAAAAGTATTAAAATCAGAAATTTTGAAACATAACTTCAAAAGAATAAACTAACAAAGAGGATACATTAAGGGTAGGCACCCAGTTACACACAGACACACTATCCGTCACGTGGAGTGTAGAGACTTTAGAGTCCAATATGTCGTCCAGCATGTAACATTATTTATGTCCTAGGATCCGCGCCAACAATAAAGAAATGCCATCTGTCGCCAGTAAACTGAACTTCACATTTTTCCATAAAAAATAATATCGCTGACTTGTTTTACGCTGTTTGAAAATTTAATAATACTAGCTGGTACCCGGCATGCGTTGTTATGCCATTTAATAAAGAAATTGCTTCTACCTGCGTGTCCTTTCCTATTCGTTCCGTTCTCCTTCCGCCTCCCCTACCTCTCCCGCGTCCCCTTCCCCCCTCGCGTTCCCACTCCACCTCCTCCACCTCCCCTTTTTCCACTCCACTCCACCCCTTCCCCCGTCCGTGAGCCCCCTCCCGAGTTCCCCTCCCTGGTTCCCCTCCCCCTCTCCTGTAAACCCCCTAATTGAGTTCCCTTTCCCCCCTTACCCTCCCGCAATCCATACACTCAGTCCCGGTGCATTCAGTTTTTCAAACAGTTCGCGTACAAACTATTGTAAATTTCATAAAGCCAGAGCTCACCATTATTTTATAGAAACCTTGTCCTGACAATAACAAACACAACAATAAAAGAATTATACAATTTGGTGCTGTCGTCCGGAAGTTATGCGCGTACATACATTTCGGGGATTCATTTTTATTTATATAGAAGAAGAAGAAGAAGATAGAAGATAGAAGAAGAAGATAGAAGATTATATTGCAATATTAGCAGATAAAAACCCGGGTTTTTGCTGCTAGGCCCCGCAGGCCTCTTTTTATGGCTTCACGCAATTTAGAAAAGTTCCCTGTTATTAGAATTTTGCCTTTTTACATGTAAAACAGTAATTATTAGAACTATTAATTATTATATTTCATTGATAAACTTAAATTTAAGAAAAGTTTTGTATGCATAGCACAAAGGGTAACAATTATTATAAGCAATAATTATCAGCCTGAAACACTCATCCACATTGAAAAAATCTTCCGAGAAAAGATACATGCCGCTAACGGGACCTGAACCCGTGTCCTTCTGATTGCCGGTCTGGTGCTCTACCACTGAGCTATGTCCACAGGTACTTACTACTTAGATTACTGAGCAAATAATTCAATACATACTAGTGTTTCATTAAAAAATTACTGCTTATTACATTTATCCACCTCAAAACAACCAACTTTTGTTTTGTGAGAGAGGCATTGTTATTGCTCTTGGCTCGGATTGCGAGCCAAGAGCCTTACCGCTTGACTACGCCGGTCGTCTTGTCGCATGTTGATTGATATAGATTTATCAAAATTGAAGAACGACTAATAATAATAATAATAATATATCTTTATTGAACAAAAAAAATTAAGATTTATAACTACAAAAACAAAAAGTACATCATAAGTACAGTAAAAGTAGAGTTTAGAAGTTGGATAATGACAAAAGTTAATAACAGAAAACAAAATACATATATACAGTAGGTACTTAAACAATAGAGATTTATAATTATAATTATAAATTTAGGTTTCTCGTAACCTGCCTCACTAGGCTAGCCTGTGTTGAGGCAGTAATTTTACGTCAATTTATTATACTGTGAACATACCTACACCTATATTAGAATAAAATCACGCAATACAATGGTTGCATTAATAATAACAATAATATTGGTACAATAATAACAGCATTGGTTCAATACTAATTTCGAATTTGGGTGAGTGCACCGGTAAATGCTCTATCATTATTTTTTATCCAAATTATTATGTTTTTTTTGAAATTTTTTTGTGAATCACATTTTTTTATACTAATTAATTTTTTATACTAATTAGACTAAAGGTTCCTCATGTATTTAATGTTCGTTCGCGGCCTGCAGTCGTGCTCCGGAGCGATTTTTTTAAACATTGACTCCACACAGGAGGCCCTGAGGAAAATAATTTCCCTCAGGGCCTATGTCATCTGAGATGCTGTGTGGAGGGTCTTTTTGAGGAGAGGAAGGAATGAACATTGGTCTTGAAGAGACCCATGTTGTAGGAAGGAGGAAACACAAAGGCGGGCAAATCGTTCCACAGCCGAGCTGTTGAACACAAGAACGAATCGAAGAAGCGACCCGTTCTCACGTGACAAATTTCAACCTCAGTACTGGGGCCACTTTTATTCCAAATATACATAAATGACATCTGTCAGCTAAAACTACATGGTGAAATCTTCTTATACGCAGATGACACGGCAATATTTTACTTCGGCAAAAACTTAGAAAGTCTATTAGAACAATCTCAAACGGATCTTAATGTACTAAACGATTGGCTAATAAAAAATAAACTAACAATAAATATTATTAAAACCGATTACAAGATCTTAAGCTCACCTAAAAGAATAATACCATCGCATAAACCATAAATAGAAGAAAGAGACCTGCATATTCTAGATATCAAAAATATCTTGGCTTATATATTGATAAACATTTGACATTTAAACAACACGTAGAAAAACTAAAAACAAAAATCATCCCATTAATTGGTATATTTGGTAGAATTGCTCATCTTTTACCAACAGAGATATTATATATTACTAGCTGATCCGGCGAACTTCGTACCGCCTCAGAATCAAAAACTGTTGTCAACTTATTAGCTTGATTGATCTACATTGTTTCTCCCTGCGTATACCATACCTTGATCTAAATTGTTTCTCCCTGCGTATCCTTTCCCCTCTCGCGTTCCCTCTCCCTCTCCCCACTCCACTTCTCCCCTTCCCCCGTTCCGCTAACCCCCCTTCCTGAGTTCCTTTCCCCCCTCCCCCCTCCCCCGGTTCACAGTTCAATATTATACCCCTTACAATATTGCTGCAGTTCTTTCAAAATAGGAGAATTCGTTCCATACAAAATGTATGGGGAAAATAATTTTCTTCGGAGTGGAACACCCTTTACTTTTAGGGGTATGAAAAATAGATGTTGGTCAATTCTCAGACCTACCAGATAAGCACACAAAATTTCATCAAAATTGGTCCAGCCGTTTCGGAGGAGTATGGTAACAAACACCGTGACACGAGAATTTTATATATTATATTTTTCTATACTGCATATATATGCTCTGTACTTAAGTTAAGAAAGCGAAATATTCTATTTCTTTTAACTTAATAATAAAAAAATAAATAAAAAAACGTGTACATACGAGTATGTTGGGCACGCGTTTGGCGTGTTTCCCGACTATGCACCGGTGCCGAAGGAATCAATAACGCTAGTTCCTCGGAGCATATTCCATTGAAATACCGGTATAATAAGGATAGCATTCCCACCCGACGCCTGTGCTCTATGACAAGTTTTCGATAAAACCTATATCGATCGACCATGCTACATACCCAGAATGGATTTAATTCACGGAGAAGTAAAGGTTCTCCTGACGCATGTATTAAGAGGATTATTCTCGTATCTCGGGAACTAAGTATCGAGTTACTCTCTCCCACGTAATAAACCCGCTTTCCAACAGAGGTATTCACTAGAAATATAAATCCACGGCAGGCTGTATTAATGATTGAACTGAGATTTAATATCTTCTTTAATTGGTGGGAAGTACCGACCTTTTAATGGCCTGAATCGTCTATACAGGGTTTTTGAGGGTATTCTAGTCTAGAAAAAAAATTAAAAATTCTTCATATTTTGATAGTTTTAATATCCTACTTATATAATCATCATTACAGAGTATAAAATGAAGTCGCTCAAAATGTATGTGCGCACAGATCTCTTAAAATACGTAACGGATTTTCATGCGGTTTTCACCAATAGATTCAAGAGAAAGGTTTATATATATATAATACATGCTTATTATTGTAGAGAAAAGCCAAGAAATTCAAATATTCAACTCAGGCAGCGCGCAGCTGGCGGCAAGCGGTGGTGTGGTTTTATAAAGGCTGTGTACATGTTTCGTTAGCCACAGCTATGTGTGGCCGGGTCTGCTAGTTACATAGTATAAAATAAAGTCGTTCAAAATGTATGTGCGCGTTAATCTTTTAAACTACGCAACGGATGTTCATTCGGTTTTCACCAATAGATAGAGTGATTGAAGAAGAATGTTTATATGTATAACACATGTAAATTATATTAGAGAAAAGCCGAGAAATTCAAAGAAAACATATTTTTGTGCGATTTAAAACGGCTGGCGGGCCGTACTATAGTCACTTTTGAAATTCGTTCTACGGAAGAAATTGGAAAATAGATGTCCTAGAGTAAGTAGGTATTTGATTTTCCCTTTTCAAATATCCAGTGTTGCATTGCAAGCATTGTATAATTAGTGGCGATCGCTCGAATTGCATTACATAGTATAAAATGAAGTCCCTCAAAATGTATGTGCGCATAAATCTTTTAAACTACGAAACAAATTTTCATGCGGTTTTCACCAATAGATAGAGTGATTCAAGGGGAAGGTTTATATGTATAATACATGCTTATTATAGTAGAGAAAAGCCGAGAAATTCAAATATTCAATTCAGGCAGCGGGCATCTGGCAAGCGGGTGGTGTGGATTTTAGGATTTTATAAAGATTGGGTAATGGCACAGCAACGTGTGGCCGGGTCTGCTAGTATATAATATTATATAAGTAGGATATTGAAACCTTAATATATAATTTCAATATCCTACTTAAGTAGGATATTGAAACCATAATATATATTATATAATACAGGGTTTTCCAATAAGAGGTGTTATTTTGAATAGCCCGCTATTTCGGTAGATGTCACTTTTGAAGCTGTCATTTTTTGATATTTGACAAGTAGAAACTATGCCATTAATAATGGAACGATACATGCATCAACAACGCATTGAAATTATTAAATTAAATTATTAAATTGAGGCTGGGGCAACAGTTACGGTGAATGGATTGCGCTATCGAGAGATTTGATGATTTTTATGGCCGGAATTGGATGGAATTGATCTGGACAACGTTTATTTTCAACAAGACGGCGCTACGTGCCACACAAGCAACGAAACCATTGATTGATCTTTTACGGGAAAAGTTTCCAGACCGTGTTATCTCTCGAAGAGGTGATTACAATTGGCCACCGAGATCTTGTGATTTTACACCTTGCGACTTCTTCCTTTGGGGCCACGTGAAAGAGAAGGTCTACGCCAACAGCCCAGCGTCGATTCAAGACCTCAAAGATGGAAATCGTGAGGCTATAGAGGACATAGGGCAGCCACTTTGCGATTTGGTTATGGAAAATTTCATAAAAAAGGATATGGTCCTGTAAGCGTGATCGTGGTGGTCATTTGCCTGATGTTATTTTCCACTATTAACGGCATACCTTCCTCTTTATAATGAAATAAACATCCGATCATTTATATTAAAAAATGGCATTTTCTTTGAATATCAAAATAACACCTCTTATTGGAAAACCCTGAATTATAAAGAATTGCGTCCTTTGATTAATTTTTTTTTCTTTTAAAAATATATTTATAAAAGTTCAAGTTCTTATTCTTAAAATACATGTGATAATTGGTCACTCAGCCGAGAAACAGCCAAACCCTCCCCTCTAATACCTAGCGATTTTTTATGTTAGACGAAAAACGTCGTATGCGTCAACGAAGAACTAAATTTATTACGAATAATGTAACACCCTGTATTACGAATTATGTGTTATTTATAACGATAATCAATTTGGGAGGCAGATATGAGTACCGCCACCTCGGGAACCATTTATTGAATAACGAACACCTCTGCCATAGGTCACTCCAAGTAGTTCGCTTGGTTTGGCAATTTAGCAAAGGTGGCGTGTTTACATGGTGGGGTTTGTCCAGAATTTAGTGGCGGATGCCATGCCTCTGCCTATGCGGATCGGCCTTTGAACTATCCAGCAGGACTTTCTCGACCCAACGTCTTGCACCGCAGTGGGAGGGATGGATTCATACGTCTCTCCTGGACAAAATACTCATACCTCATACCTTTTTTCTTCCCAGAACATTAACTCCTTCCTTTCCTTAAAAAACCTTCCACAAAGCACCCCCACAATAGACAGAGGCCTTGAGAAATATATTACTCATGTGTGGAGTTATTGTTAATTTCAAATATATAAATGACTCAAAGAGTAAAGAAGTTAACCCCTCAAGACAAATTTGTTTGGTTTTCGCAACAACTCGTGTAGGTTGCTTAGAAGTCGTTGTGTCTCCCTTATTATCTTGGTGAGAAATATGATTTAAGATGAAGCCGTACTAAATAATGCAAAATCATACAAAATCATACAAAATCATACAAAATCATACAAAATCATACAAAATCATACAAAATCATACGTTTTTGCTTTGAAAATTTGACTGCTTAGAAGTACTATAGATGCTTCAATTAAATACTGCGTGTAGAAAATACCTTGCCCCTTAAAAATATCACTCAGTTTTTTTATAAATCTTTTAATAAGTCTCGAAAAAATAAAGTATAAGGTCTATAAAAAACACTTCTTTTAGACAGGGTCTTTTTAGGGAAAGGAAGGGGAGGAAGTAGTTGGAAGGAAAAAAGTATGAGTAGTGGGTAGGAATCTGGAGGCTAGTGTGTCCAGGAGTGACGAGCGTATGAATCAATCCCTTCCACTGCGGGTAAAGCGACATTCTAAGAGTCCTTAACCAGTCTCCCCCGATCCGGCCTGCCATGCAGTTGGTGGGCAGACCCATTCGCCGCCAAGATCAGGACAAACCTCACCCCGTGAACCCGAGCACCCCTGCTTAGTCACCAAATGTAGCGAACCACTTGGGGTAACCTGTGGCAGGGGTGTTGGTAATCCAATAAATGGTTCCCTGGGCGGCGGTACTCATTTTTTTTACACGAGTTCCATACACTTTTTGACGGCCGGTGTAGTCTTGACTCGCACTCCGTAGGTCGCGGATCGAATCCCAGCGTGCCAATAAATTTTATTTGATCAATTTGTGTTATTTCACAATTTATTCATGTAAAATAATATATAGTATATTTACGGCACGTTCCAGAGTGGAAGATACTTTCAGTATCGCCCTGGTGTAAGACCACCATTCAGAATTGAAACGTTGCTTGAAAAGGCTTTAGTCGTGTTTGGTGACCAGATCTGAATAGCCAGATGTCTCCACCTTCCTCTTCCCCATCTCCTTCCCCTCCCCACTACCTTTAGCCTCACAACATACCCCAATTGGGGATACCATAGTCCCACTGGCTCCAGACGGGAGTAGTTGGGACTCTTGTGCGGTATTCATGTAAAAAAAAAACAAAGGAGGAAAATAATTTCCCTCAGGGCCTATGTCATCTTTGGCGATGCCGTGTGGAGTGTTTTTTTAAAGAAAGGGTTTTAAAGGGTGGGTAGGAATCTGGAGTTCAGTGTGTCCTGGTCATCCGCCTCGAAGACCTAGATAAACCTCACCCCATGAACCTGAGCACTCCTGCTAAGTCACCAAATGTAGCGAACCACTTGGGTTGACTTATGGCAGGGGTGTTGGTTATCCAATAAATGGTTCCCTGGGCGGCGGTACCCATACCCTCCTCCCAAATAAAAACTCTAATATAAAATCTAATTAAGTGTGTGCACTTTGCTTAATTCTCAAAACATTTTAAGGCTTACATAAAAAAATTACATGGTTATCTATAATATCAAAAATGAATCGCTGAATGTGTTGCTAAGCGCATAACTTTAGAACGACTGCACCAAATTGGATAATTCCTTTTTTTGTATGTTCGTTATTGTCAGGACAAGGTTTTTATAAAACGTCCGGTGAGCTCTGGCATTATGAAATTTGTATAAAAAAATTGCTATTGGTGGCACGCGAGGTTTGAAAACTGAGTTTATGGAAAGCGAGAGTGAGGGAGGGGGAGGGGAACCTGGGAGAGGGGAGGGGGACCTGGGAGTGGGAGGTGAACTCGGGAGGGGGTTTCGAATAACGGGGGGAAGGAGGGGAGTGGAGTGAGGAGAGGGAAGGTGGAGGTGACGGAGTGGGAACGCGAGAGGGGAAGAGGATGCAGGATGTTAAATACAGACTCGAGTGTAGGCGAGGTTATTTATAAATAATGCGCGTATTGGCGATATGGATATTTATTGTAACATATTGGCTATGAATACGTCCTAACTAACGTGTTGGCGGTTGGAAAAAGAGAGTGAGGAGAGGCCTGCATCTCCTTTTATATGCGGGATCACCTGTCTCGCTCTTGTATGGCCGGAAACAGGTGTGCCACCCTAAAACCTCTCTCACATCCTCCCCTACTTAAACGGGAGAATCCTGGCTACATAAGTGATACCTATAGCTACATATTGCATACAATATATTTTATATTTCATATTTCACATTTAAAATTAACACATTACATTTAAAATTAACAAAACATTTGTTTTTGTTCTTTCTGTCTCCCTTCTGTCCATTTCTGTCCATTTCGACTGCGAAGTGCTGTCACCTGGGCCGAAGCCTTCCTTGCCATGGGTTAGACCTGAAACATGGAGAAACAGAATTAGAGACACTTCTATTACGTAACATACCGGAGAGATCTAATTCGTCCGTCGACAATTCCAACGTGTCAGACGCGAATTCCTGGTTATCTTCCTCCTGCCATGAAACATGTAATTCCTTTAGCTGGTCTAAATGTCTTTTCCACACCATATTAGACTTGTTAATTTTTATGAAATATATTTTACTACCTTTTTTATCCACAATAACCCCAGGGACCCATAACCTATTACCCTGAGATCTGAAATCTCTAGTCCTTACTTTCTGACCTATATTAAAACCTGATTTAACTCTACCCTTATATTGTCTTTTCTGATTGTTTTGGCTCTGAGTAACCTTTTTTATTACTTTGTTTCGTCGAGTAGAACCTGAACTACCCGTTCTATCCTCAATTTTCCTTGGAATCAGAGAGTCAAATACTGTTCTAATTTTTCTACCCATTAATAATACAGATGGCTCACATCCTGTTGTTGCGTGAACTGTATTCCTATAGTCTGCTAAAAAGTTACCTAACTTTTCTTTATAATCTGAAGGAAATCCATTATGTTTACAAATTTTTTTAAGGAAATTTTTACAAGTCTTTACTGTAGCTTCAGCTTGCCCGTTGCTACTAGGGTGATTGACTGGACTAGTGATATGTTCTATCCCATTTTTCTTACAAAAATTTTCAAAATCCTCAGAACAAAAACACGTACCATTATCACTAACTAAAGTTGCAGGAAAACCAAATTGCGAAAATAATCTATGAAGTATTTCGATATTTTCTTTTGAAGACAGACTGTTTACTTCCAGACACTCAATCCACTTTGAAGAAGAGTCTACCACCACTAAAAAATTTTTGTTATACAAACTACCATGATCAATATGTACCCTGAACCATACTTCAGGTTCATATGGCCACACTGCTAAAGAACTCTTTTGTGATTCTGGTTTAATTTCTAAACAATCTCTACAATTTTCCGTTATTTTCTCCAAATCTTGATTAATTTTTGGCCACCAGACAAAGCTTTTTGCAATACCTTTAGTCTTAAAAACCCCTAAGTGAGATCTATGTAACATCTTTAAAACCTCTTGTCTTAAAGACTCAGGTACAACAACCCTATGTTGATATAAAACACACCCATTTATCAAAGACAATTCTAACCTTTTTTCCCAAAAAATTCTAATAAAGTTACCACTTTGTGCCTTTTTTACTGATGCTGGCCAACCTTCGATAAGAAAATTTTTTACTTGACCTAACACATCATCCTTTTCGGTTTCGCTTTTTATCACGTCTAAAGACAAATTAAACCCATTATTCTCGAAATAATTAATGTAATCAGACTCTATCTCATCTTCACAGCTAACCTTTTCAATCGGACACCTGCTCAGAAAGTCTGAACAATTATTTTTCGATTTTACATATTCAATTTTAAAATTAAACGAACCTAACATAATAGCATATCTCTGTAACCTTGACGCGGCAATCTTAGGTACTTCTTTATTTTCACCTAAAATTCTCACTAACGGCTGATTATCCACAGCTAAAATAAATTCTCTGCCGTACAAATATTGATAAAACTTCTTAATTCCAAAAATAATTGCTGTTGCTTCAATATCTAGAATAGAATAATTCTTTTCCGCTTTAGTTAAAGTTCTGCTTGCGAACCCGATCGGTCTTTCTACGCCATTTTGAAACCTATGAAGTAATGTTGCTGCTACCCCATTAAAACTACCATCTGTGACAAGTTTCACAGGTATATTTTCGTCAAAATGCGTTAAAATCCTATCCGAAGTTAATATTCTTTTAATTATCGCAAAACTATTTTCTTGTTCCGTACCCCATTGAAACTTAACATCTTTTTTAAGTAATTCGTATAATGGTGACAATATATTTGCCATATTTGGAATAAAATTACGATAATAACTAATCATACCTAATAAACTTCTTAAATTATTTAAATCACTAGGTGCTGGTGCATTTAAAATGGCTTCTTTATTCCGTTCACACGGTTGAATCCCTTGTTCACTTATTTTATAACCTAAAAACTCAATAACTTTTAAATTGAATTCACACTTGTCACTATTCACTGTTAGATTACAATGTTTCAACCTTTCTAACACGACACATACGTTTTTCTCTAAATCGTCTTCGTCTTCCCCTATCACGATAATATCATCCAAATAAAACGTCATGTTCTGTAATCCTGACAAACAATTTGCCATTGCCTTTGCAAATATAGCTGGCGCGGGAGATAACCCGTACACTAACCGCTTATACTGAAACAATCCTAAATGGGTATTGATTGTTGTAAAACGCCTACACTCCTTTTTTAAAACAAATTGACTATACGCCGATTTAAGATCGATTTTTGCAAAAACTTTCCCACCATTTACTTTCGTTAATAGCTCCTCTATCCTAGGTAATGGATATTTGTCAACTAATAACTGATTATTCACTGTCGATTTATAATCACCACATAATCTAATACTACCGTTTTTCTTAATTACTGGAACAATTGGACTTGCAAACTCACTAAACTGGACTTGTTCTATAATACCGTCTGACAGTAAACTATCTAACTCCCTTTCGACTTTTTCTTTCAAAGCGAACGGCATAACTCTGTGATTACGAAATATCGGAATAGCGGTCTCTTTTAAAGTTAAATTCACTTCGTACTTATTAAATTTTCCTAGTTTATCCGTAAAAACTTCCGGGAATTTTTTTACTAATCGCTGCTTCAAAGTATTCTGTTTTATACTGTTTACGATTCCGTTAATCCCGACGTTAAAAAGATTCATAAAATCACGCCCCACTATCGATAACGAAGCACTTGTGACAACAACAAATTTCAAATTGTGACACTGACCGTTAAATTCCACTTGTGGCGTAATTGTACCTACCACTTTCACGAGCGTATTGTCAAAACCCCGTAGACTAATGTCTTCGTGCACTAGCTTGATTCTACTGAATTTACTGAAATAACACTCCTTGGAAATTACGCAACAAGATGCTCCAGAATCTACCATGAATTTACTCTTGATCCCGTCTAGTGAAACTTCAATAAAAAATGGTTCGACACTATTAACTTCACCCAACTTTGTGTCCGACAACAAAGTATTCACACTCTTACGTGTTGAGGAACGCTTACACTGTTTTGCGAGATGACCCTTCGTACTGCAAATTTTACATAAATAATTTTTATATCTACATTCCGTCGCGATGTGATTATTGTGACCACAAACGGTACAATTTTGTTTCACAGCGTTCGCTGGCGACTGTGACCGTGCCCTGTTGCTATGCCCGAAACGCTTCACGTCTCTGTCTTTCACACGCGAATTATTAAAAGAGAGTCGACCGGCCTTGAGCTGTACATTAGCGTAAACCGTATTATCAACTCGGGACTGCGCTTGAGTTGAAGCTACGAGGTCAATGCACTCGGCGACTTGTAAACATTTTTCGAACGAGTGTAATTCACCCTCGAGAAATAATTTTTCCCTTACCTTTCCTGGTTTACAACCCAAAACAAAGAAATCCCTTAAATTTACTGATAAACTATTCCCAAATTTGCAATTAGTAGAAAGAGACTTTAACCGCACTGCAAACTCACGGATTGATTCGTCATTTCTTTGTTTAGCACTGTAAAACTTAGATCTCTCTTCAAAAAAACATTTCGTTGAACAACAATACTCATCAAGTTTAGATATCAAATCTTCTAACTTAATATCTGTTACCTTTTTAGGAATGCACAAATTAACCAATAAGGAAAAACAATCATCTTTCAATGCATTCAGGAAAATAGCCCTTTTTTTATCATCCGATGCAAACTTTTCATCATTCACGAGGAGAAATTGTTCGAGGCGGACTTTGAAGTTCTCCCAGTTCCCGTCACGCAAACTGAAGGACTCCAATCCTCGAAACTCCATGTTTCCAATGCCCAGAAGGTACACAAATAGAGAGAAAGAAAACAGAAAAAACAAAAACTTCCCAATGAGGCTTCTTCTTCTGCAGTCTGCTCCCTGGACCCTGCTCTGGAAACTGCTCCTTGACCCTTGGTGACTTGATGGCTCCTTCCAGACCCGTAACACAGTAACACCTGGTAACACCGATCCTTTGACCCTCGGTGCTGCTGCCACTTGACGCTCCTGGACCCTCCCGTGCTTCCCCCTTCCGAGAAGCTGGCTGGCTCCAGTGTCTTCTACTTCACTCCTTGCAGTGAAGTTTACTTGGATTCCGGTCCGGCCTTTTTTACCGACCCGAAAATAATATGTTACAACCGCTAATTTTTTGTGCCAAATTTTGCGCGTCGATTCTTTTTACGATTTCGTGAGCTGCCACTGTTATGTGCAGTCTTATCGTATTCCGTAGGCTGCGCCACTGTTAAATACAGACTCGAGTGTAGGCGAGGTTATTTATAAATAATGCGCGTATTGGCGATATGGATATTTATTGTAACATATTGGCTATGAATACGTCCTAACTAACGTGTTGGCGGTTGGAAAAAGAGAGTGAGGAGAGGCCTGCATCTCCTTTTATATGCGGGATCACCTGTCTCGCTCTTGTATGGCCGGAAACAGGTGTGCCACCCTAAAACCTCTCTCACAAGAAGGGGAGGCGGAAGGGGAACGGGACGAATGGGAAAGGACACTCAGGGGGAAACAATTTCTTTATTAAATGGCATAGAAACGCATGCCGGGACCATTTGGAAATTTGATAACTTATTTCATCATCTTTAAAAATCACTTTTTAGTTTTCGGATACTTTTACAAATTTACATTAATTTGAATTTTAATACAAAGTGAAAATATTCTGACCTAGGCAGTCTTCTGACAGAATATGGTCGCGGCTTGAGAGGTTAAAAATATATAATAGCTTACAATTTCATTCTTTGACCATCCATCGCAGAATATCTAACCCACATTAAAGAAATATCTCACGTCTACAGTATATATTTATGTACTTCAAAAATTGAGAGATTGCCAAATAAAAAAGAGGAAAATTGTTCATAAATCAATAACAGACTCTAAGCAAAACCTTGAGGAACACCACGTGGAGATATTACGAGTATCTCTGCTGTTCTTGCTTTACATAAATCATTTGGATTGTCCAGTTTTGGTACTTATTCAGTACTATCAGGTACACAACTATCATGAAAAATAATTTAGTAAAAATATTATTTCTTTATTAAAAACAAATTAATTTTTTAGCGTTATTTTAAATACATACACTTAAATTTTTTACATACAAACAATGGTTTTTAATTTAGAAAATCATAAAGCATCCATTATCTACAAAAATAACATAAATTTTTTTAAAAACTTAAAAACTTGAAGTGTTCAAGAGTTAGTTATAAAACGGTAGAATTTCGGAATGCGGGGAACTTACGGTGCCGCATCCGCGCTCAAAGAGAAGAAGATGGAAAGATATGTAATTAGAATGTTAGAGGAGCGCGCGAATATTTAAAGCGATAAAACGATGCGAAAGTTGTGAAAATCTTCTATCTTCTATCTTCTTCTTCTATCTTCTATCTTCTATCTTCTATCTTCTATCTTCTATCTTCTATCTTCTATCTTCTATCTTCTATCTTCTATCTTCTATCTTCTATCTTCTATCTTCTATCTTCTATCTTCTATCTTCTATCTTCTATCTTCTATCTTCTATCTTCTATCTTCTATCTTCTATCTTCTATCTTCTATCTTCTATCTTCTATCTTCTATCTTCTATCTTCTATCTTCTATCTTCTATCTTCTATCTTCTATCTTCTATCTTCTATCTTCTATCTTCTATCTTCTATCTTCTATCTTCTATCTTCTATCTTCTATCTTCTATCTTCTATCTTCTATCTTCTATCTTCTATCTCCTATCTCCTATCTCCTATCTCCTATCTCCTATCTCCTATCTTCTATCTTCTATCTTCTATCTTCTATCTTCTATCTTCTATCTTCTATCTTCTATCTTCTATCTTCTATCTTCTATCTTCTATCTTCTATCTTCTATCTTCTATCTTCTATCTTCTATCTTCTATCTTCTATCTTCTATCTTCTATCTTCTATCTTCTATCTTCTATCTTCTATCTTCTATCTTCTATCTTCTATCTTCTATCTTCTATCTTCTATCTTCTATCTTCTATCTTCTATCTTCTATCTTCTATCTTCTATCTTCTATCTTCTATCTTCTATCTTCTATCTTCTATCTTCTATCTTCTATCTTCTATCTTCTATCTTCTATCTTCTATCTTCTATCTTCTATCTTCTATCTTCTATCTTCTATCTTCTATCTTCTATCTTCTATCTTCTATCTTCTATCTTCTATCTTCTATCTTCTATCTTCTATCTTCTATCTTCTATCTTCTATCTTCTATCTTCTATCTTCTATCTTCTATCTTCTATCTTCTATCTTCTATCTTCTATCTTCTATCTTCTATCTTCTATCTTCTATCTTCTATCTTCTATCTTCTATCTTCTATCTTCTATCTTCTATCTTCTATCTTCTATCTTCTATCTTCTATCTTCTATCTTCTATCTTCTATCTTCTATCTTCTATCTTCTATCTTCTATCTTCTATCTTCTATCTCCTATCTCCTATCTCCTATCTCCTATCTCCTATCTTCTATCTTCTATCTTCTATCTTCTATCTTCTATCTTCTATCTTCTATCTTCTATCTTCTATCTTCTATCTTCTATCTTCTATCTTCTATCTTCTATCTTCTATCTTCTATCTTCTATCTTCTATCTTCTATCTTCTATCTTCTATCTTCTATCTTCTATCTTCTATCTTCTATCTTCTATCTTCTATCTTCTATCTTCTATCTTCTATCTTCTATCTTCTATCTTCTATCTTCTATCTTCTATCTTCTATCTTCTATCTTCTATCTTCTATCTTCTATCTTCTATCTTCTATCTTCTATCTTCTATCTTCTATCTTCTATCTTCTATCTTCTATCTTCTATCTTCTATCTTCTATCTTCTATCTTCTATCTTCTATCTTCTATCTTCTATCTTCTATCTTCTATCTTCTATCTTCTTCTTCTATCTTCTTATCTTCTTATCTTCTTATTATTATTTTATTATTATTATTATATAAATAAAAATGAATCGCCGAAATGTATGTACGCACATAACCTTCGAACGACTGCACCAAATAGGATAATTCTTTTTTTGTTGTTTGTGTAAAACTACTGTTGAGCTATGGCTTTTTGAAATTTGTATAAAAAAATTGCAATAGGTGGCACGCGAGCTATTTGAAAACTAAATGTACCGGGAAATAATTTATGGAACGCGGGAGGGGGGGTGGGAAGGGAAACAGGGAGGGGGGAGGGGAACCTGGGAGGAGGGAGGGGAACTCGAGAGGGGGGGTTGGCGGGACGGGGGAAGGGGGGGGAGTGGAGTGGGGAGAGGGAAGGTGGAGGAGGTGGAGTGGACACGAGAGAGGGGAAAAGGACGCGGGAGGGGGGGGGGGAGCGGAAGGGGAACGGGACGAATGGGAAAGGACACGCAGGGAGAAACAATTTCTTTATTTATTGGCACAGCAACGCATGCCGGGTATCAGCTAGTGTTTAATAAAACACCACTCGTTTAAAATACAGCAAAAATCTCATGGAAAGTGTTTTAAGTATCATTTAAAGAAACATTGTGAATTTTAACACATACATCTTGTAAAATAACTGAAACAGACGTGTTTATAATAATTTTTGGACCGTACATACTTTGCGATTTTTTTCTATCGAGGGAATTTCATAAAATGGCCCTTTCGGTGTGGGGAATGTATACATATTATCTTCACAAATAACACATATTTTTAAGAGTTTAAAAACTTCAAATGATTAAGGGAGGTATGTAAGAAATCGGTAGAAATTCAGAATGTGTGGGCTTAACACGGCCTCCTTGGCCGAGGGGTAAGGCCCTCGACTAGCAAGCCGGAGGTCGCGGGTTCAAATCCCGATACGAGCTAGTAAATATAAAATAACATACTGATTGCGACCCTTTGGAAGATTGGAAGATGCTCTCAGTATTGCCCTGGTGTAAAACCACCAGGGCACAATTGCTCTTTTTACATTAACTCCACAGGAAAATAATTTTCTTGAGGGCCTGTGTCATCTTTGGGAATGCTGTGTGGAGGGTCTTTTTGAGGAAAGGGGTGAACCTGAGTCTTGAAGAGACCTACGGAGGCCAGCAAATTATCTGTAATTCGGACACTGTAACGCTGTCCGAAACGTTGGCTGAAGGAGGAGGTAGCGCAACACGGCATAACACCCCAAAAACAAACAACAAAAATACTTTTGGTCGTGAAAATCTAAAATCATATCCAATTTTATAATAATTTTTAAGCGCTTGCAAAATTACACATTTTTCATCATTAGGCTATAAAAAAACGTTACATAAATTTGCCTACCGGGTGGAAACATCGCTCAATTACACACAAACCTTCGCCTTTCCTGTCTCCCTGCCCGTAACCCCATGAAGCGTGCGCTCGTTTCTTGCCCAGTGGTAAAATCTCCAGCTCGCCAAGCAGAACACGTGTTCAAGTCCTGAACGGATCCAATATTTCCACCCTCTGATGTTATTCACTGATTATAGGTATTGATGAGCAAATATCCTTTAACGGAAGGGTTGCTAATCTGTCAAACGAGGATTTAAGGGTAGTTTACTCTTAGATGGTTTTCAATATAACCATCCTGTATAATGTATGCCTTCATAATCTGCTGTACACCTATTAGGAACATTATACAGGGTGATCCGACAGTGGATCTGACGACAGTAGTTGTCACTCCGAAATGATATTTATCTACAGGGTGTTAAGGGCCCGCAACCCGGATTTGTACCGATTTATTACATACTAGCAGAACCGGCCACTCGTTGCTGTGGCTAACGAAACACAACGCTATTACCCAACCTTTATAAAATCCACACCATCCGCTTGCCTGCTGCCCGCTGCCCGCTGCCTGAATTGAATATTTGAATTTATCGGCTTTTCTCTACTAAAATAAGCATGTATTATACATATAATGGAACGTAAGGTCCGTTCCAAGAATGTGATCCTACTAAATGTCCCGGAATGCAACTCAAATTCGACTGCAGAATGCATTACTGAAGATAAAAAACAAGTCATGTCTACATTAAGTTTGATGAATGCAGAGATTAACTTTGATGAAATGAAGATCTATAGAATTGGCAGAAAAATATTGGATAACGTGAGACCTATAAAAATCGAACTAAACGACACCATGCAAGCTAAACAGTTTATATTTAATAAAACCAGATTACCAAATGGCATTCGACTTAAACCTGATAGGATGCTCCAGCAAAGACAGAAATTAACAGATTTGTGGAAAAAAATGGAGGAGCGAAAGACAAAGGGAGAAACAGATATACTAATCAAACATATTAATGGTATACCCAAAATCGTTAAGGCTCATTCAAAGACTCCCCACAAAACTAACAAAACTAACACTCTACTACCAAAATGTTAGAGGTTTACGCACCAAGCTCAACACCCTAAGATGTAATATTCCAACGATAAACAACGATGTGTACTGCCTAACAGAAACCTGGGTTCATGAAAAAATATCTTCCCCTGAATTAGGCTTCACCAACTACGACATTTACCGGCTGGATCGTGAAAATATTATTGGCGGAGGGGTTTTAATATCAATCAGAAAGTTGTTCCATTCAAAACTATTAAAACTAAAAAATAAAAACATTGAACAAATAGCTATATTAGCGAAACTAAAAACGACAAAAATAATTATTGTGTGTGCATACATCCCCCCCCAAGCTAGTGTTGATGTGTATTGTAAACATTGTGATGAAATTGAATCATTGAAAATGAAATATTCTGATGCAAAATTGATAATTTTTGGGGATTTTAATCTTCCAAATGTAAACTGGGCACAACCCACTGAATCTTCAAATCCCATTTCTGCCAAAGCCCAATTAATCATTGATACCATTAACTTTATCAATCTTAAACAATTAAATCATGTTAAAAACATAAATGATAGAATTCTTGATCTTGTCATATCAAACATTAATAATAGTAATGTCAGCGAATCGCAAGAATCAATAGTATCCATTGACTCTCATCATCCCCCATTACAAGCGATCATTTATTTGGCCCCCATTGAACTCCTTACCCCCCAATCTCCTATTCACGCACCAAACTACAAGAAAGCTGATTATAAACAAGTGCGATTATATCTGTCTTCACTCAATTGGTCCCACATTTTTATGTCAACAAACGTAGAAGAAGCAACAAATGTGTTTAATTCAATCCTTTATAATACCATTGAAAATTGCATACCAACATCTATTGTAAAACGAAACGATTGTTACCCAAAATGGGTTAGTACTGAACTAAAAAAACTCATTCAATAAAAAAAAAAATGCTCACATTAACTATAAATCCAATAACTCTATTGACTGCTATAAATTTTTTTCTGATTTACGAAATAAATGTAAAAGTCTATCTAAAAAATGCTATTCAGATTATATTACAGATGTAGAGCAGACTATCAAGTCAAATCCAAAACATTTCTGGAATTATGTGAAGTCTCTTAAAGACAATAACGGCTGTCCTAGATCAATGTATTCAGGGCGCAAACATGCTGACAATGATCAAGAAATAGTTAACCTCTTTGCTGATTATTTCTCAAGTGTTTATGAACACAATAATGATAATGTGACTTTACCTGAATTTAAATATACCAACGTAACTGATATATCAACATGCCACATTTCCCTTGATGATGTTAATAAAAAGATCAGATCTCTAGATTGTAAGAAGGGGTCAGGTTCTGACAAAATTCCACTGGTATTTATTTATTTATTTATTTATTTATTTACGCCCATTTAGGCTTTTACATACATATATACACTTAACAATATTTACGAAATTATACTAGTAAATAGTGCAGGAAATGACTGTTTATAACACTTCCACATAAACAAATATAAAGCAAAAATACTATTGAATTTGATCCACACAGTATGCAGGCACAAAATATAAAAACAAAAAAAATACTATAAAAATAGAATTTGATCCGCACAGGATAGAGGCACAAAATATAAAAACAAAAAAAAATACAAAAATAGCTTCTCTCCTTCAGCCGACAAAACACCACCAATATGCTTGTCAATTCAAACAGTTTCATCAACACATTCCCCTACTTGATGAAAAAAACTTCAATAAGGTATACTTATATATTAAAATTGATGTATTAAATATATCAACAACATCGGAGTATTTGTTTCCAAGCTGTTGAATCCGTCGCATAGGAGTATAATATTGGCATGTTGACTTAGAATTGCCACAATAATATGGTAGGTACTGTCTTGTGACTGACCTGCCTGGAGTATGAAAGGAGATTACATATAATAAATCAGGGGTGTCAAACATTGAATTAATGATTTTATACAAACAGGTTAAATCGAAAATGATTCTACGATCTGATAATTTTATTAAATTTAATGAACGAAGTAGGTTATCGTAATTTAGGCATTCACTAGGAATGCCCATTTTAAAATTTATATATCTTAAAAATTTATTTTGGATTCTTTCAATCGCATGTGAATGAACCTCATAATTTGGGGACCAGACCGTGGAATTATATTCTATATGACTCCTTACTAGTGACATATATAAAGTTTTTACAGTATTGACATTATTAAAATCACTAGATACCCTTAAAATAAAGCCAACTTTTTCAAAGCTTTATTGGTTATTATTTCTATATGCTTGATAAAGTTGAGTTTCGTGTCAAACCAAATACCTAAGTCATTAATTTCCGAGACAGATACTAACGACATATTGTTAATGGAATAATCGAAAAATATAGGATTCTTTATTCGATAAAACCTCATAATTTGACATTTGCTTGTGTTAAGTTGCAAGCGGTTATCGTGACACCATATAATAAATCTCAACAAGTTATTTGACAATATATGGCAATCATTAATGTTTCTGATTGCTTTGAATAATTTCAGGTCGTCTGCAAACATTAATACTTGAACATCATTGAAAATATATAACACATCATTAACAAATAATAAAAACAAGATTGGACCTAAATGTGACCCCTGGGGAACACCACTCGTAGCAGTGAATTTGTATGAAAATGTACCATCAATTTTAACAGCCAGTAATCTGTTGACCAAGTAACTGTTAAACCACTTATATAGTGAACCACCAATACCGAATTTATGCAGTTTATTCAGCAATAACTCATGATTAACTTTATCGAAAGCCTTACTAAAATCGGTATAAATAGAGTCAACTTGACATTTATTAGACATAGAATCAGATATATAGTTTTGATACGTTAACAAGTTAGTGAGGGTAGATTTTCCAGCAGAGAAACCATGTTGTTTGGGAGAAATGACGTGATTTAATTGGAAAATAATTTTTTTAAGAAGAATTTTTTTCAAAAACTTTAGGAATTGTTGATAAAGGCACACCGGTCTGTAGTTAATCACCTCGTGTTTATCGCCTTTTTTAAAAATAGGCGTAAGGAAGCTGAATTTCCATTTAGTAGGAAAACATCCTGTTCGTAAAGACTGATTAAACAACAAATATAAAGGATACGCCAGATTGGTAGCACAATTATTCAAAAATACAGGAGGTATATTATCTGGTCCACCGCTTTTGCTTTGATCTAGTAATTTTAGTTCAGTCAGAATATCATTATATTCATAAATATTCATAAAGGAATGCGCTCAGTTTATAGCAGCTCCTCTTCAACACATATTTAATCTGTCACTCCAAACTGGAATATTTCCTGGTCCTTGGAAACTTAATCACTTGACACCTGTATTTAAATCAGGTGATAAAAATTGTGTTTTAAATTATAGACCAATTTGCATACTATCTACCATCCCGAAAATGTTTGAGAGTATTGTTATAGATAAGATTGCTGATAAGTTTAGGCATATTATTACTCCAGAACAGCATGGTTTTGTAACAGGTCGGTCAACCACAACCAATCTTCTATTATATGAACACTATATCTGTGAAGCTTTCACGTCTCGTGCACAAGTAGATTTAATATATACTGACTTTTCAAAAGCCTTTGATAAAGTAAATATTAATATCCTTCTCGCGAAACTGCAAGCCCTTGGTATACATGGATCATTCCTAAAATGGTTGAATAGTTACCTCTGTAACCGTGAACTCATGGTAAAATTAAATAATACATTTTCGTATAAATTTAAAGTAACTTCGGGAGTTCCTCAAGGCTCTCATCTGGGCCCACTTCTCTTCATTTTATTTATAAATGATCTATCTTTATGTTTCGATAATGTCAAATTCATTCTATTCGCAGATGACCTAAAGCTTTTTAAGATTATAAAATGTTTAAATGATGCACTTATCCTTCAGCAAAATTTAGATAGACTTGCTATCTGGTGTGAAATAAATAAATTATTCCTAAACGTAAAAAATGTTTCCACATGTGTTTTTACCGTTCACGGATTCCAATATCTACATCGTATTTAATTAACAATAATGAAATTGCATTAGTACCATTTATCAAAGACCTTGGTGTTATTTTTGACCGGAAACTTACATTTGATCGTCACTGTGAAACAATTTCCAAAAAGGCCATTCAAATTCTAGGTTTTGTAATACGTAACACAAGGACTTTTCAAAACATTGAGTCAATTAAGTTACTTTACTGCTCTCTTGTAAGATCAAGATCGCAGCTGGAATATGCATCTCCTGTATGGTCTCTGATTTATACCTGTAACTTACACCGTTTGGAGAGAGTACAAAGAAAATTTCTTCGATACATTCAATTCAAATTGAGACAGCCTGTAATTGAAATCCGCTACAATGCATTAATATCTGATGTAAACCTACCACTACTTTCTACCAGGCGTACTATTAATGACATTCTTATACTTTTTAAATTACTGAACAATCTCATAGACTGCCCTCAAATGTTAAGTGTTATACATATTCGTGTCCCTGTTAAATCAACTCGAATCCACCACCTTTTCCACAGTGACAATCATAGCACTAACTATTCCTATTCACTGCTAGTGCGTTTTTACCGAACTGCCAATACGTATACAGACCTTTTCGATATTTTCAATACCTCACCGTCTTGCATCAAAGCAAAAATAATTAGTTATTTATGTAACTGATATGTTTGTAAAATGATAAATATTTGTTGTACTAATATGCATCGTATGTATGTACTGTATGTTATTCTATATATATAATGTTTGTAAATGTTCGATACACTTGTATTATGTATGTAATAGCCCTATGGACGGGCGTTTAAATAATAAATAAATAAATAAATATAAACTAATTAACTCGCCACTAATTATAAAATGCTTGCAATATTTGAAAAGGGAAAATCAAATACCTAATTACTCTAGGACATCTATTTTCCAATTTCTTCCGTAGACCGAATTTCAAAAGTGACTATAGTACGGCCCGACAGCCGTTTTATATCGCACAGAAATATATTTTCTTTGAATTTTTCGGCTTTTCTCTAATATAATTTACATGTATTATACATATAAACATTCCTCTTCCATCACTCTATCTATTGGTGAAAACCGTATGAAAATCCTTTGCGTAGTTTAAAATATTAAAAATATTAACGCGCACATACATACATTTTGAGCGACTTCATTTTATACTATGTAATGATAATGATTTCCCTTAAACACGGTAAGTTTTAAAGCTCTTAAAAAAATATATGTTATTCTTGAAGATAATATCTAGACATTGCCCGCGCCGAAACGCAAATTATATAAAATTCCCTCGATAGAAAAAAATCGCAAAGTATGCTCCAAAAATTATCATTAACACGTTTGTTTCAGTTATTTTACAAGTTATATGTATTAAAAAATTCTCTGTGTTTTTTTAAATGCGTTTAAGATAATGCCCGCGAGGTTTTTGCTCTATTTTAAATGAGTCGTGTTTTAATAAACATTTTCGCAATTTTCTCATCGATTTTGTCGCTGTAAATGTTAGCGCTCTCATCTAACATTCGTAATATCGTATCTCTCCATCTTCTTCTTTTCGGGCTCGGTAAGGGACGTACTTGACTAGGCATAAATATAACGATGATCATGTTGTTAATAGGTATGATAATCTTTTAAAAGATTCGTACAATGATCCTGCTGTTTTTATAAATAACTTGTTGTAGGTACTTTAACCAGTAATTCCTGACATTATTTGGAGTAAAAAATGTGATTGAAATTTTGGTCTCCGGTGATGTTTTGGATGACTTTTTTTTATTTTTCAAATTTTTTCTTTAAAATCAAACAAAAGAAAAATTCTTCCACATGTCGTCACTGGTCACTCCGCCCAGTAATCGACCAGCCCCTAAACCCACCTCCAACTGTCCAACACCTACCATTTTTTTAAGTTTTTGTAGAAAAAAAAAAAAACCAAAAATGTCACCGGAGACCAAAATTTCATTTACATTTTTTACTTCAAATAATGTCAGGAATCACTGGTTAAAGTAAGTCAAGTACGTCCCTTAACAACCTGTATATATCTATACATATAAAAATTAGTCCCTGTTTCCCTTGGTCACATCATAATTTCAGAACGACTTTACCTATTTCATTCATCTTTTTTTAAAGTTTTCTAAATACTTTGTGGAAGGTTCTTACGGAAAGAAAAAAATAATAAAATTGGGCAGAAAATTGAATAATTTCAGAAAACTTAACGACTATTTTAACTTCGCACGTTCGCGCGTTTGATGAATGTGAATTTAGCAGGCAGCTGTTTTTTTTTTAACAACACATCTACCGGATCTGCCGGATCTGCCCTGATGATGGACACTGCAACGATGTCCGAAACGTTGGCTAAAGAAGGAGGTAGCGCAACACCCACAAAAACATATAACGAAAATTGTGTATGGATTTTTTAAAATTATAAACATTTAAAATAGGTACCTACGTTAGGCACCAAATTAGATTGATTGTTCTTATAATACACAAAAATAAATGTTTGTAATGGTGACCCGACATTTGGTCCAGCGACAGTTGGTCCGGCGACATTTGGTCCGGCGACATTTGGTCCGGCGACAATTGGTCCGGCGACAATTCATTCAAGTATTCATTCATTCAGAATTGTAACGTGCCTTGAAATGGCTTTAGCCGCGTTTGATGACTATATCTGATTAGCCAGGTACATTTTCCACATGTCCTTCCCTTCCCCACTACCTTCAGCATCACACCATACCAAAGTTGGGAATGCCATGGTCTCACTGGCTCGAGACGGTTGGGACTCTTGAGTTATATTCAGATATAAAAGTTATGTTATATGCAAGTAGGAATCTCTAGCGTTTTTTGCTAAGCCGACTGCACGTATAAGTATGTCGTATTTTGTGATTGCTAGTTATTAGTAAAAATATTTTTACAGTTGATTTTTACTCAAGATTTATTTTATTTTATTTTTTTTTTAATTGAAAGAACAGATATACATATTAAAATCAACAAACAAGTCCTGCTAAGCCAATTCAATTGGCTTGTCAACAGGTGCTTATATTTTAGTTACATATAGATTATTTACATTTAAAATTTACATCTTATATCTACAGATTCAACATACATATCAATATACATATCAATTATCAATACAAATATTTTTTTTCCATATATTCAACCTTATTCATAGAATTACATTGCTTTATAGTGTCAGGTAATAAATTAAATATCTTCGGTATGATGTATTCAAACGTTCTCTGTCCGTACTTATTGTTAAATTTCGGAACTATTAACCCGTCGTTGCGCGTGAATCTAGTGCTGTATTTATGTTCTAATTTCTCTTTATGCTGCGGGGTAAATATATGCTGAATTATAATTTTGTGCCATAGTATTGCTTTCACTGGTAAAATTTTGGCATTCTGAAACAGCAACGGTGTATCATGTCTCTGTTTGAAAATATTAGGGACGACTAATAATTTTACAATTGCGTATTGTACAACTTGTACTTGTTTCAGATTAGTTATAGAAGTATTTCCCCATATTGTTAATCCATATCTTATAATAGATTCTGCCAGTGACATATAAATTATTTTAAGTGTTTCAATTGAAAGAAAAAATTTTAATGTGTACATTCTGCCAGCAATTGATCTGAGTCTTTTACAGGTTTTTTTAATATGTTTGTCCCATTTAAAAAAACAATCTACTGTAACACCAAGATACACGTATTCCGTAACTAATTCTAAGCTATCACATTTACAATTAGTTGGAATATTTTTATGGATGCAATTAAAATCGTGAGAAATAATATTAGGATTAAATAGAAATTTGGCATTAGGTGATCTTATATGCATTACTTTGGTTTTTTTAGAATTTATTAATAATCCTGCATCATGTGACCATTTACAAAGTTGATTAAAGTCAATTTGCATGAGTTCAATTGCAATTTTTAGATCTTTATGTGATATGACCAATGCCGTATCATCTGCGAATACGAAATGTTTAACAAAAGAGAAAAGTTTTTTCATTATAGTTACATAAATTATATATAGTGTAGGCCCCAATATGGAACCTTGTGGAACTCCTGCAGATACATTTTTTGTTTTACTAAAAGTATTATTTATTTTGGTACATATTTTTCTATCTCTAAGATAATCTTTAAATAAATTTAACCCATTTCCTCTTATTCCAGTTTTTTCTAGAGTTTTCATGCCTTCAGATATAAGTATATTGACTTTGGTCGTACGGCCGTATATCCTATCTATCTCTAAGATAATCTTTAAATAAATTTAACACATTTCCTCTTATTCCAATTTTTTCTAGAGTTTTCATGCCTTCAGATATAAGTATATTGACTTTGGTCGTACGGCCGTATATCCTCTTTGCATACTTACTTGAAGAAAACATCTTCTAAACTTTCGGCCGAACCAATTGTCGCCGGACCAATAATTGTCGCTGGACCAAATGTCAGCCGGACGAAATGTCGGCCGCACCAAATGTCACCGGACCAACTGTCATGGAACCGTTTGTAATGTATGAAAAATTAAAATTTAAATAAAAAAATTGTGAAAGGTGGCACGCGAGCTGTTTGAAAACTGAATGTACTGGGACTGAATATATGGAACGCGGAAGGGGAGTTGGCGGGACGGTGGAGTGGAGAGGGGAGAGAGAGGGTAGGCGGGGAAGGTGGAAGGGGAAAGCGGGAGGGGTAGGGGATGCGGGAGGGGAATGGAGACGCACGGGAAAGGACATGCATGGAGAAACAATTTATTAAAAATATTAAAAACCAATAATCATTTAATTGGCGCCATCTGTGAATACGTAGATTATAACGTACGTGACGTTTAACCTTAACGCATGTTTTTATTGGCTACTATCTTTATGTTTTACCAGTGAGATTCTCGGCATGCGTTGCTAAGCCACTTAATAAAAAAATGTTTCTCTCTGCGTATCTTTTCCAATTTGACTCCTTCTCCTTCCACCTCACCTTCCTCTCGCGCTTTCTCACTCTGCTTTCTCCGCCTTCCCTCTCCCCACTCCCCTCTCCCGCTTCCCCCGTCCCGCGAACCCCTCTCCCGAGTTCCATACATTCCGTCCCGGTACATTCCTAATTGCTTTTTTAATACAAATTTCATAATGCCAGAGCTCATCAGTAAATATAGAAATCATCGCGGGCATGCACACATCAAATCGACAAAGTTTCATCGCAATCGGATGAATGGTTTAGCAACGCATAGAAATCTCATATAGGTACAATATACATACTCATATATAAGCATGTTTTGATTTTTATATATGTATGTATATTTTGCAAGATTCTACCCGAAAAAATATCATATAACCATACATTTTAGAACAACGTTCTGAGTTACATACTGAAGTACGCTGTACACATATTTAAACCCTTTAACCACCCTCAAAAGACGTAGGTGTACGATGTTCGTCGCTATGACGTACAATATTATTATTTCTAGTTCATTCAGCAGAGAACCGAACCAATCTAGTGTAAAATCGCCGCGTCTCGGGTTCAGTAGGTAGCGGCTGGTGATGGGCGACATCTATCGGCGAAAGCTCGAAGCTCGTTTGATCTAATTGGTTTAGAGCTAGGGAGAGGCACGCGGTGGGGCGACCCCGACCGCTTTGATCTTCCACACGGCGGTATGCATAATAGTTATTGTATGGGAAAGTAAGGGCAGTGAAGCGGCAATAATTGTGGATGGTTTTTAAATATTTGTTACATTTTTTATCGAGGAGCGTGGTGTTTTTCAAACCAAACTTAATTTTGGATTTGGGGCCAAATTACTCAACTAAGACTTCTTCTCTACATCTTTACATAATCCACGGCCTTGTCTTTCTGTCTGTTCGAGATAAACTCAAAAACGACTGAACGGATTTTCATGCGATTTTCACCAATAGAGAGAGTGATTTATGAGGAAGGTTTAGGTATATAGTTTGTCAAGGTTTTGTGTAAATTGGTTGAAATATATCTATCTATCTATCTATCTATCTATCTATCTATCTATCTATCTATCTATCTTCTATCTATCTATCTTCTATCTATCTATCTTCTATCTTCTATATTATTATTATATATATATAAATAAAAAAGAATCACCAAAATGTATGTACGCGCATAACTCCCGAACGACTGCACCAAATTGGATAATTCTTTTTTGTGTGTGTTCGTTATTGTCAGGACAAGGTTTGTATAAAACTACTGGTGAGCTCTGGAATTATGAAATTTGTATAAAAAAATGCACGCGGTGGCACGCGAGCTGTTTGAAAACTAAATGTACCGGGAGTTAATTTATGGAACGCGGGAGGGGGGGGGAGAGGAACCGGGGAGGGGGGAGGGGAACCTGGGAGGGGGGAGGGGAACTCGGAGGGCAGAGGGAAGGTGGAGGAAGCGGAGTGGAAACGCGAGAAGGGAAAAGGACGCGGAAGAGGAATGGGGGGGGGGAAGAGGAACGGAACGAATGGGAAAGGACACGCAGGGAGAAACAATTTCTTTATTAAATGGCATAGCAACGCGTACCGGGCAACCGCTAGTAATATATAAAGGGAGCGGGCCGGCAAGCGGAAGGTGTGGATTTGATATGTATGCAAATTAACAGATGACGTTGATTATAAATGTTGGGTAACCATCCTATAGATGTAAATGTTTTCTCTTTTTAGTGTCACTTTTTTGTTTCATCGAATTTGAAATCACAACGGTGCTAAAGAAGTTTCACATTAAAAAATTGTGTGCAGTTCACATGCGGTAGAAGTGAAACCATCAGAAAACTAAAGTAAACAAGAGTGGGAAGGCTACGAAACACCGCACAAAGCGGGGATCAATTATACTAATTCATTCTCTCGCAGGCTAAATCATATAGGTGTTTATATGTTTGCCTCTTTTTAATGTCGCTATTTTTCGTTTCATCGAATTTCAAATCACAACGATGCTAAAGAAGTTTCCCTTCAAAAAAATTGTGTGCAGTTCACATGCGGTAGAAGTGAAACCTTCATAAAACTAAAGTAGACAAGAATAGGAAAGCTACGAAACACTGCACAAAGAGGAGACCGATTATCGTATCCCATTTTTTTACATGAGCTCCACACAGGAGGCCCTGAGGGAAATTATTTTCCTTATTTGTTATCTTTGAGGTTGCTGTGTGGAGGGTTTTTTTTAAGGAAAGGAAGGAGAGGAGAGTTCTGGGAATTAAAAGGGTTCAAGGGGTGGGGTTCAGTGTGTCCTTGTCATCCGCCTCCAAGACCTAGACAAATCTCTCCCCATGAACCCGGGCACCCCTGCTAAATCACCAAACGTAGCGAACCACTTGGGGTGACTTATGGCAGAGGTGTTGGTTATCCAATAAAGGTTCCCAGGCGACGGTACCCATTCCCGCCTACCAAATTGTCTCATTCTCTTCTCTTCTCTTCTCTAAATCCTGTAGATTTATGTGTTTGTCTTTTTTAGTGTCGTTTTGTTTATCGAAACAAAACGACACTAAAAAATCGTCATCTAGTTTCAAATCACAACGGTGCTAAAGAAGATTTAACTTAAAAAAGATTGAAATTTAAAAACATTTGTCAAAAATAATCAAAAAATATCATGCAAAAACCGCGCCTTGCTGTAAATTTCCAGTGAATTGCTTTCAACGCATATTAGCATTTCCTATATTTAAAAATAATTCAGTATCACCCCAGTTCACAGTAACCCTCCTACCCAGTGCCCAGTGCCCAGTGCCTAGTGCTCACTGGTCAGTGGTTAGCTTCAGTGGTCAGACAACACCCTTTACTTTACAACATTACGCTAATAGCACCCTGTATACCGTATATTGAAATATTTAATTGTTCAGTAGGTCACTATAATACTGCTTCCCAATACCTTGACATAATTAAATTTGAGAGGCGGTTATGGGTACCGCCGCCCGGAGAACCATTTTTTTTACAAGTATACCGCACAAGAGTTCCAACTGCTCCCGTCTGAAGCCAGCGAGACTACGGCATCTCCAATTGGGGTATGTTGTGAGGCTGAAGGTAATGGGGAAGGGAAAAAGATGGGGAAGAGGAAGGCGGGGAAGTACCTGGCTATTCAGATCTGGTCACCAAACACGGCTAATGCCATTTCAAGCAACGTTTCAATTCTGAATGGTGGTCTTACACCAGGGTGATACTGAGAGTATCTTCCACTCTGGAACGTGCCGCAAATATACTTTATATTATTTAAAATGAATAAATTGTGAAATATACAAATTAATCAAATAAAATTTATTTGCCACCCGGGATTCGATCCCGCGACCTTCGGTGTGCGAGTCAAGAAATTTACCGCTGGACTACGCCGGCCGTCAAGGACATTTATTGGATAACCAACGATAGGCTACCTAAAGTGGAAAGATATATTTGGAGACTTAGCATGGGTGCCCGAGTTCATTATGTGAGGTGTGTTCAAGTCTTGGCGGCGGATTGCCCAGCAGCTGCGTGGCGGGCCTGATCGGGAGAAGCAGGTTTGGGGAAACCCTTTGACGTGTTCAGCTGGTACCTCTCGACCCATCGTCATGCACTGCGGTGAGAGGGATGGATTCATGCGACCGTCACTCTTGTACACATTGACCCCCAGATTTCTACCCACCCTTCATACCTTTTTATTTTCCAAAACTTTCTCTCCTTCCTTACTTTAAAAATATCCTCCAACCAGCATCCTAAAGACGACATTATCTTACAACGACTAGGGAAATTATTTTCCTCGGGGCCTATGTCGTCAAAACTTAGGAAAAAAAAAACGAGTGTGCTTTAGACCACACGACTGAAGTAAAAGTACAAGACAAACCTCGCCCAAAGAACCCAGGTATTCCTGCTAAGAGACCAAACGTAGCCTAGAGTAATATAAGACCTTGGGGTGACCTACGACCTTGGGGTGACTTACGACCTTGGGGTGACCTACGACCTTGGGGTGACCTACGACCTTGGGGTTACTTACGACCTTGGGGTGACCCATGACCTTATGGTAACCTACGACCTTAGGGGGACCATCCTAATCCTAATCCTTATCCTTATCCTTGTCCTTGTCCTTGTCCTTGTCCTTGTCCTTGTCCTTGTCCTTGTTCTTGTCCTTGTCCTTGTCCTTGTCCTTGTCCTTGTCCTTGTCCTTGTCCTTGTCCTTGTCCTTGTCCTTGTCCTTGTCCTTGTCCTTACCCTTACCCTTATCCTTATCCTTATCCTTATCCTTATCCTTATCCTTATCCTTATCCTTATCCTTATCCTTATCCTTATCCTTATCCTTATCCTTATCCTTATCCTTATCCTTATCCTTATCCTTATCCTTATCCTTATCCTTATCCTTAATGTAACAATTTATGTAACAATATTGTTCTTTCGGTAAATAAAATATGGTTTTTGAGAATATTACATCTGTTTATTGAGAGTGGTATTAAAGACTTCATATCTCTCCCAAGACAATCAAGACTTCAAGGGTAGTGCTCTGTAGGTCTGTGTGACTCCTGCTGAAGCTTAGTGACCCTCAGAGACATGGCGGTCCGTCTCAGGGACCCCTCAGGCCTCCAGTGTTCCCAGGATATGCCCCCCAGCTCCGGTCTGGTGGACACATTGTAATATTGGCCGTTCAAGTTGGATTCGAAGCAACTGAAACCAAGGAAAAAAATAAAATTTCGGGCTGGATCAAAACAAAAGGAACACCAGATTCAAAACTTTTTTTTATTTATTATTTTTCATTGCACTATATTTTTACATTAACAAAGCATTTAATAAACAAAAATTTTAACAAAACAAAAAAACGACTTAAAAAAATGCACTAAAAAGTAAAAAAATAATTTCGTATTCTTCTACAACTTCATAATCAACTTACTTTTTCTACTCATCAATATTTAGGTACGATTGATATTTTTGGAGTCGGTGTCAGTCAAGGTAGGTTTGTAACTACACACATAGTTATAGGTGATATGTGCTTGTGTCGCACAAGCGACTTGACGAGGCGAGAGCGGGGCCGCGGCGTGAGGGGAGCTGTCAAGTGAACACGCCGTGACACCGACTCCAAAAATAACAATCGTACCTACATATTGATGAGTAGAAAAAGTAAGTTGATTATAAGTTGTAGAAGAATACGAAATTATTTTTTTACTTTTTATTGCATTTTTTGAAGTCGTTTTTTTTGTTTTGTTAAATTTTTTGTTTATTTTTTGATTTTTAGTGAATCTGAAGTACACTAACTAATTTGTCTGAATATGGGTAGATCTACTAAACGTGCTGCTCATATGAGACAGACATAATTTGACCATAACGACGTTAGGGTCAAATTAAGAGATTCGGCCGAGTTTCGTTAATTTGCTCCTAAGAATTGAAGAGTTCCGTTACTTTGTCATGGATCCGATAATCAGAACCTAACCAAACTCTCATCAAACTACCCTTGAAGTACATCCTTTCAAATAAAAAAAGAATCATCGAAATCGGTTGGCGTGATATTGAGTTATTTGTCCATTTGTCGCGCACATACTTAACGCAAATATAAGACTTATATGGTTTTCTCATGGATGCCATTGTCGGAACTGGACCAAATTAAAATGGGACCACACGGGAAGCACCAGCTTTCAAATAAAAAAAGAATCATCAATATCGGTTCACCCAGTCGAAAGTTCTGAGGTAACAAACATAAAAAAAAAAAAAAATACAGTCGAATTGAGAACCTCCTCCTTTTTGAAGTCGTTTAAAAAATAGGAAACGCTTAGAAAAACGTTTTTTATCTCATTATTAGTTTCTTTTTTGATCGAATTGGTCAACAATATAAAACTTAGTTGCGATGATGAATACTTGGAGCAGGTGGATGATTTCGTGTATTTAGGAAGTATGTTTACGAGAGATGGGAAGGCTTTTTTTACATGAGCTCCACACAAGGGGCTCTGAGAAAAATAATTTCCCTATGTCATCTTTGAGGATGCTGTGTGGAGGGTTTTTTTTTTAAGGAAAGGAAGGAGAGGAGAGTTCTGGGAAGGAAAAGGGTTTAAGGAGTGGGTAGGAATCTGGGGTTCAGTGTGTCCTGGTCGTCCGCCTCCAAGACCTAGACAAACCTCACCCCATGAACCCGGGCACCCCTGCTAAATCACCAAACGTAGCAAACCACTTGGGGTGACCTATGGCAGAGGTGTTGGTTATCCAATAAAGGTTACCGGGGCGGCGGTACCCATTCCCGACTCCCGACGGATATTGAAAGAAGGGTGAATGCAGGTAACTCTATTAATGGAGGACTGAATGCCGTTGCCGTTGACGTTGAAAAAAAAATCTTAGAGGCTCCCCTCTCCCCCCTCCCCCTTCCACCCTCTCCCATCCCCCCTCCCCCCTCCCCCCTCCCCCCTCCCCCGGTTCACAGTTCAATATTATACCCCTTACAATATTGCTGCAGTTCTTTCAAAATAGGAGAATTCGTTCCATACAAAATGTATGGGGAAAATAATTTTCTTCGGAGTGGAACACCCTTTACTTTTAGGGGTATGAAAAATAAATGTTGGTCGATTCTCAGACCTACCAGATAAGCACACAAAATTTCATCAAAATTGGTCCAGCCGTTTCGGAGGAGTATGGTAACAAACACCGTGACACGAGAATTTTATATATTAGACTAGCTGACCCGACGAACTTCGTACCGCCTCAGAATCAATAGCTGTTGAATTAAATTCAGTTTTTTTATTAAATTAAAAATTACACAATGAAGCAATTATCAATGCGCAACTGTGCGTGTTTTGTTTTTGTCAGTATCAGAGATGGCGTTGTTTAAGGATTTATATTTTTGTGATTTTCTTACTTTTACAATTACTGCGAATGGGTGCCGCCGCCCCCGGAACCATTTATTGAATAACCAACACCTCTGCCATAGATCACCCCAAGGGGTTTGCTACGTTTGGTGATTTAGCAGGGGTGCCCGGGTTCATGAGATGACTTATGTCTTTGTCTTGGCAGTTGATGCGCCTGCCCATCTGCTTCGTGGTTGGCCGGATCGAGAGAGACTGGTTGAGAGAGGCCTTTTGACCTTTCCAGCCGGACTCTCTCGCCCATTGCCTTGCACCACAATTGGAGGGATGGATTCATACGACCGTCACTCCCTTACACACTAACCCCCAGATTCCTACCCACCCCTCATACCTTTTTCCTTCTCAGAACTTTCTATCCTCCCCATTCCTTAAAAAGATCCTACACTCAGCATTCCCTAAGATGACATAGGTCCTGAGAGAAATTATTTTCCACAGGGCCTCCTGTGTAAAAAAATGCGTTTCATTTCAGAGATTTATTATAATTATTGTATTTTTACTTTATAGGTTTTTCAGACATACGTTCACCATTTGTCTCATTTTCGACTATTAACATTAATTTTATAAGAAAGAAGGGCAGCATTATATGATTAAAAACAAATGCATAATAATCAACACTTTGACATTTGACGTTTTTGAATGTTTGGAATTCACGCACACTTCAATATTATACCTCTCACAATATTCTTTCAAAATATGTAAATTCTTCGACCTAACTAAAAAGTCGATTCTCAGAACTAACATATAAGCATAAAAAATTTCATCAAATTTGTCCAAAAAAAAAAAAAAATAAAAATTCGGAGTGGAACACCCTTTACTTTTAGGGGTATGAAAAATAGATGTTGGTCGATTCTCAGACCTAACAAATACCTAAGCATAAAAAATTTCATCAAATTTGTCCAAAAAAAATAAAATAAAAATTCGGAGTGGAACACCCTTTACTTTTAGGGTTATGAAAAATAGATGTTGGTCGATTCTAAGACATAACAAATACCTAAGCATAAAAAATTTCATCAAATTTGTCCAAAAAAAATAAAATAAAAATTCGGAGTGGAACACCCTTTACTTTTAGGGGTATGAAAAATAGATGTTGGTCGATTCTCAGACCTAACATATAAGCATAAAAAATTTCATCAAAATTGGTCCAGTCCAAAAAAAAAAAAAATTCGGAGTGGAACACCCTTTACTTTTAGGGGTATGAAAAATAGATGTTGGTCGATTCTCAGACCTACCAGATAAGCACACAAAATTTCATCAAAATTGGTCCAGCCGTTTCGGAGGAGTATGGTAACAAACACCGTGACATGAGAATTTTATATATTAGAAGATTAGATAGATAGATGTACCCAGATCTGGTACAATACTCAAATTACTTATAAACACCACCAAATGAATTATAATGCACTAATACTTGTAGTGAACTAAACAAAATCTTGATGTTTTCTGGGTCACTAGGAGGATATTTCAAAATTTCATTCCAATGTACTGGAGTGTTACGCCTCCCGGCAAGGGCGGATCCAGGATTTTTTCTGGGAGAGCACAAGGCGCGGACGGGCAAAAAAATCAATTAAAAAATCAATAAAACCAAAAAAAGGCGGGGGTAGTGGGAGTGGGGAAATTTGGTGGAGGGGAGAACGGTGGGAGGAGTCAAAATTACATGGAAACATTGTAAGTAGAAGGGATTTACATGGTGCTATTATATTATTAACTAAATTAATTTTAGATTTAATTTTTTTGTTAATTTCTAAAGTTTCTAAAGTGCACAAATTAAAATATGAATTAAAATATGAAATAACTCCCACCGTTCTCCCCTCCACCAATTTCCCCACTCCCACTACCCCCGCCTAATTAATTTTTGTACTTGTATTTTTAAGTTAGTTTTAAGTTTGCTCGTTAAGGCCCCGCAACTCGGATTTGTACCGATTTATTACATATTTCCCTTAAACACGGTAAGTTTTAAAGCTCTTAAAAAAATATATGTTATTCTTGAAGATAATATCTAGACTTTGCCCGCGTCGAAACGCAAATTATATAAAATTCCCTCGATAGAAAAAAATCGCAAAGTATGCTCCAAAAATTATTATTAGCACGTTTGTTTCAGTTATTTTACAAGTTATATGTATGAAAAAATTCACAGTGTTTCTTTAAATTCTGTTTAAGATAATGCCCGCAAGATTTTTGCTCTATTTTAAACGAGTCGTGTTTTATTAAACATTTTCGCAATTTTCGCGTCGATTTTGTCGCTGCAAATGTTAGCGCTCTCCTCTAACATTCGTAATTTCGTATCTCTCTATCTTCTTCTTTTCGGGCCGGGTTGCAGAGCCTTAATGATACAGGCGTATCGAAACCGGTCGCAAAAATTAAAATCAAAGTAACAAATGTACATGGAAAATTAAAACTTTTCAAAACAAAAAAATAAATAAAATTTGTATGCGGCGAATAAAAACTACATTCAGAACATGAAATGTATGCGGCGAATAAAAACTACATTCAGAACATGAAATGTATGCGGCGAATAAAAACTACATTCAGAACATGAAATGTATGCGGCGAATAAAAACTACATTCAGAACATGAAATGTATGCGGCGAATAAAAACTACATTCAGAACATGAAATGTATGCGGCGAATAAAAACTACATTCAGAACATGAAATGTATGCGGCGAATAAAAACTACATTCAGAACATGAAATGTATGCGGCGAATAAAAACTACATTCAGAACATGAAATGTATGCGGCGAATAAAAACTACATTCAGAACATGAAAATGTTTTTTTTTTATTCTGGCAGGACATGCGTAGTCGGCAACAAAAAAATTATAACTCCACTTCGAATAGGATAATGTTTTTCTTCGAAATGTGTCTGATAAAAACTGTGAATATATCTATTTACATCGGCAAATTTTTCTCGAGATCGACTCAAAAAGCACTCGCGATCGACCGTTTGAGCACCCCTGGTCTAGGTCTTAGAGGCGGATGACCAGGACATACTGAAGCCCAGATTCCTACCCACCCCTTAAACCCTTTTCCTTCCCAGAAATCTCCTCTCCTTCCTTTCCTTAAAAAAAAAAACCTCCACACAGCATCCTCAAAGATGACATAGGCCCTGAGGGAAATTATTTTCCTGGGGCTTCCTGTGTGGAGCTCATGTAAAAAAAATATATATAGTATATTTGCGGCACGTTCCAGAGTGGAAGATACTCTCAGTATCGCCCTGGTGTAAGATCACCATTCAGAATTGAAACGTTGCTTGAAATGGCTTCTGCGATGAATGGTGACCAGATCTGAATAGCTAGGTACTTCCCCGCCTTTCTCTTCCCTATCGCCTTTCCCTCCCCACTGCCTTCAGCCTCACAACATACCCCAATTGGGGATGCCATAGTCCCACTGGCTCCAGACGGAGCAGTTGGGACTCTTGTGCGGTATTCATGTAAAAAAAAGAATGGCAGGGGTGTTGGTTATCCAATAAATGGTTCCCCATATCGCCTCCAAAATTACCATAGAACCTTAAATGCAGATTTTAGGTCCGTTTCAGCTTTTGAACAGTTTGTGAGTACCTGTTAAACCACCAGCCCCCTCCGCCATAGCTGTCTGAGCACGGGCAGCAGTTGGGCGCCAGATCGTGTCGCCGGTCTCGCGTGCTGAATCCGACCCCGCTGTGGTAGGACAGGCTGTCCGTAGCGTTGCCTCTGTAGCCGGTGATACTGAGAGCGAAGGCTTTGGACTCTGGAGCAACCTGAAAACAGACAAAAAGGTACATAATTGAAAAAGCAGATAACACTTGTAATCTAACCACTTATTTTTATTTTCCTAACACTCGTTAAACATTTATCGTAATTCGCTCCATCGTTAAAGCACATAAACTAATCGTAAAAATAATTCTCAAACCGCCGCTTACTACCAGCACTGATACGATCTTCAATACCTTCAATGGTATGGACATAAAACAGCTCTACTCAAGATTCATCTTAGTTAATTTGCACAAAAACAACAAAACACTATACAAAGCTACACAAACAATACGCAATACCCGAGCCATAAACAAAGAACTTCTCCAAGCTCCTTTTTCCAAAACCTCCTTTGGACAAAGACAATCTAAATACACAGCTTGCAAACTATACAATACACTACCAGCTACGATCAGACAAACTGACACCTTGACAAAATTCAAACAAGATGTAAAAAATGGATTATACACAAGTATTGGACGCCACACTATTACAAACATCTGTAAAATAAATCACACATAGACAGAAATAACTACTCACTTACGACCTAACCCATATGAAATAAATGAAAATAATAAAATCCTGTCAAATTTAACTCCTTGAATAAATTAGACAGAATTTACTTCTTTACTTCATCTCCTCCAACAATTATAAGATAACTCTTTTTAAATGATTTACCCACCCTTCTAATCACCTTTCTGTTTTAGTTTCGATTCAAATTAATATGTATTTTACCTTAAATACTACGTAACTACGTTATTCGTTTATATACTTGTACGCCTGTCTCGACACAGGTATATCCTAGTGAGACAGGCATAAAAACCCAATGTACATATACTCTTTTATAGATAAATAAAAATAAAAAATGAATATTTAAAACATTTCCATGGCTAGCCATTTATTTTAAAATGAAGCTATTGAAATACATAATCTATTATGATTATAGATGTCGCAAATCTGAACTTCGTTGACTATTTTATAACGATGTTAAAAAGATTTTTTCTCGCAGATTTTCTGCCAGCTGTTTACGGTTAAAATTAAGTCATTTTACCATAGATAATGCACCTTTCATTATCAAGTATACCATAGACAACATTCAGAAATCGAAAATATTTTATGTTGACTCGAATAAGTACCTCTCACAGCAGTTTCAAAATAAAAAAAAACACGCAGGATTCGCGCGGTAATAAACTTTACGATTTTTTTATATTTTTTTATAAATCGTACAAATATGAGATAAACGATAAAATACAGGTTAATTTATTGGCTATTTAGCACCATAATAAGTTTTTATCTCTCCATGTTACAATTCGAAGGTATGATTTTTTTAATATTGGTTAACAATATATTTTTTAAATTACCTCAAATTGGTCGTACTCTGCCCAAACCATTTCCCCGTCAAAGTCCTCGAGTTCGACTCTCAGTTCCACAGAGGTGGAAGTGAGTGGGGAGGGCGACGAGACAAGACTTAGAAGCAAGGTTCCCAGCCAGTAGTCGCCTGTTGCCGCATCTCCAAAGCCCCACTTGTAGTCAGCCCAGGGCCGGGCAAAGTTTACCGAGCCACTGCTTCTGCGCTGGAATATCAGCTCTCCAGTCTTGCTGCAGAAATGCCTGGAAAGATAATAATTTAAGTGATCTTTAGTACACCTTAGATACATGAACAGCAGTAGAATATTCTTACCTGTCCGATATATCACGAATATTCACTTAAAATATCTCAAACGAAATGTCAGTTTTACGAAAACTTTGTGTTATTACCGCTTCACAATTAAAGCTCTATAAATGAAACATTTCTGAACGTAGCCGAATACTAAAAACTGTTTTAGAAAGGTTACAAAATAAGCCTTAAAATTGTTATAATTGTTACAAATAAATATTAACATTTGTAAATATTAAAAATTAGTATGCAAACATTAAAAAATGTAAAAATGACTCACGTAATGTTTTTATTATATGAAAACAGTACTAAAATCGCAGTTTATGTAAACAACAATACTTATTCTATTGTGTAAATGTATAATAAACACTTTTGTCACCTCACTTTTTTATCATTTCATACAAAATATTTGATAAAAATTAACAATATCCAGCGGCCCGTAGGCGATTTGGTGGGTAAAATTCATGCCGACCGTGTGACTGACAGATTAGGTCTATTTACGTATTTCTATGGACAACTTCAATAGAGATGTGCAGCATGATTCACTATCGACCTTTTACTTTTTGTTTTAAGGATGTAACTAAAATAATAACGGAGTTTTGACTGCTGTTGTCACTTTAAAGTAATATATATCTGCTTACGTTGCTGACCGGCTGTATAGACCCTCAGCTCTAAAACTGCGAGCAGATATCTGCTGAACCGGGAGCACTTTTGTTTTGTACAGCCAAACGATGCTATAAAATATTTCTTCCTATGGAAGGAGAGGGGGTCATTGGAGGTTATCCACCACTTACCCGCTCTGGTATAAGTAACAGATAATTACTCCTTCAATGCTCTCGCAAGGATTCTTAACTTTTTTTAAAGAACGAATCTACATTTCAGTTTGAACGAATCTAGACCTCCAGTGTCCCGTGTATATGTTGCGCTTAACCCTCCGCCCGTCGCGCCTTTTTTGTAACGCGAGATGTCGGGTGGGGTCGCTTGGGACCCCAAAAATAAATATGATTAAATTGTTGTTGTAGCATACATTTTATATGTTATTTTAACTGATTACAGTCAGATGATAATGATTGCTTTGAAATGAAAAGAAATGTTAAAAATTAGTTATTTATTTTCAATGCAAGAGCTTAAAAATCAACAAGGAACATTTTTTTGAAATTTTGAATCATATTTTTTAATAGAAAACTTTAAAAAAAAATCTAACCAATTTCCATCAAACTCATAACTATTTGAGGTTGATATAGACTTATTATTATTACGACAAAAAATCAACAAAATACAATAAAAAAAACATATGAACTTGATTTTTCATGGTATTTTGTTGATTTTTTTAGCCTCACGCCGAAACACAAGTCTGTATCTCACATCGCACATGCGCAAACTAAATTTTCTCAGCGTTTGCGTCAAGTATAGTCCCTTTTAGGAAGCTACCTAAAGTAAGAAATTAGTGGGAACATTTAAAATGAACATAATTAGCATTTCTGTAAAACCTGGGCTTTTAAAGACCCCACGCGACGGGTCGAGGGTTAAGTATTATTCGCATTGCTTTATTTTGCAGTATTTGTATTTTTTTTCATTTTCTCTTCATTGAAGAGAAAAAGAATCCTTGAACAGTAATTAAAGTGTGGTGATATAATTTTATTATATATTATCTGGCATGTTTCTTTATTTACTTTGTTTCTGATTCTACCAAGAAATGATATTTTTTTTGCAATGGGGTTGTAATAATCCAGAAACGTTTGCGAGGATGGAAAGAAAGTATTTTGAAAGTTTCAAACACATCCTATGCTTGACAACTTCATATACATATACCTACATATAAACTGATTCATAGCTTTAATTCTTAAGAAATGTAGCATTAATAATTATTGAAAAACTAGCTAGTCCCGGCATGCGTTGCTATGCCATTGAATAAAGAAATTGTTTCTCCCTTAGTGTCCTTTCCCATTCGTCCCGTTCCCCTTCCGCCTCCCTTTCTTCTCCTGCGTCCTCTTCCTCTCTCGCGTTCCGACTCCGTTACCTCCACCTTTCTTCTCCCCACTCCACTCCCCCCCCTTCCCCCTTCCCCCGTCCCGCGAACCACCCTCCCGAGTTCCCCTCCCCCGTTCCCCTTCCGCCTAACCCCGCCTTCCCTCTTCCCTTTCCCGCTCCCTCGTCCCGCCAACCCTTCTCCCATGTTCCATATATTTAATCCCAGTACATTCAGTTTTTAAACAGCCCGCGTGCCACCTTTTACAATTTTTATTAAAATTTCCATTTTTCATGTATATTAAATTTGGTACCTAACATAGGTACCTATTTAAAATATCTAAAATTCTTGATTCGATTCACACTAATAAATTTATCAACTAATATTATAAATATCAACTAATCAAAAATAGAATCCTGATTTAATAAATAATCATTGTTTTGCAAAATGTCATTCTCAAATACGCGAACTGTCAAACGTGCGATGTTTTCTGAAATTATTCAATTTTCTGCGCAATTTTCTTAATTTTTCTCTCCGTAAGAACCATCCTCGTACTTCAAGGAATATTCTAAAAAAAGAATTAGCGAAATCGGTTCAGCTGCTCTCGAGATTTGCGCTTAGCAACAAATTCAGCGATTCATTTTTATATTATAGATAGCATCCCTCACTTGCTCTACAAGCTGTCTTTGAAAATAGATGTTACCTTCCAGGAATTTAGTGTCATCAACAGATTTAAACGTTGGAGCAAGTCTACTTTTACTTGATAAAAGAATAGCATCTGATCGCTGGACATTCTGACCTACAATCGCAGGATTGAACATTTTACCCGCGAGCTCAAGAAATAGATTAGTGCTGTTGTCTTGACGGTTCAACATACGAGATGCCAGTTTCACAGAACTCTTCTGACAACTCTCTCTTATTTGGGTTAAGATAACCTGGTTCTTTAGCTTTACGTCCTGCACAGCCTTTAAGGTTTTGGCTGGGAAAACACCATCACTCAATTTTCGCATAAAGAAAAGTTCGCATATTGTTTAGTTTTATCGTAAAAATCGCTGCTATTTCGCGTTTTAACGTATTTATCGCTAAAAACACCATTATCGCTTTATTTCGCGAAAATATCGTTAACCCCTCCGCAACGTAAGCAGATATAAGCGGTAGAAATGGGACAGCAGTCAAGTACAATAAGCGTGTTTATACGTCAGCGCGTGTGTTTCCATAGAAATCGTTCTAACTCCGTTATTGTTTTAGTTACATCCCTAAAACAAAAAGTAAAAGGTCGATAGTAAATCGAGCTGTACATCCCTATTAAGTTGTCTATAGAAATACATAACAGGAATCAGCTGTCAGTCGCGTAGTTGACAAAAATATTTACCCGCCCAAATTCCTACCGGCGGCTCGTCTGCGCTCGACATTTTAAATTTTTATTAAATATTTTTATATGAAATGATAAAAAAAGTAAGGTGACAAAAGTGTTTATTACACATATATACAATAGAATAAGTATTGTTGTTTGTTTACATAATCTGTGATTTTAGTTCCGTTTTCACATAACAACATTGCTTGAATCATTTTTACCTAATTTTAATGTTTGCATTCTAAATTTTAATATTTACAAATGCTAATAGTTATTTGTAATATAATAATTTGAAAGCTTATTTTGTAACCTTTTTAAAACAGTTTTTAATATTCGGCTAAATTCAGAAATGTTTCATTTATAGAGCTTTAATTGTGAAGCGGTAATAACAAAAAGTTTTCGTAAAATATCATTTCGTTTGAGACAGTTTAAGGGCTTAAAGGGCTTAAAGGGCGAATTTCGGAGGGGAATGCTATGAATCAGTGTATCTACATAAAAGCAAGCATATTATGATTTTTATATATGTAAGATTACTAAATTCATTCTATACTGTGTGCTGCCTATTGTTAAGTTCAACCCTTTTTTAAAATTGATGAAGAAACTCACCTTGAATTGGGTAATCCACAAACATCCAGTTTGTCCAAGCCACTCGACAGTGCTTCAATCACTTTGCAAGAAAAGTGTTGGACGGTTATTGGCTTTTCAAATGAGATGCGGTGGTGAGGTTGTTGAAAAATTTGACAATGCTCCAAGTATTCTTCTGTCTCTAAAATATTGCCAGATTTTTGAGTCTCATCATATTTGTCCTCAGGGTTTTCGATTCCATGTTTTGATTTGTTATCTGAAATCATATGTTGATTTGTTACCTAAAATCATGTTGATTTGTTACCTAAAATCATTTTGATTTGTTATCTGAAATCATATGTTGATTTGTTAACTAACAGCATATGTTGATTTGTTATCTAAAATCATTTTGATTTGTTATCTGAAATCATGTTGATTTTTTAACTGAAACCGTATGTTTATTTGTTATTTGAAATCATATACGTTGATTTGTTATCTAAAATCATGTTGATTTGTTATCTAAAATAATATGTTGGTTTTTTATCTAAAATCATAAGTTGATTTGTTATTTAAAATCATATGTTAATTTGTAATCTGATTTGTTGTATAAAATAATATGTTAATTTGTAATCTGAAATCATGTTGGTTTGTTATCTAAAATCATATGTTAATTTGTAATCTGAAATCATATGTTGATTTGTTGTCTAAAATCATTATGTTGATTTGATTTGTTAAAATCATATGTTGATTTGTAATCTGAAATCATTTCGCATTACTTTCTGTCATATTCAATTGGTCAGCGTAGCCTTTTTAAGCGATTATATATTATATCATTAAATAAAAATATAAATACATAAGTATGTAAATGAAATAATGTCATTTATTGTACATATTACGAATTATAATAACTCTGTTATCAATTATGTTTACATTTTGCACAAATAAATTTAGAAATATAATTTAAATTAGCCACTAGAGCCGTTTTGTCCACATTTTGGCCTATTTGCAAATACCCTCGAGCGTTTGTTGACCAAAATGTGGCAAATTTGAAGAGATATTATTTAAAAACATTTATTGGAATTATTTTAAAATTTCCCGCGCGTTGTAGGTATATTTTAATTAATGATAAAGAACTTAGTATTTTCACTTTTCAACAAGATTCAGAAGATAACATCTGATTTATTTGTTATTGACGTCTCTCGAACAGAAATTATTGAAACATTTTTTCTTACAAGTCATTGATAGTGTGTTACATATTACATGCATCATCGAATTTAAATATACATATAACTGTGCTTATCAACTAGACTAGACTATATACAATTTTTATAAGTAATAATATAATATTCTCCAAATATTGCAAAATACATTTAAATTTAAATGTAACAATTTTTTATAATTTTTTTACGAATTCTATAAATATAAGATAAACGGTTAAATGTAGGTGCATTCATTGGCTCTCTACCACTTTAAGCCGTTATACGTCTTTATAATAAAATTAGGAACTATGATTTTTTTAACGAGGACGGGAGATTTCCAAATCGGACGCTCAGAAATCCCGGTTGCTGTACTCGTATATCACGCAAAAGCTGTACGACTATAAAGGTGAAATTCAAATTCATATGCAATTAGTTAATAGGACGCTCCAAAGCAGTAGGGACTGTTGTGTGGTATTACTTACATTAACAAGAAAGGAAGGTAGGTATTGTCGTATAATATAATTTGTACTGAAAACACGTTTTAAATCAGTGCAAATAATATGTAATCATGTTGTCACATAATTTATTACACATTATATATAGTTCTAACGCATAAATAATAAAAAAAAAAAACAAATATATTATTAATTTTTTAAACTTTATGAGTAAAATCTCAAATTATAATATTTAATCAAATGAAGACAATATTAGCGATCAATCGAAATCTGGAGACAGAAAAATCAGAAAAGATATTGGCTCCGCTGGGACACGAACCCAGGACCCTTTGCTTACATGGTAACAGCTTTACCGATTGAGCTACGGAACCCATATTAATTCGGTCACTTTTAACTGTATCATACTTCGACTAAGAACTACCAACATTGTCTTCATTTACCTAACTGACATATTATTGGCTGCTATCTTTATATATGATTGCAAGATTCAACTCGAACTAAATGCAATCTAGATAGTGTCAGTCGGTAGAGCTGTTGCCATGTAAGCAAAGGGTCCTGGGTTCGCGTCCCAGCGGAGCCAATATCTTTTCTGATTTTTCTGTCTCCAGATTTCGATTGAGTTTCGCTAATATTGTCTTCATTTGATTAAAAAATGTATTATTACATACACAAATTATATCTGATTTTGTAAATTCTAATATAGTTTCTCTTATAAGTGTACTATGTATTATAAGTTCACACTTCAAACACATAACCTAACCTAACATAACTTCATATCCTTATAATATTGTTTATAATAACTCTTTATGTTGTAAATCTTTATGTAATTCCTCCAACTTGTTATCAGGAACCTGGATTATACTTTTCAATAATTACAACTAACTTACCTGCTTATATCATACACTGTAAATCCGAATATATTATGCGTTACCAGGTTAATTCGGTAAATCCGCATAATAATATATGCTACCAGGTTACTTTTTCTATTTTTTTGTTTGTTATGTAATTATGTACATTTCTTGGAATAATATGAACTAAACCTGTCAATTTGTCTGTCCTGGAACGGGAAACTTCCATAGTTGGACAGGCAATGCTTCCTAATATGTTATTTGCACTTTCTTTTGAATAATAAATAAATACAAATAAATAAATAGAAAAATACTCACTTGAATATTTTGTTTTTTCTTCCAAATCTGTAACATCAATGGTACGTTTCTCCTCTTCAAACTTCTTTCTACCACCCTGTTCATAATCACTGTCAGTTTTATTTACAGTTTTGTTGATAACTTTATCAAAATCACCACCGCCAGATTCACCTCCTATTTTTTCTGTCGCATTAATAGACCAACAATCGCTAACAAATGTGTCAGGAATACCTTCTTTAGCCATAAAATAGTTGAAACCACACCTCAAATCATTGTGCATTAGCGTCAGTTTGTCTTCAATTAGCTTCAAAATATTTTCAGATCCATTCAAAATAATAACTCCATCAATATCATTCATTGCAATAAAATTCTTCACTTTATTTGCATATTTTTTTAATTCATCATTTTGTTCGATTCCTTCAAAATTTTTTGATAGCTTATCTATTTTTAAATTCATGACTTCTAACTTTGTGTTGATATCTTCATATAAAAGTTTTTTCCCATGCCTGGCAACTCTAGATTTGATTTTTTTATGTTTTTCATTTGGGATATCTTTTAAACTACGAGAAAGTCTGTTTTTCAAAGCTTTTGATCTTTCTAAATCACCTTTGATGGTCTTTAATTCATCTGCATTATCGTTTTGATACATTTCTACAGAATAATCGTGGTCTATATCTTCAATTTCATCCACCGTTTCTGCTTTCTTTTCTTCTTCTCCGCTGGTATTGTCCACCGCTAGTTTATCGTAGATCAAGTCCACTTTTGAAGCCATATCTTTTACCAAGTCCTCTAGAACAAGTGGAGTTGGACATTTGATGATGATATTTCTTCTGATTACTGTGCCATTTGTGATTCGACGTTCTGTAACTGAAAACATTACAATATAAGTAATGAATTGGAAAACGCAAATCAATTTATCTATATTGGCACAATACCAATCAATCTACTTATATAAAAATTTAGGTTCCGTATGTTTGCGTATGATTTATTTAAAAAATAACTCAATTAAAATCATATAAAAATTATTTCCAATTTGGGAGCCGGATATAAGTACCGCCGCCCCAGGAACCATTTATTGGATAACGAACACCCCTGCCATTGAATAACGAACACCAGAAGTGGTTCACTACGTTTGGAGACTTAGAAGGGGTGCCCAGGTTCATAGGATGAGGTGTGTCTAGGTCTTGGCGGCCAATGCGTTTACCCACCTACTCTATGGCGGATTAGATCGGGAGAGTTTGGTCGATGGAGACCTAACCTTTCAATTTGGGAGGCGGGAATGGGACAACATCAAAATACCAAAATTTAATACCAAACTAATGCAAAACAATTATATCTATTTAGGAATAAAGTTTTTCAACAACCTTCCCATTGAAATAAAAAAAAAACCAAAGACATCAATAAACTGAAACTCAAACTGAAGCTACACTTCATCAGGAATAATTAACTAAAAAATTACCTGTTTTTCTCCTTTCTATTTATTATTAATCTATAGATTTTTCGAATTTCTCCCAAGTGCACAATATTTTAGTATGTAACCGTATCCTATGTATGTACACCTACACATATAGATGATCCAGAAGTCTCAATTGATCCTATTATATATTTACCTATTGCATAATGTAATTCTATTTCAGTTATAATTAGTGTAACTCGCTCATCAAGCACAAGAACTAGCTTCTTCTTTGGTGAGATTGCAATTTTAAATAATTTCTGTACCGAAATGTAATTTATATAACTCCACTGTACACTATGTAGCTTGAGCACTTATTTGTGTTAGAATTTAAAATTAAAACACTTGTGTACTTTCTTCCACTAATTTATATTTCACCAGGACCGATTTCATCCTATTACGGACATTTTCAGGCTGGTTAGTTTCAGACTTATTTGTGAGTAAATGAAAAAAAATTACAATATAATTTTAAAAATGTGACGAAAATAAATTGAAAAATAGAAATTGATAAAAGAAATCAGATAGATGTATGAGCGTAAATTCAAATTGCAAATTAATATTAAGATTTGTATGAAACGAGCCGCGCAAAAGTTCCTCTTAAAACTCTCAGATTCTACCTGACTCTTATTTTTAAAATTTTTTAAGGTATTATTGGCAGCCCTGATTTATTATGCTTAATTTCCTTCCGTATACCAACAAGAACTAATCGAACTTAATTTCTTTTCAATTTTTTTATTTTTTTATTTTTTTATTCCTTTATTTTTCCCATATTTTACAATTTATATTTACATATTTTGAAAATCATAACAATAATGTGGGAACCCACTAAGGCGCAGCCTGTGCGTGGGTAATATAGTTAAAATTAGTTTTATTTAGTACCTAGAAAAAAAACAAACAGTGGTAAATAAAGCAAAAACAAAAATTGTTTAAACAGTTTGTACAAAAAGTGTATACAATAGTGTACGGTTAAATAAGTGTAAGGTGTAATAAATGATATACATTGTAATAATAGGTGTAAAGTTTGTGAGAAAAGTGAAATAAAATTAAATAAATAGAGTTTTTACATCTGTATGGTTTAGCCATAATTTTAACTCTTTTATGTAATGCGGAAGTTTAGTTGCAACTTGAATATGTTTTGGTAAACTATTGAAGGTACGAGGTCCAATAAAGCTGCTGTGAGTTTGCATTTGTTTTGTGTGTGTTTGGGGGGTATAGAATACATTATTATTTCTAATGTTGATTCTGTTTACATTTTTTTCGAATTTGTTTACGTTTTAAAAGATATATTTCATAGTTTGCAGTATAAATAGTTTACGGAGACTGAATAGTTTAGATTCTTTGTATAAAGCATCTGTCGAAAATGTTTTAATTCCATTATACATAACTTTGATAATATAATTTTGAGTTGTTTGTAAAGGTTTTATAAAAGCATCAAGCCCACCACCCCATCCTATTATTCCATACATGAGTGAAGATTGCACCAGGGAAAAATAAATCATTTTCAATTTGTCAATATTCAATACTTCTTTAAGTCTATAAAATATGTACGTAAGATATCTCAATTTAGAAACGGCATTATTAATTTGTGATTGCCAATTTAAATTTGTATCAATTGCAACAACAATATCCGGACTGAATCAATTAGATACTCGCTTGAACCTAGATTGCATGTAATTGGAAATGCTTTCTCAGAAGTAGTAAATGTGTTTAACTGCACGGAATAAAGTTACAAACAGGCTATAATAACATTCCTCAACCAACGGTAGCACAATTCGTATGCATGGGCTATATTTAATTTAATTAGGATAATTTATAAAATAAAATGTCGTGTATGTCATATATTTTGTAAATGCTTCGTGTATATGTAGATGTATATGATAAAATAGGTAAATTGAAGATTGTGACATCTATTTTCTAGTGTACGAATTATTAGAATATTTAATGGAGACTCGAAACACGAGACTAGAGACATCTCTTGGAGAACTTTATAAACTTTATGATTTACTTTCATAGAGTCACTAGAGCCATCTATGTAGAGTAGCTCGAACTACAACCGAAGTCAATAAACAAACTTCAACAACGTGCCGCAAGGAATTTTAGCGACGCTGACGCCCGGGTTCTCACAATTATTATTTTATTCAATTTCTTAGTAAGAAGCAAGTCTAAAGTTATGTTATTTGAAAGAAAGAGTGCAAAAACAATTTGCTACATAGTCGTGAATGATGAAAACTTGGAGCAGGTGGATGAGTTTGTGTACTGGGAAAGTATGTTTACAAGAGATGGGAAGGCTGATAGAGATATTGAAGGAACGGTAAAAGCAGGTAACTCGCCGTTGGCGCTAACAACTGTCCAAAGAAGCGATGCTACCCGTCCATAATGGATTGCTGGTACCTACCCTGATCATGGCAGTGAGACATGGAACTGGGAGAGGAAGGATGAAAGTAGACCGAATGCTGAAGAAATGGGATCTCTGAGGCGTATGCGTGATAAAACCATGTACGGTAAGATAAGGCTCTTGCCTCGCACTCCGAAGGTCGCGGAATCGAATCCCGGCGTGGCAAATAAATTTTATTTGATTAATTTGTGTATTTCACAATTTATTTATTTCAATAATATGTATTGTATATTTGGGGCACGTTCCAGAGTGGAAGATACTCTCAGTATCACCCTGGTGTAAGACCACCATTCAGAATTGAAACGTTGCTTGAAATGGCTTCTGCCGTGTTTGGTGACATGATCTGAATAGCCAGGTACTTCCCCACCTTCCTCATCTCTATCTCATTCCCCTCCCCACTACCATCAGCCTCACAACATACCCCAATTGGGGATGATATAGTCCCACTGGCTCCAGACGGGAGCAGTTAGGACTCTTGTGCGGTATTTATGTAAAAAAAGTGTAATGGGTAAGATTTAGAAAGGGACGCTCATACGTTTTGTTCATGTATAGCTAATGAACGACGAAAAGAGTGTAAGAAGAAATATATGACGCAAATTTGAATGGTAGACGTCGGGGACGCCCGAGAAAGACAGACATGGCACGACCAATTGAATCATATTCTTGAGTCGGGCCATGTCAAGGGTCAGAATCATAGACATATGAATATTAGTAGAACTGTCCTAAGTGATAAAAGCGTATTATTTTCCCTCCCCACACCGGTTCCTAGGAACCGGCTGGGATGGAGTATGGCTTCGCGTGAATCTAAAAAATGTGACGTCATCATTCTTCTGCCATCCAGCGTCAAGTGCTCATCGGTGCATTTTACGAAACAACACCGCAAAAAAACATGGTTTATGTTTTTAAAACGTGTAAATATATACTATCACTCAAGATACATGGCGTGTGCTCGTCGATGTTTACGGGGTAAGTAAATTATGAAACATTTGTAAAAGTGTCCTAACTAAATACGGCAACAAAATATTGGAGACTGAAAATAAACGAACTTTGCTTTGTCGTATTTGGACTTCGCAAATTTGTTCAATGCGCGGCGAGCAATTCGCGCTCCCATGTAAAAAGGTCTATTCATTCAAAAGCAGAGTTTACTTTTAAGAACTAAAGGTGATATTATAATGCGAGATGCCTATATACTGTCATATTGAGTTATTGACGAATCACATATCTCCAAAGTCATCTTCCCGCTCTGCGCCCCGCTGTAGTTGTCTATCCCTCACGTTTATGTTCTGGTCTACTAATATTCATATGTCTATGGTCAGAATAATAGAAGAGCATGTATGAGGCGATGTATGAATGTGAATGAGGCAAGGAGTGTGTGCCAAGATCGAGTTATTTGGCGGTCCTTCCTCTCTGCATACCCCTGCGGAGAAACGGCGTGATGGTTAAGTTAGTTAATAAGGAGTAGACTTGAAAGTGGGTCGGTAATTTGGAGTCCAAACCAAGTAAAATATTCCCTCAAGTTAAAGCGAGTTCAGAAGAAATTTCAGAGATTTTTCTACATGAGGTGTATGGCTACTATCTGTGACTAAATCCTACTGACTTTCTTTTGGGTATGCTCAGTGTGAACCTTCTACGGGTCAGAAGGGATATGCTCATTGTAACACATTTCTTCAGATTGATTCACGGATGGTATCAAAACTCGGAGGCGTCTACTAATATCTACAGGAATTCCAAAAACTGAAAAAAATCGAACTAATATCTATGATAACCAAAGTGTTGACGAATATCTATGAGAACCATAGTGTTGACGAATATCTACAGCTCAAACTGCTGACTAATATCTATGAGAACCAAATTGTTGACGAATATCTACAGCACTGGCAGAGGTTGGATTTGCAATTATGTATAGCATATTGGAATAACGTAATATTGCGTATGCAGTTTAAAAAATTTAATTTACGTAAGTATGTATGTAAAAATCCCTAATATCGGACTATTAGCCACATTTAGCTGATTAGTCCAACCTACGCTCTGTAGATATTAGTTCAACCTACGCTCTGTAGATATTAGTCAACACTGAGACCGTCATAGATATTCGTCCGACCTTCGGTCTGTAGATATTGGTCAACACTCTGAAGTTCGTAGATATTAGTTCAACATATGAGCTGTAGATATTCGTCCGACATACAGGCTGTAGATATTAGTATCTGGAGTTCCAAAACTCTACTATCATGGAGAGCAATCATTTGTAAATACCCGATGGTTATCTCCGTCACCGACAGCATAAACTATTCTATCACAATTTCTTTATACATTTTTTTATTATTTCATAAATTTTTATGTCACAGTTTTTTGTAAGGGTAGGAAAGAAAAAAACATATTTTCGCAAATCTGTTTTTTTTTCCTTCCTATTTCACACCTGTTTTCTTCCTAGAATTTCCTCTTTTTAACTAACTAACCATCTCGCCATTTCCCCGCAGGGGTAGGCAGAGAGGACGGACCGCCGAACAACTCGGTCTTGGCAAACTCTTTGCCTCACTCACATTCATACATCGTCTCATACATACTCTTCTAGTATTCTGACTTTTGACATAGCCCATCTCAAGTATCTGATTCACTTGATCGTGCCATGTTTTCCTCGGGAGTCCCCGACTTCTTCTGCCATTCACATTTGCATCATATATATCCTTTTTACACTACTTTCCTTTCCTTAAAAAAAAACTCCACACAGCATCCCCAAAGATGATATAGGCGCTGAGGAAAATTATATTCCTCAGGGCTTCGTGGTAGAAGTAATGGTTTTGATAGAACTTTGTCTTGTTGAAGTAACGAAAAGTATTTTAAAAACGCATTTAAAGGCGTATTTTTTGTAAAAAAAAAAGTTTTTTTTTTTTTTTTTTTACATTATGCAGATCCATACAGGAGTCCCTGAAGAAAATAATACCCCTCAGGACCTTTGTCATCTTTGGGGATGCTGTGTGGAGGGTCGTTTTAGTAAAGGAGGGAAGTTTTGGGAAGGAATAGGGTACGAGGGTTGGGTAGGAATTTGAGAGTCCCACTGCGGTGCAAGGCGATGTTCAGAGAGAGTAAGGCTGGAGAAGTTAAAGAGACTCCTCAACCATTATTTCATGCAAGTAGACGCATCCGCCGCCAAGACCCGGACAAACCTCACCCCACGAACCCGTGCTAATTCACCAAACGTAGCGGTGGTAAGCTAACGTGGCGGTGGTACCCATACCCGCCTCCCAAATTACAATAATAATACATTATTTTTATACCTTTTATTTTGATAATAATAATACCAATCTTAAGTATTTTTTTTTATTCTTTACATGAGCTCCACACTGGAGGCCCCGAGGAAAATAATTTCCCTCAGGGCTTATGTCATCTTTGGGGATGCTGTCCTGAGGGTATTTTAAGGAAAGGAAGGAGAGGAGAGTTCTGGGAAGGAAAAGGGTTTAAGGGGTGGATAGGAAACTGGGGTTCAGTGTGTCCCGGTCATCCGGCTCCAAGACCTAGACAAACCTCACCCCATGAACCCGGGCACTCCTGCTAAGTCACCAAACGTAGCGAACCACTTGGGGTGACCTATGGCAGAGGTGTTGGTTATCCAATAAAGGTTCCCGGGGCGGCGGTACCCATTCTCGCCTAGCAAATTGTATATTTATAATATCAGAAAGGAAACTTTAAATTACAAGAAAATTACCTACCACTGTCACCGGTATGTTTCGACTATGTTTGTAATCAGTAATCATGGTTTGTGTAATATTGTGATAACAATTGCGAATCTACTGTAGCCTGAGCCCAAATACGAATCTGCTGTTTGAACTCCTTTGTACAATTTACTTATTGATACAATTTTGCAACCTAACGAAGATTAATTCTTGTATTGTACTTTCTTTTAGATTTAACTTTATAATTTTCTTCTGTAATATTTTAACATAGATATTTACTTATATTTCCAACAATAAAACTCGTATAATGTGTCCTTAGAATGGGGCACCCCAGTAAGGACACATTTTTCTCTAAAAAACTATTAAACAAAGAAAAAAAAGAGGAATGAAATAGGTGAAGTCGTTCTGAAGTTATGGCGTGAACAAGGGAAACAGAAACCTTACTTGTAAAAATCATCAAGATATAAATAAAAAAATGAAATTTAAAAAAAATATATTGTATTGAACATACCAAATCTGTTCCTCGTGTTGCCATTCCTTTGCACAACTTCCAAACTCTTCTCAAACTTTCTCTCCATCTGCTTCAGAGCTGCCATTACCCTCCTGGTAGAGAACTGCTGGTTCAGCTGAGTCTCTGCAGAACCAATCCTCGTCAAGACTGCGTCCAGTTTATCCAGTGACTCTTCAATACTTGCCACCTTGTTAAAGGTGCGCTGAGAGGTGTATTCGAGGTTTAGCAAGACACTCAGTTTACTCTCCAAGAGCTCGATTCTATCTTGTCCACTGGAAATCACACACAAGTGTATTTACCTAGCTAACAATTTAAAGACCTTACTACTTTTAAAACACTGTATTTTTCATATGTTCGTAGTATCCTTGAATACGCATCTCAGGTGTGGAACCCAGGCTATGCAGTGCACAAAAATAGAATTGAAAGCGCTCAAAATAGATTTTTAAGGTATCTCAATTTCCGCTCTTTTCGATCTCATGTTAGTAATGAAGACTCTGCAAAGTTCTTCAAAATACAAACGTTAACTTGTCGAAGAAATATAGCAGATTCAGTAATGTTATTTATAATTACACATAACTTAATCGATTGTCCTGATCTTCTTCAACGCTTATCATTCCATGTTCCAAATCGCAACAGCAGGCAGTCACTTACCTAATCTCCTTCTTTGCAAGACCAACTCCAAACAGAACTCATTTATCTACAGATCCACACACTCATTTAACTTAAATTATTACCACATTGACATTTTTAACTCAACTTTACGTGACATAAAACGAAAACTCACCAAGCAACATGACTCAGACTAGAAAGTTCAATCCCTATATATATATTCCCGTCCTTTGCCTCTTAATCCTATTCCTATGTTCTTCCTACCCCCCCTTTTTATATTTTGTAACTAAAAAGTAAACTAAGAAAATACCCTTACAATGTTCACGCTTTATTACTAACTATCATCAGTGGAAAGTTCATAATTGGCATAATTAACATCTTAAATTAAGTATTATTTTGTAATCTCTGATTTGCTGTCAACTTTCTCTAAAATAAATAAAATAATAATTTTAGAAATATATATACATATATAAAATAAATAAATTCCTTTTTTTTTTTTTTTTTTTTTACTGTGAATACGCACAAGAATCTCAACTGCTCCCGTCTGGAGCCAGTGAGACTATGGCATCCCCAATTGGGGTATGTTGTGAGGCTGAAGGTAGTGGGGAGGGGAAGGAGGTGGGGAAGAGGAAGGTTGGGAAGTACCTGGCTATTCAGATCTGGTCACTAAACACGGCTAAAGCCATTTTCAAGCAACGTATCAATTCTGAATGGTGGTCTTACACCAGGGCGATACTGATAGTATCTTCCACTCTGGAACATGCCGCAAATATACTATATATTATTTTAAATGAATTAATTGTGAAATAACACAAATTAATCAAATAAAATTTATTTGCGCATGCCGGGTTCGAACCCGCGACCTCCGGATCGTGAGTCAAGAGTCTTACCCACTGGACTACGGAGGTCGTCCTTTAAATTGAGGAGCAAATAAAAAAATACCGGTTAATGATATCCACCTTCCTGTCCAAAGACTTGATTTGCTCGTTCCAGGCCGACACGTGCAGCTGGAACGTGTCCCACACGTGGGCCCTCTCCTGTATACACACAAATAGCAATAATTACTTTTGGGGGTAGTAATCAAAACCACGTGGAAAATGCCCCCATGGCAATATGGTTCGTGAATAGAAAAAAAGTGAAAGATGAAATGAATAAGAAGAACAAAAGAATGAGGAGTGAGGAATAAAGACAACAAGGGTGTGCAGATGAAGAAATAAAAAAGAAGAAAAAATAACGAGGAGATGAGGAAGAAGAAAAAAAAATATTAAAAAATAGATGAGGAGATGAAAGAGAAGAAAAAAGAATGAAGAGATTAGAGAAGAAAAAAAAACGAGGAAATAAATAAGAAAAAAAGAATAGTGGGTAGATGAAGAAGAAGAAAATAGGAATGAGAAGTTGAAGAAGAAAAATAACAGGGAGGAGATGAAGAAGATAATAAAGAATGAGAGATACAGAATAAAAAAAAAAGAAAGATTGTGGATAAAAAGAAACAGAAGAGTGAGGAGATGAAGGAAGATAAAGAAGATTTAGGAGATAAGAAGAAGAACACGAAAATAAGGGAGATATAGAAAAGAAACAGAAAGTAACAGGGAGTAGAAGTGTGAGGATATAAAGAAGAAATAATAAGATTGAAGTAATGAAGGGTACTAACTAAGAGGAATGAGCGAGCACTGGACGTTTTTGAAAGGAAAATTGTGAGACGCATCTTTGGACCGGTTCTAGAAAATGGATTTTGGCGCAGACGTTATAACAATGAGTTCTATACTTTGTTTAAGGAGCTAAACGTCGCAAAATGTATAAAACTGGGAATACTTCGGTGGATGTGTCATGTGGAGAGAATCGAGCACCAAAGTCCCTGCTGAACTCATGACCAATAGGGCGAAGGAGCCTGGGAAGACCAAGATTAAGATGGTGCGACAACGTCCTCAAAGACATATCTACCTTGGAGCTTCTAAACAGGAGAGAGCTGGCACAAAACCAAGATGAGTGCAGGAAGACTCTTGAGGAGGCCAAGACCCACCAGGGGTTGTAGAGCCAATAATGATGATGATGAATGAAGGAGAAGAAAAATTAAAACGAGAAGATGAAGAAGAAGAAAACGAGATGGAAAAGAAGAGGTAATAAAACAATAGTGAGGAGATGAACAAGAAGAAAGATATGTTTTAGGATATGAAGAAGAATAATAAGAAAAGAAAGGAGATTAAAAAAAACAGAAAATTTAAGGGTTAGGAGAAGATGAAGAACAAAAAATAAGATTGAGGTAAAGTAAAAGAAAAGTTACAGTGAGGAAATGTAGAAGAAGAAAACGAGATGACAAGAAAAGTAAGGAGATGAAGAAGACAAATTGAGGCTCTCAGCGGAAGAGTGGCCCAACCCACAAAAATTCGTAATCAGCGAAAACATAATTTATTATACCTATATTAAATTTGTCATATCTGTGAAGCCACAGTGGCCCAATTTTAGTTTCATCTATTTCAAAGATCCTTTGAAATCAGTCGAGGGCACCTACTACATTTCCAAACCGTTTTAAGGACGTAGATGGATCCCTCTATCGGTTCTCGCGTCAATACTCTACTTTTGTTTTTTTAAAAACGAAGCTACTGTGAAATGATTCTAAACGTACCCGACTGTCCCTATACGGTACACAATTTCCTTTGAAATCAGAAAAAACTAAAATTGGCCACTGTGGTATCATAGATACGACAAAAATATGATGTATCTATTTTTGAGAGTGATTATTCACGGTGGAATTCCATTATAATAAAACTAATATAAAACTTTATTCCACTTAATTTTATTCGACCGTAACCGGTTTCAGCTCGTTTAAATGGAACGGAATGGTCTAAGCTAGATTCTCCCATCTTAACAGACGGATTGCAATCTTCAGAGCACAGGCGTCGGGTGGGAATGCTATCCTTCTTTCTTTCTGCTAATGCTATCCTTCGTTCTACCGGTATTACAATGGAAGATGCTCCGAGTGCATAGTCAGGAAACACGCCAAACGCGTGCCCAACATTTGTACACGGTTGACATTTGTCACATGCGAACGGATCGTTACTTCGACTCGTTCTTGTGTTCAACAGCGCGACTGTGGAATGATTTGCCGGCCTCTGTGATTCCTCCTTCCTACAATATGGGTCTCTTCAAGAGGAGAATCTATCAAACGGACCGCCCGTTTCTGCACAGAGTCGAGGGTATTTTTCAGGTATTTTGGAGCTCCAGACCAGAGATGGCTGCCAAATTCAACCGTGGGGCGTACTTGTGATTTGTACAGGGTTAGCAGTTGTGTACTATTAAAGTATCTGCGGGCCCTGTACGGTACGCCCAGTTTTTGGGAGGCTAACTTTACTCTGGCTTCGATGGAGCCCCCATACCTGAGCTGGTCACTTAGGGTTACACCAAGCATATCAATGGAGGGCCTGTCCGGAAGATTGCTTCCGTTGAAATAGACTAGATTTTCATTTCGATCACATTTAAAACATACGATCGGCATAAACGTTAAATTCTCGGTTTTGTTATTGTTTACTAACAGTTTCCATAGATACAGGGCAAATCACACCAAGCAACGTTGCAACAAATGCACCCGGCAAGCTTACTTGGGTAAGTGCTACCTTACACTAAGGATTTTTAGTAGGAATCACTTTTTGTATGGGAAAAAAAAAGTTGGAATTTCAGAAAAAGTTATGTATCTTTTTTACTCCTACCATAATGTAGAATCACCTCCCGAAGTTAATGCACTGTTTTCACCTGTATATTTTTGACGTTGCTGTCTGTACTAGAGACATCACTGGCCAACGAAGTAAGCTTTTGGTCTAGTCGACCCATATAAAGGGAACTGAATTTATCCAGTTGATCTGAAAATAAACCAAAAGACAGATTAGCTCTACAATTGTTAAACACCATCTGTTAAACTCCTTCAAGTTAGATGGAGGGTCCACTCAGAATCTCTGTGAAATGCTGATAATGTCTACTAATTGGTACCCGGCATGCGCTGCTATGCCATTTAATAAAGTGCGTGTCTTTTCTATTCGATTCCCTATTCCCGAACATTCCATAACATTCCAGAATGTTCTGAAATGTTGTGGAATGCTATCGAATACTCCCAAATGTTCTTGAAATTTCTAGAGGGCGAAACTTTCAGCCCTTATATCTTCAGAAGCACGCCTTTCAGGTAAAAACGGGCACCAAACTATATAACTCCCTTGATCGTACCGGGACTCGTTTCTGAGTTTTAGCGGCACACTTTCCTTTAAATATACTAGCTGAAGTCCCCGGTGATGCCCGGGATTTACATAGAGTTTTCGAAATCAAATGTAGACAGTGATCTTACTCTTATTTTGCAGGTCTTATATGCAAAATTTCATCAACCTCGGCATAAAACTGTAGATTTTCATACAAATCAAATCCACACTGCCCGCTTGGCAACCCGCTCATCCACCATATACAGACTTTCTCCTTTACATATATATTATATATTCCTACCAATTTACACAAAACCTTGACAAATTATATACCAAAATCTTCCTCATGAATCACTTTATCTATTGGTGAAAACCGTATGAAAATCAGTTCAGTAGTTTTTGAGTTTATCGCGAACAGACAGAGAGACGCGCTGGAGGAATTTAATCCTATGGGAACGTACCCATACTACGTGACCAACTTTTTGCAATTTTAAACCCCCCCCCCCCCCCCCCGGTGACCAAAATCCTAAGCAACCCGCCGCTCATTTGTATGGAGCGTGACATTTTGAAGACCCCCCCACCCCCTAAACGTGTCACGTAGTATGGGTACGTTCCCTATCCTATTATATAATATAATATACTAGCAGACCCGGCCACATGTTGCTGTTTCTAACGAAACAAACACAACGCCATTACCCAACCTTTATAAAATACACACCACCTGCTCGCCCACTGCCCGCTGTCTGAATTGAATATTTGAATTTTCTCTACTATAATAAGCATGTATTATGCATATACTCTTGAATCACTCTATCTATTGGTGAAAACCGCATGAAAATCCGTTGCGTAGTTTAAAAGATCTATGCGCACATACATTTTGAGCGACTTTATTTTATACTATGTAATGATAGTATATATAATGTATAATATTAATTGTAAAGGCGAAAGTTTGTATGGATGTATGGATGTCTGGATGTATAGATGTATGTTTGTTACTCTTTCACACAAAAATACTGAATGGATTTTAAAATTGTTTCACTAATAGAAAGCTACATTATTTGCGAGTACTGTAGGCTGTATATATTGGTAAGCTCTGGCGTTATGAAATTATTTATGATATGCTTATTGTCCAGACGAAAAACAAAGCGTTGCTAAGTAATTGTTTGACGTGCGCTGTCATTTTGTTATTTGTTTAGGTTAGATAGTTGAAATTTACTACGCGTGTTCGATTGTTACGTTTTAAAAAGTGGCACGCGAGCTGTTTGAAAAATGAATGTAACGGGTATGGAGGGATGATGATGAAGGGGGGGGGGGTGAGGGGGTGGGGGAGAGGGGGGGGGGGCACGTGCGAAGCCGGGGGCAAAGGCTAGTTTATATTATGCAGAGATATAATATTGATTACTTACCTCCAATATTTTTTAAAGCATTTTGCATGGCAGACATTTCTTCTCTTTTTTCTTCTTGGGTCGAATGCATTTCTTTAAAAGTTGAAGTACAGTTCTGTTCTGTAAATAAAAGGAGAACGGAAAAGGTAATTTGAAAAGATTAATCTTTTTATTATTATCGTGATAATTCACGATTACGGCACCGTGAAAAAAGGCAATAAACCATGAATTTATCTGGACCTGCCCTAAGTGATAAAAGCGTATTATTTCCCCCTCCTCATAACGGTTCCATGGAGCCGGCTCGGCTTACGAGAGCCCCACTTGAATCTAAAACATGTGACGTCATCATTCTTGCCCTGACCAGCGCGGAGTTCGTATCGTACATTTTACGAACAAAATATGAGAGCTTGTGCTATACATTATACCCTAGTACTCGTATATATGGATATAGCAAATGTGGGCGTTTCTCCAGTGAGCTCGTCGCTGGTTACAGGGGTAAGTAAATTATGAAACATTTGTAAAAGTGTCTTAACTAAATACGGCACCAAAATATTTCTCTGTGAAAAAGGGCGAAGTTTACTTTGCGCATTTGGACTAGCAAATATGTTAATAACGTGGCGGGCAATTCGCGCTCCCATGTAAAAAGGTCTATTCATTCAAAAGCAGATTTTGCTTTTAAGAACTAAATGATGATATTATAACGCGAGAATCCTATACCTATACTGTTAGATTGATTTTTTAACAAATCACAGTCATCTTTCCCCTCTTGGCCCTTCATAGTTTGGTTTTACCCCTCATCTGTATCTTCCCGTCTATCCATTTGGATGTCTATGCAATAAACATACGATCCTTATCACCTGTCTTATGCTGCAGCTCTTTCAGAAGATGAGATACACTGAGAAACATTTTATCTTAACAGACGGATTGCAATCTTTAGAGCGCAGGCGTCAGGTGGGAAGGCTCTCCTTGTTCTACCGGTATTACAATGGAAGATGCTCCGAGGAACTAGGGTCATTGATCCCTTCGGCATCGATGCATAGTCGGGAAACACGCCAAACGCGTGCCCAACATTTGTACACGGTTGACATTTTTTCACATGAGAACGGGTCGTTTCTTTGACTCGTTCTTGTGTTCAACAGCTCGGCTGTGGAATGGTTTGCCGGCCTCTGTGTTTCCTCCTTCCTGCAACATGGGTATCTTCAAGACCAATGTTCATTCCTTCCTCTCCTCAAAAAAACCCTCCACACAGCATCCCAGATGACGTAGACCCTGAGGGAAATTATTTTCCTCAGGGCCTCCTGTGTGGAGTTAATGTAAAAAAAAAACAGACATACGTACGGATAAGTTTTAAGATTTTTACGGCCAAAAGCATTTTCGTTATTTGTTTTCGGGGTGTTATGCCGTGTTGCGCTACCTCCTTCTTTAGCCAACGTTTCGGACATCGTTGCAGTGTTCATCATCAGGGCAGATCCGGCAGATCCGAACATACGTACGGTCTGTTTCCTACAAAGGTAAAAAGTTATACTTTTCTTGCATCTTTCTCTCACAAACGGCCGACGGCCGGCGTAGTCCAGCGGTAGGGCTCTTGACTAGCACTCCGAAGGTCGCGGGATCGAATCCCGGCGTGGCAAATAAAATGTATTTGATTAATTTGTGTTATTTCACAATTAATTGATTTAAAATAATATATAGTACCTATATTTGCGGCACGTTCCAGAGTGGAAGATACTCTCAGTATCGCCCTGGCGTAAGACCACCTTTCAGAATTTAAACTTTGCTTGAAATGGCGTTAGCCGTGTTTGATGACCAAATCTGAATAGCCAGGTACTTCCCCACCTTCCTCTTCCCCATCTCCTTCCCTTCCCCATTACCTTCAGCCTCACAACATACCCCATTTGGGGATGCCATAGTCCCACTGGCTCCAGACGGGAGCAGTAATTGGGACTCTTGTGCGCTATTCATGTAAAAAAAACTGCACCGTGACGTTTCCGTAGATCTTTGTAATTACTAACATACCCACTAGTTTATTTCTACGCCATTTACAACTTAGAAACGTTCTCCTTTACCGTAATGCACTATCTTTCCTTAAATTTATCTGTATACCTACCTTTCATAAGATGTTTTCTAGTTATATTTTATCTTTGTAATTACTAACATACCCACTAGTTTATTTCTACGCCATTTACAACTTAGATACGTTCTCCTTTACCGTAATGCACTATCTTTCCTTAAATTTATCTGTATACCTACCTTTCATAAGATGTTTTCTAGTTATATTTTTATATTTTATCTTTTTTTATTTAAAAACTGTCTCTGTATTATAAACTTGTCGTGTAAAAGCCCATCAGAGCGTTGAAAATTAATAAATAAAAAATCAGCCTTTATTTCTTTGCGATTATCCACATTTCTCATTCGGTCATACATGGTTTTATCACACATTCGTCTCAGGTATGTCATTTCAACAGCATTCAGTTAACTTTCATTCTTCCTCTGCCAGTTCCATACCTTTTTTTTACATTAACTCCACCCAGGAGGCCCTGAGGAAAATAATTTCCCTCAGGGCCTATGTCATCTGGGATGCTGTGTGGAGGGTCTTTTTGAGGAGAGGAAGGAATGAACATTGGTCTTGAAGAGACCCATGTTGTAGGAAGGAGGAAACACAGAGGCCGGATATACCGGCATACCGGCATATAGATACCTCATTTCCATATATCAGGATAGGTATCAGGACTCCATTATGGACTGCTAGCTTCGCTTCTTTTGACAGTTTTTTTTTATCAACGCCAACGGCATTCCGTCCTCCATTAATGAAGTTACCTGTATTTACCCTTCTTTCTATATCTCTATCAGCCTTCCCATCTCTTATAAACATACTACCCAGATACACAAACTCATCCACCTGCTCCAAGTATTCATCATTCACAACTATATTGCACACTGCTTTGGTTCTCTCTCTTTCAAACAGCATGACTTTAGACTTACTTACATTCATCATTAACTCATTCTTCATACATACTTCGTTCATCCTAGACACGAGAGACTGTAGATCTTCCATATGGTTAGAAATCAGCACCGCATCACCAGCATACAACAGGCAGCATACTTTCAGATAACTCAATTTCGCGCCCAATCCCATCTCTTTCAAGGTATAGTTAATGTGAAATGTTAAATATCTGATACGGGATGTTATTAGTCTTTTACTTGTTGACATGACCTCTACACGAGAAACATAATTCCCCTGAAGGCCTATTAGATATTTGGGGATGCCGTGTGGAGATTATTTTTTTTTAATTAGCTCCACACAGGAGGCCGTGTGCAGAATTTTTTAAGGAAAGGAAGGAGATGAAGTTCTGGGTAGGAAATAGGTGTCCAGGCGTAACGGACGAATGAACCCTCTAACCGCGGTATCTAGATGGCTCTCAACGTGGGTGATAACGCCCCCTTATGGGCGTTTCAGACCTTCAGGGGGGCGGTAGAAGACAAATGGAAAATTGGGGGGGCATTTCAGACTTTCAGGGGGGGCGGTAGGAGACCCAGAGAAACCCATCCTATCTTGTCCCATCCCATCCCATTAGGGGGAGGCGTCTACTAATATCTACAGAAATTCCAAAAACTGAAAAAATCGGACTAATATCTATGAGAACCGAAGTGCGTACGAATATCTACAGCTCAAACTGCTGACTAATATCTATGAGAACCAAAGTGTGGACGAATATCTACAGCACTGGCAGAGGTTGGATTTGCAATTATATATAGCATATTGGAACGATATATTGCGTATCAGTTTAAAAAACTTAATTTATGTATGTATGTATGTAAAAATCCCTAATATCGGACACATTTAGCTGATTATTAAGGTTTTGGGTTTTTGTTTTAACAGCTTTCTTTATTTCAAGTGCTTCTAAATTATTTAGTCTGTTACCATGACTATTTCTATGTGAGTTAGGTTAGGTTAGTTTAGGTTGTGGTGTTGTGTATTTCAAAATAAATAAATATCTTTGTATTATGACCTCCATGTTTGTTCAATAAATTATTGTCCTCGTTAACAGAAAAATACGTAATATTATGCAAAAACTTCATGTAGGTACGTACTTGAAACGTTTAAGCCTTTACGTAATTAGTAATTACGTAATTGAAGTAGGTAATTTATGCTTTTCCATACAACCGCTTGCTCAGCTGCCCTCTGTAGATATTAGTCTAACCTACGCTTTGTAGATATTAGTCAACACTGGGACCGTCATAGATATTCGTCCGACCTTAGCTCTGTAGATATTAGTCAACACTCTGAAGTTCGTAGATATTAGTTCAACATATGAGCTGTAGATATTCGTTTGACATACAGGCTGTAGATATTAATATCTGGAGTCCATTAGGGGCCATCCATCCACAAAAATATTTTTCCTATCCCATTATGCCCTCTCCGTTTTGGCAAATGTAACCCTGTCGTGGTATCCCATTATGCCCCCTTCGTCGTGGACAATTGCTGTTTCGGATTCACGAGTTAGGGGGCGCTAGAAATAAATAATATTCTCATAGTGGGCGGTGGGCAACTAAAAGTTCAGAATCTATGATCTAAAGCAGGGTTTCCCAACCTTTATTTGGCCGAGCCTCCCCGAACCAAAAAAAATATTTCCATGCCCCCTTAGGGGTCGTCCATTAATCACTTGGAGCTCGAAAGGGGGGGAGAGTTCGGAAAATAATTATGAAATATCACAAGGGGGGGGGGGGGGTACAATGAGATATCACGTGTATTTATTATGCCTACATTTAAAGATAATATTCTGAAAATTTCAATTTACTTTGTACTAAAAATCTACACGTGATTTTGGGTATGGAGGGGGAAAGGGTAGTTTAAAATCTCACCACACATCATAAGGGGGTTAAAAAGTTGCTAAAAAAACATCACGTGATTAATGAACGACCCCTTAATTATGTTTCAACAAAATTAAGAAACACATTTTTTTATATTTTAACTAAATTATTTATTTGAATTTCGAATAGTTACTATACAGATACAATATATTTATTTATTATCGATCTTTAATAGAAGAGTAGGTACACTTTTAACCATTAATTACTTTCACATTTACATTTCTTAGTTTTCTTTTAAATTTTAAATATTATTTTATTATTATTTTTAATTTATTTAAATTATATTTTTATAATTAGATAATGACTAACAACTTTCAAAGTAATTTTAGAACAAATAAATAAAAAAAACTTTTAAGGTACTGATGGGATACTTGAGCTAGCATGCTCTGTACCAGTTGGTCGATTCTGGGATCAGTCTTTGCTAGAGCTATGGTTAAAACTTATTACGCCCCCCCTGACATTTCTCTACGCCCCCCTAGAGGGGCGTGCCCCCCTGGTTGGGAAGTCCTGATCTAAAGATTCCGGGTGGGGAAGATAAAAGACCTCCCTCAACCAGTCTCTGTTAATCGATCCTGCCCACCACACGGCAGGCAGGTAGATGCATCGGCCGCCAAGACCTGGACAAACCTCACCCCATGAACCGAGGTCAACCACAGGTCACCAAACGTAGCGAACCACTTGGGGGTGACTTGTGGCAGAGATGTTGGATATCCGGTTGGTGGTTCCCGGGCGGCTGTAACCATACTCGCCTCCCTAATCTACAGGAAATGAGGAAGTCCCGTGAAGGAAAAATATACGAGGGGTGGGTAGGAATCTGCGGTTCGGTGCGTCCAGGAGTAATGAACGTATGAATCTATGCTTCCCAATGCAATGCGAGAGAGTCCTGCTGGAGAGGTCAAAAGATCTTCCTTAACCAGTCTCTCCCGATCCGGCCTGCCACGCAGTTGATGGGCGGACGCATCATCGCAAGACCTAGACAAACCTCACCCCGTGAACTCGGACACCGCTGCTAAATCACTAAACGTAATCACAATAAACATTTAGCAATTTGGGAGGCGGGTATGGGTACCGCTGCCCCGGGAACCATTTATTGGATAAGGGTCATTCCACGGTTTCGTTCAAATCGCATGTTCTCGCAAAAAAGTCATATGAAATTGAATGTTTTTCAAGAAAATTTTATTGGAAAATGTAGCTATTTAAAAAAGGAAAAAGGAGTATTTCCCAGATTAGCCATTTGTTACTTAATTACTTTATGATATATAAAAAACATGCTAAAATTTCATTACCTTCCCCGTGAAAATGAGGTACCGGTAAATTGATCTACAAATAAGAACAGTTTACACTAGTAAAATTACTACATTCATTAATCGACCTGTATGTACAACTAATTATGCATATTTACTTGTATTTAATTTATTTTTAAAGCTACTGTATCATAGAAAGAATTGAGATTTTGATTTTGTCCAGAAAAAATCGTCGTAGTCCTCCGCGAAAGCGGTAATTAAAATTGTGACCGCGTTTGTCCCTGTTGGTCAGCTGCTGTATCCCCCTCCGTACCTCCGTTACTAACCAGGGTATCACTACATCTAGACGGGGGAAGCCGTTCGTCGCTGAATAAAGAAATATCTGCGATCTCCGTGCTCGAAAACAACTTTGTCACCGACCAGGCATCATTACCTTCCAGCATTTTTTAAAGTAAGTACATGTTTTAAAAATTCGAATCATATGTCTATAAACTGTATTTAGTCGGACTATTTTTGATTGAATCATACAGATTTGTAATGCCAACATTAAGCGAGTAATTGAGAAAAAACTGTCAAAACTTCATTACCCTCCGATTCATTACCTTCCGTATCGTCAAAATTTTTGCCGGATGATAATGTAGAGGTTTGGAGGGTAATGAAACTTTTGTAAGGGTTATTTTTACGAGCATCTGGGACCATGTTTGGGGGTTAATAAAAGCTAATATTATAAATAAATGCAGTTTCTTGCGTTCTGGCGTCGGACAATTTCGGTTTTGGTGAAATACATATTTTTGTTTTATTTTCTTTCTGATGTGGAAAAAAATTCCGTTAAATTTTACCCTGCAAATTTTTATTTGAAAATTGATTTTTTATTCAATGATATAATGATTCAAATGTAAACGAATATATTATACAAATGATTTAACTATTCACCCTACAGTCTCAAGATCTTTCATTAGTTAGTTGTCTTTCAAAACTGACGAATTTTTACATAATTTCAAGTTTCTAAACAAAGCCAAATTTAAACAAAAATCTACATAACTGGGCATCAAGAGTCCAACGTTAATTTCTTGATTAAAAAACGGTATTACAACTGTTACATTTTAAATCATTTAGGGTAAAAAATAATTAAACAAAGATATAAAAGTGGTAACATTTGTTGGACTCTCTTGTAAAAGTTCTTCGACTTCTCACTTTCCGATACTTATGATATTTTTTCTTTCTTATTTGTTACGGGCTTAACCACTATAAAACACAATGGCAAAGTTAAATAAAAATCTGAAAAATTAAGAAAAGCTATCCAAGGACAGTCTACGTAAGCAACAAAAATATACAGAGATTAAAAACAATCCGAAACTGTACAGTCCTCAGAAAGCGAAAGAATAAAGATACAATATGCGAAAAGCGCAAAAAAGGTATGCAGCATTGAAGATAATAATTGTTGGATGATTTTTATAGCGCCATTTTCGTGAGAAAGATATGAGTGGAAGAGCCCAGAGAAAGCAAGGTCGAAGATGGCAAAAGAACTCTCTAAATTATTTGAAAAAAAAAGAGGAGCATTGTAAAATAGAAATGATTGTAGTAGAAAATATGCCTCCAATTAGTGACAATGTTAAGGAAATATCCAATAATGTGCGAAACACTCTAGATCCTGACCTCTTCACAGTCGAGAATGAACAACGATTCACACAAAAAACATGCATGGTCTAACGAATGTTAGAAAATTAAGGTACAGATCTATGAAAAACATTACCAAGTTACAGGATGAGATAAACAAATTTAAGAAAGAGAAAAAAAACGAACAAAGGAAAATGGAGGCGTTGCAGCTACAAAACGCAAACATAGCAATCGAAGATACATTAGCGAAAAAAGTAAACGACATAGCTACTATTGACTCGCCAACTATTTTCAATAATATTGATAACAATATGGTATTGAGCGAATTCGACGGCTCCATGTTTTTGGACGATACTATTGCTTCTACGCCAGAATCTACTAAAACTATAGAAAAGAAATGTAAAGTGAAAATACTCTCAAACGTCCCGTTCGACTGTCAGCATTATTCCTTTTATAAAAATAGTACCCAAGAATTCAATCTTTTTGATCAATGTGAGTTGGAGAAGTTCATCCGATCCCTAAGAGTAGAAGATCCTGATTTCAATGAATCAAAACAGCAGTCTCCCAAAACTATGGAAATCCCACACATGGAAATTGACGAAAAGAGCTTATGGAGGCGCCATACAACTATGACTTCGATGACTGGATAATGGTTCAATATAAAATAAATAACAAAACACATCATTTCATTGGGAAAATTATTGGTAAATATGAATACACACTAGAGTACAAAGTAATTTTTTTGAAAAAAGCTCAAGGAAATTCAAAAAAAAATGTTTGGCCAATTTCATTTCATTCTGGAATCACAAATTCTTCAGTGCTTGCAAGATCCATATGTGAATGGAAGAGGAAAATTCACTTTCAAAAATTTGCCGAACTTTAATTTAAAATAGTTTTCGAGCAAAAACTTTCACAAGAATAGCAACTCGTGATCTCATTAAAGTTCCTTAAATATCATGTTCCTATTTAGATGTAAGACCTGTACCTAGTACGTATTAATTATGTTGTGTTTGTTTAGTAGGGTCTCTGATGTTAATTTTAACTGCATTCCAATTGAGTTCTGTTCTTTTCTTATTTTAATTATTATTTTTAATATTTAAATATTTCTATTTTTCAATTATTACAATGTGTGATCAGGAATGTAAAAATTTTGTATTTCTTGTGTCCAATACCCACTTATAAAACTGATTTATGAAGAATTTGACTACGCCTTATAATTTCGGTGTAAGTAGTATAAGTAGGGAATTTTTCGTTGTGCCTGTGATGTTCCAGCTGCATTTTCTTCATTTGTACCTATTTTGATATTTTGTCCATTATTTTTCAACAATTTATACAAATATTGCAAAAACATAAGTAAGCAGAACTGATTACATATGAAAAAATGTATTTCTTGTCTCCAATACTCGAAAGTCTGAATAAAGCTTTTAGTTTTTCACAATAATAGATTTTTCTTCCTTTTTCCTAATCCGCTCATCACGTCAGGTCAAATGATACTTGGCATGATTTGAAATCTATTTTATTATTTAATTTCAATTCATATTCCATTATTCACAGAAATTTTAAGAACTTTGAACGTGTTCACTACCATCTATTAATATTTCATTACCAAACTTCATCACCATCCAAATTTATAAATTACCATCCAACAGTTTTTCATTACCATCCACACCTTCATTACCATCCATCAATTTTCTTCGTATCTAAGTGTCGTACAAAGGTGCCCTTTTCACCTCTCTACATCTGGTAGGTACAGGAACCCATTTCTATACAAATATATAGTAAAAACGCAAAAAAAAAAAATTCCGCGGAATCAGGCAAATTTGAACGAAACGGCGGAATGACCCATTATAACCAACACTACTGCCACAAGTCACCCAAGTGGTTCGCTATATTTGATGACTTAGCGCGGGTTCATGGGATGAGGTTTGTCTTGGCGGTGGATTTTTCTGCCCATCATCTGCATGGCAGGCCGGATCGGGAGAGAATGGTTGAGGGAGTCCATTTGACTTTCCCAGCCGTACTCTATGACATAGGCCTTGAGGGAAATTATTTTCCTCAGGGCCTCCTGTGTGGAGTTAATGTAAAAAAAAAACGTCGCCTTACACCGCAGTGGGAGGGATGGATTCGTACGTCCATCACTCCTGGACACACTGACCGCCAGATGCCTACCCACCGCTAATACACACTGAAGGCCCTGAGGGAAATTATTTTCTTCAGGGCCTCCTGTGTGGAGTTAATGTAAAAAAAATATCGCCTTACACCGCAGTGGGAGGGATGGATTCGTACGTCCATCACTCCTGGACACACTGACCGCCAGATGCCTACCCATCGCTAATACACACTGGAGGCCCTGAGGGAAATTATTTTCCTCAGGGCCTCCTGTGTGGAGTTAATGTAAAAAAAACATCGCCTTACACCGCAGTGGGAGGGATGGATTCGTACGTCCATCACTCCTGGACACACTGACCGCCAGATGCCTACCCACCGCTAATGCACACAGGAGGCCCTGAGCTGAATTATTTTCCTCATGGCCTCCTGTGTGGAGCTGATGTAAAATAAATTGTAATCATTGATTTTTACCTGATTTTTTTTGATCATCCACAAATTGAGTTGGTTTCTCATTGTGTGTTAAATTTGCACTTATCACATTGTAACAACTCAAAAGCAATACAAGCGTCACCGACTTTTTAAACATGCACATTTCGGGATATGAACCGCGACGGTATTGGAATATAACTGACGATAAATGAATGGACTTGAGTACTTAATTAATTGCATGGTCAAACCACATGTGTTTTAAATTAGTAAAGACAGAGTAGAACTGGAGAACATGTGTGTCTATATTTGCAGCCTGTATTAATTTATTACGAGAGACGGGAAGGCTGATAGAGATGTTGAAGGAAGGGTAAATGCATATAACTCCATTAAACACTTGGACCCCTAAGCTTGTTTTTTTATGTTATTTATTTATTGTTTGTTTTTGTTATAAAGAATACATCAGTTCAAAGAAGCTTTGACTGTCCAACTAGGAAGCAAGGGCGGATCCAGCTTTGACACCAGGGGGGGTCACATAGCGCCAGGGGGGGGGGGGGGTCACATAGCGCCAAGGGGGGTCACATAGTCGTGATCAAGGCACAATACTTCATAATTTAATTTTTATAATAATAGATACAAGTAAAAAGTAGGGTATTAGTGGTCCACCTAGGTCCTGGACCCACCCCAGGGGGGGGGGGTCATGACCCCCCCCCCCTGGATCCGCCCTTGCTAGGAAGGTCTCCCGTTCTAGGACAGTCAAATGACAGAAACATTTTGATAAGCGTAAATTTAATTTAGAAATGACCAATTTGGGACACAAATCAACAAATCATCGCCAAAAAACTTTATCTTATTTACTAAAGCTCAGGCAAAAATATTTAATTATTTATAATGTATGCACAATTTAATTATTTACTAATTTAGTTATTATTAATTATTTATAATTATGCACAAGTATCCTTTACGTACATGTTTTTTTTTTCAATATTGAAAAAAGAAAGAAATGTAAAATTATAAGATTACTTGTAAATAAACCAAAAGAAAAATTATACATAAGAAAAATAACACATATTAATTAGAAATAAACCAAAAGAAAAATAATACAATAAGCGGTGAAGAAGAAACAAATAGAAAATACCTGTATACAGTGACCTTGTTAAAAAAAGTACTGCTAAATTGTTTAAGTAGTACAGCTTTATACTTCAGTAGAGGCATACAAAAAATATCAGAATCATTAGCATAAAAAGTTTTCAAAAATGTTTAAAGTGTTTTCCAATAGTACTTTAAAGAACTTAATCAGCCATTACAATAAACTAAATCCGAAAGAAGCCTCGTAAGCAAAACATTTTACACTGCAAAGGCAGACTCTCAATAATTAATTTTACAAAAGACTGTTTATTCGACAATACAATAATAGCAGTCAAGTCCAATAAGCTTGTTTTCAAGCCAACGCGTTGTTCCCACAGAAATCGTTATAACTGCGTTTCTATTCTAGTTACAACCCTAAAACAAAAACAAAAAAACACGCTACACATATCATCTATTCAACGTTGTCCATAGAAATAGATAAATAATACTTATTGTGTAGAAACAGTTTTATTGTTGTTATTTTTTTAAAATAAATATTCTTGTGTGTATGAGATGACACAAAAGTGAGATGATAAAATTGTTTATTATACATTTATACGATAGAATAAGTGTTTTTTTTTTTTACATAATCCGTGATTTTAGTACCGTTTTCACATAAAAAATGTCACGTGAGTCATTTTTACATTTTTTTATGTTTGCATTCTAAATTTTAATATTTATTTGTTGTAGGTAATATAATTTAAAAGCAAATTTTATCACCTTTTAAAATCAACTCTTAGTATTCGAATACGTTTAGAAATAATTCGTTTATTGAGCTTTCATTGCAAATAAGAAAAAACACAGTTTTTTTGTTTTGTTTTGTGTCAATAAAATGTTCAGTTATGTGCTTTACGAGGTCACAAAAAACTTACAGCCTTACTAAAAAACCCAGTGAAAATTTTATTCAATTGACAGATGGCTGCGGATGTGAAAACATTACTAATTAAAAATTTGTTCTTTGAAAGAAATACACTTTGTTTACACGGCCTGAGAGGGTAGTTTGAAAGAAATACACTTTGTTTACACGGCCTGAGAGGGTAGTTTATCTCTGTTTTAACGGCCTGAGAGGGTAGTTTATCTCTGTTTACACGGCCTGAGAGGGTAGTTTATCTCTGTTTTAACGATTGATGTCCGAGCGATATTTGTAATTTTTTCAAAGTATTTTGAATGTTCTATATATTTCTTATTTTTGAAGATGTTGTAAAAACAAATACCATTTATGAAAAGTAGATAAAATTACCCTTTAGATTTGTGTATTTGAAATACACTTTAGTTTTCAAAAACTGACATATTTTAGGATTCAATCTCGGAAAAAAATGTAAAAAAATACTTACCAAAACATGTTTGACCAAAATGTAGAGATATTAAAAAAAAATCAAAATTTAAAAAACACAGTCTTTTTATGTAATAAATTTGAAAGGAAATTATCACCTCACTTTTTCCTCGTGCATACGATAAAAAAATAATAAAAAATTTCAAAGTTTTTTTATTGCCAAAAAAATAACTTAGAAATAATACTGACATTTAAAACAGATTTCTTGCATCTCTAAAGACGTTAATTTCTTTGTTACGTTTACGAACACATGTATTAGATATTAATATTATAAGAAATTATCACTTTTAAGAAATTCTCTTAAAATAAACATCTTAAAATGTAAATTTTATCTTTTATGTAACCTATAAAACAATATTCTGACAGTTCAACTTTGAAAGTACGGCGTTTGTACAATAACTTGATTAAACTGTTGTAAACCACACAAATAACACGGTAAATATATCAATTATATGAATAGAATAGTAATTTCGTCACTACAATAGAAATTATTAAGTAAAATCACAACATCTAACAAAATTTTCGACATCCCGCCTGATCCAGCCATAAACACACCAAGCCCACCAAGCTGTGTTTTCATCGCGGGCCGTTGATGCACACGCACGCCAATAATGCCCCTGGCGGAGAATAATTAAAACAACATTTTTTCCTAGTAAATTATAACCATATACGACGTTGTCAGATCTTTAAGCATTTTAACAGCGTGACCAAGTAAGAAAGCTTATTGGTAATGAAACGTGTTTTAGTGTTTACGGGGTTTATTTATGTTATTGCAATAACACAGTTAATCGGTCGAGCTGTGGTTTTTTTTAGTAAGGCTGCATATGTTTTAATTATAAAACGAAAGACACGTCGCACAGTGATTCGTTTCATCCAAGCTAGACGCTAATAAGTCACTTTTGAATTCCCAAACAATGACCTCATGGCGACATTACCAGATAGACAGGATAATAAATGCATGCTTAATTGGGGTAATTAGTGCACGCATTGACTCATATCAGAGGTCTAAAGTCGAACAATGTGTTTTGAAATTATCATTTGCATTTATTCGCTTGTCGCAGCTCGACGTTTAAAATTGTGCACTAAGTTTGAAAAGTGTTTTTTTTTTCGATTCTGTAAAATGGTGGCTACTATGGAAGGTACGTTTTAAAGTTTTTTCTTAATACTTTAGTGTAAATAATTTCAGTTCTTTTTTTAAATAATAAATAAGTTTTGATTTTTTTTTTGGCGTAAACAATATTAAATTTATAACTTCTCGAAAGTTTATCTCAGAGAATATATCAAAATCGCAAGATAATTTCCTTTTTTTTTTAATAGTGCAACTAATATTCTATTCATATCAGTTTCGATATTAACCCACAACAATCCACGGTATTATTTTTTTTTTCATTTTACAGGAACAGTTTGGAAGAGTTTTGCGAAGAAAGAAAAGCTTAAGGGAATGTTTAACAAAATTTTAAGTACATTTAAACTTGAAAAGCTCAGTGAAAGTGGTGAAAAAAAGTTGAAAGACCAAATAAGCCTTACATCTTTGAATGCAAGCAGAAAATGGACCGTAATTTTAGCAATTTATTACACTCAAAATACACTTTTTTATTTTTTAATTAATCATTTTTAACACAAATTTTCATAAAATTAGTGTTGACTACACCTCAATAGAGGGTTGAAAATAATTTAATCATGTGTAAGAGTTTTTGGCGTCTAGCATGTATGAAACGAACACTGTGCGTCGTTGACACACATGGCGACTTGCAAGGACCTAGGAATTGTGTATGACGCTCGTTTAACATTTCATGCTCACATTAAAAAGATCTGTAAATCAGCCATAAAGATGTTGGGTTTTGTCATGACAATTCGAAGGAACTAACTTTACAGTTATAAGGTTGCTTTACTTTAGCTTGGTGCGTAGCATTCTGGAGAGTGGATCTCAGATATGGGGGCCAGATAGGGTTGCCAGACGTCCTTTATTTTAAAGGACGTCCTGTATTTCAGACCCAAAAATTGATCTTTTCCTCTAATTTGAAATCTTAAATAGAGGACAATACTTTGTCCTTTAAAATGGAAAAAATGAATCAGTGTGGTTTCTGTATATGAAAGCCTCTCCTGACGAAAATTATAGACGATAAGATGTGTGAAAGTGTTCTTGAAAATTGGATTCAGATTCTCAAATCTACGGATGAATACGTATTTTCCATCCCAGTTTCTAACGCCCAAGCCGAAAGGATTTTTTCCTTGTGTACTTAATACGTGGACCAAAAACCGAAATAAGTTAGATATTGACACTATAAAAGCAAAACTACATATAAAGTCGAACTTCAACATGAAATGCAAACAATTTTATAATTTCATTATAGAAAACGTAGAAGTTCTTGTAGCAGCCAAAAGTAATACCAAGTATACTTTTAAATGCAAAAAGACTAATTTAAGGACTACTACTTGGCTTTGATTAACGATAAACTACGTTACATTGCGTATTAACATTGTTTTTTTATTAAGAAATGTCGCTACTGATATCAATCATAACAGCATTTTATTAAAAAAATGTTGATGTCCTTTATTTTCATCCTATGTCCTTTATTTAATCGTATCAAATCCTCTAAATAAAACGGGAGCTGGCAACCCTAGGGCCAGAGGACATCGTCTATGTACTTATGGTCGAGAAAATACAAAATAAATTTTTACGATACCTCTAAATTACCCATGGATGTTTCCAACAGCATTTATCTCGGGAATGTTGGGTATCTGCCGTCTTAGTACCAGAAGAGATGTCGCATTACTACCGATGGCTTATATGCTTCTAAATGGTTTTATATCGGTACCAGATATTTATTTATTATTATTTTTAATTGTTAAACTAACGTTTAAGACAAGATTTTTATGCAAAACACAAAGGGTAACAATTATTATAAGCAATAATTATCAGCCTGAAACACTCATCCACATTGAAAAATCTTCCGAGAAAAGATACATGACGTTGGCGGGTATAAGATAAGCCGCCATAGCTCAATTGGGAGAGCAGCTGACCGGCAATCAGAAGGGCACGGGTTCAAGTCCCGCTGGCGTCATGTATCTTTTCTCGGAAGATTTTTCAATGTGGATGAGTGTTTCAGGCTGATAATAATTGCTTATAATAATTGTTAGATATTTATTTATTTATTTAATACAAACGGCATAAGTATGCCATAAACGTTAATTACATGTCACAAATTCACATCCAAAATATTAGTAATGGTAAAGCAGTGTATGTATAACAGTTAATTTTGACGATACATTGGGAAGTGACACCAGAGATACATTTACATGCAAAAATCTGTAAAACAAATAAAATTAATAGTGATTAAAAATATATGATAGCATAGCCTTCTTGTACCTATGTTCCGTGCAGTTAAGTAGATCTATCACATCTGCATATCTATTAGTAACTTCATGCAACCTAGGTACAAGTGAGTGTTTCGTATACTCAGTCCGATTATTGTTACATTTAAAAATGATTTTAGAACGAGTGGTTCTCGTGGGAATATGAAATTCAATGAGCTTAGTTAGATCAGGACTGTCTATTCTACCATTTACAATTTTGAACATTAATATTAAGTCGGATATAATAGGCCACTTGCATGGATTTCATAACGACTTGGAAAAAATCGTGTGGACAGATCTTTTTACTAAGATTACGAAAATGTTAGCAAAATTTTGTAGAAATGTACAGTTTTTTATTTATTTTAAAATAAATAAATCCATTATTTGGGCTCGTGACGTCACTACATGAAAATGTCCCGTCTCCGAAAATGTTCCTATTAATTTTGTAAAATTCCACACTGATTTATTTTTTCTATATGGCATCACTTTGATTTCAGGCGAATTTTTGAATTCGTTCACTAGATTTATTTTGTTCTCTGCGAACTTATCATTTGGTTTGAATTTTTGACAGATGTTGTGAAGAAAACCTCGTACATTTTCGATGTCGGTACGTGTTTTAGAGGTATAATGGTTATGGTGCTGATTTTATCAAAATCAAATTTTATAATATTCTTATTATTATTATAATTTACAAGTACAAGTATATTACATTGGATTTATTAATATAGACGTTGTACATTATAATGATTTATGATCAATGAGCCATCAAGGAAAAAAAATATTTATGAGATGTAATATTTTTGGTATGTCTCGTTATTCTCCTGTGCCATTCGTGTGGAAAACGTTCTTTTTTTAAAATGATTTTCGGCTATGTAATTATTGTTTTTCCTCACCTATAAAATTATGTCCCGTCTTTCTGGTTTATAAAAAATGGTCTGATTTTTCGGATTGAAATTTTCAAAAAATCCCCAGGGTTTCAAAAATACGATAAAAATAATAATAATAATACAGAATGTTTTAGAATATTTTCGTTAACCGGATTTTTTTTTTAAAAATGTGATGCAAGTGGCCTATTCTTCGATCTGACAGTCTTAGTAAATTTAATTTATTTTTTTATTTAATTTTATTTATTGTTTTGGAACATTTACAGAGAATTAACATAAAAAAGTCATTAGATTGGCATTGTAAGAAGCGTAGATGTTAATAGTCCACTTAAAAATGTTCACAGAATGCACAGTTTAATAGTTGTTTTTCGCTATGTATACATAGAAGTATAGTGAACAGAAATTAGAAATAGCAAAATATAATCAGAGGTATAAAAAGAGATAACAAAAATAGTGATTATAAAATACAGAGATGACAAAGATAAAAAAAAGATCGATATACGATGTAAAAAAAACAGAAAAACCAAAAAGTAAAGTACAAATAGAGTAAGAAACAGCCATTCACATTCAAGTTCAAGATCAAATATAAGTATTTTCAATTCTCAATTATTTGTTAGGTTAGTCTATTGTTAATTTGCTTTTTAAAGTAAGCGAGACTCTTTGCATAGATGTCTATATGGTTACATTCAATGGAATTATACAGACGACACATTCGGGACACTGGATTGAAGTATGCAATATTGTTTTTAAATAATTCGAGATGAAATATATTCTGACTCCTTAAATTGCGTCTAATTCTTTCATATACTGGCAAAAGTAGGATTCCATGTTCCGGATAATACCGAGGCCGCCAATACAGGCCTTTGATTCTTCCCAGGTACAGAACTAACTTACCAATGGTGATGCCCCTGGGAAGAATAACTAGGTTAATTACTTGCCTCGCAGGTAGGGTTCCCATCTTCGAAAATAAAAAAAGCCTGACTGCGCTGTATTAGGCCGGACATTTTGCCCTAAAAGCCGGAGGTAGGTACGTAATTGTGGACATAACTTTTAAACATAATATCATCATCATCATCATCATCATCTGTGGCTCTACAACCCAGGTCGGGTCTTGGCCTCCAGCAGAGCCTGCCTCCATGACTGTCGGTGTTGTGCTGCGTTGCGCCAGTTTCGGATGCCGATGGTGCTTGCATCCTTCACCACTCCATCCAGCCATCGAAGCTTTGGTCTTCCAACTCTTCTCCGACCCCCAGGTGCACCATCCATAATTCGCTTTGGAATATCTCCTTCGCTCATTCTCTGGATATGTCCAGCCCACCTGAGTCTTCCAGTTTTGATTTCCTTGGAGATATTAGGGTCCTCGTAAAGATCGTATAGCTCCTGGTTGTATCTGATACGCCATTCTCCATTATCACAGACTGGGCCGTAAATCCTTCGCAGCACCTTCCTTTCAAAACTTTCTAGGGCTCCTTCATCACCCTTACTGATTGTCCAGCATTCCGAACCATACATAAGAACAGGTCGTATAAGGGTCTTGTAAAGCAGGACTTTAGTTCTTCTGGTAAGGTGGCGAGATTTCATATGCTTCTGTAGCCCAAAGTAGTATCGATTTGCAGCTACTATTCTTCTTTTGATTTCGCTGGATACATTGTTGTCATTTGTCACCATAGTACCGAGATATACAAACTCTTTGACAGTTTCAAATGTATAATTATCTATCTGTATACTTGGTGGTTTCTGGCGTCCATGTACGGGCATATATTTTGTCTTCCCCTCGTTGATGACCAATCCCATGTTCCTTGCCGACGTAGCTAAGCTTTTAAACGCCGATTTTAGTTCATATTCTGAGCGTGCGATGATATCTATATCGTCAGCATAAGCAAGGAGCTGAACAGACTTGTTAAAAATATGGCCTGTGGTTTGTATACCTGCATTTCGGATGGCCTTTTCCAGCGCTAAATTGAATAAAATGCAGGCAAGTGCATCTCCTTGTCTTAGTCCATTGAAGGTCTTTAGGGTGTCTGACAGATCCTGTTGTATTCTGACTCGGCACTCAACATTAGACATTGTGAGCCTTACTAAGTTTACCAGTTTTCTTGGGATATTAAATTCATCCAAGGCTCTGTACAGTCTTTCTCTATTTACCGTGTCATAGGCAGCCTTAAAATCTATGAAGAGATGGTATGTATCAACATTAAATTCTATTGTTTTTTCCAGTATCTGTCTCAGTGAAAAGATTTGATCAGTTGTAGATTTCCCCTTACGGAACCCAGTTTGATATTGGCCAATTATGCCATCCGAATATTTCATAAGCCTACCACACAGTACATTTGATAGGATCTTGTATGAGATATTCAGCAGCGTTATGCCCCTATAGTTAGAGCAGTTCATAGGGTCTCCTTTCTTGTGAAGAGGGCAAATTATTCCACAGTTCCATTCACTTGGCAGAGTCTCAGAGCACCAGATGGATTTAATGATATTATATATATGGACTTGAAGGTTCTCTCCGCCATATTTGAATAACTCTGCATAGATGTTGTCAGTTCCAGGTGATTTATTGTTATGTAGACTTTTAATGGCACCCACTACTTCTTCTAATGTTGGTGGCGGCTCGACATTGTCATCATCATTAGTACCACCATCAGTGATGTTTCCATCCCTTGTCAGATTTTCACCCACACTCTCATCTACACTTCCGTTTAGCAGAGCATCAAAATATTCCACCCATCTATTCAGAATTCTTGACTTTTCATTCAAAATATTTCCCTCGCTGTCGTAGCACATTGTAATTCTGGGCTTGTATTCTTTTCTTTGATGGTTTACCTTCTGATAGAAAAGTCGACTTCTGTTTTGGGCCTTGGCTAGTTCCACTTCCTTGATTTGGTTCTCGAGAAATACTCGTTTCTTCCTTCTGTGCAGTTTTTTCTCATGCTTTCTTAGTTCTCTGTATTCCATCTCTGCTTGCCGTGTACGATGTCGCTGTTGCATTCTTAGATATGCGTCATTCTTCACATTGGTTGCTTGTTGGCATTCTGCATCGAACCATAATTCTCTTGGTTGTGTTTGCCTGCTTCCCAGAACTTCGTCAGCTGCATTGGTAATCACAGACTTAACACCATCCCAGTATGAGTTAATATCATGCTGTTCCACATGGTCGCTGATGTCATCCAACTTATGATTTATGGTTGTAATGAACTTTTCTGCTGTTTCTGGTACTTTTAGGCTTTCAATATCAAATTTATTTGTGCGTGATCCCCTCTGTTTCTTCACGTTTGATATTCTACTCCGTATTTTGGAGATAACAAGGTAATGATCCGAGTCAACATTTGCTCCACGGTATGTTCGTATGCTCATTAAATCAGATTTATGCCTTGCCTCAACAAGTAGGTGGTCTATCTGGTTAACATTTCTACCATCTGGTGTTCTCCATGTTCCTTTATATATATCTTTTCTTGGGAAACATGTGCTACTCACAATCATATTGTGGGACGTTGCAAAATCAATTAATTTTGTACCATTATCATTAGATTCTGCGTGCAGGCTATGTGCTCCAACTGTAGGTCTATACACTGATTCCCTTCCTATCTTTGCATTAAAATCCCCTATCACTATCTTGACATCATGGTTTGGGCAGTCCTGATAGGTTTTCGAGAGCTTTGCGTAGAAGGTGTCTTTTTCTGTATCACTTTTGTCTTCTGTGGGTGCGTGGACATTAATAATACTATAATTAAAGAATTTTCCAGATACACGAATAAGTGATATTCTATGATCAACCGCGGTAAAGCCTTTGACCAAATGCTTTACCCTTTTTGAGACAATAAAACCTGTTCCAAATGCATGATCCTTCTCGTGACAGCTGTAGAAGATGGTACAGTCACGCTTTTCGATTGTTCCCTTTCCTATCCATCTAATCTCCTGGATTGCTGTTATGTCAGTTTTATATTTAGCAAGTTCGTCTAAGAGAATTCTTAAACTTCCTGCGCGATACAGAGATAGTACATTCCAAGTAGCAAGTTTAAAATCGTTATCCTTTATCCGTTTGCCGGGTCTTTTCCGAAGTCCAGTAGTTGTTGTCCGAGGCTCTGTGTTTGGCTTCGTAATATAGGTTTTTTTACGAGAAGAGGTTATTGGCCTCTTGCTCAACCCCCTACCAGGAGGACCAGGGTTTTTCTGTAGGGGTTTTCCTTCCCTTAGTTGGGGGGGCCCGATTTTATGGCGTCGGACATTCGCCATTCATCCTCTCCTATCTGCTATGGCTGCTGGCATTGCCAGTGGCCACATTGCCCAGGGCTCGCGGACGTGGACGCTAGGGGTAGGACTATTGGTAGTGTTGCTAGTGGAATGGAATGCAACTATGGCATTGCACGGTACTTAACTGATGCATACTTCCCAACAAAATATGCATCCCCGTGACCCTACCAAAATTGAGCCCCAAAATAATATCATAATAATAAAAAATCTGTTACAAGTTACAGTAACTGTAACTTGTAACCTCAATTCGTATTTGTCCAACAGACCATTTCAGTTTTTGTTCAGTCTCAACTTTAAAATTAAAAATAATGTACAAAAAATGAAAGTTAATCACTAAACTAAAAATTATTTAAACTAATGAGACCTTTACCTTTACGGAAATAGCTTTATCGTAAACACCTTTCATAATGTTTCATTGAAATAATGAAAGAAAACCTTCTCCTCCTGTCAAATTTTCTAATGGTCTGTTGGACAAATACGAACTAAGGCGACGGTTGTTTCTTAATCATACATTAACCAGTTTAATAACAACAATCATCATCTTATTCTTGTCATCATTTGGCATTTATATAGAATATGTCAATAAAAAATAAACTTATAAAACAAAACAAAACATAACTCTTTTGATTAAAAAATTTCATTAAATATATATAAAATGAAACATATCTATATTTGTGGACGAAAACGAAAAAAATAAATTAAAATGATATCTCGACTTCTCCAAATTATTAAAAAATTACAAAATCTGCAATTTTGTATATTTGGCTTTTTCACCTACTTTATCCAAAACGTCGTTTTCTTTGGAAATCATTTAATAAAATTCTTGACATGTCATTTTTTAAATTACACAATGTGAACATCATCTTAGTAATTGTTTTTGTTTGCAATTTATTGTGTTCCTTGGTCCACTGGGCGTTTATTAAAGAGAAAACTCTTTAAAATTGGCGTTATGGCCTGGAATAGCAAAGTAATATTCCGCCAATTTCAGAAGTCCGGAAGAAAAAACCCGTGCGAACTTAGAAAAGCCATTGTCCCCCGCCCCCGCCTCGTCCTTAACACGTTGCGCCTTGCGTAGCTTGCGTTGCGTTCGTTCTGCAGGCACTGCGTGCACCGCGTTACACTAACAAAAAGCCTAACAAAAGCCGTGCATGCCGGACATATAAATATTTAGCCGGACACAACCTAAAAAAGCCAAACATGTCCGGCTAAAGCCGGACAGATGGCAACCCTACTCGCAGGAAATGTGGATATTTTCCACATGTCCTACAGAGAGTTATCGAAATATCACTCATTTTTTTTTTATCTTAAGATGAAGCCATAGTAAATAATGTAAAATCATACAAAATCATATGTTTTTGTTTTGAAAATTTGATCGCTTATAAGTATTATAGATGCTTCAATTAAATACTGCGTGTAGAATATACCTTGGCCCTTAAAAATATCGGTCATTTTTTTATAAGTCTTTTAATAAGCCCATCAAAAAATAAAATATGAGGTCTAAAAAACACGCTTTCAAGTCCAAACTCTCCTATTTATAAACCCCTTTTCGGATATGGTTTTATTGTATAAAGTGGCAAATTCAGTTTATTTTATAATAATCGCAAAAAAAGTTGATATTTACTCCCGATCTTCCCAAAATAAAATAAAATATGCATTTTCGCGTTGTCATTTTACAATACGGCCGCTAGTCGACGAATTCGGTTTTTCAAAGTGAACCCTATAGCGGCCCCAAAGAACTACTGTCCACGCCACAGTCGCCAAACCTACTTCGTATCAGTCACGTCCCGACCGGAGCGGGAGATGGACGCGTTACTCCGCGTCGCTTGATTTCGTGAAATCTATTTTAAATTTCCGTTTTATTACAATAAACAATGCGTAAAAAGGGAGTTAATGTTTTTTACAGGTTTTTACGAAATCAACCTGTAAAATTTCTTTCTCAAATACTTTTCCAACCTTTCCAAATGCTTTTTCTTAAGTATTTTCAAACTCCTCCCATAAAGGGGCGTGAATTCCGATTTCGATTTTTTCCTGGACTATGGGATCGCCTTAAATGTAAATATATGTTTTACGTATATACCGCTTTTGCAATGTATTGGTTTTTACTCTGTTTTTACAAATAAATAAATAAAAGAGAAAAAAAATTACATACTTTTCAGTGTCTGTATATAAAGTAAATGGGGTCTGCCAGTGCATATTTAGCCAGAGTAAAGTTAGCCTCACAAAAACTGGGCGTACTGTACAGGGCCCGCAGATACTGCAGATAGTACACAACTGCTAACCATGTAAAAATCACAAGTGCGCCCCACGGTTGAATTTGGCAGCCACCTCTGGTCTGGAGCTTCAAAATACCTGAAAAATACCCTCGACTCTGTGCAGAAACGCACGGTCGTTTAATGGATTCTCCCATCTTAACAGACGGATTGCAATCTTTAGAGCACAGGCGTCGGGTGGGAATGCTATCTTTGTTCTACCGATATTAATAGATAAGATGCTCCGAGGAACTAGCATCATTAATCCCTTCGGCACCGGTGCATAGTCGGGAAACACGCCAAACGCGTGCCCAACATTTGAACACGGTTGACATTTGTCACATGAGAACGGGTCGTTTCTTCGACTCGTTCTTGTGTTCAACAGCTCGGCTGTGGAATGATTTGCTGGCCTCTGTGTTTCCTCCTTCCTACAACATGGGTCTCTTTAAGACCAATGTTCATTCCTTCCTCTCCTCAAAAAGACCCTCCACACAGCATCCCAGATGACATAGACCCTGAGGAAAATTATTTTCCTCAGGGCCTCCTGTGTGGAGTTAATGTAAAAAAAAGGTTGGTCACTCCCGCACACGCTGATCTCACAATTTCTTACATTAACTTATTAAACAGGAAGCTCTGAGAAAAATAATTTCCCTCAGGGGTTATGTCATATGAGATACTGTGTGGAGAGGAAGGAATGAACATTCGTCTTGAAGAGACCCATGCTGTAGGAAGGAGGAAACACAAAGGCCGGCAAATCGTTAAAAATTGGACAGCGAACGATCGATCGACCATCTCTGGCTTAATTAGGGTTACCATATCTCAGGATTTGTCCTGAGATTTGAGGATTTTTCGACTTTTCTCAGGATTGCGACCGGATTTTGCAAATCTCATGATATCTCAGGATTTTCAATAAAACACAGCGTACATTTTAAAGATCTCTTTAATTAAAAGTTAAACAAACTAAAAATAATCTTCCTTTGGTAATAATCCAAGTAGGCACTTAATCAGTTTTATCGTACTTAATATGTGAAGATACCTTTTAAAGTAAGGTTTTTTCTTTAATTATTGATTTATAAAATGCCTCACATGTTAAACTCTTCAAATTATATTGAACTAAAAGTATAGCTCGAACTGAAGACACCTTTAGTCGGTTTTTTCTTTCGACCATTGAGCCCGCATGATAGAAAAAACTCTTTCTACGTTTGCATTCTGGGCTGTAATTGCAATTATATAATACGCAGTATCTCTGGTAATAGTGAAAAACCTATTGTCTTGAAAATGTTTGCCCACAACGCATGAAGCATTGCATCAAAAAATGCTTCTTCCTGTTTTATTAAAGACTTTGAAAACATCTAAAGGCGTCATCCACTTGATCAGATATTCTATGCAAGTCTTATACATATTTTTAAGGTCTTGCTTGTAAACTTAACGATAAGATAACTTAAAACGATAATAATGCGTTTGAGAGAGAATTCTCAAACTGCATAAAATCTCAGGACTTTTCCGTGGAAATCAGGCCTTTTCTCCGGACTTTTGATTTTTTCATCTGGTAACCCTAGGCTTAATCGACATTAAAATAATTATAATAAAATATTAGTAAAGGCAATCTTCCCAAAATACAATACTTGTTCAACAGAAGAAATTAATTGATCTTCTTAACAGATGTTCATTAGTAAGATCGTCACATTTCACACAACACAACGAGGTATTCAAATAATGGACTATCTTATAATATATAATCCTATTAATATTATAAAGGCGAACGTTTGTATGGATGTATGTTTTTTTTTGTTATTAGTTTTTAGGATATTATGCCGTGTTGCGCTACCTCCTTCTTTAGCCAACGTTTCGGACAGCGTTACAGTGTCCATCATCAGGGCAGATGAATAATAGTTAGGGGTGATGTTTGTATTTATCTATTTTCACCAGCTCATAGAGGAATGGAGCTGGCGACACGGTAGCGCTCCTAAGTAGATAAGTACAAACATCACCCTTAACTATTACTCATCTGCCCTGATGATGGACTCTGTAACGCTGTCCGAAACTTTGGCTAAAGAAGGAGGTAGCTCAACACGGCATAATATCCCAAAAACTAATAACAAAAAAAAGATAAAATCGTTTTATTCTATTAATTAATTTTATCCTTTTTTTAAATTTAATTACCTAAGTGAAGACAATATTAGCGAAACTCGATCGAAAATCTGGAGACAGAAAAATCAGAAAAAGATATTGGCTCCACTGGGACTCAAACCCAGGACCCCTTGCTTACCTGGCAAGTGCTTTACCAACTGAGCTACGGAACCTATATCCAATTCGGTCACTTTTAACTGTATCGTACTTTGACTAAGAAATACCAACATTATCTTCATATTCTTAACCAATGACGTTACATAAATAAATAGACTCGCCATAGTCTCATAATACTCACAATATAATGTGGAAGGTAAGGAACACTCTTTTGTTTTCAGCGATTTTCAGTATAATTTTTTAATTCAAAACTTTATTCCTGTGTGACAAAGATAGACAATCAAATAATGTGTGTGTATGAATGACATGAAACATGAATACATGAGCGGGCGGCGTATTGCTTGTCACTTTTTGATGGAACGTTCGCTGTCTTCTTTTCTCGAGGCCCACTAGAATAAAAGGTCCGGCTGCCTGTCGGAGTTTGATATGTCGAGCTATACAATAAGGCAACAACAGTTTTCAAATGGTGGCGATTGTCATCAATACTTGTTAGAACTACTTACTGATTTATGTGTTGTTTTACCGCAAGCAAACAAATAAATAGAGTGTTTAGTCTGATTAGTCTATTTTAAAATAGTGAAGTTTACTTAGCAACAGAAATTTGGCTATTGCGCGTCCAGACCCTTTACTTTAGTAGGACTTGAATTTTCTCTAATGACATGTTAAACCGCGAGAAACATGAAAATTCAAATTAATTGAAAAATTAATTTTAATTTTTCAATTAATGAGGAAACATGAAAATTAATTGTAATATTTATAATAATCGATAATATTAAGTAATTTGCGTGTACTTACAAATGAAATGTTATTCATTCGCCTTTACTATTATTTGCCGGGTAATTGAAACATTTTCTCATCACACAGGAGGGCATTTTGACACTTTTTAAAATGCAATTTACTTACTGGTAAGTGCTGGTAAGACGCAACCTTACTCTACGCGTAGCAGTTTAGTACTAAAGTACTAGATATCGAGATCGTTACAATTGTCTTCTTCTTGTCTCCCCCCTTTGAGATTTCTACCCCTCGTCTAATAGTATGTAACGTCATAGTTCTTAACGCACATATTATTGGCTGCTATCTTTATATATGATTGCAAGATTCCATTTTAATTTTAATACGCGACATCTATTGACTCATATAGGTCTCCTGGAAATCGTTGTGCCTCCCTTACTGCCATAGTTCGAAATATGAACTAAACAAAATTTGAAAAAAGAAAACAACACACTGTATATTCAAACCTAAAAAGTAACCATAAAACAATTCAAATGTACAACTTTATGAATCCAAAGTTTCAGACCGCAATTTAAAAAAAAATTACGAAATTTTGTGAGTTTGTTAGAAAATATTTTCATATGAAACGTCAAAAAAGTGAGGTGGCCATACAGTTTATAATTCACTAGCTGGTTCCCGGCATGCGTTGCAATGTCATATTCAAAGAAATAAATTGTTTCTCCCTGCATGAACTTTCCTGTGCGTCCCCGTTCCCCTCTCGCGTCCCCTTCCCCTCCCGCGTTTCACCGCCTCCACCTTCTCTGCCTTCCCTATCCCCTCTTTCGATCGTCCTGCCAACCCCCTCCCGCGTTCCATTATTCAGTCCCAGTACATTCAGTTTTAAATTTTTTTAATAAAATTTTCATTTTTCATATAAATATTACAAATATTCATTTTTGTATATTGTCAACTTAATAAATCTTCACCTGGCCGCTTACTTTAATTATTGAATCGCCGTATTTTAGATTTTTTCGATTGGCAACTGTATTGATAAATTTCCGGCGTTACTTTTGAATTTCCGCCGTACGGGAGCCTGACGTTAATTTGAATGGTCGCCTAAAATATAAGTTTTTGTGTGTTCATTATGTGTTAATGTCACTGTTACGAGTTAATAATTTTCATAAGAATTATGTCATTAATTCTAACCGAGAGTCGTAAGTAGTTCCGTGTGTGGAACGGGTGTTATTTGGAATTGTCCTGAGCGACAGAGAGATCGCCATGTTTTCAAGGCTAACACACCTCCGCGTTCAAAATTGATTGTGAATAATCTGCAGAATCGCGGCCAGCGCATTCGATAAAATTTAAAAGGCATAAATGTAGTTGTGTTTGTTACTGTGAGATAATCTCTTTTATTCACCGAGCCTAACTAACCTTACCGGAAAGAAAACTGTATTTTCCCCTTCCCACCATCCTGAGGGAGTTTCTAATGCTCTATATAAAAAGGTACCAAGGAAACTTTATGTTACAATTGGCGTCTAACGTTATGAAACAATATAATAAGAACAACCAATCAAATTTGGTGCCTAACGTACATACCTATTTAAAATATCTATAATACTTGATATTTTTCAAATTATTAAGCGAGTACTTAAAATAAATTCATTTATTATTTAAATAGTTTCGAAAACTGAATTTTTATTTAAAAATCATTGTTTTGCAAGATGTCATTCTCAAATTTTTACATTTTGACAGTTGCCTACACTACCTCGACTAAAACATCGTAAAACCTATCAATTTACGTAATTAACACAAATAATGTTGTTTTGGTAGATAGTTTATTGTTCTAGGAACGTGTTTCAGTCAATAAAATATACAATAGCTCAAAATTAATCCACAAAACATTCAATTCAAAATTCAAAGTGGTGCTTTTTTTGGCCTTCCCTGGCCTTCAAGGGGTTTAGAAACTTTTCAGTTGTATTGTCATGTGCTTGTAATAATCCAGAAACCGTCGCGGGGTTTTAAATAAATTTTAAAAAATCTAAACATTTTTGTTTCGTTATTTGTTTTTGTGGTGTTATGCCGTGTTGCGCTACATCCTCCTTTAGCCCTGACGATGGACACTGCATGGCGTTGCACAGCGTTGCAGTGTCCATCATCAGGGCAGATCCCGCAGATTCGACAGATCCGATCTATGATCCGATAGACACATCTACCGGATCTGCCGGATCTGACGGATCTGCTGGATCTGCCCTGATGATGGCCACTACAACGCTGTCCGAAACGTTGGCTAAAGAAGGAGGTAGCGTAACACGGCATAACACCCCAAAAACAAATAACGAAAATACTTTTGGCCGTGAAAATCTAAAAACGTATCGTTCCAATTTTTTTTTTACATAAGCTCCACACAGGAGGCCCTGATGAAAATTGTTTCCCTCAGGGCCTACGCCATCTTAAGGGATGCTGTGTGGAGGGTTTTTAAGGAAAAGTAAAGAGAGAAGAGTTCTGAGAAGGAAGAGGGTTTAAGGGGTGGGTTGGAATCTTGGGTTCAGTGTCTCCTGGTCATCCGCCCATAAGACCTAGACAAACATCATCCCGTGAACCCGGGCACCCTTGCTAAATCATCAAACATAGCGAACCACTTGAGGTAACCTATGGCAGAGGTGTTGGTTATCCATTAAAGGTTCCCGGGGCGGCGGTACCCATTCCCGTTTTCCAAATTGTAAATAATATAGCAATTTATTTATTTATAATTTCTCACCATACATGTGTTCTTATTTTTTTTTACATACAACAATATTAACCTCACTAGGACTGGCAGCCTGTATTGAGGTTAACTTTCATAAATTTGAGTGATGCATTTACACCCAAACAATAAAATACAAAACACTACATGTCATCCAAAACACTAAAATATTACATGCGGAAAGTAAGAAATAACAATATTACATTGGTGACAAGATATGGGTATTTGTAACAATATAGACCATACAACAAATCCTTAATTACTATACCCACCAAGAAACAAAGGTAGTTCGAAACAACTAGGGTGGCACTCCGATTTTGACAAATAGAACTCATATAAAATAAAATTTAGTTATTTAAAAAAACAATATATCTTATTATTTAAAAAATAAATATTATTAAGTAAACAAAAAAATCTTATTATTTTAAAATATTTTTTTTTATTATTTAATAAAGGCCAAGGATGAAAAAATAGTATGCCAATCCTCTGACAACACAAAAATCTTAACATTTTTTAAAAATTTTGAATGGGCCGTTTTCTGAGTAATTCCAAAATATCCACGAGATGGCAGCACGGTGTTTAGCGGTCCTCCTGTCATCTAATTTGTGGACCAAATCTATGGACTGACGCACTGACGTCTTTCAATGATTGATCTGTCATTTCGATATTTGCAATTTGTTTTCCGACAAGTTTAGCTAAACAAAGTTTGCTCGATTTGTAAGTAAAATGCACAAAAAGTAAGATGCTGCTCTGAGCCACAGACCGTGCTGCTCAACGGCCTCGACGCTGCTCGACGCTAAGCAGGCTCTCAACGACGATGGACTACTTATTTTAGCGCTGGTTCTGCCCTTCAAACCATACGTTGAATGTAAGATATGGATTTTATTATACCTCTAATACTTTAACCAGGGATTTAACCGGTCTTTTAAATGTGATCAATTTTAAATAAGTGGTACTATGGCACCCTCAATCAGGATTTGTTGTGAGGCTGAACTGAATGGGGGAGGAAAGAATATGGGAAATGTGAAGGCTGGGAAATGCCTGGTTATTCACACCTGGTCACCTAACACAACTATTGCCATTTCAAGCAATGTATCCCTTCTAAATGGTGGTTTCTCACCGGCTGTTTAAGGAAGGGCCTTAAAGAATGGGTTTTTAATAAACATCTTGAAAAGACCACTATTAAATAAGGGAGGAGAGGGAAATATTGCATGAGAACAAGTCGAATGCTGCTGTCATCTACTGTGGATGGATGTTCCGCTCTTGTCCGGCGAATTTCTTGCTGGTGAACTGATACAAAAGGGTATCTCATCAATTTATTAACATTATCTGCTACGTGTATCGCCTAGATCTGAATAACCAGACAGTTACCAATTTCCTCCAGACTCAAAAGCTGCTGTTTTGTTACTCTTAATTTTTCATTATTTTTGACATAGGTAAAAGCAAAGCTTAAATCTCAAAGCATAAAGCTCGAGGCAAAAATCTAATCGCTTAACATTCAAGCTTAAACTCAAAGCTTAATCTTTAATTTCTCCCAACTATGTCTAGGGTATTGCACTGGTCATCTTCTCTCGGATTCCTTGTACTATTCAATTATAATTTTCAGACGAATCTGACCACATGGCGAAGGAGCGTCTGCCCATCCGAGGCCACACATTCGATGAGCACGTGGAATCCTTCATCAGCTACTGCGCCACCACCGTGGGGCTCCAGGTCATGCAATAGTCACGCTTGCCCTACCTCTGCGAGGGGGACTTCAACCAGTCCTACCACTGGCTGAACGACTCCATCTTCATCATCAAAAAGGACCCAAATTTCCCTGAAACCACGGCTGAATAGAAGTTTTAATAGGTTTACTTATATTACCTCTCACCTTTGTATTTTGATATCCCTCATCTGTGAAATAGATTATATTTCTATTGAACGTTTACAAATAAAATTTTAGCATAGGAAAAATCAATGGTTTATCAAGTAAATAAATGTTAATTAATGTTGTATAGTATGGGGGTTGCGAGATTTTTTCGATTAGTTACCCCAAAATAAATATGCGTCAAAATACGTAGTGTGCAATGCTATTTATTACCCCTCTGAGACTTGAAATTGAGAAAAAACTGACTTATTTATTCTACACTAGTTGCATATTTGCTCACGCGTTGACCGATGCTATCACAACTATATAATATTAGAATGTAAAAAAAATAAAATGAATGCCAAAACAATAAATAATTTATGTATAATGTTAATTATTTGTTGTACTGATGTGTTCTTCTATGTGTATAATGTTTGTAAATGTTTTACGACACATTTATATTATGTCTGTAATCTTGTTCTTTTCATACCTCGAGAAATAAAAGAAAGTTTTTTTTATTTATTTATATATTTGTTAAATTATTTTGTGTTATTTAGTACAATTAAACAAAAATATTTTTAACCATGGCAGTAGCTGTCGTGCAAGGCTGCAGAAAACCATGTCAAAACTGCAGCGACTCACTCTTTATTTTAATAAAACAAATATGAGTCTAGTTTTTGCACTGATAATTCGTGGTGGAATTCCATTGTATTAGAATTTGAAATTAAACACTTTTGTACTTTCTTCCACTAATTTGTGGAAATTAGTGGAAGAAAGTACAAAAGTGTTTAATTTCAAATTCTAAAACAAATATAATAATGATCTTTTCGTTATTTGTTTTTGGGGTGTTATGCCGTGTTGCGCTACCTCCTTTAGCCAACGTTTCGGACAGCGTTGCAATGTTGCAGTGATCCGGTAGATCTGCCCTGATGATGGACACTGCAACGCTGTCCGAAACGTTGGCTAAAGAAGGAGGTAGCGCAACACGGCATAACACCCCAAAAACAAAAATACTTTTGGCCGTGAAAATCTTAAAACGTATCATAATAATGATTGTTTATTTCAGAATGTTGTGCAATACGATACATTCCATATTTTGAAATAGTTCAAACATTGACAAAATAACAATGCATTCATACATAGAATGGAACAGAAAATAAATGAAAAATATAGTATATAATAATGAATCCAAAAAAATATGCAAATATCCGTTCATGGGGGATATTTGACAGGCTCCCATTTCCAGAAGGGCATCAGGGGGGACTCCATATCCATCCAGGCAACCATGGAAGTGATGATGGTATTCCTCGACTTGCGTAGTCTGCGCCATAAGCTTCCCCTGCGGTGGAACAAAAGTTTATTTTAATATAAACAGTTAACTTTTCATTATCTATCTGTCTGAGTGTCTGTATCTAGAGTCGGTCTGCCACACGGAGTATCAAAAGGCAATATGACTTCCACTGCCACATTGGCATTGGCACATTGTGGTTGACTACACTTAAATTTAAAGTTACGTTTGTCAAATAATGTCAACTGCGAAAGAAAGCAAAACATTGTGTATAAAATTTTGTGCATTCTATGTCAAATGTTTCTTTACGTGTTCATTAAACTATACAAGTACTCTCTATATTATATTGGGGATTCAATTATAGTAAGATATTAATTGAATGAGTCATGTACTTACTGTTATAGTTAATATTATTGAATACATAATCTGTGTCCTTGAAATAAGCTTTACAAACAACAGAATCAGGAGTCGGTACCCATTTGGAACGCCTAATTGAATGAATCCATTTCGCTTTCAAGTCTTTCAATCTTTGGGAAACTCGTGTCCACCCCTATTTCTACACATTGGAACACTACAACAGGTTGACGGCATTATTATAATATTTAAAAACACTAAATTGCGTCAAACGGCCTAAAAAATGTATGGGATCTGACAGTTAAAAAAAAATAGTTGGACCGCTAGGACATTAGCGAACCTAGCGGCCAAAATCGTGCGAAAACGGCCCATTGGAAGACTTAATGTAATCTGGCAGAATATTAAACAGAAGTGGAGCCTGATATAAAAAGTTTCTTTGGCCAAAAGATGTTTTAGTACGTATTGCGATAAAGTTCATTGTTGAGCCAATTCTAGTGGTATGGATTTGTTGGGTTCTTTCTGCAGAATAAGTATTAATAAAACATCTACAAATTATTTTAGAGATGTACAGCTGTTTTATACTCATAACGTTAGATTCCTTGTAAAGAAGTTTCGATGGATAACGAAATTTTTTTTTGTACATGACTTTAAGAATTAATTTGTGAGCAATATTTAGTGGCTCTACATTGGACTTTAGACAGGATCCCCAGCATACAATATTGTAAGAAAGTCGAGATTGTGCTAAGGCATAATAGACAGATTTTAATTTCTCTTTATCCAATATTACGCCCACTTATATTTTCAATGTGTACACAGGTTTTATATTTTATAATTTAAAAAAAAACTTTCTTCCTAAAATAGTGCACAGGTATAGTTTGGCAAATAAGTGTAGAAATTAATTCAATTGGAACTAAACGTGTTCATTACTATGGCAACACCGAATTATTTGACGTTTCCTATGGCTGTCATGTTACTGCGTGTTACGGTTGATTTATTGTCTTAAATCTGAGTAGAATATCGCTGATTTGATAATATTTTTATTCATTGTTTGCCTGAATTTAATTAAAATGAATAAATTATTACATAGTGATACAAGAGGGGTTATATTCTGCGTTTTTCAACGCTGCCTAGCCGAGTGTCACGCGAAGAAGTTTCTGTCCGATTTAGAAGATGTTTACAAACGAACTGCAGAAATGAATGGTACGTAGTATAGTTTGTTTAATAAATTTCATTAGTATTACAAGATTTATGCCAATTTTAGAGCAATAATAACCATTACAATCTGATTTGAGGTTATGTTAAAAAATTCGAATTTGACATTTCAATTTGACAGTTAATATGCGGCCACAGGAAAAAGGGAATAACTCAATAAAAAAATAATAATATGCAACTTCTTTAAACTCGTAGAAAAGTTTATTTTTTCTCGTTTACTCTTTTTTTCTTTCTAAGTGAATATTATCTAGTGTGTGTTTTTAAAACTACCTTCTATAATAATAACTATAATTATGTTTTTCACACACAGGTAAATCTGAAACAACGGTAAGACGAATCGTCAAGGAAGGGGAAAAGGCAGATGGAAAATTTGAAACACCGGGAAAACGGAAAATGGGCATAATAATAATATGTAATAGCATAAGTGCTGATGATTGGAAAAATTGTTGCAAACACGTGATGAAAATTGAGGCAGAATATTATGCATGAGGCAGTACTATATAATATGATGATATTGATGAACTGCGTTTAGATGAAGATGAAGAGACGGAAGAAGAAGAATCACACGAGGACAAAGACAATAATTACATGTCGGGTGTTGAATTAATAGACTTAAATTTTTAAGTACCTACGTTTTTATATCGAAATAAACGCCCACTTAAAACTTGTTTTGTTTTATTTTGCTTCTATTAAATTACAGTTTTTTGTGCAAATTTTTTGAAAATACAAATATCTACGCTATGAAATATGCATTTTGCCAGAAGAGTTTTTTTAAAACATACATTCTTTGTCTTATGAGCCATCTTGGTGTTGCCATTTAAAACTAGAAAACGATCGCAGCGCCATCATTTATTTTCTACACTTTCTTGCCAAACTGTATATAATTTTACATACATGTTGTTTTTATTTTATTTTTTCATAAATACGCTCACGGTAGCATCAATTAAACATTTATCAAAATATCAATTGTGTTAGTACTCCCTCCCTAAACACGAGAAATTCTCAATTAGAGAGGTATTATTACCACCATTAAAAAATATTTGCATTACATGTACATAATTAAAAAAATAATTGTACTTATACCTAACTTTGTAAAATTGTAAAAATGGAATAAATAAAAAAAAAAAAATATATATATATATATATATGTATGACGAAATTCTAAAAATATAAGTAAGTCTCCTGATAATTTTTTTTAACGTATCAATATGGTCATTCCATCTCAAAAATTTATCAATATTTACACCTAGGTACCTAATACAGTCTATTCTTTCTAAAGGGTTAGCCCAGGCAACGAAGACCAAAAAGTACCAAATAGGGGAAATAATTCATGTAGAAGCCAATTTTGGCACAGTTGTAGGGGAAGGTGTCCTTAACAAAATACTAAAAGTACTAAGGTGGAGCTAAGGGGGAGGGGAGGGTTTAAAGGTCCCTTTTTTCAGTTTTTCGTTAATAACTCAAAAACTACTGCCTCTAGCGAAAAAGTGTTTAGGTACTAAATTATCTACATAAAATTTTCTACAAAAAAGTTATTTACATTTTTTTGTTAGGATCAATGCTTAAGGAGATAGGGAGGGGGAAAAATGCAAAATTAAAAAAAGAAAACTGTTTTAATTTTTAAAAATGAAATGTTTGTCGGTAAAAATGAAATGCTTATTGTTAAAAAATCAAATAATTAGTGCTTAGGGATGTACCTTGAACATTAAATTTCGTCGAAATCTAAACTTTCATCGTCATCAATGCTGTCTTGGACGGGGGCTCCGTTCATTCATAAGCCGAGGTAGCCGCAGGCACCGGAGCAGGCAATCCCTGCTTTGCGGCAACCGCAGCGCATCCCACAATCAGTCGTGCATCGGCAAAAGATCGTGTTCAAAATGGAGATGGGTGCCACAGGATGGTTCGTGTTAACTGGGTTAAGGATCCCATCTTCTCCCTTGACCCAACCCCATTGGATGGGTGGTAGGGGGTGGCCTAGCCACTGTTGTATCTGTAAAAAAGTAATGAGACCAAGGTAAGCATTCATCACAAATTAATATTTATAATAAGAAAGCAGTATTTAAAACTATACCATAATATAAACCCATCCAATGGGGTTGGGTCAAGGGAGAAGATGGGATCCTTAACCCAGTTAACACGAACGATCCTGTGGCACCCATCTCCATTTTGAACACGATCTTTTGCCGATGCACGACTGGGTGTGGGATGCGCTGCGGTTGCCGCAAAGCAGGGATTGCCTGCTCCGGTGCCTGCGGCTGCCTCGGCTCATGTATGAACGGAGCCCCCGTCGAAGACAGCATTGATGACGATGAAAGTTTAGATTTCGACGAAATTTAATGTTCAAGGTACATCCCTAAGCACTAATTATTTGATTTTTTAACAATAAGCATTTAATTTATATCGACAAACATTTCATTTTTAAAAATTAAAACAGTTTTTTTTTTAAATTTTACATTTTCCCCCCTCCCTATCTCCTTAAGCATTGATCCTAACGAAAAAATTTTTTATAACTTTTTTTATAGAGAATTTTATGTAGATAATTTAGTACATAAACAGTTTTTCGCTAGAGGCAGTAGTTTTTGAGTTTTTAACGAAAAACTGAAAAAAAGGACCTTTTAACCCCCCCCTCCCCCTTAGCTCCACCCCCACCCCCAGTACTTTTAGTATTTTGTTAAGGACACCTTCCCCTACAACTATGCCAAAATTGGCTTCTACATGAATTATTTCCCATATTTTTCCTTCGTTGCCTGGGCTAGGTGGCAATTACAATTTTGCAGACAATTGTGCATAATTAGATTATGAGTGTCGGAAGGCTGACTTTTTGACGATATGCTAAAAGTTACATATAAGCAATGCACAGGCATCTGATACATACATCCCGAAGCAAGCATATTTTGATTTTTATATGTATACTAGCTGGTCCCGGCATGCGTTGCTATGCCATTTAATAAAGAAATTGTTTCTCCCTGAGTGTCCTTTCTCATTCGTCCTGTTCCCCTTCCGACTCCCCTTCTTCTCCTGCATCCTCTTCCCCTCTCGCGTTCCCTTTCCCCACTCCACTCCCCCCGCCCCTTCTCCCGTCCCATGAACCCCCCTCCCGAGTTCCCCTCCCCCCTCTCACGTCCCCTTCCCATCCGGCGTTCCCCTTCCACCTTCCCCGCCTTCCCTCTTCCCTTTCCCGCCCCCTCGTCCCGTCATCAACCCTCCTCCCGCGTTCCATGTATTCAATCCCAGTACATTCAGTTTTTAAACAGCCCGTGTGCCACCTTTTACAATTTTTATTTAAATTTCCATTTTTCATGTATATTAAATTTGATACCGAACATAGGTACCTATTTAAAATATCAAGATTCTTGATTCGATTCAAACTATTAGGGGAGTACCTACTTTAAATAAATTTATCCACTTAAAGATTTTTAGAAATATAATTGTTTTGCAAAATGCCATTATCAAACACGCGAACTGTCAAACGTGCGATAGTCGTTAGGTTTTCTGAAATTATCCCATTTTCTGCGCAATTTTCTTAATTTTTCTCTCCGTAAGAACCACCCTCGTACTTCAAGGAATATTTTTAAAAAAGAATCAGCGAAATCGGTTCAGCTGCTCTTGAGATTTGCGCTTAGAAACACATTTAGCGATTCATTTTTATATATAAGAAGAGTATATATAATAATAATAATAATATTTATTTCGCATAAAATTATACAATGAAACATATGTGGAAACTTTGACTAACCAACTAGGGATGGATCCTGTTTTAGGCCAGTCAAATTGACAAATTTAGTTCATATCATAATTTCATATTACATTGATTAATTATATAAACATATTATTTATTGAATGAAACAAGTGTTACGATTGAATTCCTCGTAGAAGCTTTAGTTAATAACTACAATTTTGAACTCATAAAAAAAAGAATAAGCGAAGAGAAAAAAACAATGTCTTAAAGTACAGATTTAGTATCGAATGCTTGTTTAACAATAGATAAATGATTGGACATGTGAATCGCTTGCAAAAATTGAGAATCGAGACAATCTTCAAGCGTGATGACAAAATCCATTTTATAATTAACGTGGATGTTTAAACATGATTACAAAAAATAATTATGAGTGACGTATCCCTCAACTTTACAAGCGGGTAAAGAAACGCAAAAAGAATGTGACTCGAAAAGGATGCAGCAAATGAATAAAAACAATTTGTATATAAATATGTCTTAAGTTAGTGTATAAATAGTGACACGAGAAAGTGGTTGATAACCAATTGTATTTATTTCCCTTTCCTTGCTTCATTTTTTCATCCTACTAAGATATTTTCCCTTAGAGCACTTAATATAAAATAAAACCGGTAAAGTAAATAAAATCCAGATGGTAATAATAAAAAGAAAGATCACCGCAGGAGTTGATTGTAGAACAATGGGAAGGGTATTGATAAAATAGTAGACAATTATGTTCTGAAGTGATAAGTACGTGTTTTTGTAATATTACGTATAGTACGTAATTTTGTATAATTATATTTGTACGTATTTGTATAAATTATAATTTACGTAATTTTGTATAATAAAAAGAAAGATCTCCGCAGGAATTGAATGTAGAAAAAATGGGAAGGGTATTGATAAAAGAATAGACAATTGTGTTCTGCAATGATAAGTACGTGTTTTTGTAATGAATGGAACTATGAGTGAGTGTTTTTTTTTTATTTTGTTTTTTTTTTATTTTCTTATATATTTTTAATTTTGTTTTATTTTATATGATGAGACTATCTATTGGTCAACATATCTTCGCTTTTGATCCTCCCTAAATCAAGGAGCCAGGATATATATAGCCAGGATATATATAGATTTGTCTAATAAAATATGTAAGTATGCGTTTTTATTTGTTTTGGATATCAGAAATTTTAGTTAACACTACGGTACACGCGCCTCTAAAACGTTCATTAGTGCTCGCGTGGGCTTCACTTGTAGCCCATTTTAAATTGAAATATACTGAAAGATAATCGTTTAATTTTTAAATAAAACGCATTTATTATTATAAATTACATTTTTTAAGTAAACTTAAATAATAAAAAATACCTCCTCTTTCTTGATTAATCAAATTTTGGTTTAATTCTTACATTTTTTTAAAACTTTTTTTAAAATTTTCATTACACGAAGGACAAATTAAAATTTGGTGATCAATACATGCAGGGTGTAACACGACGTACCCGAGGGACTTTAACCAGCGATTCCTGAGCATATTTGGATTAAAAAATGGAAATGAAATTTTGGTCTCCGGTAACTTTTTTGTGGCATTTTTTTTTTTAAATTTTTTTTTTCAAATTCAAACGAAAAAAAAATTCTTTCGCTTGTTGTCATTGGTCACTCAGCCGAGTAACCGACCAACCCCTCACCCCGCCTCCAACTGTCCAACACCTACCATTTTTTTATGTTTTTGTAGAAAAAATAAATAAAAAAAAACATCAAAAATATCACCGGAGACCAAAATTTCATTTACACTTTTAACTCCATATAATGTCAGGAATTGATGGTTAAAATCCCTCGGGTACGTTCTGTTACACCCTGTGTTGTATGGCTGTAGCATTTCAAGCAAACTTTCTTTGGGTTCCGCCAGTGCACGCATGGGCTACATACGTAGCCCAACAACTATCATTATTTTTCGCACGTGCGCCAGCGTCGATCGCTCACGCAGTGTTACCGAAATCAAAACTTCAAAATCGGGAGAATTTTCGCCTAAAAATCGGGAGAAATCGGGAGAAAACGGGAGAAATTTGAAGAAATCGGGAGATGACTAGAATTATTTTAGTAAAATTTCACCCTTGTCAATAATTCGAATCCCTTTTATTATTGCGAAGCAGAACCTTAACAACAAACGAAAAACCCATAAGCTGCGTCGTCAATCCGATTAAGGCCCGTTTATAATAGGAATAAGCCGTAAGCCGTATGCCGTAAGCCGTAAGCCGTAGAAGTTGGAAGATAGGAAACCTGTGTATCCGTTTATAATAGATGGCAATAAGCCGTTAACTTTTTCCGTAACCGAAAAGATGGTTCAACTTTATCTTTTACGGTTACGGCATACAGAAAGCTTAGATATATGCTGAGATTTATGTATTTTCGATCGATACTCTATGGTATCTGCATGGTATTGATGGTATTGATGGAATATCTACTATTGACATTCTTCATGTCTTTAACACATTTAACTTACTATTTTAATGTATATAGAATTTTTAATTATTCCTAAATTTTTAATATATTTTATTATATAATAAATTTATTACTATTCAAAAAAATAATGGCCAAATTATGGAAATGTCCCGTGTTATTCCTTTTTTGAATAATGGGACGGACACTCCAACGTCGTTTTTTCCTTATTTTTTTCGTCTGTGCGTCTCCATATGCAGTATATGCCAGCCCCAGAATTGACAAAAACATTCCACACGCGACAATGTCTAACGAATCCATCTGAATCTATCGTTTTAATAATTATTTAAATAAAACAATATGAATTCGAATATACTCTTCTCGGTTGACAGTTGACATTTGACATATACAAGTGACAGCGGCTCACTTCTATGGGCGTATTCTATTCTATTCCTATTCCAATTATAAACGACGTTCTAAAATATTACAGCTTACAGATTACGGCACCGGCTTATTCTTACGGCTTATTCCTATTATAAACGGGGCTTTACTGTAGAGGTTGCTTGTGGAATAACGCAATTTTCCCTAACATTCAACGGGGACTTATTTCACGTCTGGCAACTCAGCACGAATTTTTGTGAAACTTCGACCTTGGACTGTCACCCGTCACTTAACGAGACGCCAAATTCATTTAATACCTACTTACTTTTAAAAGTGAACGAAATTCATATAAGTAACAATCTTTTAATCAATAAGTAATAATTTAAATTTTATTAAGGAACCAATAAACCACCTAATGGGCTTTTTCAAAACACCTCTCACCTGGCGACAGATACTTGATAACGATACACTGTTTAGTAATCCTTTATCGAAATACCCACTAATATCTCAGTCTAATCATCAAAACCAAAAAGAAAGTGCATGGACCATATTAAAATTGTTATTGAAATTATTGCTGTTATGAAATACTTAGGAGTTTTATTAGATTAAAATTTAACCATTTTAAACATTTTCATGTTCCGACTGCAACTATTCTTTTTCTTAAAAGGAACATTTAAAAGTCCACAAGCCGTGTCATAGTGGAGAAAAACCCTTTTGGTGTTCTGACTGCAACTATTCATGTTCTTGAAAGTCACAATTTAAGAGCGTTTAACCAGCCAGCGGACGAAAATCCACATTTCGTCGAAAGTTGTTCTTCCGATCGTGCAGGGCGGTTACAATGAGAAAGATTAATTATTCTCCGTACCAGCTTTTTAAAATTATAACTCAATATCGAATTTATTTCAATCCAAATTAGCTTTAATTTATACCTTCATCCAAAAATGCTGAAAGGCGTGATGATAAAACTATTATAATAGTGTACTTTTTGAAGTTATTTTTTGATTATAAGTATTTATCATTTTTCAATAATTTCTAAATTTAATAAGAATGTTAAAAAAATCTGAAATATATTAGTTTGTAAGTGCGCAAATAAATACACAAATGGACCAATTTTCGTCAAGAAACACATATACGTACATATTTTTTAATGATTTTATTGAAACTAAAATTAAAATTCTAATATATAACTTTGCTAGATAATGTATTGATTTATTTTACTGCATGATTACATTATTTGAAATGGGTGTGGTATAATACAAAAACTTTTTTGAAAATTTAACAAATCTGCCAACGACCTATGGAATAACCTTATTATACAAAAAATTTAAAAAAATTCTAAAAAATTATTACATACGAATGCTAGATAAAAGAACAATCTTTCGAAATCCATTTATAATTTTTTGTGGAAAAGAGTCAATACGTCTAAAAACTTTTTTGAAAATGACGTATTTCCGGCTTTCTCTGGTAATGCCCTCTTAATGTGGAGAAAAACCTTTTTTATGTTCCGATTGCAACTATTCATGTTCTCAAAAGGAACATTTAAAAGTTCACAAGCCGTCTCACAGTGGAGAAAACCTTTTACATGTTCCGACTGCAACTATTCATGTCCTCGAAAGTGACAATTTTTATATCATCAACAAGCCGTCTCGCAGTGGAGAAAAACCTTTTGTATGTTCCGATTGCAATTATTTATGTGCTAAAAAGGAGACTTTAAAAACTCACAAGTGAACTCATAGTGGAGAAAAACCATTTTCATGTTCCGAGTGCACTATTCATGTTCTCAAAAGGAATATTTAAAAGTCCTCAAGCCGTCTCACAGTGGAGAAAACCTTTTACACGTTCCGTCTGCAACTATTCATGTTCTCGAAAGTGACAATTTAAAATCCACATGCTGACTCACTGTGGAGAAAAACCTTTCTTATGTTCCGACTGCAACTATTCATCTTCTCAAAAGGAACATTTAGAAGTCCACAAGCCGTCTCACAGTGAAAATAACCTTTTTCATATTCCGACTGCAACTATTCATGTTCTCAAACGGAACTTTTAAAAGTCCGCAAGCCGTCTCACAGGGGAAAAAAACCTTTTTTAATGAATGATTGAAGTTTAATCCTTTCCAAAATGTCAACCGAAAAAAATTGCTGTAAATCTGTTGTTAATATTTTATTTTTACATGAAGTCCACACAGTAGGCCCTGAGGAAAATAATTTCCCTGAGGGCCTATGTCATCTTTGATGTGTGGAGGGTTGTTTTAGGGAAAGGAAGGAGAGGAGAGTTCTGGGATGGAAAAGGGTGTAAGGGGTGGGTAGGAATCTGGGGTTTAGTGTGTCCTGGTCATCAGACCTAGACAAACCTCATCCCATGAACCCGGGCACCCCTGCTAAATCACCAAACGTAGCGAACCACTTGGGGTGACCTATGGCAGAGGTGTTGGTTATCCAATAAAGGTTCCCGGGGCGGCGGTACCCATTCCCGCCTCCCAAATTGTTATATCCAAATATAAGTAAGCATCCAGCACTTATTCTGTGAGTGTTCGGTAGTACCTATTTAAGCGAGCGGATGTTTTCCGTTTTGAAAATAAATGAGAACAAACATCGCTCAAGGTTTACGGATGAGCATCTCCAATTGATTCTTAAAATAACTACTTACCACGAATATGACACCCGACTTAAAAAATAAGAGAAGTCAGGTGTCTGGTTCAAGATAATTTACCATTTTACCCTCCTTTTTGACTTGAATGAAAATTTATAATAACTAGGTACTTACATATCTAACTAAATAAAGATTTAAACAATTGAGCATGGGTTTTAATTTTGAGACTGGCCCGCTTACACACGCAAAATCTTATAAATCGCCCTTAAAAATCCACTTTGACACCCAGTACCGGATTATCCCTAAGGCAGAGTAGGCAACTGCCTAGGGGCCCCGCATCGGCTGGGGGCCCCGCGCCCCGAGAAAAAATGACTTGCTTTAATGGTTTGACTCTCTATCAGACCAAATTTTATTTAACATTAGTATTTATTTAATTTAATATTATAGAATTTGACGAGTGTGAAGTTTTTTTTGTCAAGTTTTTCTTGTGAAGATATTATGAAAATTGTTACTATTTCATCTCGTGCCGTTTTCATTTTCTCTCCGTCCGCCTAATAGTACCTACCTAAGTAGTAAGTTAAATTCATTGGCGATAATGTCGATTGAAAATGATATTTTGGAAAGGTCAACTTTCAAGATGTTTTAAACGATTTTGAATCTAAAAAAGTTAGAAGAGTTAACATTTAAACATCATTGTATTTTTGTTATTAGTTTTTTGGGTGTAACGCCGTGTAACCAAAGAAGGAGGTAGCGCAACACGGCATAACATCCCAAAAACTAATAACAAAAAACTTTTGTCCGTGAAAATCTAAAAACATTGTTGTATTTTACTTTACTTTACAGGTTATGCTGCTGCCATTATCAGGTAGGTGCCGAGTGTGGCTTTTATTGGTATTTATTTTGTTTCAGTTTTTTTTTTACTTTTTATTTCTAATTATGTGTTTAAAATATAAATGTTATACAAGCTTTCTATACCAAGGTGGTCTGGAAGAGATCACAAGAGTGATAAGACCGCTCATAGTACCGTTTTTTTTAAAATATATTTTTGTTTCTACAACGTGTCCAGAAACTTGTAGTACAAGAGGGAAACTAGTGAATCTACATCACACAGAGAACCCAAAAAAATTTTTTTTTTCGATCTGAGCATCGATTTTTTATTATTTTTTTTTCAATTTTTTCGGTAACTAAAGGGTTAAAAAAACTTTTGAGCCTGTTTAACATTCGATGCATTTTAAAAGACATTACAAAACAAACTTTTTTCTGATATTTACCCCCTAGTGTTCGATTTTTTCAAATTTGACCAAAAATATTCCAACTTCGGACCCGATTTACTCGAAAACGAATGCTATAATCAAAAAAAAAAATCACGAATCGACTCCAATTGTGATGTATATATCTGTGTGTATATCTGTGCCTTTTTATGTCTAATAAAGAATTATTGTATTGTATTCGTTTCAATTTTTTTATTGTGTGGGATGATGGCATTACTTCGTAGTCGGCCGGCTTAGTCAAGCGGTAAGGCTCTTGACTCGCATTTCGAAGGTCGCGGGATCGAATCCCGGCGTGGCAAATACATTTTATTTGATTAAATTGTGTTATTCACAATTTACTCATTTAAAATAATATACTTATAGTATATTTGCGGCACGTTCCAGAGTGGAAGATACTCTCAGTATCGCCCTGGTGTAAGACCACCATTCAAAATTGAAACGTTGCCTGAAATGGCTTTAGCCGTGTTTGGTGATCAGATTTGAATAGCCAGGTACTTCCTCACCTTCCTCCTCCCTATCTCCTTCCCATCCCCACTACCTTCAGCCAAAACATACCCCAATTGGGAATGACATTGTCTCACTGGCTCCATACGGGAGCAGTTGAGACTCTTGTGCGGTATTCATATAAAAAAAATGAATCAAAAAAAAAATAAAAAAAATGAATAAAAATACGTTGTGGTAGAAAAATATTTTTGATAGTTTGAAAAAGGTGTAGGTAGGGGCCCCGAGACGTGCACTGCCTACGGGCCCCGACATGCTTAATCCGGCCCTGTTGACACCCCTCCGTTACGTAATAAATTATAATTTCCAGCTCATAATTCATAAATGATCGATGATCGGTTTGTATGGGTCTATAATAGAGATATGCTTAGATTGCAGAATTTTGTAATTATTCTGGTCAATACCCGAATCCGGGGAATATTTTTTTTTTAACCACAGACAATAATTTGCCTTTTGAGCGGACCATACACAAAGAATTGACGAGAAACGACAAATCGCTGGGATCTTTGAAAAATCGGGAGATTTTGATGCCATTCCGGTAGATCGGGAGATGAAGTGAAAACTCGGGAGATCTCCCGCGAAATCGGGAGCTTCGGTAACACTCACTGCGCTCACGCCACACTGAATGCGTCGAGCAACAACCAATCGGAGCTTAGCTAGAGACTCGAAGTTAAATCACGCGATTTCACGAAATTATGAACAAAAACAATTCTAGTGTTAAAAAAGGTAAGGTGAGCCATTATTAAAATATTTTAAATTTTGCATTCAAATTTTTTTTATTTAGAAAAGTTGAAGATTATTACTAATAAAAAATGTGAAAGCGTATTTCATCACCTTTCAAAAACAGTTTTTAGTTTTAGGATATGTTCACAAATGGTAAAGAACGTAAGATTATTCAATATATTATGATAAAGCCTCGATGACACACGGCGAGTTTACTACTATCTGGGAAATTCACTATCTGTTAGTAAACTCGCCCAGTGTCATCGTGTTACTTGCTAGCTAGCAGCGACTAGTAGATTGTTGACAATCTACGAAAAAAAGTTGAAAGGTCGTCAACTTTACTCGCCTAGACGCTTGCTCGTGATTGGTTTATTTATGTTTCCAACATGGCTTCCGATAAACAGCTGATTTTGACTGTCAAACATCTGAAAAATTAGTTCACGCAGGCGTCGTTATTCTTGTTACTGGCGCTAGCAGCGGCCTCAGTTTCCTACGTTTCTGAGCGAGTGGACAGTTTTGTGTGTCATCATGACAATCTCACTCGCCAATTTACCCGCTTTTAAACTTAGTAGATAGTAGCTTGTAAACTCGCCGTGTGTCATCGAGCCTAAAATACATAATTTTATTACAAGTTCCCGGAGTCATCAAAACAGAGTAAGCACTGCATAAATGTTTTTTTGATTAAATTACAACACTAACACTTTCTACGCTGGCAACACGGAGTTGACTATTATTACTATTTTTGTCTATGGCGGTTCAGTATACCTAACTGCCAAATTTAATAAGACATCACAAGCTGTTCTTATTATCAAATACAGTAAATTAAGTGCAATGGCGTGTCGTAATATAGAAGTAGTTAAAGTAAAGGAAGAACAAGATTCTCAACAAGTGGTGGAATGTGATTTGCCTTGTGAAGAGATTATTGTGGAACCGCTGGATGTTAAGAGGGAATGTTCTAACCTTCCTGAAAGCAAGGAACAAACTTCAGGTAGAACCGAATTTATTTATTGGTAAATATGCAGTTAGTCCACCTCACGGATAATACGGAACGTTGGTGGGAAAAAATTCGGTTTAGGGGCGGCGTTCCTAGATAATATTTTTTTTTTTTAATACTAATTATGGGCCGGAAAACCCGAATCTGAAAGAATTAGGCGTCGGCAAGCAATATTAACTGAATTACACGACTTTAAAATTTTCTATAAACACAAAGGAAAAGAAGCCATTTTACATGCATTGACACAACAAATCATAGAAAAACAAAAAAGATGTTACACCACATAAAATTAAGTGTTGCCATTGAGCAAAAATATCAATAACGTAAAACATTCCGACACGATACTTCCTCACATGATAATTTATCACATAACACATTGACCTGATGAATTATGACTATCTCTACGGCCGTATTCTTAGACCAAAAGTAATTCGGCAAAAAACATCCCAGCTTTCAAATAGTTTAGCGGCTACGCTAGGTTTGTGTAACATGGTTTGTGCCCCTTTATACCGCCTGCTCGCGTCAAGGCAAGAAAACATCCCAGTTTTCAAGTAGTTTAGCGGCTACGCTAGGTTTGTGTAACATGGTTTGTGATAGAAAAGAAAGTGCCCCCTTCGTAGCGCCTACTCGCGTCACGGCAAAAAAACATCCCAGTTTTCAAATAGTTTAGCGGCTACGCTAGGCTTATGTAACATGGTTTGTGATACAAAAGTGAGTAAAATTTATAAAAAATAATTACTTAAATTAGTTATTGATATTATTGCTTAATGGCAACACTTAATTTTATGTGGTGAAACATCTTTCTTGTTTTTCTATGACTTGTAATGTCAATAATGGCTTCTTTTCCTTTGTGTTTATAGAAAATTTTAAAGTCGTGTAATTCAGTTAATATTGCTTGCCGACACCTAATTCTTTCAGATTCGGATTTTCCAGCCCATAGTTAGTATAAAAATAACTAGTTTTATTATCTATGAACGCCGCCCCTAAACCGAACTTTAGCCCGTTCGGGTTGTCGAAGTTTCATGCACGGATAATACGGAATGTTCCTATTTTAACTAATAGACAATCAAATATGACATTTGTCGGAAGTACCAATCTTATAAAATAAATTCTCTAAAATAAACTCGCATTTTATCATAATTAAAAAAAACATCCCAGATTTTGAATGGTTTGTTTGGCAAAGCGTACTGTACAGGGCCCGCAGATACAAATCGCCTGTACAAATCGCAAATGCGACCCACGGTTGAATTTGGCAGCCACCTCTGGTCCGGAGCTCCAAAATACCTGAAAAATACCCTCGACTCTGTGCAGAAACGGGCGGTCCGTTTGATAGATTCTCCCATCTTAACAGACGGATTGCAATCTTTAGAGCACAGGCGTCGGGTGGGAATGCTATCCTTGTTCTACCGGTATTACAATGGAAGATGCTCCGAGGAACTAGCATCATTGATCCCTTCGGCACCGGTGCATAGTCGGGAAACACGCCAAACGCGTGCCCAACATTTATACACGGTTGACATTTGTCACAAGAGAACGGGCCGTTTCTTCGACTCGTTCTTATGTTCAACAGCTCGGCTGTGGAATGATTTGCCGGCCTCTGAGTCTCCTCCTTCCTACAACATGGGTCTCTTCAAGACCAATGTTCATTCCTTCCTCTCCTCAAAAAGACCCTCCACACAGCTTCCCAGATGACATAGGCCCTGAGGGAAATTATTTTCCGCAAGGCCTCCTGTGTGGAGTTAATGTGTAGCGGCTACTTAACCCGCTCTGCGAAATTTACCGCAGCGCCACTGACCTCCACAGAATTCGCTGGAAGATAAGGCATACCTACTTTAGCGTAGTAGTAACTGGCGCATCGTAAATAATCTGCCACCTACGCGAAAGAGCTAGAACGTACGGCTGTACCGTTCAAGTGCCCGCAGAAAGTTCGGGTGATATCTCGCCTTTACGTGAATTCACCCGGCGTTACCTACCGTCCTCGAAACTACTTGCCCGACCGGCAGAGTATAAAAGCCAGCCAGTCTCAAGTCTAGTCTCCAGTCACACACACAGTTATACAGTGCACAGCTTATCAGTGAATTCGCTCCAGTGCGGTATCGGCTGAACGGCCAGCCCCGGCGACTCAAAGCCGGCGCCTGTGCCCGTTGCGCCCGCAGCCTTCGAGGACCCATCATCTCGCAGCTAACATGGTCCACCGCACCATCAGCTTTGGAGAATCCTTTACCCGCGACTACAAGGCCCGCCGCGTCTTCTGTCAAGGGTGCAGCAACATCTCAGGCATATCGAAGCCCGTCGCGCTTCGCTGCCACTGAGACTTTCTCCTCACAAGGTTCACCGCTGTCCACCTCCGCGATTCAAAGCGTCGAGTGACATCCTGGACGTCATGGTCTTCTCCACCACCTCGGTGCAGCGCTACATGCTGGTGACATGCAGACCCGTGGTCTGCTCCACCACAGCATCTTCGACCATCATCATCAATCACTGTCAACACCACTTATGACTTGCACTCACCACTACTCGTGTCAACAACATCTGACTGTTTGCTACGTAGCTCTCCAATAAAGACTTCGACTCACTACATCGACTGACGCCTTTCATTTCTCTCCCGTCTCTACCGATACGGACCACTCCCTCAAATGTAAAAAAAGCAGGGTTTCTCTAGCGGGTTTGTGTAATTATTCTAATACATTTCTTTCCATGTTCTACTGTTATAAATACAGGTACAAACTTGTCAATAATGCTTTCACTTTGTTTTACGCAAAAATATATTTTCTATGATTGGCAGCATTGATTGATTATCCATGAAATGTTAAAATAAAACAATGAATAAACAATGGCGTTACCGCGTGAGTGAATTGATTTTAACATAATTAAAATGTTAAATGCATATTTTTGCGTGTTTTTTGGTCTCCCCCGACATAAATACTCAATTTTCGTAATAATAAAGCTAAATCTAACTGTTTGAATAAATAATATTCCGTATTAACGAGTAAGCGGTTTAATGCATAAATAATATTTATTTCTTTTTCGTTATATGTTTTTGGGGTGTTGTGCCGTGTTGCGCTACCTCCTTCTTTAGCCAACGTTTCGGACATCGTTGCAGTGTCCATCATCAGGGCAGATCCAGCAGATCCGGTAGATGTGTGTAAAATATTTATTTCATCAATTTAGACATGACTCTTGTAATTGGATATATATAACTAACGTTATATCAACTTTCATTGATTTGGAGAACACTGCAAAAAACTGTCTTAATTAAAAAATAGCTTAAATAAGTAATTGCATTACAATTGTTTTTAATAATAAACTACGGACCATTTGCTCACTTGAAACCAAAGAGCATGCTACCTGGCAGCATGCTTGGTAGTGACGTTGCTAGTATTGAGCGTGCTCACAAATCAACAGCCGTTTTAGGGATGTCGAAAGTGAAAACAAATATTGATATATCGATGTATCGATATTTATTAAAATATCAATATCGACGTCGATATATCGAGGAAAAAATATCGATATATCGGTCAAATTTTCAAGAGATTTTGCGTTTTAAAAATAATAGTGTATTCAGCTCAATATTACCAATAGTAATTTTTGTACACAATTTGCTTTTTTTATTGTACAAAAATCTCAATAAAAATGAAGGTATTTTTATCACTATTCATTTTTATTACGTAAAAATTACAAAAATATCAAAAACTAAAAAGCTGTCTTCTAACTTATATGTAAACTGAGACGCAAAGTTTGTATGCGTCTCAGTACATTCATTCTATTGGCGTATTAATCTGTCAAAAAGGAATTCGTGTTTGGAACAAGGTATAGTCAATAATCATAGACAATTGGGAACCAACACATAGGAGTGGCTTAGAAAAAAATTGCGAAAAATAACACTCATTTCTATGTGTGTACCTACACACATGAGATAGTCTTGGTGATCACAAATACGAATGCAAAGACAATAGATTTATAGTTAAAATTTTAACCGCCGGATGTCATGACCCAATACAGTTACTTTTTTCCGTTCGTTCCTATACGGTTTTGGATTCTAGTGACTTTAAATACATAAATTTAAAAAAAATATCGTTTTTGATACCATTTTCGATATTGGATATTTTGTATCGATATATCGGATCAAAATATATCGGCTAAAAATATCGATATATTGAATTAAAAATATCGATACTTTTTCAACAAGCCGTTTTATGAGCATGCTCATTGGATCATCGTGTGGAAGGCGAAGCCTTTAAGCATGTGTGAACAGGCTAGCTTATGAGCATGCTCATTTCGCCCCGATCTCAGTTCGCGCCTGCGCATTCTTTGCAAACATGCCAAAATAGCTCGTTGGGGAGACCAAAAAACCTTGTTTTTCGTGATTTATTATGGGAATCACGAATATATTTGGAACCAAAGGTCACTAAAATACCCACTATAGATTTCCAAATTCCCCAAAAGTACCTTTACCTTCAAAATTTAATCACATTGTATTGAAATTTTAGCCTTTTTTTCTTTTCTTATTTAGTCATTTTCGGATTTGAACCCAAATCAACCGTTTTATTTTCTTTCGTCAGAAGATTCTTAAATATTTGTGTTGCAAGCAATAATATTGACAAAAGCATGCTCATTAAAGAGCACGTGTATTAAATTGTTGACTTTGAGCTTGCTCACTCATGATGAAACTAAGCTTGCTCCATTATGAGCAAATGTGTACAGTTGATTAGCATGCTCATAAGTCGACTTGTTGATGAGCAAGTGTGTCATTACCATAATATAGTTTCGAAAAGTGTTAATTTTTATGTATCTCTAGCAATATTTAAGTAATTTCGATAAATAAATCGGATAAAGCGATTTTTGATTTTGGTTTTTTACTATTTGGGAGGCGGATATGGGTACAGCTGCATCGGGAACCATTTATTAGACAACCAACACCCCTGCTATAGGCCACCCCAAGTGGTTCGCTACGTTTAGTGACTTAGAACGGGGGTCCGGGTTCATGGGGTGAGGTTTGTCCAGGTATTTACAACCAATGCTTTTGTCCGCCTACCGTATGGCGGGCCGGATCGAGAGAGATTGGTTGAGGGAGACCTAACCTAGACCTCTCCGGCTGGTCTCTCTTGACCCATCGCCTCGCACCGCAGTTGGAGAGATGGATTCATACGTCCGTCATTCCTCGACAAATTGACCGCCAGATTCCTACCCACTTTTTATACCGTTTTCCTTCTCAATACTTCCTCTCCTTCCTTTCCCTAAACAATATTTTCCTTTGGGCCCCCTGTGTGGAGCTTATGTAAAAAAGACAGAGAAAACGATATATTGTCATTTCAATTTCAAAGTGACATCTCTTTTTAATCATTAGTCAGAGAGAGACACAACATAAAACGTTACAATTTATTTATTATCTTCACAGTCAACTTATCATTTTGGTGTTTCTAAAACAGAGACGTTAATATTCTTTATCTTAGTAAAAAAAAACATTAGTTGCCTGACCATACGATTTCTCATCCGTACGAGCCGAAAGAACCACAACAGAAGGCTCGGTCATTCGCACCACCATTTTTTAAGTTATGGAAGATGCTCCGAGGAATTAGCATCATTGTTGCCTTCGGCACCGGTGCATAGTCGGGAAACATGCCAAACGCGTGCCCAACATTTGTACACGGTTGACATTTGTCTCAGGAGAACACGTCGCTTCTTCGACTCGTTCTTGTGTTCAACAGCTTGACTGTGAAATGATTTTCCGGCCTCTGTGTTTCCTCCTTCCTACAACATAAGTCTCTTCAAGACCAATGTTCATTCCTTCCTCTCCTCAAAAAGACCCTCCACACAGCATCCCAGATGACACAGGCCCTGAGGGAAATTATTTTTTTTTTGTATTTCTTGGGCATTAACTATGTAACAATTTCTAGACATTTTGTTTTTTGAAGAGTTTTATTAAATGTACATTTGTTACTTAAATTTAATTTTTCCGCGACCGGTTTCGATACAACCGTATCATTCACGAGCAGAATTAAAACTAACTTAAAAATTAAATGCAAGTACCAAAGATTAATTAGGTGGGAGTAGTGGGAGGGATGATTTTGGGGGGAGGGGGAAAGCGGTGGGAGGAGTCAATATTACACGGAAACATGGTTAGTAGAGGAGATTTGCAAGGCCTCCTGTGTGGAGTTAATGTAAAAAAATAGGAAGAATTCACATAATATCTGTAAGCCACGATTGTTTGCTTTTATAAAATAGTAAAATTATTGTATTTTTATCATTTTTCAGATCCACATACGAACGAGAAAATTGAACTTGACGATTCTGTTATGGAGTTTCAAAATAATGACGATATCTCCGATGCCGAAGTAGACCTAGACTTTGCCGACAGTGAGTCTGGTGAATCCGATGCTATTGACTTTGTAGAAAATTCTAATACGCCCAAAATTGCGAAAAATGTCAGGGAAGATAATTCAGAAGATGTGATTTACAAATCTGAATCTGGATTTGAATGGTATTCGACACCTCAGATTTCCAGACTTAGACCTCACAACATATCGACACAATATAAATTTTCTAGACTGCAAGGAGAAAGCCTTAATGTGAAGAGTATTGCGGATATGTTTTATTTATTCATAAGCAAAGAAATGGTAGAGGAAATATGCTTGCAAACAAACCGGTATTGTGAAAATTTGGCCAAACCTGATAATGTTTTTACGCCAATCACCGTGGACGAAATGTACGCTTTTATAGGAATTTTACTGTCGTCGGGTAAAATCAGAGGAAATAAACTACATTTAAGTGAGCTATGGACCAACGAGCCCCTATTCAGACAACAATACTTCACCGCAGCCATGTCTAGAAAAAGATTCATTCATATATTTAATAATGTTCGTTTCGACGATAGATCCACACGACAAAACAGATTCCAGCAATCTGGGGATAAATTAGAGGCGATCAAATTCATATTTGAAAAGTTTCTCATGTCGTGTAAAACTCTGTACTCTCCTGGACCAAATTTGACCATTAATGAACGACTTGCCACGCATATTGGGAATTGTCCGTTCGGAGTTTATGTGAAAAGTAACCCAGAGAAATGTGGCATAAAAATACGGACTGTATCTGATTCACTAAACGCGTATGTGTTAGGTTTACAAGTTTACTCGGGAATGGTGAATGGAAAAGAAGAAGAGAATGAGGGATGTCGAGTTGTCAATGACTTAGTTCGGCCTTATCGTGGTTCTAACAGAGGAGTAACGACTGACAATGTCTTCACATCAGTTTCATTGGCCGAAAGTTTGCTTGGAAATAGTTTAACTTTGACTGGAACTCTCCGAAACAATGACAAAGATATTCCAGCACAATTTTTTGCGGATAAATCAAAAGCCCTTTACAGCAGTAATTTTGGATTCACCAACAAATTGACTCTCGTTTCGTACGTACCGAAAATAAACAATGCTGTTATTTTGTTGTCGACTAAATTTAATGATGCAAATATCAGCAAAATGGAGGGGAAACAACCTGAAATCTTCTTGCATTATAGTAAAACTAAAATTGCACGTGAAGTGACCGAAGATTATTCTTGCATGAGGCCTACTAAAAGATGGCCTTTTCGTATTTTTATGGAGATACTTGACATAGCTGCATTGAACGCTTATATTTTATGGATCGAAAAGAATCCCGAATGGCAAAATGGAAAAAACGACCGGAGAAGTCGTAGAAAAATTTTCATCAACACTTTAAGCATCGAGTTAGCTCAGAGCAACATCGAAATCAGGAAAAGCATTAGACTGGGAAATCATAAACAACACCTGGACGCGTTTGACTCGACTTTGTCGTCTCCCCTGCCGAATGTGACGACAGCTCCGCAAAGGACATTTAAGACGGGCTCTTGTCGTTTCTGTAAGACGCCCCGAAGGACCAGAATGTTTTGTTCGGTGTGCAGAAGACCGATTTGCCTAGCTCACAGGTTCGAAGAGAAAACCACCCTTTGTGTGACCTGCAGCAGTAAACATTCTCAATTTTTAGAATGATTGTTTTTTTAACACAAAAATATCGATTAAAACATCAAAACAAAGTAATGTATGTAGAATTTATGATTTATAATTTGTTGTATATTAATTGTGGTTACATTATGTTATATGGAAAGAGTAAATATTGTGTTACTTTTACAGATTTTTAACAAATAATGTTACAAAATAATTTAAGTACAGGGTGTCAAGGGACGCACTTACTTATTTGTAGTAAAACACGTAAACAAAATTTTGGTTTCCGGTGACATTTTTGATTTTTTTTTCTACAAAAATTTAAAAAAATAGATGTTGGATATTTGGGGTCGGGATATGAGGTTGGGCGGACTGATATAAAAAACGAAAAAAAGTCGTCGAAAATGTCACCGGAGATCGATATTTCATTTATATTTTTTACTCCAAACAATGTCAGGAATAAATGTTTAAAGTAAGTCAAGCACGTCCTTTAATACCATGTATATGTGTATGTGTGTAAATACATATACATATATGCAACGAGCTTAAATTCAGACAAAATTAAGAGCATGTACAAATTGATGAATATATGTGTGACATATTTTCGTGTAATTTAAAAGCCTTTAAAAATACAGGGTATCCCAAAAGAAAGTTGAAATTTAGTGGATCGATTTTTAAAAAAGTTAGGGTTCTATCGAAAAAATGTTTATTAAATACTAAAATACAAAATTTGGGAATTTATTTATGAAAAATAATATCGTCCAAATACAAAACCGTCACGTTCACGGCATTCATTTAACCGAAGAGTAAAATAACTCTCCAGGTAATGTTCGTGATGGCTGCCATTTCGCGACGGATATTTTCTTTTAATTGCATCAGGGAAGTCGGATTTTTGGCGTACACTTTAGATTTGAGATAGCCCCACCGGAAAAAGTCCATAGGGGTTAGGTCAGGACCACGAGCCAATTTGCCAGGGAAAATTTCACGAACTCATGGCAGAGACGTATTGGACTTATGTAATGTTGCTCCGTCTTGCTGGAACCATGTTCTTTGGTTATAACCAGTAAGTTTGTAGGGGTACAGCATTAGGTCTTTGTGCAAAATGCTGTGTAACGATGATCTAATGAATAGTTTGAGTCGTTACGAAAAGACTGATAAACACTCTCTACGCTTTCTATCGTTCTCGATGACCTTGGTCACCCGGATATTTTGGTTTTGCCAGCGTTGTACTGATCTCTCCAAACTTTTTGACCCATTTTCGAATGAGAGGAATGCTCGGCGCATCATTGAATTGACGAAAACCTCAAATATTGCTGAATTTTCAACAGCCGAATCACCATTTTTGTAAAACTCACGCACGCACAACGCGCGGTCGCTCCCGAGAAATGCTTCATAGCGACTAAATTCCTAAGAGCCAGACTACTACGGAAAAGTTGCGTTCACACAGAAAGCGAAACAAATATCAACTTTCTTTTGGGACACCCTGTATGTCTAAGCTAAGATTAAATAATGTTGAATATTCTACAAAATGATAAATATACATGTGACATATTTTCGTGTAATTTAAAAGCTAACAACTAACTTAACTTAATAATGTTAAATATTCTATTGAAAGTTATCATGTTGTTGCTGTGAATCCTGTTCAGTTTGCGATTCAATGTATAAACATTGTATTGTAAGTTAACATGCTGCCATTCAATGTATAAACATTGTATTGTAAGTTATAATGTATTGTAAGTTGCTGTGAATCCTGTTCAGTTTGCCATTCAATGTATAAATATCCTATTGTAAGTTATCATATTGTTGCTGTGAATCCTGTTCAGTTTGCCATTCAATATACAAACATTCTATTGTAAGTTAATATGCTGTTGCTGTGAATCCTGTTCAGTTTGCCATTCATATAAACATGCGTTCACTTGATTTAAAAAAAAAAAGTTATCGTTCTTTATTCATAAACATATTTTTGGTTTTTCAAGTTTTTCAACTGCCACACTAGACACATGCACGTATTATAGTAGTCTAAAGTTGTAGGTTACATATTATTATTATTGGTGTTGTGTATTGAGGGTAAAATTTTCAATCTATTATGTTTTGAAAATTTTTAAGCAGTTTATTAGTTACTTTTAACCCCTCCGAAATTCGCCCTTTTAGCCCTTAAACTGTCTCAAACGAAATGACATTTTACGAAAACTTTTTGTTATTATCGCTTCACAATTAAAGCTCTATAAATGAAACATTTCTGAACGTAGACAAATAGTAAAAACTGTTTTAGAAAGGTTAAAAAATAAGCTTTCAAATTATTATATTTTAAATAAATATTAGCATTTGTAAATATTAAAATTTAGAACGCAAACATTAAAAATAAGCAAAAATGACTCACGTGATGTTTTTATGTGAAAACGGTACTAAAATCACAGATTGTGTAAACAACAATACTTATTCTATTGTATATATGTGTAATAACAGTTTTGTCACCTCACTTTATCATTTCATATACAAATATTTAATACAAATTTAAAATGTCGAGCGCGGACTAGCCGCCGGTAGTAAATTTGGGCGGGTAAATATTTTTATTAACAACGCGACTGACAGCTGATTCCTGTGATGTATTTCTATAGACAACTTGATAGGGATGTACAGCTTGATCTACTATCGACCTTTTACTTTTTGTTTTAGGGATGTATCTAAAACAATAACGGAGTTAGAACGATTTCTATGGAAACACACGCGCTGACGTATAAACACGCTTATTGTACTTGACTGCTGTCCTATTTCTACCGCTTATATTTGCTTACGTTGTAGAGGGGTTAAATTGTAATTTATTTGTGTTCTTATATCTTCTTTTATTTTTTACTAGCTGGGGTACCCGGCTACGCTCTCGTTCTCTTTCTCCGATGGTGCTACAGCCAATATCGAGCCTTGTCAAACTCCTCCTGTCCTCAGCGGCTGACTTCCAGTCTGTTACTTGGAGAAGCTGTGCTGCATCCCCTCTTACCTAGGCTTGTTGAAAAAGTATCGATATATTGGGATTTTTAATTCTATATATCGATATTTTTAGCCGATATATTTTGATCCGATATATCGATACAAAATATCCAATATCGAAAATTGTATCAAAAACGATATTTTTTTAGAATCATGTATTTAAAGTCACTAGAATCCAAAATCGTATAGGAACGAACGGAAAAAAGTAACTGTACTGGGTCATGACATCTGGCGGTTGAAATTTTAACTATTTATTATTTATAAGCTATTGCTTACAAATTTCTTTGCATTAGTATTTGTGATCACCAATACTATATCATATGTGTAGGTACAATCATAGAAATGTTTGCTATTTTTCGCCATTTTTTTCTAAGCACTCCTATGTGTTGGTTCCCAATTGTCTATGATTATTGACTATACCTTGTTCCAAACACGAAGTCCTTTTTGACAGATTAATACGCCAATAGAATGTTACTGAGACACATACAAACTTTGTATGCGTCTCAGTTTACATATAAGTGAGAAGACAGCTTTTTAGTTTTTGATATTTTTGTAATTATTACGTAATAAAAATGAATAGTGATAAAAATACCTTCATTTTTATTGAGATTTTCGTACATTAAAAAAAGCGAATTGTGTGCAAAAATTACTATTGATAATATTGAGCTGAATACACTATTATTTTATAAACGCAAAATCTCTTGAAAATTTGACCGATATATCGATATTTTTTTCACTTTCGACATCCCTACTCTTACCTCGTCTTCCCACCTCACTCTGGGCCTTCCCACTTCTCTCTTTCAACCCGGGTGTCCACACTTTGCTCAGGGAGTTGATATTAGTTTACGTTAACTGGCGTTCGAACCATGATGGATCTTGCTTTATATATACCCCTAACAATGAGTAACCCATACAAAAAGGCTTCGAATGGTTCACAATGTTTCAGAACATTCGAGAGTGTTCTGGAATATCCCACAACACCACATAATGTTCTGGAATGTTGTGGAATACCCTCGAATGTTCTAGACAGATCTAGAAATTTCTAGAGGGCGAAATTTCCAGCCCCTATATCACCAAAAGTATGCCCTTCAGGTGAAAACGGAACCTTCTTCATGGATGGGGGATAGAGGGTTACCACACCATATAACTCTCTTGATCATACGCGACAAATTTTATACTTTCTCTTATAATATATAATGATTTAATATTAACAATGATTTTTTGTAAAAAAGGCCCACTGGTACAGGACCCTTACTTTTTTTTAAAATTTTAAATTACGTGGAATCTGTTATGAGATTTTATTTGTATTAGGTTTATTGTAATGGATGTAAATAAATAAATATGCACATTGTCCTCGTTGTCTCATTAAGGGCCCGCAACCCAAATTTCTAACGATTTCTTACACATCTCCCTTAAACACGTTAAGTTTTAAAGCTCATAAAAAATATATATGTTATTCTTGAAGATAATATCTAGACATTTCCCGAGCCGAAACGCAAATTACATAAAATTCCCTCGATATAAAAAAAATCGCAAAGTATGCTCCAAAAATTATTATAAACACGTTTGTTTCAGTTGTTTTACAAGTTATATGTATGAAAAAACTCACAGTTTTTCTTTTAATGCTGTTTAAGGCAATGCCTGTGAGATTTTTGCTCTATTTTAAATGAGTCGTGTTTTATTAAACATTTTCGCAATTTTCGCATCGATTTTGTCGCTGTAAATGTTAGCGCTCTTCTCTAACATTCGTATCTCTACCAATATCTACAAACTACCAGTATCTCTACTAACACCAACAAAATAGTGGTACGTTCCCATAACACAAGAATTACGGCAGGCTTGTAGATTTTTATTTTTAGTTTTTGTGCCGTTTTACCCTTCCTCAAGCCATCGTTTCAGACAGCGTTACCTTCTAGTCCATCGGCCATGATAATGACTTAGTCTTGTAATTCCCAGTAATATGATCATTTATTTTTATTTTGATACAATCTATCTATATATATAAACATCAATTGCTGATCGTTTGTCTCGCTAAAACTTGAGAACGGCTTGGCCGATATAGCTGATTTTGGTTTTAAAATGTTTGTCGTAGTCCAGGGAAGGTTTAAACTGTGAGAAAATATGGAAAACTTGCGAGAAAGATAGTAAAAACAACAATTTCATTTTCCCATATAAACTGTTCTAGGGAGCGTTCAAGTATTACGTAACGCAATTTTTGGAGATTTTTGACCCCCCCTCCCCCCCATGTAACGCGCCGTAACATTTTCCTGTTCAACCCCCCCCCCCCCCTAAGCGTTACGTAACACCCAAGTAACAATTTTTACCTGAAAGTCACAATTAAGTGCAACGTACTGAAATGTCGCTTAAATACCCTTTTTCTTGATTTTATCTCGTTTGCGGTAATAAATAAAACAAGAGATTTCTTACTCGCGATACATTATATACATTTTATTTATTCATATTGTCATATATATGAAAAAAATTGAGAATATTATTATTTTTATCGGCCTTGTATTCCTTCCAGATCTCCACAATTTAACACTGTCTTACCTAGAATAAACCTACATGGTTTTACAACACATACTTTCTTTTACATTAGCTTTAGTTAGGAGGCCCTGAGGAAAGTAATTTCCCTAAGTTTTCCCTGTGGAGCAACACTTTACTTCACTATGATTCACAAGCTGACTCATAGTGGAGTTAAACCCTTTCCACGTCCCGAATGCAGTTATACAAGTTCTCAAAGGGAAGATTTAAAAATCTAAAAATAACTTATGTTTACCCACAGTGGAGAAAAATCCATTTCATGTCCTGACTGCAACTATTCTACTTCTCGAAAAACAATAACGAAAACGGCACTTGCTAACTCACAGTGACGAAAAACCTTTTTCTTGTCCCGATTGCGACTATTCATGCGCTACACAATGATATCCAAAAGTTCACGTGTTGAACCACACTGGACAAAAACCTTTTTCATGTCCCGACTGCAATTATTCATGTAGTGCAAAGGAACTTCTTAAAAATCATTTGCTTACTCAAAGTGATACAAATCCTTTTACATGTTTCTACTGCACTATTTATGTTCTACAAAGAATCACCTAAAATCACATGTTAGCGCACAGTGGACAAAAACCATTTTCCTGTCCAGAATGCAGTTATACAAGTTCTCAAAAGGACAATTTATAAATCCACCGTGCGATTTACAGAAGAGAAAACCTTTTACATGTCCTGACTGTAACTATTTGTATTCTTAAAAGGGATATCCAAGAATTCACTTGCTCATTGTGGAGAAAAGCATTTTTCATGTCCCGACTGTAACTATTCAGAGAAATCAAAAAATCACATGTTTACTCACAGTGATGAAAAACCCATTTCATGACCTGACTGCAACTATTCTTCTTTTCGAAAAAAAAACTAAAACGGCACTTGCTAATTCACAGTGATGAAAAACCTTTTACTTGTCCCGAGTGCGAATATTCAGGCGCTACAATTCACATGTTTACCCACACTGGACCAAAACCTTTTTCGTGTCCCGACTGCAATTATTCATGTTGTACAAAAGAACTTCTTAGAAATCATTTGCTGACTCACAGTGCTACAAAACCACTTACATGTTTCTACTGCAACTATTCGTGTTCTACAAAGAGGCACGAAAAATCACATGTTTACCTTCAGCACACAAAACTATTTTTTTGTCCCAGCGTGGTTTTTCAAGTTCTCGAAAGGGAGATTAAAAAATCCACAGAACGATTCAAAGTGAAGAAAACCTTTTTCATGTTCTGAGTGTAACTATGCATGTAATGCGAAACAGGTAATATTATTATATTTTAGTAGTAAACTAACTAAAATGTGTGTAATAACTAAAAAGCGTTGTTCTTACTAAAAACTCTCGTATAACATCATTCATATTATGCATAAATTTTTAATTTTTCTTTTGCTGTCTTCCAAATTTGGTTGGCATTTTTTGGTTGCACTGCGCTGGCAAGTCAGCATGAGAGCCTTTATAGGCCAATAACAGCTGATGATATAAATCTCCCGGTTTGGAGGACATAATAATTCCTAAAAACTCACATTAACAACACTGACTACAGCAAATTGTGTTTATGCGTATTTCGTGTTTAAAACACTAACGAATACTGACAACGAAAATAAAATAAAAATGACGCACAATACAGTCGAGAAATTCCCCGTACAACATAAACTAAAAGGCTTGCGAACTTGGAAGATTTCAATTCCTTAGTTTTTTATTTAAATAAAGAAAAACATGTTACGTAACGCGTCCTTCGAAACCCCCCCCCCCTCCCCGTAACGCGCCGTAACGTTTCACCAGACCCCCCCTCCCCCCCCAAGTGCGTTACGTAATACTTGAACGGCCCCCTACCTACTTTCCTGTCAAACATTCGACGTTCGTCCCTTCGGTACGGAAAACCGGGGTCCACTCGAGATTGCGATGAAACTTTGGTGAGTCGTTGTGAGCACGCCCGCGAAGTTTTCTATATAATGTACTGGTGAGCTCTGGCATTATGAAATCTGTATAAAAATTGCAATAGGTGCCACGCGAACTGTTTGAAAACTGAATGTACCGGGACTGAATGTATGGAATGCGGGAGTGGTGAGGGGTGAGCAGGGAGAGGGGGGGGGGGGAGTTTGGGAGGGGAACTCGGGAGGGGTTTTCACGGGAGAAGTGAGGGGAACCCGGGAAGGGGGATCGCGGGAGAAGGGGAGGGGAACCCGTCAGGGGAGAGGGTAACGAGGGTAAAAAAGGATCGGCGGGAGGAGGGGGGTGAATACGGGAGGGGGAAGGGGAACTCGGGAGGGAGGTTCACGGGACGGGGGAAGAGAGGGGGAGTAGAGTAAATGGGAGGAGGAAGGTGAACGGAACGAATGGGAAAGGACGCACGGGGAAAAACAATCTTTATTAAATGGCAAAGCAACGCACGCCGGGTACCAGCTAGTATTTTATATTATTATTTTACTTAATAGCGTATCAGGGCTACTAATATATTTTTTTCCATAATTTCGTAACTTGTCGCCGGTGTCGTTTCTTGAATACGGTAACTTAGAATCCTGGGTGAGTTTCATGACGCCTCTTCTAATCTCAATCCTAATTTTGGAATTTCTTCCTCGCGTCAAGTTTTAGGGCGTCGACGTGAATAAACGAAGAATTTTATATTTTTGAGAGAGAGGTCGTGAACTCCATCAAAACCTTGTTCATGTCTTGATTGGGATTATCTACATATATCGTTTTTTATACCCTTATTTTTGTCATGGCTTCCTCGCGTCAAGTTTTAGGGCGTCGACGTGAATAAACGAAGAATTTTATATTTTTGAGAGAGAGGTCGTGAACTCCATCAAAACCTTGTTCATGTCTTGATTGGGATTATCTACATATATCGTTTTTTATACCCTTATTTTTGTCATGGCTTCCTCGCGTCAAGTTTTAGGGCGTCGACGTGAATAAACGAAGAATTTTATATTTTTGAGAGAGAGGTCGTGAACTCCATCAAAACCTTGTTCATGTCTTGATTGGGATTATCTACATATATCGTTTTTTTATACCCTTATTTTTGTCATGGCTTCCTCGCGTCAAGTTTTAGGGCGTCGACGTGAATAAACGAAGAATTTTATATTTTTAAGAGAGAGGTCGTGAACTCAATCAAAACCTTGTTCATGTCTTGATTGGGATTATCTACATATATCGTTTTTTATACCCTTATTTTTGTCATGGCTTCCTCGCGTCAAGTTTTAGGGCGTCGACGTGAATAAACGAAGAATTTTATATTTTTGAGAGAGAGGTCGTGAACTCCATCAAAACCTTGTTCATGTCTTGATTGGGATTATCTACATATATCGTTTTTTTATACCCTTATTTTTGTCATGGCTTCCTCGCGTCAAGTTTTAGGGCGTCGACGTGAATAAACGAAGAATTTTATATTTTTGAGAGAGAGGTCGTGAACTCAATCAAAACCTTGTTCATGTCTTGATTGGGATTATCTACATATATCGTTTTTTATACCCTTATTTTTGTCATGGCTTCCTCGCGTCAAGTTTTAGGGCGTCGACGTGAATAAACGAAGAATTTTATATTTTTGAGAGAGAGGTCGTGAACTCCATCAAAACCTTGTTCATGTCTTGATTGGGATTATCTACATATATCGTTTTTTTATACCCTTATTTTTGTCATGGCTTCCTCGCGTCAAGTTTTAGGGCGTCGACGTGAATAAACGAAGAATTTTATATTTTTGAGAGAGAGGTCGTGAACTCAATCAAAACCTTGTTCATGTCTTGATTGGGATTATCTACATATATCGTTTTTTATACCCTTATTTTTGTCATGGCTTCCTCGCGTCAAGTTTTAGGGCGTCGACGTGAATAAACGAAGAATTTTATATTTTTGAGAGAGAGGTCGTGAACTCCATCAAAACCTTGTTCATGTCTTGATTGGGATTATCTACATATATCGTTTTTTTATACCCTTATTTTTGTCATGGCTTCCTCGCGTCAAGTTTTAGGGCGTCGACGTGAATAAACGAAGAATTTTATATTTTTGAGAGAGAGGTCGTGAACTCAATCAAAACCTTGTTCATGTCTTGATTGGGATTATCTACATATATCGTTTTTTATACCCTTATTTTTGTCATGGCTTCCTCGCGTCAAGTTTTAGGGCGTCGACGTGAATAAACGAAGAATTTTATATTTTTGAGAGAGAGGTCGTGAACTCCATCAAAACCTTGTTCATGTCTTGATTGGGATTATCTACATATATCGTTTTTTTATACCCTTATTTTTGTCATGGCTTCCTCGCGTCAAGTTTTAGGGCGTCGACGTGAATAAACGAAGAATTTTATATTTTTGAGAGAGAGGTCGTGAACTCAATCAAAACCTTGTTCATGTCTTGATTGGGATTATCTACATATATCGTTTTTTATACCCTTATTTTTGTCATGGCTTCCTCGCGTCAAGTTTTAGGGCGTCGACGTGAATAAACGAAGAATTTTATATTTTTGAGAGAGAGGTCGTGAACTCCATCAAAACCTTGTTCATGTCTTGATTGGGATTATCTACATATATCGTTTTTTTATACCCTTATTTTTGTCATGGCTTCCTCGCGTCAAGTTTTAGGGCGTCGACGTGAATAAACGAAGAATTTTATATTTTTGAGAGAGAGGTCGTGAACTCCATCAAAACCTTGTTCATGTCTTGATTGGGATTATCTACATATATCGTTTTTTATACCCTTATTTTTGTCATGGCTTCCTCGCGTCAAGTTTTAGGGCGTCGACGTGAATAAACGAAGAATTTTATACTTTTGAGAGAGAGGTCGTGAACTCCATCAAAACCTTGTTCATGTCTTGATTGGGATTATCTACATATATCGTTTTTTATACCCTTATTTTTGTCATGGCTTCCTCGCGTCAAGTTTTAGGGCGTCGACGTGAATAAACGAAGAATTTTATACTTTTGAGAGAGAGGTCGTGAACTCCATCAAAACCTTGTTCATGTCTTGATTGGGATTATCTACATATATCGTTTTTTTATACCCTTATTTTTGTCATGGCTCTAGTTTCTTTTTTTTTATCCAACATTGCATCATTTATAATTGTATAAGTTCGTGTAATTTAATGTGTAATGTTTTGTGTTGTAACTGGACAAAGTCCATTAATAAATAAATGTTTGACCACTTCTCTTCCAATTTCTCGAATGTTTTGTTATGAGAACAGTAACACTTTTAATCTCTTAAAAAATGGTAAATAACCGTATAATTGAGACCAAGATATATAATTTTATAAGAAGTGTAGGCTTGTTAGAGCTATACAGTAGAATATTAAGTAATTTTTCGAATAGATTTGGGTTTTTCTTTTATAGTGATACCTCACAAGCTCTGGAGCCAGTGGGACTATGGCACCCCCAATTGGGGTATGTTGTGAGGCTGAAGGTAGAAGGGAAGAGGAAAGTGGGGTAGTACCAGGCTATTCAGATCTGGCCACCAAACACGGCTAATGCCATTTCAAGCAAGGTTTCAATTCTGAATGGTGGTCTTACACCAGGGCGATACTGAGAGTATCTTCCACACTGGAACGTACCGCAAATATACTATATATTATTTTAAATGATTAAATGGTAAAAATACACAAATTAATCAAATAAAATTTATTTGCCAAGCCGGGATTCGATGCTGCGGCCTTAGGAATGCGAGTCCACCGAGTACACCGGCCATCGTATTTATTGTATTTCTTCGATATAAGATAAATACTATAACGCAACTACAGAATACATCGAACCTACTACGCCTGGAAAATTAAAAAATATATGGAAATACATTGATTTTAATCTGTTTTTATTATTATTTTTTCAATACAATATTTGGAAATATTACAATCCGAAAATATAACAAAGTCGGTACGAAACAAATCATATGACGAATTTAAATTATTAGATTACGAATAATGAAACCGTTTCCAACCAAAAATATTTCACAGTTAGAGATAAAAGAAGTAAATTTCATAACTAACTAAACTAACTAACCATCACGCCGTTTCTCCGCAGGGGTAGGCATAGAGGACGGACCGCCAAACATCCCGGTCTTGGCACACATTCCTTGCCTCGTTTACATTCATACAACGTCTCATACATTCTCTTCTATTATTCTAACTCTTGACATGACCCGACTCAAGTATCTGATTCACTTGGTCGTGCCATGTCTTTCTTGGGCGTCCTCGACTTCTTCTACCATTCACATTTGCGTCATATATTCTCCTTACACTCCTTTCCTCATTCATTCGCTCTACATGCCCAAACCATCGGAGCGTTCCTTTCTTGATCTTACTCATCACGCTTACATCAGCCTTGCATTCTTTGCGGATTTCCACATTTCTCACACGATCATACATGGTTTTACCACACATACGCCTCAGGGATCTCATTTCTATCCTTTCCTAATTATAATTAATCTATATATAAAGTAGGTAATATAGTCAAGACAAATGTAATAATAGAGGGGCAATAAAGTGTCCCAGGGTCTTAAGATAATTTATCGATACTTATTTTAAAAACATTTAGAAAAAAGCTGAAAAACTAAAGATGTTCTTCCTTGCATTATTATTCATTTTTAAATAACTTCAAAAAGAAGGAGGTTCTCAATTCGACTGCATTTTTTAAATTTTTTATGTTTGTTACCTCAGAACTTTCGACTGGGTGAACCGATATTGATGATCCTTTTTTTATTTGAAAGCTGGTGCTTCCCGTGTGGTTCCATTTCAATTTGGTTAAGTTCTGACAATGGCATCCATGAGAAAAACATACAAGTCTTAAATTTGCATTAAGTATGTGCGCGACAAATGGACAAATAACTCAATATTACGCCAACCGATTTCGATGATTCTTTTTTTATTGGAAAGGATGTACTTCAAGGGTAGTTTAATGAGAGTTTGGTTAGGTTCTGATGATGGGCTCTTTGAAAAAGTAACGGAACTCTTCAACTCTTAGGAGCAAATTAATGATACTCGGCCGAATCTTTTATAGGCTATCCGGATCTTTGAGTCACCTACCGTAACGTTGTTATGGTCAAGTAATGTCTGTCTCATATGAGCTGCACGTTAAGTAGGTCTACCCTTATTCAGACAAATTACTAGTTAGTGTACTTCAGATTCACTAAAAATTAAAAAAGTACAAAAATTTTAACAAAACAAAAAAACGACTTACTTTTTCTACTCATCATTTTTCATACGATTGTTATTTTTGGAGTCGGTGTCAGCCAAGGTAAGTTTGTAACTACATACATAGTAATAGGTGAGATGTGCTTGTATGGCACGCGCGAGTTGACGAGGCGAGAGGCGAGAGCGGGGCCGCGGCGGGAGGGGAGCTGTCAAGCGAACACGCCGGGCCGGGTACCTTGGCTGACACCGATTCCAAAAATAACTTTCGTACCTACATATTGATGAGTAGAAAAAGTAATTTGATTTATTAAGTTGTAGAAGCACACGAAATTATTTTCTACTTCGGTGAATTAATTCTAGGGTTTTAAAATCTGCCGCTATTTTCAGTAATGTTGTTACATTTACAATAATGAATGTACCCTATTGTTACGTCCGATCTTTAAACCAAGAATCTGTTAGTTTTGAGGTATTATTTGAATGAGTTCGATTGTATCTTAAGCACTTATTCGGCAGGTGTATTCCGCAAACTTTAGTCAAGATGAATTTAATTTAATTTTACATGCGGACCAGGTTTTGGTCTTCTGTGAGTCAGCATGTGACGCTTTAAAAATGACTTATGTGAAAATGAATAGTTGCAGTCGGAACATGAAAAGGGTTTTTTTCCACTATGGGTAAACATGTGAATTTTAAGATACCTCTTTGTAGAATATGAAAAGTTGCAGTCGGGTCATGAAGAAGGTTTTTCTCCACTGTGGGTGAACATGTGAATTTTTAGATTATCCTTTCGAGAACATGAATAGCCGCAGTAAGAACATAAATAAGGTTTTTCTCCAGTGTGGGTGCGTAAGTGCCTTGTTAACGCTGATTTTTTTGAGCAGGAGTAGTTACAATAGGAACATGATTGAGATTTTTCTCTAGGATGCGTCTTCAGGTCGGTTATCATTTCTGAAAATAATAAATTTACAATAAGTAAGATTCTATAATTAAACATGAAAAGTATTAAAAACCAATTAAGAAAAATAAAACTTGATTTTACCAGAAGCCCTTTCAGATTAGTCTAAGCATTCCCTTTTTACATCTGTCAGATCTATGTCTATTTCCGTGTAAGGGATACTCTCTTCGTCTTCTTCTCGGGGTCCTGGTTCTGCCTTGATGGGTACAGTGTCCATATTAATGCTACCTGAAATAACAAAACAAGAATATAATGAAAAGGCGTAGTTCCTATACCAAAAAATCGTTGTGGGTCGGTTACAACCTGCTGGCGAAGTGCTTTTTGTATTGATCGTGAATTGGCATTTGTGCTGTGGCAATGAATTGTTTATTGGTCCCTTTCCCCCTCTCGACCTCTCTACTCCCCAGATTTCAGTTTGCACTTGATTGCTGTGGAAAGCAGTTACGAAGTATGGAATTGATTATTTTTTTCACAGTGAACTCACAGAGTGGACAATACAGCAGAGAAAACATTTCACCTTTACTAACTCTATGTACGTTTTCCTTACATTAAATTTGTTGCCTATGTAACGACCTCGAGAAACACAAGATTTTTACCGAATTAAAACCTCGCCGAAACAGCTTGAGACACTATTTGTCTCCTGCTTGTCTTTGTATTATTTGTCATTTGAGTGAGCTGTTACAAAATTTAGATTTTTTTTTTTGGGTTCTTGTTTTTTAATCTTTATTTTTTTATTTATTTCAAACCATACAACACAACGTGTGCCATTGACATAATTATATTTATATATTATAAATACAATAACATAAAGAAAGTGACATATAAATGTAAAGTTAAATATAAAAACAAAAGGTAAAAAAAGGAGTTAAGGTAATGAGTAGTAAATAGAATTAAGATGTATAAAATGAAAGTATAAAGTAAAAGTGTAAACTATAAAATATTAAGTATAATGTAAAAGCAAAAAGTTAAAAGGCAGGGAATAATAGAACTAATACGATTTCATTGCCCTGGTCGCGCTAACAATAGACTGACTCTACCGTTCTACTATAGTAACACACATACATTATCACATTATTACTCACCAATCAGTCGATTACACATTTTGGGAAATGAATATGCTAACATCGGCGACATTTATTTCTTAAAATTAGCGCAATATAAACATGCACTCAAAAATTATTTTTCCATAATGTAACTTTATATACGCAATATGGACATGTTGAAATGAAATGATGATATTTCTCATTGTTCTTTTTTGTTATTTTTTGTTGTGATACACAAAATAATTGTATGTTATTTTTAAGTTTAAAACTACTATTATGTAATGATATTATTTTTCTTACTTTTGTACTCTATTATATGTTTATTTATAAAAGGCAGTATAGCCGTTTATGTATTTAAAATAAAAAATAAATAAAAATAATATAGTTAAAAGTAAAATATAAAGACTATAACCTTTATAAATAATATAAAGTAAAAAAGTTATAAAAAAAAAGTATGACAAGTAACCACTTAGAAATGTTCTTAGGAGCCAAATATTGAAGATAATAAAAAAATTTCAAAAAAATAAATAAAAGGAAGGTATTACGGAGTATACAACGCCACATGAAAAGTAGGTACCTTTGATATGTTTCTAATCCATAGGTATTAGAGTGCATACTGGTAGGATATAATAATATATTGGTCACATGATTATATTTTTTATTATGATTACGTGGTAGTACTAGCAGATAAATTTTGCCTAATGCATCTTTTGTAAGATGACAAACTTCCGGCATGATTGATTGATTGATATGAGCAAATTCATTACCTAAAATGTGTAAACGATGAATTATTGAATTTTGTTCTGCATTACTGAGAGTATTGTTGCAATAATAAGGTGTTTTGAGTCGAGTTGTTCTTTATACTAACGTATGCAAGTCCGTGCATCCTCTGTCTGAGTGGAGTTTTATAATTACCTGTACCTATTTGTGAACTGCATTGTTCACACGTAAATGAAAATATCTGTAAAACACAGCATAAATAAAAATGTCCATGTTACGGAGTTTTTATCGAAAGTCTTCCATTCTTGAGAATCTTTAGATGGAATTTATGAATACTAGACAATCCAATAATGGAATGATAATAACTATTTGTTGAAGTACTTACAGAAAACATGTTGTGGGTATCTTTTTTTTACAGTAGCTCCACACAGGAGGCCCCGAGGAAAACAATTTATCTTGGGGCCGGTATCACATTTGGGAATTCTGTGTTGAGGATCTTTTTAGGGTAAGGAAGGAGAGGAAGTTATGAGAAGGAAATAGGTATGAGGGGTGGGTAAGAATCTGGTTAGTGTGTCCAGGAGGGATAGACGTATTAATCCATTCTCCCGTTTTGGGATGAAAGGTTATGGGTAAATATTTCCCTATCGAGTCTACGCTCAAAACACACTTTAAAAAATTAAAACAAATTGTACTAGGTAGATAATGGTTAGTAATAAGTAATTCAGTAACCGGAATTGAAAATTTTTGAATTTTAATTGTTTTTTTTTTTTAATTTTTAAAACGCGTAATACATTTTTCAAGGATCGCCATGTTAATTACGACGATGAAATACGCATTTTTAAAAGAAAAAATCACTTTCTGTCAGTTAGACAATAATAAAATCGAATTGCAATCTTCGAAAATGATAAATAATGCGTATTAATCATTATTTTGTTTGGTTTCATAAACACGAAAAATCACGCGAGACGTTTGCCGTCGTAATTAACAATATGGCGTTCCTTGAGAAATGACATTTCGCGTTTTTGGAGATAAAGAAACCATTACTGAATTACTTACTTATTACTAACTGTAATCTACAGTAAATTTTGTTTTAATTTTTTAAAGTGTTGTTTGAGTTATAGGGAAATAAATGAATTGAATTTATTTACCAGGTGATTGGTAAAGAGAGTACGATTGGAAATATCAAGAGGTCTCCGTTAACAGTTCGAACGCATTTGGTGGGCTTATGCATCCGCCATCAAGACAAACTTCTCCCTTTGAACATTGAACACGGGCACCCCTACTAATTTACCAAACGTAGCGAACCCCTTGAGTGACCTGTGGAATCTTTTACCAAATCCATCGGAGTGATGAAAAGGGGATACGATATAATCTTTCTTCATATCCGAGAAGTAGAATTCTTTATTAGTAAACGGCATTTTACCTGAACCTGTAACAGTTTTAACTTGTTACCCCATTTATTTGAATTTTGACTCGTATCTGGATTCTAGCACACATTGGTGACTAGCGTTGTTCACACTGGAGATAGTGGCGACACCTAGCGGGGAACGGAAGGAAGGATCACTCAACGGATTTTACGGGAGGAAGATGGGGGATTAGGATTTTGCTCCGGTCGACATTGTGGAGGCGTTAGTTTTACTTTACCGATACTGGTTTCTTTAGATGTAAAGCTGAGGAGTTATTATAAAATGGTCATGTTCATCTGACAGACCTGGCGCCCGACTTTCCCGAGGTTACTCTCATGTTCAAGGTTAGTGCTCGTTGTTTCAACGCAAATGTCACATGTCACAGGTTATAATTATTTCTCACATATTTATTTCACTAGTTTCGTCATCCAAGAGTTTCCTCCTCAAGGAACCTTGGACCACTACCTGAGTAATATTAATTTAATTATTATAAAAGTCTCTAATTTAACCAACTGCATAATTCATGTGATTATCCAATAAATTGATAATTTGATTGATGATTGATTGGTTTCATTTCTGATATAAATTAGCAAATAGAAATAGCTAAAACCAATAAGTTACAATGGCGCCCACGATGTGGATGACTGATGAAGCTAACAATATTTTGATTTTGTTTTACATTTTGATAGGTAATTTGAGATTTTATGATGTGACATTATTGTAGAAACACGAGGTACTACGGAACCTCACACGTGTCGGTTGGAGCAATCATTAATCAGGAACACCTTTCCTTTATAATTTTAATTTATTATTTGTGCTGTTTCACAAATCTTTATACGATTTTTTTCTAATTCCGAGAGAATTTGATACAGCAATTTTGATTCGGATAGAATCCTATATATTATTATTGGATAAGAAGTATACTTTTTTAAATCCGTTGAGTCATGGTTTTTAATTATTTATTTTAGGCTAATTTTGCATGTTCTGTGTGTTTAGTTGTTTGTTCATTTCCGTCTATGGGCGTGATTAAGTGTTTTTTTGTTTCTTTTGTTCCATCAAGATTATAGGTACATATAATTTCAATGCCTGAAACAAGGAGTCAGACAAAGGACTTAGAAATGTCCGTTCCCAAAGTACCTGTCGTTGATGTTTTGGAGACAAAGGTGTTACCACTTTCCCCAGCCCCGCTGGTGCCCCTGCATAAATGGGATTTAAAATATTATGGAAAATCATGCGTACGTGCATTGTTGGAACGCGTTGAGGAACTCGCCTTAGCCCGCTCTGTAAGTAAAAACATACTTTTCTTAGGAGCATTAGAACTTTTTGAAGGAATTGCTCACGATTGGTTGAGAGTGAACCACTCTTCTTTTAATACATGGAAGAACTGGTGTCTGGTCTGAAGGATGAATTTGAGGTACTTATTAGATTATGATCGTAGACTTGTCGCACAGCTAAGGACAACATTTCAAGTACCCAAAGAGTCTCTTGGTACCTTCATTACGAAGGTATTAATTCTAAATAAAAGGCTGAAGAAAAAGTTGCCTGATGAAGAGATTTTAGAAATATTGCTTTGTAATATGACACCCAGATACATACAAAAATTAGCATTGCATTCGATTCCTGATATTGCTACACTTAAAAAATTTGGGAAAATGATTGAACTTGCGGATAGCAGTTCAGATCAGAGAAAAGATTCGATACCTCCTCAACGTTCTTCTCATGAGAAGAGTAATGTGCTTAATAAAAAAACTTTTTTCAGGCATGATAAACCTTCTTATAAAAACACTCCTTTCAAAAACAAAAATGTGAATTCTAGGGAGGAGAACAAATGCGGGAACCAGACGATGGTTGCATCAATGGAGGAGACATCTTCCAGCATCGCAGCCATCGATCCGGCATGGCAAAATTGGCTCAAGATAGTCAGACGTTTCTACGAAGATCTAAGAACTTCAAGGAGTGAAGGGGTGGCTGCCAGGGACGGCCGTCCTTTCATCTCTTTCACGGTTCTGGGATCGGAGCTCTCAGGTCTCCTGGATTCAGGGTCACACCTGTCTATATTGGGTAACAAATCTCATTTAAAATTGATACAATTAGGTGCTAATTTAACGAAACTTGATAAAATCTTTTCTTTAACTTCTGCCACAGGGCATTCAGTTAATTGCGAATTTAAAATCACAGTACTTGTTACTTTTAAAAAGTTAGTAAAACCCTTTACCTTTGTGGTTATGCCAGAGATTAAATCTGATATAATCCTCGGTATAGATTTTTGGAAAATATTCAATATTTGCCCGGAAATTACTAAACTTACGGATGTGAAGGTAGTAAAATCTGCTCCTCTTTCCGTGGGCGAAGTAAGAGGAATCATTGATAGACACGTTCTAAGTGATTATCAACAACAGTTGCTAAATGGCGTAATTAAGGATTATGAGTCTATTTCTGGAAATAAGCTAGGACGCACTCACCTGGAGGAGCATGTCATAGACAAAGGTGACAGTATTCCTGTCAAGCAACGTTACTACCCGATTTCTCCTCATTTGCTACCAGCAGTTCACAAAGAGTTAGATAGAATGCTTGAGTTAGGAGTTGTAGAACCTAGTCATAGTGCATGGAACAGTCCGATATTACTGGTTCCTAAGAAAAACGGAACGTACCGGTTGTGTTTAGATTCCAGAAGAATCAACTCTATCTCAAAAAGGGACGCATTTCCTTTACCTTTCATCTCTAATATCTTAGACAGTTTGGGTGGAGCTCGTTTTCTTTCAACTATAGATTTAAAAGACGCTTTTTGGCAAATACCGTTAGAGCGTAGCTCGAGGGAAAAAACGGCTTTGACAATTCCAAAACGAGGTCTCTTTCAATTCACGTCAATGCCTTTAGGTCTTCATGGTTCCAGTTCGAGAATGATGCGTTTGATGGATAAATTGTTTGGTCCTGAATTTGAGGGAAAAGTTTTTTATTATTTGGACGACATCATCATAGTATCAAGCACTTTTGAGGAGCATATGTATATATTGAGACAAGTTAAATGTAAACTGGCTGAGGCAGGTCTTACAATTAATTTAGAGAAATCAGTCTTCTGTAGAGAATCTCTTAAATAATTAGGATATGTAGTTGATCGCAACGGGTTGTGGACAGACCTTGATAAAGTTAAAGCTATAATCGATTTTCCCGTACCAACTTCACAAAAGAGTTTAAGACGTTTCATTGGAATACTCTCATGGTATAAAAGATTTATTTTAAATTTTTCTATTATAGCAGCTCCACTGCACAATTTGACTAGAAAGGAATTCGAAGGGAAAAGATTTACTTGGAATGATCAGGCTCAGGCTGCGTTTATTAAATTAAAAGAAACCTTAGTTCAGGCACCCGTTTTAGCATGCCCAGATTTTAGTAAATCTTTTACGATAGCGTGCGATGCAAGTAATCAAGGCCTCGGGGCGGTACTGAGTCAACTAGATGATCAAGGGAGGGAACACCCTATTTCGTTTATAAGTAGGTCCTTATCAGCTCAAGAAAGGAATCATTCCACCACAGAGAAAGAGCTGAACGCTTTAATATTTGCTTTGGAAAAATTCAGGGGCTACATAGAAGGTTCTCTGATTCCTGTAAAAGTCATAACAGACCACTACAGCCTCAAGTGGTTAGTAGGTATAAAATCGCCGTCTGGTCGCCTAGCACGGTGGGCGGTGAGATTACAACAATTTAACTTTATTTTTGAACACAGAAAAGGGAAGGAGAATGTAGTTCCGGACGCTCTATCACGCGATCCTTTAGAAGTAGCTGCAGTTATTCAGTCTCCTAGTGTTTGTTCTGATCCTTGGTATAATAGTATGTGCAGAGATGTTTTAGCTAAGCCTTCCTTGTTTCCAAAGTGGAAGCTCGTTGATGGAATGCTTTATGAACATGTTCAGAGCATGGAAGCTTTGCACAAGGCCCATGATTGGAAGGAAGTGGTACCTAAAGATAATAGACGGGAAATTATAGAATTGCATCATGTACCGCCGACGTCGGCTCATTTTGGGGTAATGAAAACTTTAAATAGGATTTGTATGAAATTTTATTGGCCCAGAATGTCGTCAGATGTTAGGAAATTTGTAACTAAGTGTCAAATCTGTTTAGCTCAGAAAAGCTCCAATCAGGCTTCGCCAGGGCTTATGGGTGATCCTAAGCTAGTACAACGTCCGTGGCAAGTAATTTCGACGGATTTATTGGGACCGCTGCCTAGTTCTTATAAGAAAGGGTATACGTATCTTTTGGTTATTGCAGATTTTTTCACTAAATTCACAAAAATTTTTCCACTTAGACGTGCTAATGGGAAAAACGTATCGGAGATAATTGAAAATGAGATCTTTCTTAAATTTGGCGTGCCGGACTGCATAGTGGCTGATAATGGACCACAATATATTTCTAAGGAGATGAAACATTTAGTTAATAGATATCACATACGTCACCTATTTTATAATTGCAGGTATCATCCACAGAACAATCCCGTAGAAAGAATAAATCGCGTCTTAGTCACGGCTTTAAGTTCATACGTCGGAACAAATCATCGCACATGGGCGAATCATTTGCCAGAGATAGAGTTAGCTATTAATACCGCTGTTCACGAAGTTACTGGCTATACACCATTCTTCTTGAATTTTGGGAGGGAAGCTATTACCTCAGGTAAACAATATAAGTCTCCTGATTTTAATTGTGAAGATTTAATATTTTCAAAGCGGGACACGTGGGCTACAGATATTTCTGAACTTAATGACATATTCAGTCAAGTAATAACGTGTCTTCGTCAATCTTATGAACGCAATAAGGTACATTATGACCTTCGTAGGAGGAATATTGAGTTCAAAATTGGGGATGTGGTCTGGAGGCGATCATTCGTGTTGTCTGATGCTTCAAAACATTTTGCAGCTAAATTAGCACCCAAGTTTTTAAGGCGTAAGGTCATAGGCAAGGTCTCCGCTGTAGTTTACAAACTGGCGGACATGAACGGGAGGTCAGTAGGTACTTTCCATATAAAGGACATCTTAAAAGTTGAAAAATAATCTTCTGACTTATTCCAAGGTATCTTGATGGAACTAAAAGAAATTGGGATGTTTTTTATTTATTTTAATTCAAAAGCATTCTTGCAATTTATATCTGTTGAATGTCTTTCGCTTGCAAAACTCTGGCCACGGGTTTTCCAAGCCAGACTCATTTGAAGTATATTATGGCTATTTAGTCTTGGTGTTGGATAATTCTTCTGATTTCAGTGATATGTATTACTATTTTGTGCTTGTATTTGTTTTGTGTATATTGTTGTAACCTAAAAAGGGATCTACTATCTATTGAATTACCATACATGGGTAGATTTTATATTGAACTTGCTTCTGTAAGCAGATTATTTGGATGATACAATGATCATAATATTACAATTTTCTGGTCATTTTATTATCGTTTGTGTTATATGCACAATTTGAAAATTATAGCCTTCATCAGGCTCACAATTGAGATATTTTATGAATTTTTATGAAAATTCTTATTTACAATCTTCGCGTGTCAGTTATGATACTATTTAAACCTTGGTATAACAAATTTGAGATGCATGTTATTGTCTAATTTATTTTTTTATAATGGTATAATCATTTTTTAACAATTTCTATGTCCACTGATTTTTCTGGTGATTTTTAGAGCTCGAAAATCGCTAAAACAATCAGTAAACAATTTATTTTTTCTGTGTTCTTCTGTCACAGAAGGAAGGTTAATTTTGTGATAGAAGAATGCCGTTAAAATAAATTAATTCTTGGATATAAATTAATTATTATATTGTTACTGCCATCTGTGGACAGCATGGGCCTATTCTTTCAATTTTGGTTTGAAGATTGACTTAAGCCTTATAGTTCAATCTAGGATCCGTATGATTATATTCAATAATGAATTATCGATTTATTTATTATCTTCGTTACTGCCATCTGTTGATAGGTTTGGCTAATTAATAACATTCGGCTTTGATAGCCCAATTTTGATTTGATTATTGGCTAAGTTACTCAAATTACAGGAAGTTTTCATGTAAGATGGAAGAATAATATTTATCAAGTTAAATTCGTTATTACTTGACAGATTATCTACATATTATGTTGATTATTAATATCAAGAGGATATAGAAGAAGGTTACAAGATTTAATTAATTTTGCTTAAATAATTTTTATTTAATATTTTGTCAGGATGAATGTTAAATTGATATTCCTTTAGTTGAAGGTTTTTTTTAACTGTGTCAGTAGTTTAAACCAGCTTGCTTAGGAAAACCAGTATCTTAGTTTAGGCATCCAGAGGGTCATTTAAGAGGGTCATTCCAAAGGAACTTTTCAAGAGGACTATCAGTATTGCCGTGCACAATATTATCATGGCATATCACCCCGCTCCGGTACTATGGAAAATCTACAACTTTGCTATACCACAACATTTTTCAAGAATATGGGTCACTCCAGAAGGACTTTTCAAGAGAAAAATCATCATTGCCCATGCACCATATTATCATGGCATATCAAATCGCTCCTGCACGATGGAAAATTTTCAACTAAGCTGCTACGCCATTATTTGAAGATGATAAGTCAACATCATAACACTCTACTCTCAAGTCTGGGATGCTATTTCAAGCTGAAGGAAGCATTGGACATACAGATCGTGATGCACTGGAAATTTATGCTTCTTCGCAACAACATTTCAAGAATCTACATACTTACCGCTGCTAAGCTATTGGGTTTCCATCGACCAGCATGACATAATCTTCACTACAAGTTCTTTCCAGTGAGACGGCAGTCAAGGCTTTGCTTCGAGGTGTCAGGGGAACCTCAGGACTTATAGCCATAAGTCTTTCAACACGGGGGGCATTGTAACAGTTCTAACTCGTTACCCCGTTTATTTGAATGTTGACTCGTATCTGGATCCCAGCACACATTGGTGACTAGCGTTGATCACACTGGAGATAGTGGCGACACCTAGCGGGGAACGGAAGGAAGGATCACTCAACGGATTTTACGGGAGGAAGATGGGGGATTAGGATTTTGCTCCGGCCGACATTGTGGAGGCGTTAGTTTTACTTTACCGATACTGGTTTCTTTAGATGTAAAGCTGAGGAGTTATTATAAAATGGTCATGTTCATCTGACAGACCTGGCGCCCGACTTTCCCGAGGTTACTCTCATGTTCAAGGTTAGTGCTCGTTGTTTCAACGCAAATGTCACATGTCACAGTTTATAATTATTTCTCACATAATTTCACTAGTTTCATCATCCAAGAGTTTCCTCCTCAAGGAACCTTGAACCACTACCTGAGTAATATTAATTTAATTATTATAAGAGTCTCTAAGGGAGCGTTCAAGTATTACGTAACGCAATTTTTGAAGATTTTTGACCCCCCCTTCCCCCCATGTAACGCGCCGTAACGTTTTCCTGTTCAACCCCCCCCCCCCCTAAGCGTTACGTAACACCCAGTGTCATTGTCATTTATGAAAAAAATTAAGAATATTATTATTTTTATCGGCCTTGTATTCCTTCCAGAACTCCACAATTTAACACTGTCTTACCTAGAATAAACTTACATGGTTTTACAACACATACCTACTTTCTTCTACATTAGCTTTAGTGAGGAGGCCCTGAGGAAAGTAATTTCCCTAAGTTTTCCCTGTGGAACAACACTTTACTCCACTATGATTCACAAGCTGACTCATAGTGGAGTTAAACCTTTTCCACGTCCCGAATGCAGTTATACAAGATCTCAAAGTGAAGATTTAAAAATCAACAATATGATTCACAGAAGATAAAAACCATTTTCATGTCCTGACTGCAACTACTCTAAAGAGATATCTAAGAAGTCACTTGCTGACTCACAGTGTAGAAAACCCGTTTTCATGTTCCGACTGCAACTATTCATGTACTACGAAGAGAAATCTAAAAATTACCCATGTTTACCCACAGTGGAGAAAAATCCATTTCATGTCCTGACTGCAACTATTCTACTTCTCGAATAAAAATAACGAAAAGGTAACTCACAGTGACGAAAAACCTTTTTCTTGTCCCGATTGCGACTATTCATGCGCTACACAACGGTATCCAAAAGTTCACGTGTTGAACCACACTGGACAAAAACTTTTTCATGTCCCGACTGCAATTATTCATGTAGTGCAAAGGAACTTTTTAGAAATCATTTGCTAACTCAAAGTGATATAAAACCTTTTACATGTTTCTACTGCACTATTCATGTTCTACAAAGAGTCACCAAAAATCACATGTTAACGCACAGTGGGCAAAAAACACTTTCCTGTCCAGAATGCAGTAATACAAGTTCTCAAAAGGACAATTTATAAATCCACCGTGCGATTTACAGAAGAGAAAACCTTTGACATGTCCTGACTGCAACTATTTGTGTTCTTAAAAGGGATATCCAAGAATTCACTTGCAGACTCTACTCATTGTGGAGAAAAGCATTTTTCATGTTCCGACTGTAACTATTCAGAGAAATCAAAAAATCACATGTTTACTCACAGTGGTGAAAACCCCATTTCATGCCCTGACTGCAACTATTCTTCTTCTCGAAAAAAAAACTAAAACGGCACTTGCTGATTCACAGTGATGAAAAACCTTTTTCTTGTCCCGAGTGCGACTATTCAGACGCTTCAAAACGGTATCTAAAAATTCACGTGTTTACCCACACTGGACCAAATCCTTTTTCTTGCCCCGACTGCAATTATACATTTGTACAAAGGAACTTCTTAGAAATCATTTGCTGACTCACAGTGCTACAAAACCACTTACATGTTTCTACTGCAACTATTAGTGTTCTACAAAGAGGCACAAAAAATCACATGTTTACCTTCAGCAGACAAAACTATTTTTTTTTTCCAGCGTGGTTTTTCAAGTTCTCGAAAGGGAGATTAAAAAATCCACAGAACGATTCAAAGTGAAGTAAACCTTTTTCATGTTCTGAGTGTAACTGTGCATGTACTACGAAACCTTGCTTTAGGTAATATTATTATATTTTAGCAGTAAACTAACCTGTGTGTAATAACTAAAAAGCGTTGTTCTTACTAAAAACTCTCGTATAACATCATTCATAATATATGTTGCATAAATTTTTCATTTTTTTAATTTTTCTTTTACTGTCTTCCAAATTTGGTTGACATTTTTTGGTTGCGCTGCGCTGGCAAGTCAGCATGAGAGACTTTATAGGCCAATAACAGCTGATGATGTAAATCTCCCGGTTTGGAGGACATTATAATTCCTAAAAACTCACCTTAACAACACTGACTACAGCAAATTGTGTTTATACGTATTTCGTGTTTAAAACACTAAAGAATACTGACAACGAAAATAAAATACAAATGACGCACAATACAGTCGAGGGATTCCTCGTATAACATAAACTAAAAGGCTTGCCAACTTGGAAGATTTCAATTCCTTCGTTTTTTTATTTAAATAAAGAAAAACATGTTACGTAACGCGTCCTTCGAACCCCCCCCCCCCCCCGTAACGCGCCGTAACGTTTCACCAGACCCCCCCTCCCCCCCAAGTGCGTTACGTAATACTTGAACGGCCCCTAATTTAACAAACTGCATAATTCATGTGATTATCCAATAAATTGATAATTTGATTGATTGGTTTCATTTCTGATATAAATTAGCAAATAGAAATAGCTAAAACCAATAAGTTACAAACCTTCTTCCTGCGACCATGGTTCCGTCTTGATTGAAACACTATCTGGGTTGAGAAGATCCATGGCACTGCTGTGATGGCGTCCTGTTATGTGATGGTAATTAGTTTCAGCTGAAAACAAATAAAATGTAGGCCGGTAACAAAACTTCCCTTTTTAAATATCATATTCACTTGAAAATAAAACTAATGATAATATCGTGTGATCGAATTTTGTAAAAACATTTTATAAAGTTCACAAAAAGCAGTCATTCAACTCTACGAATAAAATTAATAATAGTACTTCTTTCACCTGACCACGAAATGAATGCAGTCCTGTCAACGAAATTAATGATATTGACATTTTTATATTACCCCATAAAGAAATATTTCTTTCCCATTTCAACACAATAACAAGTAAAGGCTTATAAATACTGTATAAAATTCGTACATAGGCTTAGCTAGGACTCACACCTCTCCAAATAATATATAAATAATTTGAAGGTTTAGGTGAGAACTAATATAATTAATTGGAAAAATTATCCATAGATGTCAGTAGGTGCAAATTTCCCTTCAGCCAAGTAGGTAACGTTATAAAAACCTCTGTTTTAGGTTTTTATACTTTCTTCTCTTCGCTATAGCTTCTTAACAAATAAACAAACTCTTTGGTCTGGGTAGTTTTGGATCTCCTGATATTCACAATGGGAATAGAGCAAATAAAATCACGAGTCCTTTTAAAGTTTCCTGAAGATGCGTTATTATTTACAAGTTCCTTCCTCCAAAATTTTACAAAAACTTTGTTGCATTCTACTTAATTCCAGTTACTTAAGAAACATATCAAGATTAGACATTTTGAACTCCTATTTATTTCGAAGACAATTTCGATTTTGTGATATATTAATGTTATTTAATTGACCTGCTGACAAACTGCTTTCGCAGTTTAGCGGGTGCTTAAAATGAAGAATAAAAATTCTTAAAGAATTCAAAAAAAGATACAATTTTTATCATTTGGTCCCCGACTTCAAAATCCTCTCCAATTCCGGCGAAAGGGTTCAAAAACAATTTCAAAGCAATATTAACGTTAAAACCGGTCTTTCAATGGAAATCGAAAATAACAATTACTAATTAGAATAAATAAAATCATTATAAAACTCATAGAAAACACAATTCCGATTTACACGAGCATAAAATTATTTTATTATAGACAACGCCACATTTCTTTCGATACACCAACGAAAATAGCTCTATCCAAAATTCTGTTTTAACGAAAATATCAGAATTAATAACTTTTACCACCTGCTTGTACCCAGAGAGCATGCAGAGGGTAATACATTCTGAAAACTATCAGATGTGTTCAACTGCACACAGTGTAGTAACAATAACTTAGTAAAAAATATCACAATTCAGCATGGAAAGGTAGCTTCAAGGGGACACGAAATTAAAACAAAACTGAACAAAGTTAATTTAAACGCCCTCGAGGTGTTTATATAAGAAAACAGTGTTTCTACAGAAATTATCCCTTTATCATTAACTTTACCACTCTGCAATAAACTGCCACCTGCATCAATGAAACGACAAAAGAACGACCACTCAGTTATGGACTTGACACAAATGCTTGTTACTTGATACTTGTTTCACAAATGGGACCATCAGAAACTATCGTTAAACGATACATTTTCCATTAAAGTATGACATTCTCGTGTATTTAGCCGCACTGAAGTCAGAACTGTAAATTTGTCGTTGTTGTAGTTTAGTTAAGGCGGCCAACTTTATAAAATATCAATGCGGGACAGTGGGTGCCAGCCCGGGGGGGGGGGGGGGGGGGGGTGGAAATCCTATTTTTTTTTATTACAACCTCACTTTTTTCTCATAGTTGAGCGACAGAGTATCCAAAAAAATCATGTTCATGAATTCTACCGCAAATTTATAACTGCCATCTCGAAAATCGAGAGTAATATTCATGTAATAGGATGAATATGCAACTTGTTATTTAATTGGTTCTTATATTCTGAACCCAAAACTAGTTTAAATTAAATCTATATGCGGCGAATTAAAACTACACTCAGAACATGAAAATGGTTTTTTTTTTATTCTGGCAATACATACATGGTATTCAACTAGAAATTCATACCTGCACTTAGAATAAGTCTAGCTTCCTGCATTTAAATGTAGAGTAGTTCTATAAAAATAGAGTCATTGTCATTGTCATTTTTTGTCATTGGGCAAATATGTGGTGGATAACCTCCAATGCACTTAGAATAAGGTAATGTTTTCCTTCAAAATGCGTGAGCAGATGAATTCACAGTAGAAATTTTACATTCTGAATACAAAGTTGGTTCAAATTAAATCTGTATGCGGCGAATTAAAACTACACTCAGAACATTAAAATGGTTTCTATTTGATTCCGGCAGCACATACATAGTCTGCAACTAGAATTTTCGAAATATGTCAGGAGACGAAATTTTACATTCTGAACTTGCAATCTAAATGTAAAGCTTCAGTCGGTACAGGATGAATCTTCAACTTGTTATTTAATGTATCTTTATATTCTGAACACAAAGGTGGTGTCACGGCCTATACCGCGACACGAGAATATGACTGTAAATCCTATTTGTTTTGTGATGAGTAAAGACCAATAATTGTGCTTTGAAATCTGATCGTAGGAAGTAGGACATGAGAGGAAGTCTCTTACCTTTTGACGGCTTCTTATGGCGTTTCAGGATCGATCCTGGATTCCCAATATCGACACAACACCAGGTTTTTACGACACGACAATTTGATACGATGAAAAATGAAATCTTGCGATGATTTGCGATATTTTCCACGAGAGCACTGTGACCAATGTCACTACCAAAATTCAACTGCCCCAAGTAGGTAAGGTAAACTTGGGCGACAATATTGTTCAATTATTTCCTCATGTAGGTAGGACCATCTTCTTCTTTTCCTAGTAGAGACTTTGAGGAAAGGAGGAAGCGAAAGGAATGCATGATTGATGAAGGGTTTGAGGAATATGGATTTAGTTTTCTAAAAGACTGTTTCAGAACCAAACATTCCGCCGACCTTGAGGAAATATGATATTTTCTCAACAACTATATGCGAATGAAAAGCAACGAAAAACGAAAGCAAAATAACTAATTAACCTAAGGATTGAACAAGACAAAAATAAAATTAAAATTATAATTAATTAATCGATGGGTAGTTTATACAATATTATAGTTTATACGGGCCGCTTAAAAATGCCCTGAGGGGTTCTTACAGTAGCGACACGAACCATTCCATAGGCGCCGGGGAATAATTCAACCACCCTGCCGACAGGACATCGCATTGGGGTTGCTTGTGAATCATCAATCATGACTAGATCGTCAACTTTCAAATTAGGAGTTGACGTTGCCCACTTGTTGCGTTGTTGAAGAGTATGTATATATTCTTTCCGCCAACGATTCCAAAAATGTTGGGATATCTGTTTCAATAGTTGCCAACGCGACAAACGATTCATTGGTACATCCACAAAATTTTCTTCAAGAACAGAAACAAGAAGAGCCCCAATTAAAAAATGTGCAGGAATTAACGGGTCCAATTTGGATGGATCCGACGACAGCGCTCCAATTGGTCGCGAATTTAAAATGGCTTCGATGCCAGTCAGAACAGTAGTTATGTTGGGTAATGATAAATTCAAAGGTGTGTTTATAAATGCATTATTGTTTATGTTCTGTTTCTTGGCCGTAAGTGGCGCTACTGTCCCTTCCTGTTTAACTGTCAAATAATGTGCAGTGTATTTTGGTTTAATAAAAGTAATCCTTTATTTTGAATGAAATCTGACTCGACTTTATTGAAATATTGCCCGATCCCAATAAGTTAATTCTTCGAAGGTAAGGATTTGGTCTCCCACAACCCTCTTCAAATGGTGTTTAGTTGACTTAATACCAGCTTTCGACACTCCATTGAAATGGGGTGCGGAGGGCGGAGAAAAATGCCAAGTAATTGAACGAGCGATAGTTGCGTCAACAAGTTTGTCAGTGTTTTCAGATGCATGTATGAATTTAGAAAGCCCAGTATGATATCTGTTAGTTCCAACAAAATTTGTGCCACAATCGCTATAAATATTTTGGCATATACCGCGTCTAGAGATGAATCTATCTAATGCTGCCACAAACGCTTCAGTAGATAGATCTGAAACTAATTCAAGATGAACGGCTTTGGTCGATAAACAAACGTAAAGACATAAATAGGCCTTATAAGTTTTGGCGCCGCGACGTCTACTTTCGCGTACCAAAAAAGGACCTCCAAAATCTGTTCCGACATTTAAAAATGGACGACCTTCTCGAAAACGGGAAGCGGGTAAGTTACCCATCAAAGGGAAACTACCACGCGGGTTATTTTTAAAACAAGGAATGCATTTACTCAATCGATGTCGAATTACGTTCCTAGCCGAAATTATCCAATATTTTAATGATGTTATGGATTGGAGTGCATGAGGACCTGGATGAAGGTACATGCTATGGTAATAATCAATTATTAAAGTTGTCAAATGACATTGCTTCGGTAAAATAATAGGATGTCGAGCATTTTCTGAAATCTGTGCAAGGCGAATTCGACCACCGACTCTCCAAACACCATTTTCATCAATAAATGGAGCGAGTTTTTGAAGCTGTGTTGAGCACATACGTTGAGAAGAGATTTTATTCATATCTTGTTGAAAATAAATTGCTTGAACAAGCTTAATGCAACATTGCAAGGCTAAATTATTTTCTTTTAACGAAAGTGGGAATAACCCATTGAAATTGATAATCGATTTCGAACGTAATCTATTGATAAACCGACGGCACCAACATATAACACGAAGTAATTTCGATAATGATGAAAACTTCAATAAAAACTCTTCGTCACACGTTGACACATTCGTTGATAGAGAAATTAAATTTTTTGACTTATACTCTGGTAACTGGTCCACAGAGATATTTGGAGGCCTAACAAATAACCATTCCTCCAACGGTGTTGATATAAAGTTAGGTCCTTTTCACCATAACGAAGCGTCTGCGATTTCACTGGGAAAAACTCCTCGCGAACCCAAGTCTGCATGATTTTCTTGCGATGAAATGTGATACCAATGTTCATAAGGTATATTTTGTATTATTGTTTCAACACGATTTGCTACAAAAGTTTGCAAGAGAAAAGAAGGTGTCTTCAACCACGACAATACAATAGTTGAATCGGTGAACGTGACAGTCTTTTCTATTTGAAGTCTATCTTTATATACTTCTTGACAATAAGTCAACAAATTTGCTAATAAAACTGCTCCCAACAATTCCAGTCGCGGGATCGATGTTATTTTTATGGGGGCAACACGGGATTTTGCTAATACAATGTGGCTGGATATTTCTGTGTTATTAATCACTACCAGATAAACAATTCCACAGTATCCTCTTTCAGAGGCGTCCGCAAACCCAACAAGTATGCATCGACTGGTTGGAGAAGTTGCGACATATCGATCAATTTTTAAATTGGCGAGTGATGGAAGCTCTTTTATATATTTCTTCCATTTCATAATCATGTCCGAAGGGATTTCTTCGTCCCATCCAATTTGAATTTTCCATAAGTTTTGCATATAGCATTTAGCAATAAAAACGACAGGATTAATAAAACCTAATGGATCAAATAGACGTGCAATTGTCGATAAAATTATGCGTTTGGTACAGTGATCACTAAAAACATTATGAATTTTATATGTAAATTGATCAAGCGACGGTATCCATTGAATACCTTAAATATTGAGGTTTTTCTTGTCAGTATCCGACTCAAAACTTAAGGGTACTTCCCGATAGCTGACAGGAATGTCTTACAGTATTTCAGGATGGTTACTAGACCATATTCTCAATTCAAAATAACCTTTTTGAAGTAATGCAATTAATTCCACTATACAATGTCGAGCGCTTTCCAAAGCTTGCACACCACTGATAATATCATCTACGTAGGTGTCTTCAATTAATATACTAGCAGCCTTTGGAAAATTCAATTTTTCATCATTTGCTAATTTATGAAGTGAACGAATGGATAGGTATGGGGCACTTGACGGGCCATATGTTACTGTTTGTAATTCAAATTAATTTACATGATGATCAGATGATTCTCTCCACAAAATATGTTGATAACGGCGAGATTTCTCATCCACCAGTATTTGCCTATACATTTGACGGATGTCAGCCGTAAAAACGATTTTGTGTATTCGAAAATTACACATTAATTCGACAATGTCCCTTTGTAATTTGGGACCGACCAAAAGTATGTCGTTCAATGACGTGCCCGAAGACGATTTGGTACTGGCATCAAAAACGACCCTTAAACGAGTTGTAGAACTGGTTTCTTTAATTATTCCATGATGGGGGTATGAAATAGTTTGCAATAATTGGCGATTGAGGTGGCACTTCCATCATGTGCCCTAATGTTAAGTATTCTCTCATGAATGAAATATATTGAGATTTGAGATCAGAATCTGTATTCAGTCTCCTTTCTAAATGCTTGAGGCGTGACAATGCTATGTCATATTACTTTCCCAATTTTTCCGGGCTTTCCTTAAATGGCAACGAAACGACGTATCTCCCGTCTTGGTTACGGTAGGTACTTTCAGTGTATAATTTTTCACAACGAATTTCATCAGGCGATTGAATTTTCTTCAAAGCTGGAACATTTTCAATTTCCCAAAAACAGTTAAGCTTTTCATCAATATTTTCCTCCATTGACGTGAAGAATGAATTTATACAATGATTTGATGGTCCAACATTTCCCATCAAAATCCAACCCAATTTAGTTTCTATAGCTATGGGTTCATTTTCTTTCCCCATCAATTTTCCTGAACATAATAATGACGCAAAAATATCACTTCCAAGCAGTATGTCAATGGCTGATGGTAGGTAGAATGTTGGATCTCCCAATTTGAGACCTACGATGTATTCCCAATGATGATCGACGATACGATTTGATGGCATATTCGAACAAATGTTATTTAAAATAAGGAAATCTGTCATAATACCAGATTCCTTCGAATCGACAGGACGAAAATGTGTTCTTATTAATCCGTTAGAATTAATTGTAGGAGTATTTCCAATACCTATCACGGTAAGTGGTTGTTTCTTAGAACGAGTAAAACCTAATCTTTTGACACAATTTTCCGAAATAAAGTTTCCCTGACTTGCTCTATCGAGCATAACACAAACCTTCTGAAAATCTCCATTTTTGTCTAAAACTTCCACTGTAGACAAAAGAACCGTTTTGTAAGTTTTATTGTAAAATGTTGTCAACACCAAAGGTTCCGACGAGTTTTCTTGCTGGTCTGAATTTTCCACGATTTTTGTTGGAAAATGTAATAGGATATGATGTTTTAATTGACATTGTCTGCAAGCGAAACGCGAATGACAATTTTTTGCGTTGTGTTTTCCTTGCGCTAAGCAATTGAGACATAAATTATGTTCCTTTGCGAATAAGTACGTATCCTTTGGAGTAAGGCTTAAGAATTTTTCACACTTGTACAGTGAGTGTGGCGATTTACAAAGAATGCACTTGATTTCAATGTTTGATACAAACGCATTAATATTATTGCTCGATCGATGTTTTGCATTATATGATTTAGATTGACCTTTATGAGCCTGTAACTGGTTTTCAGGAAAAACTCCAAGTGCCATTTCTTTTGCAAAGCACTGTCCATCTAAGTACTTCAGAAGTGATCAAACGTTTGGATATTCTCCGAACTGTGTTGAATTTCAAAATCAATACGCAATTCATTTGTTAATTTACGTAATACAATATGTAATAAAAGAAAACTCCATTGGCGAACTGGAAAATTCAAAGCTTCTAACGCAGCAAGATTTTCTTTCAAAATGGAAATAAATTGCCTCAAATTATCCTGAGTTTTTACAGGTTGAATCGACACAATTAATTCTACGTGTCTATCAGCGATCAAACGTATGTTTTCATACCGTTCCTTTAAAAGAGAATATGCAACAAAATAATTTTCCTCAGAAATCGGTAAATGTTTAACGTGTGTTAAGGATTCACCCGAAAGGCTACTTATTAAATATGCATTTTTTGAACAGAATTTAAAGCATTATTAGAATCGATCAAAGAATTAAAGGTGTTTATATAATTTGTCCAATCTGTTGATATTCCAGAGAAAATAATCAATTTTAATATTGGCAACGAAACATTATTGTTGGCCATTAAATGCTCTGATTCACTTTTCGAAACTTCCGGAAATAATTGGTTATAATACGACTGAATCTCGTAATACATGTTTTGGATTTCAGTATATTTTTCCTGTAAAACCTTAATTTCCCATTCATCCTTCTTATTTGACTCAATTAAAATATGTGAAGCGACGAAATTTTCCCTAATATCAGATACATCCGAAAAACGTGCTTTGAATATATTTTTGTCAACAATATTCAAAGTTGTTATGGCTTTGACGGCAGAAGAACGAACACTTTCCTTATCTAACAGCGCTAATTTGTACTTAATAGTGTTGGCTGCCATTATGAATATTTTAAAACCAAACTAAATAATAAAATACTGTCACACAAATAACGCCAAACTTGTAAACAAAAATATTGATGTCGGCTGTTATCACAGCTGATGCGATAACTAACGTGATCTATGTTACCGACACGAGATAGGCGCTTGTAGGTTACTCCGATACCTACAACTACCTACAACTACCGACGCGTGGCGGCGATTAATTTAAACCTATTTACAAAGTACCCACTATCTACGAATTCAAAAATGTTAAGCCGCCCAAACGACTATAATAACCAATTTAAATTTAAAATGCTAATCAATATTAACGATTGAATGTGTAATTCTGAAACAGCTTTATAAACCGGAAAAAGGTCAACGAATGGAAACGATCTAAACTTCAAAACACAATAGTCTAGCTTCAAAATTACGTCTACCAAAAATCGACAAAAAAACGAAATTATTCGGACCAAAAATGTGACAGCCTATACCGCGACACGAGAATATGACTGTAAATCCTTTTTGTTTTGTGATGAGTAAAGACCAATAATTGTGATTTGAAATCTGATCGTAGGAAGTAGGACATGAGAGGAAGTCTTTTTTCCTTTGACGGCTTCTTATGGCGTTTCAGGATCGATCCTGGATTCCCAATATCGACACAACACCAGGTTTTTACGACACGACAATTTGATACGATGAAAAATGAAATCTTGCGATGATTTGCGATATTTTCCAAGAGAGCACTGTGACCAATGTCACTACCAAAATTCAACTGCCCCAAATAGGTAAGATAAACTTGGGCGACAAAATTGTTTAATTATTTCCTCATGTAGGTAGGACCATCTTCTTCTTTTCCTAGTAGAGACTTTGAGGAATGGAGGAAGCGAAAGGAATGCATGATTGATGAAGGATTTGAGGAATATGGATTTAGTTTTCTAAAAGACTGTTTCAGAACCAAACAGGTGGTTTAAATTAAATCTGTATGCAGCGAATTAAAACTACACTCAGAACATGAAAATGGTTTCTCTTTGATTTTGGCAGCACATACATAGTCTGCACCTAGAATTTTATTACTGCACTTTGAATACAGTTCAGTCTCAGCCTTCAGTCTGTCACCATACAAAAATTTTGCTCCGTGTTTTTCGTTGTTTAAAAATAGAAGGAGTTAAGTTTTCGTATTTTTTTTTGTGCTACCTTGTGTAGTTCAACCAGGGCTACACGCCTATGGTATTTTTTTCCCAAAGTTTAGTGTTTAAGTACTATTTTTTACTGTATTTGTGACAAAAACTAATTTTTCTTTTTTTTCGGGCGATCTCGCCAGATCCCCCGATAAGTGTTATCGCCATCGGGTGTAATTTGTTAAACTACGTGTGTTATTAAAAAACCGCTGTGGAAATAGACCATTTTTTAGTGATTTTAGGACAAAACAACATTTGTGTGAACTTTATGTGTATTTTCTCAATTACATAGTTAATACTAGTGTTTAGAGACAAGTAACTATTACCATCAGACGCAGAATTAAATTCTGCGTCGATTGATACTACATTTCTCAAGTTCTGTGTTGGTTTAGTGCACCAAAAAGTGAATTGTTTCAAAACCACGTGGTGAAATTTTGTTGACATTTTGACATATTGACGGCCATTGTGGTGCAACTCTGACGTCACACTTGCGCGGTGCAACTCAGACGTCACACTTGCACAGTGTGTGACTCTGACGTCACAGTTTCGTTGGGACTAGTGCAACTCTGACGTCACAGTTTCACGGTTTGGCGGCCATATTGACGGCCATATTGGTGCAATTCTGACGTCACAATATCATAAGATTCGGTGCAACTCTGACGTCACAATTGCATTTTAAGCAGATTTTGTGTAGGGTGTTCCACAGGGACCGGTATAGGCCCCTGTCTGTCTGTAACTTCCAAACGGTTGACTTTAAACGAAATCTGATAACAGTTTTGAGAATTCATTTTCCCCATTTTATTCCCCATTTCTGGGGAAAATTTAGAATTTCGAGGGAAATTCCCACGAAATCTGGGAAAAAAAAAGTGAAAATGCCATCTGACGTAGTTTCGTCAGAGGATTCGAATGGTGGTAGTGGCAACCCTGGCCGACCACGTTCGGCCATAGAAACGGACCTTCTGACACAAATGGAAGATCTTCAGAGGAAGCTCGAGAGGGAAAGGCGTCGTAGCAAGAAGGCTGCGAAGAAACCTACACTCTTTGGGCCTGCTGAGGTTGTGGATGTCCCACATTCTGAGGGTGACGCATCCGACATGGACACTATCCCCCCCCCCCCCCTCTTCCACCCTGCACCCCGGTCCCTAGCACGAGTGGCGCCCCATCCATTATGGCGATCCAAGCTATATCACCGAACATGAGTACGCGAAAACGACCAAGAGAGAGTGACTCTCCCAATGTTCAACAATGGAAGGTCATTCCTGCGATGACACGATGTCACAAAATTAGATCAATCATAATTGATTCATCCAATAAATTGAACAAAAATGTTAAGAGTCAATTAAATGAGTTGTTGGACGAGTTGATGTCCGATATAACTCACTTGATGTTGGACATTAACACGGCGACAACTAGGAGCGCCACAATTGAGGAAATGATGGCAGAGCAATCATTGATGATAAAAAAGATTGACTCCATAATTAAGACGAGTCCTGTAGCGGCCGCTACACAACCTATTGTGTCTACTGCACCGTCTTACGCCAAGATGGCCTCAACAGCCCGGAGCTCGAAATCGCTAATCGTCAACGGTTTCGAACGACCTGTGCCACCAAAACCACTTACCGTTCTAATCTATCCAGATAAGCCTGAGGGGATGACGTCGGAACAGACACAGAAGAACTTGGAAAAGACTATTAATCCGCGAACAGATGGTTTCCAAGTGGTCCGCGTGCGTAAAATCAGAGGGGCAGGTATGGCTCTACAAGCCAAGGATAAGTCAGACTTAGCGAACATTAAGAAAAATGAGGCTAAGCTAGCCGCTAGTGGCCTAAAAATTGTCAGCCCATTAGGAAGACTTCCAAAAATTGTAATATACAACGTGCCTAGAGGGGAGCCTTCTGCCGATCAAGACCTCTTTAAGGAAGTGTTTAGCACTAACCTGGAGGGCAAATGTGAACTCTCCCTGGAAGACCATCTGCGAACTATGCGCAGGGTCTCGCTCTTCGGTAGGCGTGACATGTCGACCATGAACATGGTTGTGACATGCCACCCAAACGCCAGGCGCGTTTTGATAGATAGCGGGATGTGTTTTCTCGGCTGGACAGCCTGTCGGACCCGCGACTTCACAGGTGCCACCAGGTGCTTCAAATGTCACCAATATGGTCACATCACCAAATCTTGCTCTCAAGATAAGGTGACCTGTCGCCACTGCGCTGCTCTGGGACACGACATTGATGACTGCCCCAAGAAGACACAACCCGCTGTCTGTGCCACGTGCACTAGGTTCAAGAAGCCGGCGGACCACGCTACCGGGGATAGAATGTGCCCTGCTCATTTGGCTGCTATCGAGGTCCAAATCCGGATGACAGATTATGGATCGAGTTAATCCACTCTCCATAGGTCAGATAAACTTGCAGCGTTCCCGGATGGCCACTTTGGAGGTGCTGCGGGTCATGTCTGACCATAAAATAGACATTATGCTTATACAGGAGCAGTACACCTGGCAAGGTAGGACCCCTATATGTTATCCGGGTGCGGTGCTTGAAGTTGGCCGATCTCCGGGGGCGGGTGTCCTGGTCAATACTTCGTTGATCAGCCCCCTCCTCCTGGACGGTTATTCCGACGAATACCAAACCTGTGTATGTATTAGATTTGGTGATACTGAGATCTTCTTGATCTCAGTTTATTTTAAGTTTGGGAACCCGGTAGGACCCCACATCCTGAGTTTGACGCGCGCATTGAACGCGCTTAAAGGACGTAACATTGTTATCGGAGGTGACTTTAATGCTCGCTCACCATTATGGTTTGATACTAACGACTGTAGGACGGAGCGATCAGACGCCGTGGAAGACCTAATTGCCGCGCAAGGTCTCAGTATAATTAATGAACAGAGTTCTTTTTTCACATTCTCAAACATACATGGTGAGAGCAACATTGACTTAACTCTTTGCTCTGGGTCAGTTGCAACCAGGATTTCAAGGTGGACAGTCCATGAGTGCGAAATAAATTCGGATCATAGATTAATTACATTTACGGTTGGTGTTAAAAAAACAGAGATTCCAAGAACCTCCTGGAATTTCAACACCACTAGGGCGAATTGGGATAACTTTGGGATTGCGCTACGAGATACTTTAAGGGATTTTTACCATGTAGCCGCTACTGATCCGGATAATTTGGGAAACTTTTTCAATAAGGCGGTTGTATCTGCTGCCAACTCGTCTTTGGGCAGATCAAACCCAAAGACGAGCATTCGGACGCCGTGGTGGTCACCTGAGCTGACTTTGCTGAAGGGGGTCTACAAGAGAGCCTTCAGGGCGATGGGGTCTGCTAGGAGTGGTGGTCGTACGGAGGAGGAGACGGCCGCTCTCCTGGACGACCTCAGATCTGCTAGGTCGGCTTTTAAGCGGGCCGTCCTTCATGCGAAACGAGCTGCCTGGCGTAATTGGGTCCAAGAAGTGGGTAACGCCAACCCGTGGAATATCCACAGCGCAATTAAGAAATCCGGTAAAGGATCTGATCGGTTTTTGTCTACTGTAATTGGGAATATTGATGGGAGGAACGCTGAGACGGTGGACGTGGCCTCTACCCTCGAGACACTTTTGGGTGAGTTAGTTCCTGTAGATTCAGTAATTGGGGAAAGTGACCACCATACCCAGATTAGAAATCTGGCACGGCTGCCTCCTAGTAACCTCGCCCAAGAGGATATTTCGTATAGAGTCACTAAGCAAGAAATTGAAGTTATAATTAAGGGTTTGGGTCCTAAGAAGGCACCAGGGCATGATAGGCTCAACGGCGTAATTGCAAAGCAAGTCTGGGTCCACGCCAAGGAGGAGCTCTTCCAGGTGATGGACACATGCATGAGAAGAGGGGTTTTTCCCTCAGAATGGAAGCGCGGCGTGCTCCGGATTATACCCAAGGGGAACGACAAACCACTTTCTGATATTAAAGCGTACAGACCTATCACCTTACTTCTAGTTCTAGGTAAAATCTTGGAGAAAATCATCAGAGAACGGTTACGGAAATCGCTCTCCCCGGCTAGCGACCTGCAATTTGGTTTCGTCCCTGGGAAATCCACGGTGCACGCCCTGTCGTATGTGCTTGACTGGGTGAAGGTTTGTCCTAAGAAGTACGTTGTGGCAATATTTCTTGACATAACTGGTGCCTTCGATCATGCGTGGTGGGCAATGATACGGTTGAAGGTGAAAAACAGGCAGTGCTCCAAATTTTTGTTCCAAATCATCGATGACTACCTGGCCGATAGAACAATTACCATCTCTTTCGGGGACTACTGCATCGAGCGTGAAGCTGATATGGGATGCCCTCAGGGCTCCATTCTTGGACCTGACCTGTGGAACATTGCCTTTGACGACTCCTCCAGGTTACCCTTGCCTGAAGGATGTATCTCTGTTGATTACGCTGATGACAAAATGTATTTGGTCTCTGGGGACAGCAGAAAGGAAGTAGAAAAGAAAGGTAGTGATGGTTTGCAGATGTTCCTGGATTGGGGAACAAGAAACAAGATGACCTTCGCTCCCCAGAAGACTAAGGGCCTCCTGATGAAGGGTTATCTCAGCAGAAACAGAAATCCGACCATCAAAATGGGAGAATCCAATATCCGCTTCTTTGATAATGTAAAATATTTAGGTGTTACGCTTGATCGATCGTCCTCTTTTCTGGCTCACGTCAAGGATGTATCCAGCAAGGCTCAGGCTCTCTTTTTGAAGCTAAGGAGACTCTCCACAGCTGAGTGGGGACTGCGTAATCCGGCTTTGCGTATGCTATATAGGTGCGTTTATGTTGCGCAAGTTTCATACGCTGCATCTGTGTGGGAGCATCGCTTGGATAATTCGCTTATACTCCTGGCTTTGAAGCGAGGTCAACGAACTCCTCTCCTGGCACTATCCGGGGCGTATAGAACCGTTGCTTCGGACGCTTTGCCTGTTTTGGCTGGTATATTACCAATCGATCTCGAAATCAGGGAGGTGATCACTAAAGAGAAGCTTACTAGAGGAACCCCGGCAACTCATCATGGTGTTGTCCTGACTCCTGGTGGTCCGGGGACTCTCCCTGGTCTGCTTCGTGAAATGCGTGAACTGTCGCTTCATGAGTGGCAGCTTCGTTGGGATAGGTCGAATATGGGGAGATGGACTTTCTCCTTCTTCCCATCAGTTAAAATCAGGATGGAAGGGGCCTTTTTACAACTGGACCATCACGTGACCCAACTTTTGTCTGGTCATGGGGAATTTAGGGGGAGACTTCATACTCTCTCCCTATCCCCTCATCCCAACTGTGCGTGCGGTAGCACAAACCAGTCGGCCGAGCACATTCTGTGGCATTGCGAGATTATGATGGATGCTAGAGAGGAAATGCTTAATGGTCTGGACGTCCCTATTAGACCAGTTTGGAATACTGATCTAGTATCGAATAAGGTGAATTTCGAGTGCTTGCGTAAGTTTGCAAGGATCTGGGTTGAAAGATGGCCTGCTCTTAGAGTCGATGATTAGCAGAATATAGGTTATCAGGTGTACATGTTCCTGTAATACCACGGACAACGATTTGATCTCTCTTTTATACTTTCGCCTGGATGTACATAATCTTTTAATACTCTTTTTTATGTGTTCTTTTGTTTTTTTTTCTTTTCTCTGTTAGGCTATATGAACGTGCAATTTTGTTTGAAACATATAGTTGCAGTCTGGAAGTTCACCGCGCAGCATTGCAAATTAGCCAACTATAAATTTGCTTCTATTGATTTCTATACGTTTATTTTATATACACTTTCCTTTGTGTTCTATTGTTTTTCTTTCCTTTCATAGCATCATGTATGTGCAAATTCTGTTTGTTTATTTTATTTTTTAGTACACAGCAGCAGTCGAATTTACAGCTTGGGATGGATAATTCCTATATTATTTTCGTGACTATTATTAATTTATTTTTTTTTATTTTTAAGATGTTATATTGTTATAAATGTTATATTGTTTATCTGGAGGTTAGACAGAACTCCTTTGTTTGTTCTGTAATGTCCTCTTCGCCATCGAAGGGGTTGGACTTTGGGCCTTGTCCCTGTTAACTTACCTTAGGTTTACCTTTTCGATTCAATCATTGTTATCTCCTTCTGTGCCCGTGCCACCCCCCCGGTCATGATAAGGTTGGAGGAAAGATTGAGCGGCATCCGGAGGTCTGTCCGTCCCCCCTCCGGCCACCCGACGCTTTTCTCCCTAGGGTCTTCATTTTGTAGTCCATTTACTTCTTCTAGGCACCACCGGCTGGCTGGCTAAAGGACGACTCCACTGGGTGCCGTGACGTTGGACTAAAAACCTCATACATTCTCTGGGGGACCGCCGGGCTCACGATGGTCATGACGGTTGTCTTTTTCCGTTTTATGTTTTGTTTTCAACTTATGATTCTTTTTCTTTTTTTTGTCTTTACACGCAGATGCCTGCAGTCACGGAGTGTGTGGTCTCCCTCTGTTTATAATGTATTAAATATTTTGTTTTCTCTTTTTATACATTTATGTCTACTAACACCAGTAGCATTAGTTTTTGACCATTACAGTACAGTCCTGTAGGCGCGACCGCATACCGCCACCTAACACAGTATGAGGGGACATTGAAGGTCTAGATTCGTTACATTAAATGTAGAGCCGTTTATTAAAAAAAATTAGATTCTTGTGAGAACCCCGAAGGGGCGACCATAAGTTGCCTATACCGGGGTGGGACAGTGGTGGGTACTTCAATGCACTTTGAATAAGAGAATATTTTTCTTCGAAATATGTCGGCAATCGAAATGTTACATTCAGAACTTGCAACTTAATCTGCAACTTGTTATTTAATGTATCGTTATATTCTGAACACAGAGGTGGTTTAAATTAAATCTGTATACGGCGAATTAAAACTATACTCAGAATATCAAAATGGTTTCTCTTTGAAAGTCTGCAACTAGAATTTTATAAATGCACTTCGAAAAAGAGAATATTTTCTTTACTGGAAAGTGGTAGGGTCCCCTTTAATGCATTTCGAATAAGAGAATATTTTCCTTCGAAATATCTCAGCAGACGAATCCAACTGGAATTTTGAATTCTGTACACAAAACTGGTTTAAATTAAATCTGTATGCGGCGAATTAAAACTACATTCAGAAATATATGTAAACACTTTTGCCAAAAAGGAAATTCTTTTTGCAATTCTTCACTGAACCTACAACACCGCTTTTTCGCGGTCGGCAAGAAATTATTTGATTTGATTTGAAAGATAAATATGGGTTATAAATATTACGTGTCACGGCGTGCACTAATTCGTAAACAAAACAACTCAATCACTACTCCTACACTGGCGCTATTTGACTCTTGCTTGTAACGTAAATAAACCAATCCCCAGATCAATATCTTCGGGCCTTTTCCAGGGACAAATTTTGTCTTGAACTTAACCAAATGGCTTAAATAGACTAAATATAGAGGAAGTTTATTTGACTACCATAGACAGCATTTAAAAAAATGTAGGAATTCGGGACATACGGGACGCTTTAGACGATTTGCGGGACTATTTTTGTAAATATTGCAATGCGGGACTACAACTGTCTATGCGGGACGGTTGGCCGCCTTAAGTTTAGTGTGGGTCTAAACAGTTGTTTAATTTATGAATTAATGAAGTAGGTTCATAATAGTACCATTGTAAATGTGTCTTTAAAGTAACAATATTGTTTTGAGAATTTAATGCCGAAAAATAAAACACAGTTGTTGACTTCTATAATTGATTATAAGTGTAAATAACAGACCAAAGATGTGGTAATAATGAAATTTAAACTGTAAGTAAACCAAAGATTTTTAAATAATGAAATTTACTAAAAAGGAATCGAGTTAAATATTTGACTCAAGCTCAAGACTAGATAAACTAACTAATCGCTTGGTTTTAAAGTGTGACAGCGCCCGTAAATGAGCAATGGTAACTCAATATGTTATAATGCCAACACTGAGCAATCAAGTGTTAAACGATATATTTTTACAATGAAAAAGCACCAATAAGGAGCTTAGTAGTTAAACAGTCAATATAACAAGAACCTACTCGCTACAAGGTGAAAGCGGTCATCATCGTTGCAATAAAGCGGTTATTGCAATGATTTTAAATAAGAACATAACTATTGTGTAGTTTATAGGATGTTACTATTAGAAAGTCGGAGTAACAATGACTACAATGTGTGGTGAGAAAGTAAAGGAGTTTCACTCACGGACTCGTGGACTAGACTGGAAACATAAATAAACCAATCCCTAGATCGATATCTTCGGGCCTGCTTCTAAGCGGTTTTGTCATCACTGTCACCAACTTAACCAAAAATAAAATGGTCCACCAAAGACAATTACATAGAGGAAGTTCAAGGCCATTTGTCACCATAGAGAATATTATTGCACTTGACCTACTTCATGAATTCATTAGCCAAATAAATTATTTAAAAATAAAAATGCTTGAAGGAGAAAAATGTTTTAGTTTCCCCAAGAAAACAATGTTCCATCTGACAAAGCCTGAGGGAATGAGCTTTACATAATATTTACAGCTCATTCTCTCAGCAGGGAGTTTTGTCAGATGGAAACCTGTTATCCTGAGGAAATCAAAAAATCATGTGTTAGTGAAAAACCTAAAATACTTGAAATATGAACTCCTTATAAAAGGAAAACATTTTCAAATAGCGATTATGGTTTTCTACAACGAATTTCCATTTTTCTGCTTGAAAAATGAGAACTCGGGAATACATATTTACATTTTTCCTTTCTAGCAGTCACCATACATATCTTAGTTCTTATCATAGAATGAAATAAAAAATCTGCATATTCTAAATTTCCTTTCAACCGAAATTAAACAGAGTATACCTTCATCGAGGACCCATTTCAGTCAGATCACAGTAAAAACCGCATCACGTGTTCTGAAAAAAATATATCACATTAAACAAAGTTTGTGAACATAATATATAATATTTTTTAAACAAAGTATGTCATTACAAATGACATACTTTATGGTTATTTGTTTTTGGGGTGTTATGCCGTATTGCGCTACCTCGTCCTTTAGCCAACGTTTCGGACAGCGTTACAATGTCCATCATCAGGGCAGATGTGTGGAACACACTTTGTTTATATATTTGTTATTAAAAATATTCTCCCTTCTGTTCATATGAAGAACGAAAACACCACGTAAAGTCGTTGGAGATTTTTTTTTTTTTACAGTGAATACCGCACAAGAATCTCAACTGCTCCCTCCTGGAGCCAGTGAGACTATGGCATCCCCAATTGGGGTATGGTGTGAGGCTGAAGGTAGCGGGGAGGGGAAGGAGGTGGGGAAGAGGAAGGTTGGGAAGTACCTGGCTATTCAGATCTGGTCACTAAACACGGCTAAAGCCATTTTAAAGCAACTTTTCAATTCTGAATGGTGGTCTTACACCAGGGCGATACTGATAGTATCTTCCACTCTGGAACATGCCGCAAATATACTATATATTATTTTAAATGAATTAATTGTGAAAAACCACAAACTAATAAAATAAAATTTATTTGCGCATGCCGGGTTCGAACCCGCGACCTCCGGAATGTGAGTCAAGAGTCTTAGCCACTGGACTACGGAGGTCGTCAAAAATCGATCCGCAAAAAATGCAAGGCTGATGTAAGCGTAATGAGTTAGATTGAAAAAGAAACCCTCAGATGGTTTGGGCATGAAAGGCAAATGAACAATGAATGGAAGAAGTATATATAACGCAGATGTGAGTGGTAGTGAAGTGCCAAGTCTTCCTCGGGGACACCAGAGGAAGACTTGGCACGATCAAGTGAATAATTGCTTGCTTGCGTGGGGCACGTCAAGAGTCAGAATAATAGAATAGTATGTATAAATGTGAATGAGGCAAGGAATGTATGCCACGACCGAGTTGTTTGGCGGTCCGTCCTCTCTGAATCCCCTGCGGGAAAACAGCATGACAATTAGTTAAGCGTTAAAGCATTATTAATTTTACCTGACATTAACAATGTTATAGTCTGCCAAACAATGTTATAAGGTGTTCCTAATGTAAAGCTTCAAAATCATTCAAAGTCTGGAACATTTTCTGAAACAATATTTGTGAAACATTAACCACTCGGACCCATAAGCTTGTTTTAACGATAATATAATATTAACAGACATATGTATGACGTACGAGGCGTACGTTACTTATTAAATTAAAATAGAAAGCATATTTTATCAATACAAAGACAGATGTCATTTAACCTCAAATAGATTTAAAGATAAATTAAGCTGAATGTTAATGTCTTATGTAATTACCTGATATCTGGATCAATTGCGGACACACTTTGACCATTTTTCCACCTCCGTAATTCGTGTAAACGATTTTTGAATGAAATATATCCATCGGCGATGTCAACAATACAAACTCAAATACGAATGTTCGTTTGATAATCGTATGATGAAATTTGACGTTTAAAGTTAGACCTATCTTTAATTCAGCTTTATCTTTTATCTATAAGAATTTGGTCCGCTCCTGTCAGTTCCAAGGTCGAAGCCATGTCAAAGCCAAGATTCAAGAGCTCGTTCACATTGAGCATATAAATATAAAAGATCATAGCACGCCACATATCGCTCTCCATACAATCCCTTCAGACTGTTCACACCTGAGCGCTTTATGCGCACATCAACCATAGACAATGCACATCTTACGCCGTAACCGCTCCTGAGGCGATATGCCAACAGTTAAGCGCCCCCCACTCCGACGAAAACAGGAGAGGGGGTCATTTTAATTACGGAGCTGCCAAGACCAGTGGGTGACAGATGTCAAGTTCATACATTCAGTAAAAAAAATGCGCACTCCGTGGCCGCTCGCCAATTCAACTGACCCCCTCTCCTACCATAGGACGAAATATTTTATCTGCGCCGTGTGAACGACACGAAACATAAGCGCTCGCGGTTCAACAGATACCTGCTAGCGGTTATATTAGATGTCTGAACACCCCTTAAGGGGTGTTCAGACTTCTAATATAACCGCTAGCAGGTATCTGTTGAACCGCGAGCGTTATGTTTCGTGGCGTTCACACGGCGCAGATAAAATATTTCTTCCTATGGTAGGAGAGGGGGTCAGTTGAATTAGCGAGCGGCCACGGAGCGCGCATTTTTTGTACTGAATCTATGGAGTTGACATCTGTCACCCACCGTTCTTGGCAGCTCCGTAATTAAAATGACCCCCTCTCCTGTTTTCGTCGGAGTGGGGGGCGCTTAACTGTTGGCATATCGCCTCAGGAGCGGTTACGGCGTAAGATGTGCATTGTCTATGGTTGATGTGCGCATAAAGCGCTCAAGTGTGAACGGTCTGAAGGGATTGTATGGAGAGCGATATGTGGCGTGCTATGATCTTTTATATTTATCTGCTCAATGTGAACGAGCTCTTAAGCTGTTTGTAGTTTAAGTTCAGTATTGCCGTTGCGAAAATTATAATTTCAATAATGAATGTATGCGTGTAGCTATGACTCCGTGTGATTGAATAACAGGTAATAATGATCGAGTAAATCAGTTAAGATACATCAATTAATTGTGCCCATCGATTTTTTGAAGTGAGAAGTTCACGAGATCAATTAAGTAGCAACGACACTAAATGATTTTAAATTAATTTCGTAGTCTTCTTTGAAGAAGAATTATTACAATAATATGGTAGTTAGTGACTTGTAACTGTTCTGCCAGGGACATGTAATGATATTAAATATAGACAGCCTTACCAAAAAACCCTGTGAAAATTTTATTCAATTGACAAACGGTCGCGGATGTGAAAACCTTACTAATTAAAAAAATTGTTCATTAAAAGATATATACACTGCTTACACAGCCTGAGGGGGTAGTTTATATGTTATATACGACTGTTGTATTTATAAATTCTGAACGAAGTTTGGAATTTTTCCAAAAATTTTAAAATGTCTTGTATATTTCTTATTTTTGAAGATGTCGTAAAAGCATATACCTTTATAGAAACAAGATACGATTGCCTTTTAGATTTGTGTATCTGAAATATACGATCGTGTTTGAAAATTGCAGTATTTTAAGTTTCAACGTGAAAAAATTTGAAAAAAACGGCTGACTGTAAACATATTCTATTTAATTCCGTTGGGCGCTTCACTGCCGCCGGCGGCTTTTTGTGAACGCTCCGGGTTTATTTTGAATACCTTGGAAAGTTTTAAGTTTTTCGTCAGTAAATATAACAAAAAATAACCGCGGTAATTTCTACGTCAAGTATATAAAAATAAAATAATTTTATTGGCGCTCTGTCGGGCTTAATTCAAGTTAAATCATAAATGTTAAAATATTTTATTTTCAAATCTGCCACGTTGTTCTAAAACTCTGAGTGAGAGCGTTTAAGAAACGGTCATCGGTCATCGGTCGAAAAGGGACTGCAACCTGCCACATGTTAAAGACCACAGTGAATAGCAAGTGCCAAGTGTGATGTGAGTGATTTACGGGGGTACACCTCGCGCTATGGTGTCTGAGGACAAAATTATTTACGACCGGGCTACACTACTTAAACTCAACCGAGAAAGTGTTTTGGACCCAATAATAAGTGCAAAGATTTCGCAGCATAACCTCGAACGCGGTAATATCACTACCCATAAAATCAAAATTAGATTCAGGGGCTGTCGTGGAGGGAGGAACAGGAAAAAACATCTGGGCATTGAAATAGTTACGTCACCACCAATACCCGAACAGGGAAACGTTCCAACACAAATCCTCTCAAAGCCTGAGAGAGAATATAATATTGTTAAAACACGTGTACAACGGCATGCCAACTTTAAGATCCGTCAACTAGGTATTGGATGTTGGAATGTCAGATCTCTCAACAATAAAGTAGAGGAGGTAGCGGAAGTTTTAAATGAACAGAATCTGCATATTCTGGCCATAACGGAGACTTGGCATGAAAACAGCGACTCTTTTTCAATAAAGCGACTCCGAGCTTTAGGGTACGCGGTACTAGAAGAAGCCCGACCTAAAGCCACGATTTCTGGGGATGATAGCATCTCTAGTGTAAATCACGGAGGAATACCAATCTTAGCTCGCCAGGGCTTACGTTTGACAAAGTTGTCACTAGGTACGTACGTAACTTTTGAGTACCTGGGATGCCAAGTTTTTTCAGCAGGAGCATCATTCATTTTATGCACCCTGTACCGACCTGGCTCAAAACAAATTACCTCGGACTTTTTCAATGAACTTTCGTATTTTCTCGAGCGAGTTGTAGGACTTTCCGATACCATTTTTATAACGGGCGATATTAACATACACCTAGAGCGTCCGGATTCACCCAACACCGTTAAATTTTGTGATTTATTAGACTGCTTTGGATGCCATCAATGGGTTAAAGCTCCAACTCACGATGCAGGCGGAACTTTGGATATTTTTGTCTCAAAGTCGAGCGGCCCGCCTTTGGTAGCGGATAGCGTGGATGTAGGACTATCAGATCATAGGTTAATTCGCGCTGAAATCGATTTTAACCCTCCAAAAATCCCGTACGTAACTATCACGTCAAGAGCATGGCGAAGTTTTAACTTTGATGAGATTCTGTCTGAACTAAAGGCTTCTCCGCTTTGTACACAAAGCGTTTGGGAAACAGAGTCACCAACCAAACTGACAGAATATTACAACACTTTTCTTTCAACCCTTCTAAATAAATATGCTCCAACTTCAACAAAAACTCGGCGACTGCGAAGTTCTGATGACTGGTTTGACGAAGAATGTCGGAGCCAGAAGAGATCAATGCGTAAATTGGAGAGGTCCTACAGACACTCAGGCGTTACTTCACGGGACGATTGGATACGGGCTCAAAAAGAGTACGCACTATTAATTCGCTCGAAAAGATCTGAATATTGGACAAGTAGGATCGATTCAGAGCGTCAAAATCCACGAAGTCTGTGGAACTCTATTAAGACGGTCGTTGCCGATGTACGGGCGCAAAATACAACCGAAATAGCTCCGGAAACCTTCTCCAAATTTTTTCTTGACAAAATTAAGTCAATACGTGACCTAACAGCCTCCGCCCCACCACCATATTTTACTAAAAGCAATAGCGGAAACTTTTCTGCCTTCAAACCTACAACCATCGAGGAAGTAAGGAAATTAATACTTACTTCACCGAACAAGCAGTGTTCACTCGATCCTATTCCAACGTGGTTACTGAAGAAGTGTTGCAAGGAAATATCTCCCTTTCTAGTTCATCTTTTCAATAAGTCACTCAGCATGGGTGATTTCCCAAAACCCCTTAAATCAGCTGTTGTAACTCCACTTATAAAAAAACCGCAATTGGACGCTGAAGATCTCTCAAACTACCGACCCGTTTCAAATCTTCCATTAATTTCCAAAATCCTAGAAAAAATTACTGCTTCCCAGATAATATATCACTTAAACTCAAATGAATTGCTGACTAAATACCAATCTGCATATAGAAGGTTTCACTCAACGGAAACTGGATTACTACGTGTTTTGTCAGACATAACTCTTGCTATCGAGTCGGGAAAACTGGCACTCCTTTCAGTCTTGGACATGAGTGCCGCTTTTGATACAATCGACCACGATTTTCTTATTAAACGATTAGAAGAATCCTTTGGTTTAAATGGCGGCGTTAAAAGCTGGCTGACATCGTACTTGGGTAACCGTATACAAGCCGTAAAGGTAGGGAAAAACCAATCAAAATATGCAACCCTTTCATCTGGAGTACCCCAGGGATCTGTTCTGGGCCCACTTCTTTTCATCCTCTTCACAAATGATGTCGCTAAAATAATAGAATCATTTGGCCTTCTATCTCACTGCTACGCAGATAATAATAATAATAATAATATATCTTTATTGAACAAAAAAAATTAAGATTTATAACTACAAAAACAAAAAGTACATCATAAGTACAGTAAAAGTAGAGTTTAGAAGTTGGATAATGACAAAAGTTAATAACAGAAAACAAAATACATATATACAGTAGGTACTTAAACAATAGAGATTTATAATTATAAATTTAGGTTTCTCGTAACCTGCCTCACTAGGCTAGCCTGTGTTGAGGCAGTAATTTTACGTCAATTTATTATACTGTGAACATACCTACACTTATATTAGAATAAAATCACGCAATACAATGGTTGCATTAATAATAACAATAATATTGGTACAATAATAACAGCATTGGTTCAATACTAATTTCGAATTTGGGTGAGTGCACCGGTAAATGCTCTATCATTATTTTTTATCCAAATTTTTATGTTTTTTTTGAAATTTTTTTGTGAATCACATTTTTTTATACTAATTGGAAGAATGTTGTAAAGTCTTGTTGCAAGGTATCTGAAGCTTCGTTGACCAAAAGTAGTATGAGTTATGGGAATTTGTAGTAAATCTTTGTTATTGTTTCGAGTACAGCGAATATTTAATCTTTTTTCATAGAGTATTTGTGTATATTTGTATATAGATGAGTGAGGATTGTTTTTGCATATATCTGCCGAACGTCAAACACATTCATAATATTGAAGATTAAGTTCGAGTCTGTAATTAGAGGTAGTCTAAGAATTAATTTTATAATAGTTTTCTGTGCCTTTATGATTGGGTCTAGTGCTGATGCAGTACCGCCTCCCCATGCTATGATACCATACTCAATAATAGATTGACAGACTGCAAAATAAATCATTTTCAAGTGTTGTAAGTCGAGAAAGTTTCGTATCGTTCTGAAAAAGTGCATGGTTTTTCTTATTTTGTTTGCAATTATTTGAGTGTGAATATTCCATTTGAGATATGGATCAATTGTGAGGCCGAGATACTTCATCTGTGTAGTGCGCTCAATGTAGGGACACTGACAAGATTCATCGGAATTTAAACATGTGTGTATTCTAATAGAGGCGTCATCATGAGGTTGACCTGTTATATTTATGCTTGATGTGACATATTTAGTTTTCTCAGTGTTCAATGTGAGCGTATTTGTATCTAACCACTTTTTTATGATGTTTATATCCGTTTCAGCTTTTTTGTAAACAGCTTGCCAAGTGTCAGCTTCAAATAGTAAAACAGTGTCATCGGCAAAACTAACTATTTTTCCCTGAATGTTAATGTTACATAAGTCGTTGATATATAAAAGGAACAAAGATGGTCCTAATATGCTACCTTGAGGTATCCCATAGTGAGTTGAGCACTGATTGCTAAGTGTGTTCATTATTTTCACTTGTTGCTTGCGGTCGTCAAGGTAGCTCTTAAAAAAGTTAAGTTCGTTGCCTGTAATACCGATTATTTGAAGTTTGTTTATTAATTTACTGTGTGATATTGTATCAAAGGCTTTAGAAAGGTCTAAAAATATTGATATACATTTTTTGCTTTTATCAAGGCTTTTTACGATGAAGTCAGTTACGGCGGCAATAGCGTCAGAAGTACTCTTGTTTTCTTGAAACCCGTATTGATTTTTTGAGAGTACTTTATGACTCGCCAGAAATTTTACTAACTGGGCATTGATAATTTTTTCAAATACTTTGGATAGTGTGGTCAGTATAGTTATTGGTCTGTAATTGTTAATGTCTGTCTTGTTACCTGTTTTATGTATTGGAATAACAATACCTTGTTTCAAGTTTGAGGGGAAGTGTCCTTGACTGATACTAAGGTTAATTAGGTATTCTAGGGGCAATGTAATTTCCGTAGCCAGCGTTTTCAAAATCTTGGTTGATATTCCATCAACCCCGGCAGAAGACGTGTTTTTTAGGGAATTAATTATTTTTAGAATCTCTTCCCTTGACACAGTTTGAAAATTGAATATTCTTTTGGGAAATTGAAGTTCTGCTTCAGCAGGTAGAGCATTCCCACAATTTGGTAGACGAGAAGCAAGATTTGAACCAATATTTGTAAAAAAATTATTGATATAATCCGCAACGAGCTTGGGGTTTTTTGAGGTGTCAATAATTTTGCCGTCAATACAAAGTTTACTTATGTCCTGTTTGTCTTTAGTGTTTTGTGTATTTGTGGCTTCTCTTAGAGTTTGCCATATTTTTTTGGGATCATTGTTACTTTCTTGGATCTTGCCTCTGTAGTAGATTTCTTTCGCCTTTCTAATGACTTCGCCGCATGTATTTCTATATCTTTTGTAGATGTTTAGTGATATTATGTCGTAAGGATTTTCTTTCACTTTTTTGTGTAATGCGTTTCTTCTACGAATGCAGTTAATGATTGAATAATTTATCCATGATTTTAAAGGTTTAATTTTGTTTGGAGTGTTTTTTGTCAGAATTGTAGTATTATTAATTAATTTATTTTTCAAATAATCAACGAAATATCTCCATGCATCATCTGAGTTTTTTATTTGGAAGAGCTCTTGCCAAGATTTAGTTTTAATTATATTTTTTAAATTCTCAAAATTAATATTATTGTATACAAATGTCTGATTACTTTTATTTTTTGTGGTGTCGGATTGCAATGTAAAAATTGTTGTGTAATGATCTGTAATTGTTGATTTGTAAACAATGCTTTTGTTTTGTTTATTAGTTTTGACCATAACATGATCAATGCACGATGTTGATTCATTAGCTATTCTTGTTGGTGTATTGATGGTACTAATTAATCCATGGAACTCTAACATGTTCAGATAGTCGTGGCATTGATGGTGTGGATTATTTGGAAGTATGTTGATATTTAAATCTCCCATAATTATTATGTTTTTAGTGTAGGAAAGGTTTGAGAGTATGCTATTTAGACTGTTAAGAAATGGTGTTATATTACGAATCGATGGAGAACGATATATTGCTAGAATGCACGTATCATTATTATACATTATTTGCATACAGCTCGCGTCAGTAATGTTTACTTCCGTTACAACAGAGTTTAGGTCGTTTTTTGTGTATACCACTACTCCATCATTCTGACTATCATGTTTTGACGAGTTGAATGAAGAGTAGTGAGTTATGAATTTTGGTGTGTAAATATTTGTCAACCAACATTCTGTAAGAATAATAACATCAAATTTTATATTAAGGTGGTTAAGCTGTATCTGGAGTTCATCAAAGTTTTTATTAATTGACCTAATATTTTGGTGCATAATAATAGTGTTTTTTGAATCGGTTGTTAGGTATTTGCATATTTTTGCATCTGATGTTATAAACAAATTTTCTTGATCACTTAGTTCTTCGTATGTATTATTAATGGTAATAGCCATATTATAATTTGTATTACAAAAAAAAATTGTTTAATTCCCTTAAATGAGAGAAACACTAATCCGTGGCCATCACTGGGGATTACAACCTTTAATTGAAAGTAGTAGAGGTGAATTATTGTTGCAATTTGAAAATAATAGTATACAACATGACTCACCGAACTGAGGGGAATCGACCCAGTGAATGACCGGTAAAAGTGAAACTCTCAATTAGAGAAAATTAATCAATTTTTTTAAGGTCATCAGAGTGTTTGATATAAATTACTCTGTCATTTTCATTTTTTTTAACCATCACTTTATATTCTTTGTACCAGACATATTTATATCCCATTTCTTTCGCCTTAGTCTTCGACCTCCACAGAAGATCTTTAAAATAGGCACCAAGGATTTCGCTAATAAAAATCTTCTGGTATCCGTTTCCTTGGGTTGTGGTAGGGTTGAGTAGCTTCCTGTTCAGTAGAATCTGTCGCCTTTTTTGGGGGTTAGTAAATTTAACGTGGAATTTTGGGGGGACTCCTGGTCGTCGGTCTGGAATTTTCTTGATATCGAGAATATCATCGCCTTTTAAGTCGACACCCGTCACTGTGGCCACTCGTTTAATTATTTCTGCTGGCTGTTCTCCCTCTTTTTCTGAAATTCCAGCAAATTCAAGAGTGTCTTCACGCGTTCTCTGCTCCACTTCTGCTAGTCTAACTTCAAGGCTTTTTATTATCCCATCTTTTTCTGTTAATTCCTTTCGCATTGATTCTACTTCCGAAACCAGTTTAATAATGGTCTCCATCTTTAGATGGATGTCATCATATTGCCGGCTGATAAAGTCTCTCGTGCTTCTGCTTTCTTGATTTTCATCATCAATTTTTTTTATTATTGCTTGCTTAAACACTTCAAGTTTTTTTTCCATCTTCATCTCCATCTTTTCCAGTAGGATATCAATATTTATACCCTGGGACTCCGATGTGAGACTAGTCCCGGTCGTTTGCCCTTTGCTTCTCAGATTTTTTTCTGAAGTTGCCATTTTAAAATTGTTATTTGGTTGTAAGGTCAAACACTGCCTATTTCACTCTTTATTTGACAGTTGGTTCACTTGTGATATTTTGATAATGTTTTCGTTTCTAAAACTGTCAATTAATTATCCACTAGTGGGAAACCAACACTTTCCAAGTAAAAAGGAATAATTCTTATCAGTTATGACAAGTGCACTGAATGTTAGTTCACTGTAATAAAATAATAACAATTGATTTCGGGAGCAGAGCAAAACACAGCTGTCACTCGATGTAGGTATTATTGTAGGTATGACCAACAAGTTTACTTTTACTGCTTACCAGAGGAAGTAGACAGTCTAAAAACTCGCATAATTGAGTGTCTAGAAGCAATTACCCGATGGATGACCTGAAATAGATTAAAACTAAATCCGTCAAAGACTGAGTTTCTTTGGACCGCCACAAGCAGACGTCAGCATAACATTGATAACTCCCCAATAACCATTTCAGGAAGCGACATCACTCCAAAGACTTGTATAAAACTACTGGGTGTCAATCTGGACGCTGATTTTTCCCTTAAAACCCAAGTGAACAGAACCGTAAGCACGGGATTTTTTCAATTAAGGCAAATTAAAGCAGTAAGGAGAAACCTGCCAACAGAGGCGACTAAATTACTAGTCAATTCGTATGTGGTTTCACGTTTAGATTATTGCAACGGAATATATGCAAGTCTTCCAAAATATCAAATTAACAAATTACACTCCGTTTTCAACGCTGCGGCAAGACTTATCACCGGCGTATCAAAATATTCCCAAATTTCAGAGCATCTCAAAAACCTACACTGGCTTAAATGTCCTGAAAGGATCCAGTTTAAGCTCTGCTGGATGGTATTTAAGTCCCTTAACGGAATGGCACCGGCTTACTTATCGGAATTGTGTATTCCAGAAATTTCCAATCATCGACAGTCAACCCTGAGGTCAGCAGCGTCATCAGCTATCGGAAGGTTAAAGGAACCAAAGCGCACACCAGATACTAAGTTCGGTGAGCGCGCTTTCGGAGTGTCAGGACCTAAAGCCTGGAACGGACTGCCACATGACTTAAGAATGATCACAGACGCGGCGGAATTTAGAGCTAGACTTAAAACTCACCTTTTCAGACAGTCGTATCCATAAACTCAAAATCTTTCACCTTCACTTTCAATGCCCGCGACACCGTAAATAACTAACCTTGAAAAACATAGAAAAAAAAAATAATAATGTAAGCGTTTGTGAAGATTATTTCATGAACATTCTCCAGCCCTAAAGATTCCGAAATTCTCCAGTATTTAAAAATAAATTTCAACTATACTTTTGCCACTAATCTCCAATAGTCCTAAATTCTCCAGTATTTTAAAATAAATACCTCTACTTTTGCCACTAATCTATTCACAAATGTAATAGGTACTAACAGCGATGAGGGTAGCAAATAATGTAAAATCACGCAATGTCCAGTGTGTATAACTGTAATGTCCTCCGCGTGCAAAGCCGTATCTTCTCCAAGCATAAACTTATAATTAAAGTGTGTTTATCGGAAGTGACCTGCCAGGTAAGTATGTTTCTGTATCCATTTGTAAATAGTAAAATCAGTTAGAACCTAAGCATTCCTAATAAATTGTACAGCGCCCTTGAGGTGATTTTTCACAAAAACGGCGCTTTATAAATTATCCAATTATTATTATTATTATTATTAAATGGTCGAAAAATTGAGGAAAATTCAAAATTTAAAAAATACAGTCTTCTTTCTTTATGAATTTGAAAGAAAACTGTAACTTCATTTTTTAATAAAAAAATATAATAATAATTCCGAAAAAAAAAAACTGAAAAAACTGACATCTTGGATTCATTTTTACGCAATTAATACGTTGATTTCTCGAATTTGTATTTATTTACACATGCACAAGGCTTTCACATTATTAAATAATTTTACTTTTATGGAAGTTTTATTAAATTCACGCGGAAAAGTCATTAAAAAAATAAAATTTCAGAAATAACCTAAAACCTATCGTTAAAGAACCTAATCATCAACCAAACATTATTTAAAGGGCTAAAATTGAAAAAAAAAAGTAACGCCAGCATTGGTAATTATGTTGAATTACACAAATATCACAGTGAATTGATCATATGAAAATTATCTTCAAAAACATAAAATTAACGGCAAGTACAATTCGACATGTCAAACATTGTTTAACCGCGAAGTCTATAAAACAAGATGGCCGCGGTGCCTGCGCAGATCTATGTGCGATTCAAGGGAACCAAATTAAAAATCATAAAATACGTGATATTGTTTATTTTTTTATTTTTTATTTTACTTTTATTTTTTTTTATTTTACTTTATTTGGGAAACAAACAGTTGTACATATTTTATTAAATAATTACATTTGACAAATTTGCATGAACCAGTGAAGTTTCCACATTTGAGAATATAGAATTTGAAGAAAAAACAAAAAACTCATTAATATAAGAAGTTATACATACATAATACCTAACTAGATTACAGAAAATCAGATGAAACCAACATAATAAAATCAGATGAAACCAAAATAATAATTCATACGAAAATCAGATGAAACCAACATAATAAGAGAAAAACAATAAAATAAGGCACACAGCAGGATTCACGATCAACAATCTGTTTTGATCTTCTCCGTTACATATTTTGTGAATTGAACTGAGGACAAATGGAAAATATCAGCGTCTGAAAGGATATTGTTATATTTTGTGCACGTCCTTTTCAGAAATGTATGTTGTGAGTAGTTAGTTTTTGATTGTGGGATGTGGAATAGTTTGTTTGTTCTTGTATTACGTACTGGACAGTGGAAATGGATGTTTTCCAGAAGATAGTTGCTGTCAACAGCGTTGTTGATGATTTTGTATAAAAATTTCTGGTCGGATATATTTCTTCTCTCTTCTAGTGATGTAATTTTATAGAATGCTAAGGAATCTTTTACATGTTCTGATATTCGGAACGATTTAAAGTCTAAGTATTTCAAAAATTTTTTTTGGATTCTTTCTAACCTTTCAATATTGACTTTGTATTGGGGATTCCAAATCACTGATCCAAATTCTAGTATGGAGCGAACAAAAGAAAAATATAATATCTTGATTACATGTGGTGATCTGAATGGTTTAGTCACTCTTACAATGAATCCTAGGAGTTTGTAGGCCCTGTCACAAATGGAATTTATGTGTGATCGGAAAGACATTCCGGAGTCCATTAATATTCCTAAGTCCCTTACTTCACTACACCTTTTTAATTCAACTCCGTTTATTTTATATGGGAATGTTAGGGGGTTAGTGCTTTTGGTGAAAGATATTGTATTACATTTTTCTAGATTAAGGTACAGTTGGTTGTTCGCGCAATATAATCCAAGCCTATTGATATCCTCTTGCAATTCTAGGCTGTCATTAATATTAATTACTTTTTTGTAAATTTTAATGTCATCAGCAAAAATTTGGATTTTAGAGTTTTTGAAGCAAGAGTCTATATCATTTATATACAAAATAAAAAGGAGAGGTCCGAGGTGTGATCCTTGTGGAATTCCTGAGGGTATATTATAGAAACGTGAAGAGAAACCCTTAGCTCTAACTGCTTGACTCCTGTTAGTGACGTACGATTTGATCCATCTTAGAAGGTCCCCACTGATCCCGATTTTTAATAGCTTCTTCAGAAGCAGTTTGATGTTAATTTTATCAAAGGCTTTTGAAAAATCCGTGTATATAGAATCAATCTGAGTTTTACTACCCATAGAATTAAATATGAAATCTGTGTATTCCAGCAGGTTTGTCTCGACTGACCGTTTTCTAAAAAAGCCGTGCTGATTTTTTGATATGGTAGTTTGTACTGCTGGAAAAAGTTGGTCAAGAACCATGTTTTCCATAATCTTGCTGATAATTGGGAGTTTGGAGATGGGCCTGTAGTTAGTGATGTTATTTTTGTCCCCGCTTTTATGGATTGGTGTAATGAGTGCTTGTTTCCAGACGTTGGGGAAGTTGCCTTCCTCAAATGACATTTTGAACAGCATGGAGATAGGATAAGCCAATTGGTCCCGGCATTTTACATAAAAAATGGATGGAATTAAATCAGATCCCGCGCTTTTGTTCGGATCGAGTTTTTTTAGATAATGAAGTACATGCGATTGATTAAAGTTAATTGTGTGAATATGAAGATAAGAGTTGTCGACATTGTTATCAGAGTTTATAGGATCGAGGCTGGGGTTGGGATTGTCTACAAAAACCGATCTAAAATAATCACTAAAATTGTCACAAATGGATTGTCCATCAGTGCAGGAGATATCGCCAAGATACATTTGATTTGGTAGATCAGAAGACAATTGCTTTGATTTTACGAACGACCAGAAGCGTTTACTACACTTTTTTATTGATTCTTCTGCCGTCCTAATGTAGTTATCATAACATTCAAGTGAGATCTTCTTTTGACGATTTCTCAGCACTGAAAAGGATTGATAGTCAGCTAGATTTTTGTATTTTTTCCATTTTTTGTGATATTTTAGTTTCTCTTTTACAATTTTAATAAGTGGGGAAGTATACCAGGGGGGAAACCTTTCCAAATTAACATAAATTTTTTTTTCGGGAATATGTTTACGTATGAGGTCATTTATGATATTATAAAAGTTTAATACGGCCCCTTCAGTATCCTTATTTTGAAATTCGTGTTCCCAATTTATTATGGATAATTCGTTTATGATTTGTCCGTAATCACCTCGGTGAAACATTTTGACTGTCCTTGACGAAACGAGGGGAGACGGTTTAATAACAGGGGATAACTCTATGTCTAATGCTCTGTGGTGTGTATCTTCAGGCGTCAGAGGCTGGGTACTGTGAGTTATGCTACATTCTGAAATATTTGTCATGATTAAGTCAAGAGTTCGTTTATTTGTATTGATCACAGAATTAAATTGCTGTAATTGCGTGAATGAAAGGAAGTCAACCAACGCACAACTAGCAGTATCTTCTGGAAAATTTGATTCTAAATAGTTTTGCCCTTCTGTTACCTTCCAATTTAGTTTGGGTATGTTATAGTCTCCAGCTAATAAAAACAATCCTTCCGGGTGATTTGTGTGCAGGTCCGATGTATTGTTTAAGTGATGAATTAGATTATGAATGTAGTTGGTGTTTTGTGGATGGTACGAGCAGCATATATATAATTTTTGGAGTTTATTATTGTTACCTAGTATTGGCACCGATATCCAAATGTCCTCAGTACACGTAGACCACGGTAGTTTCTGAGCATTAAGAGATTTGGAGGTTGCGATTAATACCCCCCCTCCCTGCTGCTGTCCAGATACTAAGTAGTCACGATCCTTTCTAAACACATCGTACCTGCTGTCAAACAATTCGCTATCATGTATAGAATCATTTAGCCAAGTTTCGCATAAAAGGTAAATGTCAAAATTGCTTAAAAGAACCTGATTTAAGAAATTATGTGTTTTTGTGCGAAGACCTCGCACATTTTGGAAATATATGTTAAGCATTTTTTAATATTTTGTGAATAAAATTTGTTGAAAAATATTTTAGAAATATAATATAATTATGCTGTGATTGGGGACATTTTTGAACGTGAGGTTCTGTTTGTTTATGGTAAGTTGCATTGTTTATGGTTTCGATGGGCATTAGTTTTGACAGATTAAGAGGTACATCTATGGTCGAAATACAAATTGATTGTAAACATGCGAGTGTGAGAAAAATAATATTACGATGATACATTTCATAAGTTTTTGTTATTAGTAAAGACGTAAAAACGCAGATCACCGCGCAAGCAACAAATATGCAGCTGAAAGATCGTTAAGGCTTTCGTTATTAGTAATGCTATTAAAGTTAAGGTATCAGTGGCGCACACAGAAAAAAAATTCGGGGGGGTGTTTTTACAAAACATAAAATGCATGCTGTATCCATATTCTATATCTATTCAAACGTTTATATACTAATGTACAGTGTATACCAGAGGTTCCTAGCCTTATCTGGCTAACTGCGCACTATCCAAGTATAGTATTCTCTTCAACGCCCCTCCCCCCTTCATTAAGAAATGCGTGACAATATGCATAGAAAAGCGCCGCCGGCGAAATTTTTTTGAATGTGAAAGTTACGTAACATTTGCAAGGGGAAGCTCATTAACGCCCCAGTCAGTGGTGCGGTATCGCCCCACTTGAGAATCACTGGTGTAAATAAATAAAACAAATTAAAATTAAATTAAATTTTAAATGACAAGAAATTTTGTTTTTTTTTTTAAGTAGGCACGAGTACATTTCTTCGCGCGGTGTGAAATTATTTGACTCTGAAGAAACCATGACAGTTTACATCAGCAATTAATATAATTATAAAATTATGTAACATAAAATAAGAAGCTCCGATAACAATCCAAAAATAATCTGGCAAACAAATAACTGTGAAATAGAAAACAATAAACAAATAAACCAGCCAAAGAATTAAATAATTAAATAAATTAAATAATTGAAGACGAAAATAAAGTTATAAAATTTCTCCTACACGACCCATGCTAAAAAAACGTATCCCGAAAACTGCCTTGGTGATCGGTAAAAAAAAAACAGTTTTTTTTTTTAAATGTTTAATTTTAAATACCATGGATGTATAAATTAACCAAAAAACAATGCATCTGGCAGCAGTAGCTGTGCACGTTTTTGGAGAGAGATGCCGCGGGCGGGAGGGCAGAGCGGGCGGGGACAACTGGGGTTTAAACCCCAAAACCCCATTCGTGTGTGCGCCAATGTAAGGTATTATATCTCAACTATAAATTCACATTGTTTGCAACTCCAATTATTATAAAAGCCATCGTTTCACATCAAACTAAGCGTCTGTTGAGCTTTATTTCAGACTAAGGCATGCTCTAATGCTAATGACTAATAACCACCTTCGTGGTGTCCAACGCTATGGGAAATCGTTTGGAAATATTAAAATCGGCTAACTGAGAAACGTCTTGCCGTTAATTTGGGAGGCGTCTTCTAATATCTACAGGAATTCCAAAAACTGAAAAAATCGGACTAATATCCATGAGAACCAAAGTGCGTAAAAAAATCTACAGTTCAAACTGCTGACTAATATCTATGAGAACCAAAGTGTTGACGAATATCTACAGCACTGGCAGAGGTTGAATTTGCAATTATGTACCTATAGCATATTGGAAAAACGTGATATTGCGTATGCAGTTTAAAAAACTTAATTTATGTATGCATGTAAAAATTCCTAATATCGGACTATTGGACACATTTAGCTGAATATTACGGATTTGGGTTTTTGTTTTAACAGATTTCTTTATTTCGAGTTTCTAAATAATTATTCTAAATATTTAGTCTGTTACCATGACCATTTCTATGTCAGTTAGGTTAGGTTAGGTTGTGGTGCCGTGTATTTCGACATAAAAAAATAAATTAATATCTTTGTATTATGACCTCCATGTTTGTTCAATAAATTTTTGTCCTCGTAAACAGCAAAATACGTAATATTATGCAACTTTATGTACACACTTTAAACGTTTAAGCCTTTAAGTAGTAATTTATGCTTATCCGTACAACCTTTTTCTCAGCTGCCATCTGTAGATATTAGTCCAACCTACGCTCTGTAGATATTAGTTAAACCTACGTTCTGTAGATATTAGTCAACACTGGGACCGTCATAGACATTCGTCCAACCTTAGCTCTGTAGATATTAGTCAACACTCTGAAGTTAGTAGATATTAGTCCAACATATGAGCTGTAGGATATTCGTCCGACATACAGGCTGTAGATATAAGTATCTGAAGTCTTAATTTGACGGAAAAACCTAAGGTACTTACCTAAATTTAGATTTAATTCGAATGAAAACGAAAATAATATTAACAAACGATGAAAAATATGAACTAACGACATTTTCAAAAGCGGAATGGCTGTGTATCAAGCTGATTAATGATTTCAAGACCGTTATGAAACGTAAAGCTTTGTACGTGCAAGTTATTAAAATTTCCTTTCCCCACCCGTTTTGGACAAAATGCCTGTTTTATGCATTGAAAAAATAAAATATGTCAATAACTACCTAATTTACAAATGTTTTATTGAAGTAAATACGTGGGGGGTGCATATCATCCCAAAAATAGAATACATAACCTAACCTAAACCTAACCTAACTGACATATAAATAGTCATGGTAACAGGTTAAATTATTTACACAACTTTGTTCGTAAGTGGTGAATTATTATTATTGTTACTAATACGACGACCTCCGTAGTCCAGTGGGAAAGACTCTTGACTCACAATCCGGTGGTCGCGGGTTCGAACCCGGCATGCGCAAATAAATTGTATTTGATTAATTTGTGTTATTTCACAATTAATTCATTTCAAATAATATATAGTATATTTGCGGCATGTTTCAGAGTGGAAGATACTATCAGTATCGCCCTGGTGTAAAACCACCATTCAGAATTGAAACGTTGCTTGAAAATGGCTTTAGCCGTGTTTAGTGACCAGATCTGAATAGCCAGGTACTTCCCAACCTTCCTCTTCCCCACCTCCTTCCCCTCCCCAATACCTTCAGCCTCACAACATACCCCAATTGGGGATGCCATAGTCTCACTGGCTCCAGACGTTCAAATATTGTCCTTATCAAAAAGTAAGAACTGTCGGCAGCCATATTTTATTTTTATTATCATTTTCTACGATTACTACTTATCTATGGAAATGTCATCTCACCTGTCACACTATCACACTACGATCATAAACGTAATGCGTCTGGCGTCGATGCACACTACGATTTTTGCTCCGCTTTGTATTAAGGGGTGTTCAGATATCTAATATAACCGCTAGCAGGTATCTGTTGAACCGCGAGCGCTTATGTTTCGTGTCGTTCACACGGCGCAGATAAAATATTTCTTCCTATGGTAGGAGAGGGGGTCAGTTGAATTAGCGAGCGGCCACGGAGTGCGCATTTTTTGTCTGAATCTATGAATTTGACATCTGTCACCCACCGGTCTTGTCAGCTCCGTAATCATAAATATACTAACCCCTAGATCGATCACTTCGGGCTTTTTCCTCCTAGCGGTTTCGTCACCAACTTTACCAGACCCCCCCCCCCTCGCCCTTCCCGCACCTGCCAGCGCTAATAGACTAAAGATAGAGGAAACTTATTTGTCTACCATAGACAATATAATCGCTCTCGACCTACTTCATTAGCCCAATAAATTATTTGAACAAAATTATTGGAATCAGAAAATGTTACATTAGACAAATGAAACACTCTGAGAACATCTTTAAATATGTTTATTTTCAGTAAAGACAATTGATAATAAATAACACATAAGACAATTGATAATAAATACCACATAAGACAATTGATAATAAAACATAACACAAAAACTAAGGTATCCTAACCGACCTAACCTCAAATTAATTTACGAACGAATGCTGAATGTTGATGTCCTGGTACTGGTTTTCATCCTGGTCATCTTGTAGATACTCCACTGACCAGCTCTCTTCACCTTCACCGTCAGACTCCCATTTGACATCGGAAATGTCTCCTTCCAGTGCAATAGTTATTTCTTCATGTGACAAACCTCTAACAGCCATCTATAAAAATGATAACAATAAGTTATATATAGTCTACCGGAAAACATTAAAATAAATTAATACATCTTAAAAGAATCAAATTAAAATACGTAAAACAATACAAAAGGCCAAAACAAGAAGATCTCCATTAAAAACATCCCCCAATGCGCCATCACAGGATCATGAACGTTTTTAGCGAAAACAAAATGAAAAAGCAATGTTTTTGAATGGAAATCATATTTATCGATCAGATTTTAAACATCTGTATACAGTATAATAATTATTTTCAACAGAAAAATGCTATATTTTACCTTTTAATGTTATGCAGAAAACCAAGATGTCAAACCGTTTTATCCAAGACGCCATTTCCAAATATTTTGTGTTGCCAGTACGCGATTTGTTATATACCTTATAAAACATATCTTTCTCAAGCGATACGCAAAATACGGGGCTGTTTGTTTCATAAAATCAAGAGATTTTAATTTTCATCCATCAAATGACCTGACGACCTCCGTAGTCCAGTGGGTAAGACTCTTGACTCACGATCCGGAGATTGGGGTTCGAACCCGGCATGCGCAAGTAAATTTTATTTGATTAATTTGTGTTATTTCACAATTAATTCATTTAAAATAATATATATTATAGTATATTTACGGCATGTTCCAGAGTGGAAGATACTATCAGTATCGCCCTGGTGTAAGACCACCATTCAGAATTTAAATGTTGCTTGAAAATGGCTTTAGCCGTGTTTGGTGACCAGATCTGAATAGCCAGGTACTTCCCAACCCTCCTCTTCCCCACCTCCTTCCCCTCCTCACTACCTTCAGCCTCACAACATACCTAATTTGGGGAATGCCATAGTCTCACTGGCTTCAGACGGAGCAGTTGAGATTCTTGTACGGTATTTACTGTAAAAAAAAAAAAAATCATTTTCTTCAAGATCTTGTGATATATTTAGAAAATCAAAACCAAAACACATTGAAGCTGTATGGATCAGGTGTTCTCGGAAATTAAAAAAAAAAAATTCTACAACTTCAAGAGTCCACCAATTTTTCCATTTGTGAAGGCACAAGTCGTTTCAGCAAGTTTTTGTACAATAAAAATAAATCCTCAAATAAGAAGTGTGCGAGTGCTCCGTGTATACGATGTAATAAAAATTTAAAAAAATATATGGAATCACAAAACCCCCAAAAATACCACAAAAAATACTCCAAAACACCTATTAAACCAGTAAAAAAATCCCATCCCACTTATTTTACCCCTAAGTTGGCAACCCTGAGCGAGAGAAGGCGAAAATCAAAATTACAAACCTATCTTTACAGCTCCATCTATGAAACTTTATCTATGAGTGGCAGCACTTTTACGTCACGGACCACAGTTGAAAAATTTGAACGAAGTTATACGCCTCTGTCCGTAATTAAAATGACCCCCTCTCCTGTTTTCGTCGGAGTGGGGGGCGCTTAACTGTTGGCATATCGCCTCAGGAGCGGTTACGGCGTAAGATGTGCATTGTCTATGGTTGATGTGCGCATAAAGCGCTCAGGTGTGAACGGTCTGAAGGGATTGTATGGAGAGCGATATGTGGCGTGCTATGATCTTTTATATTTATATGCTCAATGTGAACGAGCTCTTAATTGAACAATATTTGTGTTCCATTTCTGTAGTTTTGGGTAAATTCTGTGACCATCATAATTCTATTCCGAAGTTAATGTCATTATTGTACTTCGACTTTTCTAGTGACGTTTCGCTTTTCGTTGACGCTGCGCTTTTTGTACGTAAGTAGGTTCATGTCACATTGAATAGGACCAAATATCGGGTTCAGACGTCTCACCGTGAACTTTGTTACAACGAAGTTAAACAAGTTTTTGTGGTCGACCACCTATAAATGAAACGTCTGAACTTAGAAAGACCCTTTTATATTGAGCAAACCAACACCAACCAGGTTAACACGCGGCAGACGAGATTACATGAGGTTGTTTATTTTAGATGTACTGTCGCTGTCAAAAATGTCAAGCAAGCAATTAGTAAATTTATTAAATGTTTACCTATATTAAATATAATAGGGATAGTACCTTCCACTTCCACCCACATGACAGTAAGTCAACTGGATCGGCTCACGTTAACTATTCCATAGTAAGTTTGCCTGTTCTTCAATTTGTATTGCGGTCACGAGAATAAATAATTTAATTTGCTATTAAACCGTTGCTCCTTTTAAAAAATGTACTTTCTGCCAGTCATGTTTGTGAAGGCAACATTGCACTTAGTTCTCGGAGTCCTTAACTGAGTGGACTCTCTTTTGTCGTTTAATCGGTGAAAGCGGCTGTGAGATATTTTATACTTCAATCGTCATTTTAAAGAAATAATTTTACACGCCGTTATTTGTTGCGTGTTAGTATGTTATTATGTTTGTGTTGCTATATTTCCAGTTTTTAAATTTAACTTTTTTGTTTTTCTCGATCGATTGCATGACTCGTATTAGAGTTAGAAACAATCTGCGAGCAGAATAATTTTATATCTGTTATGTTTATGTAGGTATACGAGAATGTAGCGCAAAAAGGATTTTTCACCCAACTTAATAGTTGAATTCTCGAGGTTTCATAACCGTCTGTGATTATTATATTTAGTGTAGAGTTGTCCGAGGCTTTGAATGTTTCAGATAACTAAAAGCTCTATTATAACCACTCTTTAATATGATGATATATCGAGGTTAGGTTGCAGGTCTAATTTATTTAAAGCTGGGACGAATTTTCCATCGGTATTTTAAATCGGAACACTATCATAGAAGGCCATGGAACTTCCCAACCCAGAGAGTGTTTCCATCAAGGTGGAACCAGGCTCCCAGGAAGAAGGCGCAGGTGAAATGCCCTATACGGATATAGATATCTACCTCTCGGATGTGAAGAAGGAATGTTTGAAGTATGCGATTAGTACTTTGGCAGTCAGTAAGTTACATTGCAAAGGTAAGAAAATGTTGATCTCAGATGTCCTGAATTTATGTCCGTTTGCATTTTTTTTTCGCTGACGGACGTATGGAATATTTTCAGTTGACTGTCAGATACTTAAATTCGTTACTACTTGTATTTTTCATAAAAGTTCTCGATTTCCCGAGTGAAGACCTCATCTTATTGGGACCGATATAAGTTACATATATTTTGATGCATTAAAAATATTAAAACAACCAAACTCCGTTCTGAAGGTGCTCAAAAGTAAATGGTATTTCCTTTCTAAAGCGTCGGTCCCTGAAGCGGACGTCTAGGGTTCTTCTTATTTCTGAAATTAATCCCAAAGTCTGTTATTTAAACTACCGCTTTTAGAAGGCTTTTCAAAAGTACTTCTATCTTCATTATTTTAATTCACTTTTTTATTCAATTAATATTACTCCTTAGTATATACAATCTGGAGGAAGGACGATCATAATTTAGAATGTTAAAAACTGTTCTTCTCGGTATATCAATGTAGGTATTGTATTGTTGTTTGTACAGGTAGCAGTAATGTGGAGACTGTTCCCATCAAGGCAGAACCAGGTCCTCGAGAAGTTAAAGGGGGAATTACTTATACGGAAATTGACATAGATCACCCGGATGTTAAAAAGGAATGCTCAGAGCGCTCTGAAAGAATTACCCAAACAGCAGGTAAATCGTATTCTTGTTTTTTTAAATCAGGGGTGGGGAACCTGTTTGCTCTCGGGAAGATTTGAATGTTTGTAGTATCACCCGTGGGCCGCATATAGATTTTCAAGCGCATGGGTACAGGTTCTCGAAAAATTATTAAAATAAAACTTTTCACAACAAAATGTCTTGAACTAATAGTAAATTGTTTATGCCCACGTAATACAACATATTTATTATTATTATTTCTCCCTTGCTTATTTCTCAATGGTATCTTTAAACAAATTTACTTTTTCCATAATACTTTTTTACCTAAAGTATGTATAATAAAAAAATATTAAAATTGGTTTGAAAGTTTGGAACTTGGATACGCGCCATAAAATATATTAAAATAAATTTGGGCATTAGTCTAATTTAAATTAATTATTTATGCTATGGGACCATGAGGGCGCCATCTATGGTTTTTGTATTATATTGAATTTACCTGTGACATTGAAATTCAGTATATTCATGCATTTTCTTACCTCTGTGGAGAAGGCAATTACTTCCGACGTGAGTGTTAGTGAAAGCCAAGAGATGTCACTCCTAGTCAAATCATAATCGAATAATTCCCCCATAATTTAATCATTATTGTACCTAAGATTTTGGCACGTATTATTTATATGCAAATTTATATTCTTTGTTTGAACTTCCTTGCTGTGCTAAACACATGTTGAGATTGTGCACTTACCGCTTTGGCAAAAATCAATATTTTGAATGAAAACTAGTGTCGTTTTGTGCTGGACATCGTGCAAGAGCTGCATTCTCTGAGTGAGTATTGTTTTATTTTCACTTAGAATTTTGGAATTGCTGTGTAGACTGTTTTGTGTCACATAGGGAAGAGTTCAACTTTCCTTAATTTACATAGGGTAGTATTTCCCTCGTGTCAAGGGCTATTTACACGCCCCTACAGAACTAATTTTCTAAATGATTGCCCTTGATAATGTGGTAATAACTAACAGTTGATAACAAGACATCTGTCGGCTATTAGAAAAGAACAATTATTATTAATAACTGCTACAACAAGAGCAAGTCTAGAGATAACTTCATCCTTATTCAAACTTTATTTTTTTAAATCCAATTTCTTAAAAAAAAAAAAATTAAATCGTTTTATAATATAATATTCTTATCAAATATCGGGGAACAATTGAAAATATTGTCCCTGAATATTGAGGGAACATCTCTCTCAAAGGTGGACTTTTTAGTAAAAATACTCAACGACAAAAACATTGATATCCTGCTTCTCCAGGAGACCCATATCGCAGAAAACGACTCACCACGTTTGGATATCCCCGGATATCTCCTAGTGGCAGTGCGGGGACACCCAAAACATGGCCTTGCGACCTACATTAGGCCGGAGCTGCAGAATATTACCCGAAAAATCACGGATGGATTTCACGCAATCGGTATTCAGGTTGGAAAACTAGCAATATTTAACATCTACAAACCTCCAAATGAAGTATGGCAGACACCAGCACTCCCTCCACACAATCACCCGGCGGTGTACGTGGGAGATTTCAACAGCCACCACTTCCTATGGGGCTACTCAACGACCGATAAAGCTGGAGAACAAATCACCGATTGGGCATCAGCACAGGATTGCCAACTTATTTACGATGCTAAACAAAAGGGGACATTCTTTTCTGCGCGATGGCGTCGTGAATACACGCCCGACTTGTGTTTTGTCTCTAAAGCGCCGGACGGAAAACCTGTGAGGGCCTCGAGAACTGTACTGAATAATTTCCCACATAGCCAACACAGGCCAGTCATGCTAAACATAGGTATACAGATTCCATTAATCTCCAGTAACCCGATGCGACGGTGGAATTTAAGACGGGCAAAATGGCGAGAGTTTTCGGAATATGTTGACAGGGTTGTGGATAACATACCATCAAAGCCGAATTTCTACGACCGATTTTCGAACCTTTTGTTTGTAGCTGCGAAGAAATTCATCCCTAGAGGTTACAGAAAAGTGTATATCCCAACATGGAGCTCAGAAAGCAAACGCCTTCTAGCTGAATACGAGAGGAATAACGACCCAGACACTGCTTCTGATCTTCTCCAGTCTCTGGATGACGGGCGCATGAACAGGTGGAACGAACTAATGGAAGAAATGAGTTTCGAACACTCGAGCAGAAAAGCGTGGCAAACACTCAGGCGACTCGGAGCTGCAAATCAGCCAATTAAGACAACCCCCAAAGTGTCCCCAAATGCTGTTGCTCACCAACTACTCCGCAGTTCAAAAACGACAACAAGGTCTAACATAAGCCACCAGATCAAAAAATCTCTGAAAGCGGCGCGGCTAAAATGGCCGGTGAACCCTAACGATGTGGTCGCCGTTACAGCTGATGATGTAGACATCGCCCTCACTTCAACAAAAGCTGGGAAAGCAGCTGGATGTGACGGAGTTCTTCCAGACTTTTTGAAACATGCTGGGCCACGGACAAAGTTATGGATCGCAAAACTGTTTACTGAAATTTTTAAAACTGGAGTAATTCCAAATATCTGGAAAAAAACTAAAGTTATTGCGATCCTCAAACCCAACAAGCCACCAGAAGATCCAAACAGCTATCGGCCCATCTCGCTTTTAAGTACCATGTATAAACTCCTAGAGCGAGTGGTGCTCCGCAGACTTACCCCAATTCTGGAGAAAGTGGTTCCACAAGAGCAAGCTGGCTTCAGACCAGGCCGTAACTGCTGTGACCAGGTGCTAGCTCTGACAACACACATCGAATCTGGATTCCAGAAACGGCTTAAGACTGCGGCAGCGTTCATTGATCTCTCTGCGGCTTACGACACGGTGTGGCACAAAGGCCTCCTTGTCAAGCTCTACGACACCATAGAGGATGGCAACACAGTACGACTTATTGAGCAACTACTAACTGGCCGTACTTTCAGGGTTTTTCTAGGAGGGCTAAAAAGCAAAAAAATGCACCTGAATAATGGCCTTGCCCAAGGCTCAGTGCTGGCCCCATCACTCTTCAATATCTATACTCGAGATCTTCCTCACACTGAAGGCAGAAAATTTGCTTACGCAGATGACTTCGCCATCACAGCCCAAGCCAAAACCCTCAATGCAGCAGAAGAGATCCTTAATTCTGACCTCAAGGCTATGGAAGAATTTTTCCTCAATTGGCGACTAAAGCCAAATGGGTCGAAAACAGTTGTGACAGCTTTCCATCTCAGTAATTCACAAGCAAACGCAAAACTCTGTGTTCAGTTTGATGGAAAAAATATTTACCATGACCCCCATCCCCGCTATCTTGGAATAACTTTGGACAGGAGCCTGAATTACCGGAAACACATGGAAACAGTGGGCAAAAAAACCAGGACAAGACTAAACTTAGTCAATAAGCTGGCTGGTACTAGCTGGGGATGCGACGCCAACACGCTCAGAACGGCATCCATTGCCCTGGTTTTCTCAGCAGCTGAATACTGTGCTCCAGTATGGGCCAGAAGCGCCCACACTTCCATGGTCGACGTTCAGCTTAATGCCACAATGCGAACCATCAGCGGAACCTTAAAATCGACTCCTCTTCCTTGGCTCCCCGTACTTGCAAATATAACCCCGCCAAATATCAGGCGAGAGATTGCAACACTGAGGGAATACAAGAAGGCGCTGCAAAAAAGCGAAATACCCTTGCACGATGATGTCGTTTCTCACCCGGCATGCCGCTTAAAGTCTCGAAAACCCTTCTGGACGGAAGGAGAAAGACTCCTTCGAACACCTCTCACCCCAGAAGATAGGTGGAAGCTTGAGTGGCAATCAGCTAACGTCAAAAACGCCGATCTCGTGCAAGACCCCACTGAGAGACAGCCTGGGTTCTCATTGCCTCGCAAACTCTGGACTGCCATCAATAGAATAAGGTGCTCCCATAGCCGTTGTGCTCACATGATGCATAGATGGGGCCTTAAAGAGTCGGCGACGTGTGAATGCGGTGCGGTGCAGACCACCGAACATGTAGTCAACGAATGCCCGCTCCATTCATTCCCCGGCGGGATTTATGAGGTCCACAGGGCAACGCCTGAGGCCCTAGACTGGCTCGCAGACCTAGATGTCCCCCTCTGACCCCCCACCATACGAAAGAAGAAGAATCAAATATTATGTATCTGCTTAGTTACTGCAAATAGCTTATCAGCAGGTTCTTTGTTAAACTAATGAATCAATCCAACAATAAATACAAGTACAGCGCCCTTGAGGTGATTTTTCACAAAAACGGCGCTTTATAAATTATCCAATTATTATTTTTATTATTATTACTAGTAAAAATCATATAATTTCATAAATAGCCCCGACCCACAACGAATTTTTAATGTAATACATGCATACTCATATTATGAATGTTTCGTTTTTGTTATTCCAGGTACCATTAATGTGGACACTGTACCCATCAAGGCAGAACCAGGACCCCGAGAAGAAGACGGAGAGAGTATCCCTTACACGGAAATAGACATAGACCTGACAGATGTTAAAAAGGAATGCTTAGAGCACTCTGAAAGTATTGCAGAGACTGCTGCAGGTAATATCGATTTTTGTTTCTTTTAATAATTTTCTCTTTTCATTATAGATATATACTTTTGAATTTTATCGTTAATATTTTTCAGACATTATAACGGACTTGAATGTACTGATGCACCCTGGAGAAGAATATCATTCATGTCCCCATTGTAGCTACTCCTGCTCAAAAAAATCAAATTTAACAAGGCACTTACGCACCCATTCAGGAGAAAAACCTTTTTCCTGTCCCCATTGTAACTATTCCTGCTCAGACAAATCAAGTTTAACACATCACTTATACACCCATTCAAGAGAAAAACCTTTTTCATGTTCCCATTGTAACTACTCCTGCTCACACAAATCACTTTTAACGGTGCACCTACGCACCCATACTGGAGAAAAACCTATTTCATGTCCCCATTGTAACTACTCCTGCTCACACAAATCACATTTAACGGTGCACTTACGCACCCATTCACGAGATAAACCTTTCTCCTGTCCCCATTGTAACTATTCCTGTTCACAAAAATCAAGTTTAACACGGCACTTACGCACCCATTCTGGAGAAAAACCTTTTTCCTGTCCCCATTGTAACTATTCCTGCTCAGATAAATCACATTTAACAAGGCACTTACTCACCCATTCAGGAGAAAAACCTTTTTCCTGTCCCCATTGTAACTATTCGTGTTCACAAAAATCAAGTTTAAGTAAGCACTTATACACCCATTCTGGAGAAAAACCTTTTTCATGTTCCCATTGTAACTACTCCTGTTCACAAAAATCAAGATTAACACGGCACTTACGCACCCATTCTGGAGAAAAACCTTTTTCCTGTCCCCATTGTAACTATTCCTGTTCACAAAAATCAAGTTTAACAAGTCACTTACGCACCCATTCTGAAGAAAAACCTTTTTCATGTCCCCATTGTAACTACTCCTGCTCACAGAAGCCAAATTTAACGGTGCACTTACGCACCCATTCAGGAGAAGAACCTTTTTCCTGTCCCCATTGTAACTACTCCTGCTCACGTAAATCACATTTTAAAAGGCACTTACGCACCCATTCAGGAGAAAAGCCTTTTTCCTGTCCCCATTGTAACTATTCCTGCTCAGATAAATCAAATTTAAAAACACACTTATACACCCATTCTGGAGAAAAACCTTTTTCATGTTCCCATTGTAACTACTCCTGCTCAAACAAATTACTTTTAACGCTGCACTTACGCACCCATTCAGGAGAAAAACCTTTCTCCTGTCCCCATTGTAGCTACTCCTGCTCACGTAAATCAGATTTAACTAGTCACTTACGCACCCATTCTTGAGAAAAACCTTTTTCATCTCCCCATTGTAACTACTCTTGCTCACAGAAGCCTAATTTAACGGTTCACTTACGCACCCATTCAGGAGAAAAACCTTTTTCCTGTCCCCATTGTAACTACTCCTGCTCAAACAAATCAGATTTATAAAGGCACTTACGCACCCATTCAGGAGAAAAACCTTTTTCATGTTCCCATTGTAACTACTCCTGCTCGGTAAAATCACGTTTTACAAGGCACTTACGCACCCATACCGGAGAAAAACTTTTTAAATGTTCCTATTGTAACTATTTCTGCTCAAACAAATCATATTTAATGGTGCACTTACGCACCCATTCAGGAGAAAAACCTTTTACCTGTCCCCATTGTAACTTCTCCTGCTCAAATAAATCACATTTAACGGTGCACTTACGCACCTATTCTGGACCAAAACATTTTTCATGCCCCCATGACATGGGGAACTTCTAATTGTAACTACTCCTTCTCGATAAAATCACGTTTAACAACGCACTTACGCATCCATAATGGATAAAAACCTTTTTGTCTTCCTTCTGCAATTCGTGTTCTCTAAAGGGTAGAGTTCATATTTTAACCCTTACTTAATATAACTTCATTTTCCCGTTGTTACTACTTCTGCTCACACAAGTCATCGTTGACAATGCTTACTAATCCTGGAGAATACCGTTTTTACTTGCCTTATGCAGTTATTCACGTTCACATTCTTTCTCATGGTGGAGAAAATTCATTGTCTTGTTCTGGCTGTAAGCATAATAATAAAATTTATTGAACCACCCCGTTAAAAATTGGGCCGCTAAAGGCAAAATTCAAGAAATACCATACAAGTAAGTATATGGCATTCAAGTACCGTGCATTACAGACTCTGCTGAAAAGCGTTTGCAGCTTTTAGACGTTGTTTATTTATTTTTATTTATTTATTTATTTATTCAACGCCCAGAGGGCTTTTACATGTTTGGTAGTACAATGATGACAGATGATTTTTCAATAGATAATGAAATAACAAAAATAAAATTAGATAAAAAATGCACACAAGTCACAAAAATACAAAAAAAAAATACAGCAATTTGATAAGTTTACAAAAATACACATATATTTAGTAATAGTTTTGGAATATGTTTTTTACAACATCCACAAAATTCGCCAAGTTGATGTTAAATATGTCGACATCACCTAAGTACTGATTCCCCATAGTGTGAAATCGTTGTATAGGAGAGTGGGCAATGTAGTTCCGCTTGTGAATGCTGCAGTAGAATAATGTATTTTGTCGCGTGGTTACTGTCGGTATTCGTAAGTTTATGAGTTGTAGGAGTTCGCAACAGTCGAATTTAGAGTTAAGTATTTTGAATAAAAATGTTAAGTCGTTTATTTTACGTCTGTCTTCTAGTGTATGTATTTTTAGAATATTTAGTAATAGATTATATTTTAAGTCTTCTAGTGGGATACTTAATTTGTTTTTCTTCTTACTGAATACATATTATATGTTTGCATATTTTAGTTAACGGGTCTGATTGCCATGTGTCTGTATTAACTGCATCTACATATATATATATATATATATATATATATATATATATATATATATATTGAAATACATGACTATAGTAAATAGTGATTGTACTTATATGAAATGTATTAACTGCATTGTATTAACTGTACACGTGACTGTATTTGTACATAAATTATGAAATGTCAACTCTTCTTCCATCCACAAGCTAAGGCTTTTAATGGAAGACCAGTAAAATTATAATATGTAGCAATTCTAAGATAAACAAATAATAAAAAAAAAATTAAAAAAAAAAAAAAATTATAAAACGCTGAATTTTTTTTTTGTATTCGCTCAATATTATTAACGTGAATTTTGTAAGATGGAGACCAAACTACCGAGTTATATTCAATTTGGCTTCTAACTACAGATATATATATAATAGTTTAATGGCTTCTATGGAACTAAAGTTTTTAGTTGTTCTTAATACGAAGCCTAGTGTTTTCATACCTTTGTTCATAATTTGGTGGATATGATTTGCGAAACTCAGTTTTTCATCCAAAATAATTCCAAGATCTCTCATTTCCGTGACTCTTTCTAAAGCTGTGTTATTGATGGAATATTAAAATAAAACAGGATTTTTATTTCTAAAGAAAGTCAAGGTTTTACACTTTTCTACATTTAAAAATAAATTATTTTGAAGGCACCAATCTTTAAACTTACTAATATTTGACTGTAGTATATGGCAATGATTTATATCTGTTATTTTCTTGTATAGCTTGATGTCATCAGCAAAGAGTAATACCTCGACATCATTGAAGCAATTGGTTATATCATTGATGAAAATGAGGAACAAAACCGGGCCAAGGTGACTACGCTGCGGTAGGCCACTAGTAGCCCAGAAAGCTTTCGAGATCCAAGATTTTATTTTGACGAACAGTTTACGATTTAATAAGTAGCTAGAAAACCATTTTAGCATGTTATCCCTTATTCCTAGAGCAAATAGTTTTTGGATTAGTAGTTTATGGGATACTTTGTCAAATGCCTTCGAAAAGTCTGTATATATGCAGTCGACTTGTTTATTTTCTGCAAAAGATTGTATTATGAAGTTTTGAAATATTGTTAAGTTAGTTGCGGTAGATCTACTTTTGATAAAACCGTGCTGTTTTTGGTCAATTAATTTTATTAATTTGGGATAGATTTCATCAAGGACCAGTGATTCAAAAAGCTTAGGTAGTACTGACTGTATACAAATGGGGCGATAATTGGCTATATTAGTGTCGTCTCCTTTTTTGTAGATAGGTGTAATGAAGCTAGATTTCCAGCGGTCTGGAAAGTGTCCAAGGGACAAGAGACGGTTGAATAATAATGTGAGTGGTTTAGATAATATAGTAGAGCATTTTTTGAGGAATATTGGTGGAATGTTGTCTGGACCAGCGGATTTGTCAGTGTCTAAGGAAAGTAATTTCTGTTCGCAACATTTTTGCGTGATATGGCAATTTGTTAAGTGTGTAGTCTTGCTAAATGTAAGTGTAAGATAATCTATGATAAAGGTAAGTTGGTTGTTAGCATCCTAGATGAGGAAGTAGAGCCCCACAGAGAGGGACTTTAGTCCTAGTAACTATCTCTTATCGCAGTTCATTCCGGTCATCGATTTAAAAAAGAAACAGAGCTGCGGCTTGTGTTCTTTTAATCTGTCGTAGATTTTTTTTTTATTTGAGACAAACAGGATACTTATAAAACATTTTGTGGGTAATATACAGGGTGTTAAGGGACATACTTGACTTTAACCAGTGATTCCTGATATTATTTGGAGTAAAAAATGTACATGAAATTTTGGTCTCCGGTGACTTTTAACCCATATATGCCCAGAACTATTTTTGGTTTCCGATCTTTTTCAATTTAGGATATGTGGGTCCCTGAATGATTGTTTTAAAGACTCTCACTGAAATTTTAAGGTTGGAGTAGAGAAAGTGTAGTTTTTTAATGGGTCGAAAACGACCCCAGGGTCAAATGCGTTACCTTGAATAAAAATGCCATAATTTTATTAATTCTTTATTTTCTTAACTTAAACAGAAAAAAAATTTGAAATAAACATTACAAATGAAACTGCGAAAAACATTTTGCTTGTAGTTTACATTTCATTTATTGCACGCCGTCACAGAATGGATATGGTATGGATATATTCAGAAATGAGATATGGTTATGGTACCTCAATCCTAGATTTTAGCGCAGCTGAATATCTTTTCGCTTTTTGGATTGGCTGTATCCCGGGTTCAGTCGATAAGATAGTCACAACGTTATTATCATTCTATCTAACAGCACATATCCCATTTGTTTCATCCGATTGGTAATAATAGTATCCTCTCGCTTCTTTATGGCATTCTTTTACATCCTTCAGTGGGCAGTTTTCAATTTGATTATTACGCACCGTACCCGTGAAAAACACTTTTTTATACTATTTCGGATAGAGTTGTAATAGACCCAGGTAGGGTCTTGATCCACTCACAGTTGTTCCTAGGAAGTTTTTTCTTCACCCAAGTGCGCTCCCCATCCGCTTGACATCTCCTTCCACGCCTCCTTTCGTAAGCCTTCCGTGCTCTTCTCCGTGCTTGTCCGCGTGCCCTTCCTCGTGCCATACCGTGCCTGTCTTGTTTCGGTGACAATGGTAATGTTTTGTGAGATTCCTCATCGTCGCTGAACGTGATTTCCTCAGTAAATGGACGCCTCAAAGTAAGACTGGCAGGTGAATGATGAAAAAATGTACCCTCTTCATCGCCGGAATCACCTTCCGAGACCCTGCCATCGTCAGGTGGGTCAATAAAAACATCCTCACCTTGTATCTCATCGTCATCGTCCAAACTTTCTTACACCTCTATATTGTTGTTCGAAGAAAGGGGTCTCCTATTCCTAGAAACAAAAATAGTAATTGAGTATACTTTTGCCCAAGGGGTATTTATCGACCCACAAAAGTTTGGACAACTATATCTGTGAAATGAAATATTTATTTCGGATTCATTCATTTGCATTAGATAAGTAAACTATCTAATTTTACAAAAAAATGAAAATATCTGGTATATTTAAATAAATAAAAAAATTACTTACATGATTCTCAGCAAAACCGGATGTTTTCGCCAACTTCAACTGAGTCATGAATTGAACTGTCACCAGAAATTACAACTTTGACCTTTAAGCAAAATTGACTATTTGTTTTAGTAGATAGTACTTTTTCCCATCGATATATGGCGCTAGATGTCGAAAACAAGCGGTTGCTTTCAATAATTCGGAACTTTTATAGAGCCTGTTTTTTAGGACAAAAACGACCCACTGGGCATATATGGGTTAATGACGATTTTTATTTTCAAAATTTTTTTCTTCAAAATCAAACGAAAAAAAATCTTCCGCATGTCGTCGCTGGTCACTCAGCCGAGTGTCCGACGAACCCCTTACCCCGCCTCCAACTCTTCAACAATTACCATTTGTTAATGTTTATGTAGAAAAAAAAAACGTCAAAAATGTCACCGGAGACCAAAATTTCGTTTGCATTTTTTACTCCAAATAATGTCAAGAATCACTGGCTAAAGTAAGTGAAGTACCTCCCTTAACACCCTGTATAATAAATTAAAATACAAATTTAAATATCCCTAGACTAATGTGTCTGCAGTAATCACATTTGAACAAGGGCGGAAACAGGGGGGGGGGGTGATGGGGGTCTTGACCCCCCTGGGCTGGGAACAAGACGTAGGTGGACCTACTTTTTACTTGTATCTATTATTATCAATATTAAATTATAACTTCTTGTGACTTGACCACGACTATGTGACCCCCCTGGCGCCAAAGCTGGATCCGCCCTTGCATTTGAATCTTCATAGAAGCAAACACATGAAAAATAATGCAAGTATTATTTATACCTACATAACTTGAAAATTTAAATAAAAAGTTGAAATACATTATAAGTATACAATATTTATGAAGTATTTACTGAAAAAAAAATAAAACAAAAAAAGAATTTGGTGCACAAATCGTGGAGATATTTTTTGAAACATGTTATATTATTGACAAAAATATCTATGAAAGTGTGTATTTTAACAAGATCGTTGTATGATCGAGACATTCTAGACATAAGATAAAAATATCCAGTATTATTGGTAAAAATTTCAGTCCAGAATATGTTAAGGTTTCTGACGAAGTTACTGTCTACACGATTATTCACAATTTTATATAGCATTAAGAGGTCATTTATGTTTCGTCTTTCAACCAGACTCTCTAATTTGAAATGTGCAAGTCTTTGTTCGTACCCGTCAAGAAGATGGTAGACACCTGATCGGTAAGACAAAATCCATGTAAATTTTCTTTGGACTGATTCGAGTCTAGATATCTGTGTAATATAATGTGGATTTCAGACTGTTGACCCGTACTTAAGAACACTTCGGTTTAAGGAATTGAATAGAATTATTAGGCTATTTGAATTCAAACAGTTTGGTTGATCTTACAATAAAACCAAGTAATTTATTTGATTTACTCACAATGTTTTCATTGAACGTTAGTTTTTGTCAAAAATAATTCCTAAACCTTTTATTGATTCAACTGTCTCTAGATTGTAACCACATATCGCACCTCCGGTGCTAAACTGTCACTTATGCAAATTTTCTCAAAATTGATCTGAGTATGAGAAAAGGTAACTAATGTACCTCTTTACTTGGTGTTTCATTGTTGTTTGTGTAGTGCGTATAATTTCCGCGTGAGGGCAGTTATGTCGTTATGGTTTTGGTGCAAATCTAGCCGCCATTGGGAGAAACAACGTTTGATTGGTCAGTTGGGCAGTTGATATATTTATGACCCCGCACGAGTAGCAGTCTCCTGGAGCTACAGCGCCACTAAGGTAATTGTGACAATTCATTTTTATATTTTTGGAGCAATGACAACACTTAAAGTTTGTTGTGACATTTGTTTCTTGAAATATCAAAGATACTTGTGTACGTAGTGACATTGTTTCCCCAATCCTTTTGTTTTATGGTATAAAGTTTTCGTTCGATTAACTATTGTGACAATGATTTATTGCAATTAGTGGATGCAAATATCGTACCAAGGTACTATGAAAGTTTCTACAATGATCTCATTTATTTTTTTTTACTTGTAATATTCTATAGTCACATTTCCACTTGCAGGGAAAACAAGTTTATTGAAACCGCAGCGTTAAAGACTCCCTGATTTTCCTGGGAATGTGACAATAATTTTAAGTTTTTAGATTTCTGAGTAGGTACCCTATTAGTACAAAATTAATGCTAATTAAAATAATAATAATGTTTTATCATAAAAAAATAAGAAAATATACAGATTTAGGAAATGAGATAAAAAGAATTTGGCATTCTCAGACTGTAAAAATATTACCATTTGTTATTTCGGCTACTACTGGCATTATACTCTCTCTTTCAAAATTTAGGCATATTAGATTTGCCAAAGAATTTATATATAAAATGCAAAAATCAGTCATTTTAAATACACGAAATATTACAAAAGATTTTTTAAATATTTATATTGCGGGATCTGTAGGATTTATAGGTCAATTAGGAGTTCCACCAAGCCGAACCCTCTGATATGAAAATATCTGGAATCGGTAAATTATTTTCCCATTTGGTCTCTTTGACATGTTGTTCTTGTATTATTTTGTATTTTGTATTTATTATACTTATTTGGTGCAAGTGCATAATGTGGATTGACTAGGTGATCATTTGTGGAGAAGTGCGTGAAAGGGTTAAGTTTTTCCTGCGGGTACGATTTAAACCGGACATAAAATAAGTTAAAGAAATTGTATTTGTTTGATACTATTGTTAATTGCGTAATTATATTATTTGAATAGGTACCATACGTGACCAATGACTAATTTAATATGAAACGTCGCCGAAAACCGTTCGTAAAATGGTAAAAAGACTGAGATTAAAAAGTCTGATTAATAGTAAAGTTCTATATGTAGAATTAAGAAAGTTTGTTATACTGCTTTGATATTTTAATTAATAAAACTTTAGAAAAGTACGATTTCGTGTTTTGATTGTTATGACATAATTGCCCGGGAAATTTTTTTCTAGTGCCATAACGTCACTTCTGGGAGGGTTGTAAATTTAAAATAATTATATTTTTTTATTACAAAATTGTGAGACGTTTGCTTTTACTTTGATATGAAGTTGTAGTTTAAATAATTACATCATTTCTTTAGACAAGAAAAACTATACATTATAATAGGATGTCGAATTTTCAAACGCTTCTCCTGAAAAAATTACATTATTTGCAGAAGTGACAGTTTAGCACCGGAGGTGCGATATGCTATATGAATACAGAGTTTTGTTGGTGTTCTTGGTGAAATTTATAACTTTGCGCTTTTTTTTACATGAGCTCCACACAGGAGGCCCTGAGGAAAATAATTTCCCTCAGGGCCTATGTCATCTTTGGGGATGCTGTGTGGAGATTTTTTTTTAAAGGAAAGGAAGGAGGGGAGAGTTCTGGGAAGGAAGAGGGTTTAAGGGGTGGGTAGGAATATGGGGTTCAGTGTGTCCTGGTCATCTGCCTCCAAGACCTAGACAAACCTCACCCATGAACCCGGGCACCCCTGCTTAGTCACCAAACGTAGCGAACCACTTGGGGTGACCTATGGCAGGGGTGTTGGTTAAATAAAGTTTACCGGGGCGGCGGTACTCATTCCCGCCTCCCAAATTCCAAAAATCCCAAATTGAATTGAGCACTTAACTATAATCAATTCCATTTCATTGTCAATACACCAATATGCATACTAGTATTTTTTATAATACTCGTATGTTTTAACATTTTTCAGAAAAATTTGAAGACAATAATTTAATAATTTTGAGGATAAAATTTATTTTTATGAGTGGAAATAGTTTACATAGCAAATTAAAAACATTTATTTCACAGGAACATAACGACAAAAACCAATTAGGTAAATTCTTATTAAACATTAATCCGACGTGTTTAACATAACAAAATATAAGTAAAAATGTAGATGTAAGAGATTTTTACAAAAAGCAAAACAAAGACTTTGTTATTATATTTACCTACATATTATGTGTAATGCATTCGTCTTTAGTAAATCTGCATTAAATCGTAAAATGGCGATCACACGTCATCTAGTACTATACGAAACTATAAGAACTTAATCTGTGGATACTGTAGTGCAGACATACAGTATTTTTTTACATTAACTTCACACATGAGGCCCTGAGGAAAATAATTCGCTTCAGGGCCTTTGTCATCTTTGGGGAGAGGTCTTCCTGCTGGAGAGGTCAAAAGGTCTCCCTCAGCCAGCCACGCAGAGCTAGTTGGTAGGAAGACGTACCCGCCACCAAGATTCGGAACTAAACCTACCCCATGAACCTGGGCACCCCTGCTAAGTCATCAAATGTAAGAAACTACTTGAGGTCACTTATGGCAGAAGTGTTGGTTGTCCAATAAATAGTTTCCGGGGCGGCGGCATGCCGTTATTATGAAAAATATGCATTTTAGAAGATGATCGAAATAGCAAGTTATACAAAGACAGTGAGCGTTCTAAAATAGTAAAAAAAATGAATTCCTTAAAAAATATTCTTAAAATCCTAATATCCATTGCAAAGTGTACCTTTAATTTACTGAAACCTAACCATTTATATTTATTGCTCCTTCCTTCTAGGCGTCTACTAATATCTACAGGAATTTCAAAAACTGAAAAAATCGAACTAATATCTTATGAGAACCAAAGTGTTGACGAATATCTAGAGCTCAAACTGTTGACTAATATGTATGAGAACCAAAGTGTTGACGAATATCTACAGCACTGGCAGAGGTTGGATTTGCAATTATGTATAGCATATTGGAATAACGTAATATTGCGTATGCAGATTAAATAACCTTTTTTTTTATTTTTTATTTATTTATTAACCAAGATAAGCACAAATACATTTTTTTTACAGTTTTAAGTATAATACATATTTTTTGGTTTTTGTTTCTTGGTAAACACCACCTCACTAGGCTGAGCCTGTTCCGAGGTGGCAGGAATTTAGTCAAATTTTAATTTTTTAATCTTGTAAGAAAATAATAAGATAATTTTTTTTAATTTATATATGAAAGATAAATAGAATGAAAGAAAAATAAAATAACAAAAGTTGAGAAATATAAAAAATATTCCTACAACTAATAAGAAATATAAAAATTAAAAATGATTATATAAGAATAATAAGAAATTTAGAAATAATAACAAATATTTGAGAGAAAAAGATAAAGATACAGTTTAGTGTGTTGTTATGTGGTATAAATTATCTGACCGCAGTATACAACGCCTTTGTTGAATATCCAAGTATGAATTTTGTGTTTTAGATTAGCATTTTTAGTCACAAATAATAATATCAAATAATTACAAATATTTGAGAGAAAAAGAGAAAGATACAGTTTAGTGTGTTGTTATATGGTATAAATTATCTGACCGCAGTATACAACGCCTTTTTTGAATATCCACGTATGAATTTTGTGTTTTAGATTAGCATTTTTAGTCACATGAATATCTTTAATATCTTTTTCAATTAAATTAAATAATTTTGGAGCCAAATTGCGGTAATGTCTTTGTCCATAGGTAGTATTTATCTTTGGAGTCATGTGTTGGTGTCTATGTCTTGTGTCATAATTGTGTTGTGCAGTATGATGGTTTAGTTTATCCTTTTGGTAATGTATAATTATAATTTTGATGTACAGTTGTTGTATGTTCAATACAGCAAAGTCCTTAAATAACTATATTGTCGGGAATCTATAAGGTTTTTTTGTAATAACTTTAATCAAGGCTTTTTGTGCTTTGTCGAGAGGGTCCATCAGGGCCGGATCTACGAAATCTGGCGCCCTGTGCAGTAGGTACCGATGGCGCCCCCCCCCCTACATTTTTATTTTGATTAAAAATTCGTTCACTCCAATTTTTTTTTTTTTATTTAATATTATTTTTTTGCACTAATTTATCAAATAAAATCAAGACATATAAAGGGTGTAACTTTTCCAAGTGACCTGGCGGTAGCTCTCACACTCGTTTTTTTTTAAAGAGAGGATCGCCAGGAGCCCTATACTCTCTGAATCTATTGGGTAAACATACATTATGGTGCTATTTTAATTATTTTAGGAAAAACTCTTTGGAAGTTATGCTTTAAAATAATACAACGAATTGTTTGTTTGTGCCCGTACCATGATTTAAAATGTAGGTTACGAGACAATGCGGGTGGTTTCGCTGAACTAGGTCCATTAGACATTCTTGAGATTTACTGCGTTTATGTACCTATATACCCAACGCGAATATTAGAAAAAGCAAATACAAATACGTTCTCATGGCAACGTACAACACAAGAATAGCATCTACTAGCTTCTGACAGGCAGTCCCGACGAGAGACAGTGAGCAGTGATAATAAGAATATAACCTCAAATTTGTGCCTTGCATTTCCCCTGTGTTGAGCGAACAAACACTAAACACTGACGTATGGTATCAACGGCTTACGAACAAAAATACCGCGCTGTGATTGGTTATTGAATTTGGATCGCACCTATTCGTCGTAAAAGACGGTAAAAGATATATGGAAAAATAGATCTTACGTTTAAACTAAATATATGGAATTTGTAAAAAAATTCTGTAACTGACTATAAATTCGTAAGCCGTTGATACCAACCAGATGCGTGCGCATTCTGTTTCTTTGGAAAGTGTTGCTAGAGCGTAATAATTATTTCGTACAATGGGTAATTTTTAAACGATTCAGGGAATATTATAACTAAATTTTAATACAATATTTATTTTCTCACGGGCGCCGCGGCGCCCCTTCGGAGTTGGCGCCAGGTTTTTGCACGTTTTTGAACGTATGGCAGATCCGGCGCTGGGGTCCATATTAGTTTTAGCAGCACTACCCCAACCAATCATACCGTGAGTGATAATTGATTGGGCTAGTGCGTAGTATATCGTTTTTAGAGTCTTCATTGGCAATATGTTTCGTATGTTTTAAAAAAAATATATTAGTTTTCTAACTTTACCCGCTGTTTTATTTATTTGTTCTATCCATCTAAAATAGTTGTCAATATAAATGCCTAAGTACTTGATTACCTGAGTCCGAGCTAGTGGATTGCATTGACAGCTTTTTTTGGATGTGCAATCATGTATGGTTAAGCTTTCATCAAGTCTTGGTTGCCATCTGGGATCTATGCTAAATGTCATGTACTTTGTTTTGTCAGTATTTAGTGTCAGCAGGTTATTGTCTAACCAATATTTGATCCTGTTGATTCCTTCTGTAGCTTTCTTGTATACACTTGTCCAAGAGTCAGAAGTGAATTTATGTAAGTATGTACGTAAAAATCTCTAATATCAGACTATTGGACACATTTAGCTGATTAGTCCAACCTACGCTCTGTAGATACTAGTTCAACCTACGTTCTGTAGATATTAGTCAACACTCTGAAGTTCGTAGATATTAGTTCAAGATATGAGCTGTAGATATTCGTCCAACATACAGGCTGTAGATAGTATCTGGAGTCGGTCCTTACATATGAAATTGGCGTTTTGTATGGGAGGAACATAAAGCCGATTTTTTTAAATATAATATATTTATTTAATCAAAGTATGTACCATTGCTATCTATGCACTTCTGCCATCTCATAGGTAGTTCTTCAATCCCTTTACTAAAAAAACCACCCGGACGGGAATCAATAAAATCTTCGAAGGCAGTTTGGACTGCCCCATCGGAGTTGAATTTTTCCCTTGCAAGAAGTTATCCAAATTTCCAAAAAAATGCTAATCTGTTGGGGCAAGGTCCGGAGAGTACGGTGGATGTCTTAGACATTCCAATTGAAGCTCTTCTAACTTGGTAGCCGTCTGTTGTGCAGTATGTGGTCTAGCGTTGTCATGAAGCAGCAGTGGCCTAGAGCGTTTAACCAGCCTCGGTTGTTTAGCAGCTAGCTTTTCCATCATGGCTTGCAGTTGCTGACAATAGACATCTGCCGTAATCGTCTGGCCAGATTTAAGAAAGCTGTAGTGAACGACACCAGCACTAGTCCACCAAACGCTCACAAGTAACTTTTTGGAGTCAATTTTCGCTTGGGGCATGGTTTGGCTGGTTCGGCAGGGTTCAGCCATTGCGATGAGAACTTCCGATTATCGTACAGGATCCACTTTTCATCACAGGTAATGATTCGATTTAAAATCCCTTCATTATCGTGCTGGTTGAGTAATGCAACGCAGCAGTCAACGCGCGTTTATTGATTTGCTTCACTCAATTCCTGAGGTTGTACCCACCTTTCAAGCTTTTTTACCTTCCCAATTTGCTTCAAGTGGATTAAAACAGTTTTATCACTAACACTGCAGCCTGCAGCTAACTCGGACGTGGTTTACGATGGATCCGCTTCCACAATAGCCTTCAATTCTTCCTTATCAACTTTGATCTTCGGCCGTCCACGGGGCTTGTTCTGCAGGTCAAAATTTCCAGAAAGAAAACGTTGGAACCAAAAACACACTGTGTTTTCTTTTGATGCACCGTCGCCATACACATTATTAATCCTTTTAGCCGTTTCTGCAGCACTGGTGCCACGGTGGAACTCGTACTCGTAAATAACGTGATATTTAAAGTTTTCCATTTTGTAAACTAAGTGACGCAAAGAAAAAAAAACAATTAAGGAAAAAAGAAATGAATTATAATTTTCAAAACATAAATACATGAGTAAATAGCTGTATAAATTTGAATTTGGAATTCTCAACCAAAGAGAAGATATTTGAGATCAAAGTTGCTAGAACGGCAAACCGCCAATTTCATATAAGTAAGGACCTAATAATTCAATAATGGATGAACGAGTGTAGCTATGACTCCGTGTGATTGTATAGCTTGTAATAATGATCGAGTAAATCAGCAATGATACATCGATTGGGCCCATCGCTGGTTTGAAGATATTTTAGTCTGCTTAGTAATTAATTTAGTATGACGACGTTTTTGTATTTTTAGACGACCTTCGTAGTCCAGTGGGTAAGACTCTTGACTCACAATCCGGAGGTCGCGGGTTCGAACCCGGCATGCGCAAATAAATTTTATTTGATTAATTTGTGTTATTTCACAATTAATTCATTTAAAATAATATATAGTATGTAACATACCCCAATTGGGGGTGCCATAGTCTCACTGGCTCCAGACTGGAGCAGTTGAGATTCTTGTGCGGTATTCACTGTAAAAAAAAGCAATACTTATGAAATAATGTATTGGTTTTTAAACGTGGTTAAAACAGTTTTTCAAAATAGTTCAAACTGTGTGATTGTTTGATTTTTTCATTACTTTTAGTTTGTTCGTAGCTACATTCGAGTTAAAATGTATAACGTTACATCAACATTGAACAGTGTACTCACTAAGTAAGTGCCAGTAGGTACTTAAATGAAATCAAAATAAATATTCAAAAAAATTCTTGTCTATGTATACATTATTGTCTATTCATAACCGCCATAACCTCACTATTTCTGACACGTGATTTCAATACCGACGAATCTTATCGTTCTGTTTCCAAACTCTATTTCTTCATAATAATATCCCTTATACTGTTCAACCCACGCAGTTAAATCGATCTACCCACCGCTTGTGATTGGTATCTAGTTATTGGTAAGTTCTAATGATGACATTTTGTACCCGACATATTGCTTGTAACTCCACTGCCATTGTTCCAAATCAAACTGAGCGACCATTCAGCTATATTTGATAAATCATGCTTTAATGCACACCTTCGTGGTGTTCTACATGACCTACACACCAATAACAAGTTCGGCAATCCATTTTTCAATATTAAAATCAGCTAACCGAGGAACTTCAATATCAATATGACTTTTAGATACGGAAGAACACTTTCATTTCACGGAAGTTATTTCATAATATATATTTATATGTTTTATACTGACAACTCTTGGTGGAATTCCATTATTATACCTCCCCTTGTATATTGAAACAGTCAAAACATTGGAATAACAAGGTTCCATCTGTCGATGTAACGTCATGCGATAATTGGTACCATAGTAAGCTTCTTTAGAGTTTATTATCGTATGATGTTAGCGCAACAGATGAAATCTAAAAACTTTCTCACATTTTTATATGCTGACTTTTACAGTTTTCATTTGCTTCAAAATACCATACTTACCAACTTTTCCTCTAACATGTCCATACAGAAACTTCATAGCTTTGGTAATATGTATTATTACTCTGTGGTTATTTTAAAATCAGGATTACGAACTCTTACTATAATCTTAGTGTAATATTTTCCTATAACACGAATATTCCTTTTGTAGTTTTATTATTTGTCATTGTGCTTGTAAACTCGGTATCAGTTCAGATTTATTTGTACATTCGTGTACCTTTTATGTTCTATTAATAAAAAATAGTAGATATATAGTGTTAGGGGGTTTTTTAGTCTTTAATTACATTAAAAGACACTTTCTTTTCTGTTTGAGTCATGTATTTACAAAACAACACATTTTTTAATAATTTTGATCGTTTTCCAATACGATCTTTTGTTCTCTAACAAAATATGACAGCAACTAAAATTCAAACAAGAAACAACAGCATTCTTTTTTTAAATAACTTTCACCTCATAATAAATTAATAATATCAATCAATTCAGTACTTAACATATAGTTCTGCGCATTAAAATTAAAATATTGTTATATTTATCAGAAGTAAGAACTGTATTTTATGATTATTTTCTTCAATCGTTCGTTGTCTATGGATATGTCATTGATACTTTAGCGTCGTTTACACGCACACTTCGGAGCAGTGATGGTATGTCTAGGGAAATTTCCCTAGATCTAGGGGAGAAAAATATTTTTTAGGGAAAAGAGAAATTAGCACAAAATCTAGGGAAATTTCGAACTCTGGAAAATTTTTATTACATATGACAATATTACTGGTATAACAGATTTTTATTGGAATTCCAATGAATCTTAAATAGTGTTGATGTATTTACAAGCAATGTTATGTGGGTGGTTTGGTATATTTATGAATGTTATCAAGCAATGTTATTTTTAACACTGACAACTCAAAATGATATTATGTATCTAAAAAGATAAATGGAGACCTCCGAAATTTTTTATTATTTAAGTTTCAAGTTCCGTTTTTATGGTGATTACACATACTTTGAAATTATTATTTCACTTAGCAAAAAGTGTTTTATTTGGAAAAGCACAGTATTATAAGTACATCTACTAAGTTCCGATATCTTTCAAATTAATAAACATTAGGATTAATGTTACACAGTCAGGTGATTACGTACTTGCGTAAATGTGATTATTTGAATAATTTGACTGCTTACAATGTTATAACATATACTTACAACAAACGTTTATTATGTATTTTGTTTTGAAAAGTTTTATTTTTTTTTTAATTATTTTTATTTATTTCTACTTAAATTTTTTGTTTTTGTTTTTTAAATTTCAAAAATAAAATAAAAATTGAAAAAAAAAGAAAAAAACTGTTAATTTTGTTAATTCCCAAGAAATACAATATAAGTTTATTATATAAATAAAAGGACACTTTTTAAGTCGTTGTCGTCGTCGTCCCCCCTCCCCGACGCGAGTTTTTATTGTCAAGTTGGTACTCCCGAAATCTAGGGAAATTCTAGGGAAATTTCACCTCGAAATCTAGGGAAATAATTTTTTTGGGCAGAACATCCCTGCTTCGGAGCGACCGAGTCCCGCGCCACTTCAGGCCGCCGCGCAGAAAAGTCTCACAGTGAACTGCGCTGTAAACCTATCGATCTTTACTTTTCTGCGCAGCGGCCTGAAGTGGCGCGGGACTCGGTCGCTCCGAAGTGTGTGTGTAAACGGCGCTTTTGTCTTGTGACAGTAACGAAACCATTGCGTCTTTTGTCGATGCAAATTGCTGGTCTGCTCCGTTTTATCTTAATTAAACAATATTTGTGTTCCATTTCTGCAGTTTTGGATAACTTCTGGGACCATCATAATTGTATCTCGAAGTTAATGACATTATTGCACTTCCACTTTTCTAGTGACGTTTTTTCAACACATTGGTATTGGCCGCCGAGCTTCGCCTTCTACGTAAGTGGATTTATGTTATATTAACTAATGGAGACCTTAGCCCCTTAATTGCTCCTTCTTCTTTCAATATATCACATTTTATATTGATACTGCCTAACACGAACCAGGTTAACACGCGGTAGATGGTACATGGGGTTGTTCACTGTAGATTTATAGCCGCTGTCACAAATTCCAACCAAGCTATTAGTAGTTTAAAATTTGTATCCTGAGTGGAAAGCTTTAAATGATTCCAGCCACCAACACCTAATTATGTCTTGCGATTACTCTTTGTTGATAATATGCATCACCAAGCTCTTTTTACCTAACACTCTGAAATAATAAACCTATGCTATATATTCATTTATCTACCAGACCTGGTCACAAAACAAGGCTAAAGCCAGATAAGTTTTAAGATTTTCACGGCCAGAAGTATTTTCGTTATTTGTTTTTGGGGTGTAATGCCATCTTGTGCTACTTCCTTCTATAACCAACGTTTTGAACAGCGTTTCAGTGTCCATCATCAGGGCAGATCCGGTAGATGTGTAATTTTTAGTGGTGAAATGTGTGCTTATTTACTTGGAAGCGATACCGTGTCGCCAGTTCTTTTTTTTTTTTTTTTATTTGAACTTTATTTTAGTAATTTGTACATTTAAGTTTACAAATTTCTAATTGATTATAATATTTCATATTGCAGTTTTTTTTTTTTTTTTTAATTATAATATTTTAAATTCACAAAATTTTTGAAATCACAAAATTTTTTGTTTTTGTTTTATGTAGCTCCTACAATCCATCTTGAACTTTTCAATTGGTGAGGACTTAAGAGTTTCTGGTAGTGTGTTATATAACTTAATTCCTTTGTATAGCAGACTGTTTTGCGTATTCGTTTTGTCCTTTTTGTTTAATCTTATTTCCTTGCAAGTCCTCGTGTAATGTCTGTGAATGTCCTTATTGTATACGATTTTATTTGTGAAGTATTTTGGTAACGTGTTGTTTAATATTTTGTGAATAAATATCAACGTGTTCAAGGTCAGTATTTGTTTCACTGTTAACCAATTAAGTTCCTTTAGCATTTTAATTATTTTTGAAAATCTATTTCTTCGGAGTATTATTCGCATTGCTCTGTTTTGGAGAATTTGAAATTTATTCTGTTCTCTTTCATTACAAAGGAAAAGGATACTTGAACAGTAGTTGAAGTGTGGAGCAATAATTGAATTGTAAATGGTGATGGCGGTTTTTCTCGAAATTTTAGGCCGAATTCTTCCCAAAAAAGATATCTTTTTGCCAATTTTCTTGTGGGTATATTCGGCATGTCTATTGAAGTTTAGTTTGGAATCTAATATGACTCCTAAGTATTTCATTTCAGAAACATTTTCAATAATTTCACCATCAATTTTAATTTTGCTTTCACTGGATGTCTTCTTATATCCAATCACCATACATTTTGTTTTTTTTGTATTTAATTTAAGCTTATTTATTTTTAGCCATCTTGATACATCATCTAGTTCATTATTTAAAATATTTATTAGTTCTTCATAGTTATCACCAATTAAGTATATAAGTGTATCATCGGCAAAAAGTCGTACTTTGCATTTTGAAAATATTTTCACCATGTCATTAATATAGAGTATGAACAATAGGGGTCCAAGGACCGATATCTGCGGTACTCCTAATTTATTTTCCATTGGTTTTGAGAATTGATTATTTATTTTTGTTACCTGTTTTCTGTCTTTCAAATACTCTTCTATTAATTTAATGGCTATAGATGAGAAACCAATTTCTTTAAGTTTTCTTATTAAGATTTCTCGATCTATAGTTTCGAATGCCCTTTGAAAGTCTAAAAATATTGCTAAGATAAATTTATTACTATTCATTCCTTCCTTCCATTCTTCGACAATTACGTTTAATGCTGTTTCACACTAGTTATTAGATCTGAATCCTGATTGCTCTTGGCATAGAATATTGTGTTTATCTAGGTATTGTAAAATTTGTTCTTTTATTATCACTTCAAGAATCTGCTCATATTTTGGTAAGGTGTTGATTGGTCGAAATTCTTCGCATTTTCTGGTATTTTTAACCTTCGGAACCGGTATAATGGTAGATTGTTTCCATGACTGTGGAAATTTTCCTTCTTCAATCGTCTCATTAATAATATTTAATAGTGTAGATCCAATTACTGGAAAAGCATCCCTTATTATACTAATAGTTAATCCATCTGAACTATTCTTTGATTTAATTTCATTTAAGACTTTAAATAAATATTCTGCATTTATTTTTCTGAAGACCAATAATTCTTTGTTTGAGTCGTTATTTTCATTTATGGGGTTAGCAACAATGTTGGGTATTAATTTGTTGATTTGAGTGATGCGGTCACCGGTATAAAATAACCGTTACAAGCAATGGCGTCATTGCCGCGGAGCGGAATAGAAAGTTTACTAAATCGTGGTACTTATGCTAACCAGGGGCACATCCCTTTGGTAGTTGCCGACGGAAGTGGCTCCATCCTTTTACGAATTCTAGAATTAGAAATCACAATGATTAGAATATTAGAATTAGAATTACAATTGATAAAGCAAATGTAGCCGATATAAAGGTTTAAAACAAAATGGTTAACATTAGCTGGTATTACTGTATACTTAGACATGTTTTTTTGCGTTTATTTTTGGTGTAGCCCGTCAATTACCAGGAGTCTCTATAATATTAATTGGATTTTTGTAGATTTCAGTTGCCTCCGTAATCAGGCGTGCTCTATAAGTTTTGGGTCATCCCAGGACCTCAGGAACAAATTCAAAGTAATGGCCGGTTTCGATTAAGTGCTCAGCGATGGCCGATTTATCAAGGTGGCTGAGTTTACAAGAACGAAGGTGTTCTGCTATCCTTTTGGAGATCGTCTGCTCTGTCTGCCCTAAATAAACCTTGTCACATCCGGAACAGCTGAGATTATACACTCCATCTGCTTCCAGAGGAAACTTAGTCTTTGCAGACCTCAGTAGGTCTTGAATTTTAATTTTTTATAATACATTTCTAATATGTAGAAAAACTACAAGCCAGACCAACAATTAAAAACAACTTATGGATAAAAATTGCATTCACCGGTTCATCGATCATATACGAAAATATATTATGTACAATGTTTTGACCAATGAACGCGATGCTGCATAAAAAATGAATGCATACAGGACCATATTTACCTGGGAGGTCGCTTGAAATTAACACCGTATATTGTCTATTTAAAGAAATTTAGATAAAGTTCGCACGCACAGGACATAATTGTGAACACATGTTATTTAATCCTGAAAAATATTTTAATATTAATATGTAATGTATTCTTTGATGAGTGTATTTTGAAAAGTAAAAGCAACATTTAATGGTGGGTGGAGCAGTAGTACCTATAAGGATTTGATCTTCCTTAATGTGATTCGTCAAGAGACAGATTGATGTGTAAGGACTCGAGGAATTTTAATCCAGTAAGAAAAGCGTGATTGAGACATATCATAGGCAATACAAGTATGATACTCTCAAATAGGTATATTTAAATTAAGGGTAATAGAGCCCAAAAAGGTAGGTTTTTAGCTTGGATCTAAACTCTGTTGGACTTGTTAAGCATCTTAACTCCGGAGGGAGTCTATTCCAAGCTTTAGGCCCAGATTCTCCGAAAGCACGATCTCCAAACTTAGTATTTGGCTTTCGTTTAGGTTCTATTAGTCTGCCTATAACAGATGATGTTGCTGATTAAGGGTTAATTGCCTCAGACCGGTATTGACATGTAAGGTGGGGCCATTTCTTTGACTGATTTAAAAACCATCCAGTACAATTTGTACTGGATTCTTTCAGAACACCTGAGCCAGTGAAGGTTACGAAGGTGAATATTATAGACCCCGGTTATGAGTTATGGTATGTGACGTCACAAGTCCCATTGAAAAAAAAGTCAAATTATTACATTTTCATGGTGAAATATTTTCCAAAATTGCCCCCTTCAAAAGCCCGAAGTTATCAATTTAGTTTCTAGTGTGTTGTTTGGTTTATTTATGAGTAATCAGTCCGAGTTGTAACTCGAAGCCGATATGAAGTTTATTAATAAACAATGCAAAAGAGTGCGGTGTAGAGAAGTAAGACGCATCATTTTAATAACGATTCTTAGGAAGAATTCTTATTACGTATGGCGAAGGATAAGTGTTTTTGTCTCATTTGACGTGCCTCAGTTGCAATACTTAAGCAAGAGAACTTAGAGAGGCATTGTAAAACCACTCATAAAAACTATGAAAAGGATTTCCCTTCACAGAGTGAATTGAGAAAACGAAAAGTTTTGATAACTTGTTTTTAAAAAGATCGAACGGGGTTCACAAGACCAGCCAAAAAATCAAAAGCTGCAACGATCGCATCATTTAAAATATCTTATATATTGGCGAAACACAAGAAACTATTTGAAGATGGAATGGTTGTGAAGGAAGCATTTATTGAAGCGGGTGAAACTTTATTTGGAAATTTCCATGTGTTAAACCGTTCATGAGTTCCAAGTACAAAAATAGCACGAACAACATTTTCTGGTTTTAAATGTAGTATCAATTTAACATCAATAAATATCAATTTAATTGGGTGTAGTATAAATCAAAGCCGAGGACTCGCGTGCAGTTTAATATCTTACGTTAAAACCAGTTTCATGTTTCGAATAATCTGTCGAAATTCCAGTAGTGGATTAATCTACTTACGCATTTCGAAGAAAATCATTATAATATTTCGAGTTAAATTTTATTTCAAACCATTCTTCAAAATTCGTAATTCGTTGGAGAACCATATGCATTTTATGAGAGTAATACTTATTTAAGCTGGGGACTCGCAACAAGATTCACTCTTCATTTAAAACCAATTTTGTGATCAAAATGTTAAATTCCAGTTGTGGATTCATCTGCTGACACTTTGAAGAAAAGCTTTCTCTTATTCGACGTGCAGTTATAACATTCCATTTGCAGACTATTCATATACTGCCAGAATAAAAGAAAAACCATTTTCATGATCTGAGTGTAGCTTTAATTCACCGCTTATTAATTAGTTTTGTGTTCTGAATACAACGATAAATTAAATAATGAGTTGCAGATTCATCGTTTACCGAGTGAAGTTTTACATATGAGTTGCATACTAACTATTATTTGGGGACTCTTACGCAGAAGCAATTTTAAGTTTTTTTATTTTATTTGTTAACATTTAAACCTGCTAAACTACTTATGTAGTTTGTCAGCAGGTGCATGAAGACAACTTTTTTGCAATAACATGGTACAATAGTAAAACAGTATCTAGCAAGGGCGGATCCAGGATTTTTTTCTGGGGGGGGGGCACAAGGGGCGGACGCAGTGGCGTAGCAAGGGGGGGGGGGGTGACCCGGGTGCCACCCGAGGGGGGGTTTCACTCGAACGTGGAGAAAAACTTACGAAAGTGCAAAATTGCTGCAAAAAATATTTTACGCTTGAAAACTGACTTATTTAGCTCTATGGCTCGTTTGATCGGGGATTCCCGAAAAAATGTTTTTTTCTGTATTATATTGTTTAAGGAATAATAAATAATTTGGAGGTTTTTAGAGAACGTTTTTATGAATTCGAAATATACGTTTTGAATTTGTTTACACCGTTTACCAAGTTAACTGCCGACAGCATTTACACCAAACGATTAGCTGCTTACACTGAGGTAGTTTCGCAAGCTAAGGTAATTCGTCTACCAAATGAAAGAGCACCCTCAGATTTTGATCAGTTGTAGATTCTTTGGATAAGAGGTCACCTTCGCATTACTAGCGCTGTAAATCATAATACATAAATTACTTTATCCAATATTAGGTTGGGTATTATCTAAAATCTAGTTTGTGTTACTAAAAATAAAGATACTGTATATTTTTCAAAATTTAATTCTATGTACAAGTATAATCGATAAACTAGTAATCCTTGAATTAGATTTTTGCCTTAGTCCTAATTTTGAAAAATAAAAAGTTTTTTGATTGGCGACGTTACGTGAGTGTCATTCTCATTTCTTTCGTACATTGTGATTGACGGGAACTCGTGAAGGGAATTATTACCTATTGATTGTTGAAAAAGTTGTTATTCCGTTAGTGTTTTTAAAAATGTTTTAATTTTGAGGATTGCGAAATTTTTGTTAACACATTTGACTAGCTAGTAATGTTTTTATATTTAAGGAGGTCGAAATTTGCGTTTTGAATTTTTCAAGGTAAACTTTAAAATTGGTGGGGTGGGGAGTTTTCACGTTTTCTGCCCCGGGTGCCACCCATGCTAGCTACGCCACTGGGCGGACGGGCAAAAAACAACAATTACTGTTAGGATTTTTTTCTGCGGGAGGCACAAGGGGCGGACGGGCAAAAAAATCAACAATTACTGTTAGGATTTTTTCTGGGGGGGGGGGTCACAAGGGGCGGACGGGCAAAAATATCAACAATTAGTGTTAGAATTTTTTTTCTGGTCGGGCACAAGGGGCGGACCGGCAAAAAAAACAACAATTACCGTTAGAAATAAATTTGAAGTATCATACTTCAAGTTTATTTCTACAAGTTCAAGTATGTATAGGAAGGTTTATGAAAGTGTCGAAAAATTAAATGTTTAATAAAGACAGTTTTAGCTTCTCAGTAACTTCTTTAACTTCTATGATGGAATCTCCATAGTACATAAAAATACCGGGGGGTACGTGCCCCCGTGCCCCCCCCCTAAATCCGCCTATGGTATCTAGGTATGTATAATGTTGATGATAAGTTAAACAATAAAGATAAGTTGGCTAAGTTACAGAAAATTATGAATATAAATATGTAAAAAGTAGCATAAGCCTTATATAACACACGAGTACAAATTAATTTATTTTGAACAAATAAATATACTCAACAGTACTTCTATAGTTTAATATAGGTACATAAGGTAATACAAATTGTGAATGTGAATTCCGATTGGGAAAACAAGGTCTTCGATAGGGCATCAATATAAATCATCCATCAGCATCTAATAGCCATTTCCTTAGATCGTATTTGACTTTAGCTGTAAAAACATTTATATTTTTAATTGTCATTGGTAGTTTATTAAATATACTGGGTACAATATAGTTTAGGGTTCTTTCACCGTATTTATTGGTACATTTAGGAACCACCAATCCTTCATTTTGAGTGAATCTTGTATTATGTTTATGTAAAACTCTTTCCCTAACGTTAAAACCTGTCTTGTGTTTTGAAGATCCGAAATCCTATTACATGGATTCTATTCTCGATTTCCGAAAGCAGTTATTATAAGTTTGTGGTAGAATTCACAAACATGATTTTTATTGAAAGAACATGTAATATAAAAATCGGCATAAAATGATGTCGCAATAAAATAATAGGATTTCTAGGCACTACCCCCCTCCCTCCCAGCGCTTGAAAATCTGCGGAGAGTCGATCGACCGGAGTCTTATAACATTGAGATAGATCGCCAGCAGTTCAAGTTTGAGCACCCCTGCCCTACTAAGTTTCACAGCTCTAAACTTTGTGTTGCTATGGTGACGAAAATAGTATATTTTCTGCCAGTCATGTTTGTGAAGTCAACATTGCACTTAGTTCTCTAAGTCGTTATCTGAGTGGACTCTCTTTCGTCGTTTAATTTGATAAAAGCGGTTGTGAGATATTTTATACTTCAATCGTCATTTTAAAGAAATAATTTTACACGCCGTTATTTGTTGCGTGTCAGTATGTTATTATGTTTGTGTTGCTATATTTCCAGTTTTTAAATATAACTATTTTGTTTTCCTCGATCAATTGCATGACTCGTATTAGAGTAAGAAACAATCTGCGAGCAGAATATTTTTATAATTGTTATGTTTATGTAGGTATATTTATACGAGAATGTAGCGCAAAAAGGTTTTTTCACCCAACTTAATAGTTGAATTCTCGAGGTTTCATAACCGTCTATGATTATTATATTTAGTGTAGAGTTGTCCGAGGCTTTGAATGTTTCAGATAACTAAAAGCTGTATTATAACCACTCTTTAATATGATGATATATCAAGGTTCGGTTGCAGGTCTAATTTATTTAAAGCTGGGACGAATTGTCCATCGGTATTTTAAATCGGAATACTATCACAGAAGGCCATGGATCTTCCCAACCCAGAGAGTGTTTCCATCAAGGTGGAACCAGGGTCCCAGGAAGAAGGCGCAGGTGAAATGCCCTTTACGGATATAGATATCTACCTCTCGGATGTGAAGAAGGAATGTTTGAAGTATGCGATTAGTACTTTGGCAGTCAGTAAGTTACATTGCAAAGGTAAGAAAATGTTGATCTCAGATGTCCTGAATTCATGTCCGTTTTGCATTTTTTTTTCGCTGACGGACGTATGGAATATTTTCAGTTGACTGTCAGATACTTAAATTCGTTACTACTTGTATTTTTCATAAATATTCTCGATTTCCCGAGTAAAGACCTCATCTTATTGGGACCGATATAAGTATCATATATTTTGAGCATTAAAAATATTAAAACAACCAAACTCCGTTCTGAAAGTGCTCAAAAGTAAATGGTATTTCTTTTCTAAAGCGTCGGTCCCTGAAGCGGACGTCTAGGGTTCTTCTTATTTCTGAAATTAATCCTAAAGTCTGTTATTTAAACTATCGCTTTTACAAGGTTTTTCAAAGGTACTTCTATCTTCATTATTTTAATTCACTTTTTTATTCAATTAATATTACTCCTTAGTATATACAATCTGGAGGAAAGACGATCATAATTTAGAATGTTAAACACTGTTCTTCTCGGCATATCAATGTAGGTATTGTATTGTTGTTTGTACAGGTAGCAGTAATGTGGAGACTGTTCCCATCAAGGCAGAACCAGGTCCTCGAGAAGAAGTTAAAGGGGGAATTACTTATACGGAAATTGACTTAGATCACCCGGATGTTAAAAAGGAATGCTCAGAGCGCTCTGAAAGAATTACCCAAACGGCAGGTAAATCGTATTCTTGTTTTTTTAAGTCAGGGGCGGGGAACCTGTTTGCTCTCGCGAAGATTTGAATGTTTGTAGTATCACCCGTGGGCCGCATATAGATTTTCAAGCGCATGGGTACATGTTCTCGAAAAATTATTAAAATAAAATTTTTCACAACGAAATGTCTTGAACTAATAGTAAATAGTTTATGCCCACGTTATGACGTAATACAACATATTTATTATTATTATTTTTCCCTTGCTTATTTCTCAATGGTATCTTTAAACAAATTTACTTTTTCCGTAATACTTTTTTACCAAGAGTATGTATAATAAAAAAATATTAAAATTGTTTTGAAAGTTTGGAACTTGGATACGCGCCATAAAATTTATTAAAATAAATTTGGGCACTATTCTAATTTAAATTTATTTATGCTATGGGACCATGAGGGCGCCATCTATGGTTTTTGTATTATATTGAATTTACGTGTGACATTGAAATTCAGTATATTCATGCATTTTCTTACCTCTGTGGAGAAGGCAATTACTTCCGACGTGAGTGTTAGTGAAAGCCAAGAGATGTCACTCCTAGTCAAATCATAATCGAATAATTCACCCATAATTACAAGAGCAAGTCTAGAGATAACTTCATCCTTATTCAAACTTTATTTTTTAAATCCATTTTCTTCAAAATAATAAATTAAACCGTTTTATAATGGAATATACTTATCAAATATTATGTATCTGCTTAGTTACTGCAAATAGCTTATCAGCAGGATCTTTGTTAAACTAATGAATCAATCCAACAATAAATACAAGTACGAGTATAAATCATATAATTTCATAAATAGCCCCGACCCACAACGAATTTTTAATGTACTACATGCATACTCATATTATGAATGTTTCGTTTTTGTTATTCCAGGTAGCATTAATGTGGACACTGTACCCATCAAGGCAGAATTGGGACCCCGAGAAGAAGACGGAGAGAGTATCCCTTACACGGAAATAGACATAGACCTGACAGATGTTAAAAAGGAATGCTTAGAGCACTCTGAAAGTATTGCAGAGACTGCTGCAGGTACTATCGATTTTTGTTTCTTTTAATAATTTTCTATTTTCATTATAGATATATACTTATTGAATTTTATCGTTAATATTTTTCAGACATTATAACGGACTTGAATGTACTGATGCACCCTGGAGAAGAATATCATTCATGTCCCCATTGTAGCTACTCCTGCTCAAACAAATCAAATTTAACAAGGCACTTACGCACCCATTCTGGAGAAAAACCTTTTTCATGTCCCCATTGTAACTACTCCTGCTCAAAAAAATCAGATTTAAAAAGGCACTTACGCACCCATTCAGGAGAAAAACCTTTTTCCTGTCCCCATTGTAACTATTTCTGCTCAAAAAAATCAAGTTTAACACGGCACTTACGCACCCATTCTGGAGAAAAACCTTTTTCATGTCACCATTGTAGCTACTCCTGCTCACGTAAATCACATTTAACGATGCACTTACGCACCCATTCTGGAGAAAAACCTTTTTCATGTCATCTTTGTAGCTACTCCTGCTCAGACAAATCACGTTTAACGAACCACTTTCGTATCCATACTGGGGAAAAACCTTTTTCATGTCCCCATTGTAACTACTCCTGCTCACGTAAATCACAATTAACAAGGCACTTACGCACCCATTCAGGAGATAAACCTTTTTCCTGTCCCCATTGTAACTATTTCTGCTCAAAAAAATCAAGTTTAACTCGGCACTTACGCACCCATTCTGGAGAAAAACCTTTTTCATGTCACCATTGTAGCTACTCCTGCTCACGTAAATCACATTTAACGATGCACTTACGCACCCATTCTGGAGAAAAACCTTTTTCATGTCATCTTTGTAGCTACTCCTGCTCAGACAAATCACGTTTAACGAACCACTTTCGTATCCATACTGGGGAAAAACCTTTTTCATGTCCCCATTGTAACTACTCCAGCTCAAACAAATCAGATTTAAAAAGGCACTTACGCACCCATTCAGGAGAAAAACCTTTTTCCTGTCCCCATTGTAACTACTCCTGCTCACGTAAATCACAATTAACAAGGCACTTACGCACCCATACTGGAAAAAAGCATTTTCATGTCCCCATTGTAGCTACTTCTGCTCAGACAAATCAGCTTTAACAAGTCACTTACGCACCCATACCGGAGAAAAACTTTTAAAATGTTCCTATTGTAACTATTTCTGCTTAAACAAATCATATTTAATGGTGCACTTACGCACCCATTCAGGAGAAAAACCTTTTACCTGTCCCCATTGTAACTTCTCGTGCTCAAATAAATCACATTTAACGGTGCACTTACGCACCTATTCTAGACCAAAACATTTTTCATGCCCCCATGACATGGGGAACTACTAATTGTAACTACTCCTTCTCGATAAAATCACGTTTAACAACGCACTTACGCATCCATAATGGATAAAAAACCTTTTTTGCTTCCTTCTGCAATTCATGTTCTCTAAAGGGTAGAGTTCATATTTTAACCCTTACTGAATATAACTTCATTTTCCCGTTGTTACTACTTCTGCTCACACAAGTCATCGTTGACAATGCTTACTAATCCTGGAGAATACCGTTTTCATTTGCCTTATGCAGTTATTCACGTTCACATTCTTACTCATTGTGGAGAAAATTCATTGTCTTGTTCTAGCTGTAAGCATAATAATAAAAATTATTGAACCACCCCGTTAAAAATTGGGCCGCTAAAGTCAAAATTCAAGAAATACCATACAAGTAAGTATATGGCATTCAAGTGCCGTGCATTACAGACTCTGCTGAAAAGCGTTTGCAGCTTTTAGACGTTGTGACAAAAAGACAACTTTACAACAAAGGTTGTTTACAACACTGGGTGTTATCTTTATTATTAAACATTTTAGAAATCTAACCTTTCTAAAAAAAAAGCCAAAATTGTTTGACTGTAATTATACAGGGTGGCGCAAAACTACCGATATGGTTTGAATGTGTAGTAACTAACAAACAGAACAGCGATCATCAATTAACAATTTTTGATCGCTGTTCCGTTGTGTTGTGTTTCATTTCAAATTCCCCAAGTTTTCTTCATAAAATTCTGAAAAAATAAAAAATACAAATAAATTTTAAGAGTTTTTGAACATTCAAACCATATCGGCAGTTTTTCGCCACCCTTTATTCTGAATTTAGAAACGAATCATTACATTGACAAAAATAAAGGTTTCAACCTCTGCAGAGGAATTTAATGAAATTACAATAGGATGACACTAAATTTTAGAAATTTGTAAAAGTTTTTATACCTAATAAATTTAGTGTAAGGAACTTAAAAATTAATGACTACATGTAATTATATTTTCTGGCCGAAATTAGCTCAAGAGTGAGATAAATGGAATTCTTTAGAGGAGGCCTTTACCGCGTGAGAGAGGGATTCTTGCTAATGAATAATTTAAGATACCTATATAACATTTTTCAACAAGATTGTAAGTAACATTAATTATACTTTTTCTTATTTTATACCTCGGTAACATACTATTTGCAAGAAATAAAAGTTTTTTCTATTTTTATTTATTTATTTATAATTGTGTTAATAAAGTTAGTTATTTTATTTGTGATTTTGTCTTCATGATAAAAGTAGGTTGGTTGTTAGCATCCTAGATGAGGAAGTAGAGCCACCGCAGAGAGGGACTTTAGTCCTAGTAACTATCTCTTATCACAGTTCATTCCGGTCATCGATTTAAAAAATAAACAGAGCTGCGGCTTGTGTTCTTTTAATCTGTCGTAGATTTTTTTTTTTTTTGAGATAAACAGGATACTTATAAAACATTTTGTGGGTAATATACAGGGTGTTAAGGGACATACTTGACTTTAACCAGTGATTCCTGATATTATTTGGAGTAAAAAATGTACATGAAATTTTGGTCTCCGGTGACTTTTTTTGACGATTTTTTTTTCAAAAATTTTTTCTTCTTAATCAAACTAAAAAAAAATCTTCCGCATGTCGTCACTGGTCACTCAGCCGAGTGTCCGACGAACCCCTTTCCCCGCTTCCAACTCTTCAACAACTACCATTAGTTAATGTTTATGTAGAAAAAAAACGTCAAAAATTTCACCGGAGACCAAAATTTCGTTTGCATTTTTTACTCCAAATAATGTCAAGAATCACTGGTTAAAGTAAGTCAAGTACGTCCCTTAACATCCTGTATATTAAATTAAAATACAAATATAAATATCCCTAGACTAATGTGTCTGCAGTGATCACATTTGAACAAGGGCGGAAACAGGGGGGGGGGGGGGGGGGGGGTCAAGGGGGTCTTGACCCCCCCTGGGCTGGGTCCAAGACCTAGGTGGACCTACTTTTTACTTGTATCTATTATTATCAATATTAAATTATAACTTCTTGTGACTTAACGACGACTATGTGACCCCCCCCCCTGACGCTATGTGACGCCCCCTGGCGCCAAAGCTGGATCCGCCCTTGCATTTGAATCTTCACAGAAGCAAACACATGAAAAACAATGCAAGTATTATTTATACATAACTTGAAAAATTAAATAAAAAGTTGAAATACATAATAAGTATACAATATTTATGAAGTATTTACTGAAAAGTAATAAAACAAAAAAAATATTTTTTGGTGCACAAATCGTGGAGATATTTTTTGAAACAAGTTATATTATTGACAAAAATATCTATGAAAGTGTGTATTTTAACAAAATCGTTGTATGATCGAGACATTCTAGATATAAGATTAAAATAGCCAGTATTATTGGTAAAAATTTCAGTCCAGAATATGTTAAGGTTTCTGACTAAGTTTATATAGCATTAAGAGGTCATTTATGTTTCGTCTTTTAACCAGACTCTCTAATTTAAAATGTGCCATTCTTTGTTCGTACCCGTCTAGAAGATGGTAGACACCTGATCGGTAAGACAAAATCCATGTAAATTTTCTTTGCACTGATTCGAGTTTAGATACCTGTGTAATATAATGTGGATTCCAGACTGTTGACCCGTACTCAAGAACATTCGGTTTAAGGAATTGAATAGAATTATTAGGCTATTAGAATTCTTAAACAGTTTGGTTGATTTTACAATAAAACAAAGTAATTTATTTGATTTACTCACACTGTGTTGATTGAATGTTAGTTTTTGGTCAAAAATAATTCCTAAATCTTTAATTGATTCAACTGTCTCTTGATTGTAACCACATATGCTATATGAATACAGAGTTTTGTTGGTGTTCTTGGTGAAATTTATAACTTTGCCCATTTTTTTTTACATGAGCTCCACACACAAGCCTATGTCATCTTTGGGGATGCTGTGTGGAGAATTTTTTTTAAGGAAAGGAAAGAGGGGAGAGTTCTGGGATGGAAGAGCGTTTAAGGCTTAAGGGGTGGGTAGAAATATGGGGTTCAGTGTGTCCTGGTCATCTGCCTCCAAGACCTAGACAAACCACACCCATGAACCCGGGCACCCCTGCTTAGTCACCAAACGTAGCGAACCACTTGGGGTGACCTATGGCAGAGGTGTTGGTTAAATAAAGTTTACCGGTGCGGCGGTACTCATTCCCGCCTCCCAAATTCCAAAAATCCCAAATTGAATTGAGCGCTTAGCTATATTCAATTCCATTTAATTGTCAATACACCAGATGTAGATATTGTATTAAGGTCTTGTTGTAAGAGTTCACAATCTTTCATAGATTTAATTGCTTTATATAATTTGAGGTCATCAGCATATACCTAGAGAAAAATTTCAGCGGAATAAAAATATTTTAATTTAAATAGAATGCAGTATGCAATACCTTTGTTGATTATCTACTTATGAATTTAGTGTTTTAGATGTGTATTTTTTGTCATGTGGTGGTGGGTATATTGTGGGAAGAAAGTTTAGAGTCACTTTTAGAATTGGATGGTGAGCTAAAAATAGAAGAGAAGTAAGTAGATAATGGATCACATGTATCTTCTCCATTTGTTGCTGGTTTGTCATGGAGATGCATGATTTTGGGGTGAGAATTAGAAATTATTTTCGAATTAATGAGGGTTGAAAGATTTTTGAAACTGTTAGGGGGAGAATTTTCTATTGAATCTACATGGGCCTTAAGAACATGTACGTATAGATACTTTTACTCTAGCCCTCAAGATACAAAAACTGTCATAGTCACATTGATTTATATATTTTTTCCATTTCTTTCTAAATTTTTGTTTTTCACTGAGTTATTGGATGAGAACACTGCTGAACCAAATTGGAAACTTATTATTCCTGATTCTTAAGCGCGGAGTGTGTTTTTAATTGATAGCCATAACAAGTTATAAAAATGTAGTAAGGAGTCATTACAATTCAGGGTGTTAACCTTTCCCATACCATCCTAAAAATACCCTCGACAAACCGTCTTGTAGCACAGCGTTCTATGGGATTTCGAAATTATTTCGGGTTTTTTGTAGAAATATTGTTGTGAATATTTTTTTATTTGGCTTATATATATTTATTGTATGAGAAGAATATTGATTTTGTGCATGGTAAGGGAGTCCCTTTGACTTCTCCAGCTGCACTCTCTCGTTACATCGCTTTACACCGCAGTGGAAGAGATGGATTTGTACGTCCGTCACTCCTGGACACAATGACACCCAGATTCCTACCCACCCCTTATATCCTTTTCCTTCTCAGAACTTCCTAACCTTCCTTTCCTAAAAAGACCCGCCACACCTCATCCCCAAGGATGACATAGGCCCTGAGGGGAATTATTTTCCTCAGGGCCTCCTGTGTGGAGCTATTGTAAAAAAAGCACTGCATTGTCATTGTCTTAATCAAGTCTTCCACGAAGAGATTATTGATAAAAATAAAATGAAATTAAATAAACATTAATTACTTCTGAACTAATGTGGAATGACACTGCAAATTACCCAAAACCCATAAAACTAAACAAAAACATCCCCCGTCATCTGATTGTCTACAATTGTAACATTTTGTCGTTAATTTTAAGGAAATACGCAGAAAGGGATTAAAAATGACTCTGTTTTGAGGATCAGGTGGTCGGTCGGCCTGAACCTTCCGATGTAGTTCCTAATTTTTTTTGTGGCTCTTTTTTTAATGAAAACGGAATGTCAAGCAACCCAAGTTTTTTTGCAGCAAGATAATTAATATTGTCATCTCTGTTATCAGACATTTCAAATTAATGCACTAGAAAGCGACGACAAACGTATTGTGATGTCAATTTTGAGAAGTAAAATAGTCTCTACAGACAGGCAAAAGGTTTTAACGTTTTATTTTTCATCTCTTTTTGTCATATATAACTAAAAGGAGATCGTAATATTGGACGTAGGTTAGTGAGGTTGGAATGAATTTATGTTTTGTCTTCCCTGTTATTCACATAGAAATTTAAAATTTGTTGTCTCATCTGACATATAAATGTGTCGACTTTTAGGAAAGCATTTATTATTTTATACAGAATTGTCACAATTTTTAAATATTTTTGACGGATGCAAAAATATTTTTTTTAGGAGTACTTAAAATCTTGATTTAATGATTAAGTATTTGAGGAGTTATTGATGTTTTAAAGAGCACTGTAAACTATAATCGCATCGTGGATCCGGGAGGGTTAAGACAGTGTTCAAAAAGTTTACAAATGTATTCCACGTAGATCTTTCTGAGTATTGTCGTGGAGTCTTCCAGAGGCACATTAGTGAAAATTAACACAACGTCAAAACTGAACAGTTTTGACGTTAATAAGGTTTTATCTAAACATAATACGAATGCACCACCCGCTATACAAACGGTATTCGGATATATTGTAATGGGTGAGATACCGAAGTGTACGCCGGACGTTTCGTGGACATTCGGCCCCATAACCAACGTGGATTTATGCAATGCGTTAACCAAATTTTGGACAATGGAAGACATGCCTATTAAGTCATTGATGAGTGCTGAAGACGCGGAATGTGAGAAAATGTACGTCGAGTTCGTCCAACGGGATGACTCGGGAAGGTATATCGTATCTTTTCCTTTTAAGATAGATCCTAATAATTTAGGAAATTCGCTCAGTGTCGCGCAACGCAGATATAAATATTTAGAATGGAAATTTAATACGTCGCCAGAATTGCATCGGAGTTATAATGAAGTAATTTCTGAATATCTGGAAAAGGGATATATAAGGTATGAAGTTCCGTCTTCATCTAATGTTGAGAGATATTTCATTCCTCATCATGCAGTAATTCGTAAAGTAAAGCAACAACTAAAACTCGTGTTGTATTAGACGCCAGTACAAAGACCAGTTCAGGGTTGTCACTTAATGATATTTTGTATACTGGTCCAAACTTGCAATCTAATTTATTTACACTTTTAATTAAATTTCGCTTATTCGCTATAGCATTGACCGCAGATGTTAAGCAAATGTATTTACGTATAATGGTAACGGAAAGCCATCGTAAATATCAAAAAAATTCTATATAGATTTCACGAAAATGAAGAAATTGGAGTTTATCAATTTAATTCGCTAGCTTTTGGGTTAAATTGTTCACCGTTCCTTGCGATGCGAACTTTAAGAAAGCTAGCGAGCGATGAAAGAGATCGTCACCCGAAAGCCGCAAAAATTGCAATTAATGATTTATATATGGACGATTTTGTATATTCTGTAAATACTATAAGTGAAGCCGTCACTTTGTCTACAGAATTAATGGCGATGTTCAAGTCTGGAGGATTTGAATTAGTTAAATGGTCGAGTAATTCTGCTCATTTGCTCGTTCAATTACCAGAGTCGCACCGTGCAACGATGGATTTCTCGGATAATTGTAGCATTTTAGGATTAAAATGGGATCCGATATCTGATTGTTTTCGTTTTATGATAGGTATGTCCCACGGAGGAGAAAACTATATGCAAAAGATCAATTCTTTCCACAATAGCACGTTTGTTCGATGTATTGGGTTTGGTTGCTCCGGTAATTTTATATGCCAAATTACTTTTGCAAGAGCTGTGGTTAGAGAAAGTGGGATGGGATGAAGAACTACCCCAAAGCATTGTTATTCGATATGTCAAATTTAAGGAAGAATTACCGATGCTTTCTAATTTAAATTTACCTCGATATTTGGGAGTAATAGAGGACTGCACGATAAATATTATCGCTTTTGCAGATGCGAGTACGAAAGCATACGGGTGCGTAGTATATCTTCATGTCACAGATAAGAGTGGCAACGCTACTATAAATTTGATCTGTTCGAAATCCAAGGTAGCCCCTTTAAAAATAGTTTCGCTCGTTCGATTGGAATTATGTGCTGCGCTTATTTTATCTAGACTTGTTAAATCTATTATAGATACTTATAAAAATCGCATTTTTATAAACGATATATTTGCTTTTTCAGATTCAAAAATAGCACTTTCTTGGATTCACTTATCCCCGCACAGATGGCAAACTTTCGTAGCTAATCGAGTTAGTGAAATTCAGGAAAATTTACCTGCGAAACATTTTTATCATATAGATGGAGTTACCAATCCCTAGTGATTGTTTATCACGTGGACTATTGCCCGCTCAGCTAATTGATCATCCTCTTTGGTGGCACGGTCCACCCTGGGCTGCGAACCCAGTGTCCGAGTGGCCTTTCAAAAGCTTTTCCCCCTCAGCGCAGGAGGAGAATACTTTGGAATTGAAAAAGTCGCATACGTTCACGATAACGTCAATAGAGAATAATTCTCCAATATATAATCTTGCTTTAAAAATTTCTTCATGGCCAAAACTGCTAAGAATTGTCGTATATATTTTACGATTTACGCGGAAGTTATCATGTTCAACAGTTATAAATTCCACAGAATTAATTTTTTTTTTTTTTTTATTGAAACATATAACAAAGGTTACATACAATTTTACAATATAATATATACATCAATATTTCAATCACTCTCCTAATAAAGCAGCTGCTTGTGTTTAGGAGAGGACAACTAAAAAAAAATTACATTTGTTTAAATTAAAACAAAAAATATTGCTAATTTAACAAAAAAATATTAGTGATTTTATGATAAAATACAGATAAAAGTAATAAAAATATAGGTTAGTTAATAAATGATTTAAAGTAAAGGCAAAAACATATATCTGAATATGCAATACATATTTCTAATTATAATATACAATAAGTTAAATTTATGAGGTGGTACTAGAATATTTTAATTTTTTTTTTTTTATGTTTTTCATAGCTTTCTTCCGATCGTATATCAAGGGGTAATTTATTAAATAATTTTATACCCATGAATGAATAGTGATGCTGTGCCGTTGTGGTTCGCACTAGTGACACGGTTAATCCTCCAACAGATATTATTCTTTTGCTTATATTTAATTGTGGTAAATTATTTTTACTAAAGAAATCTTTATGTATTTGTAATAGTGCAATTTTGTCATAAATTTTTTTAAGTGGGGGAACCGGGAAATCTTGAAAAACATTTATAGTTGGATAGTAATAGAGCTTTTTTCGGATGATTTTTATTAATATTTTTTGAATGGTTTCCAATGGGAGAAGGGTTGCTGTGTATGCACCCCCCCAAGCCACGATTCCATATTGTAGTACAGAGTGCGCAAGTGCATAATAAATATCTTTTATTGCTGAAATAAATGTATTAAAAGCTCTACAGAAAAAGTATTTTTATGCCGGTATACAAATAATACAGAAGAAAAAATTATGTTCATCTTCGATTCGAAAATTAAACCCGTTCGTCGATCATAATGGATTGTTACGTATAGGCGGTAGATTAACAAACGCGAATATACCTTATGAAAACAAACATCCAGTACTTCTGCCAAGACAGGATCATATTGTCGATATTTTTTTTAATTTTTATTTATTGCAACATTTATTATAATTACAATTTTACAACAAATATATAATTTTTTTTTACAGGTATTTTTTTTTTTACTACCCTTCCATTTAAAGCATTTGCTTGTGTATGGAAGGGGAGTGTACATAAATGCTATTAGTTATTAGTTATAAGTTAGTACTTAAATAATTAATTGTACATAAATATATGTGAGCTGCAGTATTTGTTTGATAATGGTGTGAATTTAAAAAAAAAAAAAGAAAGAATGTAATGGAAAACTAAGGATATTTGTAAGATTAATTGACAGTAATTTAATTAATTAATCAGTAATAATTGACAATAATTATAGATTTTACCATCGTGTGAATTGTCACACTGGTGCTCATCTCCTTATGTCTATAATTAGACAGCGTTATTGGATCTTATCGGGAAGAAACCTAATACGCAAACGAGTACATGCGTGTAATTTCTGTTTTAAAACCGCACCTTCTAATATTATACCGCCAATGGCTGATTTACCTACAGCTAGAGTTCAAGAAGCAAAAACATTTACACATACTGGTGTAGATTTTGCCGGACCGATAAATATAACCCTTTCTAGGCGTCGTGGAGTAAAAAGTCAAAAGGCATATATATGTCTATTTATTTGTTTAACGACGAAGGCTATACATATAGAATTGGTATCAGATCTAAGCACGGACAATTTTTTAAACGCATTTAAACGTTTTCTATCCAGACGCGGACCCGTTTCGTGTATGTACAGTGACAATGCGACAAACTTCATAGGCGCGAAGAATTTTCTTGATGACTTATATAAATTTTTGGAGGCAAATTCAACTAATGAAGTCCTTCGCAATGAATTTAACATTCGGAGAATTGAGTGGAAGACGATTCCACCTCGCGCTCCTCACTTTGGAGGATTATGGGAATCAAATATCACTCTTATTTCTTTTATACATCAACACACTATGTACCATGGATATTGGAGGTAAGATTTTATCATTTGCCGACGATACAGTCTTAATATTCGAAGATGAAACATGGCAAGCAGTTATTAATAAAACTAATAATGGCCTAATAAAAGTGAGGCATTGGCTTGACACAAATCTCCTTACACTCAATATTGACAAAACACAATATATGACGTTTTCCATACGTAAACATAATTTTCCCAACAACTGCCCTAAACCAATAATTCACTCGTGTTCACTAAACATGCACCCACACCCACCCGGAACCCCACCTATTACAAATTGCACGTGTCCTACCCTTAAATCATCTAAGGAAGTTAAATATCTGGGCATAATCATAGATGACCAACTACGTTGGGAAGCACACATAAGTGACACAGTGAAAAGACTCCGTAAGCTCTGCCATATATTCTGCTCTCTTAGATCCATCTTAGACCTAAAAACCCTTAGAAGCGTATATTTTGCCCTTTTTCAATCCATTGCAACTTACGGTATTTTGGGATGGGGTGGTTGCACAGAATCCGTCATTAATCCAATAATTACAGTTCAAAAACTAATACTGAGAATCATATTTAAATGCCAACCTACCCACCCCTCTAATGTGCTATTTACTAAATTTAAGGTCTTAGATATTCGCCAACTATTCACTAAGACAAGCCTATCCTACGTACGGAAAAATAACCTACTGGTGGCTCCACAACATCAAGCCAAAACCCGCTTTTCATCAAATCTGGGATGCATGGTTCCTAAAACTAGAACCACATTCGCTCACCGACAATTTTGGTTCATTGCCCCCAAAATATACAATGCATTGAGCACCGATATAAAATCAAGTATTACCATACCTCTTTTTACTATTCGTGTTCAAAATTGGATATTCGAAAGGGGACGAGATTTCTTTAAAGAATATCTGACTTCCTAACCATTATAAAGGAAAAGAAAATAATTAAATTAACTAAATAAAATATCATACTTCACATCTTTTTCTAACCTGACTTCACTGAAATCTAATCTAACCTAAATATATACTCTTCTAGGTGATTAATTACCTACCTTGTCAAACCTCCAGAAATTTTTTTAGCTTTCATAAAAAAAAAAAAATTATAGATTAACATATTTAAATCTTACTTCTTAGTATTTTATATTTTTATATAGTTATATTTTAGTATTTTATATAGTTATAAGTTTATATTTTAGTATTTTATTTTTTATGTATATTTTATATAGTATTTTATTTTTAACTTCTTTCAAACATTTTCTTTTTTATAATTATATGTATATATGTGTATGTGTATGTAAGTGTATATATATATATATATGTATGTATGTGTGTTTGTATGTATTTGTATGTGCATACGTATACATATATCTTGTTATATTTTACCTTAAATATTTTTATCTTTTTTCTTTCTCTTGTTTCTAATATCTTATAATTTCTATTTCAAACCTATATTTTGTTCTAGTTCACACATTGTATAATTTATATCATGTTTGATTACCTTAATACGGGCATTAGCCTAGTATGGTAATCAAGAAAAAAACATAAAAGTGTATTTTCAAAAATTGTATGAAATAAAAAAAAAAAAAAAAAAAAAAAAAAATATTAAATCCATTAACCCATTGGCCACAGAATTAATGAGCATAAAAATTGGCCTTCACCACTGAATTAATTTTGTACCAAAAATTGAAAACCTGCATTGGTCTACTAAATCTATTGTAACTTTTAAACCATATATTCATATAAATTAGTTTCTTTAAATTTATTTACATATTCGATTAAGGTAAAGAAAAACATTAAAATAAAATTTAAAAAATATATTGAAATATGTGTAAATTAGGATACAAATATAACCTTCTCTTTTTTCGTAAGTTTTTTTCCACATTTTTATTCAAAAAGTTACAAAAAAACATAATATTCATAAATCAAACAATAATAATTTTTTTTTTTTACATACATATATACTAATGACTAATAAAATAATTTGATATGATAGTCCTCAAAGCAATCAGGGACGTTTCGGGTCACTACCAAAAGCCAAGAACCACTCGCAAATTTGAAGAAATAAAATGGCGGCTGGCAGCATACAAAACTTGGAACACAAATATCAGTGAAAAAACATAAGAAACATTTTATTGCCAATTCTTCGAAATGAATGATTAATTATCTACAGAATGTTCGGCATTTAAAATTTTATTCAAAAATGTCATTGTTGAGCTCGTATTCCGTTTTTTGGCGGACCTACTCTAGCCCGTCAGCGTGCCGGTGTTTGTGGTTAAGTACCTGAGTTGCACACCCGGCAGGCTGTCGGGGTTTGTGGCCAATGGGTTAAATCGCATCTGTACAGGATTGTGGGTACTCAACTTTTATGTTATGAAGAGCTTCTCACAGTTCTGACACAAATAGAGGCTTTACTTAATTCACGGCCGTTATGTTTATTAAGCAGTTGTCATTATCCAGAAGCTCTTACTCCGGCTCATTTTCTAATATCTATTCCGATTCAGCATTTGCCCGCTTATGATATGACTAAGGAACGCATTAGTCTGCTGAAAAGGAAAGAGCTTTTGGACCACCTCGTTCAATCCTATTGGAAGAAGTGGCATATAGAGTATCTTCACTCTCTGCAGATGAGACAAAAATGGAATAGTCCCGCGAATAACATTCTTGTAGGTACTATAGTATTGGTGCATCAAGAAGATGCGTCTCCACTTAATTGGCCGGTGGGAGTTGTTGAGGAAATATTCCCGGGTAAAGACGGAGTGGTTCGTGTGGCACTCGTAAGAACGCCTTCTGGGAACTTTAAACGACCAGTCGTGAAATTGTGTCCCCTGCCTACGCAATAATAATTATTTTTCTTTATCTCTATTTATTTCTTTATCTTTTTTTTCTTAACGTTGTAATATCAATCGCTTATATATATAATTTTATCATTTTGTTTTTTTTTTCACTATAATTCTTTACTTTATTTTGAAAGTACCTTTAGTTTCGGTAGGTACTTCCAAGGCCGGGAGAATGTTCGCGCATTTTTATATGGGATTGATTGGGTATTGCATTCGCAGACTTGGTAGGTAGATATGTCAAAATCCTGAATTTATCCCACCTACCTAATCTTCCCTTCCTAAATGTCACCATAAAAATTGTTGCAAGAAAGTACTGGAGAGGTGACAGTGTGCTTTTCTGCTCAGTACAAAATAACATCTCAGACAGGGCGCATGTGTCGTAACCTCTTATATTATAACCTCTTATGTTATAAGAATATTGCGAATTTTAAACAGTGAAAGGTGTACCTACACCAAACTGGAGATCAGCAGGCCCCATCTGCAACGGTGAGTCCTATTTTCCTTATTCCAATCTGGGCTTATCTAATTTTCCAAAATCCCAGATCTGAACTATCGACTGACTATCCATCAGGTTTGCGAGTGTATGCTATCTAATCGTCCCGTATAACTTAGCGATTTCACGTAGTTTCGGGACTGATCCTTCGAGGGCTGCATAGGCTTTGCTCTGCAGCATTTACTGCCAATTAACAGTGGAGTCGCAGTTTCGCGACACCAATTTTTTTTTTTTCACAGACCTCCTCACTAGGATTTCCTGTTCTGAGGTGGCCTGTAGTTTTTTAAAATATTTGTATTTGGTTATGGATTGTCTTTATATCGTCTTCATGATGTTTGTAATTTTATTATCACTTTGATCTCTCAGCCATATTTTTACTTTTGTTTTAAATATATTCATCTCCTTTATATTTTTGATTTGATCTGGTAGAGCATTGTATAATTTCATTCCATGGAATTTATTATTTCGCTGTCCAAAAGATGTGTTCAAACTGGGAGTAACCAGGATGTTATTGCTTACTGCCCTGGTTGAGTATTTATTTTGGGCAGTGGAGTATACATATATGTTTTTTTCAGTTTAAATAAAATATTTTTTGAATAAAGTTTCTGTAAATTGAAGACTTGAAAGTTATTAAATATTTCTTCCGTCGCGTCGGTCTTTGGTCGCGAATTTAAAATGGCTTCGATCCTAGTCAAAACAGTAGTTAATTCTACGAAGGTCAGGATTTGATATCCCACAACCCTCTTTAAATGGTGCTTAGTTGACTTAATACCAGCCTCCGACACTCCATTGAAATGGGGTGCGGAGGGCGGAGAAAAATGCCAAGTAATTGAATGAGCGACAGTTGCGCCAACAAGTTTGTCAGTGTTTTCAGATTCATGTATGAATTAAATTTGTAAAACTAAATTTGCAACAATAAAATTGTTGGCACAATCGCTATAGATATTTTGGCATATACCGCGTCTAGAGATGAATCTATCTAATGCTGCCACAAACGCTTCAGTAGATAGATCTGACACTAATTCAAGATGAACGGCTTTGGTCGATAAACAAACGTAAAGATATAAATAGGCCTTATAAGTTTTTGCGCCGCAACGTCTACTTTCACGTACCAAAAAAGGACCACCATAATCTGTTCCGACATTTAAAAATGAACGACCTTCTCGAAAACGGGAAGCAGGTAAGTTACCCATCAACGGGAAACTACCACACGGGTTATTTTTAAAACAAGAAATGCATTTACTCAATCGATGTCGAATTACGTTCCTAGCCAAAATTATCCAAAATTTTAATGATATTATGAATTGGAGTGCATGAGGACCTGGATGAAGGTACATGCTATGGTAATAAACAATTATTAAAGTTGTCAAATGACACTGCTTCGGTAAAATAATAGGAAGTCGAGCAGTTTCTGAAATCTGTGCAAGGCGAATTCGACCACCGACTCTCATAACACCATTTGCATCAATAAATGGAGCGAGTTTTTGAAGCTGCGCTGAGCACATACGATGTGAAGAGATATTGTTCATATCTTGTTGAAAATAAATTGCTTGAACAAGCTTAATGCAACATTGCAAGGCTAAATTATTTTCTTTTTACGAAACTGGGGATAAACCATTGAAATTGATAATCAATTTCGAACGTAATCTATTGATAAATCGACGGCACCAACATATAACACGCAGTAATTTCGATAATGATAAAAACTTCAATAAAAACTCTTCGTCACATGTTGACACATTCGTCGATAGAGAAATTTAATTTTTTGACTTATACTCTGGTAACTGGTTCATAGAAATATTTGGAGGCCGAACAAATAACCATTCCTCCAACGGTGTTGATATAAAGTAAGGTCCTTTCCACCATAACAAAGCGTCCGTGATTTCACTGGGAAAACTCCTCGCGAACCCAAGTCTGCAGGATTTTCTTGCGATGAAATGTGATACCAATGTTCATAAGGTATATTTTGTATTATTGTTTCAACACGATTTGCTACAAAAGTTTACAATAGAAAAGAAGGTGTCTTTAACCATGCCAATACAATCTTTTCAATTTGAAGTCTATCTTTATATACTTCTTGACAATAAAACTGCTCCCAACAATTCCAGTCTCGGGATCGATGTTATCTTTATGGGGGCAACACGGGATTTTGCTAATAAAATATAGCTGGATATTTCTGTTTTATTAATCACTACCAAATAAATAATTCCACAATATCCTCTTTCAGAGGCGTCCGCAAACCCAACAAGTATGCATCGACTGGTTGGAGAAGTTGCGACATATCAATCAACTTTTACATTGGGGAGTGATGGAAGCTCTTTTATATATTTCTTCCATTTCAAATTCATGTCCGAAGGGATTTCTTCGTCCCGTCCATTTGAATTTTCCATAAGTTTTGCATATAGCATTTAGCAATAAAAACGACTGGATTAATAAAACCTAATGGATCATATAGACGTGCAATTGTCGATAAAATTATGCGTTTGGTACAGTGATCACTAAAAACATTATGAATTTTATATGTAAATTGATCAAGCGACAGTATCCATTGAATACCTAAAATATTAACTCATGACGAAAAAATTAGTCAGCGTTGAATCACATATATCGGGATATTCCATAGTAAGTATGATCAGCGAATGCCGAAATTCCCAAGTTGCCCACTACCTTATTATTTATTATTTCAATGTCACAGCAACACTCTCTTCAGCACTTGTGCCTGGTTCTAACTTGATGGCGGTGAAATCGATACTTTTACACAAGGATCTGCTAGTTCTGTTTTACTTAAACTTTACAACGATTTGGAGGATTAAGAGAAGGAGTGATTGCTCTCGTTCAATGTGTACAAATCTACTAAACGAGTAAAGCCAAAATAACACCAACTTAACCAACAAGAAAAGTGACAGCTAGCACCCCGGGATTTATTCATAGATATTACAGAATTAAGAACAAAATTCGTTTCTTATGATGAAATTTGAGTGCTGCCATTTAAAATAATCCACCGGCGGACAACTTCATGTTATGTAAAAACCGTCAATAGTCGATGACTTTCTTAAAATGTTCATTGTCTATGGAAATGTCATTTTGAAACGACATTCATTGCCATTGCATCTCGCGCCGTCTCAGAATACTATTTTTGCTCCGCTTTTCGGGAGTATTATTGAAATACCTGATCAATATTAATGTTATATTTATACAGTTTTGGGTCATTTCCATAACCGTCAAGTTTTTTTCCATAAATCATTCAAAATTCTCGGTTCTTCAACCCACTGGAATTGATCGCCGCGCATCGCCTTGTATGTAAGTAGTTTATACTATATTGGCCGATTAAGTTCGGACTTAAGCCCCTTAATTGCTACATGTTTTCTCAGAATACATGTCATTTTTTAACATTCCATGGGTTTATACATTTGCGGTAAATCTTAACTTTTACCAATAAATCAATTCCGTTATAACACAACCTATTTGTGTCTCGCATTTACTCATTGTCATTATTAGATGTCACCATGCTTAATTTACCCTAAAATACGCTAACAAGCTCAACATTATACGCCGTAACCGCTGCTCACGCCATATTAGAAAAGTTGTGTGACCCCTTCTCCGTCGTGACCAGGAGTGGGGTCATTTTCATTACGAAGCTGCATGAACGTGTAGACAGCTCTCATCAGCGGCGGATTTAGGGGGGGGGGGGGGGGGGGGATGAGGTGGTATTTTTGTGTACTGTGGAGATTCCATCACATTACAGAAAATTGTCCTTATTAAACTTTTAATTTATCTATTGTTTGACACTTTCGTAAACTTTCCTATACATACTTGAACTTGTAGAAATAAACTAGAAGTACGATACTTCAAGTTTATTTCTAACAGTAATTGTTTATTTTTTTGCCCGTCCGCCCCTTGTGTCCCTCCCAGAAAAAAATCCTGAATCCGCCCTTGGCTCTCAAGTTGACAGATCCGTCATAAAGAAATGATATTACACGGCAGCTCCCTAATTCAACTAACCCCCTTTCCTACAATATGAAGAAATCTTTTAAAGTAAAGCAAAGTGTGTCGGTACAACACATACACAAATTCGATATTGTGATATTGTGTTATGCCGTGTTGCGCTACCTCCTTCTTTATGGCTAAATAAGGAGGTAGCGCAACACGGCATAACACCCCAAAAACAAATAACAAAAATGCTTTTGGCTAATCTTATATGTAAGCAGTTCAAAGCTTTCCAAAAAATTCCGGATACCTTTGTCGATTTGTGATGCAAAGGATGTGGATGATTTGTACTTATCTGTGGAAATGTGATTATTGTCATTGCACTTGTCACTGTGCGAAAATGAACGTATTTCGTCTTCCAAAATACGATTTTTCCTCCAATTTGTATTAATTGAACAATATTGGTATTCCATTTCTCCATTTTTGAGTAACTTCTGTGACCATCATAATTCTATTCTGAAGTTAATGATATTATTGCACTTAAGTACACTTTCTAGTGACGTTTCTCCAATACATTGGGGTTGACCGTCGCACTTCTTGTACGTAAGTAGATTCATGTCACATTGGCTAAGGCCAAATATCGGGTTCAGACGATACAACGAAGTTGAACACGTTTTTTCAAACAATTTTTTGTCGTTCAATGAAAATCTATCAACTATAATTGAAACGTCTGAGCCTGCTACAAGTCCCCTTTATATTGGGCAAACCAAAACCAACCAGATTAACACGCGACAGACAAGACTACATGGGATTGTTTATTTTAGATTTACGGTCGCTGTCAAAAATGTCAACCAAGCAATTAGTAAGTTTATTAAATGTTTACCTATATTAAATATAATAGGGATAGTACCTTCCACTTCCACCCACATGACGGTTAAGTGAACTGGATCGGCTCACGTTAACTATTCCATAGTAAGTTTGCCTGTTCTTCACTTTGTATTGCGGTTACTAAAATAAATCATTTAATTTGCTATTAAACCGTTGCTCCTTTTAAAAATGTACTTTCTGCCAGTCATGTTTGTGAAGTCAACATTGCACTTAGTTCTCTAAGTACTTAACTGAGTGGACTCTCTTTTGCCGTTTAATTGGTGAAAGCGGCTGTGAGATATTTTATACTTCAATCGTTATTTTAAAGAAATAATTTTACACGCCGTTATTTGTTGCGTTTATGTATTTCCAGTTTTTAAATATATTTTGTTTTTTTTTCTTTCGAACAATTGAATGACTCCTACAAGCGTAATAAGCAATTGGCGAACGGAAATTTTTAAATTTTTTTATGTCTATATATATTATTATTTTTAATTGTTAAACTAACGTTTTAAGACAAGATTTTTATGCATAGCGCAAAGGGTAACAATTATTATAAGCAATAATTATCAGCCTGAAACACTCATCCACATTGAAAAATCTTCCGAGAAAAGATACATGACGCCAACGGGACCGTTGTTTCAGGCTGATAATTATTGCTTATAATAATCTATATATATATATATATATATATAGATTATTATAAGCAATAATTATATATATATATATATATATATATTTATTGAAGGATGCAGGGCTAAACGTTTTTTTCAGCCGCCTTGATATTTGATTTTCGAGTTATAACAACTGTCTTTGATTATTAAATTTATTGTAGAGTTGTCCAGATCACTTCCGAGGCTTTGAATGTTTCAGATAACTAAAAGCTGTATTATAACCACTCTTTAATATGATGATATATCAAGGTTCGGTTGCAGGTCTAATTTATTTAAAGCTGGGACGAATTGTCCATCGGTATTTTAAATCGGAATACTATCACAGAAGGCCATGGATCTTCCCAACCCAGAGAGTGTTTCCATCAAGGTGGAACCAGGGTCCCAGGAAGAAGGCGCAGGTGAAATGCCCTTTACGGATATAGATATCTACCTCTCGGATGTGAAGAAGGAATGTTTGAAGTATGCGATTAGTACTTTGGCAGTCAGTAAGTTACATTGCAAAGGTAAGAAAATGTTGATCTCAGATGTCCTGAATTCATGTCCGTTTTGCATTTTTTTTTCGCTGACGGACGTATGGAATATTTTCAGTTGACTGTCAGATACTTAAATTCGTTACTACTTGTATTTTTCATAAAAGTTCTCGATTTCCCGAGTGAAGACCTCATCTTATTGGGACCGATATAAGTTACATTTATTTTGATGCATTAAAAATATTAAAACAACCAAACTCCGTTCTGAAGGTGCTCAAAAGTAAATGGTATTTCCTTTCTAAAGCGTCGGTCCCTGAAGCGGACGTCTAGGGTTCTTCTTATTTCTGAAATTAATCCCAAAGTCTGTTATTTAAACTATCGCTTTTACAAGGTTTTTCAAAAGTACTTCTATCTTCATTATTTTAATTCACTTTTTTATTCAATTAATATTACTCCTTAGTATATACAATCTGGAGGAAGTACGATCATAATTTAGAATGTTAAAAACTGTTCTTCTCGGTATATCAATTTAGGTATTGTATTGTGGTTTGTACAGGTAGCAGTAATGTGGAGACTGTTCCCATCAAGGCAGAACCAGGTCCTCGAGAAGTTAAAGGGGGAATTACTTATACGGAAATTGACATAGATCACCCGGATGTTAAAAAGGAATGCTCAGAGCGCTCTGAAAGAATTACCCAAACAGTAGGTAAATCGTATTCTTGTTTTTTTAAATCAGGGGTGGGGAACCTGTTTGCTCTCGGGAAGATTTGAATGTTTGTAGTATCACCCGTGGGCCGCATATAGATTTTCAAGCGCATGGGTACAGGTTCTCGAAAAATTATTAAAATAAAACTTTTCACAACAAAATGTCTTGAACTAATAGTAAATTGTTTATGCCCACGTAATACAACATATTTATTATTATTATTTCTCCCTTGCTTATTTCTCAATGGTATCTTTAAACAAATTTACTTTTTCCATAATACTTTTTTACCTAAAGTATGTATAATAAAAAAATATTAAAATTGTTTTGAAAGTTTTGGAACTTGGATACGCGCCATAAAATATATTTAAATAAATTTGGGCATTAGTCTAATTTAAATTAATAATTTATGCTATGGGAACATGAGGGCGCCATCTATGGTTTTTGTATTATATTGAATTTACCTGTCACATTGAAATTCAGTATATTCATGCATTTTCTTACCTCTGTGGAGAAGGCAATTACTTCCGACGTGAGTGTTAGTGAAAGCCAAGAGATGTCACTCCTAGTCAAATCATAATCGAATAATTCACCCATAATTTAATCATTATTGTACCTAAGATTTTGGCACGTATTATTAATATGCAAATTTATATTCTTTGTTTGAACTTCCTTCCTGTGCTAAACACATGTTGAGATTGTGCACTAACCGCTTTGGCAAAAATCAATATTTTGAATGAAAACTAGTGTCGTTTTGTGCTGGACATCGTGCAAGAGCTGCATTCTCTGAGTGAGTATTGTTTTATTTTCACTTAGAATTTTGGAATTGCTGTGTAGACTGTTTTGTGTCACATAGGGAAGAGTTCAACTTTCCTTAATTTACATAGGGTAGTATTTCCCTCGTATCAAGGGCTATTTACACGCCCCTACAGAACTAATTTTCTAAATGATTGCCCTTGATAATGTGGTAATAACTAACAGTTGATAACAAGACATCTGTCGGCTATTAGAAAAGAACAATTATTATTAATAACTGCTCCTACAACAAGAGCAAGTCTAGAGATAACTTCATCCTTATTCAAACTTTATTTTTTAAATCCAATTTCTTCAAAAAAAAATTAAATCGTTTTATAATATAATATTCTTATCAAATATTATCTGATTAGTTACTGCAAATAGCTTATCAGCAGGTTCTTTGTTAAACTAATGAATCAATCCAACAATAAATACAAGCACTAGTAAAAATCATATAATTTCATAAATAGCCCCGACCCACAACGAATTTTTAATGTACTACATGCATACTCATATTATGAATGTTTCGTTTTTGTTATTCCAGGTACCATTAATGTGAACACTGTACCCATCAAGGCAGAACCAGGACCCCGAGAAGAAGACGGAGAGAGTATCCCTTACACGGAAATAGACATAGACCTGACAGATGTTAAAAAGGAATGCTTAGAGCACTCTGAAAGTATTGCAGAGACTGCTGCAGGTAATATCGATTTTTGTTTCTTTTAATAATTTTCTCTTTTCATTATAGATATATACTTATTGAATTTTATCGTTAATATTTTTCAGACATTATAACGGACTTGAATGTACTGAAGCACCCTGGAGAAGAATATCATTCATGTCCCCATTGTAGCTACTCCTGCTCAAACAAATCAAATTTAACAAGGCACTTACGCACCCATTCAGGAGAAAAACCTTTTTCCTGTCCCCATTGTAACTATTCCTGTTCACAAAAATCAAGTTTAAGGAATCACTTATACACCCATTCTGGAGAAAAAGCTTTTTCATGTTCCCATTGTAACTACTCCTGCTCACACAAATCATATTTAATGGTGCACTTACGCATCCATTCACGAGAAAAACCTTTTTCCTGTCCCCATTGTAACTATTCCTGCTCAGACAAATCAAGTTTAACACATTACTTATACACCCATTCAAGAGAAAAACCTTTTCCATGTTCCCATTGTAACTACTCCTGCTCACACAAATCACATTTAACGGTGCACCTACGCACCCATACTGGAGAAAAACCTTTTTCATGTCCCCATTGTAACTACTCCTGCTCACACAAATCACATTTAACGGTGCACCTACGCACCCATTCAGGAGAAAAACCTTTTTCATGTCCCCATTGTAACTATTCGTGTTCACACAAATCAAGTTTAAGTAAGCACTTATACACCCATTCTGGAGAAAAACCTTTTTCATGTTCCCATTGTAACTACTCCTGCTCAGATAAATCACATTTAACGATGCACTTACGCACCCATTCTGGAGAGAAACCTTTTTCATGCCACCATTGTAGCTACTCCTGCTCACGTAAATCAGATTTAACAAGTCACTTACGCACCCATTCTGGAGAAAAACCTTTTTCATGTCACCATTGTAGCTACTCCTGCTCACGTAAATCAGATTTAACAAGTCACTTACGCACCCATTCTGGAGAAAAACCTTTTTCCTGTCCCCATTGTAACTACTCCTGCTCAAACAAATTTCTTTTAACGGTGCACTTACGCACCCATTCAGGAGAAAAACCTTTCTCCTGTCCCCATTGTAACTATTCCTGTTCACAAAAATCAAGTTTAACACGGCACTTACGCACCCATTCTGGAGAAAAACCTTTTTCCTGTCCCCATTGTAACTATTCCTGCTCAGATAAATCACATTTAACGAGGCACTTACGCACCCATTCAGGAGAAAAACCTTTTTCCTGTCCCCATTGTAACTACTCCTGCTCAAACAAATTACTTTTAACGGTGCACTTACGCACTCATTCAGGAGAAAAACCTTTCTCCTGTCCCCATTGTAACTATTCCTGTTCACAAAAATCAAGTTTAACAAGTCACTTACGCACCCATTCTGGAGAAAAACCTTTTTCCTGTCCCCATTGTTACTACTCCTGCTCAAACAAATTACTTTTAACGGTGCACTTACGCACCCATTCACGAGAAAAACCTTTCTCCTGTCCCCATTGTAACTATTCCTGTTCACAAAAATCAAGTTTAACACGGCACTTACGCACCCATTCTGGAGAAAAACCTTTTTCCTGTCCCCATTGTAACTATTTCTGCTCAGATAAATCACATTTAACGATGCACTTAAGCACCCATTCTGGAGAAAAACCTTTTTTATGTCACCATTGTAGCTACTCCTGCTCACGTAAATCAGATTTAACTAGTCACTTACGCACCCATTCTTGAGAAAAACCTTTTTCATGTCCCCATTGTAACTACTCCTGCTCACAGAAGCCAAATTTTACGGTGCACTTACGCACCCATTCAGGAGAAAAACCTTTTTCCTGTCCCCATTGTAACAACTCCTGCTCAAACAAATCAGATTTATAAAGGCACTTACGCACCCATTCAGGAGAAAAACCTTTTTCATGTTCCCATTGTAACTACTCCTGCTCGGTAAAATCACGTTTTACAAGGCACTTACGCACCCATACCGGAGAAAAACTTTTTAAATGATCCTATTGTAACTATTTCTGCTCAAACAAATCATATTTAATGGTGCACTTACGCACCCATTCAGGAGAAAAACCTTTTACCTGTCCCCATTGTAACTTCTCCTGCTCAAATAAATCACATTTAACGGTGCACTTACGCACCTATTCTGGACCAAAACATTTTTCATGCCCCCATGACATGGGGAACTACTAATTGTAACTACTCCTTCTCGATAAAATCACGTTTAACAACGCTTTTACGCATCCATAATGGATAAAAACCTTTTTGGCTTCCTTCTGCAATTCATGTTCTCTAAAGGGTAGAGTTCATATTTTAACCCTTACTGAATATAACTTCATTTTCCCGTTGTTACTACTTCTGCTCACACAAGTCATCGTTGGCAATGCTTACTAATCCTGGAGAATACCGTTTTTACTTGCCTTATGCAGTTATTCACGTTCACATTCTTTCTCATGGTGGAGAAAATTCATTGTCTTGTTCTGGTTGTAAGCATAATAATAAAATTTATTGAACCACCCCGTTAAAAATTGGGCCGCTAAAGTCAAAATTCAAGAAATACCATACAAGTAAGTATATGGCATTCAAGTACCGTGCATTACAGACTCTGCTGAAAAGCGTTTGCAGCTTTTAGACGTTGTGACAAAAAGACAACTTTACAATAAAGGTTGTTTACAACACTGGGTGTTAACTTTATTATTAAACATGGGGGAGCGGGAGACAGAAATGAAAGTCGTCATGTCGAAGTGGTGAGTCAGTCATTTATTGGGCTACGTAGCAGATGGTCGGTGGTCGGTAACATGAGGTAATGCGGAGTGCCGTAGATGATGCTGCAGGCGTACGGAGGTGGAGATGGTGTGGTGAAGGTCAGCGAGTTGCTCGACACCATGGCGGTGGAGATGACCTAGGTTCCAGGCCGTTGCTCGACGCTGTAAGTCGCGGAGATGAACGGTGTGTGGCTCGGTGAGCTGAGCCACCAGCAGGTAGTCCTGGCGAGGCGGTGTGAGTTTCCATGGCAGCGAAGCACGGTGGGCTTCGGGGTGCCATGAAGTGGTGAGCTGATCCCCGGACTGAAGGTGCGTCAAACCTTATAAGTCGCGGGATGGAGCTGATCTCAGGTGCTGAAGACACGATGGGCCTTGTAGCTGAGACGTGGTGATGAACCTCGGGAAGCTGCCCTGGATGTGTGCCATGCAGGAGATCGTTACATGCTGAGATGTTGGCCGACTGTAAGTGTGAGACTGAACTGGACTGAACTGCAGCGGGCGAGCGATCGGCTGCTTATATAGGCGCGGTAGAGTAACTACCTCGCGGTAGGTAGTACGAGCCACTTCGAGAATATTCGGCGCCGTACAGATATTGTACGGTGCTGTCTCGAGACCTTTCTAGGCGGGGGCGATATTATTAACGTCGGGCTGGCACGGCAAGCGAGAAAGTACATCGCGATCAGTATAGGTAGGAAGGTACCTAGGCAAGTAGGTTTGCCGATGCACGCGAATATAAGGAGATGTTTCTCGTATCTTCTTTTGAGCGCGAAGATAATAATGATGTGTCGCCACACACCCCCTTCCCAGTGTACGGAGTACAGGGTTGAAAGATGATGCCAGGAGTCGCAGGAAAGCCGGGTAGATGCTGGTCGGTGTGTCCATGCTGATGCGTCTCTACCGATTCCCTCGTTTTGCGGTGTTACCGGTGTGTCGTGGTAACACTCTTGTAAGGATGCTATATGCTGCGTATCCATATCACGTCGGGGTCACCAGTTGAGGGAGCGGGAGACAGAAATGAAAGTCGTCATGTCGAAGTGGTGAGTCAGTCATTTATTGGGCTACGTAGCAGATGGTCGGTGGTCGGTAACATGAGGTAATGCGGAGTGCCGTAGATGATGCTGCAGGCGTACGGAGGTGGAGATGGTGTGGTGAAGGTCAGCGAGTTGCTCGACACCATGGCGGTGGAGATGACCTAGGTTCCAGGCCGTTGCTCGACGCTGTAAGTCGCGGAGATGAACGGTGTGTGGCTCGGTGAGCTGAGCCACCAGCAGGTAGTCCTGGCGAGGCGGTGTGAGTTTCCATGGCAGCGAAGCACGGTGGGCTTCGGGGTGCCATGAAGTGGTGAGCTGATCCCCGGACTGAAGGTGCGTCAAACCTTATAAGTCGCGGGATGGAGCTGATCTCAGGTGCTGAAGACACGATGGGCCTTGTAGCTGAGACGTGGTGATGAACCTCGGGAAGCTGCCCTGGATGTGTGCCATGCAGGAGATCGTTACATGCTGAGATGTTGGCCGACTGTAAGTGTGAGACTGAACTGGACTGAACTGCAGCGGGCGAGCGATCGGCTGCTTATATAGGCGCGGTAGAGTAACTACCTCGCGGTAGGTAGTACGAGCCACTTCGAGAATATTCGGCGCCGTACAGATATTGTACGGTGCTGTCTCGAGACCTTTCTAGGCGGGGGCGATATTATTAACGTCGGGCTGGCACGGCAAGCGAGAAAGTACATCGCGATCAGTATAGGTAGGAAGGTACCTAGGCAAGTAGGTTTGCCGATGCACGCGAATATAAGGAGATGTTTCTCGTATCTTCTTTTGAGCGCGAAGATAATAATGATGTGTCGCCACAAACATTTTAGAAATCTAACCTTTCTAAAAAAAAAAGCCAAAATTGTTTGACTGTAATTATACAGGGTGGCGCAAAACTACCGATATGGTTTGAATGTGTAGTAACTAACAAACAGAACAGCGATCATCAATTAACAATTTTTAATCGCTGTTCCGTTGTGTTGTGTTTCATTTCAAATTCCCCAAGTTTTCTTCATAAAATTCTGAAATCAAAATAAAAAATATAATTAAATTTTAAAAGTTATTAAACATTCAAACCATATCGCTAGTTTTCACACATTCGTGCTCTTTTCACAGTAAATTTTGCATTACTTGATCAGCAATTAACAATTGTTGCGATTGCGCTATTCTGTTGTGTAGTGTTCCCAAATTTCCAAGTTCACAAATGTATTTCAAATTCCCCAAGTTTTCTTCACAAAATTCTAAAAAAATAAAAAATTTAAAAAGTTATTAAACATTCAAACCATATCGGCAGTTTTTCGCCACCCTTTATTCTGAATTTAGAAACGAATCATTACATTGACAAAAATAAAGGTTTCAACCTCTGCAGAGGAATTTAATGAAATTAGAATACGATGACACTAAATTTTAGAAATTTGTAAAAGTGTTAATACCTAATAAATTTAGTGTAAGGAACTTAAAAATTAATGACTACATCTTAATTATATTTTCTGGCCGAAATTAGCTCAAGAGTGAGATAAATGGAATTCTTTAGAGGAAGCCTTTACCGCGTGAGAGAGGGATTCTTGCTAATGAATAATTTAAGATACCTATATAACATTTTTCAACAAGATTGTAAGTAACATTAATTATACTTTTTCTTATTTTATACCTCGGTAACATCCTATTTGCAAGAAATAAAAGTTTTTTCTATTTTTATTTATTTATTTATAATTGTGTTAATAAAGTTAGTTTTTTTATTTGTGATTTGGTCTTCATGATAAAGGTAAGTTGGTTGTTAGCATCCTAGATGAGGAAGTAGAGCCCCGCAGAGAGGGATTTTAGTCCTAGTAACTATCTCTTATCACAGTTCATTCCGGTCATCGATTTAAAAAAGAAACAGAGCTGCGGTTTGTGTTCTTTTAATCTGTCGTAGATTTTTTTTTTTATTTGAGACAAACAGGATACTTATAAAACATTTTGTGGGTAATATACAGGGTGTTAAGGGACATACTTGACTTTAACCAGTGATTCCTGATATTATTTGGAGTAAAAAATGTACATGAAATTTTGGTCTCCGGTGACTTTTTTTGACGATTTTTTTTTTTCAAAAATGTTTTCTTCAAAATCACACAAAAAAAAATCTTCCGCATGTCGTCACTGGTCACTCAGCCGAGTGTCCGACGAACCCCTTACCCCGCCTCCAACTCTTCAACAACTACCATTTGTTAATGTTTATGTAGAAAAAAAAATGTCACCGGAGACCAAAATTTCGTTTGCATTTCTTACTCCAAATAATGTCAAGAATCACTGGCTAAAGTAAGTCAAGTACGTCCCGTAACACCCTGTATAATAAATTAAAATACAAATATAAATATCCCTAGACTAATGTGTCTGCAGTAATCACGTTTGAACAAGGACGGAAACAGGGGGGGGGATCATGGGGGTCATGACCCACCCTGGGCTGGGTCCAAGACCTAGGTGGACCTACTTTTTACTTGTATCTATTATTATCAATATTAAATTATAACTTCTTGTGACTTGACCACGACTATGTGACCCCCCCCCCCCCCTAACGCTATGTGACCCCCCCTCCCCTGGCGCCAAAGCTGGATCCGTTCTTGCATTTGAATCTTCACAGAAGCAAACACATGATAAACAATGCAAGTATTATTTATACATACAAAAAATATTCTTTGGTGCACAAATCGGGGAGATATTTTTTGAAACAAGTTATATTATTGACAAAAATATCTATGAAAGTGTGTATTTTAACAAGATCGTTGTATGATCGAGACATTCTAGATATAAGATTAAAATAGCCAGTATTATTGGTAAAAATTTCAGTCCAGAATATGTTAAGGTTTCTGACTAAGTTACTGTCTATACGATTATTCAAAATTTTATATAGCATTAAGAGGTCATTTATGTTTCGTCTTTTAACCAGACTCTCTAATTTAAAATGTGCCATTCTTTGTTCGTACCCGTCTAGAAGATGGTAGACACCTGATCGGTAAGACAAAATCCATGTAAATTTTCTTTGCACTGATTCGAGTCTAGATACCTGTGTAATATAATGTGGATTCCAGACTGTTGACCCGTACTCAAGAACACTTCGGTTTAAGGAATTGAATAGAATTATTAGGCTATTAGAATTCTTAAACAGTTTGGTTGATTTTACAATAAAACAAAGTAATTTATTTGATTTACTCACACTGTGTTGATTGAATGTTAGTTTTTGGTCAAAAATAATTCCTAAATCTTTAATTGATTCAACTGTCTCTTGATTGTAACCACATATGCTATATGAATACAGAGTTTTGTTGGTGTTCTTGGTGAAATTTATAACTTTGCCCATTTTTTTTTACATTAGCTCCACACAGATGCCTATGTCATCTTTGGGGATGCTGTGTGGAGAATTTTTTTTAAGGAAAGGAAAGAGGGGAGAGTTCTGGGATGGAAGAGCGTTTAAGGCTTAAGGGGTGGGTAGAAATATGGGGTTCAGTGTGTCCTGGTCATCTGCCTCCAAGACCTAGACAAACCTCACCCATGAACCCGGGCACCCCTGCTTAGTCACCAAACGTAGCGAACCACTTGGGGTGACCTATGGCAGAGGTGTTGGTTAAATAAAGTTTACCGGTGCGGCGGTACTCATTCCCGCCTCCCAAATTCCAAAAATCCCAAATTGAATTGAGCGCTTAGCTATATTCAATTCCATTTAATTGTCAATACACCAGATGTAGATATTGTATTAAGGTCTTGTTGTAAGAGTTCACAATCTTTCATAGATTTAATTGCTTTATATAATTTGAGGTCATCAGCATATACCTAGAGAAAAATTTCAGCGGAATAAAAATATTTTAATTTAAATAGAATGCAGTATGCAATACCTTTGTTGATTATCCACTTATGAATTTTGTGTTTTAGATGTGTATTTTTTGTCATGTGGTGGTGGGTATATTGTGGGAAGAAAGTTTAGAGTCACTTTTAGAATTGGATGGTGAGCTAAAAACAGAAGAGAAGTAAGTAGATAATAGATCACATGTATCTTCTCCATTTGTTGCTGATTTGTCATGGAGATGCATGATTTTGGGGTGAGAATTAGAAATTCTTTTCGAATTAATGAGGGTTGAAAGATTTTTGAAACTGTTAGGGGGAGAATTTTCTATTGAATCTACATGGGCCTTAAGAACATGTACGTATGGATATTTTTACTCTAGCCCTCAAGATACAAAAACTGTCATAGTCACATTGATTTTTATATTTTTTCCATTTCTTTCTAAATTTTTGTTTTTCACTGAGTTATTGGATGAGAACACTGCTGAACCAAATTGGAAACTTATTATTCCTGATTCTTAAGCGCGGAGTGTGTTTTTAATTGATAGCCATAACAAGTTATAAAAATGAAGTAAGGAGTCATTACAATTCAGGGTGTTAACCTTTCCCATACCATCCTAAAAATACCCTCGACAAACCGTCTTGTAGCACAGCGTTACTCTATGGGATTTAGAAATTATTTCGGGTTTTTTGTAAAAATATTGTTGTGAATATTTTTTTATTTGGCTTATATTTATTTATTATATGAGAAGAATATTGATTCTGTGCCCTAAAACTGAAACATTAAAAAAATATTCATTCATAATAAATAATCAAATATTATTTGAAACGCCTAACAAGGTGGGCGGCTGTGACAGCGACCGCCTAGGGTCACGTTAGCCTCCAAAATAGCACCATTGTTTCAGACAGCCACATGTGGAATGCGCTAAGTACTAGTAAGGGCTGACACCGACGTACTATCATTTTTTAAATACATTTACAAAAAATACTTTATCGTAAAGAGCTTTTTATGTTTGCTGATCTAAGTTAATACCAGATTGAATGGTTTTAACACTTGTTGCGTAGAGAAATAGATTAAAAAAAAATACGATACTTAAAGAACACTCGAATTTTAATTTTTTTTACAGTTTTACGCAAAAACAAACCACGAATTTTGAAATGAAAAACTTCTTTAGCACCGTTGTGATATGAAACTGGATGAAACGAAAAAGCGACATAAAAAAAAGTAAACAAATCAAGAAAAAATAATGTTATAATTACCTTGAAGTGAAAACTTCTTTAGCACCGTTGTGATTTGAAACTGGATGAAAAAAAAGCGACACTAAAAAAACAAACACATGCATCTATAGCATTTATAGAGAATGGGTAAGAATAATCGGTCTCCTCTTTATGTGGTGCTTCGTAGCTTTACGACTCTTTTTTCTGAAAGTTTCGCTTCTACCGGTGTGAACTGCACACTAGTATTTTTTATAATACTCGTACGTTTTAACATTATTCCGAAATTTAGAGATAACCTTTAGGAACTTTTATGAGTGGAAATAGTTTACATAGCAAATTAAAAACATTAATTTCACAGGAACATAACGACAAAAACCAATAAGGTAAATTGTTATTAAAACATTAACCCGACGTGTTTATCATTACAAAATTTAACTAAAAATGTAGATGTAAAAGATTTTTACAAAAAAGCAAAACAAAGACTTTGTTATTATATTTACCTACATATTATGTAATGCATTCGTCTATAGTAAATCAACATTAAATCGTAAAATGACGACCACACGTCATCTAGTACTATACGAAACTATAAGAACTTAAGCTGTGGATACTGTAGTGCAGACATATAGTATTTTTTTTATATTAGCTTCACACATGAGGCCCTGAGGAAAATAATTCGCTTCAGGGCCTATGTCATCTTTGAGGAGAGGTCAAAAGGTCTCCCTCAACCAGTCTCTCCCGATCCGGCCAGCCATGCAGAGCCAGATGGTAGGCAGATGTACCCGCCGCCAAGATCGGGAACCAAACCTACCCCGTGTACCTGGGCACCCCTGCTAAGTCATCAAACGTACCAAACTACTTGAGGTCACTTATGGCAGAAGTGTTGGTTGTCCAATAAATGGTTTCCGGGGCGTCGGCATGCCGTTGTTATGAAAAATATGTATTTTAGAAGATGATCGAAAAAGCAAGTTAAACAAAGACAGTGAGCGTTTGAAAAGAGTAAAAAAAATTTATTCTATACAAAAAATCTTTAGTTCACCTTTAATTCATTGAAATCTAACCATTTACATTTATTGCTACTTTTTTCCATGTAATAGTCATTTTTAAAGACGTCACTTTGCTACTGTTTCAATGGAAAGAAAGTCCCTTTTTAAAATATTTATTTTATGGGGTAGTTTTGGTAATAAAAAAGGTAGGTAAGATTCTAAATATTACAACCGACCCCACAACAGAGTTTAATGGCGGTGCAGTAATGTTTACAATCGTATATTGGATGAAGTATTGTCTTCGATACCGAAACTACATCATGCAGCAGAGAGGATATACCACCAAAACGTTCAAAACCCTCTATCTCGACAAATACTCCTTGCTTCATTCGCATTCTTAAATCGTCTAATACTCGTCCAGATAAATCTGAATAAATAGATGCTTGGTTGCGTTACGGTGCAATCTATCGAAGGACTACCGCGAGGTAAGAGATACATTCAAATGTGCTTTTTTAGAAATGATTTATCTGTATATTTCTATTATTCTGTCTCTTGGCGTGGTCAGACTGAAAGTATTTGATTCACTTGACCATGCCATGACTTCCTTGGCTATTATTTACTTCGCGTCATATCTTCCTTTTTGAATGCCCTAACTTAATAAACATACCTTTCAATCCCATCCTTCAAGTACACTTGACGTGACTTTATCACTAAACAGCGCTATAAACAGGTGGAAATTATTATAATTTTTATCGGCCACCAGATCTCCATAAATAAACATGGCTCTACCTATAATGTGGTTTTACATGGTTTTATATGGTTTTACAACACATACATATCAGGAATCTCTTTTATAGAGCATGTCAACAATCCTTCCTTTGCCAGTTCAATGCCTTACTTTTCAACTTGGAAATTTGGTGCCGCCGCCCCGGGAACCATTTATTGGATAACCAACACTTTTGCCAAAGGTCACCCCAAGTAGTTAGTTACGTTTCGTTACTTAGTAGGGGTGCCCGGGTTCGTGGGTAGAGATTTGTCCAGGTTTTGGCAGTGGATGCTTCTGCCTACCAGCTGCATGGCAGGCCAGATCGGGAGAGAATGGTTGAGGGAGTCTCTTTGACTTCTCCAGCTGCGATCTCTCGGAACATCGCCTTACACCGCAGTGAAAGAGATGGATTCGTACGTCCGTCACTCCTGGACACAATGACACCCAGATTCCTACCCACCCTTTATATCCTTTTCCTTCTCAGAACTTCCTAACCTTCCTTTCCTAAAAAGTCCCTCCACACCTCATCCCAAGGATGACATAGGCCCTTAGGGGAATTATTTTCCTCAGGGCCTCCTGTGTGGAGCTATTGTAAAAAAAGTACTGCATTGTCATTGTCTTAATCAAGTCTTCCACGAAGAGATTATTGATAAAAATAAAATGAAATTAAATAAACATTTATTACTTTTGAACTAATGTGGCATGACCCTGCAAATAACCCAAAACCCATAAAACTAAACAAAAAACATCCCCCGTCATCTGATGGTCTACAATCGTAACATTTTGTCGTTAATTTTAAGGAAATACGCAGAAATGGATTAAAAAATGACTCTGGTTTGAGGATCAGGTGGTCGGTCGGCCGAACCTTCCGATGTGGTTCCTTATTTTTTTGTGGCTCTTTTTTTAATGAAAACGGAATGTCAAGCAACTAAAGTTTTTTTGCAGCAAGATAATTAATATTGTCATCTCTGTTTTCAGACATTTCAAATTTATGCACTAGAAAGCGACGACAAACGTACGAGTATTATGATGTCAATTTTGAGAAATAAAATAGTCTCTACAGATAAGCAAAAGGTTTTAACGTTTTATATTTCATCTCTTTTTGTCATATATAACTAAAAGGAGATCGTAATATTGGACGTAGGTTAACTCGCCCAGATCCACGATGCGATTTTCGTTTACAACGCTTTTTCAAACATCAATAACTCCTCAAATGCTTCAATCATTAAATCAACATTTTAGGTATTCCTAAAAAATATATTTTTGCATCCGTAAAAATATTTAAAAAATTGTGACGATTCTGTATAAAATAATAAAAAAATGTTTTCCTAAAAGTCGACACATTTCTATGTCAGATGAGACAACAAATTTTAAATTTCTACGGGAATAACAGAGAAGACAAAACATTTATTCATTCCAACCTCATTAACCTACGTCCAATATTACGATCTCCTTTTAGTGATGTATGACGAGAGAGAGAGTACTATCTGTAGAGACTATTTTACTTCTCAAAGTTGACATCATAATACGTTTGTCGTCGCTTTCTAGTGCATTTATTTGAAATGTCTGGAAATAGAGATGTCAATATCAAATATCTTGCTGCAAGAAAATTTGGGTTGCTTGACATTCCGTTTCCATTAAAAAAAGAGCCACAAAAAAAATAAGGAACCACATTGGAAGGTTCGGCCGACCGACCACCTGATCCTCAAACCAGAGTCATTTTTAATCCCTTTCTGTGTATTTCCTTAAAATTAACGACAATATGTTACGATTGTAGACAATCAGATGACGGGGGATGTTTTTTGTTTAGTTTTATGGGTTTTGGGTTATTTGCAGGGTCATGCCACATTAGTTAAGAAGTAATAAATGTTTGTTTAATTTCATTTTATTTTTATCAAATAATCTCTTCGTGGAAGACTTGATTAAGACAATGATAATGCAGTACTTTTTTACAATAGCTCCACACAGGAGGCCCTGAGGAAAATAATTCCGCTCATGGCCTATGTCATCCTTGGGGATGATCTGTGGAGGGTCTTTTTAGGAAAGGAAGGTTAGGAAGTTCTGAGAAGGAAAAGGATATAAGGGGTGGGTAGGATTCTGAGTGTCATTGTGTCCAGGAGGACGTATGAATCCATCTCTTCCACTGCGGTATAAGGCGATGTTCCGAGAGAGTACAGCTGGAGAAGTCAAAGAGACTCCCTCAACCATTCTTTCCTGATCCGGCTTGCCATGCAGTTGGTAGGCAGATGCATCCACCGCCAAAACCTGGACAAATCTCTACCCATGAACCCGGGCACCCCTACTAAGTCACGAAACGTAGCTAACTACTTGGGGTGACCTTTGATAGAAGTGTTGGTTATCCAATAAATTGTTCCTGGGGCGGCGGGTATGGGTGCCGCCGCCCCAGGATTGAAAAGTAAGGCATTGAACTGGTAAAGGAAGGATAATTGTTGACATGCTCTATAAATGAGATTCCCGATATGTATGTGTTGTAAACCCATGTAGTTTCATTATAGGTAGAGCCATGTTAATTTTTGGAGATCTGGAAGGGATACAAGGCCGATAAAAATTATAAAAATTTCCACCTCCTTATAGCGCAGTTTAGTGACAAAGTCACGTCAAGTGTACTTGATGGATGGGATTAAAAGGAACGCTTATTTAGTGAGGGCATTCAAAAAGGAAGATATGACGCGAAGTGAATAATAGCGAAGGAAGTCGTGGCATGGTCAAGTGAATCAAATACTTTCAGTCGGACCACGCCAAGAGACAGAATATTAGAAATATACAGTTAAATCATTTTTAAAAGAGGACGTTTGAATGTATCTCTTACCTCGCGGTAGTCCTCCGATAGAGTGCACCGTAACGCAATCAAGCATCTGTTTATTCAGATTTATCTGGACGAGTATTATATGATTTAAAAATAAGAATGAAGCACGGAGTATTTGTCGAGATAGAGGATTTTGGTGATATATTCTCTCTGCTGCATGATACTTCGTCCAAAATACGATTGTAAACATTACTGCACCACCATAAAACTCTTTTGTGAGGGTCGGGTGCAATATTTAGAATCTTACCTACTTATTTTATTACCAAAACTACCCCCATAAAATAATTATTTTAAAAAGGGACTTTCTTTCCATTGAAACAGTAGCAAAGTGTCGCTTTACAAATGATTATTACATGGAAGGAAGTAGCAATAAATATAAATGGTTAGGTTTCAATGAATTAAAGGTACACTTTGCAATGAATGTTATGATTTTAAGAATACATTTTTAAAGAATTTTTTTTTTTACTATTTTAGAACGCTCACTGTCTTTGTTTAACTTGCTATTTCGATCATCTTCTAAAATGCATATTTTTCATAATAACGGCAAGCCGTCGCCCCGGAAACCATTTATTGGACAACCAACACTTCTGCCATAAGTGGCCTCAAGTAGTTACGTTTGATGACTTAGCAGGGGTGCCCAGGTTCATGGGGTAGGTTTGGTTCCGGATCTTCGCGACGGGTACGTCTGCCTTCCAACTGGCTCTGCGTGGCTGGCCGGGTCGGAAGAGACTGGTTGTGGGAGACATTTTGACCTCTCCAGCAGGAAGACCTCTCCTCAAAGATGACATAGACCCTGAGGCGAATTATTTTCCTCAGAGCCTCAAGTGTGAAGCTAATGTAAGAAAATACTGTATGTCTGCACTACAGTATCCACAGCTTAAGTTCTTAGAGTTTCGTATAGTACTAGATGACAAGAAGTGGTCGCCATTTTACGATTTAATGTAGATTTACTATAGACGAATGCATTACATAATATGTAGGTAAATATAATAATAAAGTGTTTGTTTTGCTTTTATGTAAAAGTCTTTTACATCTACATTTTTACTTATATTTTGTTATGATAAACACGTCGGATTTATGTTTAAATAAGAATTTACCTAATTGGTTTTTGTCGTTATGTTCCTGTGAAATAAAATGGTTTTAATTTGCTATATAAACTATTTACACTCATAAAAGTAAATTTTATCCTAAAAGTTATCTTTAAATTTCGGAAAAATGTTAAAACATACGAGTATTATAAAAAATACTAGTGTGCAGTTCACACCGGTAGAAGCGAAACCTTCAGAAAAAAGAGTCGGAAGGCTACGAAGCACCGCGTAAAGAGGAGACCGATTATTCTAACCCATTCTTTATAAATGCTGTTTGTCTCTTTTTTGTGCCGCTTTTTTGTTTCATCCAGTTTCAAATCACAACGGTGCTAAAGAAATTTTCACTTCAAAGAAATTATAATTTTTTTTTAATGGTTTGCTTATTGTTTCTTTTTAGTTTCGCTTTTTAGTTTCAAATCACAACGGTGCTAAAGAAGTTTTCACTTCAAAGTAATTATAACATTATTTTAGTGTCGCTTTTTCGTTTCATCCAGTTTCAAATCACAACGGTGCTAAAGAAGTTTTTCACTTCAAAATAATTATAATTTATTTATTTGTGGTTTGCTTTTGCGTAAAACTGTAAAAAAAATTAAAATTCGAGTTTTCTTAAGTATTGTATTTTTCTTGAAATCTATTTCTCTACGCAACTAGTGTTAAAACCATTCAATCTGGTATTAACTTAGATCAGCAAACATAAAAAGCTCTTTACGATAAAGTATTTTTTGTAAATGTATTTAAAAAGTGATAGTAGGTCGGTGTCAGCCCTTACTAGTACCTAGCACATTCCACATGTGGCTTTTTGAAACAATAGTGCTATTTTGAAGGCTAACGTGACCCTAGGCGGTCGCTGTCACAGCCGCCCGCCTTGTTGGGCGTTTCCAATAATATTTGATTATTTATTATGAATGATTATTTTTTTAATATTTCAGTTTTAGGGCACAAAATCAATATTTTTTTTCTTACAACAAATTAATTTAAGCCAAATAAAAAATATTGACAACAATATTTTCACAAAAAACCCGAAATAATTTCTAAATCCCATAGAGTAACGTTGTGTAACAAGACGGTTTGTCGAGGGTATTTTTAGCATGGTATGGGAAAGGTTAATGAGGTTGGAATGAATTAATGTTTTGTCTTCCCTGTTATTCACATAGAAAATTAAAATTTGTTGTCTCATCTGACATATAAATGTGTCGACTTTTAGGAAAGCATTTATTATTTTATACAGAGTCGTAACAATTTTTAAATATTTTTTACGGATGCAAAAATGTATTTTTTAGGAATACTTGAAATCTTGATTTAATGATTAAGTATTTGAGGAGTTATTGATGTATTAAAGAGCATTGTAAACTATAATCGCATCGTGGATCCAGGAGGGTTAAGGCAGTGTTCAAAAAGTTTACAAATGTCTTCCACATAGATCTTTCTGGGCATTGTCGTGGAGTCTTACAGAGGCACATTAGTGAAAAGGGACACAACGTCAAAACTGTTCAGTTTTGACGTTGGTCAGTTTTGACGTTGTGTACCTTTTCACTCCATGACAATGCCCAAGACTCCCCGAAAATGCTCAGAGAGAACTACGAGGAAGACATTTGTAAACTTTTTGAACTGTTAAATCTCACTTTTAGTACTTTGTAAAGTAGCTAATTACTACGTGGAATAGCAAGATAATTAGGTTAAATAAATGAAGTGCTATCTACTATGTAGATAGCAGTTTGCGTGGGAAGCTGTAAGTAGCAGATGCCAGCCAATTACATATCACCTCCGCTCACCACAAATCAACTTTTGGTTCTAATGGAACCTTTGGACGCCAATCCTCGACTATACAGTCGAGGAATGTCAATTTGCAGCGAGCACGAGACTCATCCTTCACGGCGTGGGCATTCTTAATGAAATAGAACAGAATAAATTTCAAATTCTCCAAAACAGAGCAATGCGAATAATACTCCGAAGAAATAGATTTTCAAAAATAATTAAAATGTTAAAGGAACTTAATTGGTTAACAGTGAAACAAATACTGACCTTGAACACGTTGATATTTATTCACAAAATATTAAACAACATGTTACCAAAATACTTCACAAATAAAATCGTATACAATAAGGACATTCACAGACATTACACAAGGACTTGCAAGGAAATAAGATTAAACAAAAAGGACAAAACGAATACGCAAAACAGTCTGCTGTACAAAGGAATTAAGTTATATAACACACTACCAGAAACTCTTAAGTCCTCACCAATTGAAAAGTTCAAGATGGATTGTAGGAGCTACATAAAACAAAAACAAAAATGTGATTTCAAAAAATTTTGTGAATTTAAAATATTATAATTAAAAAAAACTGCAATATGAAATATTATAATCAATTAGAAATTTGTAAACTTAAATGTACAAATTACTAAAATAAAATTCAAATAAAAAAAATAAAAAAAATGTAACATCCCTGGAAAGGAGTGGGGTGTTGGGCTATTGCCATTAAAACCCACTTTTAAATGTGAACATAAGCATGGTATATTGTATAAAGGAAAACTATTAATAAATGATACATAAAAGGACTCACCCGGGACCTCAAATCAATCTAATTCTAACCTATCTACCTATTTACCCCCCCCCCCCCCCGGACTGCAGCTGCGAGCAAGAGGCCCTTCCCGGAGACGCCTGGTGTGAGTTCCTACCGAAGGGGAGGCCCAGACTCTCTCCATCAATCGGTAAAACTCCGCTCGGGATCCGCTCGACTATGACAGGCGGAATCCCATGATCCTCCGCGGGATGCCGATCCTCCTGCTTCCTCTCCTGGCCTCGGCTCTGGAGCCGAACGATCACCGATGGTGGGGACCCATGAACCTCTCCTGACTACCGGTCCTATCCCAAATGGTGGCGACACTCTTGCTCCCTTACGGCGCGAGCTCTTAAAAGTGGCGAGCTCCGCGGGATTGTCGGCCGCGGGAAAATGATTATTATCAGCGTAAACTACTATATACCGACAGGATGGCTCTGATCACTCCCGATTACAATTTTTGAGCCCGGCCACAATAACATGCCGCAGAATTATACTCGACCCGATTCATCACGATCTCACTCGCGTTTTTGAGGGTTTTACTTTGAAAACCATTAATAAAATTTCACCAAAAATCTTTCTTTTACTCTTTCCCATACAATTAGCACATTTTACTCCCAATCTGTGACCCGTCGATTTCCAAAGCCAGCCGCTCTACTCGCTTCAAAATCAAAGTGTGCGGAACCGGAACAACGCCCTCTCGCGCCTCGCCTAAACACCAAAATCCCGAGAGTGTCGCCAACATTATCATTTTTTTTTAAGTACTTGACGGAATAATAATTTTTTAAGAATTGCTTCATAACAATACCCCCCTTCCCTCGAAAATGTTTGCCCTCAAACACTATTGAAAAACACCCATATAAACCTATACTGGCCAGACTGGTCCCGAGGAGTAACAAAAACAAACACTCAACCATTATAAATGAGCATCATAATTTGGAAAACAAAACTTATTTACTAACGGATAACAAAACTTACGAAGAATGGGTGTACCGCAGCTCCAATCGCACCCATCGAGCGTGTAGCCGGATGGTTGAGCCTGCGATGCAGCCATTCTCGAACTTAAAAAAAATTTAAGATAAAAGTAGCTTAATAACAAATTTGAGCAGATGTTACGTGAACGGAGTCAGCAAGCACCCACAGTATTGGAATACCGGGTGATGAGAAATTGACGAATGTCGAAGACTGCCGTTAGCGTTACATCTATAACAGAAAACATATTTGAACATAAATTGTATGAAAACTTATAGGTATAAAAAATATATACTCGTATAATCTCCTTCTCAACACATCTATACAACTTAGCGTTAAAGCTTCACTGACCCATAAATAGGGTGATTAGGTCAATCAGGCATCACTTTTTCTTTATTATTAGGGAGGCAAGCCAACCCTCACTTTTCACTGAGTCTACTTCTCCGTTGGAGATAACAACACACCTTGAATAAACTCTAACTACTCTAATTAACTCGGTCCTTGGGTGAATAATATTTAACCAACAATAATTATACACTGTAAAGGTAATTTTAATAGTGTACAACCACCGCATTGGATGGTGCCAAATAATTTTTAATAGTATACAACCAACGCATCGGATGGTGCCAAATAATTTCTTAATATTTTTTTTTTTTAAGTCTTAATAGAGTTAGAACGACTTTTCAAAAGTAGAGGCTTAGCTGACGCAGCCCATGATTAAAGAGTAAAAATAATAGTTAAATATTTTACTATGAAAACAGAACAAAAATTGTAGTTACTCCCAAGTTAGTTTAGTAATAAGTTATGTAACCTTAATGATGAAACCAAGTCTATTAGTGTCAATGCACTCCAGGTGAATAACTAAATTCTTTATTTCGAAGCCACTTTGAAAACAAAGAGGTACTACACTGGTATCTCTGTATTTTCCAAGTAAGTACAAACATAAAAAACGGCATATAACATCTATGCACATAGTTAAAAATGATATACATGAAATAAACGGAGATAGAGAGCGGATATGTCCGTGTATCTCAGGATACAAAACTTACAACTAACAGAAAGAAAGTATGCCTGAAACACACGGAGATAGCGAGCAGACAAGTCCGTGTATCTCAGGATACAAAACTTACAACTAACAAAACCTAAACAAATTCATCTGTTAAGCCGACATCCGAACTTGCGTCTGTTTTATCTTTAATACTATCGACAATTTATACATACACTCGCAGATATATAGTTTTAAATACATTCTCAACTTGAGCATTAGCACCAGAGTTGAGGATGTTATTGTAAAGAAACAAACCAGCATCATCATTGCCAACATCAAACTTACAAAACACCCCCCGCGAAGTAAATAACCCATTTCCGTAGAAATGAACCTATGACAGGACTAATGACTGTCTGAACGCATGTAATCTCCATCTCGGTTGATCAGGCCGGAAGAAGTTCTGTGCATTGAAAAAAATAAGAGAAAAAGAATAATATAAAATTCCTTAAATCCAACAGTCCCCGAGAAAGATGGCCAGACTTTCTAAGGTACTGAAGAGGAGGGACTACATAGGTATGTTGTCCAATTTGACGATGTCCTTTACATGAAAGTCGCCAGATACCTTACCTTTAAGATCTGCCAAGATATATACTAAGTCCGATTTTTTCTTTATTATAACATTTTGCACGAATCGTGGGGACAATTTTTGCGAAAAATAATTTAACGCGTTAGACTGAACAAAGTTTCGTCTCCACACGACGTCACCAACTTGATAAGTGACGTTTTTCCTACGCAAATTGTAGTGGTTAGCCCCCTTTTTGTATGCCTTGAGTAGAGCATCTGAAACATGTTCATACACGTCTGCCAAACCTTGTAGCTTTTGTGCATATGTGGAAGGCGAAGCTTCCTTTTGCGCGTTGCTATCCCCATCATGAATAGGGTAACGGTGCAAATCCCCATCAAGTATCTGCTCACGGCCGTGCATTAGAAAATACGGTGTGAAGTTTGTCGCGCAATTGACAGTGTTATTCATCGCGGACTGAATCTGTGGCAAAAATTTTGACCAGTTACGATGGTCTGATTCGACCAAAATTGATAAAGCAGTACCTAATGTCTGGTTGAACCTCTCAACCACATTGTTTTGTGGGGTATACAGAGAGTTGTAAAACGGAGGTGGTATATTGTAACTTTGTAGTAGTTCTTTAAACTCCCGTGAGATGAACTGGCGACCGTTATCGCACACTATCGTACGAGGCACCCCGTGAACCAGGAAAACGTTCTCTTCCAAATTTTTAACTATGCTTTTCGCGGAGCCGTTGCGCAGCGGAAATAACCAAGTGAATTTAGAAAAAACGTCAACGCATGTTAATATTATCGTAAAGCCGGAGTAACTCCGAGGTAAGGGACCTACTAAATCTAATGACAGCATTTGCATAGGTCTAGTGACACGTTTAGGGTTTGAGGATATTCCATTAGGAGGTGCCGTGCTTATCTTATGGGCTTTACAAGTTTGGCAACGATTTACAAATTCTTTATACATGTTCGGCCAGTAATACCTAAGTTGAAGCTTTTTATAGGTTTTGAAGACCCCTGGGTGACAGGCGCGCGCGGAGTCATGGGAGTCTGAAATAATATTTTTCCTATCCTCTTGAGGAATGACCCGTTTCCATGCGGTGTCCTCGCATAAGTCCAACTGGGTTTTCGTGCGACGATACAACTCGTTGTCTTTAATTTGGAAGTTCTGAAATCGTTGAGGGAATTCCTGACAACCTTTCCAAGCATTTAAATACCATTTATCAGTGGTATCAACAAGGTCAGATCCCGATATAAGGGCTATATCCATACGCGAAAGGGCGTCCGGTACAATATGTTGAGTTCCCTTACCGTGAACAACATCAAAGGAAAATTGCGATAACCGTGAGCTCCATCGTGCAAGACGGCCACTAGGATTAGATAACGAACCTAACCACTTCAAACTTGAATGATCAGTAACAACTGTGAAATGCGCTCCTTCAATGTGAGGTCTAAAGTGCGTTACTGAATCCAATACTGCTAATAGTTCACGCTCCGTAATTCCGTAGTTGCGTTCGTGAGTATTTAAACACCTTGAATAATATGCAATCGGGTGCTCTAGCCCATCAATGGTCTGAATTAAAACTCCGCCTATTCCACCGGAGCTGGCGTCGCAGTGTATCGCGAAGGGTTTTGTGAAATCCGGGCAACTTAAAACCGGAGCTGATGTTAATGCTTTTTTCAACGCGTTGAAGGCTGTCTCGGCCTCTGGAGACCAAGCAAAGTTGCTGATTCCTTTTTTCGAACCCGTGAGTCTTGTAAGAGGGGCGGCAATGCTCGAAAAACCCTTTATGAATCTTCTGAAGTACCCACATAATCCAATGAAGGCTCGGATTTGCTTTGCGTTCTTGGGTACCGGGAAGTTTTTTATACTGTCTATCTTTATGGGGTCTGTACGAAGACCTTGCGAGTCAACCATGTACCCGAGGTATTTGAGCTCGGCTTTGCAGAACTCTTTCAGATTTATGGTTAGACCTGCGTCTCGTAGTCGTTCGTAGAGACGGTTCAATAAACAAAGATGTGATTCTAAGTCCTCTGATACCAAGATCAGGTCGTCTAAATAACAGAAGGCATTGTCGTCAAATTCTGGACCGAACAAGGCGTCGGCCAGTCTTTGCAGCTCACTTGGTGCTTTTTTAAGTCCGAAGGGCATCCGGGTGAATTCAAACAATCCACGACCGGGTACAACGAACGCTGTCTTCTGACAGGAGTCCTTATCTAATGCAATTTGCCAAAAGGCTTTAGATAAGTCTATAGACGAGATGTATCTGGCACCGCCTAGATTGTCTAGGATCCTTGTTATGTATGGTAATGGATAGGAATCGCGTGTTGTAACATCGTTAATTTTCCTGGAGTCCAGACAAAAACGACCCGTTCCGTCTTTTTTTTTGAACTATGAGCACTGGACTCGACCATGGAGATCGTAAAGGTCGGATGACCCCAAGCTTTAACATTTCATCTACTTCTGCGTCAAGTTGACGTTGTCTTGCCGGAGACAGTGGGAAATAACGTTGTTTAAAATAGGTGGACCTGTAGTATGTATTTTATGTTGAACTAGATGAGTCAACCCTAATCCCTTTTTTTCGTAAGAAATGGATTCGAATTTTTTGACAACGTCCGAAAGGGCTTTGTTTTCTGCATTTGTTAGTGAAGAGGCAGGCCAAACTTAGATTTGGATTTGAGATCAAAATACCCAGCCAAACTGAAAAATTATTTTTGTAATCAAAAGGTATATCAAATATCTAGTGAAGATTTGAGGTAATTTATTTATATTACTTTAAATTATAAGATATAGGCCATTAATTGATTTTGGAGGCATTTTAGGCAATTATTTGCGAGTAAAAGAAAAACATAAAAAAATAATTTTACCATACATATTTATTTTAAAAATAATTACATGCTAAAAAAATGTATTTAAATTGTAAAGAAGCAATAAATCTTTAATATATAAAACAAAGTCGGGTTAGTTACACTATTTATAACTCGAGATCGGCTAGACCGATTTTGATGATCTTTGATTTGTTGGATTTGTCTCCACTCCGGATAACATAATAACTATTAAAACATCGCAAAAATTCACTAAAAAGAAAGTTATGAAGAAAATTAAAATTTTCATACATTTTATATGGAACGATTTCTCATATTTTGAAAGAACTGCAGCAATATTGTGATAGGTATTTTCCAAAAATTCAAAAACGTCAAATGTCAATTCGCTGATTGTTTCACTTTTGTTCTTAATCATATAATGCTGCCCCTCTTTCTTACACACTAAATGTCGCTAGTCGAAATCGAAACAAACGGTGAACGTATGTCTCTGCACCCCTCAAAAGGAAAAATACAATAATAATAAATTTCTGAAATGAAATGCATTTTTTTACGTAAGCTCCACTCAGGACCTATGTCATCTTAGGAGATGCTGTGTGGAGGGTCTTTTTAAGGAAGGGTGGGATGTTCTGGAAAGGAAAAAGGCATGAGGAGTGGGTAGGAATCTGGAGGTCAGTGTATCCGGGAGTGAATCCATCCCTCCAACTGCGGTGCAAGGCCATTGCCTTGACCAGAATTGACCTTTTACCTTGACCTTTCCAGCCGGACTCTTTCGACCCATTGGTCGAGAGAATCCGGCTGAAAAGGTCAAAAAGTCAAAAGGGAGCTCCCAGTCTCTCTCGATCCGGCCCGCCACGCAGCCGGTGGGCAGACGCATCCGCCGCCAAGACCCGCACAAAAGTCACCCCATGAATCCGAACCCCAGGCACCCCTGCTAAATCACCAAACATAGTAAACCACTTGGGGTTATCTATGGCTGAGGTGTTGGTTATCCAATAAATGGTTCCCGGGGCGGCGGCCCCCGTACCCGCTTCTTTTCAAAAACTCCCGTAAGTGGAAAAGTCAGAAAATCATAAAAAATATAAATCCGTACACAACGCCATCTCTGATACTAACAAAAACAAAACACGGACAGTTGGGCATCTATAATTGCTTCATTGTGTAATTTTTAACTTAATAAAAAAACTTAATTTAATTCAACAGTTATTGATTCTAAGGCGGTACGAAGTTCGTCGGGTCAGCTAGTAAATAAATAAAAAATGAAAAAAAAAAAATTTTAAATCTAAAAAATTCTTATTTGGGTAGTAATTTTAATACATATACATATACACGACTATTTTTTATTCCGTCGTAAATAGGTAATTTGTATTTTTAATTTACACCCATCATTATGATTTTTTTTTTTAAAATTTTATTTTATTATATTTCATCATATTTATATGATAAATATAGTAAAATAATTTTTTTTATTGTTTTTCATTTACTCACAAATAATTGCCCAAATCGCCTCCAAAATCCAGAAACATCAAAATCTTTAATGGCCCATCTATAATATAAAAATGAATCCCTGAATGTGTTGCTAAGCGCATAACTTTCGAACGACTGCACCAAATTGGACAATTCTTTTTTTATGTATTCGTTATTGTCAGTACAAGGTTTTTATAAAACTTCTGGTGATCTCTGGCATTATGAAATTTGTATAAAAAAATTGCTATTGGGGACACGCAAGGAAGCGACTATTGCTATGGAAAGCTGGAGGGGGGGAGAGTTGGGGGAGGGGAACCAGGGAGTATTTGATATACCTTTTGATTACAAAAATAATTTTTCAGTTTGGTTGGGTATTTCGATCTCAAATCCAAATCTAAGTTTTGTAAGAAACAGGCAGAAATGGGCCGCGCATACGATTCCCTTAACTTTTTTCCACATAATAATAAATAGATTTCGAAAGATTTTTATTTTATCTATTAAACGTATGTTTTAAATTTTGAGAAAAAATGTTAATTTTTAGTATAATAAGGTTATACCATAGGTCTTTGACAGATTTGTTAAATTTTCAAAAAAGATTTTGTATGCAACACCCATTTCAAATCATATAAATCATGCTGTAAAATTAATCAATACATTATCTGGTTATTTCCTTTTGGGGTGTTATGCCGTGTTGCGCTACCTCCTCCTTTAGCCAACGTTTCGGACAGCGTTACAGTGTCCATCATCATGGCAGATGTGACTGCCACATATGACTGACACATCTGCCTTGATGATGGACACTGTAACGCTGTCCGAAACGTTGGCTAAAGGAGGAGGTAGCGCAACACGGCATAACACCCCAAAAGTAAATAACCATAAAATTTTTGGCCATGAAAATCTAAAATCATATCTAATACATTATCTGATAAACGTATGTTTCAGAATTTTAATTTTGGTTAAAATAAAATCATTAAAAAATATATACGTACATGACGAAAATTGGTCCGTTTGTGTATTTATTTTCGCACTTACGAACTAATATATTTCAGATTTTTATTACATTCTTGTTTTGCTTAGACATTATTGAAAAATGATAAATACTTATGATCAAAAAATAATACGATCGTTAGAACATCTTTCTACGAAATGTGGATTTTCGGCCGCTGGCTGGTGAAACGCCTTCATGCACAATCCAGACAGACGTTCATCTGACATTGTAGATCTAAGCCATGTCTTTACACGACGTAATGTGCTGAACGATCGCTCCACCGTACATGTTGTTCCTGGTAATGTTAGCAAAACTAGTAAGGCATACCTGACACTATTTGACTATTTTTAATCAATCCAGGGGGGGGGGGCAAGCGCCCCCCCTTGCCCCCCCCTGCGGGCGCCCATGTTACAATTCGAGAACAGGGGTGCAAAAATGGTCTTAATGGGTTAACTGCATCGATATATTAACTATGGATTAGCCCTCCCATACACAATTCCAATCCCAAAGCAGGCGCGGATCCAGCCCTGGAAAAAGGTTGTGGGCACAGCCACCCGAAAATCGGCCAAGTGCGAGGTTGCGAGTCGGAATTTGGAAAAAGTCGGAACGAACTCGCTCATGAACAATCATGACTCACGAACGACGTTTGAAATTGATTATTTACAGGACTTTGGCCTGAGGAATGGAAATAATCATTGGAGGAAGTCAGGGGGCGTTCAAGTATTACGTAACGCAATTTTTGAAGATTTTGGACCCTCCCTCTCCCCCATGTAACGCGCCATAACATTTTCCTTTACCCCCCCCCCCCCCTAAAACGTTACGTAACATCCAAGTGACAAATTTTACCTGAAAGTCACCATTAAGTTGCGCAACGTACTGAAATGTCACTTAAATACACTTTTTCTTGATTTAATCGCGTTTACGGAAACAAATAAATAAAACTCGCGATACATGCCTATATTGTTCATTTTATGAATTCAAATTGTTATTTATTAAATAAATTGAAAATTATTATAATTTTTATCGGCATTGTATTTCTTCCGGATTTCCACAATTTAACACTGATCTATTATATACCTACATGGTTTTACAACACGTACTCTTATTACATTAGCTGCACTGAGGAGGCCCTAAGAAAGTAATTTTCCTATTGTTTCCCTGTGGAGCAACACTTTACTCCACTATGATTCACAAGCTGACTCATAGTGGAATAAAACCTCTTTCATGTTCCGAATGCAGTTCTACAAGTTCTCAAAGGGGAAGATTTAAAAATCCACAGTATGATTCGCAGAAGTGAAAAACCTTTTCATGCCCTGACTGAAACAATTCGTGTCCTCAAAATGGATATCTAAGTAGTCACTCGCTGACTCATAGTGGAAAAATACCTTTTTCGTGTTCTGACTGCAACTATTCACGTATTACGAAGAGAAATCTAAAAATCACATGTTTACCCACAGCGGAGAAAGACCTTTTTCATGTACTGACTACAACTATTCCTCTTCTTGAAAAAAGTAACTAAAACGGCACTTGCTAACTCACAGTGACGAAAAACCTTTTTCTTGTCCTGACTGCGACTATTCATGTGCTACACAACGGTATCCAAAAAATTTACATGCTTACCCACACCGGACTAAAACCTTTTACATGTCCCGACTGCAATTATTCATGTTGTATGAAGGAACTTCTTAGAAATAATTTGCTTACTCCAAGTGACATAAAACCTTTTAAATGTTTCCATTGTAACTATTCATGTTCAACAAAGAGGCGCCAAAAAATCACATGTTTACGCACAGCAGACAAAAACCATTTTCCTGTCCGGAATAAAGTTATACAAGTTCTCAAAAGGACAATTTCATGCTCTGACTGCAACTATTTGTGTTCTGAAAAGGGATATTTAAGAAGTCACTTGCTGACTCGACTCATAGTGGGGAAAAACCTTTTTCATGTTCCGACTGCAACTATTCAAGTACTACGAAGAGAAATCTAAAAATCACATGTTTACCCACAGTGGAAACTACTACTACGATATTCAAGTACTACGAAGGGAAATCTAAAAATCACATGTTTACCATTTCATGTCTTGACAGCAACTATTCTTCTTCTCGAAAAAAAAAACTTAAACGGCACATGCTAACTGACGCGGATGAAAAACCTTTTTCATGTCCCGACTGCAATTATTTATGTTGTACAAAGGAACTTCTTAGAAATCATATACTGACTTACAGTGATATATAACCTCTTACATGTTTCTACTGCGACTATTCATATTCTAAAAAGAGGCACCAAAAAATCACATGTTTAACTACAGCAGACAAAACCATCTTCCTCTTCCGAGTGCAGTTATTCAAGTTCTCAAAAGGAGATTTAAAAATGCACAGCGCGATTCACAGTGGAGAAAAACCTTTTTCATGTTCTGAGTGTGACAAGGCATGTACTACGAAAAATATCTATATGTAATATTATTATATTTAAGCAGTAAACTAACCTGTATGTAATAACTAAAAAGCGTTTTTCTAATCAAAAACTCTCGTATAACATCATTCATAATGTTATGTTCCATAAAATTTTCAATATTTTTTTTATTTTTTCTTTTGCTATTTTCCTTGGTTCTCATGCTGGCAAGTCAGCATGAGAACCTGTATAGGCCAATAACAGCTGATAATGCAAATCTCCCGCTTTTCAGGTCATTATAGAAACTTTTAACTCAATTTAACAACACTGACTACAGAAATTTGTGTTTATGTGTATTCCAAGTTGGCAACCCTTTTCATTTATGTTGTACAGGGAACCCCTTGACTGTATTGTGCGTCATTTTTATTTTATTTTCGTTGTCAGTATTCGTTAGTGTTTTAAACACGAAATACGCATAAACACAAATTGTTGTAGTCAGTCTTGTTAAAGTGCTCTCATGCTGACTTGCTAGCGCAGCGCAACCAAAAAAATGCCAACAAAATTTGAAAAAACAGCAAGAGAAAAAATGAAAAATAATTTTTAATTCATGGAACATAATATATGAATGTTTAACTTTAAATGTTTGGTTAGAACAATGCTTTTTAGTAATTACACGTAGGTTAGTTTACTGCTCAAATAAAATAATAATAAATATAATTTTCGTAGTACATGTATAGTTACACTCAGAACATGAAAAGGTTTTTCTCCACTGTGAATTGCGCTGTGGATTTTTAAATCTCCCTTTCGAGAACTTAAATAACTGCATTCGGGAGAAGAAAATGGTTTTCCTGCAAACATGTGATTTTTTGGTGCCTCTTTGTAGAACATGAAAGAGGTTTTACATCACTATGAGTTAGCAAATGATTTCTAAGAAGTTCCTTTGTTCAACATGAATAATTGCAGTCGGAACATGAAAAAGGTTTTTGTCCAGTGTGGGTAAAAATGTGAATTTTTAGAATCCGTTTTGTAGCACCTGAATAGTCGCAGTCGGGACAAGAAAAAGAAGAATAATTGCGGTCAGGACATGAAATAGGTTTTTCTCCACTGTGGGTAAACATGTGTATTTTTAGAATTCTCTTCGTAGCACATGAATAGATGCAATCGGAACATGAAAAAGATTTTTCTTTACTTTGAGTTGAGTCAGCAAGTGACTTCTTAGATATCAGAACACGAATATTTGCAGTCAGGACATGAAAAAGGTTTTTCTCCTCTGTGAATCTTTCAGTGGATTTTTAACATGTAAAAGGTTTTGTCACTTTGAATTAGCAAATGATTTCTAAGAAGTTCCTTTGTACAACATGAATAATTGCATTCGGGACATGAAAAAGGTTTTTGACCAGTATGGGTAAGCATGTGAATTTTTGGATACCGTTGTGTAGCGCATGAATAGTCGCAGTAGGGACAAGAAAAAGGTTTTTCATCACGGTGAGTAGTTAGCAAGTGCCATTTTAGTATATTTTTTTTTCAAGAAGTGGAATAGTTACACTCAGGACATGAAAACGGTGTTTCTCCATTGAGGGTTAGCTTGTGATTTTTAGATTTCTCTTCGAAGTACATGAATAGTTGCAGTCGGAACATAAAAAAGGTTTTTCTCCACTATGAGTCAGCAAGTGACTTCTTAGATATTCCTTTAGAGGACTAAAGTTGTTGCAATCAGGACATGAAAAAGGTTTTTCTCTTCTGTAAATCAAACTGTGGATTTTTAAATCTTCCCTTTGAGAACTTGTATTTGCATTACGAAATACTTGAACACCCCCTAAACGAAAAGGGTTGCCTAATTGGAAGATTTTAATTCCCTAGTTTTTTTATTTAAATAAAGAAAAACATGTTAAGTAACTCGTTGTTCGAACCCCCCCCCTCCCCAGTAACGCACCGTAACGTTTCACAAGACCTCCCCTCACCCTCCCAAATGCGTTACTTGAACGGCCCCTAAGTTTACTGCTAAAATGTAATAATATTACACATAGATAGGTATACAATATAAAAACTAAACCTAGAATTTTCATAAAGAACTGGCCATAAGTATGTATAACATATTTTAGCAACACTATTGTCAGCCAGCAACATTATTGTCAGCAAGCCCCAATGAACTATTTTGAATTTCTGTTTTTGAAGTTTTTCAGTGTTCAAATTGACTAAATTCCTTAAAAACGTAAACATACTATAAACATTTTCAAATGTAGGTTTTTTTACTGTGGGTAAATATATGACTTTATAGACATCCCATTGTAGCACATGTGAATTTTTAGATACCGTTTTGTAGCGCATGAATAGTTGCAGTCGCAACATGAAAAGGGTTTTTCTCCACTACGAGTCAGCAAGTGACTTCTTAGACTTAGTGACTTCTTTCTCATTTTGAGGACACGAATAGTCTCAGTCAGGGCATGAAAAGGTTTTTCACTTCTGCGAATCATACTGTGGATTTTAAAATCTTCTTTTTGAGAACTTGTATAATTGCATTCGGGTCATGAAAAAGGTTTCACACTACTACGAGTCAGCTTATGAATCATATTGGAGTAAAGCGTTGTTTCACACGGCAGCCTTAGAAAGACTATTTTCCTTAGGGCCTCCTCAGTGGATCTAATGTAAAATAAGAATGTGTTGTAAATCCATGTAGGTATATTAAAGATAAGACAATGACAAATTGTGGAGATCCGGAAGGAATACAATAATAATAATTACAAAATTTTTATACATGAATTAATAACACTATTTCGCTATACGGATATCAGGAATGCAATTAACACATCTGCCGGATCTGCCCTGATAATAATGCTATCCGAAACGTTGGCTAAAGAAGAAGGTAGCGAAACACGGCATAACACCCCAAAAACAAATAACGAAAATAATTTTAAATCTTAAAATGTACCCAATATAAACATCTATTGCGAAATAGAAATCTCTTGTGTTATTTACTACCGCAAACGCGTTTGAAAACAAGAATAAGCGACTTTCCAGTACTTTGCGCAACTAAATTGTGAATTTAAGTAAAAACAGTTGCTTGGGTGTTACGTAAAGTTTAGGGAGGTAGACGGGGGGGGGGGGGTATAGAAAAAATTCACGGCACGTTACACGGTGGGATGGAGGGTCAAAAATCTTCAAAATTGCGTTACGTAATACTTGAACGCTCCCCTTATCAATATGCTACAAAACCTCCCAAGAAAACAAACTTTTTGGTACCCACACCATACAAATAAAAAAAAAACAATACAAAAAATGTTTTGTTACATCATATGATCATATGTACTACCGCAAACGCGTTTGAAAACAAGAATAAGCGACTTTCCAGTACTTTGCGCAACTAAATTGTGAATTTAAGTAAAAACAGTTGCTCGGGTGTTACGTAAAGTTTAGGGAGGTAGACGGGGGGGGGGGGGTATAGAAAAAATTCACGGCACGTTACATGGTGGGATGGAGGGTCAAAAATCTTCAAAATTGCGTTACGTAATACTTGAACGCTCCCCTTATCAATATGCTACAAAACCTCCCAAGAAAACAAACTTTTTGGTACCCACACCATACAAATAAAAAAAAACAATACAAAAAATGTTTTGTTACATCATATGATCATATGTAACTTTTTGTTTTATTATTAAACAAAGTTACAAATGATGCAAGGAGGTCCGTCCTCTCTGCGTACCCCTTCGGAGAAACGGCGTGATGGGTGATGGTTTAAGATTAGTTAGTTAGTTACAAATGATGATACATAGCGTAGTGCTTTGCATTAGAGCGGTAAAATAGAAATAATTTCACGAAAATAACTTACCATGATGCAACAATACATATTATGTCGAAAAATCAATCAGAGCAACTTAAAAAGTAAACTTTTTTAGATAGGTCAGGTTACCTAAGTTTGACAGCACAAACGATCTATGCACTCGGCGACCCGGCCATAGTCGATCATAGATAGTCATCTCTTCTTTCCAAAACAAGTGCCAAAGAGAAACAGACAATATGTTGTCAAAAATGTGACATAACGTGTCAGAATATCGTCTATGGCTCTTTGCTGCGTTCCGAATTACGCACGATTCATGCTTTTTTTTTTTTTTATTAAGTCATGGCGTTTATTATCATCAGCCTATGGATCTCAATAAACCGTGAAAGTGTGACTTGTAAGTCATTTGTCTATTAGGGTTGTGGGCATGCCCACCGTGCCCACAACGGTGGATCCGCGCCTGACGCCACTGATTGTAAGAACTAACTTTGTTTACATAATTACTAAATATAAAATATCAACATTTTACAACACATTTTACATCCGTGTTGTAAAATGTTGATTTTTTATATTTAGTAATTATGTAAACAAAGTTACTTCTTACAATCAGTGGCGTAGCTAGCATGGGTGGCACCCGGGGCGGAAAATGCGGTGTCACCCTATATATATATATATACACATATATATATATATATATATATTATATATATATATATATATAATGGTTCGATCAACTAGCGACAGAGTTGAGGTTAGAACTTGATCAGAATAAATTTTTAAATAAAATAAAGTATTCTATCATAAATAATTTAACTAATGAGAATCAATTGACAACTTGTTTTTCTTATTGTATTACTTTTTTGCGTAGGTATGTAACATTTTTTTATTTTTATTTTGGAATATTTTAACTTAATATTAATAGATATATCCAAAGAGTTCTTTTCACTATTACATGTACAAATTTTTTTTTGTTTTTTTCTCAACACTGTTAATTTATAATTTTTAGTTGTTTATTAATTTTTAATTTTTCTCCTTTACACACGAGTTTTTAAGTCTCGTAAAGGTTAATATGTCTAGTTAATAACTTGAAATATTATACATTATCATGTTAATTTAACGTACCTTTATGATTGTAATAAATAATAAAAAAAATAAATACAAACAAGAAAAGACAAATAAATACTAACTTTAAGATAAAAAATTACAACATGTAATGATTAATTAGTTATTATTATAAAAACAAATTAAAACAAAATGATGTTTTTAAAAATTCATTTATGCTTTTACAGAACGTTAAGGGTAATAAAATTTACATAATAATATTAAAAAATATATTTTTATTCCATTTACACACCAAAACAGATGGGATGTGCAATTCTATTCTATCCATATTGGCAATTCGTCGCTTTAGTTCGTTTTACTCCAACAGACCAAAACGTAAATCGTGAGAAACAGCGCTTTAAAGTTTTTTTTACGAAAAAGGCATATAAAATTAAATTAGCTAAATTATAAGTCTACTAAAATGTTTTAAAGTATTAAAAATTGTTTTTTTAAGTACAATATGTTCTAAATGTATAAAATTACGCAGAAAACACGTTTTTAATTTGGATGTTGGCCAAAGTGACGAATTCTTGTTTGCGAAAGTGGGATATTGGACAAAGGACACTGGTTGTTAGACAAGAGCGCGTACTCTTGCGTGAAGTTACTTTATCTAACGTGCTTGGTATTACAGGGAGATCGGAAAGCATTTCAATTCATTGAACTTTGATAGGTACTTATGGATTTAGCTTATGTGTCCTATGTTTTCGCGGTGAGACCTACATATTCGGGTGTGATTTTTAAATAGTTTCTTATAACATTCGACAATTTTTTAGAAAAAAATTGTTTCTTGGTTGGGAAACAAGTTTCAAGAGTAAGTTTTTGTAAAATAATAACATCGTAAAATCATAAATGAAAACGTACGTTTTCAGACAATTATACTTATTAAATAATATTTCAGGCGTGTTTTATTGTTGGCTGCTAGTCGTCAACCGTTAGTCATCAGATAGGTCATACGTTTATTAGTTATTATTTAAGAAGCGGGTATGGGTACCGCCGATCCGGGAACCATTTATTGGATAACCAACACCTCTGCCATAGGTCACCCCAAGTGGTTCGCTACGTTTGGTGACTTAGCAGGGGTGGCCGGGTTCTGTCTCGTTGTGAGTTTTGTCTGGATCCTGGCGACGGATGCGTCTGCCCACAAACTGCGTGGCAGGCCGGATCGGGAAAGACTGGTTGAGGAAGATCTGTAGACCTCTCCAGCAGGACTCTCGGAACATCGCTTTACCCGCAGTGGGGAGGGATTGGTTCATACGCGCGTCACTCCTTGACACACTGACTCCCAGATTCCTACCCACCCCTCATACCTTTTTCTTCCCACAACTTACTCTACTTCCTTCCCAAAAATGAGATCCTGTGTGGAGCTGTGAAAAGGTCTCCCCAAGTGGTTCGCTACGTTTGGTGACTTAGCAGGAGTGCCTGGGTTCACGGGGTGAGGTTTGTCCAGGTCTTGACGGTGGATGAGTCTGCCCACCAGCTGCGTGGCGGGCCGGATCGAGAGAGACTGCGTGAAGGAGTCCTTTGGACCTTTTTAGCCGGACTCTCTCGACCCCATTGCCTTGCACCGCCGTTGGACAGTTTCTTACGTCCGTCACTCCTATACACACTAACCCCCAGATTCCTACCCACCCCTAATTCCTATTTCCATCCTAGAACTTCCTATTCTTCCTTTCCTCAAAAAGACCCTCCACACAGCATCCCCTCGTAGGCCCTGAGAACATATATTGTAAAACGTTTTTGCACTAAAACAATGCTAATCAAATTATTCATATAATATACACTGGTATTATTTTTATCATATTTATTACGGCATATAAATCGGAGATTTAGTATGATCAGACCCAAAAGGTTGGATTGATTTACGTGACTTTATTTTTATGTTAATACTGCACAAGAGTCACAACCACTCCCAACCGCCTGGACCAAGTCAGGCTATACATAGCATACCTAATTTTGTGAGGCTGGATGTAGCGGGAAGGGGATGCAGTTATGAAGGTTGGTAAGTACCTGGCTATTCAGATCGAGTCAACAACCACGGCTAAAGCCATTTCAAGCAATGCTTCAATTCGAAATGGCGGTCTTACATCAGGATGATACTGAGAGTATCTTCCACTCTGGAACGTGTCGCAAATACAGCATGTATATATATATATGTATATATTTTTTATTGATTTGTGTTATTTCACTATTTAAACATATAAAACACATATACCTACACTAAGTTTTTTTAATGGTTAAAGTTGTGAAATATGTATATATATATTTAGATTAGCTCCACACAGGTGGCCCTAAGGAAAATAATTTCACTTTGGAGGAGTCTTTATAAGGAAGGAAAGGATAAAAAATTTGGGAAGAAAAAGGGTATGAGGGGTGGGTAGGAATCTGGGGTTCAGTGTGTCCGGGAGTGACGGACGTATGAATCTATCTCTCCAATTGCGGTGCAAGGCGAGAGTCGGGAGAGTCCGGCTGGAAAGGTCAAAAAGCCTCCCTTAACCAATCTCTCTCTCACCACGCAACAGGTGGGCAGTCGTATCCGCCGCCAAGACCTGGACGAACATAACCCCATGAACCCGGGCACCCTTGCTAAGTCACCAAACGTAGCGAACCACTCGGGGTGACCTATGGCAGAGATGGTGGTTATCCAATAAATGGTTCCCGGGACGGCGGTACCCATACCCGCCCCCCAAAATAAACAAATATACCAAAATTAAAATTACTTCTGCACGATGGGATTGAAATTTGCGACATCCGGATCGCTAGTTGAGAGTCTTATCCCTCGACCACAGAAGGCCGTCGTGTGATAACAGAAGTGTAGTATCCAACATTTTAAAATAAAAAGTTAACTCGAAGGATTTTGAAACACAATAGATAGCTACAAGTTCTTTATAAATGTATAAAACAATAGACGACGAGTTCTTTGTTAAAATGATCCTATGTTCGAACACATGGGATGTGATTTACGTCTATTACACAATACAGACTTGTAAAAAAAAGAGGTCATAAAACAATCCTAACCACTAACCACATTTTTAGCTTCATAACAAATGTATTCCAGTATTTGAGGTACCACTTAGTTGGGCCAAATTATTAGAAGGGTTACAAAAGGAGCTGAAATTAAATAACTGGAAATTGATCTAGGTAAAAAAAGTCAAATGAATGGGATACCTAATCATTAAAAATGTGCGAATAGTAGGTAATAACGTTTTTATTGACAATCCAAAGCTCGAACAAAATAAAACTCGAATAGGTAAGAAATAAACAAACACATAAGAAAAATGAGGCACTCAATGTATAAAATAATATAAATGCTTTCATTGTCATTCGTTGTACAATTCTCCCATGAAGATTTCAATAATAAGATATTTATAGGTACACAAATACAACTGATCTTTGGCACTAAATATACCAAAAATGTTGTCATTGTTACACTAAGATTTGGTTGATTAAAATAATAAGATACTTTAGGCATTAAATGTACAGAAAACAAAAACTTGTTTATTTCCTTATTCTAATAATTAACATTTTTTAAATATCTCAGGTAGAATTCGACATAAATATTTGGTAGATAAACACATAAATATTAGATACTAAAAGCAAAAAAACTCCTGCATTGTCTTTATTTTAATAATTGTGTTTTGTATTACAAGTAGGTACCTATTCTTACACAAAGATTTAAATAATAAGGTAAAGGTTGATAAACATACCGATACTCGCATTAAATGTGCTTAAAACAAAAGCTCTTTCAATGTTCTTATTCTTATAATTGTTTTAAATATCATAAATAGGTATTTTTACACGAAGATTTAAATAATTACGTATAAACATACCGATACCTCTTTATACACATACGCCTTAAGGATCAAATTCCGAGTGTATTCCGTATAATGTCGTCCTTATACTCTTCGTTAATTGATTTTTCTTCAATTTCAGTCAATTCGTTTTAATATTTTAATTGGTTAAATTAAATTAAAACAGCGACGAAGGTTATTTCAATTTTTAGTACGATATTTCACCACAATATAGAACTTGGCATTTATTACAATATTTTCTCAAAAAATACACAACTTTATTATAACCACCCTGTAACGGACGACAAGTTGATGCAATTTGCTGAGAAAATATTGTAATATTAATTATCTGTTATGTTTTCCTTAAAAATTTTTAACCTTTTCCACAGTTTACATCTTTATGCATTTTGCCTGAAGAAATCTCCCAGAAAACCACTAAAGTAACTTGGTAACTAGCATAATCATAAGTGAAGATATTTACTTTCGTGGGGCTAAACGAACGAATGTTTGGAATGAAAGCAATCACGTGGTCCTCCGCTGCGCTGCTATTGGCTGTGTGGTCTGTTAGAGCAATACGCCCGGAACCGAGAGTTTGAATTTCGCACGTTGGCTAAGATACAGCTTGGATATTGGAGAAATTCCTATGAAATTTGACTGAACGGCCGGTTTAAAAACGGGAGTCCTTTTGGCCAACGTGTGGATGTTGGATAAATACGCTCGAAAAGTTGTTTCATTTTGGAGGACGTAAGACAAAGTGCGTTTTGTTTTTTCACTTGCATTGTAAACATAAAGACTTTCTGAGAACTACTGCATACTTAACTCAATTTCGCTAAAAATGGTCTGTTGGAGTAAAACGAACTAGAGCGACGAATTTTTAAATCAAACGTTTGAAAATAAAAAAAAGAAGATAGGGACAAAACGAATCAACATAACTGTTAAGTACTGAATTGATTGATATTATTAATTTATTATGAGGTGAAAATTATTTAAAAAAAGAATGCTGTTGTTTCTTGTTTGAATTTTAGTTGCTGTCATATTTTGTTAGAGAACAAAAGATCGTATTGAAAAACGGTCAAAATTATTTTAAAATGTGTTGTTTTGTAAATAAATGACTCAAAAAGATAAGAAAGTGTCTTTTAATGTAATTAAAGACTAAAAAACCCCTAACATGGTCCTTCATATCCGGATTTTGAACGATTTGGATTCAAAAACATAAATAAATACCAGCGGCCAAGAAGATTGAATACAGATATTATAAAACATAAATAAATACCAGCGGCCAAGAAGATTGAATACAGATATTATAAAACATGACTACCAGAAGATCATCAAAACAGTGCTAATTCAAGATAAGTGGTCTAGTTCCCAACATGATCTTTTAAACACCCTCAACAATTAAAACTAACCTACAATTTTTAACTTCAGTTTAAAATTGCATTATATGATTGAACAATTTAGATTAGAATGATTTTTATGTAAGAATTTTGTCATCATTGTTTTTTCTTTGAACTGTTATCTTTTGTTTTTTGTCGCATTACCACGCGATCCATAATTATATAGGTACCTGTTTTCTAACCTTGGCAAACAAAGAATTTAAAATATTTTCTTGTTATTTTATCGGATTTATTTATCATCGCCAGTTAATACATAGCAGTTACGATGGCCGAGTTAAAAATTTTGACAAATAAGGGAGCGTTCAAGTATTACGTAACGCAATTTTTGAAGATTTTTGACCCCCCCTCCCCCCCATGTAACGCGCCGTAACGTTTTCCTGTTCAACCCCCCCCCCCCTAAGCGTTACGTAACACCCAAGTAACAATTTTTACCCGAAAGTCACAATTAAGTTGCGCAACGTACTGAAATGTCGCTTAAATACCCTTTATCTTGATTTTATCTCGTTTGCGGTAATAAATAAAACAAGAGATTTCTAACTCGTGATACATTATATACATTTTATATATTCATATTGTCATTTTGAAAAAAATTGAGAATATTATTATTTTTATCGGCCTTGTATTCCTTCCAGATCTCCACAATTTAATACTGTCTGACCTAGAATAAATAAGGCGGCCAACCGTCCCGCATTCTGCGGGACCGTCCCGCATTGACGGTTGTTGTCCCGCATTGAAATATTTAATGAAATAGTCCCGCAAATCGTCTAAAGCGTCCCGCATGTCCCGCATTCTATATTTTTGTAATGGTAGACAAATAATCTTTCTCCATGTTTAGTCTATTTTACCCATGTGGTTAAGTTGATGACAATATTTGTCCCTAGAAAAGGCCCGAGATATCGATCTAGGGATTGGTTTATTTAGGTCAGTCAAGCAAGAGTCAAAGAGCGCCAGTGTAGTTAGGATTGCCAGATGGCCGGGAATTCCGGGAAAGTCCCGGAATTTTGCGTGTGGTCCCGTGTCCAGTAATTACACCTTACTGTCCTGAAATTCAAGAATACTAGTTTTTTTCCAAAAAATTACGGCACCACGGGGCGACGCAACGAAAATATTGCCGCGGTCTGAAGGTATGTGTCGTCAATCGTGTCACATACACAACTCACAGAGCCTGTGTGAGAGTGAGTGCGTAAGGTGTGAGGGAAGAGGAGCGCCCGGCCAGTCGGCCGTCACGCTGGCCGCCGCGCCATCCTGCGCCCGCCGCGCCTTACCTTTTATTGTGTTTTGTTTTCATTCGGAGTGGTCGTACATTGTTCATCGATATGGACTCATCGTCGTTACCTTCAATGAGCAAAAAAGATTTACGGGTTTTAACGACAATTGGGCGAATGATCCTGATTTTAAATACAGGATTCGAAAAAAAAAGATTTTACTGCAATTTGTGAAACATGTAACTCAGACATCGCAATTCAGTAGGAAGCTCGCCGCGCGTTGACAATAAGACGTCATTATTTGGTATATTTATTATGTTTAAAATTTTATTTATTTATTCGCTACGCCAATTTGGGGTCGTCGATTTTTTTACCGTGGGTGAAATGTGAAAGTAGGCATTTAAGTATGCTTATTACTTTTGTACACATTATCGGAATAATTGGATTGAAATTTGTATTGCATTGCATAACTGTATGTTCACGCCAATAGTGCCAAGCATAAAAAGATGATATCAGCCAAAAAGACTTCAGCGTACATGGACACTTTTTTCATAAAGAAAGATACTAAGGAAGACATTTCGATCGTAAATGCAGAAGTAGCATTAGTTTATAATAATGTAAAACATGGTTTGAAAAATGTATACAAAATATTTCCAGAGAGTCAAAATAACTGCAAAAATGACATGTGGACGTACAAAGGCTTCGGCAATCACACGCAGTGTTTTAGGACCCTATTCGCAGGAATAGGGGCCGTTCAAGTATTACGTACGGGGAATTGGGACTGTATTGTACGTCATTTTTATTTAATTTTCGTTGTCAGTATTCGTTAGTGTTTTAAACACGAAATACGCATAAACACAAATTGCTCTAGTCAGTGTTGTTAAAGTGAGTTTGTACTCGTAGGTACATAATGTCCTCAAAAGCGGGAGATTTAAACCATCATCAGATGTGATTGCCCTATAAAGGCTCTCGTGCTGACTTGCCAGCGCAGTGCAACCAAAAATGCCAACGAAAGTTGGAAAACAGCAAAAGAAAAAATAATGAAAAATTAATGGACATGAATGATGTTATACGAGAGTTTTTAGTTAGAACAACGCTTTTAGTAATTACACACACTGCTAAAATATAATTATATTACAAATAGATATTTTTCGTAGTATATGCATGGTTACACTGAGAACATAAAAAAGGTTTTTTTCGACTGTGGATTCTTAAATCTCCCTTTCGAGAATTTGAATAACTGCATTAGGGACAAGAAAATAGTTTTGTCTGCCGTGGGTAAACATGTGATTTTTTGGTGCCTCTTTGTAGAACATGAATAGTCGTAGTTGAAATATGTAAGATGTTTTATATGACTGTGAGTCAGCAAATGATTTCTTAGAAGTTCCTTTGTACAACATGAATAATTGCAGTCGGGACATGAAAAAGGTTTGGTCCAGTGTGGGTAAACATGTGAATTTTTTTTATTTCTATTTGTAGTACATGAATAGTTGCAATCGGAACAGGTTTTTTCTCCACTATGAGTCGAGTCAGCAAGTGAATTCTCAGTGTATTAAGACCTTCGTGTCTGAGAACACGAATAGTTGCAGTCAGGACATGAAAAAAGTTTTTCTCTTCTGTGAATCATACGGTGGATTTTTAAATTGTCCTTGTGAAAAATGCATAACTACATTCCAGACAGGAAAATGGTTTTTGTCCACTGTGCGTAAACATGTGATTTTTGTCGCCTCTTTGTAGAACGTGAATAGTCGCAGTAGTAACATGTAAAAGGTTTTATTTCACTTTGAGTTAGCAAATGATTTCTAGGAAGTTCCTTTGTACAATATGAATAAATGCAGTTGGGGCATGAAAAAGGTTTTGTCCGGTGTGGGTAAACATGTAAATTTTTGGATACCATTGCATATCGCATGAAAAGTTGCGGACGGGACAAGAAAAAGGTTTTTTGTCAGTGTGAGTTAGCAAGTGCCGTTTTAGTTATTTTTTCGAGAAAAGGAATAGTTGCAGTCAAGACATGAAAAAGGTTTTTCTCCACTATGAGTAAACATGTGATTTTTAGATTTCTCTTCGTAGTACATGTGACTTCTTAGATATCCCTTTTAAGGACACGAATAATTGCAGTCAGGACATGAAAAAGGTTTTTCTCTTCTGTGAATCATACTGTGGATTTTTAAATCTTCGCTTTGAGAACATATATAACTGCATTTGGAACATGGAAAAGGTTTTTCTCCACTCTGAGTCAGCTTGTGAATCAAAAAATAAAATTCTATTTGCAGATTATGTATGTACTGCACAAATCAAAGAGATACCATTTTCAGTTGAGTGTAGTTAATGTGCCGCATACAGATTTAATTTAAACCAGTTTCATGTTGTGATTGTAGTTTAAATTAGCCGAATTCTCGATTTCCTAGAGCAGTTAAAAATTTGGAACGTACCCCCCCCTCCTGTCGACACAGCACGCCACTGTGTCCCGCATTGATATTTTACAAAGTTGGCCGCCTTAAGAATAAACCTACATGGTTTTACAACACATACTTTCTTTTACATTAGCTTTAGTGAGGAGGCCCTGAGGAAAGTAATTTCCCTAAGTTTTCCCTGTGGAGCAACACTTTTCTCCACTATGGTTCACAAGCTGACTCATAGTGGAGTTAAACCTTTTCCACGTCCCGAATGCAGTTACGCAAGTTCTCAAAGGGAAGATTTAAAAATCAACAGTATGATTCACAGAAGAAAATTCATGTCCTGACTGCAACTATTCGTGTCCTCTAAAGAGATATCTAAGAAGTCACTTGCTGACTCACGGTGTAGAAAAACCATTTCATGTTCTGACTGCAACTATTCATGTACTACGAAGAGAAATCTAAAAATGACCCATGTTTACCCACAGTGGAGAAAAATCCATTTCATGTCCTAACTGCAACTATTCTACTTCTCGAAAAAAAATAAAGAAAACGGCACTTACTAACTCACAGTGACGAAAAACCTTTTTCTTGTCCCGATTGCGAATATTCATGAGCTACACAACGGTATCCAAAAGTTCTCGCGTTGAACCACACTGGACAAAAACCTTTTTCATGTCCCGACTGCAATTATTCATGTAGTGCAAGGGAACTTCTTAGAAATCATTTGCTTACTCAAAGTGATACAAAACCTTTTGCATGTTTCTACTGCACTATTTATGTTCTACAAGGAGTCACCAAAAATCACATGTTAACGCACAGTGGACAAAAACCATTTTCCTGTCCAGAATGTAGTTATACAAGTTATCAAAAGGACAATTTATAAATCCACCGTGCGATTTACAGAAGAGAAAACCTTTTACATGTCCTGACTGCAACTATTTGTGTTTTTAAAAGGGATATCCAAGAATTCTTTTGCTGATTCTACTCATTGTGGAGAAAAGCAAGTTTCATGTTCCGACTGTAACTATTCAGAGAAATAAAAAAATCACATGATTACTCACAGTGGTGAAAAACCCATTTCATGCCCTGACTGCAACTATTCTACTTCTCAAAAAAAAAAAACTAAAACGGCACTTGCTAATTCACAGTGATGAAAAACCCTTTACTTGTCCCGAGTGCGACTATTCAGGCGCTACAAAATGGTATCTAAAAATTTACATGTTTACCCACACTGGACCAAAACCTTTTTCGTGTCCCGACTGCAATTATTCATATTGTACAAAGGAACTTCTTAGAAATCATTTGCTGACTCACAGTGCTTCAAATTCACTTACATGTTTCTACTGCAACTATTCGTATTCTACAAAGAGGCATGAAAAATCACATGTTTACCTTCAGCAGACAAAACAATTTTTTTGTCCCAGCGTGATTTTTCAAGTTCTCGAAAGGGAGATTAAAAAATCCACCGAACGATTCAAAGTGAAGAAAACCTTTTTCATGTTCTGAGTGTAACTATGCATTTACTACGAAACCTAGCTTTAGATAATATTATAAAATTTTAGCAGTAAACTAACCTGTGTGTAATAACTAAAAAGCGTTGTTCTTACTAAAAACTCTCGTATAACATCCTTCATATGTTGCATAATTTTTTTTTTTTTTTTTTTTTTTTTTTTTGCTGTCTTCCAAATTTGGTTGGCATTTTTTGGTTGCACTGCGCTGGCAAGTCAGCATGAGAGCCTTTATAGGCCAATAACAGCTGATGATGTAAATCTCCCGGTTTGGAGGACATTATAATTGCTAAAAACTCACATTAACAACACTGACTACAGCAAATTGTGTTTATGCGTATTTCGTGTTTAAAACACTAACGAATACTGACAACGAAAATAAAATGAAAGTGACGCACAATACAGTCGACGAATTCCCCGTACAACATGAACTAAAAGGCTTGCCAACTTGGAAGATTTCAAATTCCTTAGTTTATTATTTAAATAAAGAAAAACATGTTACGTAACGCGTCCTTCGAACCCCCCCCCCCCCCCCTCCGTAACGCGCCGTAACGTTTCACCAGACCCCCCCTCCCCCCCCAAGTGCGTTACGTAATACTTGAACGGCCCCTAAGCGGTCGGTTTTAAAAGGCAAACTTACAAGATTTAATCAAGTTCTAAACACATTATCAGCGAACGAGATAAAATTACGCTATGAAAGAATTAAAGATTTGATAAATGAATTTGAAACAATACAAGATCAAATCGAAAATATTCCCGAGTCAAGCGATGCGGATAACGAGATCCAACGGGAAACCTTTGAAAATCAATTTTTTACGGTAATGGCCGAGGCAAAGGGGAAAATAGAATCCGTCGAACAAACGAAATTTGAGATTAAATTACCTAACCTAAAATTGCAAGAATTCTCTGGTGATCAAAGAAATTGGAACACCTTTTTGGAAACGTTTAAAGCTTTAGTTCATAACAATAATTCACTAAGTAACGTCCAAAAGTTTTATTATTTACAATCATGTTTAAAGGGTGACGCGGCCAAGATCATCGCAAATTTAGAAATCTCAGAATTAAGCTATCAAGCTTCATGGGAGCTATTGCACGAAAGCTATACTAATTTGAGAGCGACGGTACATAAGCACATTCAATCGGTTTTTCAATTAAAAGAAATGAAATTTGAAGATCAGACAGGGTTGCGACGATTAATAGACGGAACCAACGTTAATCTAAAGGCTTTGCAAAATTTAGGGGTTCCAGTCGAGCAGTGGGATGCTTTAATCATATACGTGATTTCAAATAAATTAGATATAAATACGAGGAAATATTGGGAGCAAATGCCTATAGAAGGCAAACTACCTACCTTAAAAGAATTTCTGAAGTGTTTATCATCACGTGCGCAAACTCTAGAGTTGATGCAGACAACGGATAGAAAGCCGGTGATCCAAAATAAACCTCAAATTAATAATCCAAAAAGGGAATCGGCGGTATTTTTATCCGTAAAAAAGGGGAAATGCAATTTTTGCAATGGAGATCATCCTATTTATTATTGCAAAAACTTTTTAAAATTAAAAATGCAAGATCGTATAGAGTCGATAAAAAGGAGCAAAGCATGTTTCAAGTGCTTAAAACCAGGTCATCTTGCAAATGATTGCAAGATAACTTTTAATTGCAAACGATGTGAAAGTGAGCATCATAATACTTTGCTGCATAAAGAAGTATTCGGGGTAGAATCCTCGAATTCAGAAACAGATACTGGAGCAGTATCAATTAACAATCACTCTGCGGTATATAGAGTGGAGAAATTAGTATTGTTGTCCACGGCGATGGTTGGTGTCGTCGGTAAAGACAACAATGTCTACAAAGCCAGAGTAATGATAGATTCTGGTGCTCAATCCAATTTCATGCGAGAGGATTTTGCAAAAAGATTGAACTTAGAATTTAATCACATAAACAAACCGGTTTCAGGCATTCACAACAATATCACACACATAAGAAAAAGTGTACGGGTAGAATTAAATTCTTTGAAAACTGATTATAAAAAATATATTTCTTGCTTGATTTTAGAGGAAATAACTACAAATATACCGCAAACAACCATACCCAGGAGCGAGTTTAAACTACCGTCAGGGTTGAAATTAGCCGATCCAAAATTTAATGTCTCCGTTCCAATCGACATCCTGCTGGGGGCGGAAGAATTCTGGAACATCCTAACCAATGACCGGGTGAAAATGGATACCGGCCCCACGCTCCAACGCACACAGCTGGGATGGATTGTATCGGGACCGACTAATACCTTTCACAATAAAAGGCCAGAATTAGAAACTTGCAATTTATCTATAAATAAAATTAGCAATCAAATTGAGAAATTTTGGAAGATAGAGGAATTGAATACCATAAAATTTCAAAATCATGAGGAAAAGGCTTGCGAAGCTAACTTCATTGCAACTCATGCCAGAGATGAGAACGGTAGATTCATAGTAAGTCTACCAAGCCGTCCTTGTATCAATCAACTCGGAAGTTCATTGTCAACGGCGGAAAAAAGATTTAAAGGCCTAGAAAGGAAATTGTCTTCAAATAAAGAATTAAAATCGCAGTACCTATGTGCAATTTATGAGAGAATATCAGGAGCTAGGTCACATGGAGGAGTGTGATAAACTGGTTGGAGATCATAACTCATATTTTTTACCACATCATGCCGTCCTGAAGGAGTCGAGCACGACAACCAAAGTAAGGGTTGTGTTTGACGGTTCGGCTAAAACGTCTAGTGGAATTTCCTTGAATTATGCCTTGATGGTAGGACCAGTCATTCAAAAGGAATTATATACCCAATTGTTACGTTTCAGAAAACATCAATACGTCATGACAGCTGACATCGAGAAGATGTATCGGCAGATAAACGTGTGTGCAGCTGATCGCAGCTTGCAGAAAATAGTATGGCGGGAATCTCCAGAACATGAACTTCGACATTACCAGCTGAAAACTGTCACATATGGTTTGGGACCTTCCTCTTTCTTGGCTACAAGATGTTTAGGTACAACAGATTGGTATGGATAATCAGAACATTTATCCTAAAGCTAGTCAAGTCATCGAGGAGGATTTTTACATGGACGACCTATTGACAGGAGGGGATGACATTCAATTCTGTAGAAAATTGAAGGATCAATTGATAAATATGCTGCGATCTGCCGGCATGACTTTGCGAAAATGGAGGTCTAATGTCTTGGATTTGTCATCCGAGGCGGGCCAAGCTGAAATTGCCGAAACAAGCAATTTTGATAAAACTCTACCTGACAAATTCAAGAATGAAAAAATTTTAGGTTTATCTTGGAACAATGAGTCAGATTATTTCTCATATGTAATAACAAAACCAACGAACCAAGCTGTAAACAAGCGTCAAATACTGTCATGCATCGCATCTACATTCGATCCGTTAGGGCTACTCGGCCCCATGATTGTAGTAGCGAAATTAATAATGCAAAATTTATGGCAATCCAAGGCTTCATGGGATGAAACATTGCCTAACGAAATACTAGTACCATGGAGGAGCTACTTAGAAGATTTATCCCAACTAAACGTATTAAAAATTGAACGAAAAATTACTTGCAGAAACTATAACAGCCTCAAGGTACATGGATTTTGTGATTCATCTCAAAAGGCTTATGGAGCCTGCATCTATATTGTATCAATGGACCCAAATGGTGAGCGACATTCTCGATTAATTACTTCCAAATCTAGGGTTGCACCATTGAAATGCATCTCATTACCGAAACTAGAACTCTGTAGCGCATTATTACTAGCCAAGTTAATGAAGATTGTCAAACAAGCCTTGGATATAATGGAGGCAGACACCTATTACTGGAGTGACTCAACTATCGCCTTGTGCTGGTTAAAGGGTCAGCCTGCTCGCTGGAACACCTTCGTTGCAAACCGGGTTGCGGAGATACAAGAACTCAGTGACCTGCAGAACTGGCATCACGTGACCTCATCTGACAACGCTGCCGACATATTGTCTAGGGGAGCCACTGCTGAGAAATTATTGAGCTCCACCACTTGGTGGCATGGGCCGAGATGGTTGATCGAAGAATCTAGCGTCTGGCCAATATCTAAAGTATCGTGTTTAAACCCACCCGAAACAAAAGGAAAAAATGTCCTGTTGGTAACAAACACAGAGGATTGGGACATATTTGAAAAATTTTCTTCTCTAACTAAACTGAAGCGTATAACTGCTTACGTACTTAGATTTAGATACAATTGAAGTAAATTGAAAATTAAAAATACAGGTAATTTGAAGGTCGAAGAACTAGAATTAGCCTTAAAACGGTTGATCGAATTGGCCCAAAAACACTGCTTTCCGATAGAAAGGGAAGCCTTGCTAAAAAATAAGAATGTGAATAAAAACAGTTCTCTGAAATCTCTAAACCCGTTCCTACACGAGAACTTATTATGTGTAGGGGGTAGATTATCCTATTCGACGGATCTAACATTTCAGCAAAAACATCCAATTATTTTACCTGCAAAGCACAAATTAATGGAATTAATAATACGCCATTATCATTATATTAATTTACACGCCGGAACACAAGCCTTACTATCGGAAATAAGGTTAAAATTCTGGCCGATCTATGGTAAAAATACAGTAAAACGGATATTACATAAATGCATTGTATGTTTTAGATTACGTCCTGTCATTGGTCAGCAGATAATGGGCAATCTGCCCAGTGATCGAGTCCACCCCGGCCGACCGTTCACCATAACCGGTTTGGACTACGCAGGGCCTTTGCCAATTAAAAGTGGAATTTTGAATAAAGCTCCAATGACCAAATCGTATTTATGCATTTTTGTCTGTCTAGCCACTAAGGCAGTCCATCTAGAGCTAGTAACAGATTTATCTAGCGAAACTTTCTTAAATTGTTTAAAACGGTTTATAGCTCGTAGAGGTCAACCCAAGAAAATATATTCTGACAATGCTTCCAATTTCAAAGGGACTTGTAATAAATTAAAGGAACTGTATGACAGTTTAAGAAGCAATGATGACAAAATTCAAAAATATTTAGCAAATAGAACTATCGAATGGCATTTTATTACTCCACGCGCGCCCACTCAGGGAGGACTCTGGGAAGCTGCGGTAAAATCTGCCAAGTATCATTTATATAGAATCACTAATTGTTCATCTTTAACTTTTGAGCTACTGTACACTGTAATATGTCAAATTGAGGCGTGTTTAAACTCGAGACCCTTGACCCCACTGTCTAACGACCCAAATGATTTGAATCCCTTAACTCCAAACCACTTTCTAATGGGCACAAGCGCGTCTGTTATTCCTGAATTGGATGTCCAAGAAGTACAATGCAACCGACGGAGTCAATATCAATAAATGACGGAATTAATTCAATCCTTTTGGTCCAGGTGGAAGAAAGATTATCTCGGAGAACTTCAAAGAAGAACCAAGTGGCAAGTCAGTAATCAGAGGTCGCTGAAGAAGGATGACTTGGTCATTTTAAAGGAGGATAATCTGCCTCCTGCTTTATGGAAAATGGCCCGAGTTCTATCCTCACATCCTGGAGCTGATGGAATTGTAAGGGTAGTCACCCTCAAGACTTCCCAAGGGACATTCGTGCGGCCTATAACCAAAATATGTTTGCTGCCCCTGGAAGATAACTCGGATCCAGTCCGTTTTCTTCCTTCTTGAGAAAAAAGAAAAAAAAAAGAAAAAGAAGTGAACCTCATTATGTATACGACACAACAAACAATCACAAATATTCTCGAGTAAAAATAATAATAACACATTAATGAAGATGAATATTCACGCTCATGAATATTTTGTAAATTCCACTTGACAAACTCGAGGACTTTTCCTGCCCAGATGTTGTTAAAAAATGGAAAATGGTTTTTCCTGCATGTGGCCCTTAACAATCAATGGATGAAGCAGAAGCCCCCTCCCTGGAATTCAAGATTTTTTGTCTGTGTCGTACTGAGTCATTTATGTTAGGTTTCTTTTACTTACCATTTACCTGTTGTTGATTGAGAACTAATATTTTTTGTTTTTTTTTGTTTATTAGAGAGAAAAAAAACAAGTCATTCTCTGTAATGAGATTTTAAGATTCGATTTTATTATTTATTTTAAAAATATTCAAATATTGCTTGGATTTAAGTATCATTAATTATTATTGGTTTTTTGTACTATTAAACTTTTCGTATTTTCCAAACTTACGTTATTAATCTTTCATGTTTATTTGTACATTTCATGTTTATTATAGATATTTCTCTAATTTAGAAATTAATGATTGGAAAGGGATTAACTCTTGTGATTCAACCCCTTTCGGGCGGGTGTGTTAAGTACTGAATTGATTGATATTATTAATTTATTATGAGGTGAAAATTATTTAAAAAAAGAATGCTGTTGTTTCTTGTTTGAATTTTAGTTGCTGTCATATTTTGTTAGAGAACAAAAGATCGTATTGAAAAACGGTCAAAATTATTTTAAAATGTGTTGTTTTGTAAATAAATGACTCAAAAAGATAAGAAAGTGTCTTTTAATGTAATTAAAGACTAAAAAACCCCTAACAATAACTTTGTACAAAAAATATGCATATAGATACCCATACAGTACCTAGACAGAAAAAATCAGCAAAATAAAAAGTAAAGTAAATTAAAAATTCACATCTTGTCCTGATGAAGATAACATACATAAAAAGGTATTGAAACATGGTGATATTGTTAATTATATACCTAGTGGTAACAAAGTGATTTGATTTTCATTATAAAAAGTAAGGGGCTAAAAATCAACACGAAAAATGAGTAACAGATAGCATTATATCAAAACTTTAGAAATGTCTAATTTGCATTTTAATCCAGAACAGATGAAAATATCATCAGAATTATATTTATTTCCAAGCGTCTGTAGCCTTCTGACTGGAGAATGAATGAAATAATGTATTTCCGATGAATTAAAAAAACAACTCTGGAAGAGTCGTGCTTCAATTTGGCACACGGAACTATTTTTTACATAAAAAAGTACCAAATCGCTCATGGTTATTTTGCATAAAATAATTATTGCATCAAAAAATTTACTTTTATAAATAAAAATATAAGAATAGGCCACTTGCATCACATTAAAAAAAAATCCGGTTTAGGCAAATATTCTAAGACATTCCGTATATTTTTTTTATCGCATTTTTGAGTTTCACGGGAGTTTTCCTAAACTTCATTTATTATTAATAAAATACGCAATGAATTTTAAATCAATTCGATAGTTAATCTGGATCTGTAGAAAATCGTAATGGGATAAGAACAATCATGGTAAGTGAGAAAGCTTAAAAACCAATTAAAACTACGTAAAACCCCGAGACGAATAGAATAGTAATTTTATCTACGACAGATTAAAAGAACATAAACCGCAGCTCTGTTTGTTTTTTTCAATCGATGACCGGAATGAACTGTGATAAGAGATAGTAACTAGGACTAAAGTCCCTCTCTGCGAGGCTCTACTTCCTCATCTAGAATGCTAACAACCAACCTACTTTTATAATGAAGACCAAATCATAAATAAAATAACCTTGTTAACACAATGATAAATAAAATAAAAAAGCATTTATTTCTAGCAAATAGGATGTTACCGAGGTATAAAAGTAAGGAAAAGTATAATTAATATTACTTACAATGTTATATAGGTATCAGCTAATAAAATATTTAATAGAAAGAACCCCTCTCTCACGCGAAGTTAAGAACTCCACTTATCTATTTAAGATATAGCCATTAATTTTTTAGTTCCATACGCTAAATTAACTTTTACTTTTTCGAATTTAATAAATTAAGTGTCATCGTATTGTAACTCCATTAAATTCCTCTGCAGAGTTTTAAACCTTTTTTTTTCAATGTAGGTAATTATTCGTTTCTAAATTCAGAATACAGGGTGGCTTTAAACCACCGATACGGTTTGAATGTTTAATAACTTTTAAAAATATTTTTTCTTTATTATATCAGAATTTTGTGAAGATTTAAAATGGAACACTATACAACAGAATAGCGATCAACAATTGTTAATTGTTGATCGCTGTTCTGTTGTTAGTTATAACACATTCAAACCATATCGGTAGATTTGCGCCACCCTGTATAATTACACTCAAACAATTTTGGCTTTTTTTAAAGAAAGGTTAGATTTCTAAAATTTTTTAATACAGTTAAACAGTACCCAGTGTTGTAAACAACTAATGTTGTAAAGTTGTCTATTTGGCACAACATCTAAAAGCTTCAAAAGCTTTTCGGCAGAGCATATAATGCATGGTACTTGAATATCATATACTCACACGGTATTAATTGAATGTTGCCTTTAGCGGCCCAATTTTTAACAAAGTGGTTCAATAAATTTAATTATTATGCTTACAGCCAGAACAAGACAAATTGAATTTGCTCCACCATAAGTAAGAATGTGAACATGAAAAACTGCATAAAGCAAGTGAGAACGATATTCTACAGGATTAGTAAGCATTGTCAACGATGACTTGTGTGAGCAGGAGTAGTAACAATGGGAAAATGATGTTATCTTCAGAAAGGGTTAAAATATGAACTTAACAATTCCCTTTAGATAACATGAATTACAAAAGGAAGCCAAAAAAGTTTTTATGGATATGGATACGTAAGTGCGTTGTTAAACGTGATTTTATCGAGAAGGAGTAGTAACAATGGGGACAGGTAAAAGGTTTTTCTCCTGAATATGTGCGTAAGTGCACCGTTAAATATGATTTGTTTGACCAGAAATAGTTACTATGGGAACATTTCAAAGGTTTTTCTCCAGTATGGGTGCGTAAGTGCCTTTTTAAACCTGATTTGTTTGAGCAGGAGTAGTAAGAATGGGGACATGAAAAAGGTTTTTCTCCAGAATGGGTGCATAAGTGAACCGTTAAATGTGATTTGTTTGAGCAGGAGTAGGTAGTTACAATGGGAAAAAGGTTTTTTCCCAGTATGGGTGCGTAAGTGCCTTTTAAAACCTGATTTGAGCAGGAGTAGTTACAATGGGGACATGAGAATGTTTTTTTCCAGTATGGGTGCGTAAGTGCCTTGTTAAATGTGATTTACGTGAGCAGGAGTAGTTACAATGGGGACATGAAAAAGGTTTTTCTCCAGAATGAGTGCGTAAGTGCACCGTCAAATGTGATTTGTTTGAGTAGGAGTAGTTACAATGGGGACATGAAAAAGGTTTTTCTCCAGAATGGGTGCGAAAGTGACTTGTTAAATCTAATTTACGTGAGCAGGAGTAGCTACAATGGTGACATGAAAAAGGTTTTTCTCCAGAATGGGTGCGTAAGTGCCTTTTTAAATCTGATTTGTCTGAGCAGGAGTAACTACAATGGGGACATTTAAAAGGTTTTTCTCCAGAATGTGTGTATAAGTGCTTCCTTAAACTTGATTTTTGTGAACAGGAATAGTTACAATAGAGACAGGAAAAAGGTTTTTCTCCTGAATGGGTGCGTAAATGTAACTTTAAATATGATTTGTTTGAGCAGAAGAAGTTACAATGGGAACAATTAAATGGTTTTTATCCAGTATGGGTGTGTAAGTGCCTGTTTAAACCTGATTTTTCTGAGCAGGAATAGTTACAAAGGTGACAGGAAAAAGGTTTTTCTCCTGAATGGGTGCGTAAGTGACTTGTTAAATGTGATTTACGCGAAAAGGAGTAGCTACAAGTGTGACATGAAAAAGGTTTTTCTCCAGAATGGGTGCGTAAGTGACTTGTTAAATGTGATTTACGCGAAAAGGAGTAGCTACAAGTGTGACATGAAAAAGGTTTTTCTCCAGAATGGGTGCATAAGTGCCTTTTTAAATCTGATTTGACTGAGCAGGAGTAGCTACAATGGGGACATTTAAAAGGTTTTTCTCCAGAATGGGTGAATAAGTGCGTCCTTAAACTTGATTTTTGTGAACAGGAAAAGTTACAATGGAGACAGGAAAAAGGTTTTTCTCCTGAATGGGTGCGTAAGTGCACCTTTAAATATGATTTGTTTGAGCAGAAGTAGTTACAATGGGAACATTTAAAAGGTTTTTCTCCAGTATGGGTGCGTAAGTGCCTGTTTAAAACTGATTTGTCTGAGCAGGAATAGTTACAAAGGTGACAGGAAAAAGGTTTTTCTCCGGAATGGGTGCGTAAGTGCACCGTTAAATGTGATTTGTTTGAGCAGGAGTAGTTACAATGGGAACATGATAAACGTTTTTTCCCAGTATGGGTGCGTAAGTGCCTTTTAAAACCTGATTTGTTTGAGCAGGAGTAGCTACAATGGGGACATGAATGATATTCTTCTCCAGGGTGCATCAGTACATTCAAGTCCGTTATAATGTCTGAAAAATATTAACGATATAATTCAATAAGTATATATATGTAACGAAAAAAAAAATTATTTAAAGAAACAAAAATCGATATTACCTGCAGCAGTCTCTGCAATACTTTCAGAGTGCTCTAAGCATTCCTTTTTAACATCTGTCAGTTCTATGTCTATTTCCGTGTAAGGGATACTCTCTTCGTCTTCTTCTCGGGGTCCTGGTTCTGCCTTGATGGGTACAGTATCTACATTAATGCTACCTGGAATAACAAAAACGAAACATTAATAATATGAGTAATGACGTATTACACTAAAAATTCGTTGTGGGTCGATCAGGGCTATTTATGATATTATATGATTAATACTCGTACTTGTATTTATTGTTGGATTGATTCATTAGTTTAACAAATATCCTGCTGATAAGCTATTTGAAGTAACTAAGCAGGTATATAATAATTGATAAGTATATTATATAATAAAAGGGTTTTATTTATTTTTTGTAAGAAAATAGATTTAAAAAATAAAGTTTCAAAAAGGATTAAGTAATCTCGAGACTTACTGTTATTGTAGGGGCAGTTATTAATAATAATTGTTCTTTTCTAATAGCCAACAGTTGTCTTGTTATCAACTGTGTGATATTACCACTTAATCTTGGGCAATTATTTAGATAATTAGTTCCAAACTTTCAAACCAATTTTAATATTTTTTTATAATACATATTTTTAGGTAAAAAAAGTATTATGGAAAAAGTCAATTTGTTTAAAGATCCATTGAGAAATAATGATAAAAAAATACTATTATTTCAAGCATTTTGTTTTGAAAAGTTTTATTTTAATAATCTTTCGAAAACCTGTACCCATGCGCTTTAAAATCTATATGCGGCCCACGGGTGATACTACACACATCCAAATCTTCCCGAGAGCAAACAGGTTCCCCGCCCCTGACTTAAAAATACAACAATACGATATACCTGCTGTTTGGGTAATTCTTTCAGAGCGCTCTGAGCATTCCTTTTTAACATCCGGGTGATCTATGTCATTTTCCGTATAAGTAATTCCCCCTTTAACTTCTTCTCGAGGACCTGGTTCTGCCTTGATGGGAACAGTCTCCACATTACTGCTACCTGTACAAATAACAATACAATTCCATTGATATGCCGAGAAGAACAGTGTTTAACCTTCTTAATTATGATCGTCCTTCCTCCAGATTGTATAATCTAAGGAGTTATATTAATTGAAAAAAATAAATTAAATTATTCTCCGCATACTGCAAACATTCCTTCTTCACATCCGGGAGGTAGAAATATATATCCGTATAGGGCATTTCACCTGCGCCCTCTCCCTGGGACCCTGGTTCCACCTTGATGGAAACACTTTCTGGGTTGGGAAGATCCATGGCTTTCTGTGATAGTGTTCCGATTTAAAATACCGATGGTAAATTCGTCCCAGCTTTAAATCAATCAGACCTGCAACAGAACCTTGATAAGTCATCCTATATAAGAGTATTTATCATAGAGCTTTAAGTTATCTAAAACAATCAAAGCCTCGGAAGTGATCTGGACAACTCTACAATAAATTTAATAATCAAAGACAGTTGTTATAATTCGAAAATCCAATATCAAGGTGGCTGAAAAAAACGTTTAGCCCTGCATTCTTCAATAAATATATATAAAGACATAAAAAATTAAAAAATTTCTGTTCGCCGATTGCTTATTACGCTTGTAGGAGTCATTCAATTGATCGAAAAAAAAAACAAAATATATTATAAATCTGGAAATACATAAACGCAACAAATAACGGCTTGTTAAAAATTGTCGTTACAATGACGATCGAAGTATAAAATATGGGTTGGGAAGATCCACGGCCTTCTGTAATAGCGTTCCGATTTAAAGTAAAGATGGTGAATTGGTCCCAGCTCTAAATTAATGAGACCTGAAACAGAATCTTGATACAACATCCTGTTTAAGAGTGGTTATAATAGAGCTTTTAGTTATCTAAAACATTCAAAGCCTCGGACAACTCCACACTGAAGACGGTTATTAAACCTCGAGAATTCAACTATTAGGTTGGGTGAAAAAACCTTTTTGCGCTACATTATCGTATAACCATTATATATAATAATAATAATTATATCTACATAAATATAACAATTATAAAAATATTCCAATTATAACTAAGTGCAATGTTGACTTCACAAACATGACTGGCAGAAAGTACATTTTTAAAAGGAGCAACGGTTTAATAGCAAATTAAATGATTTATTCTAGTGATCGCAATACAAAGTCAAGAACAGGCAAACTTACTATGGAATAGTTAACGTGAGCCGATCCAGTTCACTTTACTGTCATGTGGGTGGAAGTGGAAGGTACTATCCCTATTATATTTAACATAGGTAAACATTTAATCAACTGACTAATTGCTTGCTTCACATTTTTGACAGCGACCGTGAATCTAAAATAAACAATCCCACTCGTCTGTCGCGTGTTAGCCTGGTTGGTTTTGGGGTGTCCAATATAAAAGGGACGTGTAGCAGGCTCAGACGTTTCAATTATAGTTGAAAGATTTTTATTGAACGACCAAAAATTATTTGAAAAAACTTGTTCAACTTCATATTATCGTCTGAACCCGATATTTGGCCTTAGCCAATGAGAAATTAACCTACTTACGTACAAAAAGCGCAGCGGACAACTCCAATGTGTTGAAGAAACATCACTAGAAAAGTCGAAGTACAATAATGACATTAACTTCGGAATAGAATTATGATGGTCACAGAAGTTACCCAAAACCGCAGAAATGGAACAAAAATATTGTTTAATTAATACAAAGCGGAGCAAAAATCGTAGTGTGCATCGACGCCAGACGTATTACGTTCGTGATTGTAGTTTGATAGTGTGTGACATAAATATACTAACCTGGTGTGTGACAGGTGAAATGACATTTTCATAGAAATCGTAGAAAATGTTCATAAAAATACAATATGGCTGCCGACAGTTCTTACTTTTTGATAAGGACAATATATTTTAAAGTATTTTGAACGGGAAACCCAATTCGATGAAGAAAACCGGAATCTTTCGGAACGCTTTCAATTCGGAATTTATTTAGAACATTATTTTATAATATCGATTTTTCAGTAACAATAATATTGCAACAATAAGTAATTTTTTAGTAACAATAATAATGCAACAGTAATTAGTAACAATAAGGATGCTTCTAACTACAGACCTATTTGCATACAATCAGCGATACCTAAATTGTTTGAATCCGTAGTTCTATCAAAATTTATGTCACAGGCTCGTAAAATCATTTCCCCCACCAACATGGATTTATATCCGGAAGATTTACACTTACAAATTTAATTATATACGAAAAATATATTTCAGACAATCTGAACTCAAAATTGCAAACGAATGCAGTTTACACAGATTTCAGCCAAGCATTCGACAAAGTTTCCCAAAAAATCTTATTAAACAAACTAAAAGTATATGGGATAAAAGGAAATCTACTAAAATGGTTTGAGACCTATTTAACATCTAGAAAACTATACGTTAAACTATCTAACCATAATATATGTCAAATGAAATTGGAGCTTCAAGTGGGGTGCCCCAAGGTTCTCATCTAGATCTAGGTCCTATTCTTGTTTTGCTATTTATCAATGACATTGTTTCAATATTTGAAGGTATCCATTTCCTATTGTTTGCTGATGACTTGAAAATATAAGAAATTTAATGGACTGTCTTGTATTGCAAAACAACTTGGATCGATTATATACTTGGTGTAACATAAATTATTTATTTTTAAACATTAACAAATGTCAATCTATAAGTTTTTCTCGAAATAAAAATCCAATACTTTTTCAATATCACATTTAAAATGTGAATCTTTCTACAGTAACATTAATAAAGGATCTGGGTGTCGTTTTTGATAACAAGATGACATTCGTCCCCCACATTGATGCAATCACGAATAAAGCACTCAAATGTCTCGGTTTTGTGTTAAGATCGTCCAAATATCTAATGCATACTAATACACTCAAAACTCTATACATAACACTAGTCAGAAGCATTCATGAGTATAATTCCTCTATCTGGTCGCCATTATACAATGTACATTCACACAAAATTGAAAGAGTACAACATAAATTTTTAAGGCATATAAATTACAAATTAAAAATTCCAATACAAAATTTAAATTATAATTATTTAATGCAATTGCTTAAATTACCCGAATTGTCACAGCGAAGAAAAATCTGTGATGTTTTATTGTTATTTAAAATTATCAACGGATATTTGGATAGCCCTGAAATTGTGAACATGATAAATTATCAAGTACCTAACAATAGAGAACTCCAGTCCAATTTTTTTTTTTTTTTTTTTTATGAATAAAGACCTTCAAACTTAAATAACTGCATTTTTATTTTTATTTTTATAGTTAGTTTTAATAGTTAAAATAATTGTCAAAGTTTTAATTTTTAAAGACTCCTAGAAACGCACCGTATCTATGGTGGCCTTCACCCACCTATAGTTTATTATTTTTAAGTTGTCTTTTTGAATCAGTGATGTTATGTCGAGGGAAATTTCCCTAGATCTAGGGGAGAAAAATATTTTTTATGGATAAGGGAAATCAGGACAAAATCTAGGGAAATTTCGAACTCTGGCAAAAATTTTATTACATATTACAATATTTCTGGTATTATTTATATATATATATATATATATATATATATATATATATATAAGTTTATGTTACGGCATTTAGTGGCTCAAAGCGTCCTTTAATTACCGGAACTTCTTGATCATTTCGACTTACTGGCTCATTTGGGCACTTAGTGGCTCATCGTTTTTTTTTTTTTAAGTCCATCATATCAAACTCGATGAGACGAGTCGAACGGTGTAAAAAAAAATTTTGAGTGAATAAATGACATTTTTACGTGGACCGTTAATGCTCCGGAATGCGTTTTTTATCAGTAAATATTCATCAATACTTAGAACATCAACTGGGTACACTTTTTATCGCGTCTATAACCATCACGGCATGCGACGTTGCCGGATGTTCTCGTCATACAATATCATTCAAACTCCAAGTCGTTTATCAATGCTTTGCGATATTGAACTCAATGGTTAAATTCCTCAAAATCTATTATCGCATGACATTGCTATGTCAGATTGAATCTTTTGCGATATGTTATATGTTTGCCGGTATGTTATGTTGTATTCTATCTACATAGGTAGCCAGACTGCCAAGCGCTCGCTGTGGACTGTTAGTTGTTTTAGAAGAACAGACATTATATTATACGAGTAATATTTAGCGGCTATTCGCGCGCTTTTTTAAAATTGAAGATTGATTTACGAATTGCTTTTATAATATCGTTATTAATTTTGTGTTAATTGTTTTTGTGTTTATTACAAGGTTGATATTATTACGTATTTTAATACACATTTATGTAGTTTTTTCTTTAATAAATAAAATATTTGCCACGTCATTCTGTATTTGTCTTTTGCGTTCCGAAATCATAGTCAGTTGTAATGTAATGATATCTATACAGGGTTTTCTAAAAATTTCAGAAATATATTAGGTACTCATGTAATATGTTTTTTCATACAGTTATATTATTTTTTTTAAATGTTTTTTTAGTAGAACGTAATTTTTATAATGGATTATATTATCATATTTAAGAAATCTAACAAGTTTTTCATTTTAAAAAATGTTCTGTACCTAGGTAATTACTTTACGCGTGACAATTTTTCAAAAGCATTGTCTCTAGTTGTATTGAAGTAATTAAAATATGTTTTATTGTTGTTTTGGTGTATTTTATAAAAAAAAGTTATGAACAAAAATAAACAATAATTTAAAAATAAATTACAATATACGGCCTACATAGTCCAGGAGTGAGACCCTTGACTCGCAAACCGCAGGTCTCAAATTTTATTTGATTAATTTGTGTTATTTCACAATTAATTCATTTAAAATAATAAATAGTATATTTGCGGCACGTTCCAGAGTGGAAGATACTATCAATATCGCCCTGGTGTAAGTAAGACCACCATTCAAAATTGAAACGTTGCTTTAAAATGGCTTTGGCCGTGTTTGGTGTCCAGATCTGAATCGCCAGGTACTTCCCAACCTTCCTCTTCCCCACCTCCTTCCCCTCCCCACTACCTTCAGCCTCACAACATACCCCAATTGGGGATTCCATGGTGTCACTGGCTCCAGACGGGAGCAGTTGAGATTCTTGTGCGGTATTCACTGTAAAAAAAACTCCACACAGGAGGCCCTTAAGAAAACGATTTCCCTCAAGGCCTATGTCATCTAATATGCTGTGTGGAGGGTCTTTTTGAGGAGAAGAGGGAGTCAACATTGGTCTTGAAGAGACCCATGTTGTAGGAAGGGGAAAACCCAGAGGCCGGCAAATCGTTCCATAGCCGAGCTGTTGAGCACAAAAACGAATCGAAGAAGCGACCAGTTCTCATGATTTTGAATTTGATTTTGAATTTGATTTTGAATTTGATTTTAGATTTGATTTTGGATTTAGGGTAGGGTTCAAAAATCTTGATTATTTTGTTTTTACATGAATATCGCACAACGTAGTGGATAGGGGAAGGAGATAGGGAAGAGGAAGGTTGGGAAGTTCCTGACTATTCAGATCTGGTCACCAAACACGGCTAAAGCCATATCACGCAACATTTCAATTCTGAATGGTGGTCTTACACCAGGGCGATACTGAGAGTATCTTCCACTCTGGAAAGTGCTGCAAATATAAAATATATGTATTATTTTTACTAAATAAATTGTCAAATAACACAAATTATAATCCCGCGACCTTCGGAGTGCGAGTCAAGAGCCTTACCGCTGGACTACGCCGATAAATATACAATAGACTAATCATACCTAAGATGACTTGAGTAAGGACTAATTGTAAACGAGGTATTCCAATTTGGGAAGCGGGTATGGGTACCGCCGCCCCGGGAACCATTACTGTATAACCAACACCTCTGCAAGCAGTTTGCTACGTTTGGTGACTAAGCAGGGGTGCCCGGGTTCATGGTATCAGGTTTGTCCAGGACGTGGCGGCGGATAGGTCTGCCCTGCTGCGTGGCGGGCCGGATAAGAGAGTTTGGTTGAGGGAGGCCTTTTGTCCTTTCCAGCCGGACTCTCTCGACCCATCGCCTTGCACCGCATTTGGAGGGATGGAATTTTAGGTTCGTCACTCCTAGACACATTGACCCCAGATTCCTATCCACCCCACATACCTTTTTCCTTCCCAGAACTTCCTATCCTTCCCTTCCTTAAAAAGACCCTCCACACAGCATCCCCTTAGATGACATAGGCCCTGAGGGAAATTATTTTTCTCAGGGCCTCCTATGTGGAGCTACTGTAAAAAAAATGAGATTGCGAACTTCGACTACGAATCCGGAGGTCGCGGGTGAGAGACATATGAATCCATCTCTCCCACTGCATTGCAAGGCGATGGGTTGAAAGAGATTACACATCTGCCCTGATGATGGACACTGCAACGCTGTCCGAAACTTTGGCTAAAGAAGGAGGTATACACGGCATAATACCCCAAAAACTAATAACAAAAATACTTATGGCCGTGAAAATCTAAAATCACCTCTGCGATAGGTCACCCCAAGTCGTTCGCTACGTTTGGTGACTTAGCAGGGGTGCCCGGGTTCATGGGGTGAGGATTATCCGGGTCTTGGCGGCGGATGCATCTCTGCCTACCAGCTGCATGGCAGGATGGATTGGGAGAGAGTGTTGAGGGAGTCCCTTTGATTTCTCCAGCCGTACTCTCTCGGAACATAGCCTTTCACCGCAGTGGGAGGGATAGATTCCTGGACACACTGACTCCCAGATTCCTACCTACCCTTCATCCCTTTTCCTTTTCAGAACTTGCTCTCCTTCCTTTCCTAAAAAGACCCTTCACACAGCATCCCCAAAGATGACATAGGCCCTGTGGGAAATTATTTTACCTAATGTAAAAAAAAACAGTCTATCCCGATCCGTCCTGCCATGCAGTTTGTGGGTAGACGCATCCGCCAACAAGACCCGGACAAACCTCATCCCATGAACCCGGACACCCCTGCTAAGTCACCAGACATAGCTTACCACTTGGAGTGACCTATGGCCAGGGCTGGGCAGTATTTGAAAAACTTGTAATTGAAATACGTATTTGAAATACAAATATATACAAATACAATGTATTTGGTAATTGGTATTTCAATTACCTGCTGCTGAGGTATTTTGTAATTTGTATTTCAAATACTTAAGGCTTCAAAATACATTTTCAAATACATTTAGTGATCTTAATAATGATAATTAAAAATAACCACACATAGATAATACATAGACTAAAAACGCTAGAATCCTGTACCTACTATTGTCCTTTGCTATAGGACTCTTTATTAATGATTATTTGTAGTTCTCTTAGGGGGCATACATTAATTATGTGAGCTCAAAAAAGGAGGGGGGGGGGGGTCCAGCAAAATCTCACGGTACTTGAAAAGAATAAACGAAGTGGTCCAAATTATCTCACCAAGGGGCGGGGGGAGTCTAGTTTGGAAGAAAAACTGCTCACCTAATTAATGTATGCCCCCTTATAATTGCTTTATAATGTACTGTACTGTATTTTTTTTTACTTCATGCTAGTTATTATTATTGTCCTGTGCTATAATAGCACTGTTATTGTACATTTTGTATCATACTTGTCATTGCTTTGTATTGTACACTCTTGTATCATAGTATTAGATTTTTTTTCATTAACTCCACACAGGAGGCCCTGAGGAAAATAATTTCCCTCAGGGCCTATGTCATCTGGGATGCTGTGTGGAGGGTCTTTTTGAGGAGAGAAAGGAATGAACATTGGTCTTGAAGAGACCCATGTTGTAGGAAGGAGGAAACACAGAGGCCGGCAAATCATTCCACAGCCGAGCTGTTGAACACAAGAACGAGTCGAAGAAATGACCCGTTCTCATGTGACAAATGTCAACCGTGTACAATGTGTTTCCCGACTATGCACCGGTGCCGAAAGGATCAATGATGCTAGTTCCTCGGAGCATCTTCCATTGTAATACCGGTAGAACCAGGATAGCATTCCAACTCGACGCCTGTGCTCTAAAGATTGCAATCCGTCTTTTAAGATGGGAGAATCTATTAAACGGACCGCCCGTTTCTGCATAGAGTCGAGGGTATTTTTCAGGTATTTTGGAGCTCCAGACCAGAGGTGGCTGCCAAATTCAACCGTGGGGCGCACTTGTGATTTGTACAGGGTTAGCAGTTGTGTACTATTAAAGTATCTGCGGGCCTTGTACAGTACGCCCAGTTTTTGATCGAGCACTATTGGAATAATTAAATAATGGACTGAATACTAGAAATAAAATATTGGACTGAATACTAGAATGTTATTTAAGTTAACTACTGTAGAGCGCACTTGAAGTGAAATAACACAAAACTTCGCTACACAAATGTCATCCATTTATATATAAAAATGAATCCTTGTTTCCCTTGGTCACGCCATAACTTCAAAATGACTTTACCTATTTCATTCATTTTTTTAAAGTTTTCTTATACTTTTAGAAGGTTCTTACGGAAAGAAAAATTAAGAAAATTACGCAGAAAATGGGATAATTTCAGAAAACTTAACGACTATTTTAACTACGCACGTTTGACAGTTCGCGCGTTTGATGAAAATAAATTTAGCAGGCAGCTGTTTTTTTGTAACCAAAGAATTTTCATTGGATTTTTAAAATTATAGATATTTTAAATAGGTACCTATGTTACCAGGTACCAGATTTTATTGATTGTTTTTATAATATAGAAAAATGTTCTGGGACTAAATATATGGAACGCGGGAGGGGTTGGCGGGATGGGGGAGCGGAAGAGGGGTGAGGGTAGGCAGGGAAGGTGTACGAGGAATGCAAGAGGGTAAAGGGAAGCGGTAGGGGAACGGGGACGCACGGGAAAGGACATGCAGGGAGAAACAATTTATTTCTTTGAATATTGCAGTGCAACGCATACCGGGAACCAGCTAGTGTTATTATAATAATAATTATTATAATCTAACACCTAAGTCCTATACCACAAATCTTTACAAGTGGAGCGGAGACGAGATGTGTGTCCTGAGCAATATGATTAGTCAATTTTAGCACGTCTCTGTTTCACTATGCTCTGCTTTGCTTCTATGGAAACGCACTCTTAGATATGGGCACTTACGACAATTTATTGCAACCAAAGGTTCTACCTAAACCAAATGTATTTTGTAATTTGTATTTTGTATTTTGTATTTGAAATTTAAAAATGGTTAAAATACTGTATTTTGTATTTCAAATACACGACTTGAAAGTATTTTGTATTTCGTATTTTAAATACATGCGAAAAAGTATTTTGTAATTTGTATTTTAATTACAGTAATGCATGTATTTTGCCCAGCCCTGCCTCTATGGCAAAGGTGTTGATTATCCAATAATGGTTCTCGGGGCGGCGGTACACATATCCGCCTCCCAGATGAATATTACCACCTAATCTAAACAAGTTAGCAATTAAAACCGAAAACCCAATTTAAGACTATTTATACAATGTAGACTTAAACCACCTGTACAATGTTGGAGTTCATTTTTACAAATTCCTTCAACCAATTAAACAATAATGATTGTCTCTTTCTGATATATTTTTATTTCACACGACAAACAGAGACGGGTATAATTGGAGTGATGTTTCTAAAAATGGTAAATTCAATATTTTACCGGAAATGTCCCAGACGGAATCATCTAGTACCGGCACGCAAATATTTAAGCATTGTAAAAAGATCATATGAAATGCAAAGTGTAAGCGAACGGGATGTAGTCCTTTCCATTAATAACTTAGAAATTGCTTATTATTGCTTGAATTGTCAAGTTACGCCAACGCCCATTTTCAACTTAAGTAAAGTAAAAAAGTAAAAGCGATATTAAGGAAGCTAGCGTGATTCAATTATTATGACACTTCCCTTTTTATTAAAATGCAACTATTACCGATCCGCTACCAGTCCGTGGAATCTTCAGTTTGTAGGCACGGGGTAACGCTATGCGATGCGTGGCGGAGGGGGGGAGGGCTACAGATACTTTGCCGGAATTTGATAGAAATTATTTTATATTAAAAAAACTAGCAATGCAATATACATTTTTAAAAACAGATCGATAACCAAATAGTTTTTCTATGATTACCAAAATTATTGAGTATATGGTGTAAAAGACAACTGAGATACAGAGTAAAACTGTTCTTAGTGTAATTATATTACCCCGGTCGAAAAAACTATCGAAAGAAGCGAAGCTAGCCGTCCATAATGGAGTGCTGGTACCTACCCTAATGCTTCGCTGTGAGGCTCGGAACTGGTAGAGAAATGATGAAAGTAGACCGAAATGAATAATAATGATCCGCACATAATGTAAGCCTGATGTAAGCGTAACGAGTAAGATTAAGAAAGAGACGCTTAGATTGGTTGGGCATGTAAAGCAAATGAACGAGAAAAATAGTGTAAGGAGAATATATGATGACGCAAATGTGAATGCTAGAAGAAGTCGGGGACGCCCGAGGAAGACATGGCACGACCAAGTGAATCAGATACTTGAGTCGAGCCATTTCAAGAGTCAGAATAATAAAAGAGCATGTATGAGACGAAGTATGCATGTGAACGAGGCAAGGAGTGTGTGCCAAGATCGAGTTGTTTGGCGGTCCGTCTCTATTTGTAAATTGTAAAATATGATAGCAACTAAGTATAATAATAATTTAATAATGAGCAAAATTAAGAAAGGGACCCTCAGATGGTTTGGGCACGTAGAGCGAATGAGCGAAGAAAGTAGTGTAAAAAGAATATATGATGCAAATGTGAATGGTAGAAGAAGTCGGGGACGCCCGAGGAAGACATGGCACGATCAAGTGAATCAGATACTTGAGACGGGCCATGTCAAAAGTCAGAATAATAGAAGAGTTTGTATGAGACGACCATCACGCCGTTTCCCCGCAGGGGTAGGCAGAGAGGACGGACCGCCAAACAACTCGGTCTTGGCACACACTCTTTGCCTCACTCACATTCATACATCGTCTCATACATGCTCTTCTATTATTCTGACTTTTGACATGACCCGACTCAAGTATCTGATTCACTTGATCGTGCCATGTCTTCCTCGGGCGTCCCCGACTTCTTCTAAGAGTATTATAATTGCTCTTGAAAAGAGAAACTTCTTCGCGGCCTATTTCATACAAAATTTAGTTCTGGATTTACGGTTAAGATACCAAATTATTTCATTACAGAACTTCCTCTTCTTCCTTTCCCTAAAAAAAACCCTCCACACAGCATCCCCAAAGATGACAAAGACACTGAGGGATTTTTTATCAGGTGTTGTGCTAATGCGAGAAAAAATACAATTTAACCAATTAATATTATTTGGCGGTCCGTCTCTATTTGTAAATTGTAAAATATGATAGCAACTAAGTATAATAATAATAATTTAATAATGAGCAAAATTAAGAAAGGGACCCTCAGATGGTTTGGGCACGTAGAGCGAATGAGCGAAGAAAGTAGTGTAAAAAGAATATATGATGCAAATGTGAATGGTAGAAGAAGTCGGGGACGCCCGAGGAAGACATGGCACGATCAAGTGAATCAGATACTTGAGTCGGGCCGTGTCAAAAGTCAGAATAATAGAAGAGAATGTATGATACGATGTATGAATGTGAGTGAGGCAAAGAGTGTGTGCCAAGACCGAGTTGTTTGGCGGTCCGTCCTCTCTGCCTACCCCTGCGGGGAAACGGCGTGATGGTTAGTTAGTTAGTTTCTTTTAGATCGATTTTATCCATATAGATCGGAGGTGACAACTTAAAGAAACGTACGAATCAATGAATAAAGTAAATTATGTAATATATTTCTAATAAGTTTATTCATAATTTTTCGAAAACACTAGTAAAACTAAGATAAAATAATTATGTAGCAAATAAAAGAAACTACACCAATATGTATTTAAATACCTAATTTTATTTATGATAATAATAAAATAAACCTTAACACAAAAAAAAACAACCGTAAACACCAAATAAATAACAATATTAATTAGCAAATCATACTACAATTTTAAAAAAACGCGCCAATAATCAAAAACGGCCGCTAGAAATGATAAATATGTGTGAATAATCAACAAGCAACATCCAAACTGTTCTGTCAACCTACCTACATATGTGACTATATTGGTAACATTAAACTTGGCAACGTAGCTTGATGCGGTAAGTGTGTTCTTAAAATAGATCAAGGAATGCACGTTATTTTAAGATATTTTTTTTTAATAAATAAACATAATTTTTGATTACATATTATAGCTGACCATATTTTAAACAAAATTTAAAAGACAGCATGTTGGTACTTCATCTACGTAAGTATATATTACATGCGAAAGAATGAGCAACTTAAGTGGCTTCTTCTAAGATGAGCCACAAAATGTGGTATGACATAAATATATATATATATATATATATATATATATTTTTTTTTTGGAATTCCCATGAATCTTAATTATTGTTGTACTTACCATGCAATGTTATTTTTAACACTGACAACTCAAAATAATATTTATGTATCTAAAAAGATAAATGGGACCTCTGAAAAAAAATTATGTTTTAAGTTCTATTTTTTCGGTGATTGCGGTTGATTTTTATTTTGCAAAGTGTTTTTTTTTTATTTTGAATTCAGTTTCTAATTCAGTGTTGAGTGTATTCGTACTTTTAAATTATTACGTCACGTAGCAAAAAGTGTTTTATTTGGAAAAGCACAGTATTATTAGTATATTTACCAAGTTCCGATATCTTTCCAATTAATTAATCATATTAATTAACATATAACAGGATTAGTGTTACACAATCAGGTGGCAGGTAGGTAATTGCGTAAATGTGAAATTCTAGGGAAATTTCACTTCGAAATCTAGGGAAATAATTTTTTTGGGCAGAGCATCCCTGATTTTACATTTAAGAAAATGGCGGAATAAAATGAATAGGATGATTCAATGACTTTTGTGTGAGAAATTGAGGCGTTTTTTATTTATAATTAACTGCTTTTAATATAGAAAAACATTTTTTTTTTTTTTACAGTGAATACCGCACAAGAATCTCAACTGCTCCCGTCTGGAGCCAGTGAGACTATGGCATCCCCAATTGGGGTATTTTGTGAGGCTGAAGGTAGCGGGGATGGGAAGGAGGTGGGGAAGAGGAAGGTTGGGAAGTACCTGGCTATTCAGATCTGGTCACTAAACACGGCTAAAGCCATTTTCAAGCAACGTTTCAATTCTGAATGGTGGTCTTACACCAGGGCGATACTGATAGTATCTTCCACTCTGGAACATGCCGCAAATATACTAAATATTATTTTAAATGAATTAATTGTGAAATAACACAAATTAATCAAATAAAATTTATTTGCGCATGCCGGGTTCGAACCCGCGACCTCCGGAATGTGAGTCAAGAGTCTTAGCCACTGGACTACGGAGGTCGACATTGGTAAAATGTCCACATTTCACCGCTACTGTTATTGTATTTTAACAAAGTGCAATATAAAAATAATGAATCATCTTTGCAAGTACAAGTGACATCGTTCTTCAATTTTGTTGGTTCAGGCGTGATTTTGTACATTGTTTTATGTATAACACACACAGAAACTGGTATAACACACACAGAAACTGGATTGCGTAATAGCTTGTATAAAAATCCCTTTACTAAAAACAATTTGAAAATACAATGTCAAAATATGACACGACTCTAACCTCAAATAGGCAAAATTTATTCCAGATTTTCCACAAACATAGCCCTTTTCGTAAATTGTTGAGGGCCTAAATTATGTTTCAATAAACACAATAACTATCATTTATCTAAATCTCTATAAACAGTATGAAAATAAACCAAAAACACGAAATATTGAATTGCATATGTGCACTAGTCATTTCAAATGTCAATGGTCAATACAATACAATACACGCGAACACCAGGTGACAGTGGGTGAGTGTGACGCGTGACGTCACCATTCACCATTTCAGTAATGCCAACTTGACACTGTGTTTCGAGGAGAGGTTTAAAAATGCACTTTTTAATAATTTTTTAAAAACTCTGTGTTTAATATTATGAAATAAAAGTTATATATTCAGAATCAGCGTCAATTGGTCTATATGAACATATTTTTTTAAAGCCATAATATTTTTCACTGGAGTTCCTTATTACAACACCAGACTCCGTGCTCCATTTAACGTAGTTTCTTCTCGCACTAATTTTATGTTTAACTCTTGTCTTCAGAGATTGCATCGTGTGGGGAATGAAACATGCTCTGTCGATATTTTTTTTTATAAAAACATCGCATCCTTCAAAAAGCGTATATGTATGCTAATGCAAAAATCCTTAAATGATACAGATTGTTAACAGTTACAAATTTAATACTCATTGCTCTGTAACTACTTTCATTGTACCTACTTCCTTCTTTATACATATATGTAATTGCTGTGTACGTTTTATTTTATTTTTTCCTGATAATAACAAACTAACGTCAAAATCCTTAAATGTATCACATAGTTTAACTGTAACAAACTTAATACTCACTGCTCTGTAACTACATTCATGATAACTACATTCATTGTACCTACTTACTTATTTATATAAATGTAATTACTGTGAACCTTTTATTTTTTTTTCTTTTTTATAATAATAAAAAACATACGTACATTTATGAAAGCAAGAAAAAATTAAAATTAAAAAAATAATTAAACAACAACAAAAAAAATTAATTACAAGAAAATTACCTACTTTTATATTAATCGTAAAAAATGTTTTACACCACTGCAATACCGATAAATATGCTTCGAGTATATTTGGAATCACATTTTGTGTGATATTGTGACAATAATTATTGTATCTAATGTAGCATGAGCCCAAATACGAATCCGCTGGTTGAACTCCTTTTGTAAACAATTACTCGAATACTGATACCTACTTATGTTAGGCCTTCTTATATCTTTCTAGCTCTGTTTATCATTTTATGTACTATATACTTATGATACTGCATTCTTGTTATAATGCTCCTGTACAATTTATTTTATATGTAAAAGCCATCAAGGCGTAAACACACAAATAAATAAATAAATAAATAATTCATCACTTAAGCGTTGATGACACAGGGCGAGTTTACAAGCTACTATCTGGGAAATTCACTATCTGTTAGTAAAGTCGCTCTGTGTCATCGCGTTAATTGCTAAATAGCAGACTGTTGACAATCTACGTAAAAAAGTTGAAAGGTTGACAACTTTTCTAGCCTACACGCTTGCTCCGCTTGTTAGTGGATTGATTTATTTATGTTTCCAACATGGCCTCCAATAAACAGCTGATTTCGACTGTCAAACATCTGAAGAATTAGTTCACGCAGGCGTCGTTATTCTTGTTACTGGCGCTTGCAGCGGCCTCAGTTTCATACGCTTCTGAGGATTCTGAGCGAGTGGACAGTGTTGTGTGTCATCATGACAATCTCACTCGCTGATTTACCCGCTTTTAAACTTAGTAGATAGTATCATTGACGCTTTACGAACAAATATATGTTTATTATTTTTATTGTTAAACTAACGTTTAAGACAAGATTTTTATGCATAGCACAAAGGGTAAAAATTATTATAAGCAATAATTATCAGCCTGAAACACTCATCCACATTGAAAAATCTTCCGAGAAAAGATACATGACGCCAACGGGACTTGAACCCGTGTCCTTCCGATTGCCGGTCGAATGCTCTGACCACTGAGCTATGGCGGCCTATCAGCGTAAATCCCTCGCTAGGTGGCGTCGAGACAGGGATTTAACACTAACAATGTTTCTCTCGTAAAAATAAAGTTGGTTGTTTTCAGGTGGAAAAAATATAATAAGCAGTAATTTTTTAATGAAACACTAGCATATATCGAATCATTTGGCGGGTACAAGATAAGCCGCCATAGCTCAGTGGTCAGAGCATTCGACCGGCAATCGGAAGGACACGGGTTCAAGTCCCGTTGGCGTCATGTATCTTTTCTCGGAAGATTTTTCAATGTGGATGAGTGTTTCAGGCTAATAATTATTGCTTATAATAATAATATTAGGTAAAAAAAAATAACTTATATCATTGATGTAGCTATTCCAAATTCCTGTAATATTCAAAAAACTGTTTCTGAAAAAATTAGAAAATACACAGATTTAGGAAATGAGATTAAAAGAATTTGGCATTCTCGGACTATAAAAATATTACCATTTGTTATTTCGGCCACTGGCATAATACCTAGGAATCTGATTCAAAATTTAAGCATATTAGATTTGTCAAAGAATTTGTATATAAAAATGCAAAAAGCAGTAATTTTAAATACATGTAGGATTACAAAAGATTTTTTAAATATTTATATTGAGGGATCAGTAGGATTTATAGGTTCAATTAGAAATGCCACAGAGCCGAACCCTCTGATATGAAAATATCTGGAGTCGGTGAATTATATTCCCATTTGGTCTCTAGTAGGTTGACATGTTGTTCTTGTATTGTTTTGTATTTATAATACTTATATAGTGCAATTGCATAACGTGGATTCACTAGATGATCATTTGGGGAAGTGTATGAAAGGGTTTAGTTTTTCGTTCTTTTTTTTTTTTTTTTTGGGGGCAAAATTTAACCCGGACATTTAAATCTGGTGCGTAAAAATGCAACAAAACCCATAGGATTCAGTAAACTCAATGTAATGCTAACCATCTCCCAGAAGGTGATAATCCCACCCGAAGGGATAATGAAAAATGTAACAAAGCCGCTACGCCGACAATAAAACAAAATAAGTCATAAATGTTCAATATTGCAGAGAACCAACGACGCCCTGACATAATTTAGTTTTGAATTACCTATACTAGTCTTAACCAATCCTTAACCACAAAATAATTATTTATTCATTTTAACTACCCGAGGACAATATTTCATATTTAAAGGGGACTATTCAAAGATTACATGAATTGAATGCATTTTTTAATTTACTTTTGTGTTGATCGTATAATACACTTTTGCGTGTTTTTTTTTTCAACATCAAATATGCATTTGCATAGCACTCTTTTTAGAGTTTCTGGTCTATGAATCTAAGTTTCATAAATATATTTATACATTTTCATTTGACAAGTTCACCCTTTACTAACATCAGTGTATTACGCAATGGCCATGGTAGGTACATTCACACCTTTTTTATCTCTGCTGTATCTGGGGATTTGCCTCAAACAAATACGTAAATAAGTACGTTTAAGGATGAAACTATGTCATTTTTTACATGTCATTTTTTAGAGTGTAATTTTTTACATGTAGGTAAACAATGTAATCTTTTCATTAAAATATGTAATTTTCTTGTCATGTTCAATTGTCTGGTTCCTTTTTCTCTTCTTTTCTTTTCATATAACATATTATGATAAAACGAATATAAAACTTTATTCCACTTAATTTTATTCGACCGTAACCGGTTTCAGCTCGTTAAAGCCATCTTCAGACTGGTACAAATAATTCTTAGTCTACGGTTTATATACACAACATATAGGGGAGGGGGGGAGTTTCTTTATTTTCCATTTAGTTGTTATCATCCGTATTTGTATAACCTTGTTCCTATTTTCATTTATTCTTTTCTATTGTTGTTTGTTCTACTCGACCTGTCTTTTATTTTTCGTCTGTATTGTATGTGAAACTTATATTTTTAATAGAAAAATGAAACAATTCAACTTTGTATAAACCACTTTCATAATGCGTAAATCCGACCGGTTTTGTATATATGTGGTTTATACAAAGTTGAATTACCTATTTCATTTTTCTATAATGGATAACCACAAAGTTATAGCTATATTCATAAATATATATTTTTAATGTCTAAATTCCTTCGTAAAATTGTAACTGTTTCCTCCCCCCATGAATTATATGTTCCCCCTGTCCTAAAATGAGTTCCGTAACTCATCAGGATTGCTCTAGCAAGAAATAGACAAAAATAAAAATTAAAAACTATACAGACAAGTTGAAAACTCTGAATGTGAAATATTTTTTTAAAGAATATTTGCAAATGTTACCTATCTATATAAATAAATTACCTTTGTTATATTAACAATTTTCTTTTTAAATTTATCGAAGTACTTGTAAGTTTAAAAGAAAAATAAACAAGATTTAAAACTGCACTTTTTTACAAATTATTTTTATTTAAAAATATATCCCACTGTTTAGAAAGCGCTGGCTTGCTACAGCTTCAGTGCCTAATAGCTTTGGTCACATTTCAAGCCGGGCCAGATGGTTGGCAAGACGTCACTTAAAACACACTATGATTTTTGCAATTTGTACAAATACGAGTGGGGGCCCGCGATACCCCAGTTCGGAGCACGCGGAATTTTTGTATGGTTAGTATGGGGAAAGTTAAATCTGGTTTGTTTGAGCTGGAGTAGTTACATTGGTGACATGAATAAGGTTTTTTTCCAATATGATTGCGTAAGTGCCACTTTAAACTTGATTTGTCTGAGCAGGTGAAGTTGCAATGGGTACATAAATAAGGTTTTTCTCCAATATGGGTGCGCAAATGCAGGGTTAACGTTGACTTATTTGAGCAGGTGAAGATGCAATGGGAACGAACATAAGGTTTTTCTCCAGTATGGGTGCGAAAATGCTCTGTTAACGCCGACTTATTTGAGCAGGAGAAGTTGCAATGGGAACATAAATAAGGGTTTTCTCCAGTATGGATGAGTATGTGCCTTTTTAACGCTGACTTATGTGCGCAGGTGTTTTTTTTTTTTTTTTTAAATACAACTCTACACAGGAGGCCCTGAGGAAAATAATTTCCCTCAGAACCTATGTCATCTGGAATGCTGTGTGGAGGGTAAGGGTAAGCCGTAGTTACAATAGGAACATAAATAAGGGTTTTCTCCAGAATGGATGCGTAAGTGGCTTGTTAACGCTGACTTATTTGTGCAGGTGTAGTTACAATGGGAACACGTATGAGGTTTTTCTCCAGTATGAGTGCTCAAGTGCCTTGTTAAATCTGATTTATATGAGTAGGAGTAGCTACAATGGGAACACGTATGAGGTTTTTTTCCAGAGTGCTTCAAAACATTCAAGTCTGTTATTGTGTCTGAAAAGATGGATGATAAAGATTAATAAGTAGGTATGTATAATAAAACGGGCAAATTATTAAAACGAAATTAGATAATTAAAAATCTATATTACCTGCAGCAATCTCGGCAATATTTTTAGAGTGCTCTAAGCATTCTTTTTTTACATCTGTCTGGTCTATTTCCGTATAAGGAATTCCCTTTCTATCTTCTTTTCGGGGTCCTGGTTCTGCCTTGATGGGAACAATCTCCATGTTAATGCGAACTGGAATAATAAAAAAAAAAAAAAACACTTATAATCGTGATTTACTTTTGAGTCTATTATAACGCTATTCTACAGTGTTGCGATACTTCAGCTTTAGCCAAGCTTTCTTTAGCCAGCATAGTTAACCTGATGATGGACACTGTAACGCTTATCCGAAACGTCGACCAAAGAAGAAGATAGCGTAACACGGCATAATACCCCAAAAATAAATCACGATAATACTTTTGGTTGTAAAATTCGACAATCTATCTATCTACATTCAGAAATCAAAATATGTATGTACCTATGCTATGCGTTGCTAAACCATTCATCCAATTGCGATGAAATTTTGGGGATTTGATGTGTGCATGCCCGCGATGGTTTCTATATGCCATAGTGAGTTCTGGCATCATGAAATTAAGCATAGTTCATCCGATTGCGATGAAACTGATGGGGATTTGATGTGCGCATGTCTGCTATGGTAGAAGTATAGATATATGCAAAAGAGAGTTAATATTTATTTGTGATACCTAATTTATTTTTTGTAACAACGTCAGGGAAAATCTGACAGCGGAATCAAATTTACTTATTTAATGAGAAGGATAAATTAAATATTTTGAATTAGAATATTCACCTTAAAGTTAATACCTACATCTAAAAAATCCATTCTGAACACCTATTCCTTCCTTCCTATATTTTTTTAATGCATTTTGTACAATGGGATCAAACAGGCGAATTATATTCTTACTATTGTATTTGTAGCTTGTTCTTGTTGGATACGTTTTTGATCCTGAGATGTAGTGTTTCTCTTATATATTATGTGTTAGTTGTTATTTCTTGCAGAATAACGTTGTATAATTGACATGACGTTAAGATTGTTGAATATTTCACCAGTGTTAGTTCTTTTATGGAATTTCAATAAAAAATTTCCCTGCTGGTTTTAAATAGTGAATTCTATATAAGGAATTGAATAATTAAAATAATGAATTTCATATATGTGACGCTCAACAGGAAGAAAGCGAGGCAAACTAAAGAAGCCATGTGCCGCTCAATAGGAAGTTAGCAAGGCAAAATAAAGTAAACGTTGCCGCTCAATAGGAAGTCAGCAAGGCAAACTAAAGTAGACGTGTGCCGCTCAAAGGAAGACAGCGAGGCAAACTAAGGAAGCCGTTGCCGCTCAATAAGAAGTCAGCAAGGCAAACTAAAGTAGACGTGTGCCGCTTAAGGAAGACAGCGAGGTAAACGAAAGAAGCCGTTGCCGCTCAATAGGAAGTTGGCAAGGCAAACTAAAGTGAACGAGTGCCGCTCAAAGGAAGACAGCGAGGCAAACTAAAGAAGCCGTTGCCGCTCAATAAGAAGTCGTTCATGCCACCATGTCAGAAAAGTACTAATAGACAGCGGGATGTGCTTCCTTGGGTGGACTGCCTGCCGGACTCGCGACTACACTGGGGCCACTAGGTGTTACAAGTGCCATTAATACGGCCATATAAGTAAGAGCTGCTCTCAGGAAAAAGAATCTTGCCGCTACTGCGCCGCTGTGGGGCATGCTTTTGAGGATTGCCCCAAGAAGGCACTACCCGCTGTCTGCGCTACCTGTACGCGCTTCAAGAAGCCGGCGGATCACCCGACGGGTGATAGGGACTGCCCCGCTCAAAAAGCTGCTGCGGAGGCAGCGTTCCGCATGACAGATTATGGATCCTCATAATCCCCTCTCCTTATGTCAGATCAACCTGCAGAGATCCCGGATGGCCACTTTGGAGGTGCTGCGGGTCATGTCTGACCTCAATATTGATATAATGCTCATTCAGGAACAGTACACCTGGGAACGTAAGACCCCAATTAATTTTCCGGGTGCGGTACTCGAAGTTGGCCGCTCACCAGGGGCGGGTGTCCTGGTCAACACCTCGTTGTTCAGTCCCCTCCTTCTGGCTGGTCTTTCTGATGAGTACCAAACCTGTGAATGTATTAGATTTGGCGACACTGAGATCTTTCTGATCTCAGTATACTTTAAATTTGGGAACCCGGTAGGACCCCACATCCTGAGTCTGACGCGCGCGCTCAACGCGCTGAAAGGCCGTAACATAGTTATCGGAGGTGACTTTAATGCACGCTCACCATTATGGTTCGACACTAGTGGCTGTAAGACGGAACGATCAGACGCCGTAGAGGACCTGATTGCCGCGCAAGGTCTCAGTATCATGAATGAACAGAGTTCTTTTTCTACGTTCTCGAACATACATGGTGAGAGTAACATTGATCTAACTCTTTGCTCTGGATCATTTGCGACCAGGATTACAAAGTGGACAGTCCATGAGTGCGAGATTAATTCGGATCATAGGTTAATTACTTTTACGGTTGGTGTCAGAAAAACTGAAGCTCCAAGATCCTCCTGGAATTTCAACACCACTAGGGCGAATTGGGATAACTTTGGGGAAGCGCTACGAGATACGTTAAGGGATTTTCACCACGTAGCAGCTACGGATCCGGATAATTTGGGGAATTTTTTCAACAGGGCGGTTGTATCTGCTGCCAACTCGTCTTTGGGAAGATCAAACCCAAAGACTAGTATAAGGACGCCGTGGTAGTCACCTGAGCTGACTTCGCTGAAGGGGGCCTACAAGAGGGCCTACAGAGCGCTGGGGCTGTCCAGAAGTGGCAACTGTACGGAGGAGGAGATGGTTACGCTTCAGGCGAGCCTCAGGTCTGCCAGGTCGGCTTTCAAACGGGCCGTTCTCCTAGCGAAACGAGCTGCTTGGCATAATTGGGTTAAAGACGTGGGTAACGCCAACCCGTGGGAAATCCACAGCGCGATTGCAAAATCCGGTAAAGGCTCTGACCGGTACTTGTCAACCGTAATTGGGATCACAGATGGGAGGAAGGCTGAGACGGTGGATGTGGCCTCTACCCTCAAAACACTTTTGGGTGAGTTAGTTCCTGTAGAGTCAGTAGTTGGGGAAAGTGACCACCATAAACAGATCAGAAATCTGTCACGGCTGCCACCTAGAGACCTCGCCCAAGAGGATAACTTTATTCGAGTCACTAAAGCGGAAATTGAAGTGATAATTAAGGGTTTGGGTCATAAGAAGGCACCAGGGCATGATAGGCTCAGTGGCGTAATTGCGAAGCAAGTCTGGGTCCACGCCAAGGAGGAGCTCTTCCAGGTGATGGACACGTGCTTGAGGAGTGGAGTTTTCCCCTCTGATTGGAAGCGTGGCGTGCTCCGGATTATACCAATGGGGAACGGAAAACCACTGACGGACATCAAGGCCTACCGGCCGATTACCCTCCTTCCCGTTTTAGCCAAGATCCTTGAAAAATTGATTAGGCATAGACTCCGACAAACCCTGTCTCCGGCCAGTGACCTGCAGTTCGGCTTCGTCCCCGGTAGATCTACGGTGCACGCCCTGTCATATGCGCTTGAATGGGTGAAGGCTTGCCCAAAGAAGTATGTAGTTGCAATCTTCCTCGATATCACTGGTGCCTTTGATCACGCGTGGTGGGCAATGATACGTACAAAGGTGAAAAACAGGCAGTGTTCCAACTTATTATTCAAAGCTATCGATGACTACCTTTCTGATCGTACAATTACGATCAGTTTCGGTGACTTTTGTATCCAGAGAGAAGCAGACATGGGATGCCCGCAGGGCTCCATCCTTGGACCTGACTTGTGGAACATATCCTTTGATGACTCCTCCAGGTTACCCTTGCCTGAAGGATGTATCGCTGTCGACTACGCTGATGATAAGTTGTATCTGGTCGCTGGGGACAGTAGAAAGTAAGTGGAGAGCAAAGGCAGTGAAGGTTTGCAGATGTTCCTGGACTGGGGTGAAAGAAACAAGATGACCTTCGCTCCCCATAAGACCAAGGGCCTCCTAATGAAGGGCCGTCTCAGTAGAGAAAGAAATCCTACCATCAGAATGGGAGATTCTAACATCCGGTTTTTTGAAACATTGAAATACTTAAGCGTCACACTAGATCGATCGTCCTCTTTTCAGGCTCACGTCAAAGAAGTATCCAGCAAGGCTCAGGCTCTCTTCTTGAAGCTGAGGAGACTCTCCACATGGGGATTGCGTAATCCGGTTCTGCGAACGCTATATAGGTGCGTATACGTGGCGCAAGTCTCGTATGCCGCCTCTGTGTGGGAACACCGCCTGGACAACTCGCTCATTCTCTTAGCTCTCAAGCGAGGCCAACGAACACCCTTGCTGGCACTCTCTGGTGCGTATAGAACCGTGGCTTCGGACGCTTTACCCATTTTGGCTGGCATTTTGCCAATCGATCTGAAAATCAGGTAAGTGCTTACCAAGCAGATGTTAACCAGAGGACCCCCCGGCCACTCACCTAGGCATTGTTCTGACGCCGGGCGGGCCGGGGACTCTCCCTGTGCTGCTTCGTGAAATGAGGGACCTGTCGCTCCAAGAGTGGCAGGTCCGTTGGGATAGATCGAATTTGGGAAGATGGACCTTCTCCTTCTTCCCATCAGTTAAAATCAGAATGGAAGGGGCTTATCTCAGACTGGTTCATCACATTACCCAGCTCCTGTCCGGGCATGGGGAATTCAGGGGGAGACTTCACACCCTCTCCCTGTCCCTCCACCCCAACTGCGCATGCGGATCCACCAACCAGTCGGCCGAGCACATTCTGTGGCACTGCGAGATCTTGACGGATGCCAGAGAGGAAACGCTCGATGGTTTGGACGTAGCTATCAGACCAGTGTGGAACACTGATCTGGTATCGAACAAGACGAACTTCGAGTGCCTGAGGAAGTTTACAAGGATCTGGGTTCAGAGATGGCCTGAGCTTAGAGTCGCTGATTAGTAGATTTTGACACCAGGTGTACTTGTTCCTGACTTACCACGGACTTTTTTTGCATCTTCTCTACGACCAATATTGCCCAGGATGTACAGTATTTATATTTTCTTTCATGTTTATTTATTTAACTGCCCTGTGTCATTGAACGCTCATGTTTTGATTGCAGGTACTTGGTTTAATGTCTTAAACTTTTATGTTATTTTGTAATATATACTTTAGTTATGATTACTTAATAGTTTTTTAGTTATGATTGCCGTTATGATTAGTTTTTGTAGTTATGATTACCGCGTAGAACTGAACTCACTTGTTTGTTCTGTGCCGTCCTTCTCCCCATATAAGGGGTTGGACCCTGGACCGAGTCCTCGCCTACTGACCATGGCCGGTCTTATGGAACTGGTGGAGTTGCACCTGTCTGCCGCGCCACCCCCCGTGACATGAAGAGGCTGGGGAGAAGGCTGAACGGCATCCGAAAGCTGTCCGTCCCGCCTCCGGCGACCCGACGCTTTTCTTCCTAGGGTCTTCTTCTATGTTTTCCAGTTACTTTCGCTAGGTACTTTAGGCACCACCGGCTAGCTGGCTTAAGGATGACGCCACCGGTTATCGGGAGGCCGGACAATTAGCCTTCTTCATTCTCTCGGGTACTGCCGGTAGTCAGGTTGCGGTGACACCAGTTCTACTATGTATATATACATTATTTTTCTTTTGTTTATTTTTTCTCTTATGTACAGTGCCCGGTGCTGCCCGCCGGGTTGTGTGTGGTCTTTCGCTGTCATGAGCTGATTACTCATGACGGCTGCTGTCATTTTGGATTACTTTATTTTTTGTTGATGTTACTAACAACTTGTTTGACTGTCCATGAGGCTCACTGCTTTTGCATTAACACCTCCATGGGCTTTAGAATTGTAGCGATTGACCATTACAGTACAGTCCTGTAGGCGCGCCCGCATACCGCTACCTAACACAGTATGAGGGGACATTGAAGGTCTAGATTCGTTACATTAAATGTAGAGCCGTTTATTAAAAAAAAAAGATTCTTGCGAGAACTCAGAAGGGGTGACCATAAGTTGCCTATACCGGGGTGGGACAGTGGTGGGTACTTCAATGTGGATGTTAAATTGTGACTTTCAAGCACATTAATAGTTGCATTCAGAACATGAAAAGGGGTTTTCTCCACTGTGACACGGCTTGTGGACTTTTAAATGTTCCTTTTAAGAGATAGAATAGTTGCAGTCGAAACATGAAAATGTTTACTTAATGGTTAAATTTTAATCTAATATAACTCCTAATTATTTCGAAACAGTAATAATTTCCATAATTTCACTAACAATTTTAATAAGGTCCATGCACTTTCTTTTTGTTTTTGATGATTAGACTGAGATGTTAGTAGGTATTTCAATAAAGGATTACTAAACAGTGTATCGTTATCGAGTATCTGTCGCCAGGTGAGAGGTGTTTTACAAAAGCCCATGAGGTGGTTTATAGGTTCCTTAATAAAATTAAAATCATTACTTATTTTAAAAGATTGTTACTTATATGAATATCGTTCACTTTTAAAAGTAAGTGGGTATTAAATGAATTTGGCTTCTCGTTAAGGTACGGGTGACAGTCCAAGGTCGAAGTTTCACAAAAATTTGTGCTGAGTTGCCAGACGTAAAATAAGTGTCCCTTGAACGTTAGGAAAAATTGCTATATTCCACGGGAAACATCTACAATAATCGTATTGACGGCGCTGCTTATGAGTTTTTCGTTTTTTGTTAAGGTTCTACTTAGCAATAATAAAAGGGATTCGAATTTTTGACAAGAGAGAAAATTCATAAAAATAATTCTAGTCATCTCCCGATTTCTTCAAAATTCTCCCGTTTTCTCCCGATTTTTAGGCAAAAATTCTCCCGATTTTGATGTTTTGGTTTCGGTAACACTGAGTGAGTGTCGGAGCGAACAGCTGTGCAACCGCAACGAGCTGTCGTGAGGTCGTACTTCAATACACGTGAGGTGAGCGATGTATATTTTATAATCAACACGAAATAGCTTAATAATTAATAATTTGTAGTTTAGGATTCCCTTAATAAATATGTACAGTATAAATATATTTTTTTATTTATTTATTTATCTATAAAAGGTATGTTTACATAACATTATTCGATGCCTGTCTCACTAGGGAATACCTGTGTTGAGACAGGCGTAGAGGTACATAAATGAGTATCATACATAAGAATATTTAATTACAACATGAGAATATTTAAGGTAAGATACATACTGATTTATACAATTCAAACAGAAAGATGATTAAGATTGAGGGTTAATATCATAAAGAGAGCATTATATAGGTGAAGGAAGAGATGAATAAAGTAGTAAATCCTTTCGAGTCTATATAGAAAGTTATATTATACATAAAGGATTTTACTATTTTAAGTTCTTTAATAAGGGTAAGGACATACGTGAGATGGTAATTCTGTCTATTTGTACTCTATTTTACAGATGTTAGCAGAGTGTGGCGTCCAATACTTATAATCCATTTCTTTAAATCTTGTTTGTATTTGGTCTTTGATTCGGTTTGTCTAATCGTGGCTGGAAGTGTATTGTATAGTTTGCAAGCTATGTATTTAAAGTGTTTTTGTCCAAAGGTGGTTTTAGAAAAGGGAGGTTGGAGAAGTTCTTTATTTTTGGCTCGTGTATTGTGTATCATTGGTGTTGGTTTGTATAGGATTTTGTTGTTTTTATGTAAATAAAGTAAGATGGATTTTGCGTAGAGCTGTTTAATGTCCATAACGTTGAAAGTATTGAAGATCGTATCAGTGCTGGAAGTGAGAGGAAGTTTAAGAATTATTTTTATTATTAGTTTTTGTGCTTTAATGATGGTTTCGAGGGCATTAGAATAAGTGTTACCCCAAGCTAAAATTCCGTATTCGATGTGAGATTGGCACAGTGAGTAATACACTGTTTTTAAAAGTTGTAGGTTAAGGAAATTGCGCGTTTGTTTGAAAAAGTAAATAGATTTGCGGATTTTGTTTGTAGTGTTAAGTATATGTTGCTTCCAATTTAGATGTGTATCAAAGGTTAATCCTAAATATTTGATAGTTGCTACTTGTTCTAGGCATGGGCAGTTGCAATTCCTGTTCTGAGATGAGTTATTACATTCGTGTATTTTTAATTTTGGGTGTAGGTTTGGTTTTGTGATATTGGTAAGACTAGACAGTAAGTATTTTGTTTTCTGTATGTTAAGAGTTAATGTGTTCGAGTCAAGCCAATATTTAACCTTTTGAATTCCTACCTCCGCTTTAGAATATACGGTAGGCCAATCTTTTGCTTGAAATAATAGTACAGTGTCGTCGGCAAAACTGACAATAGTGGCATCGATATCTAGGTTACACAACTCGTTAATGTATATTAGGAAGAGCGTTGGACCTATAACACTGCCTTGTGGGACACCGTAACTAATAGGTAAATTCTGACTCTTTGTAGCTCTGAGTTTAACGCATTGGGATCTGTCAGATAGAAAACTGGAGAGGAGGCTTAATTCATTATTCCTAATACCTATGTTGAACAATTTGCGTTCTAATTTGATGTGTGATATTGTATCAAACGCTTTACACAGGTCGAGAAATACCGATAGACATTTCGAGCCCTTATCAAGGTGGCCAGAGATGTGGTCAGTGACGGTGGCTATGGCATCGTTTGTACTTTTCTGGTTTCTGAAGCCAAATTGCCGCGGCGATAGTAGGTTGTTGGTTTCCAGATATTCCATAAGACTATTATTAACGATCTTTACAAATACTTTAGACAGGGAATTAAGTAATGTAATAGGACGATAATTACTAATATCAAGTTTGGAGCCTGTTTTGAAAATAGGGATAATAAGACCTTGTTTTAGAATGGTGGGAAATAATCCTTGGCGAATGCTAATATTCAGCAGATGAGTTAATGGTTGTATTATAACCGGGGCAATTTTTTTAAGAACACTGTTGGGTATTTCGTCAATGCCGGTGGATGAAGAGTTTTTTAAAGAGTTTATTACCGTGGAAACTTCTTTCTCTGTAACCGTTTTGAGAACAAATCGGGTTGGGAATTCATCATTGGAAGGGTGAACGCTAGGACCCAGCATATGGTTGCTTGATTGGATTTTTGTTGCTAGTTCTGGAACTATATTTGCAAAATAACTGTTTATATGATTGACAATTGCGTTGGGGTTCGATGTAAAGTCTACGGTGATATCATTGATATTGAGAGAGTTTAAGGCGTCGGTGGCTTTATTTGAATTGGTAGCTTCCTTGAGGACTTTCCATATTTTTTTAGGATCGTTGTTGCATTCGGATATTTTTTTATTGTAGTATAGATTTTTGGCTTTCCTAATGACTTGTGTGCAAATATTTCGGTATCTTTTGTAGAAATTATGAAGTGTAATATCATATGGATTCGTGGCACATTTTTATGTATGGAATTGCGTTTCCGAATGCAGTTGATGATAGTGTGATTAATCCATGGTTTGAGAGGTTTGATAGCTCTAGGAATGGTTTTAGTGGTGGTTTTGGTGTTTTGAACAAGGGTTTCTTAGTTAGTTAGAGAAGTAGTTCCATGCCTCATCTATGTTAGCTATCTTATAGAGTCTGTCCCAGGATTTGGAACTAATCGTTTTGTTGAGGTGGTCATAGTTAATTATTTTCGTTGTTATTTCAGTTGATGTTTTGCTTTGTACGTTGTTTTTGGAACTCATTGTGAAGGAGGTGGCGTAGTGATCAGTAATTGATGACATGTGGATTTCTGAAGTGTATTGGTTTGATGTTTTAACCATAATATGGTCGATGCAGGAGGAAGAATGTGGTGTACATCGTGTAGGAGAGTTTATTGTACTTTCCATTCCGTGAAACATAATGGTATTAAGGTAATCTTGGCACTGGGGATGTTCGTTGGTTTTTAGAATATTAATGTTGAGGTCTCCAATTAAGATTAAGTGTTTTGTTTTTTTTAGCTCGGTAAGATAACAGTTTAAGTCTCGCAAGAAGGGGGAGATGTTAGGTTATTGATATTCTTTACAAGCGCCCACTCAGGGTTTCCTAATCTATTCACAGTGCTTGTTTTAGCTAACCACATGTTCCGTCATAACTTCGTTTCCATTAATTGATTACGCTGAGTACTCAATCACCGCGATTACGTTTTACGACGATTCAATAATTTATAATAAATGAGCATAATTATTACCTTCCTTGCTGACTTTCATTTGTGGAACTACCTACTTGACTCTCTCACATAGCATCATGGTATACAGATATTATGCACAGTATTTAAGAGAGTAGTACTGCAGATAAGGAGGCGATAGCTGTTATACTAAGATTATAGATAAGGTAAGTTTCTCCGTTACAACGTGTCCCCACTGACGCTCTCTTCTCACAACGTCACCCAACCTAGGAGTGATATAGTTTCCTCGTCTGTTTGCCGCACATGCCGAGGCGCTCTGGTGAGTGTCAGGTAACTAATTCAATTATTTCTCTATCTTTTTATATGAGGTGTCTGCGTGGTGGACGAGCGGGGATATATAAATATGCAGCCAAGCAAAAACCTGTAGTTTTATTTTCGATTGTATTTTGCGACTGAATAATAGTTGTGCACCAATAAAAGATAATAAAATACCTGAGTTGTTATCAGAAATAGATTCTGCACATTCTTCTTTGATAAAGGGATATTCCATATCGATTTCCGTAAGAATCACAGCAACACTCTCTTCAGCACTTGTGCCTGGTTCTAACTTGATGGTGGTGGAACCCATATTTCTACGTAAGGAGCTGCTAGTTCTGCTAGACCTTAACCTTTCCCATACCATGCTAAAAATACCCTCGACAAACCGTCTTGTAACACAGCGTTACTCTATGGGATTTGGAAATTATTTCGGGTTTTTTGTAAAAATTTTGTTGTGAATATTTTTTATTTGGCTTATATTAATTTATTGTAAGAAAAAATATAGATTTTGTGCCCTAAAACTGAAATATTAAAAAAAAATAATCATTCATAATAAATAATCAAATATTATTTGAAACGCCCAAAAGGCTGTGACAGCGACCGCCTAGGGTCACGTTCGCCTCCAGAATAGAACCATTGTTTCAGAAAGCCACATGTGGAATGCGCTAGGTAAGGGCTGACACCGACCTACAATAATTTTTTAAATACATTTACAAAAAATACTTTATCGTTAAGATCTTTTTATGTTTGCTGATCTAAGTTAATACCAGATTGAATGGTTTTAATACTAGTTGCGTAGAGAAATAGATTACAAGAAAAATACAACCTACTTAAAGAACACTCGAATTTAATTTTTTTCTACTGTTTTACGCAAAAGCATACCACGAAAAAAAATAATTTATTTTGAAGTGAAAAACTTCTTTAGCAACGTTGTGATTTGAAACTGGATGAAACGAAAAAGCAACACTAAAAAAAACAGTAAGCAAACCACGAAAAAATTTATGTTATAATTACTTTAAAGTAAAAACTTCTTTACCACCGTTGTGATTTGAAACTGGATGAAACGAAAAAGCGAAACTAAAAGAAACAATAAGCAAACCACGAAAAAAATAATGTTATAATTACTGTGAAGTGAACACTTCTTTAGCACGGTTGTGATTTGAAACTGGATGAAACGAAAAAGCGACACTAAAAAGAAACAATAAGCAAACCACGAAAAAAATAATTTTATAATTACTTTGAAGTGAAAACTTCTTTAGCACGGTTGTGATTTGAAACTGGATGAAACGAAAAAGCGACACTACAAAGAGACAAACACATGCATCTATAACATTTATAGAGAATGGGTTAGAATATTCGGTCTCCTCTTTATGCGGCGTATCGTAGCCTTCAGACCCTTTTTTCTGAAGTTTTCGCTTCTACCGATGTGAACTGCACACTAGTATTTTTTATATTCGTATGTCTTAACATTTTTCTGAAAAATTTGAAGATAACCCTTAAGATAAAATTTACTTTTATGTGTGGAAATAGTTTATAAAGCAAATTAAAAACATTAATTTCACAGGAACATAACGACAAAAACCAATTAGGTAAATTCTTATTTAAACATTAATCCGACGTGTTTAACATAACAAAATATAAGTACAAATGTGAATGTAAGAGATTTTTACAAAAAAGCAAAACAAAGACTTTGTTATTATTTTTACCTACCTATTATGTAATGCATTCGTCTATAGTAAATCTACATTAAATCGTAAAATGGCGACCACGCGCCATCTAGTACTAAACAAAACTTTAAGAACTTAAGCTGTGGATTCTGTAGTGCAGACATACAGTTTTTTTTTTTTAGATTAGCTTCACACATGAGGCCCTGAGGAAAATAATTCACTTCAGGGCCTATGTCATCTTTGGGGAGAGGTCGAAAGGTCTCCTTCAACCAGTCTCTCCTGACCGGCCAGCCATGCAGAGCCAGTTGGTAGGCAGATGTACCCGCCGCCAAGATCCGGAACCAAACCTACCCCGTGAACCTGGGCACCCCTGCTAAGTCATCAAATGTAACAAACTACTTGAGGTCACTTGTGGCAGAAGTGTTGGTTGTCCAATAAATGGTTTCCAGGGCGGCGGCATGCCGTTATTATGAAAAATATGCATTTTAGAAGATTATCGAAATAGCAAGTTAAACAAAGACAGTGAGCGTTCTAAAATAGTAAAAAAAATTAATTCCTTAAATTTTTTTTCTTAAAACCCTAACATTCTTTGCAAAGTGTACCTTTTTTTTACTGAAACCTTACCATTTATATTTATTGGTACTTTCTTCCATGTAATAATCATTTGTAAAGACATCGCTTTGCTACTGTTTCAATGGAAAGAAAGTCCCTTTTTGAAATAATTATTTTATGGGGGTAGTTTTGGTAATAAAATAGGTAGGTAAGATTTTAAATATTGTACCCGACCCTCACAAAAGAGTTTTATGGTGGTGCAGTAATGTTTACAATCGTATTTTGGATGAAGTATTGTCTTCGATACCGAAACTACATCATGCAGCAGAGAGGATATACCACCAAAACGTCCAAAACCTTCTATCTCGACAAATACTCCTTGCTTCATTCGCATTCTTAAATCGTCTAATACTCGTCAAGATAAATCTGAATAAATAGATGCTTGGTTGCGCTACGGTGCAATCTATCAAAGTACTACCGCGAGGTAAGAGATACATTCAAATGTGCCTTTTTAAAAATGATTTATCTGTATATTTCTATTATTCTGTCTCTTGGCGTGGTCCGACTGAAAGTATTTGATTCACTTGACCGAGCCATGATTTCCTTGGCTATTATTTACTTCGCGTCATATCTTCCTTTTTGAATGCCCTAACTTAATAAGCATACCTTTCAATCCCATCCATCCACTTGACGTGACTTTATCACTAAACAGCGCTTTAAAAAGGTGGAAATTATTATAATTTTTATCGGCCTTGTATCCCTTCCAGATCTCCATAAATTAACATGGCTCTACCTATAATGTGGTTTTACATGGTTTTATACGGTTTTACAACACATACATATCAGGAATCTCATTTATAGAGCATGTCAACAATTATCCTTCCTTTGCCAGTTCAATGCCTAACTTTTAAGGCGGCCAACTTTGTAAAATATCAATGCGGGACACAGTGGCGAGTGGTGTCGACGGGGGGGTGGGAGGGGGGGGTCAGGGGGTTCGTTTCAAATTTTCTCTCTCGGAAATCGAGAATTTGCTCAATTTCAACTTCACAAACGTGTAAAAAAGGGTTGGCTAGATAATTTGAAAAATAGGCTATTTTCGTCTATAAAAAGACCGTCAGGCACGATAATTACGCCGTATTCAATATGTTTGTGACAATATCCTTCGTTATTTTTTCACCCCCCGTCGGGTGGCACCCGGGGCGGTCCACCCTCCCTCAATACGCTACTGCATATTCCGCAACTAGAATTTTATACCTGCACTTTGAATAAGAGAATGTTTTCCTTCGAAATACATATGTCATCAGATGAATCCAGTTAAAATTTTACATTGTGAACATAAAACTGGTTTAAATTAAATCTGTTTGCGGCGCATTAAAATTACACTCAGAATATGAAAATGGTTACTATTTGATTCTGGCAGCACATACAACTTCAACTAGAATTTTACAACTGCACTTCGAATAAGATAATGTTTTCCATCGAAATATTTCATCAGATGAATCCAACTGGAATCCTGAACACAAAACTGGTTATTTATAATTAAGAATATCTGTATGCGGCGCATTAAAACTATACTCAGAACATGAAGATAAAAACTTTTGCAAGAAAGGAAATTCTTTTTGAAATTCAGTAAATTACAACTTAGCTTTGTCGCGGTCGGCGACATGGTCAACAAACTTTTGATTTGAGTTTTAAATGATACATACGGGTTATCAATTCAATACTACACTGGCGCTCTTCGGCTAATCGAAATAAACCAAACCCTAGGTCGATATCTTCGGGCCTTTTCTAGGGACAAATTTTGTCATCAATTTAACTTTAAAATTATTAACGACCGTCAAAACGGATTCCGGCGGAACCGCTCGTGCGGTGATCTTCTCGCGTATGGGACGCATGTTTGGGGGCGGTGCTTGGAACGTTTTGGTGATACCCAAACGGTTGCACTGGATATTTCCAAGGCCTTCGACCGGCTTTGGCACCGAGGGCTTGTCAACAAACTGCCTTCTTACGGACTTCCCGCATCCTTGTGTGCGTGGATTGCCGACTTTTTGAGGGAGAAGTCGATTCAGGCGGTTGCTGACGGTTTCACCTCTTCCTCGCATTCGATAAATGCTGGCGTCCCACAGGGATCAGTTCTGTCACCGACTTTGTTTCTGTTGCACATCAATGAGCTCTTGTCACGTGCACCGATTCATTGTTACGCGGATGACAGTACAGTCCATGATAGCTTTTTGTTTGACAAGCCCCCAAAGGGCACACAAACTCCAATAGCTCGGAGGACTTTGAAGCAAAGAATTGACGGTTACCTCGAGAGTGTTTTCTCTTGGGGTAAGAATAGCCTCGTCGAATTTAATGTTTCAAAGACCCAATCGTGTTTGATAACGTCTAAAAGGGATCGAAATAAAAATCTAGTCTCCTTCAACGGAAGCAACCTTCCGAACAGGACCTCCATCGATACGCTTGGTGTAACTCTAAGTGACCAGCTCAGGTACGGGGGCTCCATCGAAACCGGAGTTAAGTTAGCCTCTCAGAAACTGGGCGTACTGTACAGGGCCCGCAGATACTTTAATAGTACCCAACTGTTAACCCTGTTCAAATCGCAAGTGCGCCCCACGGTTGAATTTGGCAGCCACCTCTGGTCCGGAGCTCCAAAATACCTTAAAAAAACCCTTGACTCTGTGCAGAAACGGGCGATCCGTTTGATAGATTCTCCCATCTTAACAAACAACAAGCCAACATTTGTACACGGTTGACGTTACTCACATGAGAACGGGTCGTTTCTATGACTCGTTCTTGAGTTCAACGGCTCGGCTGTGGAACGATTTGCCGGCCTCTGTGTTTCATCTCTCCTACAACATGGGTCTCTTCAAGACTCATGTTCAGTCCTTCCTTTCCTCAAAAGACCCTCCACACAGCATCTATAAAGATGACACAGGCCCTGAGGGAAATTATATTCCTCAGGGCCTCCTGTGTGGAGTTAACGTAAAAAAAACCACAGATGAACGGAAATGATTAAAAAATATTAATATTGAGAAAGTTTATTTGTCTACCATAGACAATATTACAAAAATATGGGAATGCGGGACATGCGGGACGCTTTAGCCGATTTGCGGGACTATTTCATTAAATATTTCAATGCGGGACTACAACCGTCAATGCGGGACGGTCCCGCAGAATGCGGGACGGTTGGCCGCCTTACTTACTTTTCATCTTGGGAATTTGGTGCCGCCACCCCGGGAACCATTTATTGGATAACCAACACTTGCCAAAGGTCACCCCAAGTAGTTGGTTACGTTTCGTTACTTAGTAGGGGTGCCCGGGTTCGTGGGTAGAGATTTGTCCAGGTTTTGGCAGCGGATGCTTCTGCCTACCAACTGCATGGCAGGCCGGATCGGGAGAGAATGGTTGAGGGAGTCCCTTTGACTTCTCCAGCTGCACTCTCTCGTTACATCGCTTTACACCGCAGTGGAAGAGATGGATTTTCCTACCCACCCCTTATATCCTTTTCCTTCTCAGAACTTCCTAACCTTCCTTTCCTAAAAAGACCCGCCACACCTCATCCCCAAGGATGACATAGGCCCTGAGGGGAATTATTTTCCTCAGGGCCTCCTGTGTGGAGCTATTGTAAAAAAAGCACTGCATTGTCATTGTCTTAATCAAGTCTTCCACGAAGAGATTATTGATAAAAATAAAATGAAATTAAATAAACATTTATTACTTCTGAACTAATGTGGCATGACACTGCAAATTACCCAAAACCCATAAAACTAAACAAAAACATCCCCCGTCATCTGATTGTCTACAATCGTAACATTTTGTCGTTAATTTTAAGGAAATACGCAGAAATGGATTAAAAAATGACTCTGGTTTGAGGATCAGGTGGTCGGTCGGCCTGAACCTTCCGATGTAGTTCATCTGACATATAAATGTGTCGACTTTTAGGAAAGCATTTATTATTTTATACAGAATTGTCACAATTTTTAAATATTTTTGACGGATGCAAAAATATTTTTTTTAGGAATACTTAAAATCTTGATTTAATTATTAAGTATTTGAGGAGTTATTGATGTTTTAAAGAGAACTGTAAACTATAATCGCATCGTGGATCCGGGAGGGTTAAGACAGTGTTCAAAAAGTTTACAAATGTCTTCCTCGTAGATCTTTCTGAGCATTGTCGTGGAGTCTTCCAGAGGCACATTAGTGAAAATTAACACAACGTCAAAACTGTTCAGTTTTGACGTTAATAAGGTTTTATCTAAACATAATACGAATGCACCACCCGCTATACAAACGGTATTCGGATATATTGTAATGGGTGAGATACCGAAGTGTACGCCGGACGTTTCGTGGACATTCGGCCCCATAACCAACGTGGATTTATACAATGCGTTAACCAAATTTTGGACAATGGAAGACATGCCTATTAAGTCATTGATGAGTGCTGAAGACGCGGAATGTGAGAAAATGTACGTCGAGTCCGTTCAACGGGATGACTCGGGAAGGTATATCGTATCTTTACCTTTTAAGATAGATCCTAATAATTTAGGAAATTCGCTCAGTGTCGCGCAACGCAGATATAAATATTTAGAACGGAAATTTAATACGTCGCCAGAATTGCATCGGAGTTATAATGAAGTAATTTCTGAATATCTGGAAAAGGGATATATAAGGTATGAAGTTCCGTCTTCATCTAATGTTGATGAGGGATATTTCATTCCTCATCATGCAGTAATTCGTAAAGATAAAGCCACAACTAAAACTCTTGTTGTATTAGACGCCAGTACAAAGACCAGTTCAGGGTTGCCACTTAATGATATTTTGTATACTGGTCCAAACTTGCAATCTAATTTATTTACACTTTTAATTAAATTTCGCTTATTCGCTATAGCATTGACCGCAGATGTTAAGCAAATGTATTTACGTATAATGGTAACGGAAAGCCATCGTAAATATCAAAAAATTCCATATAGATTTCACGAAAATGAAGAAATTGGAGTTTATCAATTTAATTCGCTAGCTTTTGGGTTAAATTGTTCACCGTTCCTTGCGATGCGAACTTTAAGAAAGCTAGCGAGCGATGAAAGAGATCGTCACCCGAAAGCCGCAGAAGTTGCAATTAATGATTTATATATGGACGATTTTGTATATTCTGTAAATACTATAAGTGAAGCCGTCACTTTGTCTACAGAATGAATGGCGATGTTCAAGTCTGGAGGATTTGAATTAGTTAAGTGGTCGAGTAATTCTGTTCATTTGCTCGCTCAATTACCAGAGTCGCACCGTGCAACGATGGATTTCTCGGATAATTGTAGCATTTTAGGATTAAAATGGGATCCGATATCTGATTGTTTTCGTTTTATGATATGTCCCACGGAGGAGAAAACTATATGCAAAAGATCAATTCTTTCCACAATAGCACGTTTGTTCGATGTATTGGGTTTGGTTGCTCCGGTAATTTTATATGCCAAATTACTTTTGCAAGAGCTGTGGTTAGAGAAAGTGGGATGGGATGAAGAACTACCCCAAAGTATTGTTATTCGATATGTCAAATTTAAGGAAGAATTACCGATGCTTTCTAATTTAAATTTACCTCGATATTTGGGAGTAAAATAGGACTGCACGATAAATATTATCGCTTTTGCAGACGCGAGTACGAAAGCATACGGGTGCGTAGTATATTTTCATGTCACAGATAAGAGTGGCAACGCTACTATGAATTGGATATGTTCGAAATCCAAGGTAGCCCCTTTAAAAATAGTTTCGCTCGCTCGATTGGAATTATGTGCTGCGCTTATTTTATCTAGACTTGTTAAATCTATTAGGTATAGATACTTATAAAAATCGCGTTTTTATAAACGATATATTTGCTTTTTCAGATTCAAAAATAGCACTTTCTTGGATTCACTCATCCCCGCACAGATGGCAAACTTTTGTAGCTAATCGAGTTAGTGAAATTCAGGAAAATTTACCTGCGAAATATTTTCATCATATAGATGGAGTTACCAATCCTAGTAATTGTTTATCAGGTGGACTATTGCCCGGCTGCCCGCTCAGCTAATTGATCATCCTCTTTGGTGGCACGGTCCACCCTGGGCTGCGAACCCAGTGTCCGAGTGGCCTGTCAAAAGATTTTCCCCCTCAGCGCAGGAGGAGAATACTTTGGAATTGAAAAGTCGCATACGTTCACGATAACGTCAATAGAGAATAATTCTCCAATATATAATCTTGCTTTAAAAATTTCTTCATGGCCAAAACTGCTAAGAATTGTCGTATATATTTTACGATTTACGCGGAAGTTATCATGTTCAACAGTTATAAATTCCACAGAATGAAATATTTTGGTTATGCACCCAAAAAGCAACGGTTTCGCTGAAAACTCAGTGAAAACTACTAAGAATTTTCTTAAAAAACTTATGGTAGGAAATAAATTTCAGGTTGATTACAAGGATAAATTGTTACATTTTTTGTCCGATTATAGAAATACTCCACATTGTACGACGGGAGTCGAGCCAGCAGTTTTACTGTTTGGTAGGAAACTTAGATCTACTTTTGACAGTCTCATTCCGAAAGAGAATGAACGGGTTGTGTCAAAACAACATGATTTGGCGAATAAAAATATTGAGTCCAATCAATGTAAACAGACTAAGTATTATGGTGGTGTAAAAACAAGAAATTTTATTGTGGGATAAAAATGTTTAGTTAAGGATTTCAGGAAGAATAATAAATTTACATGAGTAAGGGGAATTGTTACAGATAAAATTGGAAAAAATATATATTTGGTAAAAACTTGTGATTCTCAATTAATTTGGAAACGTCATGTGGACCAGATGAGAAACTTGTCAGTGTGTTGGAGTGAAGTTGAGTCAGATTTGCCAGATTCCGCGTCTGATGACACGAGGACTGAGCACTCTGAGAGAGAGTTGTCCAATCTGTGGAGTGAGTTAACGGTGTTTTCTCCTGATTTCAGATTTGCGGAGGGAGGAGAGAGGTCACCGGAGGTCGCAGACACGGCAATCGCTGGTCCAAGTCAAAATCCAAATCCCTGGTCAGGGAGACTCCGCCCAAGATAGTTCACCACAAGGAAGGAACGGAAAACCTTCTGATTAAATATAATTTTGTGTATAAAATATTTATAATTATGTGTTTATGATAAGAACTTGAGTGAATAATGAATATAACATTTACAGTGTATTTGCATTATATAGAGTCCTGAAATACTTAAAATATTTGAAATACGTAGACTGTAGCGACTGATTACAGGGGGAAGGGTGTGATATACGCGATTATCCATGTAGTGGATAATTGGGAAACGTTCGGGTTCGCCGAACTTTGACGAACGCCTCACGAGTCGGACAGCGGTCATGTCCATGGGAGCTCGTTAGAACCATTCTGGCAACCGTAGTAATCACTCGCTACCGAGACAATAATACAGTTCTTATGAATACATTGTAATATCACAATAAAAGACGAAAAGAACTTACGTTGAACATCTTGTTATTTGTGGGCAAGTAAGGCCACATTAAATAACATTACACGGCCAGAACAAGACAATGAATTTTCTCCACCATGAGTAAGAATGTGAACGTGAATAACTGCATAAGGCAAGTGAAATCGGTATTCTCCAGGATTAGTAAGCATTGTCAACGATGACTTGTGTGAGCAGGAGTAGTAACAATGGGAAAATGAAGTTATATTCAGTAAGGGTTAAAATATGAACTTTACCCTTTAGAGAACATGAATTGCAGAAGGCAGCCAAAAAGGTTTTTATCCATTATGGATGCGTAAGTGCGTTGTTAAACGTGATTTTATCGAGAAGGAGTAGTTACAATTAGTAGTTTCCCATGTCATGGGGGCATGAAAAATGTTTTGGTCCAGAATAGGTGCGTAAGTGCACCGTTAAATGTGTATTATTTGAGCAGGAGAAGTTACAATGGGGACAGGTAAAAGGTTTTCTCCAGAATGGGTTCGTAAGTGCCTCGTTAAAGCTGATTTGATTGAGCAGGAGTAGTTACAATGGGAACATGAAAAAGGTTTTTCTCCTGAATGGATGCGTAAGTGCCCCGTTAAATTTGATTTGTCTGAGCAGGAGTAGTTACAATAGGAACATGAAAAAGGTTTTTCTCCAGTATGGGTGCGTAGGTGCACAGTTAAATGTGATATGTTTGAGCAGGAATAGTTACAATGGGGACAGGAAAAAGGTTTTTCTCCAGAATGGGTGCGTAGGTGCACCGTTAAATGTGATTTGTTTGAGCAGGCGTAGTTACAATAGGAACATGAAAAAGGTTTTTCTCCAGTATGGGTGCGTAGGTGCACCGTTAAAGATGATTTGAGTGAGCAGGAGTAGTTACAATAGGAACATGAAAAAGGTTTTTCTCCAGTATGGGTGCGTAGGTGCCGTGTTAAACTTGATTTCTCTGTGCAGGAATAGTTACAATGGGGACAGGAAAAAGGTTTTTCTCCAGAATGGGTGCGTAGGTGCACCGTTAAATATGATTTGTTTGAGTAGGAGTGGTTACAATAGGAACATGAAAAAGGTTTTTCTCCAGAATGGGTGCGTAAGTGCCTTGTTAATTTTGATTTTTCTGAGCTGGAATAGTTACAATGGGGACATGAAAAAGGTTTTTCTCCAGTATGGGTGCGTAGGTGCACCGTTAAACTTGATTTCTTTGAGCAGAAATAGTTACAATGGGGACAGGAAAAAGGTTTTTCTCCTGAATGGGTGCGTAAGTGCCTTGTTAAATTTGATTTGTTTGAGCAGGAGTAGCTACAATGGGGACATGAATGATATTCTTCTCCAGGGTGCATCAGTACATTCAAGCCCGTTATAATGTCTGAAAAATATTAACGATAAAATTCAATAAGTATATATATCTATAATGAAAATAGAAAATTATTAAAAGAAACAAAAAACGATATTACCTGCAGCAGTCTCTGCAATACTTTCAGAGTGCTCTAAGCATTCCTTTTTAACATCTGTCAGGTCTATGTCTATTTCCGTGTAAGGGATACTCTCTCCGTCTTCTTCTCGGGGTCCTGGTTCTGCCTTGATGGGTACAGTGTCCACATTAATGCTACCTGGAATAACAAAAACGAAACATTTATAATATGAGTATGCATGTAGTACATTAAAAATTCGTTGTGGGTCGGGGCTATTTATGAAATTATATGATTTATACTCGTACTTGTATTTATTGTTGGATTGATTCATTAGTTTAACAAAGATCCTGCTGATAAGCTATTTGCAGTAACTAAGCAGATACATAATATTTGATAAGTATATTATATTATAAAACCGTTTTTATTTATTTTTTTGAAGAAAATGGATTTAAAAAAGAAAGTTTGAATAAGGATGAAGTTATCTCTAGACTTGCTCTTGTTGAAGGAGCAGTTATTAATAATAATTGTAATATTTAATTAAATGAAGACAACATAAGCGAAAGTCAGTCGAAAATCTGAGAACAGAAAAATCGGAAAAAGATATTGACACCGCTGGGACTTGAACCCAGGACCTCTTGCTTTCCGGGCAAACGCGCTAACCACTGCGCCACCGTGCCGATATCCAATTCGGTCATTTTTAACTGTATCATACTTCGACTAAGAACCGCCCACATTATCTTCATTCTCTTAACGCATATATTATTGGCAACTATCTTTATGTATGATTGCTGGGTTCAAGTCCCAGCGGTGTGAATATCTTTTTCCGATTTTTCTGTTCTCAGATTTTCGACTGACTTTCGCTTATATTGTCTTCATTTAATTAAATATTACAATTTGAGGTTTTACTCATTAAGTTAAAATAAATAAAAAAAAAATAATAATCATAATAATTGTTCTATTCTAATAGCCGACAGATGTCTTGTTATAAACAGTTAGTTATTACCACATTATCAAGGGCAATCATTTAGAAAATTAGTTCTGTAGGGGCGTGTAAATAGCCCCTGACACGAGGGAAATACAACCCTATGTAAATTAAGGAAAGTTGAACTCTTCCCTATGTGACACAAAACAGTCTACACAGCAATTCCAAAATTCTAAGTGAAAACAAAACAATACTCACTCAGAGAATGCAGCTCTTGCACGATGTCCAGCACAAAACGACACTAGTTTTCATTCAAAATATTGATTTTCGCCAAGGCGGTAAGTGCACAATCTCAACATGTGTTTAGCACAGGAAGGAAGTTCAAACAAAGAATATAAATTTGCATATTAATAATACGTGCCAAAATCTTAACAATAATAATTAAATTATGGGTGAATTATTCGATTATGATTTGACTAGGAGTGACATCTCTTGGCTTTCACTAACACTCAGGTCGGAAGTAATTGCCTTCAACACAGAGGTAAGAAAATGCATGAATATACTGAATTTCAATGTCACAGGTAAATTCAATATAATACAAAAACCATAGATGGCGCCCTAATGGTCCCATAGCATAAATTATTAATATAAATTAGACTAATGCCCAAATTTATTTAAATATATTTTATGGAGCGTATCCAAGTTACAAACTTTCAAACCAATTTTAATATTTTTTATTATACATACTTTAGGTAAAAAAGTATTATGGAAAAAGTAAATTTGTTTAAAGATACCATTGAGAAATAAGCAAGGGAGAAATAATAATAATAAATATGTTGTATTACGTGGGCATAAACTATTTACTATTAGTTCAAGACATTTTGTTGTGAAAAGTTTTATTTTAATAATTTTTCGAGAACCTGTACCCATGCGCTTGAAAATCTATATGCGGCCCACGGGTGGTACTACAAACATTCAAATTTTCCCGAGAGCAATCAGGTTCCCCGCCCCTGACTTAAAAAAACAAGAATACGATTTACCTGCTGTTTGGGTAATTCTTTCAAAGCGCTCTGAGCATTCCTTTTTAACATCCAGGTGATCTATGTCAATATAAGTAATTCCCCCTTTAACTTCTTCTCGAGGACCTGGTTCTGCCTTGATGGGAACAGTCTCCACATTACTGCTACCTGTACAAACAACAATACAATACCTACATTGATATACCGAGAAGAACAGTGTTTAACCCTCCCAAATCCACGATGCGATTTTAGTTTACAACGCTGTTACAAACATCAATAACTCCTCAAATGCTTCAATCATTAAATCAACATTTTAGGTATACCTAAAAATATATATTTTTGCATCCGTAAAATATATTTAAAAAATTGTGTCGATTCTGTATAAAATAATAAAAAAATGTTTTTCTAAAAGTCGACACATTTCTATGTCAGATGAGACAACAAATTTTAAATTTCTACGGGAATAACAGAGAAGACAAAACAATAATTCATTCCAACCTCATTAACCTACGTCCAATATTACGATCTCCTTTTAGTAATGTATTACAAAAACAGATGTAAAATAAAACGTTAAAACCTTTTGCCTATCTGTAGGGACTATTTTACTTCTCAAAGTTGACATCATAATACGTTTGTCGTCGCTTTCTAGTGCATTTATTTGAAATGTCTGAAAACAGAGATGACAATATTAATTATCTTGCTGCAAAAAAACTTGGGTTGCTTGACATTCCGTTTTCATTATAAAAAGAGCCACAAAAAAAATAAGGAACAACATCGGAAGGTTCGGCCAACCGAACACCTGATCCTCAAACCAGAGTCATTTTTTAATCCCTTTCTGCGTATTTCTTTAAAATTAACGACAAAATGTTACGATTGTAGACAATCAGATGACGGGGGATGTTTTTTGTTAAGTTTTATGTGTTTTGGGTTATTTGCAGGGTCATGCCACATTAGTTCAGAAGTAATAAATGTTTAATTTCATTTTATTTTTATCAAATAATCTCTTCATGGAAGACTTGATTAAGACAATGACAATGCAGTACTTTTTTTACAATAGCTCCACACAGGAGGCCCTGAGAAAAATAATTCCCCTCAGGGCCTATGTAATCCTTGGGGATGATGTGTGGAGGGTCTTTTTAGGAAAGGAAGGTTAGGAATTTCTGAGAAGGAAAGGGATATAAGGGATGGGTAGGAATCTGGGTGTCATTGTGTCCAGGAGTGACGGACGTATGAATCCATCTCTTCCACTGCGGTATAAGGCGATGTTCCGAGAGAGTACAGCTAGAGAAGTCAAAGGGACTCCCTCAACCATTCTCTCCTGATCCGGCCTGCCATGCAGTAGGTAGGCAGATGCATCCACCGCCAAAATCTGGACAAATCTCTACCTATGAACCCGGGCACCCCTACTAAGTCACGAAACGTAGCTTACTACTTGGGGTGACCTTTGGCAGAGGTGTTGGTTATCCAAAAAATGGTTCCCGGGGCGGCGGCACCCATACCCGCCTCCCAACTTGAAAAGTAAGGCATGGAACTGGCAAAGGAAGGATAATTGTTGACATGCTGTATAAATGAGATTCCTGATATATATGTATGTGTTGTTTGGATGAAGACAATACCTCATCCAAAATACGATTGTAAACATTACTGCACCACCATAAAACTCTTTTGTGAGGGTCGGGTGCAATATTTAGAATCTTACCTACCTATTTCATTACTAAAACTACCCCCATAAAATAATTATTTTAAAAAGGGACTTTCTTTCCATTGAAACAGTAGCAAAGTGACGTCTTTACAAATGATTATTACATGGAAGGAAGTAGCAATAAATGTAAATGGTTAGGTTTCAATGAATTGAAGGTACAATTTGCAATGAATGTTAGGATTTTAAGAATATATTTTTTTTGGAATTATTTATTATTTTTACTATTTTAGAACGCTCACTGTCTTTGTTTAACTTGCTATTTCGATCATCTTCTAAAATGCATATTTTTCATAATAACGGCATGCCGCCACCTCGAAAACCATTTATTGGACAACCAACACTTCTGCCATAAGTGACCTCAAGTAGTTTGTTACGTTTGGTGACTTAGCAGGGGTGCCCAGGTTCATGGGGTAGGTTTGGTTCCGGATCTTGGCGGCGGGTACGTCTGCCTACCAAATGGCTCTGCGTGACTGACCGGGTCGGGAGAGACTGGTTGAGGGAGACCTTTTGACCACTCCAGCAGGAAGACCTTTCCCCAAAGATGACATAGGCCCTGAAGCGAATTATTTTCCCCAGAGCCTCATGTGTGAATCTAATGTAAAAAAAATACTGTATGTCTGCACTACAGTATCCACAGCTCTTATAGTTTCGTATAGTACTAGATGACAAGTGGTCGCCATTTTACGATTTAATGCAGATTTACTATAGACGAATGCATTACACAATATGTAGATAAATATAATAACAAAGTCTTTGTTTTGCTTTTTTGTAAAAATCTTTTACATCTCCATTTTTACTTATATTTTGTTATGATAAACACGTCGGTTTAATGTTTAAATAAGAATTTACCTAATTGATTTTTGTCGTTATGTTCCTGTGAAATAAATGTTTTTAATTTGCTATACAAACTATTTCCACTTATAAAAGTAAATTTTATCGTAAAGGTTATCTTTAAAATTCGGAAAAATGTTAAAACTTACGAGTATTATAAAAAATACTAGTGTGCAGTTCACACCGGTAGAAGCGAAACCTTCAGAAAAAAGAGTCGGAAGGCTACGAAGCACCGCATAAAGAGGAGACCGATTATTCTAACCCATTCTCTATAAAATCTATAGATGCATGTGTTTGTCTCTTTTTTGTGTCGCTTTTTCGTTTCATCCAGTTTCAAATCACAACGGTGCTAAAGAAGTTTTTACTTCAATGATCGGGCCAGTTACATGAAAAGATCGATCATAGTAAACGGCTCGATCTGACCTAGAAAGTTCGATTAAACGATTAGTAACATCTCGATCTGCTGACCTTAGAGTAAGCTGCCTATCGCTTAAGTTTTGTCGGACACATAGTTCCGAAATATAGGCTGGCGCCATTCCTCCTTACTATGGTTTTATGTGCACCGTGATGGTTTATCATTATATATTGTCCTGTGCCAAAACAGCACTCACTATTGGTGTTAATATTGTTCTTAAGGAATTGCTTCGTATATTTTTGTATATTCGTTATTTCACATTATTTAATTAATTTTTTTAGGACTCGTAAGGAACACTGTAGGTTAATTTTAAGTTTATTATAATTAAGCGCACTTGAAGTGAAATATCACAAAACTGCGTTATATAAATACTACGTTATTATTATTATTATAAAGTAATTTTAACATTATTTTTTTTGTGGTTTGCTTATTCTTTCTTTTAGTGTCGCTTTTTCGTTTCATCCAGTATCAAATCACAACGGTGATAAAGACGTTTTTCACTTCAAAATAATTATAATTTATTTTTTCGTGGTTTGCTTTTGCGTAAAACTGTAAAAAAAATTAAAATTCGAGTGTTTTTTAAGTATTGTATTTTTCTTGTAATCTATTTCTCTACGCAACTAGTGTTAAAACCGTTCAATCTGGTATTAACTTAGATCAGCAAACATAAAAAGCTCTTTACGATAAAGTATTTTTTGTAAATGTATTTAAAAAATGATAGTAGGTCGGTGACAGCCCTTACTAGTACCTAGCGCATTCCACATGTGGCTTTCTGAACAATGGTACTATTCTGAGGCTAACGTGACCCTAGGCGGTCGCTGTCACAGGCGCCCGCCTTGTTGGGCGTTTCAAATAATATTTGATTACTTATTATGAATGATTATTTTTTTAATATTTCAGTTTTAGGGCACAAAATCAATTTTTTTTCTTACAATAAATTAATATAAGCCAAATAAAAAATATTCACAACAATATTTTTACAAAAAACCTAAAATAATTTCCAAATCCCATAGAGTAACGCTGTGTAACAAGACGGTTTGTCGAGGGTATTTTTAGCATGGTATGGGAAAGGTTAACATTCTAAATTATGATCGTCCTTCCTCCAGATTGTATATACTAAGGAGTAATATTAATTGAATAAAAAGTGAATTAAAATAATGAAGATAGAAGTACCTTTGAAAAAACTTGTAAAAGCGATAGTTTAAATAACAGACTTTGGGATTAATTTCAGAAATAAGAAGAACCCGAGACGTCCGCTTCAGGGACCGACGCTTTAGAAAGGAAATACCATTTACTTTTGAGCACCTTCAGAACGGAGTTTGGTTGTTTTAATATTTTTAATGCATCAAAATATATGTAACTTATATCGGTCCCAATAAGATGAGGTCTTCACTCGGGAAATCGAGAACTTTTATGAAAAATACAAGTAGTAACGAATTTAAGTATCTGACAGTCAACTGAAAATGTTCCATACGTCCGTCAGCGAAAAAAATGCAAAACGGACATGAATTCAGGACATCTGAGATCAACATTTTCTTACTTTTGCAATGTAACTTACTGACTGCCAAAGTGCTCGCCGCATACTGCAAACATTCCTTCTTCACATCCGGGAGGTAGATATCTATATCCGTATAGGGCATTTCACCTGCGCCTTCTTCCTGGGAGCCTGGTTCCACCTTGATGGAAACACTCTCTGGGTTGGGAAGATCCATGACCTTCTGTGATAGTGTTCCGATTTAAAATACCGATGGTAAACTCGTCCCAGCTTTAAATAAATTAGACCTGCAACTAACAGAACCTTGATACATCATCCTATTTAAGAGTGTTTATCATAGAGCTTTAAGTTATCCAAAACAATCAAAGCCTCGGAAGTGATTTGGACAACTCTACAATAAATTTAATAATCAAAGACAGTTGTTATAACTCGAAAATCAAACATCAAGGTGGCTGAAAAAAAAACGTTTAGCCCTGCATTCTTCAATAAATATATAAAGACATAAAATTATAAAAAATTTCCGTTCGCCGATTGCTTATTACGCTTGTAGGAGTCATTCAATTGATCGAAAAAAAAAAACAAAATATATTTTAAAACTGGAAATACATAAACGCAACAAATAACGGCGTGTAAAAAAATTGTCTTTACAATGACGATTGAAGTATAAAATATGGATTGGGAAGATCCACGGCCTTCTGTAATAGCGTTCCGATTTAAAGTAAAGATGGTGAATTGGTCCCAGCTCTAAATTAATGAGACCTGAAACAGAACCTTGATACAACATTCTGTTTAAGAGTGGTTATAATAGAGCTTTTAGTTATCTAAAACATTCAAAGCCTCGGACAACTCCACACTGAATATAATAATCATAGACGGTTCTTAAACCTCGAGAATTCAACTATTAAGTTGGGTGAAAAAACCTTAATGCGCTACATTCTCGTATAAATATACCTACATAAACATAACAATTATAAAAATATTCTGCTCGCAGATTGTTTCTTACTCTAATACGAGTCATGCAATTGATAAAAAAAAAAATAGTTATATTTAAAAACTGGAAATATAGCAACACAAATATAATAACATACTAACACGCAACAAATAACGGCGTGTAATTTTTTTTCTTTATAATGACGATTGAAGTATAAAATATCTCACAGCCGCTTTCACCAATTTAACGACAAAAGAAAGTCCACTCAGTTAAGGACTCCGAGAACTAAGTGCAATGTTGACTTCACAAACATGACTGTTAGAAAGTACATTTTTTAAAAGGAGCAACGGTTTAATAGCAAATTAAATGATTTATTCTCGTGACCGCAATACAAAGTGAAGAACAGGCAAACTTACTATGGAATAGTTTACGTGAGCCGATCCAGTTCACTTTACTGTCATGTGGGTGGAAGTGGAAGGTACTATCCCTATTATATTTAATATAGGTAAACATTTAATAAACTTACTAATTACTTGCTTGAAATTTTTGACAGCGACCGTAAATCTAAAAAAAACAATCCAATGTAGTCTCGTCTGTCGCGTGTTAACCTGGTTGGTTTTGGTTTGCCCAATATAAAAGGGACTTGTAAATATAGGTAAAGATTTAATAAAGTTACTAATTGCTTGGTTGACATTTTTGACAGCGACCGTAATTCTAAAATAAACAATCCCACGTAGTCGTCGCGTATTAACATGGTTGGTTTTGGTTTGCCCAATATAAAAGGGACTTGTAGCAGGCTCAGACGTTTCAATTATAGTTGATAGATTTTTATCGAGGAACCAAAAATTGTTTGAAAAAACGTGTTCAACTTCGTTGTATCGTCTGAACCAGATATTTGGCCTTAGCCAATGTGACATGAACCTACTTACGTACAAGAAGTGCGGCGGTCAAATCCAATCTATTGAAGAAACGTCACAAGAAAAGTGTACTTAAGTACAATAATATCATTAATAACTTCAGTTATTATAAGCAATAATTGTCAGCCTGAAACACTCATTTACATTGAAAAATCTTCCGAGAAAAGATACTTGCCACCAACGGGACTTGAACCCGTGTCCTTCTGATTGCCGGTCGGATGCTCTGACCACTGAGCTATGGCGGCTAACTATTAACTTCAGAATAGAATTATGATGGTCACAGAAGTTACTCAAAACTGCAGAAATGGAACACAAATATTGTTCAATTAATACAAATTGGAGGAAAAATCGTATTTTGCAAGACGAAATACGTTCGTTTTCGTACAGTGACAAGTGCAATGACAATAATGACATTTCCACAGATAGGTACAAATCATCCGCATCTTTTGCATTACTAATAGACAAAGGTAACCGGAATTTTTTGGAAAGCATTGAACTACTTACATATTAGATTAGCCAAAAGCATTTTCGTTATTTGTTTTTGGGGTGTTATGCCGTGTTGCGCTACCTTCTTCTTTAGACCTAAAGAACGAGGTAGCGCAACACGGCACAACACCCCAAAAACAAATAACGAAAATACTTACATATATCGAATCTTATCACAATATCGAAAATGTGTATGTGTTGTACCGACACACTTTGCTTTACTTTAAAAGATTTCTTCCTATGGTAGGAAAGGAGGTTAGTTCAATAAGGGAGCAGCCGTGTAATATCATTTCTTTACAATGGATCTGTCAACTTGAGAGCCAAGGGCGGATTCAGGATTTTTTTCTGGGAGGGACACAAGGGGCGGACGGGCAAAAAAATAAACAATTACTGTTAGAAATAAACTTGAAGTATCGTACTTCTAGTTTATTTCTACAAGTTCAAGTATGCATAGGGAGGTTTATGAAAGTGTCAAAACAGTAGAAAAATTAAATGTTTAATAAAGACAGTTTTCTGTAATGTGATGGAATCTCCACAGTGCACAAAAATACCTCCCCCCCCCCGCCCCACTTAATCCGCCACTGAGATCTGTCTACACGTTTACGCGCAGCTCCGTAATGAAAATGACCCCACTCCTGGACACGACGGAGAAGGGGTCACATAACTTTTTTTAATATGGCGTGGGCAGCGGTTACGGCGTATAATGTTGAGCTTGTTAGCGTATTTTAGGGTAAATTAAGCTTGGTGACATCTAATAATGACAATGAGTAAATGCAAGACACAAATAGGTTGTGTTATAACGGAATTGATTTATTGGTAAAAGTTAAGATTTACCGCAAATGTATAAACCCATGGAATGTTACAAAATGTAATATATTCTTAGAAAACAAGGGGAGGAATGCAGATCCTGCCAATGTCTGTAAATTTAATAAAAAGGCACTTTCTAGGTGAGAAAAGTGTGGAAAAGCTGAATAAAAAAATTAGGCGCGCTCGGCAAAATTGAGGAAGATACAGCCGTTCAAAGTATAACTAAAATTTCACTTCGCGAACCGATACTGTCAGTCCGCCCGCCATTTTGTCACTGTTAAGTTGGTATCCCAGACCTAATACAAACAAGAGCCTAGATACGATTGTAGCCGACTTCGTGGGATACATGAGGCGCGTAATTATGAAATTTGTCTAGCGGGCTTTTTTTCAACGATTTTTTTAAATGTTTTTCACCTTCCAAATTAAAGTAACCTAACCTAAGACTACGCTAAACATGGTTTGTGATACAAAAGAAAGTGCCCCTTTATAATGCCTACTCGCGTCAAGGCAAGAAAAACATCCCAGTTTTCAAGTAGTTTAGCAGCTACGCTAGGTTTGTGTAACATGGTTTGTGATTCTGGCGTACAATCTCACAAGACGAAAGCTAATTTTAATTTTACGTAATCGAAATTTAGAATGAAATATTTTCCACTTCCCCCAATGCAAATAGTTGCCTTTTAATGTAATTAAGGTGAATCAAAAGTTTTTTTTTTTAAGTTCATATTTAACCGTTGCCAGCGATCTCCAAAAATTACCATTATTAATTCTGTTTTTCATAATTAAGCGCCTTATCATTTATCCCGCGAAGTCGGCTACAATCATATCTAGCTTTTGTTTGTATTAAATCTGGGATAAAAATATAACAGTGACAAAATGGCGGGCGGACTGTCATAGTTTCAGTTCGCGAAGTGAAATTTCATTTATACTTTGAACGGCTGTATCTTCCACTTTTCTCATCTAGAAAGTGCCTTTTTATTAAATTCCCAGACATTGGCAGGATCTGCATTTCACCCGAAAACCGAAAACATGTAGCAATTAAGGGGCTTCGGTCAAAAGCCAATACTTATAGTATAAACTACTTACATACATCAAGGCGATGCGCGGCGATCAATTCCAGTGGGTTCTGGAAAAATACTTGATGGTTGGAAATGACCCAAAATTGTATAAATATAACATAAATATTGATCAGGTATTTCAATATTACTTCCAAAAAGCGGAGCAAGAATAGTATTGTGAGACGACGCGAGATGCAATGGCAATGAATGACGTTTCAAAATGTTATTTCCATAGACAATGAACATTTTAAGAAAGTCATCGATTATTGACGGTTCTTACATAACATGAAGTTGTTCGCCGGTGGATTATTTTAAATGGCAGCACTCAAATTTCATCTTAAGTAACGAATTTTGTTCTTAGTTCTGTAATATCTGTGGATAAATCCCGGGGTGCTAGCTGTCACTTTTCTTGTTGGTTGTGTTATTTCGGCTTTACTTTTTTAGTAGATTTGTACACATTGAACGAGAGCAATCACTCCTTCTCTCAATCCTCCAAATCGTTATAAAGTTTAAGTAAAACAGAACTAGCAGATCCTTGTGTAAAAGTATGGATTCCACCGCCATCAAGTTAGAATCAGGCACAAGTGCTGAAGCTGAAGAGAGTGTTGCTGTGACATTTACGGAAATCGATATAGAATATCCTTTTATCAATAAAGGAAGTCCGTCATCCATTTCCGAAAACATTTCAGGTACCTATTTGGTTATTCTTTTTTGGTATATAACTGTAATCGAACGCATAATATAAATGAAAATGTTATTAAAATTGCAGGTTTTTGTTTGTGTGTTACGACAAACTCATATCTACATGTCGATCCTATACACGCTATTACGCTGGTTACAATATATTTTTGGTAAATATTATCAATATAGGGACATGCTTTAAATGCACTTTATAATTTTTAAAGAAAATATGGTGCTAGTTAGAAAATAGTTAGTAGTAAAGTTAGTTACCGGAATCTGAAAATAATGGCTGTTAATGGTTTATTTGAATCGGAGAGGATTTTAAAGTTGGGGCCAAACAAAAGAATTGTATTGAACTTCACTTCCAAATATATAAGACTACAAATGTCCAATCACCGCTGAATGTAAAGAAACAGCTGAAGACATATCGAGTATTATCACAAAAACAAGTAGCAAAGAGGTAACAATTAAAAATGTAAAATGTGTCCTACTTCAACATTGAAAATCACATAAGAATCCTTACTAAATATATACAGATCTCCGAACATACATAATATAAATCCATTCTTATATTCACTCCATGAAATTTTAGCAACCATATAACGTGCCAAACACCACAATATAATTGGTGTAATATAATCCTCAAAATGCATCCTCAAGCGAACGAATATCGAAATGAACTAACTTTATTAGGATATCGGCCAGCCGTCACCGCTCCAACAAGAGAATTAGACTCAGACAATATTAATAATAAGACTAAAGTAGAAAATAAATCAACAATCGTTATTTATTTTGGGGTGTTATGGCGGGTTTTGTTCTTACTAAACCAACGTTTCGGACAGCGTAACAGTGTCCATCATTAAGGCAGATGTAATAAATTCATTGTATATATACAATGTATTTATTACATACCAAAAAATACTCTACACCAAGAAAAGCTTTCCTATGACATTCTCCCAAATCATGTCTCGGAAGAAAATTGAGAACTTATCTATTCTTGTACTTATACCACCGCTGCATGCAAATCATTCATAAATACTTTTATAATCACCTGTCCGATCGAACATCATATATTTACAGAAAATATAAATTAAAAACGATCGAACACAAAACTCAAAGCATTGATCACTGCTGGTATTCTCCACTGTATCAGTAAGCATGATATGATTCATAACTTCTGTAGGAAAATTCCCAACAATTACACAATACACATCGCTCAAATTTTACAAACCTCATAGAAATAACTGCAAAGAAAAAATTGACCACGTTTAAAAGGATTACAAAAAAAATCAGTCATGATAATAAAATTCGAAATATAAAGGATATCAATAAAACGACACACATTTTGTATAGATTAATATCGAAAACCAAACAATACATGTCAATTTTGACCTAGAAAAATATTCAACCATTTCCATTGATTTTTTTCCAATATCGGACCCAACTTAGCAGAAAATATTTTAGTCAGAAATAGCGTCTCCGAGAAAGATCTTGTAAGCAATACACCATTACTCCCAGCTATAAGCTGTTTCACTTCACTCCCACTAATGAACTAGAAATTATACAACTAAAAGCATCTCCTAATAAACAAAAAAAAAATTACAAAACAAAAAAGACTTGGAGTCGGTGTCAGCCGAGGTAGGTTTGTAACTACATACATAGTCGTAGGTGAGATGTGCTTGGGTCGCACGCGTGACTTGACAAGGCGAGAGGCGAGAGCGGGGACACGGCGATAGGGGAACTGTCAAGTGAACATGCCGGGCCGGGTACCTTGGCTGACACCAACGCCAAAAATAACGATCGTGCCTATGTGTTGATAAGTAGAAAAAGTTAGTTGATTATTAAGTTGTAGGAGGATACAAATTTTTTTTTTAACTTTTTAGTGCATTTTTTTTAAGTCGTTTTTTTGTTTTTTTTTTAAGTTTTGTTTATTTTATTTTTATTTTTAGTGAATCTGAAGTACAGTAACTAATTTGTCTGAATATGGGTAGACCTACTAAACGTTCCGTATGACACGCCGTATGACATAGAGCAACTTAATTACTGTAAAAGATATAGAAACATCTGCACGAAAATTATGAAAGTAGTAAAGGAGTAATAATATAGAGAATAAAATAACCCAAAGAAAATGTGGAAAATATTAAAAGAAGTCACATACACATAAAATATAAACAAAAATATACATTCAAACATCTAACACATTCACTTACTTATCATTATTTCCAACAGAGTGCATGTCATAAACTGCTCCACAAAAATATACAAAATTTAGTGTCTAAAATTCAGAAAAACCATTCAACTCGTTGTTAAACGTGTCCCTGAAGTGAAACCCGTACGTGTGTTACTTAATCGCTCTAAATTTACTGTGATTTATAGTGTTTAGATCAACTTTGAAGTGGCAATATTGTTGCAGTAAAAATAACCTTTTAAAATCTCCACTAATATACCTGTGCAAAGTCAATTTATAATACACATAATTCCCACTCAGTTACAAAGAGCTGACAGCAGAGTGGTGAGAACATCTGCCTAGAGATCCGATGATCCACGGTTCGAATCCTAGTGTAGCAGCCAGCCTCTGCTACCTCATACTTTAGAATGTTTTCAAAAAGTACCTAGCGATCTTTCCAGAAGCAAATAAAAATAATATGATTTTTTTTTTTAAATTAAGAACCATTGACAATTAAACGACGTTCGTTTGGTTTTTCCTAGAGACGCCAGTAGTTCTGTATATCTGTAGCGCTGTCCATACCTAAATTTATTTGGCAAATTATATATTTTTACAAATTATATTTATACATCATATGAGTTCTACATTATTTTAGTTCCACATCATAACAGTTCTACATTAGTTGACCCCGACGTGATTGAACACGCAGCATGCAACTTCCTGACAAGTGTGTTACCACGACGTACCGGAAACACCGCGAAAGCGAGGGACATCGGTAGAGGCGCATCAGCATGGACGCACCGACCAGCAGCATCAACCCGGCTTTCCTGCAAACCCTGGCCTCATCTTTTTCGCGATACTTCGCATCGTTGGGGAAGGAGTCTGTGGCGACGCATTATCTTTCGCCATTTGAAATAAGTACCGAAACATTCAAATTCCCTGTCCATAGTTTTTAGAACATCAAGAAAAAACAAATGGTCCCGTTCTTTTGTCACGTTCGTTTTTTTCCGATAGGATTGTAAATTTTTCTAGTCAATGCTTGCCGGCAAGCGAGGAACCGTCTAGACGTTATACAGACGCTATGTGATTTACACGCATTCTCCAGCGCAGCATCTCGGACTCTCCGTAACACCTTCGAGGCTCTCATCCACCACCGCTGTCTCGCAGTCCGGTCCGCCGCACCACGACTTGAGATGTCTTCTCCCGCAAATCACATCTTTGAAAAAAAAAAAAAAAAAAAAAAAAAAAAAAAAAAAAAAAAAAAAATCATATTATTTTTATTTGCTTCTGGAAAGATCGCTAGGTACTTTTTGAAAACATTCTAAAGTATGAGGTAGCAGAGGCTGGCTGCTACACTAGTAATACCAAAGTGTTTTTTTTTTCTTCTTTTTTCTTCTTTCTTCAAACATTATTAAAAATCACTGTGAAAATAATTTTTATGATTAATTAACACTTAATTCTGAAATAAGTGAAAATAATTTTGAAGACTAACCTTAGCAGTAAAATTGACTTTTAATAATCTCCGTAAATATACCTATGCAAAGACAATTTATATTACACATTACTCCCAGTAACTTACAACTATCTGGTAGCAGAGTGGCGAGAGCATCTGCCTTTAGATCCGAAGGCCAGTGGTTCGAATCCTAGTAATACCAAAGTTTTTTTTTTCCCTTTTTTCTGCTTCCTTATTTAAATCACTGTGTAATAAGTGAAAAGAAATTTGAAGATCTTACAAATTCAGGCGCAATTACATACAAAGTACGAAATAACAACAACGTTAATAATGGCTACTTCTAGTAAAGTACAAACACGATCAAAACCTACTGAGACACCACTACCAACTGATGCCGGTGAAGTTCACTATGATAAATTTATCAAATATGTAGACAAAAAGATGGACGAAATAAAGCAGCAACTTTTCAAAAAAATGGAACAAGAGACACTAAACGTTAAGAAAAATCTAGAATATGAAATTTTAGAAATGAAAAAAAGTGTAGATTTTATAAGCCAGCAATATGATGATATTTCAACCAAGGTTGACACAATCCTTCAAATAAACAAAAAAGTAGATATTCTTGAAGAAGCAAACAACAACAAAGAAATCAGAATCAATAACTTAGAAACTCGACTGGCTGAAATTGAACAGGTCAGTATGAGCCACAATTGGGCGGAGTTTGCGGGTGTAGTTACCCTTCCTAATGAAGAACCGCCGGACACCATAAACAGATTATTTAAGGAAATACAAGTTAATGTCGAATCACAGAAGATAAAAAGAATAATCCGTTATCAAGATCGTTCACAGAAAATGGAGGGCGGAACTTACAGATACAAAGTACAACTTCAAGATGAGGAAGCCCAGCAGAGAGTCTTGAACTCCCGCAAGAACGCGAGAGAGAAGAACATATTTGTAGGCGAACTATTAACCCCTTACTTTAAAGAACTGCTGTGGAAGACAAAACAAAAAGCTAAAGATAATAATTATATGTATACTTGGTTCAAAAATAATAAAATCCTCACAAAAAAGAACTCTGATCATACTTCAAAAATAATAAACGTTAAACATGTCAACGACTTACAGCTCATAATCTAATTGGTTACATTATTTTTAACTGTCTACTGTATAGGTAACTCCATCTATTACAAATGGACTCACTACTAAACATAGATTTTGAACCACCCTATCATGAAGAACATATATTCAAAAATTCTCAAGATTTCAAATTATTCCACACAAATAACTCTTTAAATATAATATCCCAAAATATTAGAAGCATTCGCAAGAACTTTGACAGTTTTACAATTCTTTTACAAGACCTCGACTCCCACTTTGATATAATAATTTTAAGTGAATGCTGGACAGATGACTCCTACACCGATATCTACTTACCTGGATATTCGACATTCCATACTACTACTAAACTCAACCAAAATGATGGGATAGTTATCTTCGTAACAGAGTCGCTGAATCCCTTTATCTCTGAAATAAAGCTAACGGAAACAAATTGTATAAAAATTTCACTAGGATCTGATCTATCTGTTTTTGCTATATATAGACCCCCATGCTTTAAAAATCTTACACCTTTCCTAAACTCACTTAAAAAACTTTTAGATGATAATTTAAACACCCAACAACTTATCTTAGCGGGAGATTTGAACATAAACATTCTCAATTGCAATCCGAAAACTAACGAATATCTAAGTCTCTTAAGTCATTATGGCCTTAAGTCAACAATAAATTCAGCCACAAGAACTTCCCTTGAATCCAATTCTTGCATTGATCATATTTTTGCTAAAACTAAAAAAATAACCATTTCATCCATTATTCATACAACGATCACCGATCACTACACTACTTCTCTTGGCATTCTATCGAACACCGTAAATAAATCAAAAATGCCCACAAACATCACACAACAAGTCATAGACTTCAAATCACTTAGGACAGAAATAAGTCACGAATCCTGGACTTCAACACTTAAAGAAAAAGACCCGAACAAAGCTCTAAATGCTTTCCTCCTAACTCTGGAAATGTATACTACCAAACACACCACACTAAAAACACACAAATACAACCCTCACAAAACATTGAAAATTAAACCATGGATCTCAGCAGGACTAGTTAAGAGTATTCATAAACGAAACGCCATGCACATGAGAGTAAATAAAAACCCATATGACTGTAAACTAAATCATGAATATTTATTATATAGAAATCTCTGCAACAAATTAATTAAGCAAGCTAAATTCAAATTTTACAGAAATGAAATAGAAAATGCCAAAAAGGATCCAAAAAAAACTTGGAAAGTCATTAATGAAGCAGCTTATTTAAAACCTAAGAAGGGTAATAATATTAATAAATTGTCAATTAATGGTGAAATCCTTGAAACAAAGAACGAACCATACAAAATGGCTAACTATATAAATTCTCATTTTTCCAACGTTGGCCCAGATCTAGCAAACAAAATCCTCATCAATAACCACACTACAGAACAACTATTAATTAAACACAGCCCTACCAAACAACCAATACACTCCTTTAATATATATAAACTTAATAAAAAAGAAATTTCTGAACTTATTTTATCTCTTAAACCAAACTGCGCTCCGGGTCCAGACAAAATCTCGAACCAAATTCTGATTAATCTGCATGAATATATTGCCATGCCCCTTCTACACATATTCAATCATAGTTTCAGTCAAGGTATTGTTCCGGATAAACTAAAAACTGCCATTATAATGCCAATTCACAAATCTGGGGACAAAACTCTAATCTCCAACTATAGACCCATCTCACTATTGAATTCATTATCGAAAGTTCTGGAAAAGGCAATGAAAAAAAGACTTATAACGTACCTCGATAAACATAACTTACTTTCAGATTGTCAATTCGGTTTTCGAGCAAAAATGTGTACTGAACAGGCTATATCAGAATTAACGAATTTCATTGTCAAAAACACAGATGAGGGATCCAAAGTAATCGGCGTCTTTTTAGATCTGGCCAAGGCTTTCGATACTATCTCTCATGAAATTCTGTATGAGAAACTTAAAAATAATGGTATCAACGGACCACCGCTCGACTGGTTTATTAGCTATACTAAAAATAGAAAGCAAATAGTAGAACTAAATAAATGCTTCAGTGAACCGGAAGAAATCAAGTATGGTGTCCCTCAAGGAAGCGTCCTCGGTCCTCTTCTATTTCTCATTTACATAAATGACCTTACTGATCTTAAAATGGCAATCAGTTACGCAGACGACACGGTAATACTATTCAAAGCTCCAAGTTGGGTAAAGGCTTTCAAAAGTGCGGAAACCGGTATGTTAGAAATAAAAAATTGGCTCGACAAAAATCTACTTACCTTAAACATCGCCAAAACAAAATACCTAACATTCAGCAAAACCATCACTGGGCAACCAAAAACCCTTCCACCTCTATACCTACACCCTTATATTGCCTCTAAACCCTCAAATCACAACTGCGAAAAAATAGAACATACTGATAATATCAAGTATCTAGGATTAACAGTGGACTATAAATTAAACTGGGAACTTCATATCAACTTGCTCATTAAAAAAATCCGTAAACTATCATTCATTTTTAAAACGATAAGAAACATCATGTCTTTAAAACAACTAAAAAATGTTTACTTCGCTCTATGTCAAAGCCTTTTAACTTATGGTATTTCGGCCTGGGGGGGAGCCGCTGAAAAGTATATTAAGACACTTAACACAACTCATAAAACACTAATTAGGATCATGTTCAAAAAACCCTACCTTCATCCAACGGAAAACATCCTTATAACTAACAACATACTAGACATCAGGAAACTCTTCATTAAGAAGATCATTCATATAAACTGCATAAAATCCTCACCATGCCACATAACACACCCACAAATCACAAGAGCAAACTCGCGCAATCAACTTTTAGTGCCAATAATTAAATCAACTTTTGCCCAAAAGCACGAATCCTACCTCGCACCTCTCATTTTCAACATCTTCCTAAAAGAAACCTCCTATTACGTCACTAAAAATAACAAAAAATGGTTATATAAACAGTTCACTACATGGTTACTGATCAAAAAAAGGGCATCCATCACCAAGTTATTAGGAATCTCATCTTAGTCTCTATTCCCCATTCTTAATAAAAATATGTATAAATAAAATTTAAATATGTGTTATTTACATGTGTAGAGATTAACTCTTACTTATTACTACTGTTTAAGGTTCACGCCTGCTTATATTATTATCACTGCCTATGTTTATTTGAATTACGAGAATTTTGTGGAAATTTTAATATTTTTAGTTTTAGATGTTTCCATTACTATGTGTATCTTTAATGAATTTTTGGTCATATGATACTATGTAAATTCCAACAATTATTGTTCTTTGATTATATCATTTCATTGAAATTTAATTAGTTTTAGTTCTAGACGCTTGCTTAACTATGTGTATCTGTATAATTATGTGCATTATACGAATACGTATGTGTATGTATCTGTGAACGTATGTGTATATATAGAATGTATATATGCATACATATTTGTGTATATATGCATACACGTATGTGTGTATACATGCATATGAGTGTGTATATATATAGTTGTGTGTAAGCGTATGCATCTGTAAATATATGTAAAGGTACCCGTCTCAGAACAGATAACATAGTCTAGTGAGGCGGGTTACTTACTTGTTTATATAAGATAATTTAAAACAATAAACGTGTTATATTATTGACAAAAATATCTATGAAAGTGTGTATTTTAACAAGATCGTTGTATGATCGAGACATTCTAGATATAAGATTAAAATATCCAGTATTCCAGCGCCCTTGAGGTGATTTTTCACAAAAACGGCGCTTTATAAATTAGCCAAATATTATTTATTATTGGTAAAAATTTCAGTCCAGAATATGTTAAGGTTTCTGACTAAATTACTGTCTACACGATTGTTCACAATTTTATAAAGCATTAAGAGGTCATTTATTTTTCGTCTTTTAATCAGACTCTCTCATTTGAAATGTGCAAGTCTTTGTTCGTACCCGTCAAGAAGATGGTAGACACCTGATCGGTATGACAAAATCCATGTAAATTTTCTTTGCACTGATTCGAGTCTAGATATCTGTGTAATATAATGTGGATTCCAGACTGTTGACCCGTACTCAAGAACACTTCGGTTTAAAGAATTGAATAGAATTATTAGGCTATTAGAATTCTTAAACAGTTTGGTTGATCTTACAATAAAACAAAGTAATTTATTTGATTTACTCACACTGTGTTGATTGAATGTTAGTTTTTGGTCAAAAATAATTCCTAAACCTTAAATTGATTCAACTGTCTCTTGATTGTAATCACATATGCTATATGAATACAGAGTTTTGTTGGTGTTCTTGGTGAAATTTATAACTTTGCGCTTTTTTTTACATGAGCTCCACACAGAAGCCTATGTCATATTTGGGGATGCTGTGTGGAGAATTTTTTTTAAGGAAAGGAAAGAGGGGAGAGATCTGGGATGGAAGAGCGTTTAAGGGGTGGGTAGAAATATGGGGTTCAGTGTGTCCTGGTCATCTGCCTCCAAGACCTAGGCAAACCTCACCCATGAACCCGGGCACCCCTGCATAGTCACCAAAAGTAGCGAACCACTTGGGGTGACCTATGGCAGAGGTGTTGGTTAAATAAAGTTTACCGGGGCGGCGGTACTCATTCCCGCCTCCCAACTTCCGAAAATCCCAAATTGAATTGAGCGCTTAGCTATATTCAATTCCATTTCATTGTCAATACACCAGGTGTAGATATTGTATTTAGGTCTTGTTGTAAGAGTTCACAATCTTTCATAGATTTATTTGCTTTATATAATTTGAAGTCATCAGCATATAGAGAAAAATTACAGCGGATTTTATATATAAGGTCTTTAATAAAGCTTAAGAAAAGTAAGGGTCCAAGGTGAGATCCTTGTGGTATGCCCGACGTAACTAATATTAAGGAAGAGTTAAAACCGTTGACAGTAACTAATTGACTTCTATGTGATAAATATGATTCTAACCACCGAAGCAGATTTCCATGAATGCCGAGTTTATCCAGTTTCATTAAGATAGAGTAACTAACTTTGTCAAAAGCCTTACTGAAATCGGTTTACACGGCATCTACTTGTGTTTGATTATTCACCGATTAACACAGAAAGTCCATATACTCGAGTAAATTAGTAATTGTGGATCTTTTAGCTAAAAAGCCATGTTGAAAAGGTCTAAGTATATGTGTTACATGGTTAAGAACGGTTTTATATACAATGGACTATTGGACTCGAATATTTTGCCAAAACAAGATAAAAGGCTGATAGGACATTAGTTCATTACATCATTTTTACTGCCAGATTTGTGGATCGGAATGACGTGGGCAACCTTCCACAGATCCGGAAATACCCCATCGTTCTGACTTCTGATGAATATTTTGGGTAATGGTATTGCAAGCTGATCTGCACAATTTCGAATAAATAGTGGAGGAACCCTTATTGATATCAAGAGTGTTCAATTTGGCAGGAATTTAAACTAATTTTGATATCTTAATCTTGAAAGAAAATTAGGATAAAAATAAAAATATTTTAATTTAAATAGAATGCAGTATGCATACCTTTGTTGATTATCCACTTATGAATTTTGTGTTTTTGATGTGTATTTTTTGTCATGTGGTGGTGGGTATATGGTGGGAAGAAAGTTTAGAGTCACTTTTAGAATTGGATGGTGAGCTAAAAACAGAAGAGAAGTAAGTAGATAATAGATCACATGTATCTTCTCCATTTGTTGCTGATTTGTCACGGAGATGCATGATTTTGGGGTGAGAATTACAAATTTTTTTCGAATTAATGAGGGTTGAAAGATTTTTGAAACTGTTAGGGAGAGAATTTTCTATTGAATCTACATAGGCCTTAAGAACATGTACGTATGGATACTTTTACTCTAGCCCTCAAGATAGAAAAACTGTCATAGTCACATTGATTTTTATATTTTTTCAATTTCTTTCTAAGTTTTTGTTTTTCCCTGATTTAGCGGATGAGAACACTGCTGAACCAAATTGGAAACTTATTATTCCTGTTTCTTAAGCGCGGAGTGTGTTTTTTAATTGATAGCCATAACAAGTTATAAAAATGTAGTAGGGAGTCATTGCAATTCAGGGTGTTAAAAAACTGCCATCATAATCACGTCAATTTTAGCAAATTATCAGATTGTCCTTGTAGAAAACCACTGTGTGTCGTGATAATAATGTATATAACAAATATATTTGATACAAACGAATGAGTTTATGATGCGTAACTAAACGATTATGACTATCAAACTTATTCAAAACAGCAACTGCAACAAAAACAACTTCGTGTGGGACTCGGTGGGTGCGTTGATCATGACATGACTCGTTTCTGGTATTTGATTTTTCATACAACGTTAAAAGTGAATTTATTAATTTAATAATATTTTTGGGGGATTTTAAGAATGATATTCGAGTTCAATTATTTTTTTTAAATACTAGGTACATATTAAATGCATTGAAAACATTAGGTATATTACATTTACTGCATGTACCCTATTCTTCTTCAAAGTCGCAATATTATACGCATACGAGACTAATTAAAAATTTGGAAAACATTCAGTCTCATTGCTACTTAAGCCTCGATCTCGATTACATTGAGCGAGTTTACAAGCTGCTCTCCGGGAAATTCACTTGGCATACCAACTCTCGCTGACAGTGGCTTCAAACCAGCGATGGGCACAATCGATCTATCATCGCTGATTTACTCCATCATTATTACCAGCTATCAAAACACGGAGCAATAGCTACACTCATATATCCATTATTGAAGTTTTAATTTTCGCAACGGCAACACTGAACATAAACTTCAAACAGCATTCCAGAATCCAGTCTTGTGAGTGATAATTCCTTTATTTTCTCGCCACACACTGAAGTCATTGTTGTTCCGCCTTTCTAATAGTAACATCCTATAAACTGCACAATAAATGTGTTCAATTTTAAACTATAATTGTTTGAATAACCTGCAGATTTTCATTTCAAAGTTTTTATAATTCAAGGAGTTCTTTTACCACCTTGGCACTTCACCTTGTAGTGAGTAGGTTCTTGTTATATTGACTAGTTAACTACTAAGCTCCTTATTGGTGTTTTTTTATTGTAAAACTATATCGCTTAACACTAATTGTTCTGTATTTAGAGCGTTGGCATTATAACACATTGAGTTAACCAACACCAAACAGGTTAACAGGTTACGAGTTTAGGTGAATGAGTTTGTTCATTGTTAATTTACAGCCGCCGTCTAACATTAAAACCAAGCGATTAGTTATTATTTTATTTAGTCTTGACCTTTAGTCAAATATTTAACTCGATTCCTTTTTATAAATTTCATTACTAAAACAACATTTTTTGTTATTTACAATTTACACTTAAAATCAATAATTGACATCAACAAGTGCGTTTTATTTTCCGATACGATACGATACGATACGATTGTACCACCCCAGCCAGGAGTTCTCCTGTCCCGGTGAGACCGGTACACCAGGGGGCACTGATTTGTTAGGACTGGAACACATGCTCTGAGGATGGGAAGGAGGTTGGAGTTTAATCGACCGGTATACATGGCAACCTAATAAGCCAATATTGGAATTAAGGATGGGCAGGAATAAAGGAACGGATTGAGCGTTGTTTTTCCCCCCCTTTCTATGTATCTTCCTTCTTCTTGCCTCTTCTCGGCTCTTTTGGATCTTCTTGACTCTTCTTGTCACTTGCATCTTCATGCATCTTCTCTCTTTTTTTCCTTGCTTCTTCTTGTCTCTTCTTGCCTTTCTTGGCTCTTCTTGCCGCTTTGGCTTTTGTTGTCTCTTCTTGTTTCTTCTTGTGACTTCTGGGATCTTCTGGTCTCTTCTTGCTTCTTGGATCTTCTTGCTTCTTCTTGGCTCTTCTGGTATTCTGTCTCTTCTTACCTCTTCTTGAATCTTCTCGGCTCTTCTTGTCTCTTCTTGCTTCTTCTTGCTTCTTCTTGAGTCATCTTGTCTCTCCGGAGATCTTCTCATCTCTTCTTGGTTTTTCTTCGATCTTCTCGCCTCTTCTTGGCTCTTTTGGTATTTTGTCTCTTCTTGCCTCTTCTTGAATCGTCTCGTCTCTTCTCCTCTTTTCTCGGCTCTTCTTCTCTCTTTATGCTTCTTTTTGTGTCTTCTTGTCTCTTCCGGGATCTTCTCGTCTCTTCTTGGTTCTTCTTGTCTCTTCTTATCTCTACTTGTCTCTTCTAGTGACTCGTGACTCTGCTTACATCTCCCCCCCCCCCCCTGGGACCCTTTCCGCACGCCTTGTTTCCATTGGCTCTTCTTAACTCGCATTTTCTCCTCTTGGTTCTTCTTGACTCTTTTTGAATCTTCTTACTTCTTACCGCCCATTCTTGGCTCTTCTGTACTCTTCTTGGATCTAGCTTTGGGTTGGAACTAGCCACTTTGTTCCGCCACGCAACCCCACCCCACTCCCACCCATTCACTTTCTCATTACTTTTACCCAGTGGTAATGGCTTCTGAAATAATCCGATTTCTTCCCCCTGAATCCAACTAGTGCGTTTTATTTTCCGCTCTTAAATTCAAATATTGTTACTTTAGTGATATATAGGGTGGCGCAATAGAACGTGCATATTGCGTCATCTTTTTTTGCGGGGTATTTGGCGCGCGGGCGGGGGGAGCCTAGCAGGATTGGATAGAGGTAGTTATGCAGTTTTAGTAGTTATGAGTCCGTTTGACGGGAAGCGTCGCGCATTTTGCGTTCGCGCGTTTTACGAGAATGGTCGTTCGTACATCTCTACAAGGCGACTATATTGTACTGAATATGGATTACAATCAATTCGCGAAGCCCCGAGTGCAAATTTAATTAAAATATGGATAAAGCGTTTTGAAGAGACCGGTTCAACGTTTAAGCCACGAGCTAAAGGTCGTCCAAGAACATCTAGGACCGAAGACAATATTGAGAGAGTGAAACGGTCAGTACATGAAAATCCACAAGCAGTCAAATTTTTCGGCTTTACAGTTGTCGCGACGAAGCTTACAGCGAATTTTGAACCTGGATCTCAAACTGCATCCACATAAACTTCAATTAACTCAAGAATTGAAAGAGCAAGACTTCGGAGCAAGGTTGGCGTTTGCTGAAGAAATGCTTCACCGATTTTCCAATTTCGACAATATTCTGTTTTCTGACGAGGCTCATTTTCATTTAAATGGGTTCGTAAACCGTCAAAATTGTCGTTATTGGAGCAGTGAAAATCCGAAAATCAAGCACGAAAAACCGCTGCATAGTCCTAAAGTGACTGCATGGGCAGCAATCTCTAGCAAAGGAATTATTGGTCCTTTCTTTTTTGAAGATTCACGAGGACGAAACGTCACTGTGAATACCGACCGCTATGTTGCGATGTTAAAAGGATTTTTGACTTCAGAACTAGACAGATCAAGAATAGTGAACTCAAGGACTTCTTTTCAACAAGACGGAGCTACCAGATCAAGAATAGTGAATTCAAGGACTTGGTTTCAACAAGACGAAGCTACCAGTCACACATCAAATGACTCTATGGCGGTTGTGAGACAGATGTTCCCAGCCAGACTAATTTCTAAAAGAGGTGATATCCCATGGCCCCCACGTAGCCCAGATCTAACGCCTCCTGACTTTTTCTTGTGGGGACACCTCAAAAACAAAGTCTACGTCAACAATCCGAGAAACATCAGTCAGCTAAAGGAGAGTATCCGTAATGAAATGGCAGCAATCACACCAGCATTACTAAAGAAAGTTTTTACTAATCTCCGCTCGTGATTAGAAGAGTGCCGTTTCAGAGAGGGCGGTCATTTAGACGATGTTATTTTTAAAAAATAAACTTCATTTAATTACCTTATAATTCCTATCTTTTATTTCAACTATCCTTATTACTCATTGTGCCAATCTCACATCGAATACGGAATTCTAGCCTGGGGTAATGCATATTCCAATGCCCTTGATCCCATCATGAAAGCACAAAAACTAATCATAAAAATAATTCTTAAAATGCCGCTTACTACCAGCACTGATACTATCTTCAATTCCTTCAACGTTATGGACATAAAACAGCTCTACTCAAGATCCATATTACTTAATTCACACAAAAACAACAAAACACCATACAAAGCTACACAAACAATACCCGAGCCAAAAATAACGAACTTCTACAAACTCCTTTTTCCAAAACCACCTTCGGGCAAAGGCACTCTAAATACATAGCTTGCAAACTATACAATACACTACCAACTACGATCAGACAAAGTGACTCCTTTACAAAATTCAAAAAAGATATTAAAAAATGGATTATAAGTATTGGACGCCACACTATCACAAATATCTGTAAAATAAATCACACATAGACAGAAATAACTATTCACATACAACCTAACCCTTATAAAATAAATGAAAATAATGGAATCCTGTCAAATTTAACCTATAAATAGATTAGGCAGAATTTATTTCATTACTCCATCTCCAACATTTTAAAAATAACTCTCTTTATAAGATTTACCACCCTTCCAATCACCCTTCTGTTTTAATTCTATTCATAATATGTATTTTACCTGAAATATCCTTGTAACTACTATATTCATTTATATACCTGTACGCCTGTCTCGACACAGGTATACCCTAGTGAGACAGGCATACAAACAAAACCATTGTAAATATATTTTATTATAGATAAATAAAAAAAAAATATTGCCTGTATACCTACCTTATATATATCAGATAACTGTTTCAACCCACACAAAACTACACCAACGTCAAATTGACAGTTTTGAACTCAGTGCGGCTAAATACACGAAAATGACTTACTTTAACGGAAAGTGTAATGTTTAACGATAGTTTCTGTAGGTACCATTGTTTGTTTCTGTTAAGTCCATAACTGAACGGTAATTCATTTGTCGTTTCATTGACGCTGATTGCGTTGTCTATAATATCATAAACAATTTTATAGGTACTCGAATAAGTGAATAGAGAGTTTTAATGATTTAAATTCTCTTATCAAGTTATTGTTGCATACGATTTCAATTGGGAGACCGGATAACATTAATACTGCTTTGAAATGGATATTGAACTCTTTCGCTGGAATCAGAGAAGATTTAAAGTGGGGGGCCAAATAAAAGAATTGTATTGAACTTGACTTCAAAAAAAAGAAGAGTAGGTACAAAATGTCTAATGTTGATATGTTATTTAAATCACTGGAATTAAGGAGAGTTGAAACAAGCATTCATAAGCCTTTAAATTTTATTGTGTTGAAGTGTGAAAGAAAATTTTGTTTGGAATAAAATAGAAATGGCATGATCATTATTTTCGTTGACATGGTGACTGCATTCATTTCGTAGTCAGGTGAAAGAAGTTTTATTAATTTTATATGAATAGTTGAATTACTGTTTTTTTTGTGTATTTTATAAAATGCTTTTACAAACTCCGTACACACAATATATTCGGTAGTTTTTTTTCAAGTGAATATTTATTTATTTATTTACACATATACGGCACAACACGTGCCATTAACAAAATTCACATACTTATAAATAGTACAACAACATGAAGAATAACAGTATAAATGTTAGTAAAATTTAAGAAACAGTAAGGTAATAAGTAGTGAATAAAAGCTACAATGTGTAAAAGTAAATTATAAAGTGTAAAATATAAAGTATTAACTATAAATTATTAGGTAAAAGTAAAAATTTAAAGAGAGAAATAAAACAATAAAAAGTAAAATGTACAATTATTAGATACCTATCTCTAAAAGGTACCTACCGGGATTTAAATATAAAATATAAAAAGTAAGAAATCCTGTATTATGTTAACCGATATGATAAATTTTTCAAGTACCTATGACTTCTAGTGCATTAATAGTTTTAGAGTGAAGTACTGGTAGGTATATTATGTTTACATGATGTATTATATTTACGTGGTACTAGCAAACAAATTTAATTCAATGCATTTTTTTTAATGAGGCCAGATTACCGGCGGCGTGATCGATATTAGCATTTTCATTGCCTAAAATATGCAAACGATTTATGGTTGAGTTTTGCTCTGCATCCGTCATAGTATTATCACAATGGAAAGGTGTTTTGAGTCGGTCTACAAGGTACATGATAATTTATTAATGAGACCAATTCAGGGGAGTCAAACAAATTGTTGTTAATTTTAACTTAAAAATAAGATCATTGAGTGTTCTTCTATCTTTTAATATGATATTTGAATGGAGAGGTTTTGTTACAGGTCTTATTATTATTATATTGATAGGGTCGATTTGTGTAACCACCGTATGAAAGTACCTAGACTACACTGGGTAGCTCGATTCGAGCCGTGACTGATTCCCTTTGCGTTTATTTTTTAGTGACGGGGTTTTGGGTCACTCTTCATGCTCGTATCAATATGTTTTCAGCTGAAACTAATTATCATCACACAACTGGACGCCATCACAGATCTTCCCAACCCAGAGAGTGTTTCCATCAAGACTGAACCATGGTCGCAGGAAGAAGGTTCAGGTGAAATTCCGTATATGGATATAGAAATCCACCTCCCGGATGTGAAGAAGGAATGTTTGCAGTATGCGGAGAGTGTTCAGCCAACTAGTACGTTGCATTGCGTATATCACAGAGGTATTTCAGATGGACGCAGTCAGGACAGCTGCTTGTTTTCTACTTCCCCTCGTATTGCCCTTTTGTTTTTTTTACTCTCCCAAATTTTGCTATTGATGTAATAAGACAACGTTTAACTTATTATGCTCTTAAATTTTTCCTTATTATTGTATCTGTTGCTTCTTTATTTAAGCTCTTACTTCTCTCCAAAAAAACTTTTGGATTAGGAAAAATATGCGGTAGGTCACCCTGAGGGGTTCGCTACGTTTGTTAACTTAGCGGGGTGAATGTAACGCGGGACGCGGGTTGAGGTTTGTCTCGCTCTAGAGACTGGTTGAGGGAGATCTTTTGATTTCTCTAGCCGGCCTCTCTCTTCCCATCTCCTTGCACCCTGAAACGTGCGAATGGATTACTACGTCCGTTACTCCTGGACACACTAACCAAATTCTTATCCACCCTTGATACCTTTTTCCTTCCCAACACTTCCTCTCCTTCCTTTCCCTAAAAAGATACTCCACACAGCATTTCAAAATTGATATAGGACTCAAGCGAAATTGTTTGGAGCAATTGTGAAAAAAAAAGATGTAACATATTTTCTGTACTTCAATAAATACCTATTATGATTCGATTGACTAAAAACTATAAACTCCATCTAAAGATTCTTAAGAATGGAGGCTTTCGCTAAAAGCGTCCGTAATTCGGACATATTTATTTATACAGTGTTTTTACAGATGTTCTCATTTACTTGAGAACAATGCAGTTACAAACACTCGGTTAATACACAAATATGTAGATAATAGATAATTACAAAAATCTACTCAGATAGAGGATACATGAACTTTTATACGTGTGTATGAAGATAAAAAATTACTTGGAACTGAGGGAACGGACTCCAATGTCGGTAGAGACAGGAGATGAATGAAAGGCAGTCGATGTTGTGAGTCGAAGTCTTTATTTGTTGCTACGTAGCAAATAGTCGGATGGTGTAGACACGAGTAGAGTGAGTGACGTTGATGGCGCACGTAGGTGATGAGTGATGAAGGTCAATGATACTGTGGTGGAGCGGACTACGGGTCTGCATGTCACCAGCATGTAGCTCTACACCGGGGTGGATTAGAAGACCTAGTCGTCCAGGATATCGATCGATGCGGTGAGCCGCGGAGATGGACAACGGTGAACCTTGTGATGAGAAAGAAGTCTCAGTGGCAGCGAAGCGCTACGGGCTTCGATAAGCCTGAGATGTTGCCGTACCCTAGACAGAAGACGCGGTGGGTCTTATTGTCGCGGGCAATTGAGTCTCCAAAGCTGATGATGTGGTGGACCATCTTAGCTGCGAGACGGTGGGTCCTCGAAGGTTGTTGGCGCAACGGGCGCAGGTTCCGGCTCTGAGTCGCCGTGGGTCTCGCCAGTTGGCAGTTACCGCACTGGAACGTATTCACTGATAACACTAGGCACTGTATTACTGTGTATGTTACTTGCGGAGGTGACTTAACGACTGACTGTTTAGAGATGACAGCCGCCTAAAATTGCACAGCCGTCTTGTTTAGTAACTTTTCAGAATCGCCGGGTAAAAGGCGAATGCGCGCAAGGTTTGGAAAGTGTGTGTTGACTTGAGGCCTTTCGAGGATGTGGTAGAATAATTAACCGGCTAGTAGTAATTATCGGTTGTAGGTAGATATATACCGGCGACGCCTTGCGCGGTGTAGGCAGGTAGGTATTTCGTTCTCGTGTGTTCCTTAACCAGTGGCGCTACGATGCGCGACAATAGGGCGACAGTTGTGGCAGTTATGTACATGGCGAAGATTTATTCTGGTCGCCACGGAACTAAACAAATAAAGTACAAAATTATATAAAAGCTTCCTCAAATGTCAAACAATACAAAGAGAGGCAAGAAACATAAATAGAGACACAAGTTTTTACGGCGAGGTTTTAATTGACGGTTAAAATATTCTGTAAAATAAAATAAATAAAACATTCATATTTATTTTATTACACTCATTTTATTTTATTTACACTACCGGTTTCGGAAGCACCCTTCCTTCTTATATTCTAGTTCTAATATTCTCCTGACGAAGGAAAGGTGCTTCCGAGACCGGTAGTTTGTGAATAAATTGAAAGTAAAGTGGTGTATAACAATTTATATATTTTTATTGCAAATCATGGCGAGCCAAAAAATTATCGCTTTTTACAAATATGTATAATCTCCTTTTTTTTACATTAACTCCACACAGGAGGCCCTGAGGAAAATAATTTCCCTCAGGGTCTATGTCAAATGGGATGCTGTGTGGAGGGTCTTTTTGAGGAGAGGAAGGAATGAACATTGGTCTTGAAGAGACCCATGTTGTAGGAAGGAGGAAACACAGAGGCCGGCAAATCATTCCACAGCCGAGCTGTTGAACACAAGAACGTGTCGAAGAAACGACTTGGTCTCATGTGACAAATGTCAACTGTGTACAAATGTTGGGTACGCGTTTGGCGTGTTTCCCGACTATGCACCGGTGCCGAAGGGATCAATGATGCTAGTTCCTCGGAGCATCTTCCATTGTAATACCGGTAGAACAAGGATAGCATTCCCACCCGACGCCTGTGCTCTAAAGATTGCAATCCGTCTGTTAAGATGGGAGAATCTATCAAACGGACCGCCCGTTTCTGCACAGAGTCGAGGGTATTTTTCAGGTATTTTGGAGCTCCAGACCAGAGGTGGCTGCCAAATTCAACCGTGGGGCGCACTTGCGATTTGTACAGGGTTGGCAGTTGTGTACTATTAAAGTATCTGCAGGCCCTGTACAGTACGCCCAGTTTTTGGGAGGCTAACTTTACTCTGGCTTCGATGGAGCCCCCATACCTGAGCTGGTCACTTAGGGTTACACCAAGCATATCAATGGAGGGCCTGTTCGGAAGATTGCTTCCGTTGAAAGAGACTAGATTTTCATTTCGATCCCTTTTAGACGTAATCAGACAAGATTGGGTCTTTGAAACATTAAATTCAACGAGATTATTTTTACCCCAAGAGAAAACACTCTCGAGGTAACCGTCCATTCTTTGCTTCAAAGCCTTACGAGCTGTTGGAGTTTGTGAGCCCTTTGGGGGCTTGTCAAACAAAAAGCTATCATGAACTGTACTGTCATCCGCGTAACAATGAATTGGTGCATATGACAAAAGGTCGTTGATGTGCAACAAAAACAAAGTCGGAGACAGAACCGATCCCTGCGGGACGCCAACATTTATCGAGTGTGAGGAAGAGGTGAAACCATCGACTACCGTCTGAATCGACCTCTCCCTCAAGATGTCGGCAATCCACGTACACAACGATGCGGGAAGTCCGTAAGAATGCAGTTTGTTGACAAGTCCTCGGTGCCAAACCCGGTCAAAGGCCTTGGAGATAGATGTCCAGTGCAACCGTTTGGGTCTCACCGAAACGTTCCAGGCATCGCCCCCAAACATGCGTCACATACGCGAGAAGATCACCGCACGAGCGGTTCCGCTGGAATCCGTATTGACGGTCGTTAATAATTTTGTTCTTCTCGAGGTATGTGAGCAGTTTGTCGTTGATCACACGTTCCATCACCTTAGACAAAACTGATGTGATCGCTATGGGGCGGTAGTTGGCCGGGTTGGAGCGGTCACCCTTCTTTGGAATAGGATGGATAACCGCTTTTTTCCAACCAGAGGGCACAGAGCCAGTCTTCAGGGACAGTTTAAAAAGCTTCGTCAAAATTGGAGCTATTTCTGCAGCGCACCTTTGCAGTACCAGGGCAGGTATTCCGTCAGGCCCACTAGCTTTATTAATATCAAGCCCTCGTAAAACATGGAGTACTTCCCGATGCCGGATCCTCAGCTTTTTCATACGAAAACCGCAGTGAGGAACCGACGTCAGGACAGCACCTTGGTCATCGAGGGTTGAGTTATCCGCAAACATTTTACCTAGTAAGTTAGCCTTTTCGGTGGCGGTGTTTGCTAGTGAACCGTCAGGTCTGGTAAGAGGTGGCAGACTGTTTTACAGACTGTTAATTTCTGTTTTTTGTTTCTTGTGGTCGTTACATTGGCAAAAATGTAATGTAAGGAGAACTTACTTAATGAAAACGACTAGGTATAGGAAAGATGGCTTCTCCGCTGTATTTTCCATTGAACTGAATGCCGGGGAGGAGAGAGGTCGACAGGGTGGAGAGGACCAAGGAACAATTTATTGCCACAGCACAGATACAAATTCATTGAATTATTGTTTTGTTTTTCCAGATAGCATTAATGTGGACACTGTACCCATCAAGGCAGAACCAGGACCCCGAGAAGAAGACGGAGAGAGTATCCCTTACACGGAAATAGATATAGACCTGAAAAATGTTAAAAAGGAATGCTTAGAATACTCTGAAAGGGCTTCTGGTAAAATCGATTTTTAATTTTATTTGTCTGAATTTGTTTTAATAATTTTCATGTTTCACTATAGAAACCTTTTTATTGAGCTTTATCTGCCATTATTTTCAGAGATGATAACGGACCAGAAGACGCATCCTGGAGAAAAACCTCATTCATGTTCCTATTGCAACTACTCCTGCTCATACGAGTCAACGTTAACAAGGCACTTACGCACCCATACTGGAGAAAAGCCTCACGCATGTCCCCATTGTAACTACTTCTGTTCACTTAAGTCAGATTTAACTTTGCACTTACGCACCCATACTGGGGAAAAACCTTTTCCATGTCCCCATTGTAACTACTCCTGCTCACGTAAGTCAGTTTTAACAAAGCACTTATTCACCCATTCTGGGGAAAAGCCTTTCCCGTGTTCCCTTTGTAACTACTCCTGCTCAAACAAATCACATTTAACGGTGCACTTACGTACCCATACTGGAGAAAAACCTTTTTCATGTTCCCATTGTAATTACTCTTTCACAGACAAATCAAGTTTAACGAAGCACTTATTCATCCATACTGGCGAAAACCCTTTTTCATGTTCCCATTGTAACTACTCCTGCTTATACAAATCACATTTAACGGTGCATTTACGCACCCATACTGGAGAAAAACCTTTTTCATGTCCCCATTGTTATTACTCTTGCACAAACAAATCAAGTTTAACGAAGCACTTATTCGCCCATACTGGGGAAAACCCTTTTTCATGTTTCCATTGTAACTACTCCTGCTCAAACAAATCACATTTAACGGTGCACTTACGCACCCATACTGGAGAAAAACCTTTTTCATGTCCCCATTGTAACTACTCCTGCTCGAACAAATCAAATTTAACAAAGCACCAACGCACCCATACTTGAGAGAAACCTCCTCATATCCCAATGTAACTACTCCTACTCAAACAAATTAAGTTTAACAAAGCACTTTCGCACCCATTCTGGAGAAAATCCTTTTTCATGTTTCCATTGTAACTTCTCCTGATCAAACAAATCACATTTAGTAAAGCACTTACGCGCCCATACTGGAGCATAACCTTTTTCACGTTCCCATTTTTACTACTCCTGCTGAAACAAATTTTATTAAACGGTTCACTTACGCACCCATACTGGAGAAAAATCTTTTTCATGTAACCATTGTAGCCACTCCTGTTCAGATAAATCACAATTAACGAGGCACTTGCGCATCATTACTGAATAAAAACCTTGTTTGTCTTCCTACTGTAGCTATTGAAGTTCATTAAATTAAATTCACATTTTAACCTTTACTGGAGAAATCTTCATTTTCCCATTGTAACTACTCCTGCTCGCACAAATTATCGTTGGCAGTGCTTACCAATACTGGAGAATAACTTACTCACTTGCCTTATGCAGTTATTCATGTTCACATTCTAACTCGTAGTAGAGAAAAACCATTGTCTTGTTCCGGCTGTAAGCTTAATAATAAAATTTATTGTACCACTCCATTAAAAATTGGGCAAAATTATGTAAACACAGTGTGAGTATATGAAATTCAAATAAACTTATTACAGACTCTGCTGAAATGCTTTCAAGCTTTAAGACGTTTTTATTAAAAGACAATTTTACAACATTACTTGTTTACAAAATTGGGTGCTCCCAGTGGCGTAGCACGGGGGGGGGGGGGCGGTCCGCCCTTGGCGGCACTTTTAAGGGGGGCGGCAAATTTTCACAATAAATAATAACATTATCTTGGAAAAATTTAAACCATTTCAAATCATTATTTGAACATGTTCTACGATCCTTTCGTTTACGAATCCAACTCTTTTGTTAATTCATTAAAAATTTCAATAACTATATTTTTTTAAGCTGCGAATTTCGCAATTTGTAGGAAAATCGTACGCATATTATGAGAGTAATACTAATTAAAGCTGATAATTTGCAAACAGATTCACTCTTAATTAAAATCAGAATTGTGTTCAGAATGTATTAACGACGGAATTTCAGTTGTGTTTTCATCTGCTGATACATTTCGAAAGAGACCATTATTTTATTCGAAGTGCAGTTATAAAATTCTAGTTGTAGATTATGTATGTGCTACCAGAATCAAAGAGAAACCATTTTCATTTTCTGGGTGTAGTTTTAATTCGGCAAATACATATTTAATTTGACCCGTCTAATCACAGGAGACGCAAATTATCCCAAACATTTAATTTTAAAATAAAATTGTGTAATTATGTCCCACACATACAATTTTAAATAAATTTGTGATTGCAATAAAAAGTTGAGATACTGTTTTATTACATTTTTTAAGTAATCTGTATTTAAAATTTTAAGTTTATTCTATTTTAGGTACTTTAATTCGAATATTCGCAGGCGTGTATTTTTGAGCCAATTCACATGTCCAATATGAAAATTTTTATGTTTAGAAACAATAATTTTCTAATAAGCACGTCGGAAAAATTAGTAACCTAGATTTTAGAACAGTTTTGTTTTAATAAAAAGGAACATAGCATCGGAAGAACCAGGAATTTTGTGCGCAAACATTGACACGCAAAAGTTTATAGATATGTTTTTATTATTATTCGAAGGGTTAAACCAGTTTTCACGATGTAAAATTCCATTTGAGAATTCATCTGCTGACACATTTCAAAGGAAAATATTATTTTATTCGAAGTTCAGTTATTAATTTCTATTTGCAGACTCTGTATGTGCTGCCAGAATCAAAGAAAAACCATATTCGTGTTCTGAGTGTACTTTTAATTCGCCGCATACAGACTTAATTCAAAACAATTTTGTGTTGAGAATCTAAATTTCCAGTTGTGGATTCATCTGTTGACACATTTCGATGGAAAACATCCTCTTATTCGAATTTCAGTTATAATATCCCCCCCCCCCTTATATACGTCCGTGGTAAGTCCTAATGATAACATTTTATACCCGAGTAATAATTATTGAGCTATTCATATTGTTTGCAACTCCACTACCATTGTTCCAAATCAAACTGAGCGACCGTTGAGCTACATTTTAGATAAATCATACTCTAATGCACACTTTCGTGGTGTCCAACGCGACCTACACACCAATAACAAATTCGGGAATTCATTTTCCAATATTAAAATCAGCTAACCGAGGAACTTCAATGTCAATATGACTTTTTGATATAAAAGTCTACTGATAAAAGTACACTTTCATTTCACTGAAGTTATTTCCTAATATGTATACCTATATATTTTTTATACTGACAAGGGAACGTTCATGTATTACGTAACGCAATTTTTGAAGATTTTTGACCCCCCCTCCCCCCCATGTAACGCACCATAACATTTTCCTGTTCACCCCCCCCCCCCCTAAGCGTTACGTAACACCCAAGTAACAATTTTTACCTGAAAGTCACAATTAAGTTGCGCAACGTACTGAAATATCGCTTAAATACCCTTTTTCTTGATTTTATCGCGTTTGCGGTAATAAATAAATCAAGAGATTTCTAACTCGCGATACATTATATACATTTTATTTATTCATATTGTCATTTATGAAAAAAATTGAGAATATTATTATTTTTATCGGCCTTATATTCCTTCCAGATCTCCACAATTTAACACTGTCTTACCTAGAATAAACCTACATGGATTTACAACACATACTTTCTTTTACATTAGCTTTAGTGAGGAGGCCCTGAGGAAAGTAATTTCCCTAAGTTTTCCCTGTGGAGCAACACTTTACTCCACTATGATTCACAAGCTGACTCATAGTGGAGTTAACCCCTTTCCACGTCCTGAATGCACTTATACAAGTTCTCAAAGGGAAGATTTAAAAATCAACAGTATGATTCACAGAAGATAAAAACCATTTTCATGTCCTGACTGCAACTATTCGTGTCCTCTTAAGAGATATCTAAGAAGTCACTTGATCACAAAATAAACAACTGCTCTGGCTAGCGAGAGCAACAAAGGCGATGGGTTACCAATATGCTTGGACGAAGAACGGCAATGTCCTTCTACGCAAAAACAAGGATACTCCAATTATACATGTCAGAGACGCAAGCGACATACCACTTCAATAACCTGAACTCCCTTTTGTATCTTCAAAGATGACCATCCGGACTCAATAAAAATGCCCCCTTCAGAAGAAAAAACCATCCCTGAAACTCATGAATGTGACAATTTCGAAGATGTCAACACATTATTCAACAATACATCGTTCAACATACTAAACATGAACATTAGAAGTATTAGGAAACATTTTGATGACTTTTTTTTTTTTTTTTTTTTATTTATTTAGGAGAAAATACAGATACAGATATTAATTGGCAAGAATATACAAAACATCAACTAGAGAATTCACCTGCATCCAAACTTTTTCTCACGAATTGACTTAAACAGCAGTTAAAAACATATACAAATATTTTGTCTTATAAATAGGGGAAAAAATATATAAGTACATAAGAATATTATTTTATAAATAGAGATATGAAATAAATGCGCAATATCCTTATAAGAATTTACAAATTATTTTTGAAACAAAAAAAATATAAATATAGATAAACAATGTTATACAGAAATTTAAAAAAAATATATATATATAAACGAATGTATGTCTAAGTTGTTTACTTTGAACTTTGTAGGAAAACAGCCTTCATTTTTCTACTAAAAGTACTGCGTGTATCAAAAAATAAGTCAGAATCCTTGAGCTTTTGATTCTGATTAAGTGATTCGCACATTCTTCTGATTGGGTCCCTGACACCAGCATTTGTACGCGTCCGGCTAATGTGGAATAAGTCGTTAAGCCTTGTTACTCTGGGTGGTACTTTAAAGTTTATTAATTTCAGTAAGTCGGGACAGTCAATAACGTTGTTACAGATTTTATATAGAGTCATGAGATCAAGGTACGTTCGTCGGTTAGATAGCGTGGAGACGTTATAACTCGAAAGCATATTTATGTACCCGCGTTTAGGTGCGCTCATTCTGTAATTGAGGCACTGCAGAAATTTCTTTTGAATACTTTCAATGTTTTCTTTATAGATACCGTAAAGTGGATTCCATATGGAGGTACAGTATTCAAGTTGAGAACGGACCAGCGTGTAGTAAAGAAGAAGATATGTTTCAGGTTTTCGAAATTCACGGCTGTTTCTGATGACAAATCCTAGCATGCAGTAAGCTTTATTCACAATATTATCAATATGCGCATCGAAATGGAGTTTGGAATCAAAAAGTACGCCTAGATCTCTTATACAGTAAACACGCTCGAGTAAATAGTTACCAATACAATAATTCTGTATGATGGCGTTATGATTTTTAGTAAAACTTATTTGTTTACATTTGTTGTAACTAAGGTAAATTTTGTTTTCATTGCAAAATGCTTCGAACCTTACTAAGTCGCTTTGGATTAGCAGACAATCGTTTAAATTCCTAACAATGGCAAATATTTTTATGTCATCGGCGTACAAAAGAAATAAACAATGCAAGAAACATTTAGTAACAGTGTTAATAAAGAGTATAAACAACAGCGGACCCAGGATTGACCCCTGTGGCACGCCAGAGGTAACTGGCTCCCATGTAGAAGTAAGTCCTCGCAACGATACGGCTTGTTGTCTTTTTGTTAAATATGAGACAAACCAACGTAGTAAATTTCCTCTAATTCCGTTGTACATAATTTTTTTAATAAGAATAAGGTGGTCAACCTTGTCAAAAGCCTTTTTAAAATCGCAGTATATTGCATCTACCTGGTGGCCTCGATCCATGCTGTTGAACAAGAAGTTTGAGTAAAGAAGTAAATTACTCATGGTAGATTTGCCTTTTACAAACCCATGTTGTTGTTCCGTAATTATGGAGGCAAGCTGGGGATATATATGGTCATGGACAAGTCTTTCCAAGAGTTTAGGGATCGCCGAGAGAATGGATATTGGCCTATAGTTTTCTACTTTTTGCCGTGAGTCGCCCTTGTGGACCGGTATAATATAGGCCAACTTCCACCTATCAGGGAAAACCCCGTCACTCAGGCATTTGTTAAATATTATGGTAAGGGGAACATATAGTGACGAAGCAGCAGATCTGAGGAAAAATGCCGGTATTCCGTCATGACCTGCACCCTTGTTTATATCTAGCGACATTAAACTCGAGAGCACTTCTTGTTCCGTTAATTCAATGGTGTGAATGTGCGCAAGTTCAGAGTCGCAAACGGCTTCAAGTTGGTCGATGTTAATCATGTCGTTGACAGAGGAGGGTTCGAATGTTGATTTAAAGAATTCAGAGAACATATTACAAATTTCCTGGGCATCGTTAGATTTGCGACCTTTGAAGGACATAGTAGCAGGGTATCCATCAGACGATTTTAATGAGGATATGTATGACCAAAAACTTTTAATATTATTTTGCAATGAACTTTCGATGTTGTCGAAAAATAACTTTCGAGAATCACTAGCCAGTCTTTTGTATGTAGCACGTAAGAAGGAAAATTCACGATATTCAGAAAGACCTTTATATGTCTTCCATTTGTGCCAGACTTTATCTTTTTTCCGTGATAACCTAATAAGTTCGGGAGTAAACCATATGGGAAATTTGTCATTTCGTCGTGCCAATAATGGAATGGACTTATCAATTATATTATTTATTTTTAAATAGAATCGATCTACTGCTTCTTCGGCTGATAAACTTGCGGTTTCAGATAACCAATCAATACAATTAATGTCATTATTAATCTGAGTATAATCAGCTTTCCTGAAATTGCGCCTACGCTCTTTTTTGTTTTTGATTTTTGGTTGAGTTTCGGATGATATATCAAATTCAAGGGCTGGGTGGTGTCTGTCTTCTGAGAGCAGAGGGTCATTGCTGCGTGTAACATTTGTTTCGCGACTGTAGAATATGAGGTCTAAGTATTTTTCATTATGGTTAGGTATGCAATTATATTGGAGCAAGTTCATCAATGACATTGTTTGCAGCAAAGTTTGCGATGCAGCCGTGTTTGAAGAGGCGAGACCTTGACTGCAGCCTTCGGAAAAAGACCAAGTAAGAGTAGGTTGATTCATATCTCCAAGTACACAAAACATATTATTTGGTTCAGATGAAAATACAGATTCTAGGTTTTTGGAGAAAATATCATAAAACGTTGGTGGCGAGACAGGAGGTATGTATACTGCACATATGATGAGATTGGAAGACCTTACCGGAATAGATACGAAGATTTGTTCGATTTGGCTGGTTTCCCAGTCATCGAGCCGGGATGCTGCGAGCTCCTTGCGCACTGCTACCAGTACACCGCCTCCGTCCATCTTACCAGTAAGAGTACGGTCCCTATCTCGTCGGAACACCGTGTAGCGCGAATCTATTAATTCAGCCGTATTTATACTTGCTACAAGCCATGTTTCAACTAGAACTATAACATCATAGTTATTTGATAAAATATTCATAAGTAGTTTCTGAGTTTTAGTTCTAATACCACCACAGTTCTGGTAATAAACAGATATAGATGATGAGATCATTTCAATAGAGTAATAGTGTATATCGATATATTCCACATTCGCGGGAGCGGTACTTTAAGTAGGACATACAAAGCATCAAAATTATATATGAAACATAGATAACTTATTAGATTAATTAGTATATAATAATAAATCAACTGTCTGAAATTAGCCAGGACTCACACCTCTCGAGAGCCACGTAAAAACATTAGGTGAGAACTCTCATAGTTAGTTAGCTAAATTATCAACAGATGTCCGGAAGGTACAAGGCTGTGACCAGCCAAGGAGATTTTTTTCTATAAATGGCGGTTTTTTAAAGGGATCTACCTCTTTCCTCTTCGTCGCTTCGCTGAAACTACATCTAATTACTAACTCCTTGGTCTGTCTCGGGTAGTTTTGTATCTTCCGATTATAAAAAAATGTAATTGGAAATAGAACGAAATAAATCAAGAGTTCCTTAGAATTTGTCCTGAAGATGAGTCTTTATTTTACCGGTTCCTTACCTTAAAACTTTACATCAACAATATAAGATGTGAATGGATATGGTACAGAATGTTGAGAGAAAGCGAGCACCGATAAGACCAGTAACAGATTTGTAATAGTAGTAGTCACATATTTTGAAGATCTCCCTCACGACGAATGGTAAACACCCTAGAGAGATCATCCTTCTTCGCCATGATACTTCCGTTCCTCACCCATGTGTACTTATAGCCGTTAGCTTTTCCGGCGGCACGTGTTTTTGCAAAAAGTATTTTATTTTTTAAGGTCAGGTGCTCGTTAACATAGAAATTTGTGGCGGGAACACCAAGTCCTAGTTGCTCCGTGGTGAGGCCGCGACGAGTCCTTACTGCAGCGATGACGTCATCACGGAGGCGCTTTGTCGAGAGCTGCACGACGATGTTGCGTGGTCGGTTGGAGGGCGAAGAGTGACCGCGAGCGACGCGGTGCACCGACACAATACTGCTACTCGGAAGCGGCACATTGACAGTTGATCCCATTTTGTCCAATAAGGTCATCAGATTCTCACCCTTGACCTCGGGTATGCCGTGAATGTCTATGTTACACCCTCTGCTTCGTTGTTCCATTTCGTCCTGAGCGTCTCGGAGTGATTCGATTTCTTGTCTAAGGTTAACATTTTCCTCCTGGAGAACACTCATTTTATCTTCCAATTTCTTGTTATTAGTTAGTACCATCTCTATATTTTTGATAAGATCGTCATATTTAGAACTGATAAACTCCAGTGATTTCTTTGTTTCTGAGTTTTCCCTTTCTAGTTTTTTGTAAATATTAGTTTCAAATTCATTCATGCCTTTTCTAAAGTCTTCTAAAGTCAGCTGCGTTGTGTGTGAGTCAGGAGAGGGCGAAACCGGGATAGCTGCGAACTTCTTAGTTTTATCCGTGTTGCTGCGGGTAGATGCCATTTCGTCAGCTTATATCTATAATCCGAGTAATGCACTTTCACTGCCTTGCTACTAAAGTAGCATTAGACTTTTGAACTACGATTTGACTTTTGCTGCAGAGTGTAAACTAAGAAAAAATAGCACTTGCACTCGCTTATTTTCAACCAGAAAATGACGAAAGGTGGAGGGATTCTGTCCCTGTACAAACAGCAACTTATTTGAAAAGTTAATAGTTTTTAAAACTTATTATTTTGTTATTTTTTCGGGAGCAAATGTAGCAGACAGCTGTCACTTTGAAGTATTATTGTTGTACTTCTGTATCCTTTTAAATTCTTTATCCTTCCAAATAGATTTTATAGCACTCACTGAAACACAAATGCGCGAATGCGTTCCGTTCAACTTACCGAACTATACTACCTTTTCAATTCCGACTAGACATACCTCTCATGATGGCATAACCATATTTTACAATGTACACTCCATATCCAACATCAATATAGAAAACCCAAACTTCAAATATTCCAATGCTGCCCACTACCTCCAAAGGGAAAAAAATACTCAATTTTGACGGCATACGCTCACCCTCTTTATCTACAAACCTGTTTACACAAGAAATTAAAACTTTTATTGAAAACAATAACTCTAACCATTTCGATTTTGCATTTTTTTTGGGTGATATTAATATAAATATTCAAAACGCCTTACTAAATTCGGCCGCGAACGAATATCTAAATGTTATGCATTCCACAGGATATCTATCGTACATAAATAACACCACCAGACCTAATCATGCTAATGATACATGCCTTGATCATATATTATATTCCTAAAATCAAACAAAAATTACCAATATAAATCCGCTACACTAAAAATTGACATAACTGACCACTATCCTACCTTCTACGGCTACCATACTCCAACCTTGCCCATCTCTGCTGATCCAATTAATTTTAACAAAACAATTACTAAAATCAACTAATCAACTCTAAATAACTTACTGAACGAAGAATTGTGGATCGCGGTCCTATCTAATGATGAACCAAATTTAACTTTGAATACCTTTTACGAAGAACTTCAAAAACATATTCTAAAAAGTCAAGAACAAATAAGACCACCAAAAAGTAAACACAAGCACATAAAGCCGTGGATTACACGTGGACTGATAATTTCAATACAACACAGAAACAAACTTTTCAAAATCTACAAACATTTTGAAAATCATTGCACAACCAAAAACGAAGCACAGATCCACACCAAACGGAATGAATACATTTTATTTAGAAACTACCTAAACACAATCATAAAAAAACGAAAACAACAATACTACTCTACACAACTACATAATGCTCACAACGACTCAAAAAAAACATGGCAAGTAATAAATGAAATTTCAAATAGGAATCAAAAGGTTGACAAAATTCCCCAAAAAATCATTACTGATAATAACACCACCATTGAAGACGCTAAGAGCATCGCAAATAATTTCAATCACTTCTTTACAAACATTGCCTCAACCCTAATAGATAATAACCCGAGTCTTAGTATTTACTCGAATCAAATTCCTCCCGACCTTTCAGAGTCTAATGATACTACCTCTGACCTTTCTACTTTCAAAGAAATAACAGAACTTGAAATCTCAAGACAAATTGACAACCTTAAAGAGAAGTCTGCAAATGGCCCAGATAACATAAGCAATACCACCATCAAATCAATTAAAAAACATATTATCATTCCATTACATCACATTTTCAATAACTGCATCAAACACAGCATTTACCCCAATGATTTTAAACTCGCTCACATTATTCCAATACATAAATCCGGATCCCAATGTAAAACAGACAACTACAGACCAATAACTTTAACTTCACAATTATCCAAGATCTTCGAAAAGTGTTTAAAACGACAAATTATGAACTTTTTAGAATCCAAGGCAATCCTCTCAGCTAATCAATATGGTTTTAGAACTAACCTGTGCACCGACGACGCTGTATTTAGTTCAACCAAAAACATTTATTCTAATCTAGACTCTAACACTAAATCTCTAACCATCTTCTTGGACCTAAAGAAAGCGTTCGACACAGTCAACCATAGATTCTATTAAAGAAAATCTTTAACATTGGAATTAAAAACAAAAGTCTCATGTTATAAAAAAGCTATATATTAAATCGCCAACAACGCACAAAAATAGGATCAAGCTTAAGCACTTATGGTCTAGCAAAACATGGTATTCCTCAAGGAACTGTCTTAGGACCACTTCTCTTTCTAATCTACATCAATGACCTTTGCAATATTGTAATACCTACCAGGTAAAATTCTCTCTTTTGCCGATGACACTGCAATCACAGTACAAGGTAAAACTTGGGAAATTTACAATCAGTAAAGCCAACAAATGCATTGCAATAGTCAAAGATTGGCTAGATAGAAATCTTCTTAGCCTAAATTATGATAAAACTATTTTTATTCCCTTTTATAATTCCCAAAAGTCATCCCCTAAAAATAATCTTAACTTGAAGTTCCATAATGTTAATTGTAACTTTGCGACATGCACAAACTGCGAAGATGTAAAATTAGGAAAATATATCAAGTACTTAGGTGTAACTATAGACAGCCAACTCAAATGGACTTACCATGTAGAAAAAACTGTAAATAAACTGAGATACTTAAATTACATATTCAAACGTATGAGCAATATCGTCAATACAAGAACCATGAAACTTGTTTATGATGCATTGGTGCTTTCGTCCATTTCCTATGGAATAATCGCCTGGGGAGGAACATACAATAACCATATAAAACCATTGGAAATTGCTCAGAAGTCCATCATTAAGGTAATGTACCAGAAGTCCAAGATGTATCCTACCAATCAGTTATTTCAAGAAACTGAAATACTAGAACTAAGGCGGATCTACTGTATCCAATGTCTTAAATATATTTTTACACGTCCTAACAATTTCAGTAAAAACACATATCGTTCTAGCCAGAGACATAACACGTGCGTGTACACAGTGCCTCACTGCAAAACCAGACTGGCCCAAAGACACATTACCTACATTGCCCCAAAACTATTCAATTCCATACCCCACTCCATCAGCAAGAATCAAAATCTGAACGTACTTAAAAAAAAAGTTAAAATCTGGGTAAAAAATAATTTGGAACTGAATAATTTTTTTCTGTAATTCAATCAGCTACTAAATTCTGAATATTTAGAATAAAAACAGGAAGTATATATATATATATATATACTCGTATGTACATGTATATTTAAGTATGGGTGTAAATGTGTGTTTATCTTAGATATATTTTTAAATTTTATACTCCTATGAAGTCAATCATGTTGATCACTGTAGATACTATATATACTATATATTTTTTATTTTTTTTTTATTTGTGTGTTTATCTTACATATATTTTTAAATTTTTAAACTCCTACGAAGTCATTCATGTTGATCACTGTAGACATATATATATATATACATATATTATATATATATATATATATTTTATTTTTTTATAATTTTATTTTAACTACCACTGTTATCCACATAATATAATACCCACACACAGGCTTCGCCTTTGTGGGATTTTTTTTTGTTACTTACATTTTTTGTTATTATGTATTTACCTATATGTAAATGTACCAAAAAAACTTTGCTAATAAAGAAAAAAAAAGACTCACAGAGTAGACAAACCGTTTTCATGTTCTGACTGCAACTATTCATGTACTACGAAGAGAAATCTAAAAATTACACATGTTTACCCACAGTGGAGAAAAATCCATTTCATGTCCTGACTGCAACTATTCTACTTCTCGAAAAAAAAATAACGAAAACGGCACGTGCTAACTCACAGTGACGAAAAACCTTTTTCTTGTCCCGATTGCGACTATTCATGCGCTACACAACGATATCCAAAAGTTCACGTGTTGAACCACACTGGACAAAAACCTTTTTCATGTCCCGACTGCAATTATTCATGTAGTGTAAAGGAACTTCTTAGAAATCATTTGCTTACTCAAAGTGATACAAAACCTTTTACATGCTTCTACTACACTATTCATGTTCTACAAAGAGTCACCATAAATCACATGTTAACGCATAGTGGACAAAAACCATTTTCCTGTCCAGAATGCAGTTATACAAGTTCTCAAAAGGACAATTTATAAATCCACCGTGCGATTTACAGAAGAGAAAACCTTTTACATGTCCTGACTGTAACTATTTGTGTTCTTAAAAGGGATATCCAAGAATTCACTTGCTGACTCTACTCATTGTGGAGAAAAGCATTTTTCATGTTCCGACTGTAACTATTTAGAGTTTAGAGAAATCAAAAAATCACATGTTTACTCACAGTGATGAAAAACCCATTTCATGCCCAGACTGCAACTATTCTTCTTCTCGAAAAAAAAATAACGAAAACGGCACTTGCTAATTCACAGTGATTAAAAACCTTTTACTTGTCCCGAGTGCAAATATTCAGGCGCTACAAAACGGTATCTAAAAATTCACATGTTTACCCACACTGGACCAAAACCTTTTTCGTGTCCCGACTGCAATCATTCATGTTGTACAAAAGAACTTCTTAGAAAACATTTGCTGACTCACAGTGCTACAAAACCACTTACATGTTTCTACTGCAACTATTCGTGTTCTACAAAGAGGCACGAAAAATCACATGTTTACCTTCAGCAGACAAAACTATTTTTTTGTCCCAGCGTGGTTTTTCAAGTTCTCGAAAGGGAGATTAAAATATCCACAGAACGATTCAAAGTTAAGAAAACCTTTTTCATGTTCTGAGTGTAACTATGCATGTACTACGAAACCTAGCTTTAGGTAATATTATTATATTTTAGCAGTAGAGTAACCTGTGTGTAATAACTAAAAAGCGTTGTTCTTACTAAAAACTCTCGTATAACATCATTCATATGTTGCATAAATTATTCATTTTTTAATTTTTTTTTTGCTGTCTTCCAAATTTGGTTGGCATTTTCTGGTTGCGCTGCGCTGGCAAGTCAGCATGAGAGCCTTTATAGGCCAATAACAGCTGATGATGTAAATCTCCCGGTTTGGAGGACATTATAATTCCTTAAAACTCACATTAACAACACTGACTACAGCAAATTGTGTGTATGCGTATTTCGTGTTTAAAACACTAACGAATAATGACAACGAAAATAAAATAAAAATGACGCACAATACAGTTGAGGAATTCTCCGTACAACATAAACTAAAAGGCTTGCGAACTTGGAAGATTTCAATTCCTTAGTTTTTTATTTAAATAAAGAAAAACATTTTACGTAACGCGTCCTTCGAACCCCCCCCCCCTCCCTCCCCGTAACGCGCCGTAACGTTTCACCAGACCCCCCCCTCCCCCCCCCAAGTGCGTTACGTAATACTTGAACGGCCCCCAACTCGTGGTGGAATTTCATTACTATGGTATATTGAAACAATTTAAACTTTTCTTCACTTATGTATAAACAGGTTCAATTTGTTTCAAAATAGTATACATACCTAACAACTTTTCCTTTAATTTGTCCATACAGAGTACAGACTATACAGAGACTTCATAACTTTGGTAATAAGTGTTGTTCTTTAGATATTTTATTATTAGAATTACGAACTCTTACTATAATCCTAGACTAGGATACACTAAGTGTAGTATGTATTTTAATATTTTAGATACTATTAGACGAATATTCCTTTTGTAGTTTTATTATTAAATCTCGGTATCACTTCAGATGTGTTTGTATATTATTGCACCTATTTTATTCCTATTCAGAAAAAAGTATATTATAAAATATAAACGGAAAATTCTGGTTCCCTACGTCATATTGCATTTCTTTAAGTGTTAATTAATATTGATATATTGATCAAAAGTAAGAACTGTATTGTATGGTCATTTTCTTCAATAGTTCGTTGTCTATGGAAATGACATTGAAACTTATGAAGTTTGAAGTTTACTTCGCGTCCTTGCACGTTACCACTTTTGCTCCGCTTTTCGAAGTAATATTGTATTAAGTGCACAATATTTACGTTCCATTTATACAGTTTTGGGTCCCTTCAGTGACCATCACATTTCTATCACGAAGTTATTCACATTCTTGCACTTCTACTTTTCTAGTGACGTTTCTTCAACACATTGGAATTGACCGCCGCGCTTCGCCCTGTACGTAAGCAGGTTCGTTTTATATTGACTTCAAAAGAACTAAGCCCCTTAATTGGCGCATGTTTGTTATAAGAATATATCACATTTTACAACTTTCGCGATATATTAAATTGAGCTACCCTGAACCAGCCAGGTTAACACGCGACAGACAAGTAGATTTACGGCCGCTTTTAAAAATGCCAATCAAGCGATTATAAAGTTAATTACATCCTTACCATACTTTTTTCTTCTCGATTCTGAATGATAACAGGGTAATGCTGAGAGTATCTACCACTCAGATGACAATGGAACAAACGTGTTCGACACTCATATATTTGCAGTATAGTAAATTTGACAGTTCTACACATTGTGTGGCTACTAATAATACTGTGGAAACTAACTAATTTAATTTTCTATTGAACCATTCAAGTAAATTTTTGCCTGTCATGTTTGTTAAGCCAACATTGCATTTAGTTATCTTAACTCGAGTCATTATCTGGGCGTTTATGCACTATTCTCTTATCTAGGTGAAAGTGGCCGTGAGATAACTCTTTAAATGCAGTTATAATTTGCAAACATAAACTAACTAACAAAGCATCACGCCGTTTCTCCGCAAGGGTAGGCAGAGATGACGACCCAGCCAAACAACTCGGTCTTGGCGTACATTCCTTAATAATAATAATTGGAGGACTTATATGGCGCCTGTTTTGAGAAAAATCACCTCAAGGGTGCTGTACAAACTTATTATTCATTTCTACAAGGACCATACTCACCTGGTAGGTCAATAGAGTTGAACACTGTTATCGTTTGCCTCGTTTACTTTTATACATCGTAACACACATGCTCTTCTATTATTCTGACTATGGACGTGGCCCGACTCAAGTATCTGATTTATTTGGTCGTGCAATGTCCTTGGGCGTCCTCGCTTCTTCTACCATTCACATTTGCTTCATATATTCTCCTTACACTCCTTTCCTCGTTTATTCGCTTTACATGCCCAAACCATCTGATCGTTCCTTTCTTAACTCTCGACAGGCCAATATGCCTGGCATAATATCCGTAACCATGTGGGTCGGCCGATTACCCCATGCATTTTTCTGTCTTATGACCATTTGAACCATAGAAATCCCTTTTTATGTTTTTTTTTTATTGTTCAATTATTGGGCAGGGAATAAATATTACCTATGTTCGACAAAATCTTTTTTCCTGCGATCAACGATTTTTTCACATTTTTTTTAAACGGCACAATATGTAACTATTAATCCTTTGCGCAGGAATACCTACAATACTAAAAATATATCTCATGTATTCAATTAGATATAAGAAGGATAGTAATTTTGGGATCTACCTTCGGCCCCAGTTGGCTGCGGAAGAGTTAGTCTGGTGTTGAATTTCACAAAACGGCGCTATATAAATCATCCAAATATTATTATTATTATTATTATTATCAGCCTTGTATTCTTTGCGGATCTCCACGTTTCTCGCACGATTGTACATGGTTTTACCACACATTCGCCTCAGAGATCTCATTTCTCCAGCATTCTATCATTTGCAAACATAATTCTCGTTTTATTGTAAGCACAATGACAAGTTTATCCATTAAATACTTTGCTTTAGATTTTCCTCAATCAATTGAATGACTTCTATAAGCGCAATAAACAAGCTCTGAACGGGACAAGGGAACGGATAATTTTACAAAGATGTTTTCCTGCCAGAATTATAGTTTTAATGCGATGTATTTATAACATTCTCGCATAACTCTTATTGTATCTGCTCTCCATTTTGATATTTGATATGTTTGATGTACAAGGTCCAATTACCGTCTATGTCTATGGCATTCAATTTATTGTAGGGTGGCTCAGATCACATCCAACACTTTGAACATTACCTTCTAATAAAGTTATTTACTTAAAACTCTTTCGTTACCACTCGGAAATTGGATTTACTGATGCTCGTTATTAATTAAATTTTTATGTTGTTTTTATTGAGTTCTTAGAGTATTTTTGTTTTTGTGACAGCTTTTTCGGCTTACAAGACCATTTTCGAACTGTCTGGTAAAGGGCCTTGTAAGCCGAAATATCTGTCACAATAATAAATAAAAAAAAAACTAAAATAGTTGCAGATCTTAATAATAACATTATTAAATTTTATTTAAATTGAAATTTAAAAATAAATAAATTAAGTTCTGTGAATTAAATATAAAACAATTAATATATTAATTTTCTGTTGCAGGTCTAATTAGTTGTGAGCTGGAATCAATAACCATAACTGTGTTTAACCAGAACACTACTACAGGAAGCCATGGATCTTCCCAACCCAGAGAGTGTTTCCATCAAGGTGGAACCAGGCTCCCAGGAAGAAGGCGCAGGTGAAATGCCCTATACGGATATTGAAATCTACCTCCCGGATGTGAAGAAGGAATGTTTGCAGTATGCGGCGAGTACTTCAACAGCCAGTAAGTTGCTTTGCAAAAGAAAGAAAATGTTTCTTATGGTTTTCAGATTTACGGATTTTGTGTCCGTTTTGGAATATTGTGCAGACACGACTTAATTATGTTCGTTCACGATTTCCTATCTTGCCGTTTATTCGTTATTTCGATATTAACTATAAATATATGAACTGAAAACTGTCAAACTACGCAAACGTTTAAATTTAATTTATCAGTTTCAATGATTTTTTTTCAAAAAAACAATAAATTTCGTATTATATACTGTATCCGTAATTTTGAATTGAAGTCGCTGTTTTCTCGGCACATAAATGAACTATGTGTTTTATCTCCAAGTAACCTTAATGTTGAAACTGTTACCATTAAGGAAGGGAGGCGTCTACTAATATCTACAGGAATTCCAAAAACTGTAAAAATCGAACTAATATCTATGAGAATCAAAGTGCTGACGAATATCTACAGCTCAAACTGTTGATTAATATCTATGAAAACCAAAGTGTTGACGAATATCTATTTAGTGGTACGATTCAATCATACCTTGCGTGTTCAATAATAAATACACTATTTATTATGTTTACCACAGGTTTATTTATTTAAACAAACTATAGCGATGTAAACACTAGCGAGTACAATACATCGAACGTAACGATATTTATGAAAGCGACACGGCGAGCAATATGTACTGACAATGTACGTTTGCAGGTAAATTCATTACTGCCGGACAGCGGGCCCGCTCTCGCTTAAATAGGCGACCTCTCAGGTAGCAGCCAAAACGCTGGTAGTTAGGCAAAACGTGCCACTCGACGGTTCACGAACCTTCGGCGCTATATAGTGAGCTACGCGTTCTAGCGCTGGAACTTTCCAGTAAGTGGCAATACAGTAAGCGGCCAAATGGACTATGTACTCTGCGTAGGTACCGGTGACGACGCGCGACGGCTCGCACTGCAGAGGTAAGTAGATATGTACCTGAGCAGTTAGCCGGCTATGTGGATAGATCTCGTGAGTTCTTTTGCATACAATTTAAAACCGGCGCTGTTTCTGGAAGCACCGATAATTTTCGGGGCGATCCCAATGCGTGACGTAGCAACAATGCGTGGTTGCTACAGGACTCCCTCCCCAGACAACGCAGACATGGCTGCGGTGGAAAGAGGAATAGTCAGATACCGAGGTGATCGGGAAATCGAACCCGCCTTCCAGAACGAGTGGTTGTGTGTGTCCGATCCTTACTGCCATCGAACAACGGAAGGGTTGGTTGTGATGTGGCGGCTGGTGACTCTGATGCGGTTTGCGAGTGTGATGTGAATCTCTCAAGATCTTGAGCAATGTATGCTGGTTTGAGGCGGTCGATGCTCACGGTGATTTCCTTCCCTTTTACCAGTATGGTATATGTTCGTTCGTGCCGACGAACGACTTTATGAGGGCCGCTGTAGGGTTGTTGAAGCGGGCTCTTGACGGTGTCGTCCCTCAGAAAGACGTGAGAAGCTGTGGGAAGATTTTGGAAGACGAAATGATGTCCATCACCATGGCGGGTACCTTCAACTGGTCTCAGCTCGTTGAAATGTTTCCGTAGTTCCTTGAGGAAACTTCCAGTATCGTCGTTGACATTAGGTCGTGCTTTACATAGGAATTCGCCGGGTAATCGGAGCGGTTCGCCATATACTAGCTCGGCTGAGGTTGTAGCGAGATCATCTCTCCAAGCTGCTCTGATTCCCATGAGTACGGTGGGAAGTGTTTCCGTCCAACGGTTATTCTGATGGCACTTGATCGCTGCCTTCAGTTGACGATGAAATCGTTCCACCATGCCATTTGCTGCGGGGTGGTATGCAGTTGTATGGATTTGCGTCGTGCCTGCCAGGAAATTCAACTGCCTGAACAGCCTCGACTCAAATTGTCTCCCTTGGTCCGTAGTAATGCGGAGTGGAGTGCCGAATCTTGTTATCCAGCCCTTGTAGAAAGCACGCGCCACTGTTTCAGCCTCTTGGTCTGGGATCGGGAATACCTCTGGCCATCTCGTGAATCTGTCTACGCACGTGAGACAGTATCGGCATCCTTCTGAAGAAGGCATGACGATTATGTCGATGTGGACGTGCTCGAATCTAGCGGAGGGTCTGGGAAAGGCTCCCAGGGGTGCTGACACGTGCCGTGTAATCTTGCTTCGTTGGCATTGAAGGCAATTGCGTGCGAGCTTAATAGTCTCAGCTTTAATGGCCGGCCAGACATAACGTTGAGTTATGAGTTTAACCGTGGCCTTGATTCCAGGGTGAGCCAGCTGATGGACCGCATTGAATGCCGCAGGTCTGAACTTCTTCGTGACGAAGGGTTTGGCTATGGTAGTTGAGACGTCACAGTAGAGATGCGCGTCAGTACCCGGAATATTAATCTTTTTAAGTTGTAGGCTTGGACATGTATCATCGCAATATGGACATGTTGAAATGAAATGATGATATTTCTCACTTTTATTTCTTGTTATTTTTTTAATTTGGTAGGCGGGTATGGGTACCGCCGCCCTGGGAACCATTTATTGGATGACCAACACCTCTGCCACAGGTCACCCCAAGTGGTTCGCCGCGTTTGGTGACTTAGCACGGGTGCCCGGGTTCATGGGGTAATGTTTGTCTGGGTCTTGATGGCGAGTGCGTCGGCCCACCTTCTGCGTGGCGGGCCGGATTGGGAGATGCTGGTTGAGGGAGACCCTTTACAACCGGTTACCGTTGTCCGGGTCGCTCGGTAGTACAGGGGCCCGACCCTCAGGCTCACGACTGAGGGTGGGCTGCCCCATCAACGAGTGCTAAAACCCTGCCGCTGCTGTTGTGCCGGTTCGTGACCGGAGGGGACCCAGCAGTAGCGTTTGGGGCGCATTGGGTGACCTCTCCAGCCGGACTCTCCCAGCCCATCGCCTTGCACCGCAGTGGGTGGGTTGGATTCATACGTCCGTCACTCCTGTACACTCTGATCCCCAGCTTTCCTACCCATCCCTCATACCTTTTCCTTCCCGGACCTTCCTTTCTTCTAATAACCCCAAAAAAAAAAAAAAAACCATATAAAATCATGAATTGCACAAACAACAGTAATATCACTATCACAACGGCGAGAAGCAGGAGTCCCCGGTGCAGGCCAAAGCTGTTGGTGAATTTCACCAACATTCGCGGCCTGCACAAAAACTTAAACTTCGTCCACCAACACCTTCTCTCCCAACGCCCTAACCTTCTCTTCCTTTCCGAAACGCAGATAGCCGAGCCTACAGACGCCACCTATCTGGATTGCCCGGGCTTCACCCTCGTTGGCAAATTCAGACCCAAAGGAGGTGTCTGTCTCTTCAGCCGAGCTGACGTCAACTGTGTGCGACTGTTGAATCTGGAGAACTCCAGATTCGACGTAATGTGGGTGCGTGTCAATCTTGCCAGTACGGTAAGATTTTACGCGTGTCTATACCGCTCACCGAACCTTAGCGTTTCAGATACGTCCGAACTCTTCAAACATCTAAGTAATACTATTGATGACCTCTTGCCCCGCTTCCCTACGGCAGAGTTTCTGGTCCTGGGGGACTTCAATGTTCATAACGAACCTTGGTTAAAGTTCTCAGGACCAACGGACTCGGCTGGACGAGAGGCGGAATCCTTTGCCCTCTGCCATGGACTGGAGCAAATGGTTCAGGGGCCGACAAGGGTTCCTGATGTCCAGACTCACCGCTCCAATCTGTTAGATTTGTTTTTAACCACTGTGCCACACGGCTACAAGATTGACGTCACAGCGCCTTTAGGATCGTCCGACCACTGCCTGGTGACGACGTCAATCCCCGTAACCTTCAGACCGCCAAACGAGCGGCTGAAGAGAAAAGTGTGGCACTATAGATCAGCAGATTGGTTTGGTCTGCGGGCACATTTTAATGCTTTCCCGTGGTCAGCTGTCTGTTTTCGGACCTCGGATCCCTCAAGATGTGCCCAGGAAATTGGTGAAGTCATCACATCCGCGATGGATGGCTTCATCCAATCCACTGTTAAAGAAACTGGTGTGGGCTCAAAGCCGTGGTTCAGTCGACAATGCTCTGAAGCAGTGCGACGAAAAAACGCGGCTTACCGAGCCTACAACACATCTCGAACGTCCGAAAACAGAACAGAATATAACAAAATGGCAAAGGAAAGCAAGAGGATCATTAATAGGTCTAAATTCGAGCACGACCTGCAGATCAGTAGAAAGCTGGCTGCCTGCCCGCACGGCAGCAGAGCGTTCTGGTCGCTTGCGGGCTCAATAGGTCGCAATTTCTGCAAATCCAGTCTGCCACCTCTTACCAGACCTGACGGCTCTCTAGCAAATACCGCCGCCGAAAAGGCTAACTTATTAGGCAAAATGTTCGCGGAAAACTCGACCCTCGATGATCAAGGTGCTACCCCGCCGTCGGTTCCTCACTGCGGTTTTCATATGAAAAAGCTGAGGATCCGGCATCGGGATGTACTCCAAGTCTTACGAGGGCTTGATATTAATAAAGCTAGTGGGCCTGACGGAATACCTGCCCTGGTATTGCAGAGGTGCGCTGCAGAAATAGCTCCAATTTTGACGAAGCTTTTCAAAATGTCCCTGAAGTCTGGTTCTGTGCCCTCTGGTTGGAAAAAAGCGATCATTCACCCTATTCCAAAGAAGGGTGACCGCTCCAACCCAGCCAACTACCGCCCCATAGCGATCACATCAGTTCTGTCTAAGGTAATGGAACGTGTGATCAACGACAAACTGCTCACATACCTCGAGAAGAACAAAATTATTAACGACCGTCAATACGGATTCCGGCGGAACCGCTCGTGCGGTGATCTTCTCGCGTATGTGACGCATGTTTGGGGGCGGTGCCTGGAACGTTTTGGTGAGACCCAAACGGTTGCACTGGATATTTCCAAGGCCTTTGACCGGGTTTGGCACCGAGGGCTTGTCAACAAACTGCTTTCTTACGGACTTCCCGCATCCTTGTGTAAGTGGATTGCCGACTTTTTGAGGGAGAGGTCGATTCAGGTGGTTGCTGACGGTTTCACCTCTTCTTCGCATTCGATAAATGCTGGCGTCCCACAGGGATCGGTTCTGTCACCGACTTTGTTTCTGTTGCACATCAATGACCTCTTGTCATGTGCACCGATTCATTGTTACGCGGATGACAGTACAGTCCATGATAGCTTTTTGTTTGACAAGCCCCCAAAGGGCACACAAACTCCAATAGCTCGGAGGGCTTTGAAGCAAAGAATGGACGGTTACCTCGAGAGTATTTTCTCTTGGGGTAAGAATAACCTCGTCGAATTTAATGTTTCAAAGACCCAATCATGTTTGATAACGTCTAAAAGGGATCGAAATGAAAATCTAGTCTCCTTCAACGGAAGCAACCTTCCGAACAGGACCTCCATTGATATGCTTGGTGTAACTCTAAGTGACCAGCTCAGGTACGGGGGCTCCATCGAAACCAGAGTTAAGTTAGCCTCTCAGAAACTGGGCGTACTGTACAGGGCCCGCAGATACTTTAATAGTACCCAACTGCTAACCCTGTACAAATCGCAAGTGCGCCCCACGGTTGAATTTGGCAGCCACCTCTGGTCTGGAGCTCCAAAATACCTAAAAAAAAACCCTTGACTCTGTGCAGAAACGGGCGGTCCGTTTGATAGATTCTCCCATCCTAACAGACGGACTGCAATCTTTAGAGCATAGGCGTCAGGTGGGAATGCTGTCCTTGTTCTACCGGTATTACAATGGAAGATGCTCCGAGGAACTAGCATCATTGATCCCCTCGGCTCCGGTGCATAGTCGGGAAACACGCCAAACACGCGCCCAACATTTGTACACGGTTGACATTACTCACATGAGAACGGGTCGTTTCTATGACTCGTTCTTGAGTTCAACGGCTCGGCTGTGGAACGATTTGCCGGCCTCTGTGTTTCCTCCCTCCTACAACATGGGTCTCTTCAAGACCCATGTTCACTCCTTCCTTTCCTCAAAGAGACCCTCCACACAGCATCTACAAAGATGACATAGGCCCTGAGGGAAATTATTTTCCTCAGGGCCTCCTGTGTGGTGTTAATGTAAAAAAAAAAAAAAAAAAACAAAATAATTGTATGTTATTTTTTAAGTTTAAAACTACTATTATGTAATGATATTACTTTTCTTACTTTTGTACTCTATTATATGTTTATTTATAAAAGGCAGTATAGCCGTTTATGTATTTAAAAAAAAAAAAAAAAAAAAAAAAAAAGAACTTCCCTGCAAGTGTTGTTCCAGTTCAGGGTCGCACATCTGGTCAGCTGCCAGCGCTGCGTAGTCCAGAGGAGTATCTATCGTCTCGACCCTAGAGAGGGCATCCGCGACGATGTTGTCTTTTCCGGAGACGTGTCGGATGTCAGTTGTGAACTGGCTGATATAGTCCAGATGGCGGAATTGCCTTGGTGAGCATTTGTCTGCTTTTTGTTGGAAGGCGAACGTGATAGGCTTATGGTCTGTAAATATGGTGAACGACCTGCCTTCCACCATATGGCGAAAGTATTTCACGGCGAGATAGATGGCTAGTAGTTCTCTGTCGTATGCGCCATATTTCTTTTCAGCTGCCGAAAACTTCTTCGAAAAGAATGCTAGAGGCTCCCAGTGACCTGCGACGAATTGGTGGAGTGCGGCACCGGCTGTAGTATCAGACGCGTCGCTGACGATAGAGAGTGGGGCGTTGCACTTCGGGTGAACGAGCAGGGTTGCCTGGGCCAGAGCTTCCTTGCACTTGCTGAAAGCTTTTACTGTTTCGGCAGTCCAAGGCACGAGTTGTTTGCCTTTTTGGTTCCCCTTTAGAAGGTCATTGAGTGGAGCTTGTGTCCTCGCGGCGTTGGGGATGAATCTCCTGTAAAAATTTATAGCTCCCAGGAAACGGCGGAGATCCTTGATGGAAGCTGGTTGGCTGTAGTTGTTGATGGCCTCCACTTTATCTGGGAGGGGTGAAGTGCCAGCGTCAGACACCAGGTATCCTAGGAATTTGACCTTAGTCAGGCCGAAATGGCATTTGGCGGCGTTGATGACAACACCATATTCCTGCAGGCGCTGGAATAATATCTTGAGGTGGGCTAGGTGCTCTTCCTCTGACGTTGAGGCAATAAGGATGTCGTCTATGTAGGCGTAACAGAAATCTAAGCCTCTGGTAACCTCGTCCATGAAGCGTTGGAAGGTCTGGGCTGCGTTGCGGAGGCCGAAAGACATCACCGGAAATTCGAAGAGTCCGAACGGCGTGGATATGGCCGTCTTCGGAATGTCTTCAGGAGCTACCGGAATCTGGTTATAAGCCCTAACGAGGTCTATAGTAGAGAATATCTTGGTGCCTCTTAGCGACTGAGCAAAATCTTGTATATGACGGACAGGATATCGGTCTGGAATAGTCCTAGCGTTCAGACCACGATAATCACCGCATGGTCGCCATTGGTCATCCTTCTTAGGGACCATGTGTAGTGGCGATGCCCAACAGCTCTTAGAAGGCCGGGCGATTCCTAAACGGACCATGGTCTCAAACTCCTTCTTGGCCCGCTTAAGCTTGTCAGGAGCGAGTCGGCGGGGTCGCTCGGCAATTGGAGGGCCCGGTGTAGTCTTGATGTGATGAAGGGTAGCGTGACGTACCTCCTTATGGGCGCCATCAGGGCGCGTGACATCAGGGAACTGTTGCAAAAGTTTGTGAAAAGGGGACGTCCCTGTGACTGTCTTGATGGAAGCAATGTTGTTGCTGCTTCGCTTGCCTGTGGTCGTCAGGTTTGTTACTTGGTCTAGCAGCCGATTGTTGCGGATATCTACCAAGAGCTCGAATCTCGCAAGGAAGTCCGCCCCAATGATGGGCTTGGAGACGTCAGCAATGACGAAGCTCCAAGTGAATTCGCGTCGCAGACCTAGGTCAAGGTTGAGCGTTAGGCTGCCGTAGGTCGCGATGGTGCTGCCATTTGCGGCCGCCAGTTCATACGTCTGCTTGGTTGGACGGCCTTGGACTAGACGCCGTGGAAAAACACAGAGATCCGCGCCTGTGTCCACGAGAAACTGAGTACGTGTTTTCCGGTCAGTGACGAACAGGCGACTTATTTGATTAGGGCTCCTGGTGCTGGTCGCCATCAGTGTGAGTTCCGGGTGCTTCCCCTGCATGAAGTTGCAAGGTTTACTGCATGTACGCGCCTTAGTTCCAAACCTAATGTGGTACCAGCACATGTCTTTGGGTTGCCGACCCCTGAAATTGGAACGGGAGCAATGTTTCCGCCACTGAGGACTCGTGTTCCTTGATTGCTGGTGTTTGGAGCGCAGCGTTGCTAATTCTCGTCTGAGAATGGTCAGCTCCTCTTGGAGTGGTTGCATGATTCGTTCCATTAAGATGGTCAGTCTGTCTCCAAGAGCTGGTGTCGCTATTGGTTGAGCCATGTTGTTATGTGAGTTATAACTACACATGAATAAACGATGAACGTATTAATTTTAAACGTTTGCAACTGAAGTAAAATAACACCAAAGCAGCGCTATTCCAATAATGAGTTATTATTTACGCTTATTTTGAACGTCCGGGGGTCACCACTTTAGTGGTACGATTCAATCATACCTTGCGTGTTCAATAATAAATACACTATTTATTATGTTTACCACAGGTTTATTTATTTAAACAAACTATAGCGATGTAAACACTAGCGAGTACAATACATCGAACGTAACGATATTTATGAAAGCGACACGGCGAGCAATATGTACTGACAATGTACGTTTGCAGGTAAATTCATTACTGCCGGACAGCGGGCCCGCTCTCGCTTAAATAGGCGACCTCTCAGGTAGCAGCCAAAACGCTGGTAGTTAGGCAAAACGTGCCACTCGACGGTTCACGAACCTTCGGCGCTATATAGTGAGCTACGCGTTCTAGCGCTGGAACTTTCCAGTAAGTGGCAATACAGTAAGCGGCCAAATGGACTATGTACTCTGCGTAGGTACCGGTGACGACGCGCGACGGCTCGCACTGCAGAGGTAAGTAGATATGTACCTGAGCAGTTAGCCGGCTATGTGGATAGATCTCGTGAGTTCTTTTGCATACAATTTAAAACCGGCGCTGTTTCTGGAAGCACCGATAATTTTCGGGGCGATCCCAATGCGTGACGTAGCAACAATGCGTGGTTGCTACAGCACTGGCAGAGGTTGGATTTGCAATTGTGTATAGCATATTGGAGTAACGTAATATTGCGTATGCAGTTTAAAAAACTTAATTTATGTAAGTATGTATGTAAAAATCCCTTATATCGGACTATTGGACACATTTAGCTGATTAGTCCAACCTATGCTCTGTAGATATTAGTTCAACCTAAGCTCTGTAGATATTAATCAACACTCTGAAGTTCGTAGATATTAGTTCAACATATGAGCTGTAGATATTCGTCAGACATACAGGCTGTAGATATTAGTATCTGGAGTCTTAAGGAAGAACCAGGAACCTGACAAGAAGTTACATCCCTGTTCAAGTTGTCCATAGAAATACATAATAATAATAATAATAAGTTGTTTATTTCAGCCGAACAGAGCGGTGGGTGCAATACTCTGTCAGCCATATAAAAGTATGCATTACATAAAATGGATTTACTAGATAAAAAAGAAAAAAATAAATAATATAAAAAGATTTAAAAAAAATAAATATATACCTATACACATATTTAGTACTGGTATATCTACTACGGAGGCTTCAGATGAATTCACCATGTTTGGTGAAGAGGCGCGCCCTGCCACTGGGCCACGGCCTGGACGAGAGTGTTCTCCGATCTTTTTGGTAGCGCTGACTCACCCCGGCTATTCTGTTGCACATCAAAGCGGCGAACCCATGTACCCTTCCTTCTGCGAACATCTGTGAAGTACTGCATCGCCAAGGTAGGCCGAATAGCGCCCTATATGCGTTGTTGTATTGTACTCGAAGTGTGTTCATGACGCCTTGTGAGTATCTTGTACATAGTTCGCCGGTGTAAAAGCTCATGCAGTAGCTCTGATTTGCTTCTTCATCGGAGAACTGCACCTGTTGAATCTCCTGGCGAGCATGTTGGCTCGCACACTTAGTACTCTTCTTTGGCGTTCTATGTCATTTTTATCATTTAGGTCATCAGTGTCGACATGCCCCAAATATTTTATTTCCCTGCAGATTTTGATATTGTCTCCGCCGAGGAGAATGGGACGAATGGGTGGAATGACAGTAGGACCAGTATTTGCTTTAAACACCAGCAATGATGGCTTTTTGGCATTGTACATCAAACCATGACTATCGACGTATGCTTGGCATATGGCCAGAAGTTTTCTCATTGCCCTTACTGATGGGGTTGGTATGACCATGTCATCTGCATAACTTATATTATTCATACATACTCCGGCAACGTGGCATCCGATTCTTGCTTTGTTCAGTGTTTTACTAAGTTCGTCCATATATACGTTCATAAAAAAAATCTATTCTGTCAGATACAGGTAGACACATAATTTACCCGCCAAATCGCCTTCGGGCTTTAGACATTCTTATTTTTTTTATTAATTATTCTTGTTTGATATGATAAAAAAGTAAGGTGACCAAATTGTTCATTAAACATTTATACGATAGAATAAGTATTATTTGTTTACACAATTTTTCAATTCAATTTCAGTGCCGGCAACCCGGGCGTTTATTTATTATTAGTTATGTACAACATGATTTTTTTTCCTTACCCTCCTCACTAGACAAAGAGTCTGCGTAGTCAATACGTCATTTTAGTACTGTTTACACATAAAAACATCACGTGAGTCATTTTTCCATTTTTTAACGTTTCAATATATTTGCAATATAAATTTTAATATTTACAAATGATAATATTTATTTATAATATAACAATTTCAAAGTTTATTTTGTAATCTTTCAAAATCAGTTTTTCTTATTCCGCCAAGTTCAGAAATGTTTAATTAAAAGAGCTTTAATTGTGAAGTGGAAATAAAAACATTGTCGCTCTTGTTTATGTTTGTAGGACAGGCATAACTTTGGTTGATACGCACATTTCCCTGGGTACTGTACAGAGTTTAGAGGGTCACCAGTTATACGTGATGTGTTATGTGTGTTTTAAAGTGTGTAAAGGGTGTGTTAAAGCAAATTAGCAATATGTCCGTACATTACTTACAGATTTATTAACAATTTACAACTTGCAAATAATTATTATTTTATCCAGGAGGAGGGATTATATTGTATATAAGAATTGAATTTGCATTTAGACCAAAATCGTTCCAATCACTACATTTGTAAAATATAACAGGAAAGCTCATACTCCAGGACGAAACTTAAGTTAATATAATAGCTATCTATTCTATAGACCTCCTAATTTCAGTAAATCTACATTTTTAAATGAATTATCATCATATCTTAATACAATTAAAAGTAAGAAAAATATTATCTTGTAGATATAAATCTAAATTTGCTTAATGACCAAGATTATATCATAACTTCATATGAAAACTTACTTACTGACCATTATTTAACTAAATGCATCCAGAGAAGCTGTATTAAATGGACAAATTACTCGCACGTGTATTGACCATATATTTGCCAAATTTAGAGGTAAGAAAATAACTGCTTGTGTCTATGAAAATAATATTGCCGATCATTTTATCACTGTTATTAATATAAAACCTCATAAACGTCAGGTAGACTTTGCAAATAAGTGTATTCAAATCATCTCGAAAAAGACTCTTCTTCCTTGCGCTGTCCCAACTCATTGCTTAGGTAGGCTATTGGGGTCGGCTCTTCTCGTTCTCAGGTTGTAAATTCTTCTGTTCTGAGTATCGCCTTCATCCAGGCCGTTTCTCTGAAGAATTTTGGATCATTGAGTCATCCAGGAGTTCTTCAATCTTCCTCTAAATGACTGTCGATGAAGCTTCATAGACATTGCCTGCTTCACTGTGTGGTCTGATGGCCTCCGTCTTATGTGCCCATACCATCTCAACTGTCGTTCCTCCAGCTCACTATTTATGTCTGTGACACCCAGGCTACCACGAATGCGTGAACTTTTGATCTTGTCTTTTAGTGATACTACTGCCGACCATCTAAGCATTCGCATTTCTGCTGTTTCGAGTTGCCTATAGTAGGAGTTGTATATAGTCCAGCATTCGGAGCCATACATTATTGCTGGTCTTACAATAGTCTGGTATAGCTTTCCTTTAAGTTTTATAGGCATTTTGGAGTCACACAATATTCCTGTTACGGATTTGAATTTAATCCATCCCACACCTATTCTATGGATGACATCCGCTGCACATCCTCCGTCTCTGTGGATTAGTGAGCCCAGATACTTAAATGAATCACATTTGGCTAATGTTACTCCATCCAGTTGCATCGAAGGAGTTATGGCAATTGTGTCTTCAAATGGCAAATACAAATATTCAGTCTTTTTCCTGCTAATTTTTAGGCCATTATCCTCCAGGATCTTTCTCCACCTTTCCAGGCTATTCTGTAAGTCACAATGATTATCTGCTATCAGTACTACATCATCTGCAAAAAGCATAGTCCTGAGAATACTGTTCATTTCATGACTTGTTAGATAATTCATGACCATTATGAATAGCAGTGGGGTGAGGACAGATCCTTGCTGTACCCCCACTTTAATTGGAAATTTTGGTGATGTCCCTGATGTGCATCTTACTTGGGTTTCAACGTTTGTATACATATCTTGTATGGAGAGCACATATCCTTCTGGTACATTGTGGGCTCTCAATGCCGCCCATATCAGGCTTCGGGGTACCCTGTCAAATGCTTTTTCCAAGTCTATAAATACCATGTGCAAGTCTTTTTTTGCATCTCGATATTTTTCAACTATTATTCTGATTGAATAGCATCTATTGTTGATTTTCCCGACACAAAACCGCATTGATCGTCGTGTATTTTTACAATATTCCTTATTCGTGTGTTGACAATTCTCTCATATATTTTCATGGTGTGAGACATAAGCTTTATCCCTCTATAATTGTCGCACTTCCTAGAGTCTCCTTTATTTTTGTAAAATGGAAGAAGGTAACTCTGCCTAAAGTTTTCTGGCATTGGTTCTCCATTCAGTACTTTATTGTACAGAGTGCACAGCCAATTATTTCCTACCTCACCACATTCTTTCCATAATTCAACTGGAATATTGTCTGGCCCTACCGCTTTCCCCACATTCATTTGTGATATGGCTACTTTAACTTCTGTCTGAGTGATTTCTTCAACTGGCCCCTGCACTGGATGCTCTGACACATGAGTTCTTCTTGTAAATTCTTCATTCAGTAATGTAGAATAATAATCTTTCCATCTTTGACATATTTTGGTTTCGTCTGTGATCAACTCACCTTCAGTGTCTTCTATGTATTTGGGTGTTCTAATGGATTTGGCCCTTTCTTTCCTGTGTGCTGCGATTTTGCAAATTCTTTGCATCCCATTTGGTGCTTCTAGGTCATCATACAGCTCTTTTAATGCCTCATGTTGTGCAGAGGCAACTAGTTTCTTTGCTGTCTTTTTGACTTGTTTATACACTATCCGGAGTTGCTCTTTCTCGCCATCGCACTTACAGTTTGACCAGTTTTTGAAAGCAGTTTTTTTTTTTCTTTTAGACACGGTGGCACCTCATTTGTCCACCACCACGATTCCTTTTTTATTTTCAGTTTACCCTTGGAGACTCCCAGATGTTGTTTGGCTTCCTGTAAACATACCTGTTCAAATGCTTTCCACATTTCAGTTGGGTTTTGTGTATCTTCTTTTTGGAGATTTTCTAGCATCCAGTTTTGGAGTTTTGATGTTAACGGTTTTCCGTTTTCTTTTGAGATATTGAACCACTTAATTTTGGTTGTAGGTTTTATCTTATCTTCATACAATTTATGTCTCGTTACATGTAATTCCAGCAATAGTAGGCGATGTTGTGTTGCAGGGGGTTCACCAGGGATAACTTTACAGTCTCTGAGCGTTTTCCTCATTTCGTTTCTACATAGCCAATAATCTATTTGTGTTGCAGCATTTCCACTTTTGTAGGTTATGAGATGTTCTGGTTTCTTTTGGTAGAATGTGTTGATGATAGTGAAGCCGTATGCATCTGAGAAATATAGTAGCTCATCTCCTAGTTCGTTTCGCACTCCATATCCAAAGCCGCCATGGCTAGTATCATGGCCACCATTTGACTTCCCCACATGCCCATTCATGTCTGCCCCCATCATGATAGCTTCATTTTCTGGAATGTTTTGGATTAATTCTTCCAGCTTGTCCCAAAAACTGTCTCTTTCTTCTCTATCACATCCCATTTGTGTTGCATATGCACATATGATATTGTAAATAGCGTTACATATTACCAACTTTAACATTATAATTCTATCATTTTGTGCTATTACTTTTATCACATTTTCATGAAACCTTTGCTGTAGCACTATGGCTACTCCATTTCTGGTACTGCTTTCTCCGTAGTAATATAATTTATAATCATTTGTCTATGTTTCCAGGTATCGGCACTTGTCTATATTTGTATTTTTTCATTTGGTTTCTTGAATGTACGCAATATCAATCCTACGTCTTCTCATCAATTCGGCCAATTCTTTGCTTTTTGCTGTAAGCGTTCCCAGATTCCAGGTAATAGCTCTTTTCTTTTCAAACCCAGAACAACTATCTTTCCTCCGCTTTATTTTGCTTGCCCCTGAACTCCTGCAAAATCCCATCCACAAAAGACTATTGATCGACACATCAAATATTATAACTGGAGTAATCTTATAGAGGAGAGGGATTGTATTTCTTTATATTAAAAAATAAAATCTTTATTTAACATTTTTTTATGTCATGTATATTATCGAGGCTTCTGACTCACACAATGTTGTCATTTTTGCCTCATCTATTTTTAAATTACAATATTATCATTATAATCTCTAATGATCTTTAAAAGGTACTTAGAGTCCTTTTATATTCATTTCATATAAAAAACTCACTTTCAAATATTTTCCAGTTTACATGATCTAATAAATTTCATTATTCTCGATATGGCATGAAACTCAGTTGAGGCTATTAAATTCTGAACTTCCGATGACTTCGAGGTTATTAGTACTGTAGCTCTCTGTCGTTCATATTTAATGCACTTCGATAATGTGTGCTCGAAATCTTCAATTTGTTCAAATATCGAGCACATTGGAGAATCAGGGAGGCTTATCAAACACAATATTCTTCCCATTAGTGCATGTCCGGATCTTAATCTAAAAATGATTCTCATTTCCCATTGATAATAGATTCTCATTGATAATATTTTAGGACGTAAACCCAAATATACGATTGTGATGAAACTATAACACGATATATGTTAAAAGATAGAACTGAGGATTCTGTGTCAAATGATTTTGTGAATTACTTTTCGGATAGCATCAGCAACATGTTACATTAATGTAATCACAAAGCTACTAATATAGTACTGGAAGAACTACCTCACAGCTTATATATACCAAGAGCTCCTATAATTGATACTGAAAACATTGTTAAAAAAATGAAAAACTCTAAAAACACAGGTATTGACAATGTAAGAATGTTTGATTTAAAAAGAAATATAAAAACTCTTGGGCCAATAATTATTCATTTAATCAATATGATAATAAAGCAAGCTAAAATTCCACAAGAATTTGAATGTAGCATTGCTAGACCAATATTTTCAGGTTGAAAACACATTGAACTGGGAAATTATAGGCCTATTAGTACACTACCAGCATTAGAAAAAATTCTCTAAAATTTTTTGTCAAATAAATTAAATAATTATATTGAAAAATTCACTATAATAGGTCCAAATCAATACGGCTTCCAAAGAAAAAAAAATTAAAAACTACTGGAAGATTTTTCCAATGGGGTATTTTCACAAACCAGGCATACCGCTAAAAACGTGTGGAAGACTTAAAAGATTATTTTTCTGATTATGATTATCGCATTTAAAATGTTTAATTTTAATATTTTCACTCATAATTATTGATTTCAAAATACGCGTAAATGGAACGAAATGTAAAGGGCCCATGATTGGTGTACGAATTATTACGTCACAAGTGTCGAGGTTCAGAGGTTTATCACCGCGTTTCTATCAAAAGTGTAAACATTCTTGTAATGTACTTTTATTGTGGCCACACTAGCCACACAATAATAATAAATATGTTAAACGTAAGTTCTCGTCTTTATTGTAAGAGTACAATGGATTCAATAAGTAATATTATTTGTCTCGGTAGCGACTGATTATACTGGAAGTTAGAATGGTTCTGGCCGCGGCCGTACACCGGACCGCTGTCCCGGCTCGTATGCCCGATCGGCAATGTTCGGCGACCCGAGCATTCCCGAATTACTACATAGATACAAATGCGATATAATTGCATATATCACACCCTTCCCCCTGTAAATCAGTCACTACATATTTAAGTATTTCAAGTATTTCATGATTCTATATAATTCAAACACTGTAAATATTATACTGATATTTCACTCAAGTTCTTATAATGTTTTTTCATAAACACATCATTATTAATATTTCACACAAAATTATATTAAGTTAGAAGGCTTTCCGTTCCTTCCTTGTGGACTATCTTGGGCGGAGTCTCCCCAACCAGGGATTTGAACTTTGACTTGGACCAGCGATTGCCGTGTCTGTGACATCCGGTGACCTCTCTCCTCCCTCCGCAAATCTGAAATCAGGAGAAAACACCGTTAACTCACTCCACAGATTGGATAACTCTTTCTCAGAGTGCTCAGTCCTCGTGTCATCAGACGCGGAATCTGGCAAATCTGACTCAACATCACTCCAAGACACTGATAAGTTCCTCATCTGATCCACATGACGTTTCCAAACTAATTGAGAATCACAAGTTTTTACCAAATATAATTTTTTTCCAATTTTATCTGTAACAATTCCCTTTACCCATGTAAATTTATTATTCTTCCTGAAATCTTTAACTAAACATTTTTGTCCCACAATAAAATTTCTTGTTTTTACACCACCATAATACTTAGATTGTTTACGTTGATTTGCCTCAATATTCTTATTCGCCAAATCATGTTGTTTTGACACAACCCGTTCATTCTCTTTCGGAATGAGACTGTCAAAAGTAGATCTAAGTTTCCTACCAAACAATAAAACTGCTGGCTCGACTCCCGTCGTACAATGTGGAGTATTTCTATAATCGGACAAAAAATGTAACAATTTATCCTTGTAATCAACCTGAAATTTATTTCCTACCATAAGTTTTTTAAGAAAACTCTTAGTAGTTTTCACTGAATTTTCAGCGATCCCATTACTTTTTGGGTGCATAACTGGAGATGACATGAATTTAATATTGTTTTCCCGAAGAAACTGTTGGAAAATTTCACTCGTAAAACAAGTTCCGTTATCTGACACTATGAGTTCAGGGTAGCCAAAATTTGAAAATAATTTCCTCAATTCAAATATAGTATTAGCTGAATCTGCCCTTTGAACTTCAATACAGTCAACCCATTTAGTGAATGAGTCGCAGATGACCAGAAACATTTTCCCTGCCAGCGGTCCACTATAATCCAGGTGTAACCTACTCCAGACCTTCCCAGAATTAGGCCATACCGATAATTGACTCTTTGGCGGAGATTGTTTCGTCGACGCGCATTCTGGACATTCCTGAACAATTTTCTCTAAATCTTTGCTCAGCGATGACCACCAGAAATAACCCTTTGCTAACCCTTTCATCTTAACAATACCTAAGTGTGAACGATGCACGAGCTCTAACACTTTTTTATGCAACGAACTTGGAACAATAATTCTATGTTGCCAAAATAAACAATCCTTAACAATCGAAAGTTCGTTCCTTTTTATCCAGAATTTCCATAATTCCTCCTCGCGTTTAACACGTTTGGGCCACCCTTGCCTTAAACACGTCATTACGCCTTGAATGACCGTATCTACTTTAGTGGCTTCCCTAATCGAATTAACGTCAAGATGTTCACAATTGCTAACAAAATCTACGAAATCTGAACCGCAGTAATCTTTAAATTCTACCTTAGAATTCTCAACTTTGTTCTTTAACAGAAACCGAGACAGAAAATCTGCCTGGTTTCCACCTGATTTCATCGGTTTCCCAGAAGGTAATCTTTGCAACTGAACTACCGTATTCTTTAAATAAGGTTTTACATTCCTTTTATTTGCAGATGAACTACCATGCCCTTTAAACATGGTTTTATATTCCCTAAGATTAGAACTTCCATACCCTGAAAAATATGGTTTTACGTTCCCCATTTTCTGAAATTTGTTCCTATTCGCGAACGAAACCGAATTAATAGAATTTTGTTTTGAAACAATGTTGAGGTTAAATATTTCCATGAAATCTCTTCCCACAATCATCTCCGAACCGCTTGTTACAACTACAAAGGTTATTAACCTAACTAGATTATTGTATTCGACCTTGAATTTTGCATTACCCACAACAATCAACATATTCCCGTCGTAACCTGAAATTTTTCGTGTTTCGGGTGACAACTCTATATTACTGAAATGTTTACAAAACATTCTCTCCGGAATAACACAAATTGATGAGCCTGAATCAATCATCGCTTCGAAAGATTTCCCATTTAACTTCAATTGTGCCTTGATTGCCTTAACAAAAGCTACATTTTCAATATTTTCATTATTACAATTCATAACTGATTTTACTGACCCGTTTTTACAAAATCTCTGTAAATGACCCAATTTACCGCAAGAATAACATTTAGCTTGCTTAAACTTACAGTTATGAGTGTCATGATTTGATTTCCCACAGATCTTACACTTTTTTAGTGATGAACCGGTTTTAACTTGTTTATCCGACCTACATGAATCGGAACTATTCGACCGATAATAAAGTTTTCGCGCCGGAGAAGCCGATTTTCCAAATCTCTTTACCGAATTTATTTCTCGCGCCGGAGAAGCCGATCTTCCAAATTCCTTTACCGAATTTACTTCCAACTTCATCTTGATTGAATCGACCTCAGGACCTTTCGCGGTCACTGCAAGTTCAACTAGTTGATTAAAGTTTTGTTTAGGCCCTTCAACAAACAATTTTACCCGTACAGGGCCCGGAAGTAGACCGATTGCAAACACGTCTACAAGATTATCCTCCAGCCTGTTTCCGAACTGACAGAATGAGCTGAGCCCTCGAATTCTTGCGGCGAAATCCCTTATCGATTCGTTATGATTCTGTTTAGCTTGGAAAAATGATTCCCGCTCTTGAAAAAGAGATCTACATTTACCACAATGTTTTTTTAGCAACTCAATTAATTTCTCGAACGTAACATCTGTGATTTTACCCGGGAAACATAAGTTGGACAGAAGAGTCAAGGTCTCCGTTTCAAGCGAGTTTATCAGATAAGCCTTTTTCTTAATCTCGGTAATGTCATCATGTAACACGAGAAACTGCTCTAATCTGAGTTGAAACACATCCCAATCTCCGTTTATGTGAGAGAACGGTGGAATTCTCGCCGATTCCATCTTCACAAAAGGAAAAAAAAATAATCACGCGAAGCTACGACAACAATACTACCCCGGAAAAAATTACAAAAAACCCAGACAAATCCTCCACAAGAAAGAAAAGAAAAACCTATCTTAGAAATTGCGGTTGCAACGTCTCCAGATTGTTTCCTCTTGATGAGTGAGTGACCTTCCTCGACACTAGCACTGTTTGCCTTGTAAGAATGCCTTCCCTCGGCACTCCCTCGGAACTTCACCTTCGTGGAAAGGCTCTGTTGAGCCCCAAAAACGACCACCGCCTCTTGCTTCTGAGTACCCTTGGATGGTACTCCAGAACTCTGACTGTGGCTCCAGGAATAGCCAGAGATATCCTCGGTTTGTTCTGCCGGTCCTTTCACTCGGTCAGACAAACCCAAAAAATACTCCAATGTTCCGCCTCGGCTGTAGGTAGCCTTGAAAAATTTTTCGGGGTGACTTAGCTCTCCCCGCTTTGGTAATTTTTTTTTTGTGATCCAATTTGGTAATCCAATATTGTACTTTAATACGGCTGCGCCAATTGTAATGTACTTTTATTGTGGCCACACTAGCCACACAATAATAATAAATATGTTAAACGTAAGTTCTCGTCTTTATTGTAAGAGTACAATGGATTCAATAAGTAATATTATTTGTCTCGGTAGCGACTGATTATACTGGAAGTTAGAATGGTTCTGGCCGCGGCCGTACACCGGACCGCTGTCCCGGCTCGTATGCCCGATCGGCAATGTTCGGCGACCCGAGCATTCCCGAATTACTACATAGATACAAATGCGATATAATTGCATATATCACAATTCTCGACTTGTTCGCTGTTATTAATGTAAATGTTAAAGCAAATGCAGACATATACACAAAAAAACTGAAATCTATTATTCAAGCTGCAGGAATGAAACAATAAGTCAAAGATTTTACACGAATTACTAATATCTCAAAAACGACGATTGATCTGGTAATCTCAAATAAATTCAACTTAAATATTAATGTACTAGATAATCCTAAAATTACCGACCATAACATCATTCAAATTCTAATAAATGACAGAGAAAAATGCAACTCCAGTAAAGAAACACAAATAACAACATTTAAAAATTACAAAAAATACAATAAGGAAATTTTCATTCAATCCTTAGAGACTATCAATTGGAATGGAATAAATCAAATGGAATATAACAAAAAAGCTGACCAGATGATATTAAACTTAAAAAAATCTATCGATAAAGTTATTCCAGAACAGAAGATACATAAAAGAAACAATAATAAATGGTACACAAGCGAACTACGTACAATGCAGCACGATAGAGATGCATTTTACAAAAGAGCATGCCTTACTAATAGTTATACGGATTGGGATAACTACAAAAAAGCGAGAAACAAATACTCTAAAGACATAAAAAGAACGCATAATGAGTACATAAAAAATAAAATAAACTCAGAAGAAGGGGATCCCAAAAAAATTTAGAAATGCATAAAAAATTAGTACATGGCGAAAACAAAGACGACATTAAAATAGTAAACTTTCCAAAAGAGATAAACGAAGAAAACATGGCTAATAACTTTAATAAATATTTTATCGAAAGTATCATTCAAATTAACAAATTAATTCCCAACATTGCTATTAACCTCACAAATGATAATATCGACCCAAACAAAGAATCATTGGTCTTCAGAAAAATAAATGCAGAATATTTATTTAACATTTTAAACAAAGTAAAATCAAAGAATAGTTCAGATGGATTAACTATTAGTAAAATAAGAGATGCTTTTCCAGTAATTGGATCTACTCTATTAAATATTATCAATGAGACGATTGAAGAAGGAAAATTTCCACAGTCATGGAAACTATCTACTATCATACCGGTTCCAAAGGTTAAAAATACCAGAAAATGTGAAGAATTTCGACCAATCAACACTTTACCAAAATATTAACAGATTCTTGAAGTAATAATAAAAGAACAAATCTTGCAATACCTAGATAAACACAATATTTTATACCAAGAGCAATCTGGATTCAGATCTAATAACTCATGTGAAACAGCATTAAACGTAATTGTCGAAGAATGGAAGGAAGGAATGAATAGTAATAAATATATCTTAGCAATATTTTTGGATTTTCAAAGGGCATTCGAAACTATAGATCGAGAAATTCTGATAAAAAAGCTTAAAGAAATTGGTTTTTCATCTGTAGCCATTAAATTAATAGAAGAGTATTTGAAAGACAGAAAACAAATAACAAAAATTAGTACCTAATCAATTTTCAAAACCAATGGAAAATAAATTAGGAGTACCGCAACGGTCGGTCCGTAGACCTCTATTGTTCATACTCTATATTAATGACATGGTTAAAATATTTTCAAAATGCAAAGTACGACTATTTGCCGATGATACACTAATATACTTAATTGGAGATAACTATGAAGAACTAATAAATATTTTAAATAATGAGCTAAACAATGTATCAAGATGAAAAATACAAAAAAAAAACAAAATGTATGGTGATCGGATACAAGAAGACATCCAGTGAAAGCAAAATTAAAATTGATGTTGAAATTATTGAAAATGTTACTGAAATGAAATATTTGGGAGTGCTCCAAAACAGGGCAATGAGAATAATATTACGGCGGAATAGATTTTCAAAAGTAAACAAAATGTTAAAGGAACTGAATTGGCTAACCGTGAAACAGATGCTGACCTTGAATACGATGATATTTATACATAAAATAATTAACAACATTTTACCAAAATACTTTTCAAATAAAATTGTATTCAACAAGGACATTCACAGACATAACACAAGAACATGCAAAGAAATCAGGCTTCAAAAAAAGGATAAGGCGAATACGCAGAAAAGTTTGCTGTACAAGGGGATTAAGTTGTATAACAAGCTACCAGAGACTTTGAAATCCACACCAATTGGAAACATATTGTAGGAGCTACATAAAATTTAGTTATATGTAATTTCTAATTAATTATAATATGAAATATTATAATTAATTAGAAATTTGTAAACTTAAATGTACAAATTACTAAAATAAAATTAATAAATAAATAAATAAAATATTGATGGTTTTACTTAATATTTAAGATGCTTGTGTTGTTTCTACAGTTTTATATAATATTGTCCAGCTGTAATGACTGACAGTGTTTTTTTTAACAGCGTAATCCGACAGCTTGCCTCAAATAGACGCTAAAATAGCAAGTGTCGTTCGTCACATAAATTCCCTGTCATAAAATGACCTTTAAAACTTTGGCCATTCTTCAAGTAAATTTCCTTATTTTAAGTGAATACCGCACAAAAGTCCCAACCATCTGGAGCCAGTGAGTCTATGGCATCTCATTTGGGATATTTTTTGAGGTTGAAGGTAGTTGGAAGGAAATAATATATGGTAGAGGAAAGTGGGGAAGTACCTGGCTATTCATATCTGGTCACAAACCACGGCTAAAGTCTTTGAATCAACGTTTCAATTCTGAATGGTGATCTTACACCAAGGCGATATTGAAAGTATCGTCCACTCTGGAACGTGCCGCAAACATACTACGTTTTATTTTTAATGAATAAATTGGGAAATGCAAAACAACTTATTCAAAGACCGGTCAGTGGCTGGGTGGGCATCGCTTTTGGGTTCTCCATCACAACACAAGCAACATATTCCTATTACTGTGGTGGTGTAGCAGATTTTCATATAATATCAGATCATTCGTAACCAGAAAATGTTTGTTTTGCTTTGAAAAAAAAAAAAAAAAAAAATATCTATATATTCTTTAAACTTACATTATAAAATTAAAAATGTGTTTTATATACATACATATAAAACACATTTGGGATTGCTAGTTGAGAGCCATAACCCTCGACCACGGAGGCCGTCATTATTGTGTAGATATATAATGGGGTTTCACGTTTAAATTTTAAATATAAACAACGGAATGTTTTTTTATTGTAGTGTTAATTTAAATCTGCAAAAAAGCAGGCACGGGGGCTCCATCGAAGCCAGAGTCATGTTAGCTTCTCAGAAGCTGGGGTATTGTATTACAGGGCCAACATATACTGCAGATAGTACAAAACCGCTGACCCTGCGCAAATTGAAAGTCCGCCTGTTGAATTTGGCGGCCACCTTTGGTCTAGAGCCCCAAAATACTTGAAAATTCAGAAAGCAGAAACGGGCGGTTCATTCGATAGATTTTCCTCTCTAACAAATGGTTTGCAATGTTTAGCGTACAATTTTCTGGTGGGAATGGTGTTTTACCGGTATTTCAATAGAAGATGCTCCGAGGAACTAGCACATCAAACGCACGCCTAACATTTGTACACTGTCGACATTTTTTGTCGCTTTAAAAAGGGTCGTTTAAACATCTTATTTTGAGTTTTTTTTATAGTATTTGTACCCATGTTTACCAAACTATACATGTTTCGCAAGTGGGAAGCTATAGGATAAATATGACGACATAAATCGAGCAAACTAGAAGTCAATAAATAACACCAACTACAACTTACGAACTCACTAGGGTCATTTACGGCGGCAATTGCACGATGATAGTCACTTGTGACGTCACAGAGTTATTGGGCGCGAAAACACCTTTTTTGGCGGCATTTTAAAAAGGCGTATCTTATAACGTTATAGAAAATTTATTCGTCGTCATAAAAAAAATATGTATTCTGTTATATCGTTATTTTTTACTTAATTTTTTTTCAATAATAAAAAAAACTGCGAAAATACCCAATTAAGTAAATAATCAGTTAAATAATAAATTACTTGTTATAGTTTTATTTATCGATAACTCTAAAAATTTTGACATAATTAACTCTAAAAAACTTCTGAAAACTCTAGAAAAATGGGAAAAATAGCAAATATGTTAAATTTATTTAAAGATTACCTTAGAGATAGAAAAATATGTAACAAAATATTATATAATACATTTATTAAAACAAAAAACGTAGCTGCAGGATTTCCACAAGGTTCCATATTGAAACCTACACTTTTAATAATCACTAATTTATGTAACTATAATGAAAAAACTTTTCTCTTTTGGTTTAACATTTTGTATTCGCAGATGATACGGCATTAGTCATATCACATAAAGATCTGAAAATTGCAATTGAACTCATGCAAATTGACTTTAATCAACTTTGTAAATGGTCGTATGATGCAGGACTATTAATAGATGCTAAAAAAACCCAAAGTAATGCATTTTAGATCACTTAATGCCAAATTTCAATTTAATCTTATTAATGATATTATTTCTCATAATTTTAATTGCATCCATAAAAAATATTCCAACTAATTGTAAATGTGAAAGCATAGAATTAGTTACGGAATACGTGTGTCTGGGTCTTACAGTAGATTGTTTTTTTTTTTTAAATGGGACAAACATATTTTTAAAAAAACCTGTAAAAGACCAATTGTTGGCAGAATGTTCATATTAATTTTTTTCTATCAATTGAAACACTTAAAATAATTTATATGTCACTGGCAAAATCTATTATAAGATATGGATTAACAATATGGGGAAATACTACTATAACCAATCTGAAACAAGTCCAAGTTGTATAAAACGCAATTGTAAAATTATTAGTCGTCCCTAATATTTTCAAACTGAGACATAATACACCGTTGCTGTTTCAGAGTGCCAAAATTTAACCTGTTAAGGCAATACTATGGCACAAAATTATAATTCAGCATATATTTACCCCGCAGCATAAAGAGAAATTAGAACATAAATACAGCACTAGATTCACGCGCAACGACGGGTAAATAGTTCCGAAATTTAACAATAATTACGGAAAGAGAACGTTTGAACACACCATAAATAAATAAAAATTAATATATAATAAAGATTATTATATAAAAATTAATTTAATATAATTTATTTAATAACTGATACAAGTAAAAGTCACTAAGAAAAATATAATATTCTATCGCAAAACCAGTATGGCTTTTGTAAAGATCTAAGCACTGAAGATGCAATATATGATCTAACAAAAAATGTATATCTTTCGATAAAAATAAGAAATGTCTAGCTATATTCATAGATTTAAGAAAGGCTTTCGATACTGTTAATTATAACATACTCATAAAAAAATATCACAACTACGTTTCAAAAAGCACACACTAAAAATACTCACCAACTATCTTAAAGACAGAACACAAAAAACAAAAATTGGGAATGTGTATAGTTCAGAAGCACAGATAAAAATTGGAGTTTCGCAAGGAACTGTTCTTGGCCCGATTCTATGTTTGATGTATACAAACGATTTATGTAATTTTGTAATCCTTGGACAAATTATTTCTTATGCCGATGACACGGCAATAATAGTAAACGGAAATTATTGTAATAAAACATTTTCTAAGGCAAAAAAATGTATTGCACTTGTTTCAACGTGGTTAAAATGTAACAAACTCATCTTAGAATATAGCAAAACATTTTATTTAACTTTTTATAAAAACATTAAAAACAAACCTCATAACAACCTAAAAATTAGAATCCACAACACAAGTTGCAATCAAGAAACATGTTCACTTTGCAATGAACTCATCAAAGTAGAAAATATTTTCATCTTAACAGGAAATCACAAATTGATAAAACCATCTCGAAATTAAGATATCTTATATATACTTTGTACAGGCTTAAGGAAGTACTCAATCTTGACAAATTGAAAATGATCTATTTTTCCCTGGTACAATCTTCAATAATCTACGGCATTGTAGGATGGGGTGGTGCGCTTGATGCATTTATTGGGCCTTTAGAAAATGCTCAAAAGCGCATCATTAAAATTATGTAGAAAAAAAACATTCCCGACTGATTTATTATTCAAAGGGACAAAAATATTCAATAACCGTAAATTATTTATATTGCAAACAATGAAATATGTATTTAAAAACAAAAATTGTTTCGTAATAAACGAAAATAGAATTAGCAAAACTACTAATAATGTTTTTCATGTTCCCAAGTCAAAACCAAATAAATTGCAGTTTTATTGGTCCTTGTACATTTAATCTTCTGCCAAAACACATTCAAATGATAGATAAAATATCACTTTTCATAAAAGAATTAAAATTATGGCTTAATGATGCAGATTTTAAATAACTTTTTTTTAAAAACTCTACTGTAACATATCTATTTCGTGAGCAGCATAAATAAACCAATCCCTAGATCGATATCTTCGGGCTTTTTCCTTCTAAGCAATTTGTCATCTCAAGTCACCAACTTAACCAAAAATAAAATGGTCCACCAAAAACAATAACATAGAGGAAGTTCAAGGCCATTTTCACTATAGCCAATATGATTGCACTTGACCTACTTCTTCATTAATTCATTAGCCAAATAATTTATTTAAAAATAAAAATGCTTGAAAGCAGAAAAATGTTTTAAGTTTCCCCAAGAAAACAATGTTCCATCTGACAAAGCCTGAGGGAATGAGCTTTACATAATTTTTACAGCTCATTCTCTCATTCGGGAGCTTTGTCAGATGGAAACCTGTTATCCTGAGGAAATAAAAAAATCAAGCGTTAGTAAAAAACCTAAAATACTTAAAATATAAACTCCTTATAAAAGGAAAAAATTTTCAAATAATGATTATGGTTTTCTACAACGAATTTCCATTTTTCTGCTTTAAAAATGAGAACTCAGGAGTACATGTTTAAATACTTTTTTTATTTTCAGAAAGACAATCAATAATAGCACATAAAAACACTGGTTCGGTGAATTCGATGAATTGATAAATGGTTTTAAAAAGACTATCGACACTGGAAAGGAAACATGGCTAAAGCGTCATACAGCTGTGACATTAAAGATTAACGTACACAATAAGCTGTATTGTTTGTTTACGTATGTTCATCTTTAATGTCACATCTATATGGCGCTTTAGCCATTTTTCCTTTATAACAGTCACCGTACATCTTAGTTCTTGTAGAATGAAATAAAAAATCTGCATATTCTAAATTTCCTTTCAACCGAAATCAAACAGAGTATACCTTCATCGAGGACCCATTTCAGCCATCTCACAGTAAAATCACATCACGTGTTCTGAAAAAAATATATCACATTAAACAACAGTTTGTGAACATAATATATAATATTTTTCCCTTGTGATGACATACTTTGTTTATCACAAGGGAAAAATATTCTCCCTTCTGTTCATATGAAGAACGAAAAAACCACGTAGTTGGAGATCCGCAAAAAATGCAAGGCTGATGTAAGCGTAATGAGTAAGATTGAGAAAGAAACCCTCAGATGGTTTGGGCATGAAAAGCGAATGGACAATGAATGGAAGAAGTATATATAACGCAGATGTGAGTGGTAGTGAAGTGCCAAGTCTTCCTCGGGGACACCAGAGGAAGACTTGGCACGATCAAGTGAATAATTGCTTGCTTGCGTGGGGCACGTCAAGAGTCAGAATAATAGAATAGTATGTATAAATGTGAATGAGTCAGGGAATGTATGCCAAGACCAAATTGTTTGGCGGTCCGCCCTCTCTGAATACCCTGCGGGAAAACAGCATGACAATTAGTTAAAGCATTATTAATATTACCTGCCATTAGCAATGTTATGGTCTTCCAAACAATGTTATAAGGTGTTCCTAATGTAATGCTTCAAAATCATTCAAAGTCTGAAACATTTTCTGAAACAATATTTGTGAAACATTAACCACTCGGACCCATAAGCTTGTTTTAACGATGTTATAATATTAACAGACATATGTATGACGTACGAGGCGTACGTGACTTATTAAATTAAAATTGAAAGCATATTTTATCAATCCAAAAAAGATGTCATTTACTTAACCTCAAATAGATTTAAAGATAAATTAATCTGAATGTTAATGTCTTATGTAATTACCTGATATCTGGATCAATTGCGGACACACTTTGACCATTTTTTCACCTCTGTAATTCGTGTAAACGATTTTTGAATGAAATATATCCATCGGCGATGTCAATAATACAAACTCAAATACGAATATTCGTTTGATAATCGTATGATGCAATTTGACGTTTAAAGTTAGACCTATCTATAATTCAGCTTTATCTTTATCTATAAGAATTTGGTCCGCTCCTGTCAGTTCCAAGGTCAAAGCCAAGATCAACGCCCCTGGTACTGCGCAAAGTAGGTACTGTTTATTGTCTATGCATTATTATTTTTTCTTTTTTTTTACTTTGTTGGTTGGCCAAACTGGAAGGAGACCGGAAACGTCATTCGGGGAATCATGGCGGCAGACATTACGTAGTTTTTGGAGCGAGTAGAGTTTTTTTCGGGGCGATTGGAATTGTTAAGTGATATACTAGTGCTATGTAGCTTAGAAAGATTATTTTTAAACGTTATATGAGTGTGTGACGACTCAAATGGCATTGAAGCCTATTTATTTTGTTTAATCCCTCGCCGGATGCCGTGAGATAGTTTTATCAGCGTGCTGAAGTCAATTTAGAACGGAATCAACGGGTGATGTATTGCCCGCAAGGATTCTTTTGCTGGTGATTCCTTTGGCCGGCGAGATATGCTCATGCCGCCTGATGGTTGAGAATCTGATGTGCCTGTTTTGTTGGGTGGATTCCCTTTATTAATGGAGCGGCTCCTAGACTCTGGTTGGACCCGCCAATATTCCTTTGCTGCTCCTTTGGCCGGTGAGATTTGCTCATGCCGCCCGATGGGTGAGAATCTGTGCCTATTTTGTTGAGAGGATTCCCTTTATCCAAGCGGCCCCATGACGTGCTGGACGGTGTTTTGGGGATTGCTGTTGACGATTGGAGGAGAACCACGACGACGGGACGTACGCGGTATTAATAACTAACCGTAATTTTTGTTAACTCTCTTTCTCCAAATCTATTGATAGATGCTAAAGGTATTTATGTTTTTTGTTAAGCTTTCTTTTGTGTCATTTTCCTTGCAAAGTGCAATAAAGTTTCTTTTAAATTTCACTAGTAAAATAGGTGTTTCATTTATATGCATGACCTCAAATCCCTATCTCCACCATCCTGAGAAGGGTGTTCTTTTTGCTCTGAGAAGATAAGTTGTCGGATGACAAAGGTATACTACCTACATAAGATTCTATTACACTACGTATACCTTCATGCTTCTCTTTTACAATTCTACTGTAACTTCAAGACTATTTATTTTCTTGAAACCGTAACAAAAACTCAATTAACTTGTGTCACTTTGTTACAACAATATTTTCAAAGATTACCTATTTTTTAAACTTTCGCTTTAAAATTTACATTTTTTACTTGTACCGCCAATTTATTGGTGTAATTTAGCACTTTAGTTAATATTGCCCACGCACAGGCAGTGCCTTAGTGGGTTCCCATTATCTACTTTTGTCTTATATACATATATATTTTTTACTTTTTCACATTATGTATATCTTGTGTCATATTATATATATATTTAGAAAATATGTTAAAATTACTTTTTAAATGTATCAAGATATAATGGGAAAAAATTAAGGAAAAAGAAAAGAAAGAAAGAAAAAGAATCATATAATAACATAAATAGCACCGACCCACAACAAATTTTTAATGTAATGCGCAGTCCTGGATTTGTCAATAGGCCTTATAGGCCGCGGCCTAGGGGCGGCAGAGTTCAGGGGGCGGCGCTCGCTCGCTTTGGTAAGCCGTTAAGTTTATAAAAAAAAAACAAGTCACTGTTGATAGAGAGAGTTTTTTTATGCATTGAACGTTAAAATCTCATTTTTGGTAAAAGTCGCTAATTCCTAACACTCATTCCTATCTTATGTTAGATAGTTTAATATGTTTATGAAACCTTTTAAGGTCGGCGTTTTACATTTTCTTTTTTCTTTTTACAGATTAATCAAAATATTTCATGTTCATGTACCTTACTAAAAAAACTGTCTGTATTTTGTCTGAGTTTGATCCGTTTTCAGCCAAGGATATTTAAAGACACGCAAGCCAAGGATCTGGAACTACTAGCTGCCTATCAAAAACTGTCTGTTTATGGATCTTTTCTCGAGTTTATTATTAAAGTGTGAAAATTTTGATTATTTCGAAGAAAGTGCATTTCAAATCAGCGCACTTAAGCAATATCAGGGCGACATTAAGAGTAAGAGGAACCCTAGGAGAAAAAACTTTATATACAAAACATTAAATGAGGAAATTGAATCAACCTCCAGAGGTTCTTTCAGAGTAAACACCTTTTTGGTCATCCTGGATAGACTGAGAGCTGAATTAGAGAGAAGAGAGAAGACATAATGCGAACGTAAACTTCAAAGAATTTTTTAAATTTTTAACTAGAATGGGTGAACTTTAAACCCAAAGAGTCTCAGAAAAGGGTCAGTCTCTTGTGCAATGGTTTAGAAGACGATTTAGTTCAGGAATGTGTACACTTGCAAGGTCACATTTCCTCTAATAAGGCGGCAGAGAAACCTGAATCGACATTATTACTGAATATTTTTAAGTTTTTGAGGAAACAATCTCTGTGCAAAGTTTACCCAACTTGGATTTAGCTCTCTGCATCGCACTTTGCACTCCGGCCACAAATTGTTCTGGAGAAAGGAGTTTTTCCTGTTTAAAGCGAGTGTCCAAAGGTCTTCATTGTCGTAAGAAAAACTTAACTCTTTGGCTCTTCTGTGTCTAGAAGCAGACTTAATAAATACTGTCTTTAAACTATGAAGATATTATAGATGATTTTGTCAAAAAAATTGACAAAAAAATAGTAATTCTTGATTCATAATACACTTTTCCTTTATGACTAATTCATTCGTTTATTTCATTTTTGAATACCTACTTAACCTATATTTGAAAATTGTGTCACTTTATAAAAGCCCACAAGCGAGTGATTATGATAGGTGGCAACTTCTAAAAAGGAGGAAGGGGCGGCGCAAATGAAGTGGCCTATACTTATGAAAAGTATAAATACGGCCCTGGTAATGCGTCATTACTCATATTATCAATGTTTCGTTTTTGTTATTCCAGGTAGCATTGATGTGGACACTGTACCCATCAAGGCAGAACCAGGACCCCGAGAAGAAGACGGAGAGAGTATCCCCTACACGGAAATAGACATAGACCTGACAGATGTTAAAAAGGAATGCTTAGAGCACTCTGAGAGTATTGCAGAGACTACTGCAGGTAATATTGATTTCTGTTTGTTTTATTAATTTTCTCGTTTCATTATAGATATGTACTTACTGAACTTTATCCTCAATCTTTTTCAGGCATTATAATGGACTTGAATCTACTGATGCACCCTGGAGAAGATTCTCATCCATGTTTCCATTGTAACCGCTCATTCTCAAACAAATCAGCCTTAACACGTCACTTACGCACCCATACTGGAGAAAAATATTTTTCATGTTCCCATTGTAGCTACTCCTTCTCAAACAAATCACATTTAACTGTGCACTTACGCACCCATACTGGAGAAAAACCTTTTAAATGTTCCCATTGTAACTACTCCTGCTCAGACAAATCAGCTTTTACCAGTCACTTACGAACCCATACTGGAGAAAAACCTTTTTCATGCTCCCATTGTTACTACTCCTGCTCACGTAAGTCAGATTTAACAAGGCACTTACGCACCCATACTGGAGAAAAACCTTTTACATGCTCCCATTGTAACTATTCCTACACACATAAGTCAGATTTAACAAGGCACTTACGCACCCATACTGGAGAAAAACCTCATTCATGTCCCCGTTGTAAATACTCCTGCTCAGACAAATCACATTTAACCAGGCACTTACGCACCCATACTGGAGAAAAACCTTTTTCGTGCTCCCATTGTAACTACTCCTCCTCAGTCAAATCAGCTTTAACAAGGCACTTATGCACCCATACTGGAGAAAAACCCTTTTCATGTTCCCATTGTAACTACTCCTGCTCAGACAAATCATACTTAACGGTGCACTTACGCACCCATACTGGAGAAAAACCTTTTTCATGCTCCCATTGTTACTACTCCTGCTCACGTAAGTCAGATTTAACAAGGCACTTACGCACCCATACTGGAGAAAAACCTTTTTCATGTCCCCATTGTAGCTACTCCTTCTCAAACAAATCACATTTAACTGTGCACTTACGCACCCATACTGGAGAAAAACCTTTTAAATGTTCCCATTGTAACTACTCCTGCTCAGACAAATCAGCTTTTACCAGTCACTTACGAACCCATACTGGAGAAAAACCTTTTTCATGTCCGCATTGTAAATACTCCTTCTCAATAAAATCACGTTTAACAAGACACTTACGCACCCATACTGGAGAAAAACCTTTTACATGCTCCCATTGTAACTATTCCTACACACATAAGTCAGATTTAACAAGGCACTTACGCGCCCATACTGGAGAAAAACCTTTTTCATGTTCCCATTGTAACTACTCCTGCTCAGACAAATCAGATTTAACGAGGCACTTACGCACCCATACTGGAGAAAAACCTTTTTCGTGCTCCCATTGTAACTACTCCTGCTCACGTAATTCAGATTTAACAAGGCACTTACGCACCCATACTGGAGAAAAACCTCATTCATGTCCCCGTTGTAAATACTCCTGCTCAGACAAATCACATTTAACCAGGCACTTACGCATCCATACTGAATAAAAACCTTTTTTGTCTTCCTTCTGCAATTTTTCATGTTCTCTAAAGAAATTATATAGTTCATATTTTAACCCTTACTGAAGATAACTTCATTGTCCCATTGTCCTGCTCACACAAGTCATCGTTGACAATGCTTTCTTTAACTGGAGAATACCGTTTTTACTTGCCTTACGCAGTTATTCATGTTCACATTCACTCATGGTGGAGAAAAGTCATTGTCTTGTTCTGGCTTTACGTATATTTATAAAATTTCGTCAACCACTCCGTTCAAAATTGGGCCGCTTAAGGCAAATTTTAATAATTACCGTGTGAGTATATGATATTCAAGTACCATGCATTAAAGACGTTGTGACAAATAGACAACTTTACATCATAAGTTGTTTACATTACGAGGTTTTCTTAACTCGAGTATTAAACATTTTAGAAATCTAACCTTTCTTTTAAAAAAGCCAAAATCATTTGAATGTTATTACATTCTGAATTTAGAAAAGAATCATTACATTGACAAAAATATAGGTTTATAACTCTGCAGAGAAATCCAGTGGATTTACATTACATTGACAAAAATATAGGTTTATAACTCTGCAGAGAAATCCAGTGGATTTACAATACGACGACACTAAATTTTATAAATTCGAAAAAATATTAAAATTTAGTGTCGTCGTATTGTAAATCCACTGGATTTCTCTGCAGAGTTATAAACCTATATTTTTGTAAATATTTTCATAACTCTGCAGAGAAATCCAGTGGATTTACAATACGACGACACTAAATTTTATAAATTCGAAAAAATATTAATAGTTTATTTAGTATAAGGAACTAAAAAATTAGTGGCTATATCTTAAATATATTTGAATGAAAAGACAAATAACTTATTTTAATTTTTTATTCTAACTTTATGAGTAAAACCTCAAATTGTAATATTTAAATAAATGAAGATATACATAAAGATAGTTGCTAATAATATATGCGTTAAAGAAAATGAAGATAATGTAGGTGATTCTAGTCGAAGTATGGTACAGTTAAACATGACCGAATTTCATATCGACACCGTGGCGCAGTGGTTAGCGCGTTTGCCTAGAAAGCAAGAGGTCCTGGGTTCGTGTTCCAGAGGTGTCAATATGTTTTTCTGATTTGTCTGTTTCCAGATTTTCGATTGAGTTTCGCTTATATTGTCTTAATTTATTTAAATATTACAAATAACTTATTTTATATCTGTTCATATGAAGCGGATACTTTGTGATGTGACATTATTAATTTAAAATAAAACAAAAACTTTGTAAACACCACTTTTATTTTTTATAAAAAAAAAATAAAACTTTAAAAGATCGTACACAAAAAACTGGCAGGCTGCTGATCGGCAAACCAAGGAAATCATAAATGGGATGATCTAGACTACAGGTTTTCGTTAGTTTCGATCTTGTATTCGGTGTAATCGATGCAGCAGAGCAAGCGAAACCGATATGAAACGGACGAGGTTCGGAAATTTCCTTCGTTTTTCGGACGAACGCAGCTCTTACGGCGACGGTGGGTTTGTTGTTCGAACTTCCAACTACTATGGACTATTAGGCAATCTTAAAAAGACTATTATTACTATAAATTTGTACAAAAATATTAACACGCGAGGTTTCGTAAGTGGTTTGGCGTCGAAAGGCTAGCCTGACGGATGGGTACACTCAAAACTCTCAAGTTATTTTTTAAAATATTTTTCGTTTTTTTTTTTAAAATATGGCATTCAAAGTTTTTAAAAATATAGTGAAATAAAAATATTTAAAGATATACGAAAAATTAAGAAAAACAAAAAAAAAACTTTAAAACATCGTACACAAAAAGCTGCCAGGCTGCTGGTCAGCAGACCAAGAAATTCTTAAATGGAATGATCTGGCCTATAGTTATTCGTTGGTTTCATTCGTGTACTCGATGGCGTAAAATTTACTATTTTTACCCCACTTTGACGCCGGCTGCCTGCGAACGTGCCAGGCTGCCGGTTGGCAGACCTGCTTTTTTCTCATTTTCTAATCGACCTTTATCATATGAGGCCATTCCCATTCGTGTACTCGATGACGTAATTTTTTCGAAAAAAATCGCTGACTATTTCCATGACTGCGCGACTCCTGCCAAGAGGCGCACCGGCAGACCAGCTTTTTTAAGGTTTTCTAGATGTCCATTATCACTACAAAGTAGTTTCATCCGTGTACTCGATGACGTAGGGTTTACCTATCTCGCCTCCCAGTCTAATAAACGAAATTCTGGAAGCAGCCGCATGGAGTAGAAAGGCGTTTTTTCGAGTTGCACTGTTTCCTTCATGCGATAAGGTTTCTAAGGCTTCCAATATAATAGGAAAATTCTCCTTAAAAATCTGATAGTTTCTCAATCCATCTTGTTTCGCAGAGCCTGGAAATATTAGGTACCAATTTTCTTCCCAAAATAGATTCTCGAAAAAAATTAATAATATCTTCGGTGGTTCCCATAGTGTTTCGAATTTCAGGAAGAATGTTGAGATCATTTACTAACTACTAGATTTAATGGGACGAGCAATGAAAGAACAATACTTTTTTAGAATCTCTAGGGGGGGGGCAGCTGCCCCTCCCTGCCCCCCCTAGGCGACGCCCTTGGGCAGAGGTGTTGGTTATCAAATAAATGGTTATCGGGGCAGCGGTACTCATATCGGTCTCCCAAATTAAAAAAAATGTGATCAGCCGTCAAAGTGACGGTCGTGGTCTTTATAGGTATGGAGCAGTACCCGGTCTTTCTAGTGTTAAATAATTTTTCTAACAAAAAAAGTACCGGACCTGATGGCATTCCAGAAATCTTGCTAAAAGAATGTAAATGTTCATTATCTAACCCAATTTGTATGCTGTACAATTTATCACTCTCAACCGGAACATTTGCTGACTCATGGAAAATTTCATTTATTCGACCCATTTTTAAGTCTGGAAACAAGTCAAATATTGGAAATTACAGACCAATATCAATTATATCTAATATTCCAAAAATATTTGAGTCGATAATTACAAAGAAAATCACCCCTTTTTCAAAAATGTTCTGATCGAGGAACAGCATGAATTTAGATCGGCGAAATCTACAACAAGCAATTTACTGTCCTTTATAAATACCATTCTTAAAGCCTTAGAAGACAACACTCAGGTTGATGTCCTCTACAATGACTTCTCCAAAGCCTTTGACAAAGTTAATCACCGTATTCTCATGGCCAAACTTTATGCTATAGGCATTAGAGACCCATTGTTATCATTCTTTCACTCTTACTTGAGTAATTGAAAACAAAGGGTTAAAATAAATAACTTTGAATCCTTTTACATTGATGTAACTTCCGGCGTTCCGCCAGGAGCCCATTTGGCCCCGCTTCTTTTGAACCTTTTTATTAACGATATCATTAAAGTTTTTTCTCACACACGTTTTTGGCTTTTTGCCGATGACAATAAGATTCTTAAGATAATTAAATTCCATCTTGATTGTTTACTTTTTCAACTTGATATTGATTCATTTAATGATTGGTGCAAAATTGACTGCATGGAACTTAATGTTGATAAATGCAAAATTTTGTCCTTTTATAGAACCAAAAAACCTATTCAGTTTGATTTTAAAATAAATAATGTTTGTCTCTCTATTGTCACATCTATCAAGGACCTTGGGGTCACTCTGGATTGTAAACTTTCTTTCCGGGATCACATTAATAACATCGTAAACAAATCACTTAAACTACTCGGCTTCATTCGTAGAATTACCTCTGACTTTAAACATATAAATACACTTAAAACTCTTAAAACTGTTCGCTGGTCCGCCCTCACCTTGAATATGCTAGTGTCATTTGGTCTCCTTTTTATGCTGTCCACATTTGTTAAATCGAATCTGTACAACATCGCTTCCTACGAGGAATTGCTTGGAGGTTAGGACTTGAAAGAGGAGAATACTCGTATGATGAAATTGAACAAACTTTTAACATTTCCTCTTTAGGAAAACGTAGAAAGGATCTAATATGCATTTTCAAAATTATCAACAGTATTACCTATGACGTTATATAAATAGACTTGCCATAGTCTCACAAACTCAAGATATAGGTGGCAATTAATCAAAACTCTTTTGTTTTCAGCGATTTTCAATAATTTCTTAATTCAAAAGTTATTCGTGTATGATAAAGTTAGACGCTTAAAAGAATATGTGCATATGAACGAAACAAAAGATAGAACGCGGGCGGCATTTTCGTATTCAAAATTCAAAAGTTCCGTCAAATACTGTCTCAAGGCCGACTAAAGTAGTATGCCTGGGCACCAGTCGAATTTTGAGGTGTCAAATAGCTATAATGAACAACGATAGTTTGCAAATGGCGTTGATTGTTATTGTATTTGTTATTTCTGCTGATTTGTATGTTGTTTTACCGCAGGCAAGTAAATAAAGAATCATTAGATTATTATTATAAAAAGTAAATTTTACTTAGCGACGGCATGGCATCGACTTAGTAATTTGGCTGTTGCGCATCCAGACCTGTACTTTAGTAGGCCTTGAGTTCTCTAATGACGCATAAAATCTTTGGGCGGAAAGCAATTGTATTATTTTTATAATCGATAATAATAAGTAATTTGCATGTATTTACAAATGAAATGTTATTCCTTCGCTTTTACGACTGTTTACCGTGTAATGGAAACATTTTCTCATCACACAGGAGGGAATTTTGGCGCTTTTTAATGCAATTTACTTACTAGTAGGACACGACCTTACTCGACGCGTGGCAGTTTAGTACTAAAGTACTAGAAATCGAGTACTCTGCAATTATCTTGTTGTTGGCTTCCCATTTTGAGATTTATACCGCGCGTCTAAAGTATATAACGTCTTTGAGTATTACTGACACGCCTGCTTTGTTACAACTCATCCAGTTCAACATTCCTTCCCGTAGACTCCGAAATAATGAATTGCTGTTCCTCAATCAACATTCTACTAATTATGGATATCATTCTCTTTTATCCAGAATGTCGAGACTTGTCAACACAAATCAAAGCATTGAATTTTTTGGTGAAAGCCTAAATGACTTTCGGCAGTCGTTACACAATGTTGTTTTTTAAAGTATTTTTAAATCCATCTGCAAGCTACTTGTAGTTATCTTCTCTATGTACTTTTCTATTATATGTATTTTGTCAATGCTCTTCATCTATATGTAATCTCCTTTCATTGTGATCTCTCTTTTTTTAAACGACTTCAAAAAGGAGGAGGTTCTCAATTCGACTGTATTTTTTTTTATTTTTTTATGTTTGTTACCTCAGAACTTTCGACTGGATGAACCGATATTGATGATTCTTTTTTTAGTTGAAAGCTAATGCTTTCCTTGTGGTCCCATTTTAATTTGGTCCAGTTCCAACTATGGCATCCATGAGAAAACATATAAGTCTTAAATTTGCATTACGTATGTGCGCGACAAATGGACGAATAACTCAATATCACGCCAACCAATTTCGATGATTCTTTTTTATTGGAAAGAATGTACTTCAAAAGTAGTTTGATAAGGTTCTGATTATGGGATACATGACAAAGTAACGGAACTCTTCAATTCTTAGGAGCAAATTAACGAAACTCGGCCGATACTCTTAATTTGACCCTAACGTCGTTATGGACAAATTATGTCTGTCTCATATGAGCAGCACGTTTAATAGGCCTACCCATATTCAGACAAATTAGTTATTGTACTTCAGATTCACTAAAAATCAAAAAATTTTAACAAAACAAAAAAACGACTTCAAAAAATGCACTAAAAAGTAAAAAAATAATTTTGTATTCTTCTACAACTTCATTATCAACTTACTTTTTCTACTCATCAGTATGTAGGTACGATTGTTATTTTTGGAGTCGGTGTTAGCAAAGGAACCCGGCCCGGCGTGTTCACTTGACAGTTCCCCTCACGCCGCGGCCCCGCTCTCGCCTCTCGCCTCGTCAAGTCGCTTGTGCGACACAAGCACATCTCACCTATAACTATGTATGTAGATACAAACCTACCTTGACTGACACCGACTCCAAAAATAACAATCGTACCTACATACTGATGAGTAGAAAAAGTAAGTTGATAATGAAGTTGTAGAAGAATACAAAATTATTTTTTTACTTTTTAGTGCATTTTTTGAAGTTGTTTTTTTGTTTTGTTAAAATTTTTGTTTATTTTCTATTCGTGTTGATGTTATATGGTTAATTGGACTATTTGTCCGTAAAAAATAAATAAATATAGTAATTTATTATTAAAAAAAAATTATTTAAATTCCACTCAAGCAAAACTATAAGAAAAGTTTTAATTTATCTATATATAATTTTTGGTATGACTCATGATGTAATATAAAATAGTCACACATTTCACTAAATATTTGTCTGTCTTTTCTGTTTCACATTTTTCGTTTGTTACCCACTCGAGCTACAGACCAATTTAAAATTTTTTTCTTGGATTGCTTAAAATTTTATGGTGATCATTTTGAAAATTTGTTATTTCACAATTAATTAATTAAAAATGGTGCATGTTATATTTGCGGCAAGTTCCAGAGTGGACGATACTCTCAGTATCGCCCCGGTGTGAGACAACTATTCAGAATTGAATGGTTACTTAATGGTTTAGCCGTGTTTGGTGACCAGATCCGAATAGCCAGGTACTTCCCCACATTCCTCTTCCCTGTCTCCTTCCCCACCCGCTTCAGCCTCACAACATACTCCAATTGGGGAAGTCAAAATCCCACTGACTTCAGACGGAAGCAGTTGAGACTCTTGGGAGGTAAACACATAAAAAAATAGTGTTTATATATTTTTTTAAATATTTATCACTTAATCAAAAATTGCCTATACAATCGTGAAATATTGAAATCTTTAATTGCCCATTTTTTATAATTTTAAATACAAATAAATAAAGTAGCTCATATCGGACATTTGATAAACCTTTTGATTACAAAAATAATTTGCAGTTTGGTTGGGTATTTTAGCATCAAATCCAAAATGATGATTTGAATGAAACCGGCCGCGCAGCCGTTCCCTTAAGATGTCAAATTCTTCCCCCTTGATCCTATGGCCAAATGAGATGGACTGACTTCGAGCAATAGTTTCTCAATTTATCGCACTGTATTTTTAATTGAATTTATAAATAATTAATTAACCGTCACGTCATTTCTCCGTAGAAGTAAGCAGAGAGAATCGACCACCAAATAACTCGGTCTTGGCATACACTCTTTGCTGCAATCACATTCACCCATTAGTCTCGATCTTACTCTATTGTTAGTGACCATTGACAGTATGAGATTACATGGTACTTGATCTCGTGCCTTATCTTCCTTGGGCGTCCCGATTTCTTTTACCATTCACATTCACCTCATACTCCTTACACTCCTTTCTTCGTTCATCCTCTATACTTGCCTAAACCATCGAAGCACCCGTTACATCAGCTTATCATTATTTGCGAATAACTTTTCACATGATCATTCACGGATTTATCACACAAGCGCCTTATGGATTTCATTTCTACAGCGTTTAGTTCACTTTCATCGTTCCTCTTTTAAATCTATGCCTTACTGCCATAATTCAGAGTAAGCACTAGCACTCCATTGTGGATTTACCATTCACATTCACCTCATACTCCTTACACTCCTTTCTTCGTTCATCCTCTATACTTGCCTAAACCATCGAAGCACCCGTTACATCAGCTTATCATTATTTGCGAATAACTTTTCACATGATCATTCACGGATTTATCACACAAGCGCCTTATGGATTTCATTTCTACAGCGTTTAGTTCACTTTCATCGTTCCTCTTTTAAATCTATGCCTTACTGCCATAATTCAGAGTAAGCACTAGCACTCCATTGTGGATTTACCATTCACATTCACCTCATACTCCTTACACTCCTTTCTTCGTTCATCCTCTATACTTGCCTAAACCATCGAAGCACCCGTTACATCAGCTTATCATTATTTGCGAATAACTTTTCACATGATCATTCACGGATTTATCACACAAGCGCCTTATGGATTTCATTTCTACAGCGTTTAGTTCACTTTCATCGTTCCTCTTTTAAATCTATGCCTTACTGCCATAATTCAGAGTAAGCACTAGCACTCCATTGTGGATTTACCATTCACATTCACCTCATACTCCTTACACTCCTTTCTTCGTTCATCCTCTATACTTGCCTAAACCATCGAAGCACCCGTTACATCAGCTTATCATTATTTGCGAATAACTTTTCACATGATCATTCACGGATTTATCACACAAGCGCCTTATGGATTTCATTTCTACAGCGTTTAGTTCACTTTCATCGTTCCTCTTTTAAATCTATGCCTTACTGCCATAATTCAGAGTAAGCACTAGCACTCCATTGTGGATTTACCATTCACATTCACCTCATACTCCTTACACTCCTTTCTTCGTTCATCCTCTATACTTGCCTAAACCATCGAAGCACCCGTTACATCAGCTTATCATTATTTGCGAATAACTTTTCACATGATCATTCACGGATTTATCACACTAGCGCCTTATGGATTTCATTTCTACAGCGTTTAGTTCACTTTCATCGTTCCTCTTTTAAATCTATGCCTTACTGCCATAATTCAGATAAAGCACCAGCACTGCATTGTGGATTGTTAGCTTCGCCTCTACGAACAAATTATTGCTAGCGCCAACTGCGATCAGTCCTGCGTTTACCTTTCTTTCAATAACCTTATCCGTATCAGCCTTATCTTTGGTAAATAAGCGTGCCCTTCTTATTCTTATTCATTGCGCTTACATTTATATCAGCATTCCATTCTTTCCGTGGCTCCAGATAGGATAATCCAATAAATTACAGATTCTATTCTCTTGTGTAAGAGTTTACATTTTTGGAGGCGGTTATGGGTACCGCCACCCCAGGAACCATTTATTGGATTAACAATACCTCTGCCATAAGTCACCTCAAGTGGTTCGCTATGTTTGGTGACTCAGCAGGGGTGCCTAGGTTCATGGGGTGAGGTTTTTCAAGGCCTTGGCGGCCGACGTGACTGGATGAGAAGGTCTTTTGATCTCTCAAGCCAGAATCCCTGACATGATTGCCACTCCTGGAAACACTGACCACCAGATTCCTACATGACCCTCTTACCTATTTCTTTCGCAGTTCTTCTTCTTAAAAAAAACGCTCGACACAGGATCCCCTAAGATGGGAAATAATTATCCTCAAGGCCTCCTGTAAGGAGCTAATGTAAAAATGAGTAAATTGGGATAACTTCTGGCACAAGGACACTTATATCTCTTCAGTGGAGTGAATACAAACAAACAAAGGAAACTTTCACAACACTGAATGTTTTACCAAATATAAGTAGAAGATATGATTGCAAGGCTTTTCCCAAATAACACTTTCTCATAACCATATAAGAGGACATTTGACCTGTCGCCTCTAGTGACACGATAAAGGCTTTTATCGACAATATCTGTAATAGAGAAAACACCAACAAAGTCTGGATCAAAACAAAAAGTACAAATTTTTTTTTCAAAATTTATTAACATCAATCTTAGGACAAACAATATTACATATTTTATTCGAATGTTATACAATATTATAATAAAACTATTTATCCAATAATTAATATGACAATTAATAATTCAAAGAAAAACATATGATACTAACTTAAACTCGTAAACTTGGTGAGGTGTTCAAAACATTATATCAAATATTCCTAAAGCATTTACATACAGCCATCATTCCAACTTTTTCAATGCGGTATTGTTGCTTAGAAAGAAAATGTTTTATGAGTATTTCTCAAAAAAAAAGGTTTTTACGAAATATTGTTACGAAATAGTCCTAAGATGCAACTAAATAGTAAACATAAAGCTTGTTATATTATACAATACAATTTTTTTTTTTTTTGTATTATTTATTTAATTTTAAAAATATTCGTCTTTTCTAAATGTACGTCTTTTACTTTTTTTATTTATTGTACATACTACAAACATACATAAACTCATGACCCAAATTCTTGTTGTACCTATTATAAGGGGTTTAAAATAAAACAAAAAAGTATTAATAAATGTTTTTTAATAAAATTATCAGCTTCCCAAATTTAAGTACCTAACACAATATTCAACAAATCCTTAGAAATTAAAGAACAGGCACTGTTTACAACATTTAAAAATGTATTAATTTGAATGACTATCGAAATAGCTATTTTTAATTTGTGTTTATTTACAATTTGGTTTGTAGCTACTTTTTTAGTACCTACTCCCTTTTCTTTGGGATCTGCTTTATTAAACTTTGTTTTTAAAGAATCTGTAATTTTATTTAGCAAAAGCTTTTTTTCACCATCTCTTTTTCTGCCATGGACACATTTGGTAAAATTTCTTCTAAGAAGCTTTTTGCCTTCCGGCATTGGTTTTTGGGGGTATTCCTAAAATATAGTTATCCTGTAGCCGGTATTATAATAGTAAATTATAATACATATTTATTTAAATAAGATTTTATAAAAGCTTGAGGCACTTCTAATTCACAAAAATACTTTCAATTTGAAAGGGACAACATATATTATACTTACAGATAAACTTGCAATATTCTATTCTTAACCTAAGCATTTAAACAAATATGGACAAATAACGCTGGACTACATGATACCTAATTGCTTAAATTTGTTACCTATCGAAATAAATACATGTACAAATGGTAAAACAAATATTATGTTAGAGAATTGGTTTCCCGAAAGAAATAATTTTTATATCTTCAAAGTAAAAGCACCCATTGACAAACTACTTAAAAGTAGTTGATTGGGAATTATCATTTTTCTTTTGTAAAATATGTTTATTTTTCCTGTCGTATTGTATTACTTTGTCTTTATAATAAATAAAATAAAAATCAGGTTGTAACTGTGTACACTCAGCTTTACACTATACTTTTTCGTTACGTAACGAAATTTACAGAAAAAGTTACGAAATTGTAATAAGAATTAGATAAAATGGGGTTATAAAAAGTCTATGGTTGATAAAACTTAAAACTATAAATAAGTAAGCTTAGCAATGTTCGTACCGCACGTATTACTAAAAGATGAGTAAAAAAAGACTTACTGTTTTGCGAAAAAAGGCTATAATATTACCTGTCTCGAAATTGTAGTCCCACTAAAGAAACACGTTGTTACTGATTTTAACAATTAATGTTATGGCGGAGACGTCAGACCAACTACCAACCAGAATGAAGCTAGTGTTGCCCATGTAGAATTTAATGACTGGGTTCAGAAATTACGGTGGAAGTAGAAATAAAACGTAACTAAAGAGTTGTAACTAAAAAGTAAAAGACTACTTCTCATTTTGATTTTTGTGCATAAATTATTAATTTATTATGACACCCCATGCAAATTACTTTGTACAGAAACTACAATTAGTTCAGACCCTAAAACGTTTTACTCGCATTTTATGAAGTATAAACACATGAAGTAGGTAGTGTGACAATTTTATTTTGTATGGAAGGTAAAAATTGATATTTTAAAAAAAAATTAAAATATTTACGGATTAATACGATTGTAATGTTTATTCTTCGTTATTTTAAAGCCTAATATTTATTCTACAAAATGGTGTATATATTTTTTTGTATGATTAATTAAAAATGTGTAATTTTTTAACTGTTTCTAGGCACACTTTATTTTTATGGGCGGGAGAGGCAGGTGCGCGTTCCTACTGACAAGTACTGAGAAGGAAACAAGTGACAAGAACTGAAGGACAGAATGCCTTTCTGATTATAATCCATTTTACAAGAGAGAGGAACAAGTTGTTCTTGGCCCTGGGTTGGCAAATTAGCCGCTAACTATCAAGTACTTCATTTAAATCTCATCCAATGGTACTATTCATTTTACAAACACTTCACAACTAAATGAATGATTGATTTTACATTTGTTATATACATCCAGTTAACTGTTTTTTTTAACTTTGGTAGCAGAATTAGAGCAATAACATTAAAATTTCATTTTTTAACTCACATAAGATGCCGGATTTTGTGGAAAAAATAATTCATACAGAATGAGAATAGTTACATTTTTTAATCTTCCGGAAGAATAGTTGCCATTGAGAGGTGTATTCTGCGTGCCGTTGTTGTATTAACGTTTTGTACATGAAACAATATTATGAAAATGGCGACTCACGGCCTTGCTTATGTGGGAGTTTTTGTTATACATGTTGTCCGGAATCTCGTGGTACAAATGGGAAACTGGTGAATCTATTAACATTAGCATTCGCTTTTGTGATTTTTTTTTTACTTCTATCCGAAGTTGGATTTTTATTAAATTGTTCCTTCGATGGTTAATATTAGCTGTTTGTTTTATTTAAAACTAGTTGAAGTCCCCGGCGATGCCCGGGCTTTACACAGAGTTTTTGAAATCAAAAGTAGACAGTAACCTTCCTCTAATTTTGATGGTTACATTTACAAAATTTCATTAAACTCGGCATAAAACTATAGATTTGCATACAAATCAAATCCACATCACCCGCTTTCTAGCCCACTCGTCTATCACATACAGATATTCTCCTTATTTTATTATATATTTCAATTAATTTAGACAAAACCTTAAAAATTAAACATAAAACTTCCACGTGAATCACTCTAGCTATTAGTGAAAACTGCATGAAAATCCGTTCAGTCGTTTTTGAGTATATCGCGAACAGACAGACAGACAGGCGCGGCGGTGGACTTTGTTATATAATATTAGTGATTAGTGATGTAGTGATTGCGTTAAAGCGTGGACACGGCGCCCAGCTGCAGTAGTAGAAAAAAAAATTAAAGTGAAATAAAGTGCTCAGATAAAAAAAAACGTGTTTTTAGGTTCTCTGTGTGAAATAGATTTGCGAGTTTCCTGCTTGTACTATTAGTTTCCGGATACCTTTTATATTCACAATTTACACTTTTTTTCTTCTTACTCATATTGATTTTGTCTCTCTGTTATGTTATTTTATCTACGGATATCATTACGTCTGTAAAAAATAAATAATAATAAAAAATAATCACAAAAAAATGTCTTAGTCAACAACACCGCTTTAGGGCCACACGATACCCTCAATCCAGGGTATAGAGGAAGATATGCGGGTGTTGGTGACCGTGCAGGGTGAAGTGAAATAGGAATGCAACCCCACCAGGAGATGGGTACACGCCACCCTCTGGCTATTGTGAACAGTCAATGGGGAACCGTAAAACCAGCCCTGAGAACAAATAAAGTAATAAGATGAACACACTCCAAATGACAGAATTTTTAATTTATTTTTTATTTATATATTTTTATTTCATAAAATTTTATTAGTTATTACAGATTGTTCGTTTTTTTTGGCTACCACACTAGGCTAATGCCCGTGTTGTGGTAGTCGTACATATAATACTTTAAATAGGAATTAATACATACAATTTTATTGAAACATATAATTAAACATACTAAATAAAAATTAAGAAATACTTAAAAGTATGTGAAAAAAAAGAGAAAAAATCATATTTTATAGAAAATAGAAATAAAAATGAAAATTTTGAAATTAATCAAAATTGGTTTAATTTTTTAATCGGATTTTGAACACACTTCCGGTGGGAGTTGTAGTCCTATCTTTTACGCCCGGTCCTATTTGAATGACGGGAAATGCATTGCGGTCCGATCACTTTATATGAATTTGTATACAAATCTCTTTGTAAAGGTCCCAAGTAGGAATATGTATAAAAGAAGTGATACAAGTGTTCCCCATCTTCTAGTCTTTTGTGTGAAAGAATATTTTATCAAAATGAAAGTATATTAAACTCATAATTATTAAATTTGTACTTATAGCACTGGAGATGAGCAAATTATTGTTTTTTATAATGATTTGTGACAAAATTAACACCTATTTATTTGTAAGGTAATAACATACGTAAATTTGTTTCAACATAAAACATCACTAGATCGCCCAACACTGACTTTACTTTACGGAGTTTAATGTTGGTGTCCCACACAGCTATAAAAGCGCGAGCAGATGTCTGCTAAACCGCGAGCGCTTACGACGCGACGCTATGAAATATTTCTTCATATTATGGTAAGAGAGAGGGTCAGATGAATTAGAGAGCTACCACGAAATTCCATTTCTTTGTACTGAATCTGTCAATTTGGCAGCTGTCATCCGTCCATTTAGGCAGCTCCGTAATTAAAATGACCCCCCTCTCCTGTTTATGGCAGAGAGGGGGTTGCATAACTTTTCGTATATCGCGTGAGTAGCGGTTACGGCATAAGATCTGTATTGTCTGTCATTGTTCAGCGCATAAACCGCTTGTGTGACAGGTCTGATGGGATTGTACGAAGAGCATTATTTAGCGTGCGATCATCGTTTATCTTTAATAACTGTGTGTGACTTGCTTTAACATCAGTTTCAGGAGTCGTATAACCAACTAGTTTTTATTTTCAGATAATACCTTATTATTTGGGGTGTGGTGAGTACTATGCAAAAAAAATGTGTAATATCAGATATGATTTTAGATTTTTACAGCCAAAGTGTTATAGAGAATGACAGCGAAAGCATTTTTTTAGCCATATAAATTATTTTTTGCTATGGCACCACTGAGCGTCGACAGCGCTCACCGGCCGTAATTGGCCGGCAAGTAAATTCATTCCTTTGCACGCGCTCTCTTGAAGCGGCTCGCTGGCGTTCTAGCATATTCGAAAACCCTTCTGAAATATTTTTGCAGTGTCATGTTCGGGTAACCGATATGTAATCTTTTGTCAATAAACGTAGAGTCTGTGAATCGCAACCGCTTTTTATATTTCACGCTGACGCGACGGTTCCATGACAGTTGATCCGGCGACATTTGGTCCGGCTGACATTTGGTCCGGCGACAATTGGTCCGGCGACAATTGGTCTGGCGACAATTGGCCGGCCGAAAGTTTTGAAGATGTTTTCTTGAAATAAGTATGCAAAGAGGAAATACGGCCGTACATATCTACAGGCTTATACATATCTGAAGGCATCTTCAGAGAAAATCCGTTGTAAACTTATTTTTACTAACAATTTAGACTCTCCGAAGTAGCATACGGCAATCACAAAATACGACATACTTATACGTGCAGTTAGCTTACCAAAAAAACGCTAAAGACTTACGTATAATATAACTTGTATATCTGAATATAACACAAAAGTCCCAACTGCTCCCAACCGTCTCGAGCCAGTGAGACTATGGCATCCCCAATTTTTGTATGGTGTGATGCTGAAGGTAGTGGGGAGGGGAAGTTGTGGAAAATGTACCTGGCTATTCAGATAGTCATCAAACACGGCTAAAGACATCTCAAATAACGTTACAATTCTGAATGAATACTGACGAATAGCAAAATAAGACCTCCTAAATCTAAAGTAGATATTGCACATGTAAGTATGTCGTATTTTGGTATTCGTCAGTATTCATTCAGAATTGCAATGTTATTTGAAATGAATTTTGCCATGTATGGTGACTAGATTTATGGATAGCCAGGTAAATTTTCCACACTGCAAGGCGATGGCTCGAGAGTCAGGCTAGAGAGATAAAATGGTCTCCCTCAACCGGTATCTTCTAATCCGGCCCGCCATGCCTTGGGTGGGCAAAGGCATCCCCCGCCAAGACCAAGACAAACCTCATCCCGTAAACACAGTCATCAAACGTAGCAAACCATTTGGGATGGGACTATGGCAGGGGTGTTGGTTATTTGATAAATGGTTCCCGGGCGGCGGTAAACATATCCGCCTCCTAAATCTTAAATAGATATTGCACATATAAGTATGTCGTATTTTGCTATTCGTCAGTATTCATTTAGAATTGTAACGTTACTTGAAATGGCTTTAGCCGTGTTTGATGACTATATCTGAATAGCCAGGTACATTTTCCACATCTCCTTCCCCTCCCCACTACCTTCAGCATCACACAATATGGGTATGCCAAATTCTCACTGGCTCGAGACGGTTGGGAGCAGTTGGGGCTCTTGTGTTATATTCAGATATACAAGTTATATTATACGTAAGTCTTTAGCGTTTTTTTGGTAAGCCAACTGCACGTATAAGTATGTCGTATTTTGTGATTGCCGCATGCTACTTCGGAGAGTCTAAATTATTAGTAAAAATATTTTTACAACGGATTTTCACTGAAGATGCCTTCAGATATAAGTATATCGACTTTGGTTGTACGGCCGTATATCATATTTGCGGTGACCCGACAATTCGTCCTGCGACAATTCATCCGGCGACAGTTCATCCTGCGACAGTTCATCCGGCGACAGTTCATCCTGCGACAGTTCATCCGGCCGACAGTTCATCCTGCCGACAGTTCATCCTGCCGACAGTTCATCCCGCCGACAATTCATCCGGCGACAATTAATCCTGCCTGATCATTAAGACAATTTTTATTAAGTAAGTATGCAAAGAGGATATACGGCCGTACAACCAAAATCGATATACTTATATCTGAAGGCATCTTGAGTGGAAATCCGCTGTAAAAATATTTTTACTAACAATAATTTCGACTCTCCGAAGAAGCATGCGTGAATAACAAAATACGACATACTTATACTTATAGGTTAGGTTAGGTTGAATTGTCAGGATGAATTGTCGCCGGATGAATTGTCGGCTGGATGAACTGTCGGCAGGATGAACTGTCGGCAGGATGAACTGTCGGCCGGATGAACTGTCGCAGGATGAACTGTCGCCGGGTGAATTGTCGCAGGATGAACTGTCATGGAACCCATATTTGCATACTTACTTGAAGAAAACATCTTCTAAAATTTCGGCCTGACCAATTATCGACAGACCAAATGTCGGCCGGTCGAACTCTCAGCCGGACCAAATGTCGCCGGACCAAATGTCGCCGGACCAATTGTCAGATCACCCTTGCTCTCACACTTTGGCCACCTCATTGGTAATGAGTAAGTATTGGACAACCAACACCCCTGCCACAGGTCACCCCAAGTGGTTCGCTACGTTTGGTGACTTAGCAGGGGTGCCCGGGTTCACGGGATGAGGTTTGTCTAGGTCTTGGTGGCGGATACGTTTGCCCAACCACTGCGTGGCGGGCTGGATCGGATAAGACTGATTGAGAGAGGCCTTTTGACCTCTCCAGCCGGATTCTCCCGACTCTTCGCCTTGCACCGCAGTGTGAAGAATAGATTTACACGTCCGTCACTCCTGACCACACTGACCCCCAGATTCTTACCCACCCCTCATACCTTTTTCCTTTCCATATCTTCTTCTCCTTCTTTCCCTTAAAAAACCCCTCCACACAGCATCCTCAAAGATGACATAGGCCCTTAGAGAAATTGTATTCCTCGGTGCCTCCTTTGTGGAGCTAATGTAAAAAAAAGTATAATCGAGTCCTGCCGTATAAATGCCAAACATGCCGAATGTTGTCATTATTTATTTTTGGGGTGTTTTGCCATGTTCCGCCATCTTCTTCTTTAGGTAATGTTTCGGATAACAGTGTTCATCATCAGGACAGATGTGTTATGATGGACACCGTAACGTTGTTCGAAACGTTGGCTAAAGAAGGAGGTAGCGTTACACAGCACGACACCCAAAAATAATAATGATAAAATTCAAAATATCTTTGTTATTGTCAAAAACATATAGTGGTTTAAAACCATATCCATTTAGTGGAAATTCGTCCTTATTTTCGTCCATAATACGGGGTAGGTAGTCAGTGCTTACATTCACGGACAATGGTTCTAATTGCGGTTTGGCGCGGTCAACCTAATCTAACTTAATACTAGTAGTTCAGTCAACAGTTAGTAGACCTCACATCCAAAAAAATGTGTTTCCATTTTTCCCTTAGCCAAAATTTGTAAGATTTGTAAGTAGGTACTTAAATACCTACCTACTTAATAATGAGCCAATTTTTCGATTCGAATGAAGTTATACTTCCACCAGGGTGAGTATCTTCAACTGTAGAATGTGGAAATGAAATAAAATCATTTAACTTAAATTATATGTGATAGAACAAAGACAATAGGGTATTTTCACAGAATTATTTTATTACTGAAAAAAATTAAGTAAAAATTACGATAATAACGGAATTTTTGTTTTATTTTTACGACGACAAATAAATTTTCTATAACGTTTTAAAATACGCCTTTTTAAAATGCCGCCAAAACGATGTTTTCGCGCCCAATGGCTTCGTGACGTCACCGCCGCCGAACATCTTGTGATCAGTTCGTAAGTTGCAGTTGGTGTTACTTATTTACTTCCAGTTTCCTCGAATTAAATCGTTATGTTTATCCTATATCTTCCCACTTGCGAAACATATATTGTTTGATACACATGTATACAAAAACTATAAGAAGAACCCAAAATAAGATATAAACGACCCTTTCTAAAGCGATAAAAATGTCGACCGTATGCAAATGTTACGAGTGCGTTTAATGTGTATGACACCAGTGCCGAGGGGATCAATCATCTATTAAAATACCGGTAGACCAAGGACACCAATCCCACCTGAAGGCTTTGCGCTAAACATTGCAATCCGTTTGTTAAAGAGCGAAATTTATCGAACGGATTCTGCATTGCAAAACAAAGGTTTTTCTAGTATTTTGTAGCTCTAGACCAAAGGTGGCTGCCAAATTCAACAAGCAGACATGTGATTTGTACAGGGTCAGCAGTTGTGTAGTATCTGCTGTATCTGTGGGCCCTATAGTACAATACCCCCTGCTTCTGAGAAGCTAACTTGACTCTGGCTTCGACGGAGCCGGCTTACTTTTTTTCAGATTTGAATTTTAACATTACAAGAAAAAAAATAGTTATTGACCATTTATATTCATAATTTAAACGTGGAAACACCCATGTTTACAGTCGTAAGATGGATATCTACACAATAATGACGGCCTCCGTGGTCGAGGGGTAAGGCTCTCGACTAGCATCTCGGCGTGAACAAGTATATTTGTATGTAAATAGTAATATGTGTTTAATATAGGTATATACATTTAAAAAAAGAAAGACAAACATTCCCGGGTTACGAATAACCCAACAATATTTGAAAATCTCCTACTACCACCACAGAAAGCCGAAAATGTTGCTTGTGTTGTGATGGAGGACCTAGCCAGCCTAGAAATCGAACACGCGACGCTTGGTGGGACCCAAACAAAGCTAACTGCTAACTCAGCCACTGATCGGACTTTGATTTAAGTTGTATTGCATTTAACAATTTATTCGTTTGCGGCACGTTCCAGAGTGAAAGATACTCTCAGTATCGCGCTGGCGCTGATGTAAGACCAACATTCCGAATTTAAATGTTGCTTGTGTTGTGATGGAGGACCTAGCCAGCCTAGAAATCGAACACGCGACGCTTGGTGGGACCCAAACGCAGTGCTAACTCAGCCACTGATCGGACTTTGATTTAAGTTGTATTGCATTTAACAATTTATTCGTTTGCGGCACGTTCCAGAGTGAAAGATACTCTCAGTATCGCGCTGGCGCTGATGTAAGACCAACATTCCGAATTTAAATGTTGCTTGTGTTGTGATGGAGGACCTAGCCAGCCTAGAAATCGAACACGCGACGCTTGGTGGGACCCAAACAAAGCTAACTGCTAACTCAGCCACTGATCGGACTTTGATTTAAGTTGTATTGCATTTAACAATTTATTCGTTTGCGGCACGTTCCAGAGTGAAAGATACTCTCAGTATCGCGCTGGCGCTGATGTAAGACCAACATTCCGAATTTAAATGTTGCTTGTGTTGTGATGGAGGACCTAGCCAGCCTAGAAATCGAACACGCGACGCTTGGTGGGACCCAAACGCAGTGCTAACTCAGCCACTGATCGGACTTTGATTTAAGTTGTATTGCATTTAACAATTTATTCGTTTGCGGCACGTTCCAGAGTGAAAGATACTCTCAGTATCGCGCTGGCGCTGATGTAAGACCAACATTCCGAATTTAAATGTTGCTTGTGTTGTGATGGAGGACCTAGCCAGCCTAGAAATCGAACACGCGACGCTTGGTGGGACCCAAACAAAGTGCTAACTCAGCCACTGATCGGACTTTGATTTAAGTTGTATTGCATTTAACAATTTATTCGTTTGCGGCACGTTCCAGAGTGAAAGATACTCTCAGTATCGCGCTGGCGCTGATGTAAGACCAACATTCCGAATTTAAATGTTGCTTGTGTTGTGATGGAGGACCTAGCCAGCCTAGAAATCGAACACGCGACGCTTGGTGGGACCCAAACAAAGTGCTAACTCAGCCACTGATCGGACTTTGATTTAAGTTGTATTGCATTTAACAATTTATTCGTTTGCGGCACGTTCCAGAGTGAAAGATACTCTCAGTATCGCGCTGGCGCTGATGTAAGACCAACATTCCGAATTTAAATGTTGCTTGTGTTGTGATGGAGGACCTAGCCAGCCTAGAAATCGAACACGCGACGCTTGGTGGGACCCAAACAAAGTGCTAACTCAGCCACTGATCGGACTTTGATTTAAGTTGTATTGCATTTAACAATTTATTCGTTTGCGGCACGTTCCAGAGTGAAAGATACTCTCAGTATCGCGCTGGCGCTGATGTAAGACCAACATTCCGAATTTAAATGTTGCTTGTGTTGTGATGGAGGACCTAGCCAGCCTAGAAATCGAACACGCGACGCTTGGTGGGACCCAAACAAAGTGCTAACTCAGCCACTGATCGGACTTTGATTTAAGTTGTATTGCATTTAACAATTTATTCGTTTGCGGCACGTTCCAGAGTGAAAGATACTCTCAGTATCGCGCTGGCGCTGATGTAAGACCAACATTCCGAATTTAAATGTTGCTTGTGTTGTGATGGAGGACCTAGCCAGCCTAGAAATCGAACACGCGACGCTTGGTGGGACCCAAACAAAGTGCTAACTCAGCCACTGATCGGACTTTGATTTAAGTTGTATTGCATTTAACAATTTATTCGTTTGCGGCACGTTCCAGAGTGAAAGATACTCTCAGTATCGCGCTGGCGCTGATGTAAGACCAACATTCCGAATTTAAATGTTGCTTGTGTTGTGATGGAGGACCTAGCCAGCCTAGAAATCGAACACGCGACGCTTGGTGGGACCCAAACAAAGTGCTAACTCAGCCACTGATCGGACTTTGATTTAAGTTGTATTGCATTTAACAATTTATTCGTTTGCGGCACGTTCCAGAGTGAAAGATACTCTCAGTATCGCGCTGGCGCTGATGTAAGACCAACATTCCGAATTTAAATGTTGCTTGTGTTGTGATGGAGGACCTAGCCAGCCTAGAAATCGAACACGCGACGCTTGGTGGGACCCAAACAAAGTGCTAACTCAGCCACTGATCGGACTTTGATTTAAGTTGTATTGCATTTAACAATTTATTCGTTTGCGGCACGTTCCAGAGTGAAAGATACTCTCAGTATCGCGCTGGCGCTGATGTAAGACCAACATTCCGAATTTAAATGTTGCTTGTGTTGTGATGGAGGACCTAGCCAGCCTAGAAATCGAACACGCGACGCTTGGTGGGACCCAAACAAAGTGCTAACTCAGCCACTGATCGGACTTTGATTTAAGTTGTATTGCATTTAACAATTTATTCGTTTGCGGCACGTTCCAGAGTGAAAGATACTCTCAGTATCGCGCTGGCGCTGATGTAAGACCAACATTCCGAATTTAAATGTTGCTTGTGTTGTGATGGAGGACCTAGCCAGCCTAGAAATCGAACACGCGACGCTTGGTGGGACCCAAACAAAGTGCTAACTCAGCCACTGATCGGACTTTGATTTAAGTTGTATTGCATTTAACAATTTATTCGTTTGCGGCACGTTCCAGAGTGAAAGATACTCTCAGTATCGCGCTGGCGCTGATGTAAGACCAACATTCCGAATTTAAATGTTGCTTGTGTTGTGATGGAGGACCTAGCCAGCCTAGAAATCGAACACGCGACGCTTGGTGGGACCCAAACAAAGTGCTAACTCAGCCACTGATCGGACTTTGATTTAAGTTGTATTGCATTTAACAATTTATTCGTTTGCGGCACGTTCCAGAGTGAAAGATACTCTCAGTATCGCGCTGGCGCTGATGTAAGACCAACATTCCGAATTTAAATGTTGCTTGTGTTGTGATGGAGGACCTAGCCAGCCTAGAAATCGAACACGCGACGCTTGGTGGGACCCAAACAAAGCTAACTGCTAACTCAGCCACTGATCGGACTTTGATTTAAGTTGTATTGCATTTAACAATTTATTCGTTTGCGGCACGTTCCAGAGTGAAAGATACTCTCAGTATCGCGCTGGCGCTGATGTAAGACCAACATTCCGAATTTAAATGTTGCTTGTGTTGTGATGGAGGACCTAGCCAGCCTAGAAATCGAACACGCGACGCTTGGTGGGACCCAAACAAAGTGCTAACTCAGCCACTGATCGGACTTTGATTTAAGTTGTATTGCATTTAACAATTTATTCGTTTGCGGCACGTTCCAGAGTGAAAGATACTCTCAGTATCGCGCTGGCGCTGATGTAAGACCAACATTCCGAATTTAAATGTTGCTTGTGTTGTGATGGAGGACCTAGCCAGCCTAGAAATCGAACACGCGACGCTTGGTGGGACCCAAACAAAGTGCTAACTCAGCCACTGATCGGACTTTGATTTAAGTTGTATTGCATTTAACAATTTATTCGTTTGCGGCACGTTCCAGAGTGAAAGATACTCTCAGTATCGCGCTGGCGCTGATGTAAGACCAACATTCCGAATTTAAATGTTGCTTGTGTTGTGATGGAGGACCTAGCCAGCCTAGAAATCGAACACGCGACGCTTGGTGGGACCCAAACAAAGTGCTAACTCAGCCACTGATCGGACTTTGATTTAAGTTGTATTGCATTTAACAATTTATTCGTTTGCGGCACGTTCCAGAGTGAAAGATACTCTCAGTATCGCGCTGGCGCTGATGTAAGACCAACATTCCGAATTTAAATGTTGCTTGTGTTGTGATGGAGGACCTAGCCAGCCTAGAAATCGAACACGCGACGCTTGGTGGGACCCAAACAAAGTGCTAACTCAGCCACTGATCGGACTTTGATTTAAGTTGTATTGCATTTAACAATTTATTCGTTTGCGGCACGTTCCAGAGTGAAAGATACTCTCAGTATCGCGCTGGCGCTGATGTAAGACCAACATTCCGAATTTAAATGTTGCTTGTGTTGTGATGGAGGACCTAGCCAGCCTAGAAATCGAACACGCGACGCTTGGTGGGACCCAAACAAAGTGCTAACTCAGCCACTGATCGGACTTTGATTTAAGTTGTATTGCATTTAACAATTTATTCGTTTGCGGCACGTTCCAGAGTGAAAGATACTCTCAGTATCGCGCTGGCGCTGATGTAAGACCAACATTCCGAATTTAAATGTTGCTTGTGTTGTGATGGAGGACCTAGCCAGCCTAGAAATCGAACACGCGACGCTTGGTGGGACCCAAACAAAGTGCTAACTCAGCCACTGATCGGACTTTGATTTAAGTTGTATTGCATTTAACAATTTATTCGTTTGCGGCACGTTCCAGAGTGAAAGATACTCTCAGTATCGCGCTGGCGCTGATGTAAGACCAACATTCCGAATTTAAATGTTGCTTGTGTTGTGATGGAGGACCTAGCCAGCCTAGAAATCGAACACGCGACGCTTGGTGGGACCCAAACAAAGTGCTAACTCAGCCACTGATCGGACTTTGATTTAAGTTGTATTGCATTTAACAATTTATTCGTTTGCGGCACGTTCCAGAGTGAAAGATACTCTCAGTATCGCGCTGGCGCTGATGTAAGACCAACATTCCGAATTTAAATGTTGCTTGTGTTGTGATGGAGGACCTAGCCAGCCTAGAAATCGAACACGCGACGCTTGGTGGGACCCAAACAAAGTGCTAACTCAGCCACTGATCGGACTTTGATTTAAGTTGTATTGCATTTAACAATTTATTCGTTTGCGGCACGTTCCAGAGTGAAAGATACTCTCAGTATCGCGCTGGCGCTGATGTAAGACCAACATTCCGAATTTAAATGTTGCTTGTGTTGTGATGGAGGACCTAGCCAGCCTAGAAATCGAACACGCGACGCTTGGTGGGACCCAAACAAAGCTAACTGCTAACTCAGCCACTGATCGGACTTTGATTTAAGTTGTATTGCATTTAACAATTTATTCGTTTGCGGCACGTTCCAGAGTGAAAGATACTCTCAGTATCGCGCTGGCGCTGATGTAAGACCAACATTCCGAATTTAAATGTTGCTTGTGTTGTGATGGAGGACCTAGCCAGCCTAGAAATCGAACACGCGACGCTTGGTGGGACCCAAACAAAGTGCTAACTCAGCCACTGATCGGACTTTGATTTAAGTTGTATTGCATTTAACAATTTATTCGTTTGCGGCACGTTCCAGAGTGAAAGATACTCTCAGTATCGCGCTGGCGCTGATGTAAGACCAACATTCCGAATTTAAATGTTGCTTGTGTTGTGATGGAGGACCTAGCCAGCCTAGAAATCGAACACGCGACGCTTGGTGGGACCCAAACAAAGCTAACTGCTAACTCAGCCACTGATCGGACTTTGATTTAAGTTGTATTGCATTTAACAATTTATTCGTTTGCGGCACGTTCCAGAGTGAAAGATACTCTCAGTATCGCGCTGGCGCTGATGTAAGACCAACATTCCGAATTTAAATGTTGCTTGTGTTGTGATGGAGGACCTAGCCAGCCTAGAAATCGAACACGCGACGCTTGGTGGGACCCAAACAAAGTGCTAACTCAGCCACTGATCGGACTTTGATTTAAGTTGTATTGCATTTAACAATTTATTCGTTTGCGGCACGTTCCAGAGTGAAAGATACTCTCAGTATCGCGCTGGCGCTGATGTAAGACCAACATTCCGAATTTAAATGTTGCTTGTGTTGTGATGGAGGACCTAGCCAGCCTAGAAATCGAACACGCGACGCTTGGTGGGACCCAAACAAAGCTAACTGCTAACTCAGCCACTGATCGGACTTTGATTTAAGTTGTATTGCATTTAACAATTTATTCGTTTGCGGCACGTTCCAGAGTGAAAGATACTCTCAGTATCGCGCTGGCGCTGATGTAAGACCAACATTCCGAATTTAAATGTTGCTTGTGTTGTGATGGAGGACCTAGCCAGCCTAGAAATCGAACACGCGACGCTTGGTGGGACCCAAACAAAGTGCTAACTCAGCCACTGATCGGACTTTGATTTAAGTTGTATTGCATTTAACAATTTATTCGTTTGCGGCACGTTCCAGAGTGAAAGATACTCTCAGTATCGCGCTGGCGCTGATGTAAGACCAACATTCCGAATTTAAATGTTGCTTGTGTTGTGATGGAGGACCTAGCCAGCCTAGAAATCGAACACGCGACGCTTGGTGGGACCCAAACAAAGCTAACTGCTAACTCAGCCACTGATCGGACTTTGATTTAAGTTGTATTGCATTTAACAATTTATTCGTTTGCGGCACGTTCCAGAGTGAAAGATACTCTCAGTATCGCGCTGGCGCTGATGTAAGACCAACATTCCGAATTTAAATGTTGCTTGTGTTGTGATGGAGGACCTAGCCAGCCTAGAAATCGAACACGCGACGCTTGGTGGGACCCAAACAAAGTGCTAACTCAGCCACTGATCGGACTTTGATTTAAGTTGTATTGCATTTAACAATTTATTCGTTTGCGGCACGTTCCAGAGTGAAAGATACTCTCAGTATCGCGCTGGCGCTGATGTAAGACCAACATTCCGAATTTAAATGTTGCTTGTGTTGTGATGGAGGACCTAGCCAGCCTAGAAATCGAACACGCGACGCTTGGTGGGACCCAAACAAAGCTAACTGCTAACTCAGCCACTGATCGGACTTTGATTTAAGTTGTATTGCATTTAACAATTTATTCGTTTGCGGCACGTTCCAGAGTGAAAGATACTCTCAGTATCGCGCTGGCGCTGATGTAAGACCAACATTCCGAATTTAAATGTTGCTTGTGTTGTGATGGAGGACCTAGCCAGCCTAGAAATCGAACACGCGACGCTTGGTGGGACCCAAACAAAGTGCTAACTCAGCCACTGATCGGACTTTGATTTAAGTTGTATTGCATTTAACAATTTATTCGTTTGCGGCACGTTCCAGAGTGAAAGATACTCTCAGTATCGCGCTGGCGCTGATGTAAGACCAACATTCCGAATTTAAATGTTGCTTGTGTTGTGATGGAGGACCTAGCCAGCCTAGAAATCGAACACGCGACGCTTGGTGGGACCCAAACAAAGTGCTAACTCAGCCACTGATCGGACTTTGATTTAAGTTGTATTGCATTTAACAATTTATTCGTTTGCGGCACGTTCCAGAGTGAAAGATACTCTCAGTATCGCGCTGGCGCTGATGTAAGACCAACATTCCGAATTTAAATGTTGCTTGTGTTGTGATGGAGGACCTAGCCAGCCTAGAAATCGAACACGCGACGCTTGGTGGGACCCAAACAAAGTGCTAACTCAGCCACTGATCGGACTTTGATTTAAGTTGTATTGCATTTAACAATTTATTCGTTTGCGGCACGTTCCAGAGTGAAAGATACTCTCAGTATCGCGCTGGCGCTGATGTAAGACCAACATTCCGAATTTAAATGTTGCTTGTGTTGTGATGGAGGACCTAGCCAGCCTAGAAATCGAACACGCGACGCTTGGTGGGACCCAAACAAAGTGCTAACTCAGCCACTGATCGGACTTTGATTTAAGTTGTATTGCATTTAACAATTTATTCGTTTGCGGCACGTTCCAGAGTGAAAGATACTCTCAGTATCGCGCTGGCGCTGATGTAAGACCAACATTCCGAATTTAAATGTTGCTTGTGTTGTGATGGAGGACCTAGCCAGCCTAGAAATCGAACACGCGACGCTTGGTGGGACCCAAACAAAGCTAACTGCTAACTCAGCCACTGATCGGACTTTGATTTAAGTTGTATTGCATTTAACAATTTATTCGTTTGCGGCACGTTCCAGAGTGAAAGATACTCTCAGTATCGCGCTGGCGCTGATGTAAGACCAACATTCCGAATTTAAATGTTGCTTGTGTTGTGATGGAGGACCTAGCCAGCCTAGAAATCGAACACGCGACGCTTGGTGGGACCCAAACAAAGTGCTAACTCAGCCACTGATCGGACTTTGATTTAAGTTGTATTGCATTTAACAATTTATTCGTTTGCGGCACGTTCCAGAGTGAAAGATACTCTCAGTATCGCGCTGGCGCTGATGTAAGACCAACATTCCGAATTTAAATGTTGCTTGTGTTGTGATGGAGGACCTAGCCAGCCTAGAAATCGAACACGCGACGCTTGGTGGGACCCAAACAAAGTGCTAACTCAGCCACTGATCGGACTTTGATTTAAGTTGTATTGCATTTAACAATTTATTCGTTTGCGGCACGTTCCAGAGTGAAAGATACTCTCAGTATCGCGCTGGCGCTGATGTAAGACCAACATTCCGAATTTAAATGTTGCTTGTGTTGTGATGGAGGACCTAGCCAGCCTAGAAATCGAACACGCGACGCTTGGTGGGACCCAAACAAAGTGCTAACTCAGCCACTGATCGGACTTTGATTTAAGTTGTATTGCATTTAACAATTTATTCGTTTGCGGCACGTTCCAGAGTGAAAGATACTCTCAGTATCGCGCTGGCGCTGATGTAAGACCAACATTCCGAATTTAAATGTTGCTTGTGTTGTGATGGAGGACCTAGCCAGCCTAGAAATCGAACACGCGACGCTTGGTGGGACCCAAACAAAGTGCTAACTCAGCCACTGATCGGACTTTGATTTAAGTTGTATTGCATTTAACAATTTATTCGTTTGCGGCACGTTCCAGAGTGAAAGATACTCTCAGTATCGCGCTGGCGCTGATGTAAGACCAACATTCCGAATTTAAATGTTGCTTGTGTTGTGATGGAGGACCTAGCCAGCCTAGAAATCGAACACGCGACGCTTGGTGGGACCCAAACAAAGTGCTAACTCAGCCACTGATCGGACTTTGATTTAAGTTGTATTGCATTTAACAATTTATTCGTTTGCGGCACGTTCCAGAGTGAAAGATACTCTCAGTATCGCGCTGGCGCTGATGTAAGACCAACATTCCGAATTTAAATGTTGCTTGTGTTGTGATGGAGGACCTAGCCAGCCTAGAAATCGAACACGCGACGCTTGGTGGGACCCAAACAAAGTGCTAACTCAGCCACTGATCGGACTTTGATTTAAGTTGTATTGCATTTAACAATTTATTCGTTTGCGGCACGTTCCAGAGTGAAAGATACTCTCAGTATCGCGCTGGCGCTGATGTAAGACCAACATTCCGAATTTAAATGTTGCTTGTGTTGTGATGGAGGACCTAGCCAGCCTAGAAATCGAACACGCGACGCTTGGTGGGACCCAAACAAAGTGCTAACTCAGCCACTGATCGGACTTTGATTTAAGTTGTATTGCATTTAACAATTTATTCGTTTGCGGCACGTTCCAGAGTGAAAGATACTCTCAGTATCGCGCTGGCGCTGATGTAAGACCAACATTCCGAATTTAAATGTTGCTTGTGTTGTGATGGAGGACCTAGCCAGCCTAGAAATCGAACACGCGACGCTTGGTGGGACCCAAACAAAGTGCTAACTCAGCCACTGATCGGACTTTGATTTAAGTTGTATTGCATTTAACAATTTATTCGTTTGCGGCACGTTCCAGAGTGAAAGATACTCTCAGTATCGCGCTGGCGCTGATGTAAGACCAACATTCCGAATTTAAATGTTGCTTGTGTTGTGATGGAGGACCTAGCCAGCCTAGAAATCGAACACGCGACGCTTGGTGGGACCCAAACAAAGCTAACTGCTAACTCAGCCACTGATCGGACTTTGATTTAAGTTGTATTGCATTTAACAATTTATTCGTTTGCGGCACGTTCCAGAGTGAAAGATACTCTCAGTATCGCGCTGGCGCTGATGTAAGACCAACATTCCGAATTTAAATGTTGCTTGTGTTGTGATGGAGGACCTAGCCAGCCTAGAAATCGAACACGCGACGCTTGGTGGGACCCAAACAAAGTGCTAACTCAGCCACTGATCGGACTTTGATTTAAGTTGTATTGCATTTAACAATTTATTCGTTTGCGGCACGTTCCAGAGTGAAAGATACTCTCAGTATCGCGCTGGCGCTGATGTAAGACCAACATTCCGAATTTAAATGTTGCTTGTGTTGTGATGGAGGACCTAGCCAGCCTAGAAATCGAACACGCGACGCTTGGTGGGACCCAAACAAAGTGCTAACTCAGCCACTGATCGGACTTTGATTTAAGTTGTATTGCATTTAACAATTTATTCGTTTGCGGCACGTTCCAGAGTGAAAGATACTCTCAGTATCGCGCTGGCGCTGATGTAAGACCAACATTCCGAATTTAAATGTTGCTTGTGTTGTGATGGAGGACCTAGCCAGCCTAGAAATCGAACACGCGACGCTTGGTGGGACCCAAACAAAGCTAACTGCTAACTCAGCCACTGATCGGACTTTGATTTAAGTTGTATTGCATTTAACAATTTATTCGTTTGCGGCACGTTCCAGAGTGAAAGATACTCTCAGTATCGCGCTGGCGCTGATGTAAGACCAACATTCCGAATTTAAATGTTGCTTGTGTTGTGATGGAGGACCTAGCCAGCCTAGAAATCGAACACGCGACGCTTGGTGGGACCCAAACAAAGTGCTAACTCAGCCACTGATCGGACTTTGATTTAAGTTGTATTGCATTTAACAATTTATTCGTTTGCGGCACGTTCCAGAGTGAAAGATACTCTCAGTATCGCGCTGGCGCTGATGTAAGACCAACATTCCGAATTTAAATGTTGCTTGTGTTGTGATGGAGGACCTAGCCAGCCTAGAAATCGAACACGCGACGCTTGGTGGGACCCAAACAAAGCTAACTGCTAACTCAGCCACTGATCGGACTTTGATTTAAGTTGTATTGCATTTAACAATTTATTCGTTTGCGGCACGTTCCAGAGTGAAAGATACTCTCAGTATCGCGCTGGCGCTGATGTAAGACCAACATTCCGAATTTAAATGTTGCTTGTGTTGTGATGGAGGACCTAGCCAGCCTAGAAATCGAACACGCGACGCTTGGTGGGACCCAAACAAAGTGCTAACTCAGCCACTGATCGGACTTTGATTTAAGTTGTATTGCATTTAACAATTTATTCGTTTGCGGCACGTTCCAGAGTGAAAGATACTCTCAGTATCGCGCTGGCGCTGATGTAAGACCAACATTCCGAATTTAAATGTTGCTTGTGTTGTGATGGAGGACCTAGCCAGCCTAGAAATCGAACACGCGACGCTTGGTGGGACCCAAACAAAGCTAACTGCTAACTCAGCCACTGATCGGACTTTGATTTAAGTTGTATTGCATTTAACAATTTATTCGTTTGCGGCACGTTCCAGAGTGAAAGATACTCTCAGTATCGCGCTGGCGCTGATGTAAGACCAACATTCCGAATTTAAATGTTGCTTGTGTTGTGATGGAGGACCTAGCCAGCCTAGAAATCGAACACGCGACGCTTGGTGGGACCCAAACAAAGTGCTAACTCAGCCACTGATCGGACTTTGATTTAAGTTGTATTGCATTTAACAATTTATTCGTTTGCGGCACGTTCCAGAGTGAAAGATACTCTCAGTATCGCGCTGGCGCTGATGTAAGACCAACATTCCGAATTTAAATGTTGCTTGTGTTGTGATGGAGGACCTAGCCAGCCTAGAAATCGAACACGCGACGCTTGGTGGGACCCAAACAAAGCTAACTGCTAACTCAGCCACTGATCGGACTTTGATTTAAGTTGTATTGCATTTAACAATTTATTCGTTTGCGGCACGTTCCAGAGTGAAAGATACTCTCAGTATCGCGCTGGCGCTGATGTAAGACCAACATTCCGAATTTAAATGTTGCTTGTGTTGTGATGGAGGACCTAGCCAGCCTAGAAATCGAACACGCGACGCTTGGTGGGACCCAAACAAAGTGCTAACTCAGCCACTGATCGGACTTTGATTTAAGTTGTATTGCATTTAACAATTTATTCGTTTGCGGCACGTTCCAGAGTGAAAGATACTCTCAGTATCGCGCTGGCGCTGATGTAAGACCAACATTCCGAATTTAAATGTTGCTTGTGTTGTGATGGAGGACCTAGCCAGCCTAGAAATCGAACACGCGACGCTTGGTGGGACCCAAACAAAGTGCTAACTCAGCCACTGATCGGACTTTGATTTAAGTTGTATTGCATTTAACAATTTATTCGTTTGCGGCACGTTCCAGAGTGAAAGATACTCTCAGTATCGCGCTGGCGCTGATGTAAGACCAACATTCCGAATTTAAATGTTGCTTGTGTTGTGATGGAGGACCTAGCCAGCCTAGAAATCGAACACGCGACGCTTGGTGGGACCCAAACAAAGTGCTAACTCAGCCACTGATCGGACTTTGATTTAAGTTGTATTGCATTTAACAATTTATTCGTTTGCGGCACGTTCCAGAGTGAAAGATACTCTCAGTATCGCGCTGGCGCTGATGTAAGACCAACATTCCGAATTTAAATGTTGCTTGTGTTGTGATGGAGGACCTAGCCAGCCTAGAAATCGAACACGCGACGCTTGGTGGGACCCAAACAAAGTGCTAACTCAGCCACTGATCGGACTTTGATTTAAGTTGTATTGCATTTAACAATTTATTCGTTTGCGGCACGTTCCAGAGTGAAAGATACTCTCAGTATCGCGCTGGCGCTGATGTAAGACCAACATTCCGAATTTAAATGTTGCTTGTGTTGTGATGGAGGACCTAGCCAGCCTAGAAATCGAACACGCGACGCTTGGTGGGACCCAAACAAAGTGCTAACTCAGCCACTGATCGGACTTTGATTTAAGTTGTATTGCATTTAACAATTTATTCGTTTGCGGCACGTTCCAGAGTGAAAGATACTCTCAGTATCGCGCTGGCGCTGATGTAAGACCAACATTCCGAATTTAAATGTTGCTTGTGTTGTGATGGAGGACCTAGCCAGCCTAGAAATCGAACACGCGACGCTTGGTGGGACCCAAACAAAGTGCTAACTCAGCCACTGATCGGACTTTGATTTAAGTTGTATTGCATTTAACAATTTATTCGTTTGCGGCACGTTCCAGAGTGAAAGATACTCTCAGTATCGCGCTGGCGCTGATGTAAGACCAACATTCCGAATTTAAATGTTGCTTGTGTTGTGATGGAGGACCTAGCCAGCCTAGAAATCGAACACGCGACGCTTGGTGGGACCCAAACAAAGCTAACTGCTAACTCAGCCACTGATCGGACTTTGATTTAAGTTGTATTGCATTTAACAATTTATTCGTTTGCGGCACGTTCCAGAGTGAAAGATACTCTCAGTATCGCGCTGGCGCTGATGTAAGACCAACATTCCGAATTTAAATGTTGCTTGTGTTGTGATGGAGGACCTAGCCAGCCTAGAAATCGAACACGCGACGCTTGGTGGGACCCAAACAAAGTGCTAACTCAGCCACTGATCGGACTTTGATTTAAGTTGTATTGCATTTAACAATTTATTCGTTTGCGGCACGTTCCAGAGTGAAAGATACTCTCAGTATCGCGCTGGCGCTGATGTAAGACCAACATTCCGAATTTAAATGTTGCTTGTGTTGTGATGGAGGACCTAGCCAGCCTAGAAATCGAACACGCGACGCTTGGTGGGACCCAAACAAAGTGCTAACTCAGCCACTGATCGGACTTTGATTTAAGTTGTATTGCATTTAACAATTTATTCGTTTGCGGCACGTTCCAGAGTGAAAGATACTCTCAGTATCGCGCTGGCGCTGATGTAAGACCAACATTCCGAATTTAAATGTTGCTTGTGTTGTGATGGAGGACCTAGCCAGCCTAGAAATCGAACACGCGACGCTTGGTGGGACCCAAACAAAGTGCTAACTCAGCCACTGATCGGACTTTGATTTAAGTTGTATTGCATTTAACAATTTATTCGTTTGCGGCACGTTCCAGAGTGAAAGATACTCTCAGTATCGCGCTGGCGCTGATGTAAGACCAACATTCCGAATTTAAATGTTGCTTGTGTTGTGATGGAGGACCTAGCCAGCCTAGAAATCGAACACGCGACGCTTGGTGGGACCCAAACAAAGCTAACTGCTAACTCAGCCACTGATCGGACTTTGATTTAAGTTGTATTGCATTTAACAATTTATTCGTTTGCGGCACGTTCCAGAGTGAAAGATACTCTCAGTATCGCGCTGGCGCTGATGTAAGACCAACATTCCGAATTTAAATGTTGCTTGTGTTGTGATGGAGGACCTAGCCAGCCTAGAAATCGAACACGCGACGCTTGGTGGGACCCAAACAAAGTGCTAACTCAGCCACTGATCGGACTTTGATTTAAGTTGTATTGCATTTAACAATTTATTCGTTTGCGGCACGTTCCAGAGTGAAAGATACTCTCAGTATCGCGCTGGCGCTGATGTAAGACCAACATTCCGAATTTAAATGTTGCTTGTGTTGTGATGGAGGACCTAGCCAGCCTAGAAATCGAACACGCGACGCTTGGTGGGACCCAAACAAAGTGCTAACTCAGCCACTGATCGGACTTTGATTTAAGTTGTATTGCATTTAACAATTTATTCGTTTGCGGCACGTTCCAGAGTGAAAGATACTCTCAGTATCGCGCTGGCGCTGATGTAAGACCAACATTCCGAATTTAAATGTTGCTTGTGTTGTGATGGAGGACCTAGCCAGCCTAGAAATCGAACACGCGACGCTTGGTGGGACCCAAACAAAGCTAACTGCTAACTCAGCCACTGATCGGACTTTGATTTAAGTTGTATTGCATTTAACAATGTATTCGTTTGCGGCACGTTCCAGAGTGAAAGATACTCTCAGTATCGCGCTGGCGCTGATGTAAGACCAACATTCCGAATTTAAATGTTGCTTGTGTTGTGATGGAGGACCTAGCCAGCCTAGAAATCGAAGACGCGACGCTTGGTGGGACCCAAACAAAGTGCTAACTCAGCCACTGATCGGACTTTGATTTAAGTTGTATTGCATTTAACAATTTATTCGTTTGCGGCACGTTCCAGAGTGAAAGATACTCTCAGTATCGCGCTGGCGCTGATGTAAGACCAACATTCCGAATTTAAATGTTGCTTGTGTTGTGATGGAGGACCTAGCCAGCCTAGAAATCGAACACGCGACGCTTGGTGGGACCCAAACAAAGTGCTAACTCAGCCACTGATCGGACTTTGATTTAAGTTGTATTGCATTTAACAATTTATTCGTTTGCGGCACGTTCCAGAGTGAAAGATACTCTCAGTATCGCGCTGGCGCTGATGTAAGACCAACATTCCGAATTTAAATGTTGCTTGTGTTGTGATGGAGGACCTAGCCAGCCTAGAAATCGAACACGCGACGCTTGGTGGGACCCAAACAAAGCTAACTGCTAACTCAGCCACTGATCGGACTTTGATTTAAGTTGTATTGCATTTAACAATGTATTCGTTTGCGGCACGTTCCAGAGTGAAAGATACTCTCAGTATCGCGCTGGCGCTGATGTAAGACCAACATTCCGAATTTAAATGTTGCTTGTGTTGTGATGGAGGACCTAGCCAGCCTAGAAATCGAACACGCGACGCTTGGTGGGACCCAAACAAAGTGCTAACTCAGCCACTGATCGGACTTTGATTTAAGTTGTATTGCATTTAACAATTTATTCGTTTGCGGCACGTTCCAGAGTGAAAGATACTCTCAGTATCGCGCTGGCGCTGATGTAAGACCAACATTCCGAATTTAAATGTTGCTTGTGTTGTGATGGAGGACCTAGCCAGCCTAGAAATCGAACACGCGACGCTTGGTGGGACCCAAACAAAGCTAACTGCTAACTCAGCCACTGATCGGACTTTGATTTAAGTTGTATTGCATTTAACAATTTATTCGTTTGCGGCACGTTCCAGAGTGAAAGATACTCTCAGTATCGCGCTGGCGCTGATGTAAGACCAACATTCCGAATTTAAATGTTGCTTGTGTTGTGATGGAGGACCTAGCCAGCCTAGAAATCGAACACGCGACGCTTGGTGGGACCCAAACAAAGTGCTAACTCAGCCACTGATCGGACTTTGATTTAAGTTGTATTGCATTTAACAATTTATTCGTTTGCGGCACGTTCCAGAGTGAAAGATACTCTCAGTATCGCGCTGGCGCTGATGTAAGACCAACATTCCGAATTTAAATGTTGCTTGTGTTGTGATGGAGGACCTAGCCAGCCTAGAAATCGAACACGCGACGCTTGGTGGGACCCAAACAAAGTGCTAACTCAGCCACTGATCGGACTTTGATTTAAGTTGTATTGCATTTAACAATTTATTCGTTTGCGGCACGTTCCAGAGTGAAAGATACTCTCAGTATCGCGCTGGCGCTGATGTAAGACCAACATTCCGAATTTAAATGTTGCTTGTGTTGTGATGGAGGACCTAGCCAGCCTAGAAATCGAACACGCGACGCTTGGTGGGACCCAAACAAAGTGCTAACTCAGCCACTGATCGGACTTTGATTTAAGTTGTATTGCATTTAACAATTTATTCGTTTGCGGCACGTTCCAGAGTGAAAGATACTCTCAGTATCGCGCTGGCGCTGATGTAAGACCAACATTCCGAATTTAAATGTTGCTTGTGTTGTGATGGAGGACCTAGCCAGCCTAGAAATCGAACACGCGACGCTTGGTGGGACCCAAACAAAGCTAACTGCTAACTCAGCCACTGATCGGACTTTGATTTAAGTTGTATTGCATTTAACAATTTATTCGTTTGCGGCACGTTCCAGAGTGAAAGATACTCTCAGTATCGCGCTGGCGCTGATGTAAGACCAACATTCCGAATTTAAATGTTGCTTGTGTTGTGATGGAGGACCTAGCCAGCCTAGAAATCGAACACGCGACGCTTGGTGGGACCCAAACAAAGCTAACTGCTAACTCAGCCACTGATCGGACTTTGATTTAAGTTGTATTGCATTTAACAATTTATTCGTTTGCGGCACGTTCCAGAGTGAAAGATACTCTCAGTATCGCGCTGGCGCTGATGTAAGACCAACATTCCGAATTTAAATGTTGCTTGTGTTGTGATGGAGGACCTAGCCAGCCTAGAAATCGAACACGCGACGCTTGGTGGGACCCAAACAAAGTGCTAACTCAGCCACTGATCGGACTTTGATTTAAGTTGTATTGCATTTAACAATTTATTCGTTTGCGGCACGTTCCAGAGTGAAAGATACTCTCAGTATCGCGCTGGCGCTGATGTAAGACCAACATTCCGAATTTAAATGTTGCTTGTGTTGTGATGGAGGACCTAGCCAGCCTAGAAATCGAACACGCGACGCTTGGTGGGACCCAAACAAAGTGCTAACTCAGCCACTGATCGGACTTTGATTTAAGTTGTATTGCATTTAACAATTTATTCGTTTGCGGCACGTTCCAGAGTGAAAGATACTCTCAGTATCGCGCTGGCGCTGATGTAAGACCAACATTCCGAATTTAAATGTTGCTTGTGTTGTGATGGAGGACCTAGCCAGCCTAGAAATCGAACACGCGACGCTTGGTGGGACCCAAACAAAGTGCTAACTCAGCCACTGATCGGACTTTGATTTAAGTTGTATTGCATTTAACAATTTATTCGTTTGCGGCACGTTCCAGAGTGAAAGATACTCTCAGTATCGCGCTGGCGCTGATGTAAGACCAACATTCCGAATTTAAATGTTGCTTGTGTTGTGATGGAGGACCTAGCCAGCCTAGAAATCGAACACGCGACGCTTGGTGGGACCCAAACAAAGTGCTAACTCAGCCACTGATCGGACTTTGATTTAAGTTGTATTGCATTTAACAATTTATTCGTTTGCGGCACGTTCCAGAGTGAAAGATACTCTCAGTATCGCGCTGGCGCTGATGTAAGACCAACATTCCGAATTTAAATGTTGCTTGTGTTGTGATGGAGGACCTAGCCAGCCTAGAAATCGAACACGCGACGCTTGGTGGGACCCAAACAAAGTGCTAACTCAGCCACTGATCGGACTTTGATTTAAGTTGTATTGCATTTAACAATTTATTCGTTTGCGGCACGTTCCAGAGTGAAAGATACTCTCAGTATCGCGCTGGCGCTGATGTAAGACCAACATTCCGAATTTAAATGTTGCTTGTGTTGTGATGGAGGACCTAGCCAGCCTAGAAATCGAACACGCGACGCTTGGTGGGACCCAAACAAAGTGCTAACTCAGCCACTGATCGGACTTTGATTTAAGTTGTATTGCATTTAACAATTTATTCGTTTGCGGCACGTTCCAGAGTGAAAGATACTCTCAGTATCGCGCTGGCGCTGATGTAAGACCAACATTCCGAATTTAAATGTTGCTTGTGTTGTGATGGAGGACCTAGCCAGCCTAGAAATCGAACACGCGACGCTTGGTGGGACCCAAACAAAGTGCTAACTCAGCCACTGATCGGACTTTGATTTAAGTTGTATTGCATTTAACAATTTATTCGTTTGCGGCACGTTCCAGAGTGAAAGATACTCTCAGTATCGCGCTGGCGCTGATGTAAGACCAACATTCCGAATTTAAATGTTGCTTGTGTTGTGATGGAGGACCTAGCCAGCCTAGAAATCGAACACGCGACGCTTGGTGGGACCCAAACAAAGCTAACTGCTAACTCAGCCACTGATCGGACTTTGATTTAAGTTGTATTGCATTTAACAATTTATTCGTTTGCGGCACGTTCCAGAGTGAAAGATACTCTCAGTATCGCGCTGGCGCTGATGTAAGACCAACATTCCGAATTTAAATGTTGCTTGTGTTGTGATGGAGGACCTAGCCAGCCTAGAAATCGAACACGCGACGCTTGGTGGGACCCAAACAAAGTGCTAACTCAGCCACTGATCGGACTTTGATTTAAGTTGTATTGCATTTAACAATTTATTCGTTTGCGGCACGTTCCAGAGTGAAAGATACTCTCAGTATCGCGCTGGCGCTGATGTAAGACCAACATTCCGAATTTAAATGTTGCTTGTGTTGTGATGGAGGACCTAGCCAGCCTAGAAATCGAACACGCGACGCTTGGTGGGACCCAAACAAAGTGCTAACTCAGCCACTGATCGGACTTTGATTTAAGTTGTATTGCATTTAACAATTTATTCGTTTGCGGCACGTTCCAGAGTGAAAGATACTCTCAGTATCGCGCTGGCGCTGATGTAAGACCAACATTCCGAATTTAAATGTTGCTTGTGTTGTGATGGAGGACCTAGCCAGCCTAGAAATCGAACACGCGACGCTTGGTGGGACCCAAACAAAGTGCTAACTCAGCCACTGATCGGACTTTGATTTAAGTTGTATTGCATTTAACAATTTATTCGTTTGCGGCACGTTCCAGAGTGAAAGATACTCTCAGTATCGCGCTGGCGCTGATGTAAGACCAACATTCCGAATTTAAATGTTGCTTGTGTTGTGATGGAGGACCTAGCCAGCCTAGAAATCGAACACGCGACGCTTGGTGGGACCCAAACAAAGTGCTAACTCAGCCACTGATCGGACTTTGATTTAAGTTGTATTGCATTTAACAATTTATTCGTTTGCGGCACGTTCCAGAGTGAAAGATACTCTCAGTATCGCGCTGGCGCTGATGTAAGACCAACATTCCGAATTTAAATGTTGCTTGTGTTGTGATGGAGGACCTAGCCAGCCTAGAAATCGAACACGCGACGCTTGGTGGGACCCAAACAAAGTGCTAACTCAGCCACTGATCGGACTTTGATTTAAGTTGTATTGCATTTAACAATTTATTCGTTTGCGGCACGTTCCAGAGTGAAAGATACTCTCAGTATCGCGCTGGCGCTGATGTAAGACCAACATTCCGAATTTAAATGTTGCTTGTGTTGTGATGGAGGACCTAGCCAGCCTAGAAATCGAACACGCGACGCTTGGTGGGACCCAAACAAAGTGCTAACTCAGCCACTGATCGGACTTTGATTTAAGTTGTATTGCATTTAACAATTTATTCGTTTGCGGCACGTTCCAGAGTGAAAGATACTCTCAGTATCGCGCTGGCGCTGATGTAAGACCAACATTCCGAATTTAAATGTTGCTTGTGTTGTGATGGAGGACCTAGCCAGCCTAGAAATCGAACACGCGACGCTTGGTGGGACCCAAACAAAGTGCTAACTCAGCCACTGATCGGACTTTGATTTAAGTTGTATTGCATTTAACAATTTATTCGTTTGCGGCACGTTCCAGAGTGAAAGATACTCTCAGTATCGCGCTGGCGCTGATGTAAGACCAACATTCCGAATTTAAATGTTGCTTGTGTTGTGATGGAGGACCTAGCCAGCCTAGAAATCGAACACGCGACGCTTGGTGGGACCCAAACAAAGTGCTAACTCAGCCACTGATCGGACTTTGATTTAAGTTGTATTGCATTTAACAATTTATTCGTTTGCGGCACGTTCCAGAGTGAAAGATACTCTCAGTATCGCGCTGGCGCTGATGTAAGACCAACATTCCGAATTTAAATGTTGCTTGTGTTGTGATGGAGGACCTAGCCAGCCTAGAAATCGAACACGCGACGCTTGGTGGGACCCAAACAAAGTGCTAACTCAGCCACTGATCGGACTTTGATTTAAGTTGTATTGCATTTAACAATTTATTCGTTTGCGGCACGTTCCAGAGTGAAAGATACTCTCAGTATCGCGCTGGCGCTGATGTAAGACCAACATTCCGAATTTAAATGTTGCTTGTGTTGTGATGGAGGACCTAGCCAGCCTAGAAATCGAACACGCGACGCTTGGTGGGACCCAAACAAAGTGCTAACTCAGCCACTGATCGGACTTTGATTTAAGTTGTATTGCATTTAACAATTTATTCGTTTGCGGCACGTTCCAGAGTGAAAGATACTCTCAGTATCGCGCTGGCGCTGATGTAAGACCAACATTCCGAATTTAAATGTTGCTTGTGTTGTGATGGAGGACCTAGCCAGCCTAGAAATCGAACACGCGACGCTTGGTGGGACCCAAACAAAGTGCTAACTCAGCCACTGATCGGACTTTGATTTAAGTTGTATTGCATTTAACAATTTATTCGTTTGCGGCACGTTCCAGAGTGAAAGATACTCTCAGTATCGCGCTGGCGCTGATGTAAGACCAACATTCCGAATTTAAATGTTGCTTGTGTTGTGATGGAGGACCTAGCCAGCCTAGAAATCGAACACGCGACGCTTGGTGGGACCCAAACAAAGTGCTAACTCAGCCACTGATCGGACTTTGATTTAAGTTGTATTGCATTTAACAATTTATTCGTTTGCGGCACGTTCCAGAGTGAAAGATACTCTCAGTATCGCGCTGGCGCTGATGTAAGACCAACATTCCGAATTTAAATGTTGCTTGTGTTGTGATGGAGGACCTAGCCAGCCTAGAAATCGAACACGCGACGCTTGGTGGGACCCAAACAAAGTGCTAACTCAGCCACTGATCGGACTTTGATTTAAGTTGTATTGCATTTAACAATTTATTCGTTTGCGGCACGTTCCAGAGTGAAAGATACTCTCAGTATCGCGCTGGCGCTGATGTAAGACCAACATTCCGAATTTAAATGTTGCTTGTGTTGTGATGGAGGACCTAGCCAGCCTAGAAATCGAACACGCGACGCTTGGTGGGACCCAAACAAAGTGCTAACTCAGCCACTGATCGGACTTTGATTTAAGTTGTATTGCATTTAACAATTTATTCGTTTGCGGCACGTTCCAGAGTGAAAGATACTCTCAGTATCGCGCTGGCGCTGATGTAAGACCAACATTCCGAATTTAAATGTTGCTTGTGTTGTGATGGAGGACCTAGCCAGCCTAGAAATCGAACACGCGACGCTTGGTGGGACCCAAACAAAGTGCTAACTCAGCCACTGATCGGACTTTGATTTAAGTTGTATTGCATTTAACAATTTATTCGTTTGCGGCACGTTCCAGAGTGAAAGATACTCTCAGTATCGCGCTGGCGCTGATGTAAGACCAACATTCCGAATTTAAATGTTGCTTGTGTTGTGATGGAGGACCTAGCCAGCCTAGAAATCGAACACGCGACGCTTGGTGGGACCCAAACAAAGTGCTAACTCAGCCACTGATCGGACTTTGATTTAAGTTGTATTGCATTTAACAATTTATTCGTTTGCGGCACGTTCCAGAGTGAAAGATACTCTCAGTATCGCGCTGGCGCTGATGTAAGACCAACATTCCGAATTTAAATGTTGCTTGTGTTGTGATGGAGGACCTAGCCAGCCTAGAAATCGAACACGCGACGCTTGGTGGGACCCAAACAAAGTGCTAACTCAGCCACTGATCGGACTTTGATTTAAGTTGTATTGCATTTAACAATTTATTCGTTTGCGGCACGTTCCAGAGTGAAAGATACTCTCAGTATCGCGCTGGCGCTGATGTAAGACCAACATTCCGAATTTAAATGTTGCTTGTGTTGTGATGGAGGACCTAGCCAGCCTAGAAATCGAACACGCGACGCTTGGTGGGACCCAAACAAAGTGCTAACTCAGCCACTGATCGGACTTTGATTTAAGTTGTATTGCATTTAACAATTTATTCGTTTGCGGCACGTTCCAGAGTGAAAGATACTCTCAGTATCGCGCTGGCGCTGATGTAAGACCAACATTCCGAATTTAAATGTTGCTTGTGTTGTGATGGAGGACCTAGCCAGCCTAGAAATCGAACACGCGACGCTTGGTGGGACCCAAACAAAGTGCTAACTCAGCCACTGATCGGACTTTGATTTAAGTTGTATTGCATTTAACAATTTATTCGTTTGCGGCACGTTCCAGAGTGAAAGATACTCTCAGTATCGCGCTGGCGCTGATGTAAGACCAACATTCCGAATTTAAATGTTGCTTGTGTTGTGATGGAGGACCTAGCCAGCCTAGAAATCGAACACGCGACGCTTGGTGGGACCCAAACAAAGTGCTAACTCAGCCACTGATCGGACTTTGATTTAAGTTGTATTGCATTTAACAATTTATTCGTTTGCGGCACGTTCCAGAGTGAAAGATACTCTCAGTATCGCGCTGGCGCTGATGTAAGACCAACATTCCGAATTTAAATGTTGCTTGTGTTGTGATGGAGGACCTAGCCAGCCTAGAAATCGAACACGCGACGCTTGGTGGGACCCAAACAAAGTGCTAACTCAGCCACTGATCGGACTTTGATTTAAGTTGTATTGCATTTAACAATTTATTCGTTTGCGGCACGTTCCAGAGTGAAAGATACTCTCAGTATCGCGCTGGCGCTGATGTAAGACCAACATTCCGAATTTAAATGTTGCTTGTGTTGTGATGGAGGACCTAGCCAGCCTAGAAATCGAACACGCGACGCTTGGTGGGACCCAAACAAAGTGCTAACTCAGCCACTGATCGGACTTTGATTTAAGTTGTATTGCATTTAACAATTTATTCGTTTGCGGCACGTTCCAGAGTGAAAGATACTCTCAGTATCGCGCTGGCGCTGATGTAAGACCAACATTCCGAATTTAAATGTTGCTTGTGTTGTGATGGAGGACCTAGCCAGCCTAGAAATCGAACACGCGACGCTTGGTGGGACCCAAACAAAGTGCTAACTCAGCCACTGATCGGACTTTGATTTAAGTTGTATTGCATTTAACAATTTATTCGTTTGCGGCACGTTCCAGAGTGAAAGATACTCTCAGTATCGCGCTGGCGCTGATGTAAGACCAACATTCCGAATTTAAATGTTGCTTGTGTTGTGATGGAGGACCTAGCCAGCCTAGAAATCGAACACGCGACGCTTGGTGGGACCCAAACAAAGTGCTAACTCAGCCACTGATCGGACTTTGATTTAAGTTGTATTGCATTTAACAATTTATTCGTTTGCGGCACGTTCCAGAGTGAAAGATACTCTCAGTATCGCGCTGGCGCTGATGTAAGACCAACATTCCGAATTTAAATGTTGCTTGTGTTGTGATGGAGGACCTAGCCAGCCTAGAAATCGAACACGCGACGCTTGGTGGGACCCAAACAAAGTGCTAACTCAGCCACTGATCGGACTTTGATTTAAGTTGTATTGCATTTAACAATTTATTCGTTTGCGGCACGTTCCAGAGTGAAAGATACTCTCAGTATCGCGCTGGCGCTGATGTAAGACCAACATTCCGAATTTAAATGTTGCTTGTGTTGTGATGGAGGACCTAGCCAGCCTAGAAATCGAACACGCGACGCTTGGTGGGACCCAAACAAAGTGCTAACTCAGCCACTGATCGGACTTTGATTTAAGTTGTATTGCATTTAACAATTTATTCGTTTGCGGCACGTTCCAGAGTGAAAGATACTCTCAGTATCGCGCTGGCGCTGATGTAAGACCAACATTCCGAATTTAAATGTTGCTTGTGTTGTGATGGAGGACCTAGCCAGCCTAGAAATCGAACACGCGACGCTTGGTGGGACCCAAACAAAGTGCTAACTCAGCCACTGATCGGACTTTGATTTAAGTTGTATTGCATTTAACAATTTATTCGTTTGCGGCACGTTCCAGAGTGAAAGATACTCTCAGTATCGCGCTGGCGCTGATGTAAGACCAACATTTCGAATTTAAATGTTGCTTGTGTTGTGATGGAGGACCTAGCCAGCCTAGAAATCGAACACGCGACGCTTGGTGGGACCCAAACAAAGTGCTAACTCAGCCACTGATCGGACTTTGATTTAAGTTGTATTGCATTTAACAATTTATTCGTTTGCGGCACGTTCCAGAGTGAAAGATACTCTCAGTATCGCGCTGGCGCTGATGTAAGACCAACATTCCGAATTTAAATGTTGCTTGTGTTGTGATGGAGGACCTAGCCAGCCTAGAAATCGAACACGCGACGCTTGGTGGGACCCAAACAAAGTGCTAACTCAGCCACTGATCGGACTTTGATTTAAGTTGTATTGCATTTAACAATTTATTCGTTTGCGGCACGTTCCAGAGTGAAAGATACTCTCAGTATCGCGCTGGCGCTGATGTAAGACCAACATTCCGAATTTAAATGTTGCTTGTGTTGTGATGGAGGACCTAGCCAGCCTAGAAATCGAACACGCGACGCTTGGTGGGACCCAAACAAAGCTAACTGCTAACTCAGCCACTGATCGGACTTTGATTTAAGTTGTATTGCATTTAACAATTTATTCGTTTGCGGCACGTTCCAGAGTGAAAGATACTCTCAGTATCGCGCTGGCGCTGATGTAAGACCAACATTCCGAATTTAAATGTTGCTTGTGTTGTGATGGAGGACCTAGCCAGCCTAGAAATCGAACACGCGACGCTTGGTGGGACCCAAACAAAGTGCTAACTCAGCCACTGATCGGACTTTGATTTAAGTTGTATTGCATTTAACAATTTATTCGTTTGCGGCACGTTCCAGAGTGAAAGATACTCTCAGTATCGCGCTGGCGCTGATGTAAGACCAACATTCCGAATTTAAATGTTGCTTGTGTTGTGATGGAGGACCTAGCCAGCCTAGAAATCGAACACGCGACGCTTGGTGGGACCCAAACAAAGCTAACTGCTAACTCAGCCACTGATCGGACTTTGATTTAAGTTGTATTGCATTTAACAATTTATTCGTTTGCGGCACGTTCCAGAGTGAAAGATACTCTCAGTATCGCGCTGGCGCTGATGTAAGACCAACATTCCGAATTTAAATGTTGCTTGTGTTGTGATGGAGGACCTAGCCAGCCTAGAAATCGAACACGCGACGCTTGGTGGGACCCAAACAAAGTGCTAACTCAGCCACTGATCGGACTTTGATTTAAGTTGTATTGCATTTAACAATTTATTCGTTTGCGGCACGTTCCAGAGTGAAAGATACTCTCAGTATCGCGCTGGCGCTGATGTAAGACCAACATTCCGAATTTAAATGTTGCTTGTGTTGTGATGGAGGACCTAGCCAGCCTAGAAATCGAACACGCGACGCTTGGTGGGACCCAAACAAAGTGCTAACTCAGCCACTGATCGGACTTTGATTTAAGTTGTATTGCATTTAACAATTTATTCGTTTGCGGCACGTTCCAGAGTGAAAGATACTCTCAGTATCGCGCTGGCGCTGATGTAAGACCAACATTCCGAATTTAAATGTTGCTTGTGTTGTGATGGAGGACCTAGCCAGCCTAGAAATCGAACACGCGACGCTTGGTGGGACCCAAACAAAGTGCTAACTCAGCCACTGATCGGACTTTGATTTAAGTTGTATTGCATTTAACAATTTATTCGTTTGCGGCACGTTCCAGAGTGAAAGATACTCTCAGTATCGCGCTGGCGCTGATGTAAGACCAACATTCCGAATTTAAATGTTGCTTGTGTTGTGATGGAGGACCTAGCCAGCCTAGAAATCGAACACGCGACGCTTGGTGGGACCCAAACAAAGTGCTAACTCAGCCACTGATCGGACTTTGATTTAAGTTGTATTGCATTTAACAATTTATTCGTTTGCGGCACGTTCCAGAGTGAAAGATACTCTCAGTATCGCGCTGGCGCTGATGTAAGACCAACATTCCGAATTTAAATGTTGCTTGTGTTGTGATGGAGGACCTAGCCAGCCTAGAAATCGAACACGCGACGCTTGGTGGGACCCAAACAAAGTGCTAACTCAGCCACTGATCGGACTTTGATTTAAGTTGTATTGCATTTAACAATTTATTCGTTTGCGGCACGTTCCAGAGTGAAAGATACTCTCAGTATCGCGCTGGCGCTGATGTAAGACCAACATTCCGAATTTAAATGTTGCTTGTGTTGTGATGGAGGACCTAGCCAGCCTAGAAATCGAACACGCGACGCTTGGTGGGACCCAAACAAAGTGCTAACTCAGCCACTGATCGGACTTTGATTTAAGTTGTATTGCATTTAACAATTTATTCGTTTGCGGCACGTTCCAGAGTGAAAGATACTCTCAGTATCGCGCTGGCGCTGATGTAAGACCAACATTCCGAATTTAAATGTTGCTTGTGTTGTGATGGAGGACCTAGCCAGCCTAGAAATCGAACACGCGACGCTTGGTGGGACCCAAACAAAGCTAACTGCTAACTCAGCCACTGATCGGACTTTGATTTAAGTTGTATTGCATTTAACAATTTATTCGTTTGCGGCACGTTCCAGAGTGAAAGATACTCTCAGTATCGCGCTGGCGCTGATGTAAGACCAACATTCCGAATTTAAATGTTGCTTGTGTTGTGATGGAGGACCTAGCCAGCCTAGAAATCGAACACGCGACGCTTGGTGGGACCCAAACAAAGCTAACTGCTAACTCAGCCACTGATCGGACTTTGATTTAAGTTGTATTGCATTTAACAATTTATTCGTTTGCGGCACGTTCCAGAGTGAAAGATACTCTCAGTATCGCGCTGGCGCTGATGTAAGACCAACATTCCGAATTTAAATGTTGCTTGTGTTGTGATGGAGGACCTAGCCAGCCTAGAAATCGAACACGCGACGCTTGGTGGGACCCAAACAAAGTGCTAACTCAGCCACTGATCGGACTTTGATTTAAGTTGTATTGCATTTAACAATTTATTCGTTTGCGGCACGTTCCAGAGTGAAAGATACTCTCAGTATCGCGCTGGCGCTGATGTAAGACCAACATTCCGAATTTAAATGTTGCTTGTGTTGTGATGGAGGACCTAGCCAGCCTAGAAATCGAACACGCGACGCTTGGTGGGACCCAAACAAAGTGCTAACTCAGCCACTGATCGGACTTTGATTTAAGTTGTATTGCATTTAACAATTTATTCGTTTGCGGCACGTTCCAGAGTGAAAGATACTCTCAGTATCGCGCTGGCGCTGATGTAAGACCAACATTCCGAATTTAAATGTTGCTTGTGTTGTGATGGAGGACCTAGCCAGCCTAGAAATCGAACACGCGACGCTTGGTGGGACCCAAACAAAGTGCTAACTCAGCCACTGATCGGACTTTGATTTAAGTTGTATTGCATTTAACAATTTATTCGTTTGCGGCACGTTCCAGAGTGAAAGATACTCTCAGTATCGCGCTGGCGCTGATGTAAGACCAACATTCCGAATTTAAATGTTGCTTGTGTTGTGATGGAGGACCTAGCCAGCCTAGAAATCGAACACGCGACGCTTGGTGGGACCCAAACAAAGTGCTAACTCAGCCACTGATCGGACTTTGATTTAAGTTGTATTGCATTTAACAATTTATTCGTTTGCGGCACGTTCCAGAGTGAAAGATACTCTCAGTATCGCGCTGGCGCTGATGTAAGACCAACATTCCGAATTTAAATGTTGCTTGTGTTGTGATGGAGGACCTAGCCAGCCTAGAAATCGAACACGCGACGCTTGGTGGGACCCAAACAAAGTGCTAACTCAGCCACTGATCGGACTTTGATTTAAGTTGTATTGCATTTAACAATTTATTCGTTTGCGGCACGTTCCAGAGTGAAAGATACTCTCAGTATCGCGCTGGCGCTGATGTAAGACCAACATTCCGAATTTAAATGTTGCTTGTGTTGTGATGGAGGACCTAGCCAGCCTAGAAATCGAACACGCGACGCTTGGTGGGACCCAAACAAAGTGCTAACTCAGCCACTGATCGGACTTTGATTTAAGTTGTATTGCATTTAACAATTTATTCGTTTGCGGCACGTTCCAGAGTGAAAGATACTCTCAGTATCGCGCTGGCGCTGATGTAAGACCAACATTCCGAATTTAAATGTTGCTTGTGTTGTGATGGAGGACCTAGCCAGCCTAGAAATCGAACACGCGACGCTTGGTGGGACCCAAACAAAGTGCTAACTCAGCCACTGATCGGACTTTGATTTAAGTTGTATTGCATTTAACAATTTATTCGTTTGCGGCACGTTCCAGAGTGAAAGATACTCTCAGTATCGCGCTGGCGCTGATGTAAGACCAACATTCCGAATTTAAATGTTGCTTGTGTTGTGATGGAGGACCTAGCCAGCCTAGAAATCGAACACGCGACGCTTGGTGGGACCCAAACAAAGTGCTAACTCAGCCACTGATCGGACTTTGATTTAAGTTGTATTGCATTTAACAATTTATTCGTTTGCGGCACGTTCCAGAGTGAAAGATACTCTCAGTATCGCGCTGGCGCTGATGTAAGACCAACATTCCGAATTTAAATGTTGCTTGTGTTGTGATGGAGGACCTAGCCAGCCTAGAAATCGAACACGCGACGCTTGGTGGGACCCAAACAAAGTGCTAACTCAGCCACTGATCGGACTTTGATTTAAGTTGTATTGCATTTAACAATTTATTCGTTTGCGGCACGTTCCAGAGTGAAAGATACTCTCAGTATCGCGCTGGCGCTGATGTAAGACCAACATTCCGAATTTAAATGTTGCTTGTGTTGTGATGGAGGACCTAGCCAGCCTAGAAATCGAACACGCGACGCTTGGTGGGACCCAAACAAAGTGCTAACTCAGCCACTGATCGGACTTTGATTTAAGTTGTATTGCATTTAACAATTTATTCGTTTGCGGCACGTTCCAGAGTGAAAGATACTCTCAGTATCGCGCTGGCGCTGATGTAAGACCAACATTCCGAATTTAAATGTTGCTTGTGTTGTGATGGAGGACCTAGCCAGCCTAGAAATCGAACACGCGACGCTTGGTGGGACCCAAACAAAGTGCTAACTCAGCCACTGATCGGACTTTGATTTAAGTTGTATTGCATTTAACAATTTATTCGTTTGCGGCACGTTCCAGAGTGAAAGATACTCTCAGTATCGCGCTGGCGCTGATGTAAGACCAACATTCCGAATTTAAATGTTGCTTGTGTTGTGATGGAGGACCTAGCCAGCCTAGAAATCGAACACGCGACGCTTGGTGGGACCCAAACAAAGTGCTAACTCAGCCACTGATCGGACTTTGATTTAAGTTGTATTGCATTTAACAATTTATTCGTTTGCGGCACGTTCCAGAGTGAAAGATACTCTCAGTATCGCGCTGGCGCTGATGTAAGACCAACATTCCGAATTTAAATGTTGCTTGTGTTGTGATGGAGGACCTAGCCAGCCTAGAAATCGAACACGCGACGCTTGGTGGGACCCAAACAAAGTGCTAACTCAGCCACTGATCGGACTTTGATTTAAGTTGTATTGCATTTAACAATTTATTCGTTTGCGGCACGTTCCAGAGTGAAAGATACTCTCAGTATCGCGCTGGCGCTGATGTAAGACCAACATTCCGAATTGAAATGTTCGTGAAATGGTTTTATCCGTGTTTAGTGACCAGATCTGAAAAGCCAGGTATTCCCCACCTTCCTCCTCCCCATCTCCTTTCCTCCCCACTACCTTCAACCTCACAACATACCCCAACATAGATGGTTGGGAGCAGTTGGGACGTTTATTTCAATATTCACTTAAAATGAGGGAAATTTACTTGTAAAATGGTTGTACTAACGAAATAATCAAGAAAACGTTATGAATTAAAAAGTAGAATTCGATATAATTTAAATACCCGGTAGGTCGTCAATAATTAAGAACTAGTAACCTAATTCTACGATTCACTGTTTGAAATTCGTTCTTTGAAATGACATTTCAATTTTCGTAACATTTCATAGCATTCTTTCGTTTTGTCAAAGAAAGAAATTTATTATGAGAATTTATTATCTAAAGGTTCCCTGGTTTCAGCACCAATAATGTTCATGCACGGGGCATGGGGATGAGAGTAACCTTGCGGCTACTCTTGCTAAAACGCTTAAGGATTTCGCTAAGTTATGCCCAACCACCAAACAAGAAAGGTATATCACAATTAAGTGGTACTCACGGTTGTTCTTCTAGCTTGGTGACAGTCATAGATGTCCATGAGCGCTCGGTATTGTTCTATTTGATAAATAAACGATAGAAATTGAGTCCCGTCAAGTTCACACAAAGTATACGATGAAAACGATAAGGTTTACACTTTATGTAACGATATGTTGGATAACACTTCGGCGTGGTGCGAAAATGTCACGATACGGTCGGGGGTTAGCAACGGACTGACTTATTGACGATAAAGCGCTTGTCACTTGTTGATCGTGTTGTTAGGCACCCTTATTGTGCGGAATTCCCAAGTCTGGGTTCCTGCCGATCTCGTATGACAATCGGAGCACAAAACGAAAGAAATCCATCGGCGTTATGAAACAATGGTCAAAGTTTTAAAGATCATCTTATGACAGGGAAGTTAGGTTACGAAATGTCACTTGCTGTTTTGTTCAATATAATTAAAAAGGACTAGAATTAACTCTATATTGGGTGTAAGTTGTTAGAATATAATACAAAGAATATAATATGAGAGTTTGTGCATACAAAATGTTTTTATTACAGTATCGTCTTAAAACCCCGAAATTCGGGCTTAAAAAAATACTGTTCTCATTCTCATTGTAGCGTCTATTTTAGGCAAGTTGTGGGATTACGCCCTTAAAAAAACCATTTTCAGTCATTACAGCTGAACAATAGTATATAAAACTGTAAGAACATAACACGGGCATCTTAAAAACGAAAAAAAAAACGTCAATAACCGTCAACAAGTCGAGCATGTTTAAACTTTTGATAGTAACGCGGTGATAAACTTCTGAACGTTGACGGGCGTGACGTCATGATTCGCTCAACCAATCATGGGCCGTTTACCGTTATAGGCCGTCAGGTCTATTTTGAAATCAATAATTATGAATGAAAATATTAAAATTAAACTTTTTTAATGCGATAATCGTAATCAGAAAAATAATCTTTAAATCATCCATATATTTTTAGCGGTATCCCTAGTTTTTGAAAATACCCTATTAATTTCAAACTTATTTGCGACCACACTAGAAATGATTTCCACGCTAATTTAAATAAAAAAAAATCAATGACGCCACTGAAATTACGTCACACGAATTTCAAGAGTTTTTGACCCCCCCCCCCCCTTCCCGCCACTGTCACACATCGTCACATTTGTGGGACACCCTCTCCCCTAGTGTGACGTTACATATATTGCAATTTAACATCTAAAAAAGTTTGCATCTTGATAAATTTTACATGTGAAGTTACAGAGCTGATGACCCCCCCCATACCCCTTATCACTCTTCTCTACTACCCTCTCCCCCATAAGGTGTGACGTAATTTATGGATGGCCCTAATGGCCGGCGTGGTCGAGCGGTAAGGCTCTTGACTCGCAATCCGAAGGTCGCGGGATCAAATCCCAGGGTGGGCCAATAAATTTTATTTGATTAATTTGTGTTATTTCACGATTAATTAATTAACAATAATATATAGCATATTTGCGGCACGTTCCAGAGTGGAAGATACTCTCAGTAACGCCCTGGTGTAAGACCACCATTCAGAATTGAAACGTTGCTTGAAATGGCTTTAGCCGTGTTTGGTGACCAGATCAAAATAGCCAGGAATTTCCTTACTTTCCTCTTCCCCATCTCCTTCCCTACTATCTTCATTCTCACATCATACAACCAATTGGGGATGCCATAGTCTCATTGGTTCCAGACGGAAGCAGCTGGGACTCTCGTGAGGTATTCAAATAAAAAAAAGCCCATTTGAATTTCATCATTAAACCGGACGTGTATAATAATATTTGAAGCAAACAATGGTTAGACTTTTGGATCATAAAACACGCCCACAGCCCACAGGGCATTCTCACATCATACAACCAATTTGGGGATGCCATAGTCTCATTGGTTCCAGACGGATGCAGCCGGGACTCTCGTGAGGTATTCAAATAAAAAAAGCCCATTTGAATTTCATCATTAAACCGGACGTGTATAATAATATTTGAAGCAAACAATGGTTAGACTTTTGGATCATAAAACACGCCCACAGCCCACAGGGCATTCTCACATCATACAACCAATTTGGGGATGCCATAGTCTCATTGGTTCCAGACGGAAGCAGCTGGGACTCTCGTGAGGTATTCAAATAAAAAAAAGCCCATTTGAATTTCATCATTAAACCGGACGTGTATAATAATATTTGAAGCAAACAATGGTTAGACTTTTGGATCATAAAACACGCCCACAGCCCACAGGGCATTCTCACATCATACAACCAATTTGGGGATGCCATAGTCTCATTGGTTCCAGACGGAAGCAGCTGGGACTCTCGTGAGGTATTCAAATAAAAAAAAGCCCATTTGAATTTCATCATTAAACCGGACGTGTATAATAATATTTGAAGCAAACAATGGTTAGACTTTTGGATCATAAAACACGCCCACAGCCCACAGGGCATTCTCACATCATACAACCAATTTGGGGATGCCATAGTCTCATTGGTTCCAGACGGATGCAGCCGGGACTCTCGTGAGGTATTCAAATAAAAAAAGCCCATTTGAATTTCATCATTAAACCGGACGTGTATAATAATATTTGAAGCAAACAATGGTTAGACTTTTGGATCATAAAACACGCCCACAGCCCACAGGGCATTCTCACATCATACAACCAATTTGGGGATGCCATAGTCTCATTGGTTCCAGACGGAAGCAGCTGGGACTCTCGTGAGGTATTCAAATAAAAAAAAGCCCATTTGAATTTCATCATTAAACCGGACGTGTATAATAATATTTGAAGCAAACAATGGTTAGACTTTTGGATCATAAAACACGCCCACAGCCCACAGGGCATTCTCACATCATACAACCAATTTGGGGATGCCATAGTCTCATTGGTTCCAGACGGAAGCAGCTGGGACTCTCGTGAGGTATTCAAATAAAAAAAAGCCCATTTGAATTTCATCATTAAACCGGACGTGTATAATAATATTTGAAGCAAACAATGGTTAGACTTTTGGATCATAAAACACGCCCACAGCCCACAGGGCATTCTCACATCATACAACCAATTTGGGGATGCCATAGTCTCATTGGTTCCAGACGGAAGCAGCTGGGACTCTCGTGAGGTATTCAAATAAAAAAAAGCCCATTTGAATTTCATCATTAAACCGGACGTGTATAATAATATTTGAAGCAAACAATGGTTAGACTTTTGGATCATAAAACACGCCCACAGCCCACAGGGCATTCTCACATCATACAACCAATTTGGGGATGCCATAGTCTCATTGGTTCCAGACGGAAGCAGCTGGGACTCTCGTGAGGTATTCAAATAAAAAAAAGCCCATTTGAATTTCATCATTAAACCGGACGTGTATAATAATATTTGAAGCAAACAATGGTTAGACTTTTGGATCATAAAACACGCCCACAGCCCACAGGGCATTCTCACATCATACAACCAATTTGGGGATGCCATAGTCTCATTGGTTCCAGACGGAAGCAGCTGGGACTCTCGTGAGGTATTCAAATAAAAAAAAGCCCATTTGAATTTCATCATTAAACCGGACGTGTATAATAATATTTGAAGCAAACAATGGTTAGACTTTTGGATCATAAAACACGCCCACAGCCCACAGGGCATATATCTTGTTTTCTTCTATATTCTATGGCGCACGCCAATAATGAATATCACATGTCGGCTATCTTCGGCAGCTTTGCGTGACTACTTTTTCTTCTATATTCTATGGCGCACGCCAATAATGAATATCACATGTCGGCTATCTTCGGCAGCTTTGCGTGACTACTTTTTCTTCTATATTCTATGGCGCACGCCAATAATGAATATCACATGTCGGCTATCTTCGGCAGCTTTGCGTGACTACTTTTTCTTCTATATTCTATGGCGCATGCCAATAATGAATATCACATGTCGGCTATCTTCGGCAGCTTTGCGTGACTACTTTTTAGTTATTATTAAATTTCAAGCAAACAATGGTTAGACTTTTGGATCATAAAACACGCCCACAGCCCACAGGGCATATCTTGTTTTCTTCTATATTCTATGGCGCACGCCAATAATGAATATCACATGTCGGCTATCTTCGGCAGCTTTGCGTGACTACTTTTTAGTTATTATTAAATTTCAAGCAAACAATGGTTAGACTTTTGGATCATAAAACACGCCCACAGCCCACAGGGCATCTTGTTTTCTTCTATATTCTATGGCGCACGCCAATAATGAATATCACATGTCGGCTATCTTCTATATTCTATGGCGCACGCCAATAATGAATATCACATGTCGGCTATCTTCTATATTCTATGGCGCACGCCAATAATGAATATCACATGTCGGCTATCTTCGGCAGCTTTGCGTGACTACTTTTTCTTCTATATTCTATGGCGCACGCCAATAATGAATATCACATGTCGGCTATCTTCGGCAGCTTTGCGTGACTACTTTTTCTTCTATATTCTATGGCGCATGCCAATAATGAATATCACATGTCGGCTATCTTCGGCAGCTTTGCGTGACTACTTTTTAGTTATTATTAAATTTCAAGCAAACAATGGTTAGACTTTTGGATCATAAAACACGCCCACAGCCCACAGGGCATATCTTGTTTTCTTCTATATTCTATGGCGCACGCCAATAATGAATATCACATGTCGGCTATCTTCGGCAGCTTTGCGTGACTACTTTTTAGTTATTATTAAATTTCAAGCAAACAATGGTTAGACTTTTGGATCATAAAACACGCCCACAGCCCACAGGGCATCTTGTTTTCTTCTATATTCTATGGCGCACGCCAATAATGAATATCACATGTCGGCTATCTTCTATATTCTATGGCGCACGCCAATAATGAATATCACATGTCGGCTATCTTCGGCAGCTTTGCGTGACTACTTTTTCTTCTATATTCTATGGCGCACGCCAATAATGAATATCACATGTCGGCTATCTTCGGCAGCTTTGCGTGACTACTTTTTCTTCTATATTCTATGGCGCATGCCAATAATGAATATCACATGTCGGCTATCTTCGGCAGCTTTGCGTGACTACTTTTTAGTTATTATTAAATTTCAAGCAAACAATGGTTAGACTTTTGGATCATAAAACACGCCCACAGCCCACAGGGCATATCTTGTTTTCTTCTATATTCTATGGCGCACGCCAATAATGAATATCACATGTCGGCTATCTTCGGCAGCTTTGCGTGACTACTTTTTAGTTATTATTAAATTTCAAGCAAACAATGGTTAGACTTTTGGATCATAAAACACGCCCACAGCCCACAGGGCATCTTGTTTTCTTCTATATTCTATGGCGCACGCCAATAATGAATATCACATGTCGGCTATCTTCTATATTCTATGGCGCACGCCAATAATGAATATCACATGTCGGCTATCTTCGGCAGCTTTGCGTGACTACTTTTTAGTTATTATTAAATTTCAAGCAAACAATGGTTAGACTTTTGGATCATAAAACACGCCCACAGCCCACAGGGCATATCTTGTTTTCTTCTATATTCTATGGCGCACGCCAATAATGAATATCACATGTCGGCTAACTTCGGCAGCTTTGCGTGACTACTTCTATATTCTATGGCGCACGCCAATAATGAATATCACATGTCGGCTATCTTCGGCAGCTATCTAAGCAAACAATGGTTAGACTTTTGGATCATAAAACACGCCCACAGCCCACAGGGCATATATCTTGTTCTCTTCTATATTCTATGGCGCACGCCAATAATGAATGTCACATGTCGGCTAACTTCGGCAGCTTTGCGTGACTACTTCTATATTCTATGGCGCACGCCAATAATGAATGTCACATGTCGGCTAACTTCGGCAGCTTTGCGTGACTACTTTTTAGTTATTATTAAATTTCGTGTAATATCAATATTTGTAGCAAATTAATCAATATAATATATATGTATATAATAAAAGAAAATCCAAAAAAACGTGCGGACCGCAAAAACTCAGAAACGAGTCTCGGTATGATCAAGGGAGTTATATGGTGTGGTAGATCTCTATCCCCCTCCAAGATGAGGGTACCCGTTTTTACCTAAAAAGCGTGCTTTTGAAGATATAAGGAGTGGAAGTTTGACCCTCTAGAAATTTCAAGAACAGTCTTCCGTAAAGTTCTAGATTCTAGAAGGTTCGATAAAACTCTAGAAAGTTCTGAAAGGATTAGCGGAGTATGTCGGTGAGACTAAACGTCTCGAGAACGTTCTGGATAGTTCGCTAATGTTCTTGATGGAACATTCCAGAACACTCTCGAATGTTGTCCCGAGCGAAGCCGGGTACCCCAGCTAGTAAATAATAATAAAAAAACTAAAAATCAATATTATAATAAGCTTGGTTAACAATGTTACATACCGGACACCCCCCAGTTGTGTTGACTGGGCGGCTGCATATCTCCTGGTCATGTTTAACGCCGTCAGGGTGATAGTCCTCGTCAGTGGTAACTGCTCTGGAGCACTCCTCCTGAGACAGTCTCTGCATTGTCGTCTGAAATGTTGGAAAACAAACCAACTGATTGTTTTATCCAGTGAGAACAAATGTGCCATTACTTTTTGCAACAAATATATGCAAAGAGTAAATTAATGTAAACAATTTTTTTTTAAAAAAACTCCATAAAGGAGGCCTTAAGGAAAAAAATTCCTCAACGCTTTTTTGGAGAAGCTGTGTGGAGGGCTTTTTGGGAAAGGAAGGAGAGGAAGTTCTGGGAAGGAAAAAGGTATGAGGGATGCGTAGGAATCTGGGGTCGATTTGTCCAGGAGTGACGGACGTATGAATCCATCCCTCCAACTGCTGCGCATGACGATGGGTCGAGAGAGTCCGGCTAGAGTGTTCAAAAGTTCTTCCTCAGTCTCTTGCGATCCGGTCCGCCAAACAGTAGGTGGGCAAATGGATACGCAGAAACACGTGAGTAGTCAGCACGTGGTAGAAGTGAAATCTTCAGAAAACTTAAGTACCTAGATAAGAAAGGGGAGGCTACGAAGCATCGCACAAAGAGGAGACCGATTATTCTATCTCATTCTCTCAGGCAATCCTATAGGTGTATGTGTTTGATTATTTTTAGGGTCGCTTTAATCGTTTCATTGAGTTTAAAATCACAACGGTGCTAAATAAGTTTCCATATGGGATATTGGTGAGAATCATATGGGGTGACCTACGGCAGGGGTATTGGTTATTCAATAAATGGTTCTCGGGGCGGCGGTACCCATACCTGACAAACAAATGAATAATTATTAAATTGTTTTTAGGTTTATGAGTGTATTTAGCATCGTTAGACCGATTGAATGAATAGATTTAACACTAAATGGAGGAGTGATGCGACCTTTCTGCCACGTTCTTCTAATCAACCCAGAATTGTAGTACTTAGTGGGAATAACAAAGTAAAAAACAACCAAAGAACGTTTCTACCGCGCTATCCCTATACTATTACAATATCAAGTGAGAAATATGTTTTTATTGTGAATACAGCACAAGTCTCCCAACTGCTCCAAACCGTCTGGAACCAGTGGTACTATGGCATCCCCAATGTTGGTATGTTGTGAAGCTGAAGGAAGTGGGGAGGGGGAGGAGAAGGGGTAGAGGAAGGTGGGAAACTACCTAACTCATTAAATCTGGTCACCAAACACGACTTAAGCATTTCTTTCTTCAGTATTTCACAAGGGCGATACTGAGAGTACCTTCCACTCTGGAATGTGCCACAAATACATATTACCTTCAAAAATTTTAATAATTTATTATGAAATTATTCGTAAGGATTTGAACCCGCTACCTCTGAATTCGCTGTCGAGGATTTTAACCACTGGACCGCGGGGGCCGTCGGAAAGTGTGCTTTAACTGATATTTAATTTTAATAAAATATTTTTGTATGTATGCAACTCTTTAAAGTGGTTTAAAAACCGTAAACATGTGGAGATCGGGAAATCACGTAATAATGTAATCATTTTTATCTTTAAACAGTTTAGGAGGTGGGTACGGTTACCGCCCACCAGGAACCATTTATTAAATAACAAACACCCCTTCTACAGGTCACCTCAAGCGGTTTGCAATGTTTGGTGACTTAGCAGGGGTGCAAGGGTTTATGGGATGAGTTTTATCTAGGTCTTAGCGGCCAATGCATTTGACCACCTATTGCGTGGCGGGTCGGATCGGGAGAGATTGGTTGAGGGAGACCTGACCTAGACCTCTCCAGCCGGACTCTCTCGACCCATCGCCTTGCACCGCAGTGAGAGAGATGGATTCATATGTCCGTCACCCCTGAACACATTGACCCCCAGATTCCTTCCCACCCCTCATTATTTTTTCCTCGCCAGAACATCCTCTCCAACCTTTCCTTAAAAAGACCCTCCACACAGCATCCGCAGAGATCATGAGGGATTTTTTTCCTTAGGGTCTCTTGTGAGGAGCTACTGTAAAAAAAAATTGACTAAGTTTTAGAAAGGGACGCACTGATGGTTTTGACATGTTGAGTTAATGGGCAGAGAAGGGAGTACCAGGAAAATATAATAAATAGTTGAGTTGGGTCATCTTAAGATTCATAATAACAGAAGAGAGCATATGTCTTAGACGATGTACGAATGTGAATGAAGCAAGAAGTGTTATGTGTTGTCTAAACAGAGTTGTGAGGCGGTCCATGCTACCTGCTTACCCCTGTGGGGAAATGACGTATTGTTAGACCCCCTTTTTTTTAAATATACATTAATACCGGCGACAGCTGTCAATCTTGTCGTTATCACATCATTGGTCATTGTTCATCATGAAGACAGAGAAAAGTGTTCTAACCTTTCCGTCCTCGTCAGTTTGTATGAAGCCACTGTCGGGGAGAGGGGTGCCCGTGTGGAGACAGGCGGGCAGAATTCTGGCTGTGAAGGTCACCCTGAAATCAAACAAATGATAATATATAGTTTTTTTTTTCTATTGAAAACAAAATTTTATTTTAGAAAAAACTGTGAGGTGGTATTACGAACTAATAATGTCCCCTAACCATTTAGGTGCGGTATGCCGATATTCCGGCATGACACGTGACACACGTGAACATTCCACACGTGTCCCTGTCAACTGTTCATTTGACATCATCATCATTACATAGTATAAAATGAAGTCGCTCAAAATGTATGTGCGCGTTAATCTTTTAAACAACGCAATGGATTTTCATACGGTTTTCACCAATAGATAGAGTGATTGAAGTTAAATGTTTATATGTATAATACATGTAAATTATATTAGAGAAAAGCCGAGAAATTCAAAGAAAACATATTTTTGTGCGATTTAAAACGGCTGGCGGGCCGTACTATAGTCACTTTTGAAATTCGTCTATGGAAGAAATTGGAAAATAGATGTCCTAGAATAATAGGTAGGTAGTAGGTATTTGATTTTGATGAAGTCGCTCAAAATGTATGTTCGCATAGATCTTTTGAACTACGCAACGGATATTCATGCGGTTTTCACCAATAGATTGTTTATTATAGTAGAGAAAAGCTAAGAAATTCGAATATTCAATTCAGGTAGCGGGCAGCTGTGAAGCGGGTGGTGTGGATTTAATAAAGGATGGGTAATAGCGTTTTGTTCCGTTAGCCACAGCAACGTGTGGCCGGGTCTGTTAGTTGAAAATAAAATATTAAATATGGTGACATTACTTTAGTACGAATTATTAATTGTCTGAATTATTAATTAGGGAGAAAGGAGAGTGAACTTATACTACACAAAAAATGAAATCAAACCCAAACCAAAAACAACAACAAAAATTCCAACAAAAATTCTCAAAAGATACCATTATTTTCTAACCTATATTATTATGTGTATGTATGTACCTCCCTATTACTTGTAAAATTAGAAAGCTAACCAAGCAGCTGTTAATCTTATGTTTTAATTGACTATTTTTTTTTATTCTTTATATCTCTTCTCTTTTTATTAATATTTATACATATATACGTGGGCTTATCAATAAGCAATGTAAACACCGGTTATAAGTATATATATACCTATTATTTTAATAAACTATTCTAAGCAAACAACAGTAATAATCAGGTATTAATTGTTTATTTTATTTTACTATATTTTTCTTGTTCTCATTAAATAAAATGTGTACGTAGGATTATAATATGTAAGGCAAACACCAGTTACCCCTTTACCCCTTATATACCACTCATTTGCTTTTAAGTACGCACATATATAACTTTTATTTATTTTTATTATCATTTCAACAACTATGCTAAACAACCGATGGCTATTTTATGTTTTAATTGGTTATTTAATTTTTATTTTATTCTTTCTCTTCTCCTTTTCTTTCTTTTTTTTATACAACACATGTATGTAGGACTATAATATGCAATGCATACAGAAGTTACCTAAATGTTTTAACCCTCTTAATTTCTCTTAGTTACCTATATATATACCTATTTACCATTTCTTTTTAAAATTTATATTATTTTAATAACTATGCTAAACAAATAAGAGTTACTAGGTTTTAAACTTTTTTTATTATATTTTATATCATTTCTGTTCTTTTCTTTTTATTTGATCAATTTTCTTTCTTTTTTGTACAAATCATGTTCCATTTGTTTATACCCATAATAATTTGACTGTCCTAAAACGGGAATACTCCTAGTTGGGCAGTCAAAAAAATTAATGAATTATGTATATACATGTATAATCTTGTACTAAATAAACAAACAAATTAACAAATAAACAAATAAAATTTAAATAATAATAAAGAGGTATTAATTTCGGTAGTGACTCTATCTGTAACTCCAGTTCAATGAACTCTAGAAATATGTGTTATGAATTAAAGTGACGTCATTTTCAAAAAACCAAATGTGTTTTGGAGAATTTAAACAATTGGTAAACCACCTGCATTTTATTTTTAACAGAATTTTTTTTTTAAGAATTGGTTTATTTTCAATTTGGGAGGCGGAAATGGGTACCGCCGCCCCGGGAACCTTTATTGGATAACCGACACCTCTGCCATAGGTCACCCCAAGTGGTGCTCTATGTTTAGTGATTTTTGAGGTTTGTCTCTAGGTCTTGGAGGCGGATGACCAGGATACACAGAACCCCAGATTCCTACCCACCCCTAAAACCCTTTTCCTTTCCAGAACTCCCCTCTCCTTTCCTTCCCTAAAAAAACCCTCCACGCAGCATCCCCAAAGATGACATAGTCCCTTAGGAAAATTATTATCCTCAGGGCCTCCTCTGTAGAGCTCAAGTAAAAAAAATTGGTCTGTGCTATGTAGGTAAAGAAGAGTGTCCGTGACCATAGAATCTACAGTTTCATTCCGATATTGATGAAATTTTGCACACTTGACCTCCAAAACGAACGTGAGGTTACTGTCTACATTATAATTGAAAATACTCTGCGTAAAGCTCGGGCAAGGCCGGGGACTGCTCCCAACCGTCTGGAGCCAGTGGGCAGTGAAACTATGGTGTCTGCAATTGGGGTATGTTTGAGGCTGAAGGTATGGGGGCTCCATCGAAGCCAAAGTAAAGTTAGCCTCCCAAAAACTGGGCGTACTGTACAGGGCCCGCATATACTGCACATAGTACACAACAACTGCTAACCCTGTACAAATCACAAGTGCGCCCCACGGTTGAATTTGGCAGCCACCTCTGGTCTGGAGCTCCAAAATACCTGAAAAATACCCTCGACTCTGTGCAGAAACGGGCGGTCCGTTTAATAGATTCTCCCATCTTAACAGACGGATTGCAATCTTTAGAGCACAGGCGTCGGGCGGGAATGCTATCCTTGTTCTGCCGGTATTACAATGGAAGATGCTCCGAGGAACTAGCATCATTGATCCCTTTGGCACCGGTGCATAGTCGGGAAACACGCCAAACGCGTGCCCAACATTTGTACACGGTTGACATTTGTCACATGAGAACGGGTCGTTTCTTCGACTCGTTCTTGATTTCAACAGCTCGGCTGTGGAATGATTTGCCGGCCTCTGTGTTTCCTCCTTCCTACAACATGTGTCTCTTCAAGACCAATGTTCATTCCTTCCTCTCCTCAAAAAGACCCTCCACACAGCATCCCAGATGACATAGACCATGAGGGAAATTATTTTCCTCAGGGCCTCCTGTGTGGAGTTAATGTAAAAAAAAGGAGGGAGAGAAAGGAGATGAGGAGGAGGAAGGTGGGGAAGGACCTGATTATTCAGATCCAGTCAGCAAACACGGCTGAAGCCATGTCAATTCTGAATTCTGAATGGTGATCTTACACAAGGGCGATACTGAGAGTATCTTCCACAATGGAAAGTGCCGTAAGTACACTATTCTCGTATATTATTTTAAATTATTAAAATTATAAAAAAACACATATTAATCAAATGTAATTTACTTACACACTTCGGTATTTCATTTTTTTACATTAGCTTCACATAGAAGGCCCTGAGGAAAATAATTCCCTTTGGGACGTGTAACATCTTTGGGGATGCTGTGTTTTTTTTTTACATGGGCTCCACACAGATAATTTCCCTCAGGCCTATGTCATCTTTGGGAATGCTGTGTGGAGGGTTTTTTAAGGAAAGGAAGGAGAGGAGAGTTATGGAAGGGAAAAGGGTTTAATGGGTGGGTAGGAATCTGGGGTTCAGTGTGTCCTGGTCATCCGCTTCCAAGACCTAGACAAACCTCACCCCATTAACCCGGGCACCCCTGCTAAGTCACTAAACGTAGCGAACCATTTGGGGTGACCTATGGCAGAGGTGTTGGTTATCCAACAAAGATTCCCGGGGCGGCGGTACCCATCCCCGCCTCCCAAATTTAAATTATAATTTTGTGGAGGATTACAGGATTGAAAGGAGAGGAAGTTCTGGGAAGGAAAAAGGTATCAGGGGTGGGTAGGAATCTGGGGATCTGTGTGTCCAGGAGCGACATACGTATGAATCCATTCCTCCCACTGCGGTGCACGGCGATATTCCGAGTATGTCTGGAAAAGGATCCGGCCTGCTATACAGCTGGTGGGCAGACGCATCCGAGACAAGACACGGATTTATCTCACTCCATGAACCCGGGCACCCCTGCTAAGTCAACAAATGAATCGAACCACTTAGGGTGACCTATGGATGAGGTGTTGGTTCTCCAATAAATAGTTCCCGGGGCGGCGGTACCCATACCCGCCTCCCAAATTATTCGGATTGCTAGTCGAGAGTCTTACCCCTCGAACATGGAGACCGTCAGATTTGTAATATAGAAACGAGATAGATCAGTTGCTATAGTAAACGGTAAACGCCCGAATAGCATATGGTCTGAATTACAATTACGGTAGCACCTATAGTCTATGGGCGTATTCTTTTTCTGTTATGTTTTCGTTGATGTGTGATTTTTACTTTTCATTTTGTCAATATTTTAAATAATTATGGAATACTTACCGCCTGTCAAGCTGAAGGAGGGCGATACTGTTGTATACGTATGAGTAATCATCGTCGTATAGCGGGTGTATGTGTTGCGCTGTAACTTCAAATATCTCATCAGGATTGTACTGGGGTGTAAGGGCCCCACCCAATCCGACAAAATTAACATTATTGGAGCTGAAACAAAACAAGTGCAGGTTAAATTAACATTGCAAAGTGAATTAATTTCTTCTTATTTTGTTCTAACTGTCTAATATAATCACTACATCATCTGAGATTGTTGAGTGTAACAATATACTTGTTATGGGTTTATATTTTAAAGTACACAAAACAGCTAAATCAATTAAATTCTTTTATAACAGATGTTAAGGCGTTATACAATTAATTGCATGCATATAAGTAGGTACATGTATAATACTAGCTGACCCGGTCACGCATTGCTGTGGCTGACGCAACACAACGCCATCTACTGGATGGTTACCCAAACTAGATAACCAAGTGTTGTGTCGATAAATTAACTCACACCGCCATCTGTTAGCAACCTAAATGATTACAAAGCATTGTCTTATGTATAACAAAAATTTAATGAACATTTAATTCGCGTTGAGGTCGATAATCGTAATTAAACCTATTCTATCTTTTAAGTTCTACCAAATTTCACACGGTAAGCCAAATTTCATTAAAATCGGTTGAGTAGTTTTGTAGTTCATCTTGAACATACATCGTGACGCGAGATTTTTATTTATAATGATAAAACAGAGTTTACAAATAGTAGAGTTTATGAATTTCTCAAACATGCGACTATAAAATTATATTTATAAAAATTAGTTACCATAATAGCGGCAACAAAGATTGTTATTTAAAAAAGCTGGTTCTTTAAAGCTAAATATGTCGATATCCAATTTGATTCTGTTCAACCCCTGATAGTCCAGTCGGTATAGATAAAAAGTCCTTTTCCTTGCAGGGGATGGTCTAGAATTCTAGAAGTTATTTTAATTTTATTTGGTGAAGGTTGGTACTCCAAAAATAATTACATGTTTTCGACCTCGGGTGATCTCTGTTGCGGTTGCCGTTTTATATGAAATGTGACAAAAAATGTTATTTTCAAAATAATTCCCTAACGGTTGATCTTGAAAAGTTGTTGAAGACAAACTAGAAAATTTATAACTTGAAAATTAGCGACATTTTTACAGAATAATAAGTTAATGAAATTTATGGCTCCAGTGACTTTTTTTAAAATTATTTTTTCGCAAAACCAAACAAAGAAAAATTCTACTGCATATCTTCACTGATCACTCGGCCGAGTAACCGCGCAACCCCTCACTCAGAACCGAACTGTCTAATACATATTGATTTTTCTATGATTTAAGTTGAAAAAAATTAAAAAAAAGTGACTGGAGAACGAAATCTCATTTAAGTACATTTTTTATTCCAAATATTGTCTGGAATCACTGGAGGAAAATAAGTAAAGTACGTCCCTTAACACTCTGTATAATGAATTACAGCCGTGAAAAGGTGATTTTTTTTAAATCGTTCAATTTCCCATTTTAGAGTATTTTTAAAATAATTTTTCCTTGAATTTCTCTCAGTTTTGCATTTCATAGGTACCTCTAGGTATATTGTAAATCTTTTTTCAAAGATATTTTATAGTTTGGAAAATTTCAGCCATTATTTAATTTGACCTTTAGTTCAAAGTTGAGCAAATCCAAATCACCAATAATAATTGACTGATTGCATTTCGTCTGTCTGTTCATTTATTTACATACATGTTCCTTTTCCGGTACAAGATGGTGGCCGTTTTATTAGGTCAGAAAAGTTGATTTTAAAATGTGAAATCCTCGTGTTTATTTTGACTTTGTTATTTTTTGCATTTTTTTCAATAAACTAAAGAATTTGGTTGCCATTGAGATAGTGCCGTTTCTTTGAACAGATTTTCTATAACGATACGTAGTTTATAATAACGTAGGTAGGTATTTATGTACTTACTTACAAATCGCATGATTTTAGAGAAAATTTTGGTTTTAATATATTAAATACTAGCAGACCCAGCCACACGTTACTGTGGCTTACGAAACACAACGCCATTACCCAACCTTTATAAAATCCACACCACCCGCTTGCCAGCTGCCCGCTGCCTGAATTGAATATTTGAATTTCTCGGCATTTCTCTATTATAATAAGCATGTTTTATACATATAAACCTTCCTCTTGAATCACTCTATCTATTGGTGAAAACCGCATGAAAATCTGTTGCGTAGTTAAAAGATCTATGCGCACATACATTTTGAGTGACTTCATTTTATACTTGTCCTAGCAGACCCGGCCACACGTTGCTGTGGCTAACGAAACACAACGCCATTACCCAATCTTTATAAAATCCACACCACCCGCTTGCCAGCTGCCCGCTGCCAGCTGCCTGAATTGAATATTTGAATTAATCGGCTTTTCTCTACTATAATAAGCATGTATTATTCATATAAACTAATTAACTCGCCACTAATTATACAATGCTTGCAATGCAACACTGGATATTTGAAAAGGGAAAATCAAATACCTACTTACTCTAGGACATCTATTTTCTAATTTCTTCCGTAGAACGAATTTCAAAAGTGAATATAGTACGGCCCGCCAGCCGTTTTAAATCGCACAAAAATATGTTTTCTTTGAATTTCTCGGCTTTTTTCTAATATAATTTACATGTATTATACATATAAACATTCTTCTTCAATCACTCTATCTATTGGTGAAAACCGTATGAAAATCCGTTGCGTACTTTAAAAGATTAACGCGCACATACATTTTGAGCGACTTCATTTTATACTATGTAATGATGATGATGATGATGATGAAGAGAAAATTACAAACATTCCATTTTGGACGCGAGGTCTACTGTTCACAGAACTCCAAAGTACAGGATGTTCTAGAGTCATAGATAGGTACTGTCAGTATCGCCCTGGTGAAACTGTTTTGGACGCGAGGTCTACTGTTCAACGAACTAGGTACAGAGTACAGGATATTCTAGTCTAGAGTGATAGATAGGTACTGTCAGTATCGCCCTGGTGAAACCTTTTTTGACGCGAGATATACTGTTCACAGAACTACTGAGTACAGGATCTTCTAGAGTAGTGGTTTCCAATCTTTTTTTGACCAGGGACCACTATTACATTAATTTTTTCTCACAGGGACCACAAGGTACAATAATGATAAACTTTTAAACGCGTCCTTGCTATTACTATCATTTTGCAATTCTATGTGCTCTTCTTGGACTTCTTCAGCTACCTCTCCATCATTAATACCAAAAGGGTTACGAATCAACTTTTGGATACCTTTCGAGTCGGTTTTTGTATTAATGAATAAATGTTTCGTGAACCACTGGTTGGAAACCACTGTTTTGGAGTGATAGAACGGTATCTACTGTCGGTATCGCCCTGGTGAAACTACACTATTCAGAATTGCTTGAAATGGATTTGGCCAGAATGGAGTAAATGTGATCTTATCTGAATGTAGAAGTACTTCTCGACCTTCATCTACCCTATCTCCTTGCCTCCCCAACCGCATAACCCCTTCAACCTCTCAACATAACTTTTAAAATCGTCGTGGCATTGACACTTTTTTTCGGATTAGCTTCACATTATATTGGATGTTTTATGTGATTACAACACAAGAGTACCAACTGCCCGCATCCAATGGGACCATGGCATTCCGATTTGGGGAATGTTGAATGACTAAAAGAGTGGGGAGAGGAAATACGTGATAAAGTTAATTGTCGAGAAGTGGATAACTGGCTATTCAGATCTAGTCACGCAACACAACAAACAAATAAACGGGTTCGATTCTGAATGGTGGTCCTTCACCAAGTTGACAGTGAAAATAGATACCACTCTTGAAGTTGGTTTGTTTCTGGCATTTTTTTTAACATTATTTCCACACAGGAGGCCCTGAGGAAAATAATTTCCCTCAGGGTCTATGTCATCTTTTGGAGATGCTGTGTGGTGGTTCTTTTTAATGAAATGAAGAAGATAAAGTTTTGGGAAGTTAAAAAGTTTAAGGGGTGGGTAGGAATCGGGGAGTCGGTGTGTCCAAAAGTGACGGCTGAATGTATGTATATCATTTGGCAGATGTGTTGGATAACCAACACATCTGCCAAAGGTCACCGCAAATAGTTCGCTACGTTTGTTGACTTAGCAAAAGTGTCCGGGTTCGTAGGTGTGAGGTTTGTTCAGGTTTTAGCGGCGAATGCGTCCGCTCACCAACTTCGTGGCAGGCCGGATCAGGAAAGACTGGTTGAGGTTTTGACCTCTCCAGCAAAAATCTCTCGGATCATTGCCTTGCACCGCAGTGTGAGGAATGGATTGATAGATCCGTCACTCTTGGACAAATTGATCCCCAGATTCCTACCCACCCCTTATACCCTTTTCCATCCCAGAATCTCCTCTCCTTTCATTCCTAAAAAGGCCAACCACACAGCATCCCCAAAGATGACATAGGCCCTGAGGGAAATTAATTCTCTCCGGGCTTCCTGTGTGGAGCTAATGAAAAAAAAATAGATCCCTCCCACTGCGTGTAAAGGCGATGTTCCCAAAGAGCTCTCCTAGAGGTCTCCCTCAACCAGTCTCTCCCGATCCGGCCTGCCACGCAGTTTATAGTAGATGCTTCAGCCGCCAAGACCCAGACAATCCTCACTCCATGAACCGAGGCACTCCTGCTAAGTCACCAAACGCAGCAAACCACTTGGAGGGAAATAAATGGTTCCCGGGGTGGCGGTACCCACACCTGCCTTCCAAATTGTGATTAATGTTACTTTCAGCTGTCTACTAACATATAAAATGCGTTGAAGCATTGACCAGACCCCAATAGTTTCTTAACTTTAAAGTAGGCGACAAAATATATATATTAAAAAAAACAATTCTTAAATCGAATAAATTGACTATATTTATTGTTTTCTCATGACTATACTAGTAGCAGTAGGTATGTAATTCTGTAGCAATAGACATCCGTCCAAAAAGCGAGTTTCATCCGAAATTTTATTTTTTATAAGTAGTTTCTCAAAAATCTTCTTTATTATGAACCGTACACTTTTTGTAACATTCTTAAGTTTCAAAAAAAGAATAATTATAAAATACTAGCTTTTGCCCCCAGCTTCGCTCGCATAGTATTAGGGGGTTACCCACAGCTCCTCCTCCAGATCCCCAATCCCCACTCCAATCCCCCCCCCCCTCCTCTCCCCCGCCCATACTCGCCCCTCCCCCCACCCCCCCAAATCCCCCCTATCCCCTCATCCTTCCCCACCTCCCTCCGCCCACCCAACCCCCTCCGCCCCCCCCAACGCCCTGCTCCATCATCCTATCCCCCCCTCACCCCCTCTATCCTATTGCAATTTTTGTATATAAATTTCTTAATGCCAGAGCTCTAAGCTATAGCCTATTCTGATGTATGAGCTATATTATTGTAAAGTTTCATTAAAATCCATTCAGTAGTTTTCGCGTGAAAGAGTAACAAACATACATCCATACTAACTTTCGCATTTATAATATTAGTAGGATGTTCAAGGAAACGTAACTATCTCAACGATAATTCTTTTTTTCAAAATTTCTCTAGGCAGGTAGGTACCATAATGAACAAATGCGAATACGAAAATGCAAAAAATCACGACGATTTCACATTTCAAAATTTAATCTTTAAATTACCATTAATAGCCACCATTTTGAACCAGAAACGGAACGTACAAACAAATGTTCATACAGACGAAATATAAAATTGTGAACTACACACAGAACTTCGCTACGCTTAGTCAATAATTACATATGTGAAGTAGATTCACCAGTTGCCCGCTTATACCACGAGTTTCCAGACACCGTGTATAACGCCAGTTTTGTGACATTACACCACAAATTTTTAAGGCTTAATTGATTAAATATCAAAGCAATACTTTTGTCTATGTTCACCGTTGTGGTCATTATTTCAAGGACGAGTTGAATTTTATAAACAAGAAACAATAAACTCACCCAATATATCCAATGATGACGTATGCAGAACACAACACCCACTGGTCACTCACTAGACTTACAGGATACTTCCGCCAGGTAATGTCTCCTCTCTGACCTGTTCCAATCCGTCCCTGGGAACACAACACGACATACAAATATTATTCTCTAAGCAAGTGTTGTTTTCATTATTGCTCTTATTGCTATTAATTAACTTGTTGATTTTGTTATTTCATCTTCTTCTTTCTTTTCTTTTATATGTAACGACGGCCAACGTGGTCGAGGGGTAAGGTTCTTGACCCGCAATCCAAATGACGCAAGATCGAATCCCGGTGTGGGAAAATAAATTTGATTTTATTGAAAAAGATGACAATAATAATCTAAACAAAAATATGAAAGAGAACAAGACACAGAAAAATAGAAAAAGACAATAACTTGAACCCAGACCTCTCGTCTAACCAGGACGAGCGCGTTAACCAATTTCACTATTGCCACCTTCTGTCAAACCGTCATTTTAGTCAATCTCATATTTCAAATTTTAGAATTAACAATTATCTTCAACCAATTTGTTTTCAATCCCAGTTGCGACCATTGTCTTTTTCTATTTTTCTGAGTCTTGTTATTTTTCATATTTACGTTTAGAAATGAGATCCCTGAGGCGTATGTGTGGTAAAACCATGTACGATCGTGTGAGAAATGTGGAGATCCGCGAAGAATGCAAGGCTGATGTAAGCATAATGAGTAAGATTAAGAAAAGGACGCTCAGATGGTTTGGGCATGTAAAGCGAATGAACGAGGAAAGGAGTGTAAGGAGAATATATGACGCAATTGTTAATGGAAGAAGAAGTCGGGGACGCCCGAGGAAGACATGGCCCAACCAAGTGAATCAGATACTTGAGTCGGGCCATGTGAAGAGTCGGAAAAATAGAAACATGAGACGATGTATGAATGTGTAGGAGGCAAGGAGTGTGTGCCAAGATCGAGTTGTTTGGCGGTCCGTCCTCTCTGCCTACCCCTGTGGGGAAACGGCGTGATGGTTAGTTAGTTAGTTACGTTTAGATTATTATTGTTATCTTCTTCTTCAATAATGTATTACATTAATGGGAATAATCTTCAAAAGTTATAAAAGGTGAGTTTTTCTTATAAAAATAAAATTTATTTGTTTAATTTGCCTTATTTCACTAAAATTAATTAATTCATATAAAATAATATACGGTTTAATTGCGGCACGTTCCAAAGTAGAAGATACTCTCAGTATCGCCCTGGTGCAAGACCACCATTCAATATTGAAACGTTGCTTAAAATGGCTTTAGCCGTGTTTGTTGACCAGATCTGAATAACCGGCGCTTCTCCACCTTCCTCTTCCCCATCTCCTTCCTCTCCTTACTATCTTCAACCCCAATCGGGGATAATATAGTCACTGGCTCCAGACAGGAGCAGCTGGGACTCTTGTGAGGTATTCACATTAAAAAAAATAAAAACATGTAACCGCACAAGAGTCCAAACTGCACCCAACCATCTGGAACCAGTGAGTCTATGGCATCCCAAATTGGGCTACTTTGTGTGACTTAAGGTAGTCGGGAGGGGAAAGAGATGGCGAAGAGGAAGGTAGAGAAGTACATGGTTACACGGATAAAGTTACCAAACGCGGCTAAATCCATTTCAAGCAACGTTTCTTTTTTGAGTGATTGTCTTGCACCAGGGCGATACTGAGAGTAGGTATGTTCCACTTTTGAATAAGTCAAAAATTTATATTATGTTAACTAACTAACTAACCATCACACCGTTTTCCCGCAGGGGTGGGCAGAGAGGACGGAACACCAAACATCCCGGTCTTGGCACACATTCCTTGCCTCGTTTACATTCATACAACGTCTCAAACATTCTCTTCTATTATTCTGACTCTTGACATGGCCCGACTCAAGTATCTGATTTACTTGGTCGTGCCATGTCTTTTTTGGGCGTCCTCGACTTATTCTACCATTCACATTTGCGTCATATATTCTCCTTACACTCCTTTCCTCGTTCATTCGCTCTACATGCCCAAACCATCGGAGCGTTCCTTTCTTGATCTTACTCATTACGCTTACATCAGCCTTGCATTCTTTGCAGATTTCCACATTTCTCACACGATCATACATGGTTTTACCACACATACGCCTTAGGGATCTCATTTCTACAGCGTTCAGTCTACTTTCATCCTTCCTCTGCCAGTTCCATGCCTAACTGCCATACATCAGGGTAGGTACCAGTACTCTATTAGGGACGGCTAATTAATACAGTTACCTGCATTCACCCTTCTTTCAATATCTCTATCAGCCTTCCCATCTTTCGTAAACATACTTCCCAAATAAAAAAAATTGCAAAATAACAACATAATAAAAAAAAAACCCCAGGATTTGTACCCGTGACTTCCTTATTACTAGTCGAAAGCTTTACCCCTCGACCACTGTGGCCGTTGTTTTAATTCTAACTGCCCGGAGCTAGTAGGCCTGTATTGCTTGAAATGAAATATCGTAAAACATTTCAGTATCACCCCGGTGAAAGGCCATCGTTTAGAATATAAACTTTGCTCGAAATGGCTATAGCCCTGTTTGGTGACAGAACAGAATAGCCAATATCTTTCCCACCTTCCCCTTCCCCTTCTATTCCCCACTTCACTACCTTCAGCCTCATAATATACCCCAATAAGGGATGCCATAGTCCTACTGGCTCCAGACGGTTGTAAGTAGTTGGCCCTTTGTGCGGTAATGAATTTGTTAGTATTATTATTAAGGCATCTCCAATATGGGAGTCATCGTCAAAACGCCATTCCGGAGTTATCCTGAGGATAGAAGAAGGCACCGGGAGATTAACAAGTGAGACTGAATGTAGTGGAGAAGAGAGGTGAAGGTTGGGAGTGTCTGCCTATTCAGATCTGGTAACACGACTCTTGCAATTTTTAATTCTGAATGAGTGTTCACCAGTGCGATACTGGGAGTATCTTCTACTCTAGAACGTGATGCAGGTAAACCGTCAATAGTTTGATATCAATATTACATATAACATTTGTGAGGAATAATAATATGAATAGAATATAAAATGTTTCAACACACAGTATTAGTATTAGTATTAGTATTAGTATTAGATCTCGTGACCTCTGAATCCAGAGCCAAGGATTTTACCAAGCTGTGAATGTGTTCAGAGAAAAGTCGTTTTTTTTTACATAAGTTCCACACAGGAGTCCCGGAGGAAAATAATTTCCCTCAGGGCCTGTGCCATCTTTGGGGATGCTGTGTGGAGGGTTTTTTTAAGGAAAGGAAAGAGAGGAGGGTTTTTTAAGGAAAGGAAGGAGACGAGAGTTCTGAGAAGAAAAAGGGATTAAGGGGTGGATAGGAATCTGGGGTTCAGTGTGTCCTGGTCATCCGCCTCCAAGACTCAGACAAACCTTACCCCATGAACCCGGGCACCCCTGCTAAATCACCAAACGTAGCGAACCACTTGGGGTGATCTATGGCAGAGGTGTTGGTTATCCAATAAAGGTTCCCGGAGCGGTGGTACCCATTTCCGCCTCCCAAGCGAAGCTAACCGTCCGCAATGGAGTGCTGATACCAACCCTGATTTATTCTAATGAGGAAACTTGCGGATTGCTGAAGTACATGTGTGCTAAAATCATGTACGACCGTGTTGAAAATGGTGACCGGCCAACTCAGGTGAATACGGGTAGCGCCGCCCCGGGAACCATTTATTGGATAGCCAACATCTCCGCCGATAACCGGAAATGAAATTAATTCAAAACCTCCTTTGAAAAGTCATTAAAAGTGATGAAAAAAAAATAATAAATTGGTAAAATAGGTTAGGGAACGTACCCGTATATCGTGACCCGTTCAAGGGGGGGGGGGATTTTCAAAATACCACGCTTGATCAGAGTGAGGGGCTTAGATTTTTTTTCACTTAGTTAATCTAGAAATCTAAATTTTTATATAAGTTTATCTTGATAATATTTTTTCCACCTGTAATAATTATATGTATGCATACACTCTTGCAGTCACGTAGCAAGCGCCGTATTAATAAAGACAAATATAAGCTAAATAACTTTATGTTAACAAGAAATGATTCAAAACCATGTTTATGACTACTACGTGAAAACTGTAGGGGGAGGAGGAGGGGGGTCTTGTATTATACTACACGTGGTCACCGAGGGGGGTGGGGGGCGGGTTAAAAATTTCAAAAAGTGCGTCACGTAGTATGGGTACGTTCCCTTACGTTAGGTTAGGGTAATGGGCTATTTTAAAATTATTTTTTATAGCTTTTAAAGACTTTTCAAAGAGGTGTTGAGTTGACTTAATTCTAAGTTGGCATGGAATCTCTCGGCCATAGGTCACCCCAAGTGGTTCGCTACATTTGGTGACTTAGCAAGGGTGCCCGGATTCATCGGGTGAGGTGTGTTCAAGTCTTGGCGGCAGGTGGCCTGCCCGCCATCTCCGTCGCAGGCCGGACTGAGAGAGGCCAGTTTAGAGAGATCCTGTGACCACTGCAACTGGCCTCTCTCGACCCATCGTCTTGCACTGCAGTGAGAGGGATAGAATCATACACCCTTCACTTTTGGACACACTGATCCCTAGATTCCTACCCACCCTTCATACCTTTTTCCTACGCAAAAACTTCAACACAGCATGCCCGAATATGACATTGGCTCTGAGAGACATTATCTTCCTCATGGGCCTCCTGCGTTGGGTTAGTGAAAAATAATAATAGTTATTCAATAAATTAATGAATTTTTATGCTTTAAATAAATGTACCTAATGTCTGTAACTTACATAGTAGGGGGCCTCTGCTGTAGTTGTTATAGGAGTCTTGTGATATACTATATTGGCGTCTGGTGTGAGTAGAGGACACAGATCCCCCCGAGTCCAACCGGAGCTGGTTTCTTGGCACGGGTGAATCTTCTCTGCCAGCTCTATGCAGTCTGTAGAGGAAACAAAACATTATAAATAAGCGTTTCAAGTGCCTACAGTTATTCATGGGACTAAGTAACTCATAGAGTGGAAGATATTTCTAGTATTTATAGTAGATGTGGATAGCCAGGTAGTTCCTCTTCGCTTCGTTACCTCCGTCAGCCACACAACTGTCTCGACACAGGTATATCCTAGTGATACATTCATCTAAAAACCTAATTTTAACATAGGTTTATATGGATAAGTAAATAATAAAATAAAAATAAAACTTTATACAATACCTACGGAAGTTAAGTGGAAAAATTTAAATACGATTTGTAAAATTTTAGTATTGTTGATTTGATATAATATTAAAACAATATATACCTATATATGTCTTTTTATTTTTAATTTAATAATCTATTTGTTTTTTTTTATTAACAAAATATTTTTTTTTACCCTTACAATAAGGAATAAAGGGAAAACACGAATTTATTTGAATGATGTGCGATTTGGTCTGAGGTTTCAAGAGAGTAAATCGAAACACCCTATGTAAAGTCTCTATCTGAAATCTGTTAGTTTACATAGGAGAAAACTTTGAAAATACAATCTCAGAGTTTTGTCGTAAATCATCCTATTAGAATGAAATTTGGGAAAAAATGATACTTGTTAAATTTCACACAATGTACCGTAAACCGAGGTCATTTTGCATCTTGTAAGGGAACTATGCAAAAAAATATTTTTTTTGAATCCATCTGTGGTCGTTGCTATTAATTAAAATGATTTAACTCCTGGAAGAGGTTATAACCAGAGAAAAATCGGAAACATGTCATTTTTAAATCAAATTTTAAACGTATTGACTCTTTTCCACAAAAAAAAATAATTTCGGAAGGTTTTTCTTTTATCTAGTAAACGCAAGTTTTAAATTTTGAGAAAAAATGTTTATTTTTAGTACAGTAAGGTTAGGTATACCATAGGTCGTTGGCAGATTTGTTAAATTTTCAAACGAAAAATCTTATTTTACAAGACATATTTCATATCATGTAATCATACATTATTGTAAATTAATACATTATCTAGTAAAAGCATGTTTCAAAATTCTAATTTTAGTTCAAATAAAATCATTAAAAAAATATCCGAACGCTTATTTATTACGAAATTTTCTCTATTTTGTCTATTTACGGTCTTACAAATTAATAATATACATATATTGACGATTTTTTAACATTCTTATTTTGCTTAGACATTATTGAAAAATGATATAAGCTTATGATCAAAAAATTATTACAAAAAGTACATAATAATATAATAGTTTTATCATCATGTTTTTCAGCATTTTTGGATGTACCTATAAATAAATTCAAATTTTGATGAAATAAAATCGATATTGAGTTATAATTTTAAAAAGCTGGTAGGAGAATAATTAATCTTTCTCTTATGAACCGCCCTGTATGCTCTGGCTGGTTAAAGGCCTGTAATATTCTGTTTACGTCGCCAAGCACTCTCCTTTAATGCGAAGTTTGAACCAGAATCCCATTTCACTATTGAGTTATCAAAGGTTAAGTCGCCACTACCCGAATTTAGTTCTACCGATTTCTTACATATCTCCCTTAAACACGTTCAGTTTATTATATGTTATTCTTGAAGATTATATATAAACATTCCCCGCACCGAAACGCAAATTATATAAAATTCCCTCGACAGAAAAAAATCGCAAAGTTTGCCCCAAAATTATTATAAACATTTTTGATTCAGTTATTTTACAAGTTACGAGTATATGTATGAAAAAAATTCACCGCGTTTCTTTAAATGCTGTTTAAGACAACCCCCGCAAGATTTTTGCTCTATTTTAATTAAACGAGTCGTGTTTTATTAAACATTTTCACAATTTTCGCATCGATTTTGTCGCTTTAAGTACTAGCGCGCTCCTCTAATATTCGTAATATCATATCTCTCCATCTTCTTCTTTTTGAGCCCGGTTGCGGAGCCTTAAGAGAGGACGTGCCGTTTTCAAAAAAAAAATTGTGAAAATGATTTGTTTGCATCTTCTCCGAGTGAATCTGCTGGGTGAATCATTTTAAAGTGCGTAAAGTAGTTTTTTATGTTAAATTTCACTGTGAAAATCAATATATTCATAAGTTTTACCAAATGTAATAATTAATATTTTTATTAATTTATTTTTAGAATGCTGTCGCGTTTTCAGTTATTTTGGGGTTACTTTGCAATGTTACCCCAATCCTTTTTAATTTCTGTTGGTAAGATGTTAAATATTTTTCAGTTTTTAGGCATGGGTGGTTTAGGAGTGAATAAAAGGAAGACTGGAAGTCGGCAATCCATTCTTTCATGTCAAGTATCTGTTGGCGCCAAGAAAACTATGATTGGGCTGATATAATATGATTGGGTGGTATAGAGTATATCAAAGCGTTTATTGTTCACAATCACAGAGTAACAAAATATTGGTAGCGGAAACTATTAATTACACTTTTGTTTTCATGCTCATTTTTTTGTTATTATTTTATTTTATTAGTTCAATATTATGCAAAACTTTCATAATTTGTAGCAAGTGGCAGATAGCTATTTTTCTCTTTCAAAAACAAAAATATTCGTTTTAACTAACTAACTAACCATCACACCGTTTCTCCGCAGAGGTAGGTAGAGAGGATGGACCGCCAAACAACTCGGTATTGGCGCACAGTCTTTGCCTCGCTCACATTCATACATCGTCTCACACATAATAAATAAAATAAAAATAAAAATAAAAAAGCCTTTTATTTCTTGCAAATAGGTATGTTGCCGAGAATGCCGAGTTATAAAAGTAATAAGAAGTATAGTTAAGATGAAGCCATAGTAAATCATACAAAATCATATGTTTTTGTTTTGAAAATTTGATCGCATAAAACCACTGGAGCGATCACGCGAAATAAATAAATTTGCTTCGATTGCTTGAGATTTCCCAGATGGCCATTTTTTAAATTTTTCGTCATCATTCAAAAAATCATACCTTCGAATTTTGACATGGAGACATAAAAACTTATTGTAATGCTATATAGCCTATAAAATAACCTGTATTTTACCGTTTATCTCATATTTGTAGGACTTATGAAAAATATATAAAAAATCGTAAAGTTTATAATCGCGCGAATCCTGGGTGTTTTTTACTTGAAATTGCCGTGAGGGATACTTATTCGGGTCAATATAGAATATGTTCAGTTCCTTTATGTTGTCTGTGGTATACTTGACAATTAATGGTGCATATCTATGGAAAAATGACTTAATTTTATCCTTAAACAGCTGTTCAAAAATTCGGTGGGAAAAAAATATTTTAAAAATTTATTTTTAACATTGTTCTAAAATAGTCTACGAAGTTTGGATTTGCAACATCTATGGTCATAATAGATAAAGCATTTCAATAGCTTCGTGTTAAAATAAACGGCTGACCCAGGAAATGTTTTAAATAATTACAATAAATGTTTTACAAATGGTAGGAAAATGTGGTCCATTTTTGGACTGAAATCAATCGCAGAAAAATAAAAGTGGTCCATTTTTCGACCGAAATCGCTCCAGTGGTTGGAAGTATTGTAGATGCTTCAATTAAATACTGCGTGTAGAACATACCTTGGCCCTTAAAAATGTCGGTAATTTTTTTTATAAGTCTTTTAATAAGCCTATAAAAAAATAAAGTATAAGGTCTAAAAAACACACTTTCAAGTCCAAACTCTCCTATTTATAAACCCCTTTTCGGATATGGTTTTAATGTGTAATGTGGCAAATTCAGTTTATTTTATAATAATCGCAAAAAAAGTTGATATTTACACCCAATCTTCCCAAAATAAAATAAAATATGCATTTTCGCGTTGATATTTTACAATACGGCCGCTAGTCGACGAATTCGGTTATTCAAAGTGAACCCTATGGCGTCCACCGAAGAACTACTGTCCACGGCACAGTAGTGAACTAGTGGATCGCCTTAATGTTATTTACAATCTTGCTGAAAAAATATTATAAACGTATCTTAAATTAATTCATATGCAAGAACCCCTCTCTCAGGCGAAGGTGAAGGCCTCCTCTAAAGAATTCTTTTTCGCACAAGCCAATTATGTCGTAATTTTATTCCTTTGATTGTTTCATTTAGTTCGATTAAACGTTCGTGAGTAGATAAAGTTCTGACGTTATAGGTTACTATGAAAAGCACATCTTTTGTTTTGTTCATAGGGTTTAGAATTTTTTTGTGTTTGTGTCACTTCTTGTATTTTTGAGGAAGTTTGGAATTTCTTCTTCAGAGGGTTTTGGTCTTGATCATCCACGGTGACCAGCCGGGTTGGAAGATGAGGTTTGGTTTTTATTGTTGTTTTTGTTTTTTGCATGTTGCCTGTATCGGAGGGGGCGGTAGTTGCTACAAGTTGTCGGCACTGAGCTCTGGGCCTGTTGTTTTGATTTTTATTTGCTTAAAAGTTAAGCATGCTTGGTTTCATAATTCCTTCAGGCATGCTAGAAATTCTTCTCTTTGAATGCTGTTTATTTTTCTTGTTGGCCTGTTCCTTTGTTTCGTCGTCTGTAGGTATTTCAGGAGACAAAGAAAGCATTCTCTTATTGCTTTCCGTGGTTTTGTCTTTGACTTGTACGACAAGTTTGTCATACTTAATTTTCGTTATATTGCCTTTCTCTCTCTCGAGTTTTGCCTGCACCTGTAGCTCTTTTCTTTTTTCTAGTATTTGTTTCCGATAGTCTTCCGTTATGTAATGTACGGTTTCTCTCAGTGCCTCTCTTCTCTGTTTAAATATTTTTATTTTGGTGCCAAGTGTGGTGAATGTAGCAATTATTGGTCGAGATTTTTCTCCTATTTTGCCTATTCTCTTGACTTCTTGGATATCTCTGGGATCTAGGTCTAGAGAGAAATATTCATTTACAAAGTTGATAATAATGTTTTCCAATATTTGGTATGAGGTTTCGGTTTCCTCAATGCCGAAAAAGACGATATTATTTTTTCGTGCCTGTTTTTCCATGAAATACATTCGTTTTTCTTGGTTTTCCAACTTTTTTTTGAGGTTTTCATATTTTTCATCCCAAATTATAAACTTTTCCTCCAGTATGTTGTTTATATTTTGTGTAACTGTTTCTGTTACTTTTTCTCCGCATTTTAGGATTGTCCTTTTTTGTGAATCGAGTTCGCTTTGGATCTTACGAAGTGCGTTCATGACTCTTCTTCCATGGTAATTTTTTGAGATAATCTGTTGTTTTGGTACTACGAGTGACCTCTCGTGGATTTTCACAGAAACACGTCGTATATGGCGAATAATAGCCGATTCTCGATCTCGAATGGTTCGAAACTTGTTGACGTACTTTCCGAGTTTTTCAACAGATGGCGTTAGTTAGTTAAAGTAAATCTTGCATATCATTTCGAAGAAGTGAGGTTATAATTTCAATGATTTTATTTAAAAATGCACTTTGATAAGTTGTTACTCACGGATGCCTTTCTGTTAATTGTCTTTTAATCCCTTAGACTCATTTTTTTCGGTATGTGGGCGTAAAATGCACTAGAGATGTAAACACTCAATCGCGGTATTTTCGCGGTTTTTCATAGATTCTACTTATTATTAGGGTTTATCCACACTGTATGTTATGATTTATTTGTTTCTTTACTATTTTTTTTGTCTATATCGCTGAGTTTTTCCACAATATTAAAATTTTACAGTCACAAATAACACGGAGTCAAAGTAAACAGTAGCTCACTAGCGCCACCCCGCAAATCTCTTCATACTCTTCTATTATTCTGACTTTTGACATGCCCGACTCAAGTATCCGATATCTTCCTCGGGCGTCCCCGACTTCTTCTTCCATTCACATTTGCGTTATATATTCTTCTCACACTATTTTCTTCTTTCATTCGCTCTACAAGCCCAAACCATCTGAGGGTCCCTTTCTTAATTTCATATTCTTACTCATTATGCTTACATCAGCCATACATTCTTTGCGGATATCCACATTTCTCAAACGATCGTACATCTCATTTCAACCACATTCAGTTTACTTTTATTCTTCCTCTGCCAGGTCCATGCCTCACTGCCATATATCAGGGTAGGTACCAGGACACCATTGTGGACTGCTAGCTTCGCTTCTTTTGACAGTTCTTTAGTAGCGCCAACGGCATTCAGTCCTCCATTAATGGAGTTACCTACATTTACCCTTCTTTCAACATCATTATCAGCCTTTCCAACTCTCGTAAACACACTACCCAGTTACATAAATTCATCCAGCTGCTCCAAGTATTCATCATTCACAACTATATTGCACACGGTTTTCGTACTCTCTCTTTCAAACACCATGACTTTAGACTTACTTACATTCATCATTAACTCATTCTTCATACACACTTGGTTCATCCTAGACACGAGACTGTAGATCTTCCATACTGTTAGAAATCATCACCGCATATCTTCATACAACATGCAACATACTTTCAGATCACTCATTCAGATGTTCATATTTATCAATCGAAATTTAAAATACCATTTTCATTATTAACCCACACATTTTCTTTTGTCTTAATAATGACAATTAAGGATCCCCACAATATTTTATGGCGTTAAATTGCATTAATATGCGATTTCCACTGAGAAATTATACAAATATAATTGTGATGCAAAGTCGCCCCCTAATAGGACTTACTTTATATCACTTTTTAAAAATTCATAATTAATTTATGAAATCGATAAGTCGACTTAAAATCACAATAAAAATAGACATTAATTACGAATATAATTTTGCTACTTAATTTGAATAATATTAATCGTTTCCGTTAAAAGATATTTAATTTTTGGTGAAAAGTGACTAAAAAGTGATGCAAAGTAACATCGGTTTACAGTATTAGGTTTATTTACGAGTATTTTTTCTTTAATTTTTTCTCCTGTTAACTAACAGATTTTCAGATAGAGCACTTTACGTAGAGCATGTCGAAATCAAACATAATATTATTAAATAAATTCAGCTCAGGTTTTGTGAAACTCACAGTCCGCGGCCTTGGAGCCAACCGGCAGTTGAGTGACAAGTCCCTTCTGCAGCGGCGGACAGATATTGGGCACTAGGACAGTCTCCGCGCAGCACACCAACTCCGACTCGTTATCAGTTAAGTCACATCTCTGAAAGGAAAAGAAGATTGTGTTAGGGACTCGTAAGTGAAAAAAAATGTTTTTGTTGGAGACACAGGGAAATGATTAGTACCTGAGGTAAAACGCCCTTACTGGCGTCTTCCTGCGCTGAATGGCAGTTGGGGAATGGTCTGCATACTCCCACTTTTCCTGTGTGCTTTTGTGTGCAGTTACTCCCTGCAAATAAATATACATAACAGGATTACACAACAACACAACATGACAACAAAGATTCTACCCAAAATCCAGAAGTAATAGTCAGTTGTATATTTGAGGGTTGATGTTTGCCGGTCTATGGTATAAAATGTCATCAAGAATTCTTAGTGATAAAGTTGCAAACAATCTGATTGCGGTTGGTATTCCGCCACAATGACTCACTGCTTTTTGCAATTACGGTATTATGGTGATGAGGGAGCCTAGGAAATCAACGAACCATCGCATCGCCTAGTGGATTTGAAGTGAATGATGAATAAGTTGTGGGAACCGTACCTTTTACGATTGTCTCCAGTGGGCAGCAGACATTCTGCACGGTGCCCTCTACATCACATGTCTGAAAACAAAAAACAGTTTTGGTATTATTTTAAATGACCATAAGAGTATTAACCCCATTCCGCACGACGGCATCATTCTTTGCAAGGAAATTCAAAATTTTATTTTGACTCCTGCTTGGTGTCGAAAGGAGATCTTAAAAGTCTGAAGTTTTCCTTTACAAATCCTCGCAAATCTTATCAAATTATCAGTTTTATGTGTAACACTCACTTTTCCACAATGCAACACGAATGAACGCAACATCTGATTATCAAGAGATTTTGACGCATGCAATTTTGATAAGCAATGAAGTAAAAATTTTCAATGAAAAGAACTGTTATCAAAGGTAACAATTTTTTCACACATATGGGGACTCTTCTATTTAATATTAAGTGTTTTTTTCGATAAAAAACATTTATTACATTTACACATTAGGTTCTAAACACGCGGCATCACTTGATTCCGTCATTCATCATAGGAATGTCTGTGACCGCTCTCGTGTGACTGATTGATCGAAAATTTTTACTGATTAGCGATTGAAAATTGTGTCCACTTGATATTCAAAATAAGAGAATCAATACTGTCACCATCGAAATAAAAAAATAAAAATCTGCTATAATCCCGAGCAACGCCGGGGACCGAAAGCAGAAAAGTCAACATAGCTCAAAGCTCGAACTCGAAACTCAAAGATCGAATCCCTAAACTAAAAGCTTAAAAATCAAAACAAAACGTCAACCGACGTCATGGTCGTGGTTCAGTTCATCAATCAACCACCACAGCGGCAACCACCCTGAGGGAAGATCCTTTTATTTATTCCTTTACTTTATTTTACTATTTATATACATTCCTTTTAATTTGAATTATTTCTTGAAATGTAATGGCAGGGATTGGCCGATTGGTTAGCTTATAATGATATTAAATTAAGTGAAAGTGGAAATGGCACGATCAAGTGAATAAAATAATAATGAATTGTAGAATGAGGCGCGTGTGAACTGAGGAAGGTGCGTAAGAAAAAATGATGAAGTGGAGAATCAAAAAATAGTAAAAATTTTTGGACTGGTGAAAGAAATCGGGGACGCCCGAGAAAGATGTGGAACCACGAAGTGAATCGAATCCTACCAAAATCAACTATTTCAATAATTGACAACATGATGAGGAACCTTAGGTAGCATTCGGATCTCGGCAGTCGCGACTTGGCAGTTGCGACTAGCTGCCGCGACCCAATATCAGTGCTGTGCGGCGCTGCCAGAAGCTTTCGGATAGCAGCGTCCACGGCCCGGGCAGCGACTGCCAACCGCAGTAGTCAAGCAGAAGTCAGTGCGAACTGTTGTGCATTGCGGTTGTGTATCGAACATTAACTATGTCTGACAATTTCAATGAACGAAAGCGAGAACTCGTGAAGAGATTGACAAAGGACGAAGAAGAGGATGATGAAATAATGTTGCTCTTACTTTCATCAAAAAGGAATAAAATCGATTCATTATATAAATCCAGAGTCGATGAAGGCAGCTATCAAATCGTGATAAAACAGCACTAAAATCTAAGGGATCAGAAATTCAGGAAATACTGCAGACTAAATAAAACTGAATTTCAATTTGTACTAACGTGAAATTTTTGTATAATTTGTATTGGCTCTACTAGAAACTCGTCATTTTCATCGGTAAACGTAGCCATTTTGTCAAATGCGTGAGCGAGCAGCGTGACCATACTGCCACCGGAGCGGCTCGGCGTCGCTGCCAAGGTCGCGCGCAGGCCAAGCCCCCCGGCCGCGCTGCACGGTCGCTTGTGTCGGAAACTATTGTATACAAATCCCTACAAAGCGGTACGGCGCGACCACGGCTGCGGCTGCAGGACCGCGGTTGCCAGACCACGACTGCCGAGATCCGAATGCTACCTTTAAAACTACACCAAGTTTAATACATATCACAACCACAAAACTTTACTTCAAACCATTCGTAACTCCGAGCGATGCCAGGTTTAATTCAGTTATTTATATTCAGAAGTTTGTATATATTGACTGAAGAGATTTTTAAAGAAATCTACAGTTACAAGATTGTTGAAATTTTGCTCACTTGATCTATGGAAAAATGACAGGCGGGAATGAGTACTGCCATCCCAAGTTATATAAAGCGGTTCGCTTCGATTGGTGACTAAGCATTGGTGCCAAGGATCATAGGGTGAGTTTGAATCTTGGCGGAGGATGCGCCTGCCAGACCGATCGGGAAAGACTGATTGGGGAGTTCTTTTAACCTCTCCAACTGGGCTCTCTCGATCCATGGTTTCACACACTGGACACACTGAGTCCCAGAATTCTATTCACCCTTCGTACCTTTTTACTTCCCAGATCTTTGTCTCTTTCCTTCACTTAAAAAACACATCATTCAACATCCCCAAAGATGATGAACAGTCTGAAGTTAATATAAAAACAAAACAAAATATAGGCAACGTCACAGTTTACGTCTGATTTTGACAAACTCTGTATAAAGTATGAGCAACGCAGGGGAGTTCTGCTAGTTTTACGTAGCGATAGAAACTGTACCTGTGGGAAAATGCCTTTAAAGGAGGCCTCCTTTGCTGACTGGCAGTTGGCAAATGGTCTGCACACTCCCGCTCTTCCCGTATCCGCCATAGAACAGTGACTTCCTGCAAACAAACAGATACACCAAGGTATGATTTTAGATTTTCACGGCCAAAAATTTTATGGTTATTTCCTTTTGGGGTATTATGCCGTGTTGCGCTACCTCCGCCTTTAGCCTAAAGGCGGAGGTAGCGCAACACGGCATAATACCCCAAAAGGAAATAACCATAAGATACACCAAGATTACACGACTTAATATGATGATGAGGATTCTACCCACAATCCAGAAATAATGTGCGGGTATGAAGTGTATTCAAGAATTCCTAATGAAACAGTTGCAAACACTCGGAGTCATTGGTATTCAACCTCAACGACTCACTGCCTTTTGCAATGACAGTATTGTGGTGACACTGGAGCCTAGGAAATCAACGAACCATTCCATCTCCTACTGAATTTGTAATGATTGATGATTAAGTTCTGGTACCATACCTTCAACAACTGTCGATAGAGGGCAGCACACATTCTGAACGGTGTCCTTTACATCGCATCTCTGAAAACAAAAACAGTTTTTGTTATTATTTATATTATTGAAGTAAAGTATAAAATTGAGTAGCTTCTGATGTCCACAACAATTGCATAGCATAGTTTGTATGTGTATAGGTATAAAATCTTTGTTTATTTTACAACATTTCCATGAAACTATACATATATCAAAAATTATTTTTATTATTTGTTTAAATTGTTTTTATTATCTCCTTACACTCCCTATTGTTACTAAAAGTGATTTGGGAAAAACGGCAGGAAAATAGATTGCTTCCAAACACTTGTATCTTGCTAGTGAAGTTATTATTAATAGTTAGTAAAATTGTCGTTAGTAAGTAAAATTAATATATACGAGTATATATATATTTTTTTTAATATTTGACATAAAGGACACCTATATTTTTTTAATATTTTACGTAAAGTATTAAACAATTTTTTAAATATTTGACATTAAGGATACCTGTGGCGGAATGCCTTTATTGGATGCCTCCTTCGCTGTCTGGCAGTTGGCGAATGGTTTGCACACTCCCGCCTTTCCCGTATCCGTAACAGTACAGTAGTCGCCTTCAAACAAACATACACACCAGGGTTACACGACAAAATATGACAATTAAGATTCTATCCACAAACCAGAAATAAGTAAAAAAAGTGGAATATTTGAGGGTTGTTGTTTGTCGGTCTACGGTGTGAGAATTCCTAGTGAAAATTTTGCAAACAGTCAAAGCCGTAAGTGTTACGTCTCGACGACTCACTGCCTTTTCAAATATATAACAGCTTTGTGTTGATGAGGAAGCCTACACAACCAAATTAACCATCGCCTATTGGATTTATAATGATTAAAGAATGATGGCCAAACCTTCAACAAACCCCTCGCAGCAGACAACTGGGACAGAGCCATCTAAAACGCAAATCTGAAAATGAAAACAAAAAATTGTATTAAAATAAAACTTATATTTGTACACCGATGAAGAATTTGTTTTGAAATATCGGCCCTTTGAAATAACAGGGATCTATCTGTTGCGGTAAGGTCATACGATAATAAACTCTGAAGTTGCTTGCTACAGATCCCATTATCGCATGACGTTAAATCGACGGATGGAACCTTGTTATTCTTAATGGTCGACATGTCAATTTTTTCATAAAAAATGATGATGTACGTGTAAGTGTACGAAGACCTAATCATACAAAAAAACTATTTATTAAAGCTGCTTGTTTCATTGTGGTTTTTTAATGGAAAAATGTTACTATGATTTAATTTATATAAAAAAAGAAAGAAGAGTGACATATAGTGGTTAATATAAGAGTGAAAAGTTGCGGCTTCACCTGAGGAGTTATTCCCTTTAGTGCTGCCTCCACGGCAACGGGGCACTTCGATATACGAAGGCACTTGCCGGTCCGCCCTGTCTCAACTGCCGAGCAATTATCACCTGCAAAAGCAACACGACCGTTATACAAGAAAAGAGAATGATGAATCATTGAGAGAAGTATGAGTAAGTTCTGGGTACTATACCTTCAGCCACTGTCACTAGAGGGCAGCAGACAATCGGCACAGTGCCCTCTAAAGCGCAAACCTGAAAACACAACAGGCTTAGTCTTCATTGTGACTTTATTTAAAAGAAAAATAAAGAAAAAAGACACAGAAAATAAGCGATGAGAGCAAGCAGCTTGAAACAAGTACTTCAATGTTTGCTTGATGCTTGAGTCCAGTATCTATGTTCTTGCCCTTACCATCTTGAAGAGATTCTATATTTATGACGCACGATTTAACCATGTTCGCGACCAGCTTGATTAAGCGTGAATAAAATGGTATGTTAACTTGTACCATTTTTGGCACTTAATTCTTTTGTTTTAATTTAAGCTCAAAGATAGAGATAAGAAAGCTTTATCTCGTCTATATATTCAAATTCATACACGTTCACACAAAATTCATCATGAACCAACTGCACGGAGAATGAATCGGACACTATTAATAACCTTGCGTCTGTACGATTGAAATTTAAGAACCCGACATCGTATACATCTCTGACGCCACGCCTTACGCAAAATCATCTTCGTATTTGAAGTTTGTTAAAAATTACTTTTGTAAAATAATCAAATTCAAGCAAGTAGCCAATAATGCCAAAATATGGCGCTTCTAACGTTGACAAATAGCGTAAGGAGCGTCGGCTAGCAGGCATAAGCACTATCGGTTTCGTACTTTCGTCGACATCTCTTGGTATGAAGAGGTGGGTGGTATGGTTTGATTATTATTGTAACTGGAGTTGTTGTGAATAATAATACCACGTTGTTATTTCTACCATATATATAATATATATGACGTCATTGACAAGCGTTCAATGGATCCAAGGAACCAGCTATTTTTGGAACCAGTTCCTCTCGGATGTATAAAATGGTCACCAACACTCAAACTGGAAGAAGCCGAACCAAAAGCCCTTTTGACCAGGATACTTGACGTGTTCATCAAGCTCTGCTTGAGTATGGAAAGCAAATCGAAACCCCTTATGGATTTGGGATGAAAAAATAAAGTCTTCTATGTAGTTTGGTACCAATTTTCAAACAGTTTACGGTGGTGGAGATTAATTTGACGCCTGTCGTCTCTCATAAGTTTACGCAGGTAACAAACGAAATTAAGTGAAAATGTTGCAAGCTTTTTAGATTTATATTTCAAAATATAGAAAGACTACTTTTGTTTATTACTGATTGTGAAAATATGATACCTTTGTTTATTATGCACCATTTTTATGAAATTATTTTTATGAAATTACAAATTTCGCAATGTTGTCTTCTGACACATCTTTTTTAAGTAGATTGATTTTAAACGGTTATATATACTTGCAAATATTATTGCTGCGACTGTGAAAACATGTTATTTTACATAAATGGCGAAATACCTGCGGGGAAAGGCCTTTACTGGCGGCTTCTATCGCTGTCTGGCAGTGGCCGAATTGGCTGCACACTCCCGCCGTTTCTGTGTCCAGCATCTTACAGTTATCACCTTAAAAAACGGACATACCACAGTTACACAACACGACAAGTGATGTTGAATAAACTGTTTGAAATGAAAGTGTAGTACCTTCTCTAGGTATAGTTATGTTTGCCTGGCATCTGGCTTGCAGTCTTGTCTCTTGTCCTGGTACCCAGGGGCAGCACACTATAAGCCTGTTCTCCGGGGAGGCGCACATCTGAAAACATACTACGTTGTATTACCTATTATTTTATACTGATATCTTCCCTTCCCTGATAAACATGCTGATCAGAACTGCAACGTCAAATATCACTGCTCTATTTTTATTCACAGAAAATAAAACATCCTGATTTCCTTACCATTGAACACTAATTGCCAGAATTAGATCATAGCCGTTTTGCGTAGTGGACAAAAGTTTTAAGTGGTAAAAAACAAGTCATAAGTCATAAGACCTGCCATGATAAATATTTTATTTTATTAAATGACATTACTTTGTACACACCTTTTATTTGATAGACATGTTTCAAAACCAATGGTAAAGAACTTTCTGCATTAAAATAAATATATTATATAGTATAACTTATTTTTATACAGTACTGCACGTGAATTCTTCGTCAATATTGTATTTCATTGTGAACTGAATATCATACGTTAAGTTACTTAAAAAAACTAATCAACTACGAAAAGCAGATACATACCAGGTTTTTTCTTTGAAACATTCAATGTTTTCAATTTAGTATTCATAAATAAAAAATAAGCTATTTGCAAAAAACAGTGAGTGAGCAATATATACTTCATTTAGGTTTACATAATATATGTAGATAATTATAATCATAGGTACACAAGTATATAATAATACAAACATCTACGTAGATACACAAAACAATAGAAATTATAATATTACTGGTTTTCCAGAAAATATTTAAAGTAGAAAGAAGCAACACCTAACTTCATTGTTGATCCTTGGAAATTCAAAACGAATGTTTGCATTGGTGGCGAAAAATATTTTTTATATATTCATTCAGTGAGAATGTTATGATAAAATATTTGTTAATAATTCTCGTAGTTATTTTATCATAGATTTAGGCAAGCAGGTACCTTATTTCAAGAGGTGATTTAATATTATTTAAAAAATTATAAACTTCAACATAGATTTATTTTTTTAAATTTTGGAAGTAACATGATTCATTTTTCTTTTTTGAATAGGGTATAAAAATGGAATATTTTGTTCAGAGCCCACTTCTGAGTAATCTTTCTAAGGTGGTAGAGAGTTTAACTGACAAGTCGGTCGTGATTTCAATTGATATTATTTCGTAATAATTATATAAAGAAATACGAAGGTTATTATCCGAACTGGAACATAAATAACTAGGCTGCGATCAACGTTATCGTGATGCCCAAAAGTGTATTAAAAACACATTTCTAACTTCGTAATTTTCACGAAAATAACTGATGGATAACTTCGAATTTTAATTGCCAAGGAACAAGCATTTTATGTAAACACATGGAAGTATATTATTCTAAAGGAATTCAATCTGATAAATAACGAAGGAAATATTATTCTCGCCTTGAAATACAAGATTTTTATGGCTGGAGTTTGATTTTGGGAGCAAATAAACATTTCGGCTGAATACAGTACCAGGTATTTTGTCTGTCTATACTACAGGAGGAAAACCAGAAGCTCAAGATCGTAATTTAGATAGATAGATAGAAACTTGTATTTTTGGTCGATCCAAGGAAGGTGAGTCTATTTTATGTTAATATGTTAATTTGTCCCAGTTAATTTATCATGTGTTAATAAAATCTTTAATTTAATATATCTTAACAATACTGTTTAATTTATTTTAAAATAATCCTTCTAATTTAATCGTAAAGTTTAATCCCCAAGGCCCTGACAGAGAATTATGTTTTACCGTCTGTTAGCCTGGTTTAACAACCAGTGGCGCCCTTAAAGAAAGCTAGCAGATACAATCATACATCACCCACATACCTCTCAATATCAAATTTAACCCGAAACTATTCCCACAATAACACTTAACATTTGACCCAGACCGGAATCACATAACAAGATCAACAGGAATGCTTTGAAATAAAATAACTGGTTCGGTTTATAACATGATGAGTTTGTTAATTTGCATCGTGTACTGCAGTGTTTTTGATTGTAAAAAATCCATATAAAAATACATATAATAAATAACAAGTAACTTTGATTGGTAAAATGAATTCCGAATTAACTTGATACGCAGAAAGATTATATCTATGTGACTTCACCTGATATGGCAATCCGTGGAATGCCGCTTCCAAGACGGCGGAGCACCTCATTATGTGTCTGCAGACACCCGGCTGGATGGTTCCCGCCATGACACACAGATCTCCTGTAACGTAATACCAGAACCAAGTTTAGTGAGGGACAGGAGAGGAACCCGCGACTTCTGGATTCACAGTTGAGGATTCTAACCCTCGACTACGGAGGCCGTCACAGTTAGTCATTAGTGATGATTCCAGTTGGGTTTTTTATTTAATCATCTCAATGTTAACTTTTAGTTCTCGAGATATTTCTTTTACATTAACTCCACACAAGATAATTTCACAAACATAATTTTCTTCCGGGCCTACGTCATCTTTTTGGATGCTGTGTAGAGGACCTTCATGAGGGAAATTAGGAATGATCCTGGATCTTGAAGAAAGCCATGTTGTAGGAGAGAGGGAGAATACTTAGGGGTTTATGAATAGTTCCACAACTGAGCTGTGAACTCAACCGTAGAAACTACTCGTTCTCATGATACAAAGAAGTATATAAATATATTTCATGTTTATTTTCAATGTCTTACATATATACTTCTAAATATCCACACGATATTAAAATGAATAATTCTATGGTCTATAGTCTATACATTAAAAAAACGGTATGTCTTTCATCATTCTACATACTATCTAAAATCTTTAACTCATACTTTACATTAATGATAAAAAACCTGAATATTTTCTTCTTGATAATACATTTCTACATACTACATTTTTACATATCATTTTACATTACATTACACCTACTTTCTACATTTCTACCAGAAAATAGATAATACAATACCAATACACCGCGGCGGTTATCAAAGGCTAATAAATAATTTACTACTAAAGACGAATTAGCAGATATATAAAAAAAGTTATTATTAAATCAATTAGTTTTGTTTTAAAAACAAGCAAAAAAATGAAATATTTTATATGTAAAGCCAAAAAAATATTGTTTAAAAAAACGCCGACTTAAGTCAAACAAAAACACGGACTTAATTCCTTCTGCTTCTAAATGAAGTGGAATATTTTTTTATGACATGTGGTGTTTCATGAAAAGGTTAATGTTTAAAAATTGTGTACTTCCATAGAAAACGTAGTAATGTATAATTTGAGTCACAATACTACATAATACGTAGGTTTTGAGTCATAATACTCAAAATGCAACTGAATCATAAAAATCCAGTCCATGGTACGTCCTTCTGCTTCTAAGATAGTTGTTGCATCATGGTAGTGGCATCCACATACATTTTTTAAAATCCTATTTTCTCTTCATTCTTCTTTCAAAAATAATTTCCCTCAGGGCCTATGTTATCTTTGGGGATGCTGTGTGGAGGGTATTTTCTTAAGGAAAGGAAGGAGAGGAGAATTCTGGGAATGAAAAGGGTTTAAGGGGTGGGTAGGAATCTGGGGTTCAGTATGTCCTGGTCATCCACCTCCAAGACCTAGACAAACCTCACCCCATTCACCCGTGCACCCCTGCTAAATCACCAAACGTAGCGAAACACTTGGGTTGACCTATGGCAGAGGTGTTGGTTATCCAATAAAGGTTCCCGGGGCGGCGGTACCCATTCCCGCCTCCCAAATTGTAATACACAATTTACGTATTACAATATTCTTTTAAATTTTTTTCAATTTGAGAGGCGGAAATGGGTACCGCCGCCCCGGGAACCCTTATTGGACAATCAACACCTCTGCCATAGGTCACTCCAAGTGGTACGCTACGTTTGGTGATTTAGCAGGGGTGCCCGGGTTCATGGGGTGAGGTTTGTCTAGGTCTAGGAGGCGGATGATTAGAACAGACTGAACCCCAGATTCCTACCCACCCCTTCAACCCTTTTCCTTTCCAGAACTCTCCTCTCCTTCCTTTCCTTAAAAAAAACCCTCCACACAACATCCCCAAATATGACATAGGCCCTAAGGGAAATTATTTTCCTCAGGGCCTCCTGTTGAAAAAAAACGCGTTGATGACAAAATTCCATGTGAGTAGGTATTAACATTTATTTTTAAGGATAGTTTACGTAAATATATTATGTATACTTATATGTACATCAAAATATGTATGTGTACATTAAAACACATACATAAGCACATTTTTCCAGTCATAATTTTTTTCGATTTCATTATTTGATTTTAATTTGTGGGGCGGGTATGGGTACCACCACCCACGGAACCATTTATTGGATAACTTTTTTTTTGCCACAGGTCACCCCAAGTGTTCGCTATATTTGGTGACTTAGCCGGGGTGTCCGGGTTCACGGGGTGAGGTTTGTCCGGGTCTTTGCGGCGGATGCGTTTGCCACCAGCTGCATGGCATGGCAGATCGAGAAAGAATGGTTGAGGGAGTCCCTTTGAATTCTCACCTTGAGCCTACCTCTCTCGAAACATTGCCTTGCACCGCAGTAGAAGGGATGGATTCATCACTAATGGATAAATTGAAACACAGATTCCTACCCACCCCTAATACCCTTTTTATTCCGAGAACTTCCTCTCCTTCTTTTCATAAAAAACTCCCCACAGAGCATCCCCAAGGATGACAATAGACCCTGAGGGGAATTGTTTGTTTTAGGGCCTCATGTGTGGAACTAATGTAAAAAAAATTGAAGTTCGAAAACATTTCATGTTGGCAAATTTTGGATATTGGAAAAAAATGTCTGTAATTTTTTCTAGAAAAACGGAAATAGTTTGGAATTAAAAAAAAAAAACAAAAATTTTCTGAAAATTGTAAGATAAACGAGTCGAGAATTTTTCAAAAACACATTAACCATTTATTTTATCATAATCATGCTTTCATCATTGTTTCGATATTATGTTAAATTTGGATATTTTCCTGCTGGGAAATTTAATTTTTACTGAAAATGGGTCGGGAAATTGTTATTAATTAATTTATGATGCCTCCAGATGTATGTTTATCGACTTTGCTTGTACGGCCGTATATCCTCTTTGCATACTTACTTGAAGACAAACTTTTAGTGGATCAACTGCCCGTGGGATCAATTGTCCGCAATGTCAACTGTCGGGGAAGGGGGTCAACTGTTGGGAGGATCAAATGTAGGGGGGTCAACTGTCGGTAGGATCAATTGTCCGCCAGATTAACTGTCGGGGGATCAACAGTCCGTGGGATCAATTGTCTGCCACATCAACTGTTAGGGATGGAGGGTCAACAGTTGGGGGGATCAACTGTCGGGGGGGTCAAATGTCGTCGGGCCAACTTTCTGGGGACCAATTGTCGGGTCACCGTTTTTTTTAAATATATAACATGAGTTGTTTAAAAAAAAATTGGAAATTCAAATTTTATAAAGTTAATTTTCACGATGTGTTAGAGTTCTATTCAAGTTCTGTGATTACTTCAGTTTTATAAAACTGGCAATTTTGATATAATAATAGAATATGAATAGAAGTTACACAGAACGCGAAAATTAACTTAAAAACTTTGAAGATTTGTTAAAAGTTTTAAAATCCTTAATATTTACTAGTTTTACATCATCTTTAAAAAAAGTATTTATTTCGGTTGTATGTCTGTGTGTAACTCTGGTTCAATCAATTTGGATTTGCTTTGAACTTAAATGTCATTTTTAAACTTGGAACTGAGAATTCGGACAGAATTTTAACAAATTTTGAAATTGAACCTGATGTATGAAGAATACAGACAAGTGATATCTTCCTACAATACTTTTGTCTACCATAAAATCATTTTATTTCCATATTTGAAATGTGTATTTCTTTTGATTAAATATCTTAGTATTTATCTCGTCAAAAAAGTCAGTTTTAGCTTTTTTTTTTTTACAGTGAAAACCGCACAAGAATCTCAACTGCTCCCGTCTGGAGCCAGCGAGACTATGGCATCCCCAATTGGGGTATGTTGTGAGGCTGAAGGTAGTGGGGAGGGGAAGGAGGTGGGGAAGAGGAAGGTTGGGAAGTTGGGAAGTACCTGGCTATTCAGATCTGGTCACTTAACACGGCTAAAGCCATTTTCAAGCAACGTTTCAATTCTGAATGGTGGTCTTACACCAGGGCGGTACTGACAGTACCTTCCACTCTGGAATATGCCGCAAATATACTATATATTATTTTAAATGAATTAATTGTGAAATAACACAAATTAATCAAATAAAATTTATTTGCGCATGCCGGGTTCGAACCCGCGACCTCCGGATTGTGAGTCAAGAGTCTTACCCACTGGACTACGGAGGTCGCCATACAATTATCAATCCTGCAATTATAATATCCCATGATTACAGACAATTATTGAAATTCGTATGTTTGATGATTGGCAGATATTTTGTCGCTTCTCCGAATTCATCACAAAATCAGTCGCATTTTTTAAGAGGATGTCATAATCTTAAAGTTTTTTTATGCTTCTATAGATTAGTTATTCAAGAATATCTCCTTAAAATGATTTTTTTTTTCAAAATTCGAATTATGTTAAGAGCTAGAGCCATTTTGTTTGACGGAATCTAACTAGAATCTACATGAGCAAAACTTTAAACGCGTGTTTCTTCAAACTACTTATTTGGAGACGGTTGACACGATATTTCAAGTTCTACTGAACCAATTTACTCGAAATTTGCTGTGAGCCTTCTCTTATACATTAGTATTACTCTATCGCGCTAACTAAAACTATAACAAAATTTAAATTTTACTATTTTTAAAAAATTCGGAAATGTAAAAAAAGTGGTAAAGTCTTTTCAATTCAGACAGCCGCCATTTTGAGAATTTTTTAATTTTTTACTTCTCCTTAATTTGGGCCATAGCAGCATTTGTTTGGATTAAGATTTAATTTAATTTCTTTTTTTCATTTTACTAGGAGGGTTGCAATCGTGTCAACAAGGGCGCGCCAGTTTTTTTGACCCCCCACTTCATAACCCTGGTACTTTTTTCGTATATTTAATTTTTTCATTTGATTTTTTATCATGCATTCTTTAATGTAGAATAAATATTTTGTAAGCTAATTACTATTAAAAATATTTTTTTTATTGCATCTGAAAAAGTACCTACAATTCATGCTTATAGACTAGAGTACCCCCTTAAATAACGCTAAAGTTCCAAATTTGAATTCGTTAAACGAGAGTTACGCAGGACGTACAGGCAACCGAAATGTATGCGAAGTATGTGTTTGTGATGTAAGTTCTTATATATGTAGGTAGGTACTTTCGTTTGACAAATGTTGTTTTAAATATACTTCAAAACCAAAAGTTTCCGTCTCAGAACAGACATCGTCTAGTGAGGTGGGTTACTTACAAGTTTGTGTATGATAATATTGTTTCAATAATCGCCCGGGTTGCCAGCAATTCAATTAAAATTGTTTGTATTTTAATTGATGGATTTGGCGAAAGTTTAAAAATGGATTAACGTTGAAATGAAGAGAATGAGGGTAGCTACTATCTGCGCCCGAGTTCTATTAGCCCGCCATTTTATGTTCACAAATGTATTACAGAGATTCGCTGTTAGGAACTCAATATATAAGATTTAGGGAAACCGTCAATTAAACAGGTTCTAGATAAAAATAATGAATAAAACATTTTTTCTCATATTGTTATGTAGTGTGTTGGTTATAATTGTTGTAAATGTATTTATTTGGTATTTATGAATATAAATGGTGTACGGAAAGTTGTGGTATAGGAAGGAAATTGGTAAATCTATGTCACATCTGTATCCCCAATTAGGGTATTTTGTGAGGCTGAAGGTAGTGATTTAGTAGTTCACAATTTGGAAGGCGGGAATGGGTACCGCTGCCCCGGGAACCTTTATTGGATAACCAACTTCTCTGCCATAGGTCACCCCAAGTGGTTCGCTAAGTTTGGTGATTTAGCAGGGCTGCCCAGGTTGATGGGGTGAGGTTTGTCTAGGTCTATGAGGCGGATGACCAGGACACACTGAACCCCAATTTCCTACCCACCCCTTAAACTCTTTTCCTTCCCAGAACTCTCCTCTCCTTCCTTTCCTTAAAAAAACCCTCCACACAGCATCCCCAAAGATGACACAGGCCCCGAGGGATGATATTTTCCTCAGGGCCTCCTGTGTGGAGCTCATGTAAAAAAAGTGAGGAGGGGAAGAAGATGGGAAAGAGGAAGGTGGAAAAGTACCTGGCTATTCAGATCTGGTTACTAAACACGACTCAAGGCATTTCAAGCAACGCTTCAATTCTGAATGGTGGTCTTACACCAGGGCGATACTGAAAGTATCTTTCACTCTGGAAGGTGCGAAAAAAATATAATTTTTTGATTATTTAATTGTGAAATGACAAAAATTGATCAAACAATGCATATTTACGCATGTAGAGATTTGAACCCGTGACCCTCAGTTTGCTAGTCGAGTGCCTTACCCCTCGACCACGGAGGACGCCATAAAATGTTAAGATATATTTTTCATCCACTTTACATAATAAATGTACATATAAAATGCTACATATCTAATTTTGGACAGTCCTCCAGTTTTTATTTTAAGATTCAAAAAATGTATTTCGTATTTAATTTAATTCTTAATAATAGGATTTTGTAAGCACAAAACTAGGAAAGTTCAAGTCAGCTATATATAACACAGATCAATTCTGGAAAATGACCTACCCTTTAGTACCTAAGTAGGTACATACGTACCTACCTACTTTATTGATTATCTAAATTCTTGATACAATCAGTTCCAATTTTGATAATGACTTTTTATACATTTACTCCACACAAGAAGTTGTGAAGAAAATAATTTTCCGATATGTGTAGCGTATTTTTAAGACAAAAAGAAGAAGACGTTCTGGGAAGGAAAAGGGTTTAAGTGGTGGATAGGAATCTGGGGGTCAGTGTACCCAGGAGTGACGGACATGTGAATACCGGACGGAACAATGCGATAGGTCGAGAGAGTCCGGACAATTGGCCCCCCGACATTGGAGGACCCACCACTTACCCGCCCTGGTATAGGTAACAGATGGTTACCCCTTCAAGGCTCTTGCAAGGACTCTAATTTTTTTGGTAAAAACGACTCTATATTTGAAAATGAAACTAGACCTCCAATGTCCCTGCATACGTTGTTAGCAAGCAGTATGCAAGCCAGTAGGCAGTTGGCCCCCCGACAGTTGATCTCTTGGACCTTTGATCCCTCGGACAATTGTTCCCCTTAAAGATATTTTCTTCAAGTAAGTATGCAAAGAGGATATACGGCCATACAACCAAAGTCGATACACTTATATCTGAAGGCATCTTAAGTGAAAATCCGCTGAAAAAATATTCTTACTTACGATAATTTCAACTCTCCTTTTTTAATATGAATACCGCACAATAGTCCCAACTGCGCCCGTCTGGAGTCAGTAAGACTATGGCATCCCCAATTGGGGTATGTTGTGAGACTGAATGTAGTAGGGAGGAGAAGGAGACGGGAAAGAGGAAGGTGGGGACGTATCTGGCTATTCAGATCTGGTCACCAAACACGGTTGAAGCCATTTCAAGCAACGTCTCAATTCTGAATGGTGGTCTTACACCAGGGCGATACTGAAAGTATCGTCCACTCGGGAACGTGTCGCAAGTATGCTATAATTTATTATGTATTTTAAATAAATTGATTATTATTTGAAAAATTGTGAAATGACATAAATTAATCAAATAAAATTTATTTGCTTCACCGGATTCGATCCTGCGACCTTCAGATTGGGAGTTAAGAGATTTGACTACGCCGGTCGTCAACAAAGAATATAAAAGAATAAAACAAAAGAGGCCCAACTTTTCCTTACCGTCTGGAGCCAGTGAGACTGTGGCATCCTCAATTTTGGAATGTTGTGAGGCTGAAGGTAGTGGGGATGGGAAGGAGATGTGGAAAATATACCTGGCTTTTCAGATCCAGTCATCAAACACGGCTAAAGCCGGCTAAAGTTTCAAGTAATTAAGTCTAATACCTACAACAAACACGGTACAATTGTACCCCCAGCCAGCAGCTGGTAAGTTTGACCCGGTGAGACCGGTACACCGAGGGGCACTGATTTGTTAAGACTTGGAACTCTGAAGATGGGAAGGAGGTTGGAGTTTAATCGTCCGGTATGCATGGCTAACTAATAAGCCAATATTGGAATTCTGGATGGGCAGCAGGATTTATTTTTTTTACATTCACTCCACACAGGAGGCCCTGAGGAAAATAATTTCCCACAGGGTCTATATTATCTGGAATGCTGTGTGGAGGGTCTTTTTGAGGAGAGGAAGGAATGAACATTGGTCTTGGATAGACCCATGTTATAGGAAGGAGGAAACACAGAGGCCGGCAAATCATTCCAATAAAGAAATGGATCGAGCGTTTTTCCACCTTCTTAAGCCTTCCCTCTTCTTGCCTCTTCTCGACTTTTCTAATGTCTTCTTGGCGTTTTTTGCTTCTTCTTGGATTTTCTCGCCTTTATTTGCCTCTTCTTGAATCTTCATTTCTCTTCTCGGCTCTTCGTGGAATCTCATCTCTTCTCAGCTCTTCGTTGCTTTTCATGGTTTTTCTTGTATCTTCATATTTCTTCTTGTCTCTTCTAGGATCTCATAATCTCTTCCTGTCTCTTCTTGGATCTTCTTGTCTCTTCTCAGCTCTTCGTGGCTATTCATGCCTTTTCTTGTATCTTCATATTTCTTCTTGTCTCTCTGGGACCTTCTCGTCTCTTCTTGTCTCTTCTTGGACCTTCTCGTCTCTTATCAGCTCTTCGTGGCTATTCATGAATTTTCATATTTTTTATTGTCTCTTCTGGGATCTTATCGTCTCTTATTGTCTCTTCTCGGACCTTCTCGTCTCTTTTCAGCTTTTCGTGGATATTCATGGCTTTGCTTGTACCTCCATATTTCTTCTTGTCTCTTCTTGGACCTTATCATCTCTCCGTGGCCCTTCTTGCCTCTTTTCAGATCCTCTCACCCCTCTTTGGCTGGTCCCGTCTTTTTTACTGCACGTATGAGCAAATCGTATTTTGTTATTACCGCATGCTCCTTCGGGGAGTCGAAATTATTGTTAATAAAAATATATTTTTACAGCGGATGTTTTGTCAAGTTGCCTTCAGATATTTACTTAAAGAAATCATCTTTTAGGCAATCAATTGTCCGAGGTATCATATGAAGATACAAGAAAATATCGAGATGCAAAAAAAGACTTGCACATGGTATTTATTGACTTGGAAAAAACATTTTACAGGGTACCCTGAAGCCTAATATGAGCGGCATTGAGAGCCCACAATATACCAGAAGGATATGTGCTCTCCATACAAGATATGTATACAAACTAACGTTGAAACCCAAGTAAGATGCACATCAGGGACATCACCAAAATTTCCAATTAAAGTGGGGGTACACCAAGGATCTGTCCTCAGCCCGCTGCTATTCATAATGGTCATGAATTATCTAACAAGTCAAGAAATGAACAGTATTCTCAAGACTATGCTTTTTGCAGATGATGTAGTACTGATAGCAGATAATCATTGTGACTTACATTCGTAATAGCCTGGAAAGGTGGAGAAAGATCCTGGAGGATAATGGCCAAAAAATTAGCAGGAAAAAGACTGAATATTTGTATTTGCCATTTGAAGACACAAATGCTGTAACTCCTTCGATGCAACTGGATGGAGTAACATTAGCCAACTGTGATTCATTTAAGTATCTGGGCTCCCTAATCCACAGAGACGGAGGATGTGCAGCGGATGTCATCCATAGAATAGGTGTGGGATGGATTAAATTCAGATCCGTAACAGGAATATTGTGTGACTCCAAAATACCTATAAAACTTAAAGGAAAGATATACCAGACTATTGTAAGACCCGCAATAATGAATGGCTCCGAATGCTGGACTATGTACAACTACTACTCTAGGCAACTCGAAACAGCAGAAATGCGAATGCTTAGATGGTCAACAGGAGTATCACTAAAAGACAAGATCAAAAGTTCACGCATTCGTGGTAGCCTGGGTATCACAGACATAAATAGTATGCTGGAGGAACGACAATTGAGATGGTATGGACACATAAGACGGAAACCATCAGACCACACAGTGAGGCAGGCAATGTCTATGGAGCTTCATCGACAGTCATCCAGAGGAAGACCGAAGAATTCCTGCATGACTCAATGCTCCTAAATTCTTCAGAGAAACGGCCTAGATGAAGGCGATACCCAGAACAGAAGACATTACAACCTGAGAACGAGAAGAGCCGACCCCAACAGCCTACCTAGGCAATGAGTTGGGACAGCGCAAGGAAGAAGAAGAAGAATTGTTCAACTGTCGAGGATCAATTGTCGGAGAAAAACTGTCGGGAGATCAACTGTACACCGAATCAACTGTCGGGAGATCAACTGCCGAGGATCAATTGTCGGGAATCTACTGACAGGGGATCAATTGTCGGGGATCAACTGTCGACAATTAATTGTCGGGGTTCAACTGTCGAGGCATCAACTGTCGGAAGATCAACTGTACACCGAATCAACTGTCGGGGGATCAACTGTCGGGAGATCAACTGCCGAGGATCAATTGTCGGTGATATACTGACGGGGGATCAATTGTCGGGATCAACTGTCAGGGGATCAACTGTCGGCAATCAACTGATGGGGGATCAAATGTTGGAGGAGCAATTGTCGCTGAATCGATTGTCGGGTCACCGTAAATAAAATTATTTTCATTTTAAATTATTTTATTATGACATTAGGTATAAAAATACCACCCAAACGAATGCTAGACAAATGCAAATACACAGATGTTTTATTGGACCTTGTACATTCAAACTTTTACATCACGTCACAACTAAACTTCCTCAATACTTAAATAAACAAAAATTTTAACAAAACAAAATACGACTTAAAAAAATGCACTAAAAAGTAAAAAAATAATTTCGTATTCTTCTACAACTTCATAATCAACTTACTTTTTCTAATGATCAAAATGTAGGTACGATTGTTAGTTTTGGAGTCGGTGTCAGTCAAGGTAGGTTTGTAACTACATAGTTACATAGTTATAGGTGAGATGTGCTTGTGTCGCACAAGCGACTTGACGAGGCGAGAGGCAAGAGCGGGGCCGCGGCGGTGCGGGGAGCTGTCAAGTGAACACGCCGGGTCGGGTACCTTTGCTGACACCGACTCCAAAAATAACAATCGTACCTACATATTGATGATTAGAAAAAGTAAGTTGATTATGAAGTTGTAGAAGAATAAGAAATTATTTTTTTACTTTTTAGTGCATTTTTTAAGTCGTTTTTTTGTTTTGTTAAAATTTTTGTTTATTTTTTGATTTTTAGTGAATCTGAAGTACACTATAACCTTTATAACTTCTTTGAAGAAGATGAGAACACTAAAAATCTTAACAAAATATGAAAAAGAACAAACAACAGATTTGTTTTAAAGATATTGGTGGCAACTGGGACTCGAACCCAGGATCTCTCATCGAACTGAGACAAAATTGTGTCGAAAAATTAAAATTATTTGTATTTTGGTTGATGAACTAGGCAAAAGTCAAAAATTTATTTTCCTCTGAGGGTTGACACTATTTCAGAGTCCTTCATATTATATTCAGAAATGTACTACAGAGATTCTTTGTAAGGATCTAACTTATTTATTAACATAATATATAGTATGTTAGTTATAATGCTATTTACAAATAAACACGGTGTTCGGAAACTCGTGGTACAAGCCATTTTGCAATTCGTAAAATAATTGACTATATTGGAGTCGTTCTTTAGTGTCAAAAATAACAAGTAAAACAGAGTAGTAAATAACTAAGGTCCATTTGGCGATTTTAAAGGAGAAACTAAATACTGTATCTATATCTATCTACAAAACATAAAGTACCTCTCAATCAGACCGCACGCAGAAATATCGCTCCACAGTAATTACCTAAACTTACACGTAAAAGTACACAATAACCAAGTAATTAATCGGTAAACGTGTTCCTTAAAATCAGGAAAGTAAATTTTCTCCTTTTGTGAACTGAAAACAATCGGATTTGTTATTATTTCAGTGATTAATAAACTGTGTTTTGTCAAACAGTGTGTTGTTACCAAACAAAAACCATCACACACCAAGCAATAAATATACAAGAGCCGTGAGTCAATAATTAATATTATTATAATTTTGACGGGCAGCTGCATACGGTTCGTGGTGTAGCGGTAAGAACGTCCGGCTAGCAAACCTGTACCTACTTGCACCGACATCCGAAGGACGCCGGGACGATCCCCACGGCCGCCAAAGATTTTTATTTTTTTCTTCATAATTAATAATAAGCAAGTGATCGGGATATATACTATTGATTTTGCCTACCATCAGGCGCAACGTACAAAATAATAATCCATTATATTATAAATTATAATGGATCAAGAAAACTCTGCCCAACAATTCCTGGCTAAGGCAACCTCTATTTTACACCTATTAAATATCATCATAATGGACACATCAAACAAATTCACCAAGGAACAAATAGCAAAACTCGCCCCCAAATTCACCGATCTTTTGGGTAATGTCGGTCAAATGGGTGTACAGTTAGGGAGCCTTGAAGGAGAATTGAAGACCTACAAACTTATGTCTTCAAATCAAACACTCGAAAATGGGAACAGAACGTATAGTTCGATTACGTCCAACCAAGTCCTCCCGAAATATCCACCGAACACAAGAAACAATGCCCCTATACTTCCTGCAAGACCAGCCGTACTCATCTTCCCCAAAGATGACAAGTCACTTCCTTCCAGCAGTACCCTTGAAACTCTCAAAACCTCAACTAACCCATCATCTTTGGGAATTACAATCACGGGGGTACGAGAAATAAGGAACGGAGGTGTAGTCGTTCATCCAAGTACCGATGCAGAGGCCATAAAACTGGCCAATGCACCGACCCTATCCGATGCTGGTCTGAAAGCGGCAGTTTCTTCGCATAAACTTCCTCGGATAGCTATTCATGCTCTACCTCAAGTTGTGCCCCTCGAGAACATCACCTTGGCAATTCACCAGCAGACACACGAAGAAACCGGTCTACAAATGAATGAATTGAAAGATAAGTTGCAGTTCTCTCACAAAGTAGGACCTCGTACCGGATCGTGCACTCATGTCTTCAGAGTTCCTCCGTCTGTTCGTCACTCCCTCATTCGCTTCTCTAAACTGGCTATGGACTGGCAAATACATACCGTAAGGGATTGGATCGACAGTCTAAAATGTGGACACTGTCAACTTTACGGCCACACGGCGTCGAAATGTAACGCAGACACGCCTACCTGTTCTCACTGTGGAAAACCTGGACACAATCGAGATGCTTGCCCGACTCCTGAAAAGCCACCAGCATGTGCTACCTGCAAGTTCTTCCGAAAACCGGCCACACACAACACTGGCTCCCCTGACTGTCCTGCCCGCCAAGCCGCTGAGAGACGCGAATTATCTCGAGTCAATTTTTTAGGCTGAATCAGAATCGACACCTTATTAATACTAACTTTTCCACCTATTATCAAAATATTCGTGGTCTCAATACTAAGCTAAACTCCTTTAGATGCTCCGTAAATTTATGCTCTTATGATTTTTTTATGTTTTACTGAAACATGGCTGTCAGACAATATTGCTTCAAGAGAACTTGGACTACATGACTACATTATTTTTCGCTGTGACCGCTCTTCCTCTTCTAACAAGTGTAGAGGAGGTGGGGTAATGATATGTATTAAAAAAAATACTCTTGCCACATTCTTGAATCGTCTAATAATGTATCTGAACAATAATTTATTTGTGTTCTACTTGGTTCCAAGAAACTTGTCATTGGTTGTGTATACATTCCCCCCTCCTCTTCAATAGAAATCTATAAGTCACATACTGAAGCAGATGAGCGTGTTTCCATAAAGGCCGATTCCTTACTTATTTGTGGTGATTATAATCTTCCTAAAATAGTGTGGCTTAATGATAGTCATGGTGTGAAAACTCCTAATAATGTTTCCCTTCATGCTTCTATAATAGTAAATTTCTTTGCCGTCTTGAATATGTACCAATTAAACTCGATCAATAACTGTGTAGGTTACTGTCTTGATCTGATATTTACCAATATGCCTAGCGTTTGTGTATGTGAAGCTACTGACTCAATATTACCAATAGATAAATATCATCCACCACTCGATATTAACTTCACTAATCCTTTCAAAAGTGATACTCTGAAATCAGCAGTTACATACCACTACAAATTTAACAAAGGTGATTATACTGGCATGAATAGGCACCTTGCCCAATATGACTGGGCAGGTATGTTATCAAACAACAATATTAACGATGCTGTATTTAAATTCAACGAATGTATAACTCAAGCTATAGATTTGTTTGTTCCAAGGGGAACTTATTCCCGGCCTAAATTTCCTATTTGGTTCAGTATGAAACTAAAGCATTTGATTATGGAAAAAAAGAAAACACACAAGTTATTCAAATTAACGAACAACTTAGCGCTTTATCAAAAATTTTCTCAGTTAAGAGAATTAGCCAAAATTGAATCTGCCTTGTGTTACAAATCTTATATTGAACTCACTGAGACAAAATTAAATCTTAACCCTAAACAATTTTGGAAATTTGTTAAGCCTCGGTTCTCCCAATTTCTACCGATTTCTTACAAATCTCCCTTAAACATTTGATGTTTTTAAGGTCTTAAAAAAATATATGTTATTTTTGAAGATAATATCTATAAAAAACGCAAATTTTAGAAAATTCCCTCGATAGAAAAAAATCACAAAGTATGCTCCAAAAATTATTATTAACACGTTTGTTTCAGTTATTTTACAAGTTATATGTATGAAAAAATTCACAGCGTTTCTTTAAATAAAACTAAAGACAATTATAGCGAGATTTTTGCTCTTTTTTCAATAAACCGTGATTAATTAAATATTTCATCAACAGGCTCTTACGGTTTTTAATTCTAAAGATAATATTCACCGGCCATCTCTATCTAACGTGCGTGTAACCTATGTGCCTTTCAAATATTCGTCATTCGCTGTCCAGACAGCTTGCCACACAGACGTGTAGTCCTACGTTTCATGATTTGTTTAATATACACGTACGTAAATAATAATATTGTTTTGCGAAAATGGTAAGACAATAACAAAAAAGTCGTATTTCTAAGCGTAAACATTATCTCCTGTGATCATAATTTTATTAATATAATACATACTCGTATTATTTACTATTATGTTATATTTATTATAAAAATAAATTTTCAATTTATTTGTGTATTATATAATAAAGGTGACAGTTATTGTTTTATTTTTTACAGAATGCGTACTTTGGGAAATAAATCTATTTCCAATGCTTCGGAAACTGAAATTCCCGGGCAAGTTTTTTAAAATTAAATTACGTTTTTTTTTAAATGACCATTGAATGCAAAAGCTTTTATTTTGCTCATTTATTAAAATTATAGGACAAAATAATAATACATTTTTACGGATCAAGCTGCTAACAAAAATCTGCTTTCAAAAATTACCTTGTTTTTTACAGTAACTCCACATAAGCCCTGAGGATTTTTTTCCCTCAGGGCATATGTCATCTTTGGATTTGCTGTGTGGAGGGTGTTTTAATGGAAAGTAAGGAGAGGAAAGGATAAGGTTATAGGGGTGGGTAGGAATTTGAGGGTCAGTGGGTTTGGGTGTGACGGACTTTTGAATCCATCCCTCCCAATGCGGTGCAAGGCGATGTTCCAAAAGAGTTCTGCCTGAGAGGTCGCAAGATCTCCCTCAACCAGTCTCTCCCGATCTGGCCTATCACGCAGCTGGTGGGCAGACACATCCGCCACCAAAATCCAAACCCGGGCACCCCTGCTAAGTCACCAAACGTAGCGAACAACTTGGGGTTATCCAATAAATAGTTTCCGGGGCGGCGGTACCCTTACCCGCGTCCCAAATTGTTACGGACAAGGAAATATGTAATTATCATCATTCGTTTTATTTTATTACTACCTATTATTAGATGTTCGTTGGATAATAAAACCAAAATGCGTTACGTAAATGTAAGTAAATAAAAGTTTCGCTTGTTTACTAAAACCAACTACATTGTTATAAGTAATTACTTTGACCTTTTTATAAATGTTTAATAATTTAGATTCCATCGGTTAACTAGTCCTAGCAAAGCTGTAGTTTGCTGATATGCACGCGCCTGCCCGCCCGTCCTTTACGCTCGTAGCTTTTAGGGCTGCCACTTCATAAATTTCTACATAAACTTCGGGAGGTACATGATGGTGAATGTAAAAAAGACAATTAACTTTTTTCTAAATTCAATTTTTTCCCTATACAAAATTATTTTTCCACAGAAGAATATTATTTTTTTCATACAAACAATAAAACTTTTTTACCCGTAACTACCTTAGAACGTTTTGAAAAAAGTTTTGTATCTTTTTTTACGTGTACTGTCGTGCAGAATTACCTCCCGTAGTTTGTGCACTTTACCCCCGGATATAAATAAAGAGCGAAAAGGTGCATGTAGGCAAAAACAGGTTGTGCCAAACTCAGTCAGTGGTTTGATGCACATCCTCCCTTCCCACAAACCAGTGAAATAATGTCAATTTTTGTGGAGTGGAGTCGTCGGAGATGCCACAATAACTTGCTAAGATGCTGTTCAAGTTGGTGAAGATTCATTAAACTAATTGTTTTAGGAACTAAATGATGAAATAATAAATGAAATCCAAGTCCCACAATCTCAAACAAAAGTGGTGTGTCAGTAATAAGATAAAAAATGACGACATTTACTAAAAAACTTAAAATTCCAGTAAATATTTACTGGTTGAAGATTAGTTTGCAAATGTATACATATTATCTAAAAGGGAATTAAATTCTTTACAACTTCTTTCAAACAAATTTCTTTCTTTGATAAACAGGAGGCCCTGAGGAACATAATTTCCCTCATGCCTATGTCATCTTTATGCTCACCTATGATGCTGTGTGGAGGGTTTTTTTAAGGAAAGGAAGGAGAGGAGAGATCTGGGAAGGAAAAGGGTTTAAGGGGTGGGTAGGAATCTCGGGTTCAGTTTTGTACTGGTCATCCGCCTCCAAGACCTGGACAAACCTCACTCCATGAACCCGGGCACCCCTGCTAAATCACCAAACGTAGCGAACCACTTGGGGTGACCTATGGCAGAGGTATTGGTTATCCAATAAAGGTTCCCGGGGTGGCGGTACCCATTCCCACCTCCCAAATTAAAAATTGACTGGACTATAAACAAATATGATTAAAATGTGCACTTTACTTAGTTGAAAATTGAAAAATGGGTCGGGTCAAGATGTCGCGGGTTCAATTCCTTTTTCAATGTACAAGCAACATCTTCCGCTTATTATGATGCTGGTAGGAGATTTTCAAATTGTCAGGTTATTCGTAAACCGGGAATACGAATTATGACGCCTTTTCTTTAAAAAAAAAGTAGTACCCAATAAATAGATAAGCCTCACCCCATGAACCCGGGCACCTCTGTTATCCAATGAATGGTTGCCGGGCGGCAATGGTCGCCTTCCAAATTGATACCTCATCCCATAACCCGGGAACCCCTGCTAAGTCACCAAACATGGCAAACCACTTGGGTGACCTACGGCAGGGGTGTTGGTTATCCAAAAAATGTTTTCCGGGGCGGCGCGGCAGTACCCATCCCGTCCCATCTCCCATATTGATAAGAGAAATTAAAGAGAAACAATGATAATAGTAGTTCCGTTATAATAAATAATATAGCTTTGTTTTGTGAACGGTCACCTCAAGTGTACATTACACTTTATAGGTAATCTAACGTAATACATTGAGAAAATAACAGATATTTTCATAAATATTATGTGTATTTTAAAATTGTGGCAGCCCTACATCTATTATCAACTTCTCTGGAAACGAATGTTTGAAATGAAATTATTAGCCAAGTTCCAAACCAGACCTTTTATAATAATAATGCGCGCACGCTGCAGATACACCTCCTGTCGAATGCGTTAAAAGCAAATTTCACGAATCGTCCGAAATGTTTTTTTTTGTGCGGAGAACGGGGCCTTAAACAAAAACGTATTGATAACGATCTCCCTACAAGTTTATTTTTTAATGAAACTCACGCTACCAACGATTTCGATATTGCCAACCTTTTTGCTGAACATTTCTCCTCTGTCTATACTGATAACATATGCACCATCCCTCCACTTAAATATGCTAATACTATTGACCTTAATAACTGCGAAATCACACTTGTAGATGTTTTCAATTACTTAAAAAATCTTCCCAGCAAAACAAGCACTGGTCCTGATGGTATACCTGAAATATTATTGAAAGAATGTAAATCTGTTGTATCTAATCCAATTTGTTTATTATATAACTTATCACTATCATCTGCCATTTTTCCGGATTCCTGGAAGGTTTCCTATATACGACCTATTTTTAAATCGGGTAATAAGTCGAACGTAGAAAACTATAGACCTATATCGATGTTATCACATATTCCTAAAATCTTTGAGTCTATAATCACAAAGAAAATAACACCTATTTTCAAAAATGTGCTGATTGAGGAACAGCATGGCTTTAGATCTGCTAAATCTACCACTACAAACTTACTCTCCTTCACCAACACCGTAGTCGATGGCCTAGAAGATAAATCACAAGTAGATGTTCTATATACTGACTTTTCTAAAGCTTTTGACAAAGTAAAACACGCCATCCTCATGGCCAAGCTATATGCTATAGGTATACGAAACCCATTGCTATCTTTCTTTAATTCTTATTTAAGCAATAGAAAACAAAGAGTTAAAATAAGTAACATTGAGTCTATTATTATTGAAGTAACATCCGGCGTACCGCAAGGAGCACATTTAGCCCCGCTTCTCTTCAACTTGTTTATTAATGACATTTTTAGTATTTTCTCTCATACACGCTTTTGGCTTTTTGCTGATGACAATAAGATCCTAAAAATAATCAAAAACTACCATGATTGCCTTCTTTTCCAATCAGATATTGACTCTTTCAATGACTGGTGTAAAATTAATTGCTTGGAACTTAATGTCGATAAGTGCAAAATTATGTCCTTCTACAGATCTAAAAATCCGATTGTTTTCGAATACAAATTAAATAATAATTGCCTAACAACTGTTCAATCTATTAAAGACCTTGGTGTCTCTCTTGATAGCAAGCTTTCTTTCCGGGAACATATAAATGTAATTGTTAATAAATTTCTCAAACTACTTGGTTTCATCACTAGAACCACTTCTGACTTCAAAAACATAAATACCCTAAGAATTCTTTACTGCTCCTTGGTTCGCCCCCATCTTAAATATGCGTGTGTTATATGGTCTCCTTTTTATGCTGTCCATATTCGTCATATTGAATCCGTTCAACATCGGTTCCTTAAGGGGATTGCTTGGAGGCTAGGATAGAGCGAGGCAATTACTCGTATGCTGAAATTGAACAGACTCTAAACCTTTCTCCTTTAGAAGACCGCCGAATAAAATCTGATCTCATTTGTTTCTTCAAAATTATTAACGGTTTAATCGACTCGTCTACATTACTACAACTCATCACATTTAATATACCTTCTCGTAGACTCAGAAATAAAGACCTGCTTTTCATCAATCAGCACTCAACTAACTATGGTTATAACTCACCACTCTCCAGAATGTATAGACTGGTCAACTCACGTCAAGACCTTATTTTTTTGGTAATAGTGTAATACCAAGTAATGTAGGTTACCCACCTTTGTCATCCGACAGCCTCCCAGAGCATAAAGAACTTCCATCTCAGGATGGTGGAAATAGGGATCAGAGATCATGCATATAAATAAATGAAAGTATTTTCTAGTGAAATGTAAAAAAAACGGCTTTATTGCACTTTGCAAATGACATCAAGAAATGTAAAAAAAAGAAACACAAATACCTTTGGCATCTATCAGAATTGGAGAGAGAGAGTTATGTTAAAATTACGGTTGGTTATCAGAAGCGCGTACGTCTCGTCGTCGTGACTCTCTTCCAGTCGTGTAGAGCAATCCTCAACAGCGATCGTCAACAGCAAACCCCAAAACGCCGTTCCACACGTCATGGGGCGTTTGGTTAAAGGGAGTCCTCCCAACACAAAAAGCTCGGTTGAGCCTCCATCCATCAGGCGGCATGGGGAATCTCACCGGCCCAAAGGTACAACAAAGGCTAGGAGCCGCTTCATCAGTAAAGGGAATTCACCCAACAAAAAGAGCACGGAAGGTCCTCACCCATCAAGCGGCATGAAGGAACCTCATCGGCCAAAGGATTCACCAGGCAAGAATCCTAGCGGGCAGTTGATCACCCGTTGAATTTGGTGTCAAAAACATCAGCACACGGACAACATTATCTCGCGGCATCCGGCGAGGGATTCAACAAAATAAATCGGCTACAGGGCCATTAGAGTTGTCACACACTCACGTGACGTGTATAAACGAACTTTTTAGGCTACATCGCCTTTGTAACACCCACCATAATCCCAATCGCCCCGAAAATCTCCTCCCGCACACAAAATCTACGTTATGTCTTCCGCCATCTTTCCCCCGAACGCCCGTTTCCGGTGTCGTTGCAGTTTCGCCAACCAACAAAGTTAAATAAAAAATAAAAAATTAATAGACAATAAACAGTACCTGCTTTAAGCAGTACCTACTCGCGAAATAGATATGTTACATTTCCCCGCAACCCCCGAAAATTTTACGCCGCGAAGTGAAGTAAAATTATTAGGACACCGCCCAACACGACTCTCTCTTTCCACATCTGTTAAAGAAAAATAACACAACATAGTATCAGAAAAACATAAAGGTAAAACATATTAAAGTAGCAAACCCATTCACAGAATGGTGTACAAAAAAAAAAAAAAAAAAAAACATAGAAAATGAGGTAATACCTCCACTTTTACAAGCTCGCTTGTAAGATTACCAACACGTTACTCACATGACGAGAGACAATCTCTCAAGAAAACACTAGTGAGTATGGAGAATTCAAGCTCCCACTTTCATTTATAGAAAAAAGCAACACTTAGTTATTATTAACATAAAAAAAATAACTCTCTCTCTCTATCCTTATATTCTAATCAAAAGTGATATTTGAAAAAAGTTACGTCACAGATATTATACTCAACGCGTCTTAAATTATCAACTAAAACTAGACCAAGGTATAAACAAATATACAGAATTAACTCATTCAATTTTTATAAAAAACTGTCAATTACAAAGTGGTCAGAGTAGGGTTTATATGTAAAGACATACCTATCTGTCAAAAAAAATCAGATCAAGTATAATACAATTATTACTTGTCCATCGTATAACAAGTTTTATAAAAAACTGTCAATTACAAAGTGGTCAGAGTAGGGTTTATATGTAAAGACATACCTATCTGTCAAACAGTTTAGATCAGGTTTTACAATACCGAGGCACTACCTATCTATAAAAGAGGTTAGATTAGGGTTTACATATTTCTATTACCTATCCATCAAAATTATGAAAAAATTCATTAGGAACACAGAAGCAAAACAGGATCTAGAATGTTAGGCTTAGAGCTTAGGGATTAAAATTAAACAAAACACCTAGCTATTAAAAAAGTGAACCTCAAAAAGTACTCTTGATTTTATACAAAAATACAAGATGTAACTATTATAAACCATCCTCAGAGGACGTTGCTTGTGCAAGAAAAGACTGAAGATAAACTCAGGTGGCATTTCTTCAAAAAATAACACTTAATACATCAAGTAAGTGAAAAGTCATAAATTTCTTGAACAAACAATGATATTTTGGTGATCGAATATACTTATTAGATAATCGACACTAGATAAGGTGTGATCGAACAATATCCAAATGAACGACACTAGTAGACAAAATTAACAGTACAACACTGGTTTAAGCAGTGAGAGACCTATATATGTAAATGCTTAATGTTAACTTAGAACTAAAAGACAAAAAAAAACTTTCCTGTATTAGAGGTAAGGTGATAAACTTCAAATATGAGTTACTTTAATGGGTAGGTATGCCAGAGCAGTACCACCTTTGTTTGTGACAAGAAAAAAAAATTCTTAACAAATATTCTTAACAAACTTAACTAACTGACTTTAAGGAAAGTTATACCAGACTTAATCTATTTAACATAGCTATGGTATATTTAAGAAAAACTTTACTTAATCACTAATTGTTGAAATTTTAACAATCTGTACATCAGAAAGTCGCTCAAATCTCTCATAAACAGAAGTTTTGAATCATTCTTTCCAAGTGCTTGGAAAGTCATTATTCGGGAGAAAATTCCAACGAACTTGAAAAGAAGGATTCAGACTTAAACGCTAAAACAGTACAACATAACCTATTGTTTTACGAACGCATCAGTGTGTAAGTATAATTGTAGCCTATAAGGAAGGCGAAACGACTCATTTCATACAAAAAAAATTATTTAGAGTTTATATAAAAAAATTCTCGTCAAAGACTAAGTCAATTACAAAATATGACTTAGACAAAATATTGGGCGCCACTGATCACACGGATCAGAGGAAACGACATTCATTGTAAACGACGTCTCCTATAGAAAAAATTCCGAAGAATTTAAAGAAAAAAAAATTAAATTGAGGAAGCAAGATTGAGGAAATTTTTGTGAAATTTTTTTTTTTATCAAAAGCTGAGTTTACTGGATGTTAGGGCAAAACAAAAATGAACTGGTCTTTCCAATAGCTCGATAGGTATAGAAAAATTACAGGCGAGGTTGTGTATAATGAGACTTGATTCGAGAATTCAGTAGTAATGTGATATGCAACCACAACTCGTTTTAAAGAAAAGGAGTAATATGATTGGATGCGTGCTGTTGGGATTGTAAAAAAACACAAATCGACAATTCCCGAACGAACTCGCGACATTACACGGTGGAACACAAAAAAAAATAGGATTAGGAAGGGTGGCCGGGGGCCGTGTACTCCCATAATCCAAAAAAATGATGTCTTAACTTGGGTGTTATAAAATGAATCTTGCGGTACTTAAAGCACGGCAGGAAACACAAGAACCCAAGTTAAACAGCATCAATGTCCACACCAAAAAAAAAATTTTTTCAAAAAAGAAAAAATTATGAATTCTCTAAGTCCACAAAACTGCAAAAATATAATGCCTGTAATTATATAAAATTTAACAAACCTATGAACATGTCACGATTGACAATAAAAGTGTTCAATTTATTCAAAACAATTTCCATAATAGTTGTTAAAAATGCCCTCAAAATAGTAATAACGCATCTTTGTTATTGTTGACGAAAGTTGTTGTCGCTGCAAAAAGACAAATAAAATAATATAATATGAATTAAATTCGTAAAATTTTTATTGCACTAAGTACCGGACACCCTGTAAACAAATTATCTTATTTAAAAAAAAAATTATTAGAAAAAAAAAATCAAAATTATTTTCCAAAAAAAAAAAAAAAAATTTTTATGTATGTAGCTCACCGGACATTTATAATGTATGTAGCTCACCGGACACCGTGTAAAGCCAATGGATCACCGGAACTAAAATTCCCTCAAAACAAAGCAAGTTTTTCCGCGAAAAATTATAAAAAGAATCCACATCGTCTTCCCTTGTAAATTCTTAATAGTATATCCAATTAATGTACAAAACCCTTTCACAATATAACGTATCTTCTTATTTGCGAAAACAAAACACAACAATTGTTATGATGTTTTGACAACTGACACTTAAATCCAGTATTGCCAGAAAAGAGAATATTTTTCGCTGAAAATTATTCAAGCTGTCGCTGGTACCAATGTACATTAAATTGCGAGAAACAATATATTAACACGCACATTTTTTTTATATATGGCAATAGATATAACTAAACGTCAAACTTTGGTAATCAACAAGTTCAAATGCATAATTGCAAATAACTAACTTACTACCCACACACTGATGAGTTGTAAAATGACATCGTAAAAAGCAGACAAATTATATAACATTAAATAAGACTATTCTTATAGATATATGCATGATCTATAAATACCCTTCCGAACACCTGTTTAATATATTTAAAAAACTCTTTCGTTGGGCGCAAATGTAATACCAAGTAATGTAGGTTACCCACCTTTGTCATCCGACAGCCTCCCAGAGCATAAAGAACTTCCATCTCAGGATGGTGGAAATAGGGATCAGAGATCATGCATATAAATAAATGAAAGTATTTTCTAGTGAAATGTAAAAAAAACGGCTTTATTGCACTTTGCAAATGACATCAAGAAATGTAAAAAAAAGAAACACAAATACCTTTGGCATCTATCAGAATTGGAGAGAGAGAGTTATGTTAAAATTACGGTTGGTTATCAGAAGCGCGTACGTCTCGTCGTCGTGACTCTCTTCCAGTCGTGTAGAGCAATCCTCAACAGCGATCGTCAACAGCAAACCCCAAAACGCCGTTCCACACGTCATGGGGCGTTTGGTTAAAGGGAGTCCTCCCAACACAAAAAGCTCGGTTGAGCCTCCATCCATCAGGCGGCATGGGGAATCTCACCGGCCCAAAGGTACAACAAAGGCTAGGAGCCGCTTCATCAGTAAAGGGAATTCACCCAACAAAAAGAGCACGGAAGGTCCTCACCCATCAAGCGGCATGAAGGAACCTCATCGGCCAAAGGATTCACCAGGCAAGAATCCTAGCGGGCAGTTGATCACCCGTTGAATTTGGTGTCAAAAACATCAGCACACGGACAACATTATCTCGCGGCATCCGGCGAGGGATTCAACAAAATAAATCGGCTACAGGGCCATTAGAGTTGTCACACACTCACGTGACGTGTATAAACGAACTTTTTAGGCTACATCGCCTTTGTAACACCCACCATAATCCCAATCGCCCCGAAAATCTCCTCCCGCACACAAAATCTACGTTATGTCTTCCGCCATCTTTCCCCCGAACGCCCGTTTCCGGTGTCGTTGCAGTTTCGCCAACCAACAAAGTTAAATAAAAAATAAAAAATTAATAGACAATAAACAGTACCTGCTTTAAGCAGTACCTACTCGCGAAATATGTTACAATAGCTTAAATGATTTCTGTCGCTCTTTAAACAAATGATGATATTTCATATTCACCCTAATTTTTGCAAGGTCTTGACGTGACTTGACACTTATTTTTCTTCTATTTTCACTGTTTGTCATTGCTTTTATGTACCATCCGAATCCTTACATTGTTCCTTTCTAAATTTCGTGATACTTTGTTTTAAATTGGACGCAAGTCCGTAAATAAATAAAATAAATAAATAAAAATAAATAAATACATTTTATAAAGGAGAGTGTCTGTGGTGGGCGGGCGGCGGGCTTAATTTTTATACCAATCTTCCGTTTTATACCGATTTATTTTTTTCCGAATACCAAAAATTTACGACGGACAAGTTTTGGTTAGGGATATGGTCTGACATGACCATCGAACAAACTTTGATGCGGATGATGCATAGCTGTGGGTGTCTTACTCGTGGCCGTGGAATCAGTGACAGCGTACTCGCCCTGTGGACTTTAGGAATGAAATATTTGCATAACGTTTGTGACGCCATTGAGGAATATAGTAACTTTAATCTACATATATGCGAGCAACATGTCGATATGAGAACTTCCGGTATCACTCGACACGATCAAGACTTGAAAAAGCTGTTGGATTGGTTTTCTCAGCATTCTCCCTTCCCCCAAATCAATTCACTTCTTTCACCACCACCACCACCCGAAAGTAGTATATATCTTCGCAAACCCGGGAGAGGCAAAACTTTTGAAAGACTGTATTCCGCGAATAGTGTGAAATACAAAGAAGCGGCTGAGAATATTCTATGTCTCCATGCCTTTAGTGGCTGCGATACAACATCTTCCTTCTTCAACTAAGGAAAAACAAAATTTTGTTCACTTGTACAGAACGACACAAGACTCAATGCCATGATAGGAATCTTCAAACAACATGATGCAAAACCAGAAGACATAGCAGATGCAGGAACACGCTTTCTTGTTGCTTTGTACGGGGGTGACATAGACAAGGAAAGGAAACCTTGGAAGAAGTCCGCTACCAACGTTTCGCAAAGTTAACAACAAAAAGCAAATTCAATCTTGCCTCTTTGCCACCAACGAACGACCGTAATAAACAATAAACCGCAGTTACGCTGATCTGTTCAGAGGACCAAACGGCAGAACAGACGTACTGGAAAACAGCATGACGATGGGAGTGGTGCTATTAAATGAAATTGCAAACCATTTGGATGTAAGTGACTGTTGATATGCCTTAAAACTAGTATTAAAGAGTCACCTGCCTAAATGCTGATATAGAAACTAAATTGTACTGTCATTGGAATAATTATTATGTTGTACAAGAATAATTTGGATAATAAATAGTAATAATAAAATGTTTATAAATGTAGTATGTTGGTTATAATAGTATTTAAAAATAAACACGGTGTTCGGAAACTTGTGGTTCAAGAAACTGTGTTTATTTTATCTAAATCAATTTTCTTTGCCGGCGAACTAATTTTAACCCGGGCGGGTGCCCGGGTTCATGGGATGAGGTGTGTTTAGGTCTGATGACCAGGACATACTGAACCCCAGATTCCTACCCACCCCTTAAACCCTTTTCCTTCCCAGAACCTTTCTCTCCTTCCTTTCCCTAAAAAACCCTCCACACAGCATCCCCAAAGATGACAATTATGGTGGAAATTATTTTCCTCAGGGCCTCCTGTGTGGAACTCAAGTAAAAAAAAAAAAATTGCAATCCGTAAAAAAAATGATTTTGGAGTCGTTCTTTAGTGAAAATAATAACTACAACTAAAACAGAGTAGTAAATTACTTAAAACCATTTGGCGACTTTACAGGAAAAACAAAATACTGTTTCTATATAGTTGTACGTTATATATTTATATATTATATAGTTATACATTATAAAGTTATACATTATATAGTTATACATTATAAAGTTATACATTATACAGTTATACAATAGTGTTTATAGGGGGCGGATGGTGTGGCTTTATTTTATATACAAACTAGCTGACCCGACGAACTTCGTACCGCCTTAGAATCAATAACTGTTGAATTAAATTAAGTTTTTTTATTAAGATAAAAATTACACAATGAAGCAATTATCGATGCCCAACTGTCCGTGTTTTGTTTTTGTTAGTATCAGAGATGGCGTTGTATACGGATTTATATTTTTTGTGATTTTCTTACTTTTCCACTCACGGGAATTTTTGAAAGGAAGCGGGTACGGGGGCCGCCGCCCCGGGAACCATTTATTGGATAACCAACACCTCAGCCATAGGTCACCCCAAGTGGTTTTCTGTTTGGTGATTTAGCAGGGTTGCCTGGGGTTCGGATTCATGGGGTGACTTTTGTACGGGTCTTGGCGGCGGATGAGTCTGCCCACCTGCTGCGTGACGGGCCGGATCGAGAGAGACTGGGAACTCCCTTTTGACCTTTTGACCTTTCCATCCGGATTCTCTCGACCAATGGGTCGATAGAGTCCGGCTGGAAAGGTTAAGGTAAAAGGTCAATTCAGGTCAAGGCAATGGCCTTGCACCGCAGTTGGAGGGATGGATTCACTCCCGGATACACTGACATCCAGATTCCTAACCACTCCTCATGCCTTTTTCCTTTCCAGAACATCCTACCCTTCCTTAAAAAGACCCTCCATACAGCATCTCCTAAGATGACATAGGTCCTGAGTGGAGCTTACGTAAAAAATGCGTTTCATTTCAGAAATTTATTATTATTGAATTTTTCCTTTGGAGGGGTGCAAAGACATACGTTCACCGTTTGTCTCGTTTTCGACTATTGATATTTAGTGTGTAAGAAAGAGGGGCAGCATTATATGATTAAGAACAAAAGCGAAACAATTAGCGCTTTGACATTTGACGTTTTTGAATTTTTGGAAAATACCTATCACAATAATGCTGCAGTTCTTTCAAAATATGAGAATTCGTTCCATATAAAATGTATGAAAAATTTAGTTTTCTTCATAACTTTCTTTTTAGTTAATTTTTGCAATATTTTAATAGTTATTCTGTTATCCGGAGCGGAGACAAATCCAACAAATCAAAGATCATCAAGATCGGACCAGCCGATCTCGAGTTATAAATAGTGTAACTAACCCGACTTTGTTTTATATATTAAGATAAAGCATTTTATTCCGGGATTAATGAAATTTTGCACGCCATGGTTCAAAATAAAAGGATATTTATTTCATTGAAGAAGAATAGAATACTATAAAATTAACCGAAACGTGAAAAAGAACAAGACACAGAAAAATATAAAAGATAATGGTCACAACTGGGACTCGAACCCAGGAACTCTTGTCTAACGAGATGAATGCTTTTACAAATTTGACAACTACAAGTCATTCTTGTCAATCTCATTTTAAAAATTTTAAAATGAACAATGTTATCTTAAAATTAACTATTTTTTTCAAAATTATCGGTAGCTGTTTTTGAAACAATTAAAAAAAGGTAGGATAAACCAAAAAAAAAAAAATTTTTTGGGAATAACTTTAAAAGTTTTTGTAAAAAGAAAGTTGTTCAAATAAAAAAAGGATAATTACTGGTCCCCATCTGATTTTGAAAAAAAAGCCTGAAGCCCGGGCAAAGCCGAGGACTTCAGCAAGTAATTTTCGAGTCCAAAACAGTGTTTTTCTAAATTTCACTTATTTTATAAATGAAAACCAAAATTTCCGCCTTAAACATAAGATTTGTAAGTAAGTACTTAAATACCTACTTACCTACTTACTACACACCATACATTTGTTATAAGTTTTCAAAATTATCTTAAATAAGTAATTACATAATTCATCCAAAGAAACGTACTAACTAAGTCACTCTTTTTTCACACTTTCTTCATTCAGAGAGATAAATGGTTAGTATAATATTGAAAAAAAAAACAAATCCAAAAACGAATCTTCACTGAACCATTTAAACGGCCATCACCTTGAACTGGAAACGGAAAGTACAAAAAATACAGGACAAAATGTACATCGAGCGAGTTAAAACAGGACTTCGTTACGCTCAGTAAAAAGAAACGTGATTCCCAACTGCTCACGTCTCGAGACAGTGAGACTATTGCATACCCAAATGGGGAATGTCGCGAGGCCGATGGTAGTAGGGAAGGAAAGAAGATGGGAAAGAGGAAGGTGGGGAAGTACCTGGCTATTCGAATCTGGTCATCAAACACGGCTAAAATCATTTCAAGGATCGATTCAATTCCGAGTGGTGGTCGTACACCAGGGCAATACTGAGAGTATTTTCCACTTCTCGCATGCGACCGGACTGATGGCTCCGCTTATCCTCGGCTGGACTGCCGTACACGGGACACGGGATACGGGACACGGGACACGGGACACGGGACACGGGACACGGGACACGGGACACGGGACACGGGACACGGGACACGGGACACGGGACACGGGACACGGGACACGGGACACGGGACACGGGACACGGGACACGGGACACGGGACACGGGACGACTGCAGCTCAGTTGCTTTGGTTAAGTCAAACAATCTCATCATAATATGTCATGTTTTTATCCTTTTAACTTAACTTCCTTTTATTTCAGCTTCATCAATTGGCGGAGATGAAACGTGATACTGTCAAATAAATAACTAACAACATTTACGCACTCGCATATTGCCTGCTAACAATGTATGCACGGACATTGGAGGTCTAGAGCTGTGTTCCGCAAAGGGTGTGCCGCGGCACACTGGTGTACCGTGGTCGCTTGTTGGTGTGCCTCACAGATTTGTTGAAAAAATAAAGATACATCAATATATTGATATTTTTATTTCGATAATTTTTGAGCCAATGTTTAAATGTATTGATTTAAAATTTCAAGAAAATATCAAAAATGTGTACAAATTGATATTTTACAATATAACTAGATATTTTACATATTTTACAATAGCTCAAAATACGTGTTCATAATGGATAAATTCGTTAAACGTACCTCAAGTGTCTCGAGTGAAACTAATAATTCCCAAGAAGAAGCAGAGTCAACGAAGAAAAAACCTGAGATTGTTAATCGAAAATATGTTCAGATTTAGCTTCTCTGCTTAAAAAAGAAGAATATCAGTAAAATTTGCGAATCTGGCCGATATAATTACTCATTCTAAATTAAACAAAGCGATAAAAATATAACTGTAAAAAAAACTTGTTAATATTTTAACCAAATTAGCCGTTGGGACTCATGTGCAGAATTTTTAAGAATCAAAATGACTCAAATTATGTTTCGAAAATATTTGAAATTGACTTTTTCTCAAGTTCTTAAAGAGAACATATGTAGATATAATTATAAATAATATTATTTTTGCACATCATATTATATTCGGACAATTTTGAAATTTGCCCATTTATATAAAAATAGAAAAAATAAATAAAATTGAGATATAAAAGTGTACCTCTCTTCCAATACTTACATAATATTATAAGTCCTGACAGATTGGAATTAAAAATGAATTTTATAATATTATTTTTGTGAATAAGGTTTCTTGAAAATTATACTACAAATTTAAAAATAAAATATTGATTTAAAAAATAAACTGCTGCTTTTAGTTTAATAAAATTTATTACTTGATTGAAGAAGAAGAGAATACTAAAAATCTAAACGAAATTTGAAAAAGAACAAGACACAGAAAATTAATATATGTAATAAATAAAAAAAAATAAATAAAAAAAATAAATGGTCACAACTGGGACTCGAACCCAGGATCTCTCATCTGAGACGAATGCTTTAACCAATTCGGCTATCGAGATTTCTCATCTTGATGTCATTTTGGTCAATTTCATATTTCAAATTTTAGAATGAGCAATATTATCTTCCACTAATTTTTTTCCATATTATTATCGAAAGCCGTCCTGTCAAATCCAGAAATAATTTAAAAAAGGTATTAATAAACAAACACAAAATTGTTTTGGGAATAATCTTCAAAAGGTATTATAAAAGAAAGTTGTTCAAATAAAAAATGGTAAATTGCTGAAACACCTGCTGCGTTGTGGGCCAGAACATAAGAGACTGTTTGAGGAGGTGTTTTGACCTCTCCAGCCAGAATCCCTCGACCCATCGCCTTGCACCGCAGTTAAAGCGATGGATTTATTGGTCCATCACTCCTGGACACATTGACCCCCAGATTCCTACGAGCCCTTTTACCTATTTCCTTCCCAGCACATCCTCTACATTGTTTCCTTAAAAAAACTTCCACACAGCATTCCCTAAGATGACATGGGCATATGAGGAAAATTATTTTCCTCAGGCCTCATACCTAAATCATAGGCACTAGGTTCCCATGAAGGTGGGTTTACTTAAAGTGGGTATACAATCATTGCCAGTAAATCTAGTTTTTTTAGAAAAAATTCGGAAAGCCTTAGGTATATAAATAGTTTCCAATTTCCATGCCACACAAAAATAGAATGGTATGTTTGTTTGATATTTATTGCTGTCAAACTTAATTTGCGGAACTCCATTTAAATTTGAAGATTTTTCTTTTATGTATTTAATTATAGTTTTTGAACAAAATAAATTAACTAAAAAATGTTTTATTAAATTAAATAATGAACAATTTCTGTTGTGCGATTATTGCAGCTTTTCTACCTTCCTAAGATATAATCGAACAATTTAATATATATTAAAAAAATCAAATATTCTGATTTTGAGTACCAGTTTTACTTTAATGTTTTGCAGTGGGTAAGTTTACTTGCTAAGGAAAATTTTCTTACCTTGCCGCTGTGCTCCCAGGGAAGTTGCCATCACTAAAACCGTTAACACAATTTCTAGTAAATAGCGCATTTTGAAAGTAATTTTGCAACACTGAATTTACTTAAAAATTCTCTTGTTATTATCACACCAATAGTTGAAATCGAACTGCGGTCCAATGAGCTTTGCTTCCATATTTAAGTCAGTATATTCGCACTCGGAATCACATAAAAAACAACAATTTTTGTGTGTCGTGTGTAAATTATTTGTGAATAACTCTCCTAACCCTCTTGATGCCAGTTACTTTTTTGCAAACAGAAAGCTTTTTTGCAAATAATTTCCCTGAAGGCATGCTATCTTTTGTGGAAGCTGTATGGAGGGCATTTTTATATATATTAATCATTGTTAGAGGGAAATATGTGAGACCTGTGAACGATGATCGTTATTAATCGGAAAATGTAAACCAAAGGCAAAGGAATGATATACCAAACCGAATTTTTAAAACAGACGCAGGACAACATGCAATATTTTATAAACAGCATAAAAGCATTATGAATAACTAGCTGACCCGGCCACGCGTTGCTGTCGCTAATAAAACACAACGTCATCTACTAGATGGTTATCCAACCTTTATAACCACCGCCGTCTTTGAGTTTATGGCGAAGAGACAGACAGATGCCGCGGAGGACTTTAATTTATAATAAGTAAAGATGGTGTGAAAGATTATAATAATGTGCCTAAAATGCTTGGGGTAACTAACGTATTTAAGTTAATAAGGATTAATACTGTATCCGTCTAAATAACTTTTCAATTACCGCAATGTTCGTGACCATTTTTTTAGAAGATAGAATGGGATATAGTTAGCTATCCGTAAAAGATAGATATATGCCTACGCGAACTTTTTTGTAGATCTTTAAAAGGAGAATATCCCACTATCCATTGTTTTATTATATCCGAAAAGGATTTAGCAGCGTTTTCGATGAAAGCTCTCATCCCCCCATTACACGTATCAGTATTCGCATCAGTATTTGAATACTGATGCGTGTAATGGCTAATACTGACGCATCGACAAAATTACTGACGCGCATCTAGATATTTGGATCGGCCTCATCAGTATTGGGGCGTGGCCGAAAAGTGGTGGGGATACTGATGCTGTACTGATGCGTGTAAGGGCTCGCCGCATCAGTACGTCAGTATTTCTTGTGCGCCATTGAGGACGGTGCTGTCTTATCGCCTGTAGCTATGTCGGACAGCATGTCGCATCTCCAGCTCCGCCGCGAAACGTCCGAATAAGCGTCACAAGGACTAGAAAAATACTGTAAAGAGGAATAGGGCCATTTTTTTTATATCTTTTATTACACAAGCTCCACACAGGAGGCCCTGAGGAAAATAATTCCCCTCGGGGCCTATGTCATCTTTGAGGATACTGTGTGGAGGGTTTTTTTAATGAAAGGAAGGAGAGGAGAGTTCTTGGAAGGAAAAGGGTTTAAGAGGTGGGTAGGAATCTGGAGTTCAGTGTGTCTTGGTCATCCGCCTCCAAGATCGAGACAAACCTCACCCCATGAACCCAGGCACCCCTGCTAAATCGCCAAACGTAGTCAACCACTTTTGGTGACCTACGGCAGAGGTGTTGGTTATCCAATAAAGGTTCCCGGGGCGGCGGTATCCATTCCCGCCTCCCAAATTGTATTGGAGGAATTGAAGGGAATAATGGTAAGCGTAAATCCAAATATTATGAGGGAAGATGTACGAAAAAAAAACGTTGCGATGCAATTATAGGTCAACTCAAAAAAATCATATCTTCCAAAAGATCCGGAGCCAGACTCGACGAAGTGTATATCCCAAAATCGTAGAGTTACAGCTAATTTTTCTCTTGGCGTGATCGAGGCTCTCATGGCTGTATTTTATAATAATATTTTATAGAATAACCATATCTAGCAATTTGTTGAAATTATCATTGTTCATCCTAAAAAATAATTTTTATAGTTGTGTGGATCAGTCAGCAAAATTTCATCCATTAAATTTAAGTGTGAGAATTTTTCTTTTTTGAGAAGCCAGTCCTTCACTCATTTCTTTGTACCGAACGCCAAAATTATAGCAACACAGGCTTTTCTTTTCGGATTCATCACTTTAAAAGCGTCTGTTCCGCAAGGTTTCGCAACGATACTGACGTCAGTATACTGACACGTGTAATGGCTCACAAATACTGACGGTTGTCGTCAGTAATTCGCATCAGTAAATACTGATGCGAATACTGATGCGTGTAATGGCCGGATCAGGCGGCTTAAGTTTTTCCGACACTTTTACTTCTTTTGAAAATGTAAACCAATTTACACAAATACTTGACAAATTACATACCTAAACCTTCCCCACGAAACACTCTATCTTTTGGTGAAAACCGCATGAAAATCCGTTCCGTAGTTTTCAAGTTTATCGCGAACAGACAGACAGATAGACGACGCGGGGGACTTTAATGTATAATATGTAGAGATAGAAGTATTCGAATACTGACGAAACAAATCTAAAACTTAATTAAGAAGAACTTGTATCTGGAACTTTGCTAAGTCAAACATTACAAACATTTTTTAAATGAAAAGAAATTCAAGATTGAAAAACGTTTAGAGTTTTGATGACTCAATTCCACGATATTATTGAATAGATTATAACATAATGCAGCTCAAAAATACATGGAAAATGTCGATGGTGTTCCCCGTTTATTTACTTTTAATGTTTTTTGTGATTAAACGAAAAACACTTGAATCCTCAACCTATTATTGTGTTATCATAAAACGAGCAAGTACTGGAAATAATAACCGTTAAAATAGAATTTCGGAAAAGTTTAAAAATATTCTTATTGTATTTTCAGATTTTACGAAATAAAACTTTTGGAAAAGGCCCTAAACATAGTTGTAATTATTGCGAAAGTAAGTATACGAACAACTGTTCACTATTTCAGCACTCTTGCTTCATTGAAACCATTGGTTTTTCAGAAGGCGTCGCCCTTAATTTATTACTTAAGATAATACCTCCACGGTAGAAAATGTGTAAAAGCTAGAGTATTCATTTTCAGAACCAATGGAAAACACGCAAGTGTTCTTCAAGGATCGGTATTGGGTTATTTTTAATTTTTATTTAACTTTAATTACATAATAACACAAATCACATTTTCATGTGCTGTGTACACATACGCAATAGCGAAATTATAAAAAGACTTGCAAAATGTGGCGTCATGACTAAAACAAAGTTATTGCAAATATATATAAAAATGAAATACAGTACACATTATGGGTTTAAATTAGAAAAATGAATTAGAGAAGCATGAAAGTGTGGAGAGAGAAAATACATAAAATTTAAATCTAGAGACGGGAGGTGGGAATTTATTTCAACCACGCAACTGTATTACGCTTTTCTATTAAATAACTGATAAATAACCATGCGCATAAGTTAATATACCATCTTAAATAAATTATCCCAATAAATAAATAAAAAAACGAGAAAAAATAATCTATTTTGTACTTTTTTCCGGTCATAATCTTATGTAGGAATCGCTAATGTCTTATGATAGGTACCTGTTATTTGTGATAGAAATAAGCCGTCCTTAAATGGATCTAATTTTTTTTCGAGGCATTACAAATGATAGTTTAAAATCAATGATAGTTTATAATTAGGAATGATAAAAATTAAAAAAAAAACACTCGGCACCCAAAGGGTTGACGTTCTTCCATTGCGGAGTGAAAATTTGTGGGCGGAATAAGCGGTTTTCCACGCGGCCATAGCAAGTAACGAGCTGCTGTTTTTCAATTTATTGCGGTCAGACAATAACAATAACAGGAAATCGAAGCAATGACGACAATGAAAACATTTGTATTTTTGCACACCTTTCCAAACGAAATAACAACAAAAAGGACTGAAAATATGTTTGTTTGTTATCTTTTGCGTGACTCCGAGTGCAAATATACTGATTTAAATATGAAAGCCAAGCTCATTGGATCGCAGTTCGATTTCAACTCTTGGTGTGATAATAACTAGAGAATTTTTTAAATAAATTCAGTGTTGCAAAATTATTTTCAAAATGCGGTATTTCCTAGAAATTGTGTTCTTGGTTTTTACGGCAACTTTCGTGGGAGCCCAGAGGCAAGGTAAGAATTTTTTCCATACTAACAGCCTTACTAAAAAAAAACCACAGCGCGACCAATTAACTGTATTATTGCAATAACATAATTAAACCTTGTATACCCTAAATCAAGTTTTATTACCAATAATGTTTCTTGCGTGGTCACGCTGTTAAAATGCATTAAGATCTGACAACATTGTAAATGGTTTTAATTTCCTAGGAAACAATGTTGTTTTAATTCTTCTCCGCTAGGGGCATTATTGGTGCGCATGTGCATATCGGCCCGCCCCGCGATGACAAAACAGTTCGGTGTGTTTATGGCGGGATATGGAAAATTTTGTTAGTGCCTAAATGTTGTGATTTTACTAAATAATTTCTATTGTAGTGACGAATTTACTCTTCTGTTCACATAATTGATATATTTACCATATTATTTGTATGGTTTACATCAGTTTAATCAAGTTATTGTACAAACGCCGTACTTTCAAAGTTGAACTGTCAGAATATTGTTTTATAGGTTACTATAATGTGAATGGCAATAAAAAAAACTTTGAAATTTTTTATTATTTTTTTATTGTGTGCACGACGAAAAAGTGAGGTGATAGTTTCCTTCCAAATTTATTACATAAAAGGACTGTGTTTTTGAAGTTTTGATTTTTTTTAAATTTCTCTACATTTTGGTCAAAAATGTTTTGGGAGGAAATTTTTTTCATTTTTTTCCGAGTTTGAATCTTAAAATATGGCAGTTTTTGAAAACTAAAGTGTATTTCAAATACACAAATCTAAAAGATAATTTTATATAGTTTTCATAAATGGTATTTGTTTTAACGACACCTTCAAAAATAAGAAATATATAGAACATTCAAAATACTTAGGAAAAATTCCAAATTTCGTCGAACATCAATCGTTAAAACAGAGATAAACTACCCTCTCAGGCCGTGGAAACCATGTGTATTTTTTTCCATGAACAATTTTTTAATTAGTAATGTTTTCACATCCGCGGCCGTTTGTCAATTGAATAAAATTTTCACTGGGTTTTTTAGTAAGGCTGTAAGTAAATAAATTAATGTACAACTGGCATTTGAAATCAGAATATTTGTCTTTTTTATAAACTGTTTGATTTTGCCTTAGGAAAGTAAAAAAAAACTGCCACACGTTATAATAATTACACAGCAAAAAAATTTTATAATGTAATTAAATTAAACTTTTTTTTATTATTATTTTTTTTTACTTTGTGAGTAAAATCTCAAATTATAATATTTAATTAAATGAAGACAAAATTAGCGAAACTCAACTGAAATCTGGAGACAGAAAAATCAGAAATGATATTGGCTCCGCTGGGACTCGAAAATAGAAAGATATGTTTTTATGAAGGATCCTGGGTTCGAGTCCCAGCAGAGCCAATATCTTTTCTTATTTTTTTGTCTCCAGATTTCGATTGAGTTTCGCTAATATTGTCTTCATTTATTAAATATTATAATTTGAGATTTTACTCATAAAGTTTAAAAAAATTATAATGAATATTCATCCTAGACTTGCAGAAAAGTCAATAGATGTCGCATATTAAAAATAAAATGGATTAAAATTTATCCGGACACTATCTAGATTGCATTTAGTTCGAATCTTGCAATCATATGTAAAGATAGCAGCCAATAATATGTGCGTTAAGTAAATGAAGATAATGTTGGTAGTTCTTAGTCGAAGTATGAAACAGTTAAAAAAGACAGAATTTATATGGGTTCCGCAGCTCAATCGGTAGATCTGTTGCCATGTAAGCAACGGGTCCTGGGTTCGAGTCCCAGCGGAGCCAATATCGTTTCTGATTTTTCTGTCTCCAGATTTCGATTAAGTTTCGCTAATATTGTCTTCATTTAATTAAATAAACTTTTTTTAGTTAATTTCTTTTGTCTTTTACTATTATTGAATTGGTACATAAAAGAAAATGCTTTAAATTAAAATGGAGTTCCGCAAATTAAGTTTGACAGCAATAAATATCAAACAAACATACCTTTCTATTTTTGTGTGGCATGGAAATTGGAAACTATTTATATATCTAAGGCTTTCCGAATTTTTTCTAAAAAAACTAGATTTACTGGCAATGATTGTATACCCACTTTAAGTAAACCCACCTTCATGGGTACCTAGTGCCAGGGACCGCGGAAGTACTCTATGACGGGGGGGGGCAAACTTGTTTAGTCACCCTCTTCCTTCAGTCTCCTCTCCAGTCAATCAACTAGTTATAAATAAGACAAAACGGAGATGACTAGGTCAAACAAATAACAGGTTCAATGAATAAAAAAACTTTTGTAGCGGTCACTTAACCCGCTCTCATAAAATCCTCGCAGCGCCACGGGTTAAGGCACACTCCAGAAACAAATATGTACATAGATGCAAGCCGCTACCGGACCTACCTACGGCCGATACTACATCTACCTACAGCGGAATAATAATTCCGCCACTTACGCGAAAGGCCTAGAACGTATGGCTGTACCGTACAAATGCCCGCAGAAAGTTCGAGCGATTTCTCACCTTTGCGTGAATTCACGGCATTACCTACCGTGAGAGTAATTACTCGCCGCGAGTATATAAGCAAGCGCTCGTCCGCTGCAGTCAGTCAGTACCTTCCATTCATCGGCCAAGCAACACAGTCCGAGCCGTGCCGCGACTAAGTACGTGCCTGCACCGGGCACGGGCCCCGCGCAGTCTACAGTGAACAACATTTATCCAGTGTGACACCAGGAACGTTTCCAACACCTTCGAGGAACTTCACCAACCACCAACCGGCAACGAGCCAGCAACCAGCAACCGGCAACGAGCCAGCAACCAACAACGAGCCAGCAACCAGCAACGAGCCAGCAACCAGCAACGAGCCAGCAACCAACAACCGGCAATGAGCCAGCAACCAGCAACCGGCAACGAGCCAGCAACCAGCAACCGGCAACGAGCCAGCAACCAGCAACCGGCAACGAGCCAGCAACCAACAACCGGCAACGAGCCAGCAACCAGCAACCGGCAATGAGCCAGCAACCAGAATCCTCATCGCCTCTCAAGGTTCCTTCCTGCGTCACGTGTGTGTGTCGACTCAAAGGCCACACAGCCGCCATACCTCGTCAACACGACGACGGTCGACCGCCTGGACCAAGGTCACTTCTACACCGCCATGGTGTAGAGCAACTCGCCGGCTCCCTGAAGACCTGTGATCTTCACCGCCGTAGTCTCCTGACCTCCTTTCTCACTCATCATCATTCAGCAGCAACACTAATGGCACCACTGTCACTCCGCTCCGCTCTGCTCCGCTTCGACCTTACTACGTAGCGTAACAATAAAGACTGACTCCCTACACCGACTGACGCCTTTCATTTCTCTCTACCCATCTCTACCGATCCGGCCCGCTCCCTCACTTTTTTTTTTAAATATTGCTTTATTGCATTCATTGAACGATACCAAAAACGTTGCGTCTCTCAGCCGTCTTTGAAGCAAATTCCCTAAGAATTTCATTTAAATCTAAACTAAATGTTTCCGCCTTATGCCCGTGCAGTATTGCTAAATAAGTAAGTCTTCTCTGCTTCATTGGTAGTCGGAGGAATGTTCCGATGCGTCAGAGGGCACTCAGAGACCTTTCACACGACGTAGACGTAGCTGGCACGGTGAGGAGTAAGACTACTAACTTTTCTACTTTATTAATCATTGCTCTTGAAACTTTAGGTAGATTAGCCAGTTCTCTTGCGTACTCTCGGACAGTCTTCACGTGAGGTATTGCTTTCTTAGCTATCTTCATTTGCAGTGCTAGTGAGTCAATATCAAAACCAGTTGCGTGAACGCCTAATTCGGCCTGGATGTCGCTTGCTGATAATTCCTTTGAATGGTTAAGTAGAACAGATTCGAGCTGGGGTAGACGGTTCATTCCAGGCTGTTCAAACCTTCTTTCCAACTCGTTTTTAGACCAGTCTAACACTGATATAAATTTTTGGTGGAGACTTTCCCTAGGCGACAACTGCACAGTTGGAGCTCTGCTACTGAAGGGTTTTGGAGGGGCTCGAGCATGGGGTATAGTAGGCATAGTGAGTTCCATATTTTGATCTGTCCATATGCGATTGAAATCGTGTTCACCCATCGAGTTGTACACATTCCACAATACAGATAGTAAAATTGGAGGGGGCGCGGCCCCCCCTCATTTCATTTTAGGGGGGCATTTGGCCCCCTCTGCCCCCCACTTCCGCGGTCGCTGCCTAGTGCCTATGATTTAGGTATGAGGCCTGAGGAAAATAATTTTCCTCATGGCCTATGTCATCTTAGGGAATGCTGTGTGGAAGTTTTTTTTAAGGAAACAATGTAGAGGATGTGCTGGGAAGGAAATAGGTAAAAGGGCTCGTAGGAATCTGGGGGTCAATGTGTCCAGGAGTGATGGACCAATAAATCCATCGCTTTAACTGCGGTGCAAGGCGATGGGTCGAGGGATTCTGGCTGGAGCGGTCAAAACACCTCCTCGTATACGTTATACGTTATACGTCACGTTGGTGCCAAAATATAACGTAATTAAATGTATTTGGTTAACCTCGTGGTATTTAAATGTGTGAATCGACATCTTACTGTCAGAATGGAATATTGAGGTTATGAAAGTTAAATCTTGTAGTAAGGTAATGCTAAGCTCAGGGTAGGTAAGACATGTGAATATGGTAATCAATACTAAATGAAATTAAAGGCTATAAAGGGAATATAATATTTAATCATAAATACAAGGTTTGATCAACAAAAGAGACTCTAAATAAATTAAATGATTATCTCAGGGTATGGCGACTGCTCCAAGAAAACAGTGCATATTGTATCATAAGTTGCTTCTAAGATTGAAAGATGGAAGGCGCCAGTCGTTTATTAAAATTGCCCTAGAACTATTAAACGACAAATAGTCTGTTAAATTATGTATGAGAAAACCAATGAAAATATAATAACGATACGTGATTGATAATTCCCATGAGGTCTGTGAATCTGTGAGATCTTCTGCCCGTCGTGTTTCTGTCAGGATCCACATGCCGTCGGCCGTCTCACAAGTCGCCTGGAACCAAACTGAAGTACTACTGTGTCCGCGGCGCTCTCGAACTATTGCGAAGCATGGGCACCAACCTCGGAATACAGATGGCTTGTAATGCTGCCAACCACACTGGTCGAATCCATTGAGCAATATAGTGTCTTAGCGGTTCTTACCGCTACATTACCCCTCCACCAAAGAGAAACTATTTCCTCCTGGAAATCATGAGGTCCATGTGTCACTTCCTGAAGAGAACTGCATACTATGTGAGCCTTGGTCGTAAATGTTAGTCTTGGAAGACGCCAAAATATAATGATTGTTAGCCGGAAGGATCCTGGTGATAGAAGTACTCCCAATCCATATAATGTACATCATGGAGGAAGCGGTGACCACCGTACTGCAATACTGTAGGCATGACTTCAATGTAAAGCGATGAAAAGAAAGTCGCGTCAAACTATGCAGCATCTCTCCTATTATGATGCATTCAATAACTGATGACCCCAGATGGCCCAAGGTAGAGATGGAAAAAAAACGCCGAAATCAGACCATTCCTCCGTCTGCGTACATCGCCGCACTAATTGGATCTTGATTTGCGTTTATGATGAATAATCCAAACTGGAGCAGAAGAAAGTCATTAAGTGAGGTTCTGTGTAGATGATGAAAATTTTCCCGCGCTGCTAGCTCTGCCGCCCAACATGAATGAAGATGTATGATGATCAAGACTGCATCTTGTGAAAGCTGAAGAAAATCCTTGAGTGACAGAAAGTGCAAGAAGTTCCATATAGAGTGGAGATCAGAAAACTGCAATGAAATGCGCCATCCGAGTAAGATGATGAACTTCCGATGTGAAGTAGTTCGAATAGTTGAAGATGTAGTCCAGATTGTGAGACCCAAATAATCCAGTTTCTTGTCGTTCCCTAAAACTGAACCTGCCTAAAATTGGTTTTCTCAAAACAAAATCTAATTAAAAAAGGAAACTTTAAAAAATTATATTACATTAAAACAGTGCCAAAGTACTAAAAACTTCATCGACTGAGATCCTAAAAGGCAAAAAGTCACCCTGACCATATTATAGATAACCTTTGAAAAACATATGGAATGCATCATTTAATTCTATGTATGTTATAATGTTAATCACCACAGAAGCACAACGCAATATTCAAATTATAAATATTAATCGATCAAATTCAAAAATGAAAAATGCCAATATGATTATATTCAATTAGACTTCACAAAAACAGCAAGTAAAATTTATATCAATAAATATTAAATCATTTCCCAAGAATATAGTGTTGGTTATAATTTGAGAACATAGATGTCGCTGAATTCGCCCAGAAAATAATTCCAAATTTATTAAATGTTTAACAATGTCTAACTTCAGACTTAAAAAAAAAAATTTTTGTCTCTCTAATTCCAAATGTAAAAAAAAATAATCATGGTCGAAGTGCAGTAAAAAGATCAACATTAATATTCAAATATGAACTCATAAAATCAAACTGAAAAAGAGATCAGAAACAGAGTGAACCCATAACACTCAACGTAGAAAATTAATGAAAATTATTTGTTATTTTAAAACAAAAGAAATATCTTTTATTACAATTTTAAATTCTTATAAAAAAATAATGTAATAATATCTTCATTGTAAAATGACCCCGTTTATAATGTGAAAGATAAATTTGAAAAAAAAAATTATACTATCTTCCGAAATATTTTCCTGAACAATTAAATAACACGCATAAAAATATATCTGTTAAACCTAAACAACCACAAAACATTAAACGTACACATAATCTCGTGTAAATCCTCAAAGAGATAGAGTTGTAGTGAAAATTTATCACCATTTAATGTAATCTCAATACACCAATTACGATGTGCCACTTGTGTTAAAACACCACCTAAGGCCCTATGCCAAACTGTCATTCCGCTAAAACCTCCGAGGAGATGGGAAATGAATTGTTCCCATTATCCAGAACTAACCAGAACCAGATAAAATATGCAAATCTTATCATCAAAATCAACAATAACCAAGAGTCTGTTTACACATCATTTAAAAATCCTCCGAAGAGATGATATGAAACCAACTTCCAAATATTGATCAATAAAATAAGCGTAGCCACGCCCCATGTGTATATTCATGTGCTAAACGTTCGCATTTTCCGCGAAAACCTGACGAGGTAATACCTGATCAGAATATTAAACTGCGACACCAGTTATATGGTACCACCGCAAGAATGACCTGTTTTATGCAGGTACTTACTACACCACCCCGAGAAAACAACCTGACTATGTATTACGAACACAAGACAAATTACAGACAGACAAAACGTACACGAACACAATTGAAAAATATGAGCATTTATTTGTGACGGAACAAACCAACGCTGTATTTATCAAATAAAATATTTAATAACAATTAATAAATCAATAAAATAATCCCTCAAAAGAGACATGGTACTTATGGAAGTGTAATTTGATGTGCGCTCAATTTTTATCTGATATCACGCAAAAACCAATTTAAGTATCGCAGTAAATCATGACAAAAATTGTTCGATTTATATTTATATTAATTCAGAAATGCCACTACTGACATCTATCGTCAAACTATGTAACCTGAATATTACTATGCTTTTAATAAGCGAGGCCTCACAACTCAATGCTAGAAAGTACTACTAATTGACCACAGATGTCACTATGAGAAAAAAATTCCAGTAAAAAAATAAAAAATAAATTTTTGTAAAATCCGTACTAAGAGAAAAAACACAGCACGAACTAACAATATGTTATCACATGTAAAACCCTAAAAGGATGTAATAACAATCCCAGAATGAACCGTAAATTAAACTCCTGAAACGTACATATGAAAAATCCCGATGAAATCAATACGTATGCCCATTTTTAGTAGAAAACCTGAGAACAAAATTAAATGTGCAAAAGATCTGAAGTTAAAAAAAATTTAAGAAAATGACCCAATAATTTAAATCCAACAGAACAATAAAACAAAATATTTGAGAGATCAAAGTAATCATTGTGATCTGTAAGTCCCGATTAAAACCAGCAATTTTCAATCGAGACACATATCCAAAATGTCCTCCGATGCTAACAAAATGAACGAATCTACCCTGATAAAGTTTAATATATCATGATGCAACAGAATACTGTACAGAATATTCTGAAATCAGGACATCGGTAAAGTTTATCAACCCCCAATAAAATTAGATTTAAATCGATAATTAAACCAAAAAGATTTTAAATCCCCCATTAACTAAACGATAGATTTGTCAAAAGGAATGAGCTAAAACATCGATCTTCATGTCAGCTCATCAAATTTGAAAAACCATCAACTGCAAAAAACGGATCTAATAATTTTAAAAAAATTACCAAAAGAAGATAATAACAGAATTAATGATTTAAAAACTTCCCAAAAGTCAAAATCTGTCAATACAATTATATCCACTAGTAATAAAATAAATGAAAAAAAATTAAACCCGCTTGTTGCGAAGAACTGGTCCCAGCAAAACCGCTGATCAGCGTGAAGAAACTGACGTCTAAAATGATTTCCACCGCTTATCATTAGAAAAATGCTGGCCATACGGAAAACATATTTATGAAAAGTTATTTAAAGAAATAAAATATTTGAAACATGGTTAAAGGAAGAAAAACAAACAAACGGCTGACAAAGATAGCCTTGTTCGTGACAAAAATTCACTTGGGTCGCATGAAAAAAAAATTTTTTTTTTTTGTCAATACCCTAAATCACCAGGATGTAAATGTTCAAAAATACGATAATCTTTAAGAAATAATGAAGAAGCTCAGATAATTTCCAGTAAAAGTGTGTGGGGCGCAGAATCACCAAGGTCCCTATTCATAAATGAAAAATAAAATTTAGTTGTAAGGATTTTCCTAATAATTTTTAAAGAACATCAATAATTCGAAAATGATGCTTAACAATCTGAAACAAAATTTCAATCTGAAACCGATTTAAAACACAAGAAAGAATTTTTAAATAATTATTAACTTACATAATTTAATTATTATTGTGGTCCAATTTAAATTGTACTCGGCATTATAACCTATAATCCCAGATTAACGCCATGTGATTCCTGAAGCCATGAATGCTACATTGTGACAAACTGAGGCTAAAAGTACCTACATTTTCTGAAAAAAAAATCGGAAAAAATAATTAGACGATTTTTGTATTTTATATATTGAACACAACAAGGAATATGATCAAATAGATCGTTCAAATTCAACGAACAATTAAGATTCAAATAGTCAAATAGTGGTTACAAAGTTTGTCATAATTAATCTGCGAGAAGCGAACAATATTTGAGCATTAATTAATTATTCATGGCTACAATAAAAGTTTCAAAGGGAATTGAATAAAATAATGAGTTTGATCCAGGCTGACAAAGAGAATATGCAATAATAAATTAACATTAAATGTTCAAAAAGACTTACATGTAAATCCATCTAGAAACGCAGATGACCTCACAGAATTCCACCGTCAAAAAAAATGTATACCCACAAGATAATATATTTTAAACGAAACAAAATATGATAAAATAGTTCAAAGCACGTTGGGTCGCCACTGAAACGTTATACGTCACGTTCGTGCCAAAATATAACGTAATTAAATGTATTTGGTTAACCTCGTGGTATTTAAATGTGTGAATCGACATCTTACTGTCAGAATGGAATATTGAGGTTATGAAAGTTAAATCTTGTAGTAAGGTAATGCTAAGCTCAGGGTAGGTAAGACATGTGAATATGGTAATCAATACTAAATGAAATTAAAGGCTATAAAGGGAATATAATATTTAATCATAAATACAAGGTTTGATCAACAAAAGAGACTCTAAATAAATTAAATGATTATCTCAGGGTATGGCGACTGCTCCAAGAAAACAGTGCATATTGTATCATAAGTTGCTTCTAAGATTGAAAGATGGAAGGCGCCAGTCGTTTATTAAAATTGCCCTAGAACTATTAAACGACAAATAGTCTGTTAAATTATGTATGAGAAAACCAATGAAAATATAATAACGATACGTGATTGATAATTCCCATGAGGTCTGTGAATCTGTGAGATCTTCTGCCCGTCGTGTTTCTGTCAGGATCCACATGCCGTCGGCCGTCTCACAAGTCGCCTGGAACCAAACTGAAGTACTACTGTGTCCGCGGCGCTCTCGAACTATTGCGAAGCATGGGCACCAACCTCGGAATACAGATGGCTTGTAATGCTGCCAACCACACTGGTCGAATCCATTGAGCAATATAGTGTCTTAGCGGTTCTTACCGCTACAAAACAGTCTCTTATGTTCTGGCCCACAACGCAGCAGGTGTTTCAGCAATTTCCCATTTTTCATTTGAACAACTTTTTTTTTATAATACCTTTTGAAGGTTATTCATAAAACAATTTTGTGTTTGTTTATAAATACCTTTTTTTAAATTATTTCTGGATTTAACAAGACGGCTTTCGATAATAATATGGAAAAAAAATAGTGGAAGATAATATTGTTCATTCTGAAATTTGAAATATGAGATTGACCAAAATGACATCAAGATGAGAAATCTCAATAGCCGAATTGGTTAAAGAATTCGTCTCAGTTAGACGAGAGATCCTGGGTTCGAGTCCCAGTTGTGACCATTATCCTTCAATTTTTCTGTGTCTTGTTCTTTTTCATATTTCGTTTAGATATTTAGTATTCTCTTCTTCTTCAATCAAGTAATAAATTTTATTAAATTAAAAGCAGCAGTTTATTTTTTAAATCAATATTTTATTTTTAAATTTGTAGTATAATTTTCAAGAAACCTTATTCACAAAAATAATATTATAAAATAAATTTATAATTCCAATCTGTCAGGACTTATAATATTATGTAAGTATTGGAAGAGAGGTACACTTTTATATCTCAATTTTATTTTTTTTCTATTTTTATATAAATGGGCAAATTTCAAAATTGTCAGAATATATGATGAGCAAAATTAATATTTATAATTATATCTACATATGTTCTCTGTAAGAACTTGAGAAAAAGTCAATTTCAAATATTTTCGAAACATAATTTGAGTCTTGATTATTTTGACTCTTAAAAATTCTGCACATGAGTCCCAACGGCTAATTTGGTTAAAATATTAACAAGTTTTTTTTTACAGTTATATTTTTATCGCTTTGTTTAATTTAGAATGAGTAAATATATCCGCCAGATTCGCAAATTTTGCTGATATTCTTCTTTTTTAAGCAGAGAAGCTAAATCTGAACATATTTTCGACTAACAATCTCTGGTTTTTTCTTCGTTGACTCTGCTTCTTCTTGGTAATTATTAGTTTCACTCGAGACACTTGAGGTACGTTTAATGAATTTTTCCATTATGAACACGTATTTTGAGCTATTTTAAAATATGTAAAATATGTAGTTATTATTTTTAATTGTAAAACTAACGTTTTTAAGACAAGATTTTTTATGCATAGCACAAAGGGTAACAATTATTATAAGCAATAATTATCAGCCTGAAACACTCATCCACATTGAAAAATCTTCCGAGAAAAGATACATGACGCCAACGGGACTTGAACCCGTGTCCATGTGTCCATGTAGTTATATTGTAAAATATCAATTTGTACACATTTTTGATATTTTCTTGAAATCTTAAATCAATACATTTAAACAATGGCTCAAAAATTATCGAAATAAAAATATCAATATATTGATGGATCTTTATTTTTTCAACAAATCTGTGAGGCACACCAACAAACGACCACGGTACACCAGTGTGCCGCGGCACACCCTTTGCGGAACACAGCTCTAGACATCCAATGTCCGGGCATACATTGTTAGCAGGCAGTATGCGAGTGCGTAAATGTTGTTAGTTATTTATTTGACAGTATCACGTTTCATCTCCGCCGATGTAGCTGAAATAAAAGGAAGTTAAGTTAAAAGGATAAAAAAATGACATATCATGATGAGATTGTTTGACTTAACCAAAGCAACTGAGCTGCAGTCGTCCCGTGTCCCGTGTCCGTGTCCCATGTCCCGTGTCCCGTGTCCCGTGTCCCGTGTCCCGTGTCCCGTGTCCCGTGTCCCGTGTCCCGTGTCCCGTGTCCCGTGTCCCGTGTCCCGTGTCCCGTGTCTCGTGTCCCGTGTCCCGTGTCCCGTGTCCCGTGTCCCGTGTCCGTGTCCCGTGTCCCGTGTCCCGTGTCCCGTGTCCCGTGTCCCGTGTCCCGTGTCCCGTGTCCCGTGTCCCGTGTCCCGTGTCCCGTGTCCCGTGTCCCGTGTCCCGTGTCCCGTGTCCCGTGTCCCGTGTCCCGTGTCCCGTGTCCCGTGTCCCGTGTCCCGTGTCCCGTGTCCCATGTCCCGTGTCTGTCCCGTGTCCGGCAGTCCAGCCGAGGATAAGCGGAGCCATCAGTCCGGTCGCATGCGAGAAGTGGAAAATACTCTCAGTATTGCCCTGGTGTACGACAACCACTCGGAATTGAATCGATCCTTGAAATGTTTTTAGCCGTGTTTGATGACCAGATTCGAATAGCCAGGTACTTCCCCACCTTCCTCTTTCCCATCTTTTTTCCTTCCTACTATCATCAGCCTCGCGACATTCCCCTTTTGGGTATGCAATAGTCTCACTGTCTCGAGACGTGAGCAGTTGGGAATCACGTTTCTTTTTACTGAGCGTAACGAAGTCCTATTTTAACTCGCTCGTTGTACATTTTGTCGGTCTGTATTTTTTGTACTTTCCGTTTCCAGTTCAAGGTGATGGCCGTTTAAATGGTTCAGTGAAGATTCGTTTTTGGATTTGTTTTTTTTTTCTCAATATTATACTAACTTTTTATCTCTCTGAATGAAGAAAGTGTGAAAAAAGATTTGTGACTTAGTTAGTGACGTTTCTTTGGATGAATTATGTAATTACTTATTTAAAATAATTTTGAAAACTTATAACAAATGTATGGTTTGTAGTAAGGTAAGTAGGCATTTAAGTACTTACTTACAAATCTTATGTTTAAGGCGGAAATTTTGGTTTTCATTTATAAAATAAGTGAAATTTAGAAAAACACTGTTTTGGACTCGAAAATTACTTGCTGAAGTCCCCGGCTTTGCCCGGGCTTCACGCTTTTTTTTCAAAATCAGATGGGGACCAGTAATTATCCTTTTTTTATTTGAACAACTTTCTTTTTACAAAAACTTTTAAAGTTATTCCCAAAAAATATATATTTTTTTGGTTTATCCTACCTTTTTTTAATTGTTTCAAAAACAGCTACCGATAATTTTGAAAAAAATAGTTAATTTTAAGATAACATTGTTCATTTTAAAAATTTTAAAATGAGATTGACAAGAATGACTTGTAGTTGTCAAATTTGTAAAAGCATTCATCTCGTTAGACAAGAGTTCCTGGGTTCGAGTCCCAGTTGTGACCATTTGTAACATATCTATTTCGCGAGTAGGTACTGCTTAAAGCAGGTACTGTTTATTGTCTATTAATTTTTTTTTTTATTATTTTAACTTTGTTGGTTGGCGAAACTGCAACGACACCGGAAACGGGCGTTCGGGGGAAAGATGGCGGAGGACATAACGTAGATTTTGTGTGCGGGAGGAGATTTTCGGGGCGATTGGGATTATGGTGGGTGTTACAAAGGCGATGTAGCCTAAAAAGTTCGTTTATACACGTCACGTGAGTGTGTGACAACTCTAATGGCCCTGTAGCCGATTTATTTTGTTGAATCCCTCGCCGGATGCCGCGAGATAATGTTGTCCGCGTGCTGATGTTTTTGACACCAAATTCAACGGGTGATCAACTGCCCGCTAGGATTCTTGCCTGGTGAATCCTTTGGCCGATGAGGTTCCTTCATGCCGCTTGATGGGTGAGGACCTTCCGTGCTCTTTTTGTTGGGTGAATTCCCTTTACTGATGAAGCGGCTCCTAGCCTTTGTTGTACCTTTGGGCCGGTGAGATTCCCCATGCCGCCTGATGGATGGAGGCTCAACCGAGCTTTTTGTGTTGGGAGGACTCCCTTTAACCAAACGCCCCATGACGTGTGGAACGGCGTTTTGGGGTTTGCTGTTGACGATCGCTGTTGAGGATTGCTCTACACGACTGGAAGAGAGTCACGACGACGAGACGTACGCGCTTCTGATAACCAACCGTAATTTTAACATAACTCTCTCTCTCCAATTCTGATAGATGCCAAAGGTATTTGTGTTTCTTTTTTTTACATTTCTTTGATGTCATTTGCAAAGTGCAATAAAGCCGTTTTTTTTACATTTCACTAGAAAATACTTTCATTTATTTATATGCATGATCTCTGATCCCTATTTCCACCATCCTGAGATGGAAGTTCTTTATGCTCTGGGAGGCTGTCGGATGACAAAGGTGGGTAACCTACATTACTTGGTATTACATTTGCGCCCAACGAAAGAGTTTTTTAAATATATTAAACAGGTGTTCGGAAGGGTATTTATAGATCATGCATATATCTATAAGAATAGTCTTATTTAATGTTATATAATTTGTCTGCTTTTTACGATGTCATTTTACAACTCATCAGTGTGTGGGTAGTAAGTTAGTTATTTGCAATTATGCATTTGAACTTGTTGATTACCAAAGTTTGACGTTTAGTTATATCTATTGCCATATATAAAAAAATGTGCGTGTTAATATATTGTTTCTCGCAATTTAATGTACATTGGTACCAGTGACAGCTTGAATAATTTTCAGCGAAAAATATTCTCTTTTCTGGCAATACTGGATTTAAGTGTCAGTTGTCAAAACATCATAACAATTGTTGTGTTTTGTTTTCGCAAATAAGAAGATACGTTATATTGTGAAAGGGTTTTGTACATTAATTGGATATACTATTAAGAATTTACAAGGGAAGACGATGTGGATTCTTTTTATAATTTTTCGCGGAAAAACTTGCTTTGTTTTGAGGGAATTTTAGTTCCGGTGATCCATTGGCTTTACACGGTGTCCGGTGAGCTACATACATTATAAATGTCCGGTGAGCTACATACATAAAAAATTTTTTTTTTTTTTGGAAAATAATTTTGATTTTTTTTTTCTAATAATTTTTTTTTTAAATAAGATAATTTGTTTACAGGGTGTCCGGTACTTAGTGCAATAAAAATTTTACGAATTTAATTCATATTATATTATTTTATTTGTCTTTTGCAGCGACAACAACTTTTGTCAACAATAACAAAGATGCGTTATTACTATTTTGAGGGCATTTTAACAACAATTATGGAAATTGTTTTGAATAAATTGAACACTTTTATTATCAATCGTGACATATTCATAGGTTTGTTAAATTTTATATAATTACAGGCATTATATTTTTGCAGTTTTGTGGACTTAGAGAATTCATAATTTTTTCTTTTTTGAAAATTTTTTTTTTGGTGTGGACATTGGTGCTGTTTAACTTGGGTTCTTGTGTTTCCTGCCGTGCTTTAAGTACCGCAAGATTCATTTTATAACACCCAAGTTAAGACATCATTTTTTTGGATTATGGGAGTACACGGCCCCCGGCCACCCTTCCTAATCCTATTTTTTTTGTGTTCCACCGTGTAATGTCGCGAGTTCGTTCGGGAATTGTCGATTTGTGTTTTTTTACAATCCCAACAGCACGCATCCAATCATATTACTCCTTTTCTTTAAAACGAGTTGTGGTTGCATATCACATTACTACTGAATTCTCGAATCAAGTCTCATTATACACAACCTCGCCTGTAATTTTTCTATACCTATCGAGCTATTGGAAAGACCAGTTCATTTTTGTTTTGCCCTAACATCCAGTAAACTCAGCTTTTGATAAAAAAAAAAATTTCACAAAAATTTCCTCAATCTTGCTTCCTCAATTTAATTTTTTTTCTTTAAATTCTTCGGAATTTTTTCTATAGGAGACGTCGTTTACAATGAATGTCGTTTCCTCTGATCCGTGTGATCAGTGGCGCCCAATATTTTGTCTAAGTCATATTTTGTAATTGACTTAGTCTTTGACGAGATTTTTTTATTTAAACTCTAATTAATTTTTTTGTATGAAATGAGTTGTTTCGCCTTCCTTATAGGCTACAATTATACTTACACACTGATGCGTTCGTAAAACAATAGGTTATGTTGTACTGTTTTAGCGTTTAAGTCTGAATCCTTCTTTTCAAGTTCGTTGGAATTTTCTCCCGAATAATGACTTTCCGAGCACTTGGAAAGAATGATTCAAAACTTCTGTTTATGAGAGATTTGAGCGACTTTCTTATGTACAGATTGTTAAAATTTCAACAATTAGTGATTAAGTAAAGTTTTTCTTAAATATACCATAGCTATGTTAAATAGATTAAGTCTGGTATAACTTTCCTTAAAGTCAGTTAGTTAAGTTTGTTAAGAATATTTGTTAAGAATTTTTTTTTCTTGTCACAAACAAAGGTGGTACTGCTCTGGCATACCTACCCATTAAAGTAACTCATATTTGAAGTTTATCACCTTACCTCTAATACAGGAAAGTGTTTTTTTTGTCTTTTAGTTCTAAGTTAACATTAAGCATTTACATATATAGGTCTCTCACTGCTTAAACCAGTGTTGTACTGTTAATTTTGTCTACTAGTGTCGTTCATTTGGATATTGTTCGATCACACCTTATCTAGTGTCGATTATCTAATAAGTATATTCGATCACCAAAATATCATTGTTTGTTCAAGAAATTTATGACTTTTCACTTACTTGATGTATTAAGTGTTATTTTTTGAAGAAATGCCACCTGAGTTTATCTTCAATCTTTTCTTGCACAAGCAACGTCCTCTGAGGATGGTTTATAATAGTTACATCTTGTATTTTTGTATAAAATCAAGAGTACTTTTTGAGGTTCACTTTTTTAATAGCTAGGTGTTTTGTTTAATTTTAATCCCTAAGCTCTAAGCCTAACATTCTAGATCCTGTTTTGCTTCTGTGTTCCTAATGAATTTTTTTTCATAATTTTGATGGATAGGTAATAGAAATATGTAAACCCTAATCTAACCTCTTTTATAGATAGGTAGTGCCTCGGTATTGTAAAACCTGATCTAAACTGTTTGACAGATAGGTATGTCTTTACATATAAACCCTACTCTGACCACTTTGTAATTGACAGTTTTTTATAAAACTTGTTATACGATGGACAAGTAATAATTGTATTATACTTGATCTGATTTTTTTTTGACAGATAGGTATGTCTTTACATATAAACCCTACTCTGACCACTTTGTAATTGACAGTTTTTTATAAAAATTGAATGAGTTAATTCTGTATATTTGTTTATACCTTGGTCTAGTTTTAGTTGATAATTTAAGACGCGTTGAGTATAATATCTGTGACGTAACTTTTTTCAAATATCACTTTTGATTAGAATATAAGGATAGAGAGAGAGAGTTATTTTTTTATGTTAATAATAACTAAGTGTTGCTTTTTTCTATAAATGAAAGTGGGAGCTTGAATTCTCCATACTCACTAGTGTTTTCTTGAGAGATTGTCTCTCGTCATGTGAGTAACGTGTTGGTAATCTTACAAGCGAGCTTGTAAAAGTGGAGGTATTACCTCATTTTCTATGTTTTTTTTTTTTTGTACACCATTCTGTGAATGGGTTTGCTACTTTAATATGTTTTACGTTTATGTTTTTCTGATACTATGTTGTGTTATTTTTCTTTAACAGATGTGGAAAGAGAGAGTCGTGTTGGGCGGTGTCCTAATAATTTTACTTCACTTCGCGGCGTAAAATTTTCGGGGGTTGCGGGGAAATGTAACATATCTATTTCGCGAGTAGGTACTGCTTAAAGCAGGTACTGTTTATTGTCTATTAATTTTTTTTTTTTTTATTTTAACTTTGTTGGTTGGCGAAACTGCAACGACACCGGAAACGGGCGTTCGGGGGAAAGATGGCGGAGGACATAACGTAGATTTTGTGTGCGGGAGGAGATTTTCGGGGCGATTGGGATTATGGTGGGTGTTACAAAGGCGATGTAGCCTAAAAAGTTCGTTTATACACGTCACGTGAGTGTGTGACAACTCTAATGGCCCTGTAGCCGATTTATTTTGTTGAATCCCTCGCCGGATGCCGCGAGATAATGTTGTCCGCGTGCTGATGTTTTTGACACCAAATTCAACGGGTGATCAACTGCCCGCTAGGATTCTTGCCTGGTGAATCCTTTGGCCGATGAGGTTCCTTCATGCCGCTTGATGGGTGAGGACCTTCCGTGCTCTTTTTGTTGGGTGAATTCCCTTTACTGATGAAGCGGCTCCTAGCCTTTGTTGTACCTTTGGGCCGGTGAGATTCCCCATGCCGCCTGATGGATGGAGGCTCAACCGAGCTTTTTGTGTTGGGAGGACTCCCTTTAACCAAACGCCCCATGACGTGTGGAACGGCGTTTTGGGGTTTGCTGTTGACGATCGCTGTTGAGGATTGCTCTACACGACTGGAAGAGAGTCACGACGACGAGACGTACGCGCTTCTGATAACCAACCGTAATTTTAACATAACTCTCTCTCTCCAATTCTGATAGATGCCAAAGGTATTTGTGTTTCTTTTTTTTACATTTCTTTGATGTCATTTGCAAAGTGCAATAAAGCCGTTTTTTTTACATTTCACTAGAAAATACTTTCATTTATTTATATGCATGATCTCTGATCCCTATTTCCACCATCCTGAGATGGAAGTTCTTTATGCTCTGGGAGGCTGTCGGATGACAAAGGTGGGTAACCTACATTACTTGGTATTACACATTATCTTTTATATTTTTCTGTGTCTTGTTCTTTTTCACGTTTCGGTTAATTTTATAGTATTCTATTCTTCTTCAATGAAATAAATATCCTTTTATTTTGAACCATGGCGTGCAAAATTTCATTAATCTCGGAATAAAATGCTTTATTTGTATATAAAATAAAGCCACACCATCCGCCCCCCATAGACACTATATAATGTAACTATATACATAATGTATAACTATATAGAAACAGTGTATTGTTTTTCCTGTAAAGTCGCCAAATGGACTTAAGTCATTACTACTCCGATTTACTTGTAGTTATTATTTTCACTAAAGAACGACTCCAAAATAGTCATTTATTTTACGGATTGCAAATTTTTTTTTGTACATGAGCTCCCCGCAGAAGGCCCTGAGGAAAGTAATTTCCCTGAGGGCCTATGTCATCTTTGGGGATGCTGTGTGGAGGGTTTTTTAGGGAAAGGAAGGGGAGGAAGGTTCTGGGAAGGAAAAGGGTTTAAGGGGTGGGTAGGAATCTGGGGTTCAGTGTGTCCTGGTCATCAGACCTAAACACACCTCATCTCCCTTAAAATAAGTACGCCAGCAAAGAAAACTGATTTAGATAAAATATACACAGTTTCCCGCTTGAACCACAAGTTTCCGAACACCGTGTTTATTTTTATATAGTATTATAACCAACACACTACATATATTAACATTTTATTATTACTATTTATTATCCAAATTATTCTTGTACAACATAGTTATTATTCCAATGACAGTACAACTTAGTTTCTATATCAGCATTTAGGCAGGTGACTCTTTAATACTAGTATTAAGGCATATCAACAGTCACTTACATCCAAATGGTTTGCAATTTCATTTAATAGCACCACTCCCCTCGTCATGCTATGTTTTCCAGTATAGCCCAGTCAGTGGGGGATAAAAAAGGCCTTTAGCTTGCAAAAGGTCATGTAGTAGCGATTTTCATATATGTTGTTAATATTGGGAATCTAAAGAAAAAAAAAGTTTTCGACCTTGGGAGGGTCGAGCTCGATCCGCCATCTTGGATTGAAGGTCCCAAAATTCGGTTTTTTCAAAATAATTATGAAATGGATGATTTTACAACCAAGTTGTTCAACATGAACTTGAAGAAAACTTAATTACGTACATTTTATGAATAATTTTTTTTTGCAAGTCTAATAGGTAACGAGTTACAGTGGCGGAAATGTGAATATTTTTCTAAAAAATGATGAAATTCCCAATTTGTGTTATTTTTTCGGGTTATTCATTACATAACTAGCTGTTTAAAACCCGCTCCGTGGGGTTTTACTGCTAGGCCCTGTAGGCAGCTTTTGGTTTGGCTTCAACCAGTTAGTATTGGTGACCATTTATACATAATTATATTATATAATATATTGTTTATCATATAATTATAATAATTTTGTTAACTCATTTCCACACTCATGAGGTAGAGAACATGGCGCATTTTTTTATTGTGGTATCCCCTGTAGGTCTACTCGACAGCGATGGTAGATTTTGAAATTATTTTATATATTGGCTATTGCGTTATGATATTTTTTTGTTGATGTCAGTCTTCATCAATGTCATCATCTAATTCATTGCCTGTGGTACTGAGATTCTCGGCTTCCATTGACAAAATCTCTTCATCTTCTTCCTCGACATCGATAAGAACCTCTGGCGAATTTCGGCATGTTTAACCATAACAGCACTCACACACAATAGAACAATTCAATCCAGTTTTCCTGCAGCCACATGCAACGCTGCATCCTTTTTTACAATTATTACATGAAATAAATTTCAATAAAGTCTCGGGTGCTGGTTTCTTTGTCATTCTTACTGGAACAAGCCCGTTGATGCCAAGTTTCCAGCCCCAGTTTTCTGGATTTTTTGGATTCCATACCATTTTTGACTTGGTGGTACGGTACGTCCTAAATGCATGGTACCGTGCAACGTCGTTTGTTGGTGGCAAAGAGGCAAGATTGAATTTGCTTTTTGTTGTTGACTTTGCGAAAAGTTGGTAGCGGACTTCTTCCAAGGTTTCCTTATCCATGTCACCCCCGTATAAAGCAACAAGAAAGCGTGTTCCTACATCTGCTATGTCTTTTGGTTGTGCATCATGTTGTTTGAAGATTTCTATCATGGCATTGAGTCTTGTGTCGTTCTGTACAAGTGAACAAAATTTTGTTTTTCCTAGGTTGAAGAAGGACGATGTTGTATCGCAGCCACTAAAGACATGGAGAAACAGAATATTCTCAGCCGCTTCTTTGTATTTCACACTATTCGCGGAATACAGTCTTTCAAAAGTTTTGCCTCTCCCGGGTTTGCGAAGATATATACTACTTTCGGGTGGTGTCAATGCTGTTAGCAGAACTAGGAGATCAACGTCTTCGCCAATAACGAATATAGCGTCAAATGATGAACACAAGGAAATTGCAGTATTGACAATCAACTCATCAGCATCTTTTTCAGCCTGCTTAACTGTAAAATCAGCCTGTATAAATTGCTTTGTATGCATCAAAATCAGACGGACTTTGTTATTTTCATTGGCTAAAAAACGTTCTTGTGAAATTTGAACTGGCATTGTTTCATCGAAAAGAACATCTGCAGACATATTATGCTTCTTCGATCGGCAAAGTTTTTCTGCGATTTTTGTATTTTTTTCACCATCATATAGCGGATATCCATCGAAAACAATAACTGCATGTGATCCATAGTGAAGTCTTACATAGTGAACGTACTTCTCGCAAATTGACCCACAAAATCATTTCGATTCCATACAACTTTATGTAAAAGGTATCCTCCATCCACAACATTAATTTTGCTACCTTCAAATTGCACACCTTCTGGAAGTTGACCATAAAATTATGATTTCGTACCTTTGCGCATTCCTTCTTCAGAGAAAAGCGACAAAGGAAATGCGGCGAGTTCGAATTTAAGGTAATCCTTCAATTCTTCGTCAGTTTTCTTCAAAATACACATTCTCTGGAACAACATTAGCGGGTTGATGGAAATAGTTGTTTCGCCGATCTTGATGCTGCTGTTGACTGCTACTAATGGAATAACTTTGTCCTTACGTTTGAATTTAATAGATTCAAAATTTGTATACCTGGTAACAATGTTCGACATCCTCCGACGTCCGATAGACCAAGCGTCCAGGCATCGTCCAGTAACCAGGACTCAATCAGTGTTGCCAAGTCAGCTATAGACTAGGAGCCCACTATAACAACGTCAATCAACGTAATCAAGCACACGGATGATGCTATATAAGTATATTGTTTGTGAAAATACGTAAAAATGATATTTTGTAATATGTTCTTACAAAAATTTATCAAGAAAACTTGAGTTTTACAATTTTTGTCAAAATTGTCTTCTTTCTTCCGCTGTAACTCGTTACCTATTACACTTACAAAAAAAAACATTCAACATAAAATTTTGTAAATTTGTATTATGATACACTTTCGTATGTTTCCAAATATCTAAAGAAATTATAAGTTTTTAAATCGGGTTTTAGGGGTCACTACCAGCTGTTGGAGTTTGACCATAAAGTATATTAAGTTGGTAATGTAAAATGTAGTAATGTAATCGTTCACAAGATTAAAATCAACGAAATTATTACATGTTACACATATGCTTGTAGGCGCCATCATAATTGCCATACTAACGCGTTTAAAGACGCGTCATATAAACAATACTGCGAGGGTCGTGAGAGGGCTGTGTTTAACTTATCTGTGACTTATTTAATTGTGCATATTGCAGTGACATGTTTTGTCTGAAGTGTTGCAATATTTGCCCTAAACATCACGTATTTTCGAAACTATGATCTCTAAAAATTAATATAACCCATATATGCCCAGAACTATTTTTGGTTTCCGATCTTTTTCATTTTAGGATATGTGGGTCCCTGAAGGATTGTTTTAAAGACTCTCACTGAATTTTTGAGGTGGGAGTGGAGGAAGTGTTGTTTTTTTAATGGGTCGAAAATGATCCCAGGGTCAAATGCATTACCTTGACTTCATGTTGAATAAAAATACCATTATTTTATTGATTCTTTATTTATCGAAAGCGTTAGTAACTTAAACAGAAGAAAAAATATTTTGAAATAAAGATTACGAATGAAACTGCTAACATTTTTGCATGTAAGTTTACACCGCATTTATTGCACGCCGTCACAGTTTTATTTTTACAAAAAGCGCAGTGAAGTCTTGACAGAGCTTTTTCGATCATGTGCTCCACATAGTGCTTTCACACCATATAAGGTACACTTGGTCCAGATTTAGGTCTTTCAGTTCCATTATTTTGCAACGAAGTGCAATGCTTATGTATAGTATTTAGCTTATATATAGAAGGCAATGCTTATATATAGTATCCTCTCGCTTCTTTTGGCATTCTTTTACATCCTTCAGTGGGCCGTTTTCAAAACGATTATTACGCACCGTTCCCTGTGAAAAATATTTTTTTATACTATTTTCGGATAGAGTAGTAATAGACCTAGGTAGGGGCTTGATCCACTCATAGTTGTTCCTAGGAAGGCCTCTCTTTACCCAAGTGCGCTCCCCATCCGCTTGACATCTCCTTCCACGCCTCCTTCCGTAAGCCTTCCGTGCTTTTCCCGTGCTTTTCCTCGTGCCCTTCTATGTGCCCCACTGCGCCTGTCTTGTTTCGGTGACAGTGGTGATGTATTGTCATATTCTTTATCTTCGCTGAACGTAATTTCCTCAGAAATTGAACGCCTCAAAGTAAGACTGGCAGGTGCGAGTAACTGTTGACGGGATAAATGAAGGAAAAATGTACCTTCTTCATCGCCAGAATCACCGTCCTAGACTCTGCCATCACCAGGTGGGTCAATAAAAACATCCCCACCTTGTATCTCATCGTCAACGTCCAAACTTTTCAACAACTCTATAGTGTCGTTCGTACAAAGGGGTCTTCTATTCCTAGAAATAAAAAGTAGCAATTGAGTATTATTTTGCCCAAGGGGTATTTAGCGACCCATACAAGTTTAGACAACTATATCTGTGAAATTAAATATTTATTTTGGATTAATTTGCTTGCATTAGATAAGTAAACTATCTAATTTTACAATAAAATCAAAATAATTGGTAAATTTTTAAAGAAGAATATATAACTTACATTATTCTCAGCAAAACCGGATTTTTTTGCCAACTTCAACTGAGTCATGAATTGAACTGTCACCAGAATTTACAACTTTGACCGTGGAGCAAAACTGTCGGTTTGTTTGAGTAGATAGTACTTTCACCCATCGATAAATGGCACTAGATATCGAAAACAAGCGGTTGCTTTCAACAATTCGCTACTTTTCTAGAGCCTGTTTTTCAGGACAAAAACGACCCACTGGGCATATATGGGTTAAAAGAAGAATAAAAAATAAAACATATATGTTTTTTGGCTTGAAAGCTTTTACAAGGATGCCTCAATAAAAAAGATGAACTTTCCTTTTTTTGAATCAGAATTTTTAGATACATTATAACGGGTACTGTGTGGAATTTACATGACTCTTGAATCCTTTAGGGCAAGTACTGTTAAGAATGTAAACAGTTTTTGAGGCGTTATTTAACAGCGCCACACCTCTTGTCGTGCCATGCCGAGCCAGTGCGTCCGTTCTGATATGCGGGATACATAGCAGATCATGGTGCCGTCCCAGATTGTAGTTGTTCTATCGAATGCAGACCGGATCGGGAGAGAGTGATTGAGGAAGTCCCTTTGACTTCTCCAGCCGTACTCTATCGGAACATCTCATTGCACCGTAGTGGGAGGGATAGATTCATACGTCGGACACACTGACCCCCAGATTCCTACCCACCCCTAATACCCTTTTCCTTCCCAGAACTTCCTAAAAAGACCCTCCACACAGCATACCCAAAGATGACATAGGCTCCGAGAGGAATTATTCTCATCAGGGTCTCCTGTATGGAGCTAACTTAGGGCCTAACTCCTCCTGGACTGGAGGTAGCGCGCTTCAGCGAGCTAATCTTTGTGTTGCAAGAGTAGCAGGTAGGCTCTCTGTACATTCTTATATACACAGGTATATAGGTATTATCTTTTACTTTATTAATATTACGGATTTACTGGTATGGGGTCCATACAGCTGGGGTGTATTCAATTAGAGAACTTATATACTCGTACATTGTCTCCATTGCGTCGGGATTGGAATACTGTTTGCAAGATATTATAACAAACCCTAGAAACTTATAGCACGATGATATCAACTGCAATATTACATTGTCTTCAGACTGCCACTAGGTGTTTGATGGATTCTACTCATGTCAATACATCTTGTTTTATATGTATGTGTGTACGAAAGAAATAGCTGTAATAATGGCTGTCTACATGGCCTAGTTATACGCGTTGTATCAGTATTCTTCATTTTAGCATTTATTTTGTCAAACATTTGCACATTTGTTAAAAAAAGTTAATAAAACTAATTTTTTACGTATTTTTTTAGCTACGTATTAATACTTATTATCAGTTACAAGTTTTAAATCTCAAAGTTCATTGAAATTGAACGGTTTTACGCATTACACAATAATATTTCACATTATCCATGCACCAACAACGAAATATTATGTTTAAATATTCATATAAAAATATTCGTTCGTTTTTCTTTGAGTAGGTACGGCTTTTCAGTCTTTTTAGACCGCACGCCACTGTATATCAGTAAAGAGTGCAAACAAGTTATGATTATTTATTTATGACTCCAGACTCTAGAGTCTACAGTCTGGAGGAAAAAGATTATTTTTTGGTATAATTTAATTTTCCTCGTTTACTGATATTGTTTAAGTCATAAAAAACATGGCGTTCGTTTTTCCCACTAACTTATGCGCGACAAATTGCAGATAAAGAAAGCAGTTACAGAATAAATATATTATTTTTCCTGTTCATCCGAATTAATGTATTTGATATCGCTTTATTTGTGACTTTGACCCTCGCGGATCCGCGATGCGTTCATAGTCTACCATGCTCTTTAAAACTTTAATATCTCCTTAAATGCTGTAATCATTAAATCAACATCTTAGGTTTTTCTTAAACATGTATTTTTGCATCGGTAAAAAATATTTTTTAAAATGTGACGATTCTGTATAAAATAATATTTTTTTTCCTAAATGCTGACATATTTCTATGTCAGATGAGACAACAAATTTTAATTTTCTATGAGAATAACAGAGAAGACAAAACATTAATTCATTCCAACCTCATTAACCTACGTGCAATATTACGATCTCCTTTTAGTTATGTATGACAAAAAAAGATGTAAAATTAAGAGCATTTAACCAGCCAGCGGACGAAAATCCACATTTCGTCGAAAGTTGTTCTTCTGATCGTGCAGGGCGGTTACAATGAGAAAGATTAATTATTCTCCGTACCAGCTTTTTTAAATTTTAACTCAATATCGAATTTATTTCAATCCAAATTAGCTTTAATTTATACCTTCATCCAAAAATGCTGAAAGGCGTGATGATAAAACTATTAAAATAGTGTACTTTTTGTAGTCACTTTTTGATTATAAGTATTTATCATTTTTCAATAATGTCTAAATTTAATAAGAATGTTAAAAAAATGTGAAATATATTAGTTTGTAAGTGCGCAAATAAATACACAAATGGACCAATTTTCGTCAAGAAACACATTGATTTCTTTTTTAAATATATAGAGTATTTTCAAAGTGTACGTACATATTTTTTAATGATTTTATTGAAACTAAAATTAAAATTCTAATACATACGTTTGCTAGATAATGTATTGATTTATTTTACTGCATGATTATATTATTTGAAATGGGTGTGGTATAATACAAAAACTTTTTTGAAAATTTAACAAATCTGCCAACGACCTATGGAATAACCTTATTATAATAAAAAAATTAAAAAAATCTCAAAATTTATTACCTACGAATGCTAGATAAAAGAACAATCTTTCGAAATCCATTTATAATTTTTTGTGGAAAAGAGTCAATACGTCTAAAAACTTTTTTGAAAATGAGGTATTTCCGGTTTTCTCTGGTAATACCCTCTTAAACTATTTTACCTCTCAAAGTTGACATCATAATACGTCTGTCGTCTCTTTCTAGTGCATTAATTTGAAATGTCTGAAAACAGACAATGACAATATTAATTATCTTGCTGCAAAAAACTTGGATTGCTTGACATTCCGTTTTCATTAATAAAAGAGCGCAAAAAAATAAGGAACCACATCGGAAGGTTCGGCCGACCGACCATCGGATCCTCAAACCAGAGTCATTTTTTAATCCCTTTCTGCGCATTTCCTTAAAATTGACGACAAAATGTTACGATTGTAGACAATCAGATGACGGGGGATGTTTTTTGTTTGGTTTTATGGGTTTTGGGTAATTTGCAGAGTCATGCCACATTAGTTCAGAAAAAATAAATGTTATTTAATTTTATTTTATGTTTGTCAAATAATCTCTTCGTGGAAGACTTGATTAAGACAAAGACAAGGCAGTGTTTTTTTTACAAGAGGCTCTGAGGAAAATAATTCCCCTCACGGCCTATGTCATCCTTGGGGATGCTGTGTGGAGGGTCTTTTTAGGAAAGGAAGGTTAGGAAGTTAGGAAGAAGTTCCAACCAATTTACACAAAACCTTAACAAATTATATACTTACTTAAACCTTCCTCACAAATCACTCTATCTATTGGTGAAAACCGCATGAAAATCCGTTCAGTAGTTTTAGAGTTTATCGCGAACAGACAGACAGACATTGCGGAGGACTTTAATTTATAATATGTAAAGATGTAGAGAAGTCCTCCGCGTCATCTGTCTGTCTGTCTGTCTATTCAAGATAAACTCAAAAACTATTGAGCGCATTTTCATGCGGTTTTCACCAATAGATAGAGTGATTCTTGTGGAAGGTTTAGGTATATAATTGTTAAGGTTATGCGTAAATTGGTTGAAAAATAACTATAATTGTTAGAAACGTCGGAAAAAGTCAAGCCACTTGGTAGCTTTCATCGAAAATACTGCCCAATCCCTTTGAAATATAACAAAACAATGCATTGTGATTCCTCTTTTATAGATTTACAAAAAAATCCGCGATGGCATATATTTATCTTTTACGGATAGCTTTCTATCTCTACACCTTCTCTACATTTTATAAATTAAAGTCCTCCGCGTCGTCTGTCTGTCTGCCTGTTCGCAATATCTATTTTTTACGGAGAGCTTACCATACACATTCTGTCAAACAATGGTCACGTACAATGCGGTAATTGGAAAGTTATTTAGACTGAAACAGTATAAATAATCCTTATCAACTTAAATACGTTAGTTACCTCAAACATTTCATGCACATTATTATCACCATTTGCACCATCTCTACTTTTTATAATAAAGTCCTCCGCAGCGTCTGTCTGTCTGTCTCTTTGCGATGAACTCAAAGATGGTGGTGGTAATAAAGGTTGGATAACCATCCAGTAGATGGTGTTGTGTTTAATAAGCCAGCTAGTATACAGATAAATCATTTTAAAAAGAGCATGTTTGAATGTAGGTATCTCTTACCTCGCGGTAGTCCTCCGATATAGTAGTGCACCGTAACGCAACCAAGCATCTATTTATTCAGATTTATCTGCATATCTGCATTAGCCCATGTATGAATGCGAATGAAGCAAGGAGTATTTGTCGAGACAGAAGGTTTTGGTAGTATATCCTTTCTGCTCAGCACGGCATGATGTTTTTTCGGTATTAGCCCAGTCAATAAACGCATTGAACTGGAACAAATTTAGGGAAAGCTGAATTTTTGCAGGTAGATAGTACTTCTTACAGGGAGTATTTTCACAAAAGTCCCCACCCCTCCCCCGCTTGCTTTCCCCCCTGCCCCCCTCCAAACTTTGAAATTGTAGAGTTCCACAAAATCTATTATATCTCTTAAACTATACAATATATCTGAAAAAAAATAACACCATTATACTTCTTAAAAAGCTGTCTACAAAAAAGATATAATATATTTTTTCGTTATCTACTACGGTTTGGCAAAAAATAATGTCATTGTCGCCAAAAAAAAATTTTTTTTCGTAAAATTTTGATTTAAAGGTGAATATTTTTTTGTCTGAGGGAACACGCAAAAGTGTTTCAAACAAACTATTTGCCAAATTTAATAAGCTTTAAAACGATATATAACATTGCTTACTTTTATCCTTAATACTGGTCAAAATCTGACTCAATTGCAGGGCGGCACGGCGCCGCGTCGTGCGGGCAACTTAGTCAGCTGTGATTGCAGGTGACCGATTTGTGCTTAGATAGCACTATTTATAGTTTTAAATCGAAACATCGAGTACTTTTTAATTTATTTACCATATAAAAACACTTTTTACACTTAATAGTATTCGACGATATATAACATTGCTTACTTTTATCCAGTATGAAAAAAATTCCAATAAGTACAAAATTATATAACTTTTCGTAGGTATTGAGGGATTACAGAATATTATTATTAACTGGGTATCACAGTCGTCTTCAAATATTTCTCTTCTTTGCTATCCCCATTTGTTAGATGGTAATTCATTTAACTAGGAGGTATGTCTTCAGGAGATACTGGCGGGCCGCGTTCTTTACAGTTACACAGTTTTCCATAAATCTTCTAGCCCACTTCCTTCCATGATACGGCCAATAAATCCTAAATATTACATTAACAAATGAAAACCTTCTAGTCGTAAAATAATTTTTGAAATTTCCGATGATCCGTCAGCCCGCGCTATCCTTTCAATAGCTCTGGGAAAAGGCAGGTTGGTCGAAAGTTATAATGCATGTTTGATTGTTCTTTTTACACTTTTCTGTTGGGAGACATAGTGCAGTGTACACTGAGGATGGATTATTGGAATCAATATCAATAAATGGAACAGCCATTACTTAACTGGTTTCATAATCCATACAATCGTGCATAGCGACATTTATAAACCCGTTCCAGTCAACTTTTGAATGCGTGCCACTTAACCACCCTTGCGTGCCCTTCAGCGCCCTTGCTTGAAAATGGTGCTTTATAAATCAGCCAAATATTATTAATTGGTTAGAGATACAAAATATAATGAATCGGCATGCTCTTTTCTAGAAGATGTACATTCACTGATATTTTTTATGGTTACATATTTAAAGCTGCTCTTTTTTTCTCTTCGCGTAGCAACGTTGAGGGATGTTTTCTTTTTTTCCCAAAATTTCCACACTGAAGACGAGGTACATCTAGAGTTGTTGTCATATTAGAGGCTAGAGTGATACACTTAATTCCTCCCATGGCTTGAAATGTATTTAGGCCATCTAATGTTTTTATATTAACGTCGGAATTGTCGAACGATGTGTCATCTTCGATTATAGGATTCCCAGCAAATTAGAGATCTCTGGTATGTCACCTCCATGATAAGACGAACAACGACGACAACACTTCTGTTAAATGTTTAGATCTGTACATTCATTGTATTTACACAAACTTGTCTGTATTGATGACAAAAAAGACCTAGGCCTTGCAGATGCTATTATGGCGTGGTTAATTACTAAACTTCTTCTCGTAATATCAGGTCCATTATCATACAACCTCTTATTTGTTACAGTTGACGTGAACAGATTCAGAGTTTTAGGAACTAAATCATAACCCCCACCAGTGATTTCCGGAATATCAGGATAGCTTTTACAATCGTATGGCATTTTTTGAATATCTTCTCTGATTATTTCTGCGGCAGCACGAACAATTCTTAAACGTTCCAGATTTGCTTTCATTTCTTTGTTTCTGCACCAGTCATCTAGTACCTACCTATCTCAAAACTTGAGTGAGACATTCATATGGCAGTTTTTCTGCCAAAAATATGTATATACACCCGATCTTGAAAATAGTCGATTATTTGTTTTTTTCAGAAATTTATCTGAGTACGGAAGATCAGTGCCACAAATATCTATTACAATTTCTCATAATTTCTCTAAAGTAAACTGAAATTCATCAGTATTTTCTAAGAAATTACAGAGTTTAAGATTTTTTTGGCTGAATTATCGTCTTTAGATCTTTCTGCAAACTTACTTTTTGAGTTAGTTACTTTTACAGAGCTTCTTGAAACAACTGTTATGATAGCGAGCTTCTGCGGCGACCAAATTTAACACACGTTTTGATTTTACTTTTGCACCCCATTTATCATCTTTTGTATTGCAAGCATTCATCAATTTTTCTCTTATTTCCATTGTTAACGCCAAACGCATTTGCTCACGATCTTTATGAGGTAGTGCATGAATAAAAACTTTTTTTGTCAAAAAATAATACAGTTCTCCATCAAAATAAATAAATTTTCTAAATGCCTTATGAATCGCTGAGGTGTACTGGTCGATGAGCTACAATCACAGATAAGAGAAACAAGCTACAATTAATATTTGTAAAAGCCTTAACACTGCTAGCCCTAGAATACTTTTTCTACAATCTACGTGCACGGTTACGCTATCCAAACTAGTTAATTTAACATGATTATTGTCAATACTAGCATATTTTCATTATTCATTGTTTTCAATACTAGCGTTAATTCGCATTTTTAACCACTTCGTTACTATAACAACATTTCCTGTAAGGTCAGTTTACATAAAATACACAATAGGTTCTCTGCAGTTTGTTAATTTCTTGTTAATTAATTGTTTCTCAATATTTTTACCGGATGAAGGTGGTAAAACGCACAAAAAACTTGAAAGCTTGGCACAACAACATCAAAATATAACGCACAAAACCCACAGACCTTAATCTCAAGACAAAGGAGATAAAATTGATTATTTTTGTTTATTTTTTCATTTGTTTCAACTTAATAAAATAACAAGTAGCGACGCGACAAGATCGTAAAACATAACACGCCGCTCCGTGTTACGACCAGCGCGCGTACTAAATTAAGCGCTTATCCACATATTTTCGATAGAAATTAAGTATGTAAGTAAACACTGTTATACACGTTTTTAAAGCTTATTAAATTTGGTAAATGATTTGTTTGAAATATTTTTTCATATTCTCTCGGACAAAAAAAATATTCATCTTCAAAAAAATATTTTGCAAAAAAAATAATTTTTTTTAACAACAATCTCATTATTATTGGCCAAACTAACTCAGATAATAAAAAAAGTTATATAACATAATTTTTAGGCAATTTTGTAAGAAGTTAGGTGATGAAATTTTTTTTATGATATATATTTTGGTTTATGAGATATAATCGCTTTAGTAGAAGCCCACATTTTAATGTTTGGGAGGGCACAGGGGGGGAAGCAAGCGGGGGAGGAGTGGGGACTTTTTGTGAAAATACTCCCTAGGGTAGGTACTACTTACTTGCAAAAATTCAGCTCTCCCTTAATTTGTTCCAGTTAGGGCCTGTTTTTTGTCTAGATTGACTGGGCTATATCGAAGACAATACTTATCAATATATAATATCAAAGACAATAACCAAAATACGATTGTAAATATTAATGCTCCACGATAAAACTCTTTTGTGAGGGTCGTGTGCAATATTAAGAACCTTATCTACCTATTTTATTACCAAAACTACCCCCATAAAATAATTATTTTAAAAAGGGACTTTCTTTCCATTGAAACAGTAGCAAAGTCACGTCTTTACAAATGATTATTACATGGAAGGAAGTAGCAATAAATATAAATGGTTAGGTTTCAATGAATTGAAGGTACAATTTGCAATGATTGTTAGAATTTTAAGAATATTTTTTATTAGATTTATTTATTATTTTTACTATTTTAGAACGCTCAAAGTGTCTTTGTTTAACTTGCTATTTCATTTTTGGTATCAGTTGTTATTTCGTTTACGAATTGAGCACGCAAAAACTAATATTTTTAATGTCCTTATCACACTGACCTCCTGTAATAGCCATTAGCCTGCCAATAATGAATTGATAAACAGATATCATGTTGTTTGCTCATTAATGAATAATTTATTTTTTAAATGAAAACTTCTTTAGCACCGTTGTTATTTGAATCTCGATGAAACGAAAAATAGGATTTAGCCTGCGAGAGAATGAGATAGTATAATAAATGAGAATATACAAGGGCTCCTCTTTGTGGGCTGCTTCGTAGCCTCCCCACTCTTATTTCCTTTAGTTTTCTGAAGGTTTCACTTCTACCGCGTGTGAATTGCAACTCTTCTCGCACGTTTTTTTTTCACAGGGCCTCCCGTATGGAGCTAAAGTACACGTTAAATTTGTGTATCACGTCACTTTATTTATAAGAACACGCAAAAACTTTGTGCTGAAACCGGTTGGCATACCGTAAAGCTACAGTGTATTATTCATTAATTTGTTTAGAATTCATCAAAACGCTAGCGAGGATCATCAACATGTTTAAAATGCTTTTATCTCATGACATTTTTTACGACGTTCTCAAACATAATAATAAAGTCGGTTTGCTAGAACCATCTTCGTATTAAAGCAATGACTTGTTCCAACTCTTTTTAAAGAGACGGAGCATGTAATAAACAAAGAGAGAAGAGAGAGTGATATTGAGCGAGGGAGAGATTTGGGAGGAGAGAGATGGAGCAGCGACGGAAACGGGCAACTTTGGTCCGGGAAAGATATTAATATCTGACGCGATTATGAATAATAATGTGTGTGGCGAAACCGGACAGGGCGCTTCATAACAAAGCCAGTGGAAGGCGGGGCTAGATGGGACCCAGCAGATAATGCGGGGGGGGGGAGGCGGGGTGCTAAACTAACCCCACTTCGCACAGTGGAACGAATTTGGACATTAGGAGCTAGACTCTATACTCTATATGAGACGATGTATGAATGTGAGTAAGGCAAAGAGAGTGTGCCAAGACCGAGTTGTTTGGCGGTCCGTTCTCTCTGCCTACCCCTGCGGGGAAACGGCGTGATGGTTAGTTAGTTAGTTAGTTTAGGAGCTAGACTCTATGACAGCGTGCAAAACTGCTTATCCCGCCCACGAATTTAGTACCCGCTGCGCTGTAGTAAGACTGTTAACCCTTTAGATGCGCAGTGTTTTTTAATGATGTAGTTAGTAATATATCTTATTTATGGATCGAAAAAAATATTATAAAATATTATAGATCCAATAAATGTAAAATTAACTGCATAAGATTATAAGCGGGATAAAGCACAGAATAGATTTAATTTTCTAACTTTTTATTTTTATACTAGCTGACCCGACAAATTTTGTGCCGCCTCAGAATCAATAACTGTTGTGTTAACTTATTAGCTGAAATAAATTCAGTTTCTTTATTAAGTTTAAAATTACACTATGAAGCAATTATCGATGCGCTACTATCAGTGTTTTGTTTTTGTCAGTATCAGAGATGGCATTGTGTATGGATTTATATATTTTTAGATTTTGTTACTATTCCTCTTGCTTACGAGAATGAAGTTACATTTTGTTTATACGTGTGAGGGAGATTTATTATAATTATTGTATTTTTCCTTTGGGGGGGTGCAGACATACGTTCACCGTTTATTTCATTTTCAACTATTGCCATTTAGTGTATAAGAGGGAGGGGCAGCATTATATGTTTAAGAACAAAGAGCAAAACGATCAGCGCATTGACATTTGACGTTTTTGAGTTTTTAGAATTCACGCACTATTCAATATTATTTTTATTTATCACAATATTGATGCCCCTCTTTCAAAACATGAGAACTCGTTCCATACGAAATGTATGAGGAAAACAGTTTTTTTCATGACTTTTTCCGATGTTTTAATAGCTATTCTGCTATTCGGGAGGATACAAATCCAAGATAGTATAAAACGGTCCAGCCGTTCTTGAGTTATAAATGATATAAATAACCCGACTTTGTTTTATATATTAAGATTGGGATAGTTTATTAAGATTGTATGTTAACTTAAATGCGTGGTTACTTTTCAATAAAATAAACCACGAATATCTATATTTTACAGAAAAGCAATACAGTTTCGTGCTTGAAATAAATGCCCACCTGGCAGAAACCCGCCTCTAGAATATAAATATTACGTATTATTTTCTTTCTTACACTTTCATGCATCTCTAGAACATTTTTTAAAATCATTCATTTAAAAAGTGCGTGATTGAGTTTTAACATATTTTTGTATTGATTTTGTTTTAGTCGTCATGGCGTATTTTGCAGGTTTTTATTTCATTTCTTTATTGCGTGTGTACTCAGCACATAAAAATGTAAAAATCAATGTATGATGTCGTAAAAATAAATTTAATTTAAAGTGAAAAGGAACTCAATACCGATCCTTGAAGCACACTTTTTGTGTTTTCTATTGGTTCCGATAATGACTACACAAGTTTTTATACATTTTCTTCCTTGGAAGTATCCTCTTATTTAATGATTTTTGAAGGACGCCTTCTGAAAGAGCAATGATTTCAATGGAACGGGAAGGCTGAAATAGTGGACTGCTTTTCGTATATTAACTTTCCGGAGAATCACAACTACGAGTATGTTGATGGCCCTTTCATAAAAGTTTTTATTCTGTAAAATCTGAATATATTTTTTTACTTTTCCGAATTACTATTTTAACGCCAATTTTTCCAATACTTGCTCGTTTTGTGAAAACACAATAATAGGTTGAAGATTCTAACGTTTTTCGTATTAATCACAATAAACAATAATAGTAAAGGAATGGGGGAACATCATCGACATTTTCCATGTGTTTTTGAAACTTCGCGCTGCATTATGTTTACCTATTCAATAGATAAGATCGTAGAATTAAGTCATCAAGACTATAAACGTTTTCCCAAATGTTTTTAATTTTTTAATTTGGTAAACTGTTATTAACGTTTTCTTTTAAAGTTTTTCTTGATTAAGTTAAATATTTGTAAAGTGGTTTCCTTCCGTCAGTATTCGAATACTACCATCATTATGGATTAACAACTTGGGGACACTCTTGCAAGACTAATTTGAGCTATCTACAATCATCAGTACAAAATTCTATGGTTAAGTTATTAGTTCAAAAACATATTTTTTCACAGAGACGAAACATATCATTGTTGTATGGGAATTTAACAATATTACCGGTGCAGGCCTTATTATGGTACAAAATATTGATTCAGCATATGTCTGAGTCTAATTATAAGAGGAAAGTAGAACATTATTATAATACAAGGTTCACGAAGAATGAAGGAATGATTGTTCCAAAATATAATAATAACTACGGACGGCGAACCCTGGAATATAACGTGCCAAAAATATTTAACATGTTACCGATTAATATAAAAAATTGCGATTCTAAAAATAGATTCAGATATATGCTGAAACAATGGCTGCTAAATAGAGATAGTTTATATTAATTCATATGTGTTAATTGTTATAATCTGTATGGTTATAGTAATAATATTATGTCATGTTTAAATTGTAACTGAATATTAACATCCTGTTGACAAACTGCTTTATTGCGGTTTAACGGGATTGTACCTTGAAAACCAATAAAAAAAAAAATTATCATTACATAGTATAAAATGAAGTCGCTCAAAATGTATGTGCGCGTTAATCTTTTAAACTACGCAACGGATTTTCATGCGGTTTCCACCAATAGATAAAGTAATTGAAAAGGAATGTTTATATGTATAAAACATGTAAATTATATTAGAGAAAAGCCGAGAAATTCAAAGAAAACATATTTTTGTGCGGTTTAAAACGGCTGGCGGGCCGTAGGTACTATAGTCACTTTTGAAGTTCGTTCTACGGAAGAAATTGGAAAATGATGTCCTGGAGTAAGTAGGTATTTGATTTTCCCTTTTCAAATATCCAGTGTTGCATTGCAAGCATTGTATAATTAGTGGCGATCGCTCGAATTGAATTACATATTATAAAATGAAGTCGCTCAAAATGTATGTGGGCATAGATCTTTTTATCTACGAAACAGATTTTCATGCGGTTTTCACCAATAGATAGAGTGATTCAAGGGGAAGGTTTATATGTATAATACATGCTTATTATAGTAGAGAAAAGCCGAGAAATTCAAATATTCAATTCAGCCAGCGTCCAGCGGGCAGCTGGAAGGCGGGTGGTGTGGATTTTATAAAGGTTGGGGAATGGCGTTGTGTTTCGTTAGCCACAGCAACGTGTGGCCGGGTCTGCTAGTTATTCATAATTCTGTTATCCTTCCTGCGGCTGTTATGAAGATTCGGTTTGGCATTCCATACCTTTGCCTTCAGTTTATATTTTCCGATTAATAATGATCAACGATTACAGGGTGTCCTGACAATTGATCCCTCGAAATGATATTTACTATAAAATAACATTTTTTTGTGCATTATTTACCAATTTTAAAAATAAAATCAACTTCTAAAGTACCCTTAATAATAAGTTGGTATGAATATCAAACGAATTTATACACAGTGTCGATTTGTTTGTACATGCGCAATAGAGAAGCTAATCTTTCCTTGGTGTATTTGAATGAAAATATGTTATTCGGCGGTACTTCCTCTCTGCACATCCCTTCGGGGTCACTTAGATATATTTTATGTATTTAGTTGTGCCATATTATCTCTAACCGACTGCACATATATAAGTACGCCGAGGGACCAATTGTCGACGGATCAACCGTCATGAAACCGTTGACTAACCTTGCGTAACCCACTAACAATAATTAATTGTTAAAAAGAGTCTCCGTACAGCCTCCCCAAAGAAGACATGTCTTCAGGGAAATCTCTACAGATTATAAATTAATAAATATTCTAATCTAGGTGATATATTTCATCTTAAAACTATTCAGTATAAACGTTGTATATTCTATCACTTTTATTCTTCTAGGCACAAATAGATTTACATAATTTCTTCAATTTTTGTTTATATTGAATGTAAGACTTCTTATAATTTTTACATAATATATATTTTTATTTTATTATTTGTTTTGTTGTTTCATTGTTTTGTGTATTTTCTTTTCTCATTGTATTATATTTTCTTCATTGTTTGTTACTCAACTTATAAATTATATTGTAAAAGCCCATCAGGGCGTGTAATAAATAAATAAATAAATACTTGATAAATAAATAAAGTCCCCCGCGTCGTCTGTCTGTCTGTCTGTTGGCGATAAACTCGAAACTACTGAACGGATTTTCATGCGGTTTTCACCTATAGATAGATTGTTTCGTGGGGAAGGTTTAAATATCTTATTTGTCAAGGATTTGTGTAAATTGGTTAAAACATAACGATAATTGTTAGAAGTGTCGGAAAACGTCAAGCCGCCTGGTAGTTTTCATTGAAAACGCTGCCTAATCTTTTTGGGATATAACAAAACAATGCATGGTGAGATATTCCTCTTTTTTGATCAACAAAAAAGTCCGTGAAGGCATATATCTATCTTTTACGGATAGCTTACTATACCCATTCTATCTTCTAAAAAATGGTCACGTACATTTCGGTAATTGAAAAGTTATTTAGACGGATACAGTATTAATCCTTATTAACTTAAATACGTTAGTTACCCCCAACATTTCATGCACATTATTATAATCTTTCACATCATCTCTACGATTACATGACAAATTAAAGTCCTCCGCGGCATCTGTCTGTCTCTTTGCAATAAACTCAAAGACGGCGGTGGTTATAAAGGTTGGATAACCATCCAGTAGATGACCTTGTGTTTTATTAGCCGCAGCAACGCGTGGCCGGGTCAGCTAGTTATTTACATAAAAGCTGCCTCTTTGCAAAAACTAACTGGCATCCAGCGGGTTAGGAGAGTTATTCATGAATAATTTACATACGGGAGAGAAAAATTGTTATCTTTTGTGTGACTCCGAGTCCAAATATAGTGATTTAAATATGAAAGCAAAGCTCATTGGATCACAGTTGGAGTTCAACTCTTCGAGTGATAATAACAATAGAATTTTTTTTAAATAAATTCGGTGTTGTAAAATTATTTTCAAAATGAAATTCCTAGAAATTGTGTTAACGGTTTTAGTGGTGGCAAAATTCGTGGGAGCACAGAGGGAAGGTAAGAATATTTTCCATACTTTACCAATATTCACACTTCATAATATTAAAGTTAAATAGGTATTTCAAATAAGAATATTTGTGTTTTTTAAATATATATTATACTGTTTGATTATGCTTTGGAAGGAGAAATAGCTGCCACGAGTCATAATAATAAAATTAATAGCAGAACTTGTTGACATATTAATTAAATTAAACTGTTTTTATTGTGGTTACGTTTTTGGTTTTCCCACGACCAAAAGTATTTTCGTAATTTTTTTTAGGGTTGTTATGCCGTGTTGTGCTGCCTTCTTCTTCAGCCAACGTTTCAGACAGCATTGCAGTATCCATCATCAGGGCAGATCCTGCTCTCTCCTGATGGTGGACACTGAAATGGTTCGAGTCCCAGTTGCCAAAATTATCTTAAAAACATTTCTGTGTCTTGTTCTTTTTCATATTTTGTTTAGGTTTTTAGTATTCTCTTCTTCTTCAATGAAGTTACAAATTTTATCAAATTAGAAGCACAGTGTTTTTTAAAATCATTATTTAAAAATAATAAAAAAATCGTGTCGGTATATTAATTTGTCAAGAATCCTTATAACACGTAACAAAAAAATATTATTACATTAATTTTTAAATCCAATCTGTCAGGACTTATAATATTATGTAAGTATTGGAAGGAAGGTTTACTTTTTTAATCCATTTTTTTCAATTTTATATAAAAGGGTATATTTCAAAATCTTATGAAAATATGATTTGCATATTTATTAATTTTAATTTCTGTAATATTCTCTGTAGGAACGTGTGAAAAAGTTAACTTCAAATAGTTTGTGATGAACTCGCCGTAATGATAATAATACACCGATGATTTCTAAGGGCGCTCTACAACTTAAAATAATTTCAAAAATCCAAGTATCTTCGGGGTTGATTTATGGGTTACACCGGCGACCCCAGCATAGTCACAAAAAAATAGACGAAGACGAAAAGGAATTTAACATTAGCTACAAAGCAGTGCCACATGTTAGGGTCGAGTCCATTAAATACGTCACAGGGCTCTGTTTAGAAAGTGTTCTGACTTTCAAGTACATGCAATAAATTTTGAGATTTTGAAGTTTGGAACTGCGACAAAAAAACTAAAAACATGCGACAACGTCAGAATTCTCCGAATATGGCGATTAAATTGACAAGTTCGATTATTAAGTTGAATATATCGCTATGGATTTAACGAATTTTGAAGGGATTTTAGAAAAGAAGGTAATAAATTAAAAAAAAACTGTGGAGCCAAGGGCCACACACGGGGAATAAAATTAAGATACAGAAAATCAGGGGAGAGGCTTTGAGAGGACAGTCAGGGACAGATCACGGAAGCGAACGGTTGAAATTAGGCGGATTATCAAATATTAAATCAGAGTGCGTAACAGTCAGGGTAGATTCGATCTCGGGGACGGACGGATTTTGAGTCAGGGGAAGATCGTTCTAGCGCTCGGTTGAGATTAGGGAGTATCGTTTGCGAGGGTAGTCGAGATTAATACGCAATAAAGGCAGGTCAAATGATTGGAGTTCGGTTTGCGAAAATAAGGAAATATTAGTTATAAGTAGGGCAGTTAGGAGATATTTTATCCTCGACGCGAGATTTGTGTTTGGCAGATGCAATTTGAAACTAATGATTGCATGAGTTTTGTGTTTTGCGAAAGTGCATGTGGTAATTTAATTGGATTGTGCCATCGTGAATTCGGTAAGTTTATTTACATTTACATATTTAGTGCGGGCCTTGCAGAAAAATATCCATCCAAGTTCATTGGTTTTCGGAGATGTACTTACAAAAAAAAATAGGAGTGAATGGGACTTTAAAGTTGGGTCAGAGTCATAAATCTTTTCAGACTTCCTTCTATTGACTCTTCGGACAATAGCTAATAATTAATTTTGTGTAACTAGATTTTTAGGCGGGTTCCCTGTCTGGCAGAGTGCAATTCGCATGCAGTAGAGGTGAAACCTTCAGAAAACTAAACGTCGGGTGATTGACGAATTTAATAAGTTAATTGTGGAGTCTATTCATTTTAATATCGTTACCAAGTGCAAAAAATTAGTTCAATTTTATTCTACGAAGCACCCCACGAAGGGGAGGTCGATGGGCCACGAAGCACTTCAGAAAGAGGAGGCCGATTTTAGTATCTCATTCACTCGCAGAATAAATCCTATAGATGTGTTTAGAGTCGCTCGTTTCCGTTTCATCTAGATTCAATTCACAACGGTGCTAAAGAAGTTTCACAAAAATAATAAATCCTATAGATGTGTTTAGTGTCGCTCGTTTCCGTTTCATCTAGATTCAAATCACAACGGTGCTAAAGAAGTTTCACAAAAATAATAAATCCTATAGATGTGTTTAGTGTCGCTCGTTTCCGTTTCATCTAGATTCAAATCACAACGGTATTAAAGAAGTTTCACATCTATAATAAATCTTATAGATGTGTTTAGTGTCGCACGTTTCCGTTTCATCTAGATTCAAATCACAACGGTATTAAAGAAGTTTCACAAAAATAATAAATCTTATAGATGTGTTTAGTGTCGCTCGTTTCCGTTTCATCTAGATTCAAATCACAACGGTATTAAAGAAGTTTCACAAAAATAATAAATCTTATAGATGTGTTTAGTGTCGATCGTTTCCGTTTCATCTATATTCAAATCACAACGGTATTAAAGAAGTTTCACAAAAATAATAAATCTTATAGATGTGTTAGTGTCGCTCGTTTCCGTTTCATCTAGTTTCAAATCACAACGGTGCAAAAGAAGTTTTATTAAAAAAAACAGCTGTCAGCATTTTAGAAACCAAGAATTTACAGTTATGCAGTTTACACGCGGTAGAAGTGAAACCTTCAGAAAACCGAAGGAGACAAGAGTGGGGAGGCCTCGAAGCACCACACCAAGGAGACATCGATTGGTCTGTCTCATTCTCTCGCAGGATAAATCCTATAGATGTGTAGTGTCGCACGTTTCCGTTTCATCTAGATTCAAATCACAACGGTGTTAAAGAAGTTTCACAAAAATAATAAAACCTATAGGTGTGTTTAGTGTCGCACGTTTTCGTTTCATCTAGATTCAAATCACAACGGTGTAAAAGAAGTTTTCATTTAGAAAACCAGCTGTCAGCATTTTAGAAACAAAAAATTACCTTATTACAAATTGCGTTACATATTTAGTGCGGACCTTGCAGAAAAGATTCATATCCATTTGGTTCGGAGCGTGTACCTACCCAAGGTCATGCTGGGACATTTTGAAGTGAGAGGCGCGTTTGTTCGGTTTGGGTCATAAATCTTGAGACTTCCTTCTATTGATGGGATGTGCGGAACCAGAGTGCAATTCACTTGCGGTAGAGGTGAAACCTTCAGAAAACCAAAGGAGACAAGGGTGGGGAGGCTACGAAGCACCACACAAAGAGGAGAACGACTAAAGTACTTCATTCTCCGGCAGAATAAATCCTATGGAGGCACGTGTTTTCTCTTCGTTTGGCGTCGCTACTTTTCGACCTATCGAGTTTAAAATAACAACGGTGCTAAAGAAGTCTTTGGAGAGGTTTTGTTAATTTTAACGGACAAGAGGTAGTTATGTATCTTACGATTGTGTTGCGAGACATTACATCGGAAAACCAAAGCTAGGGGTTATTTGAATATAATAAATTGCATTACATTAGGAATACTTAGTCTCAAATATACTTTAGAATTTACTCGGTAATTGAAGTTATTTGTTAGGCAAGGTACGTACTAGGTATATCGGTTTGGAAAACAGATGTATTGCATGGTTATTAACAAATTTTATACAATAGAATCCTCAATCCCAAAATAAAAAAAACCGACACCTTTTACCTCAAACTTTAGGAATCTCAAGAAAACTGTTATGTAGAGGCCTACATAGGCTAGCTTTCGACTTCGTTGAAACGCACACTTGGAAGTATCTTACGATTAGGTATATAGTACTTTACGATTAGGTATATTTTATTCGAAATTCCCATTCTAGCTCAAATCTTTAGTATTCGCGATTGAACGAGACCGTCAGCGCTCTGCTATTATTATTTAGCAAATTTCCTTCTTTCAAATTTAACCGAACGAGTTACGGCGCTGAAGCTGGTGATTGCTGGAGTGATTTTTTGAGTTAAGCTTCCCTATTCCATGATTTTAGGTTGCACTTTATGCAGTTATGATCTGTGGGCGAAGTGAACGAGATGCCGGTGGGCTACACTATTTCCCAAATGTGGAGGCGAAGCAAGCGACGATAGGAACTTAGTCCAATTAAATTGGAATCCTTTGTGATGGAGACTTGGAAACCTGTGTCTCTGAACGGCCCTGAAGCAGTTGAGAGCGAGGCAGGAGCCCTTTCATGATGTCGACGTATATGCTATCACATGTATCGTCATAAAGGCATTGGGGAACGTCTGGAAGGCAGAGGACGTGCGCCCATAATCCCCCCCCTTCAGCCCCCTTCAGAGGTGTCAGCTGATAAGAGTCGCTGTCGCGGGAGGCCAATTAAATACAGGACGGAGATAACGATCTGGCCGGGCTACCTCCGTAATGAAGGAAAAGAAGTGACGAAATTCGCGTTGGCTTCACTACCCTTTGATTACGCTCGTGGGGAGCTACCTTGTCAGCGGAACGAAGAGAACACGACATACTGAGTTGGTTTAGCAATCGATCGGCGGCTCTTTGTCGGAAACCGGATAAATTTTCATAATCTTCCCCAAAATTAGAATTAGGGCATCATCCAGCATCAGGTTGGGAATGTACTTTGGACGAAAGAGTAGAGGGGGAAAGTAAGGAATGGATGATATAGAACTGGATTCACGCCCCGGTGCCATTCATTCCTGGACCCAGCACCCGGGAAGCCGAGCTTGACATTCCTTCCCCGAGCTGATATTTGAGATGAGCTTGGGATATCACCTATCGTAGGGCGGAGGTCCGTGAAGCTACGTGCTACGTGGAGGCCCACCTCCGTCACGCCTGCTTCCGTCATGCGAGGGGAGGTATTTTCATTCAAATCAAATACCTACCGATGTTCACCGCGGCTGAAGGCAGACGCATGTTTATAACGTGCTTAGGAAAACGTAAGCATCATTTCTACTGGTTCGAGGCGGTGTGCTGGACGGAGAACGGGACTGTTGAGGAGCTGTGTGACTGCAGAGGCGAGGGCCGATGACATCAAAATCCACCTTTACTAAATTCAAACTTCGCGAGATCAGAGGGGGGAGCGGCTCCACCGACCTCCTGACATTGCCGTTTGTCTAATCCACTTCGGTTTAATGTTCATGTTCAATGCTATAGGAGTGAATGGGACTCTAGTCATTGACATGCTGAAAGACATCACCATCGTCATCATCATCATCAATCCAGCTTAGGGGATGTCACGACCTAAAACCTCGTGCCACCCACGCATTCCTGAATACTTCCGGACATCGACTACCACACCATAAATCGAAGCAGATCCTCACATCAAGCGATATGAGATGGCATTTCATCAAACAACATTAGCAGTATCACCATTATAACGTAGCGGCGTATTGGTTGAGAACACTCCCACTATCATCCTTCAAACCAGAAACACACATCAAACAACATTAGCAGTATCACCATTATAACGTAGCGGCGTATTGGTTGAGAACACTCCCACTATCATCCTTCAAACCAAAAACACACATCAAACCCTTTCCCGACAGGAAGCAAAACATGTCGATTTTACATTCGTCGCTTGCGACCATCAAAATATTCTCTGGAGGTGATGGGATTGGAGGCTGACCGGGCGGTTTTAATTGAACCTCACCAAGTCAGTTGCGGAAATGGAGGAGTCCAATCGAAGCAAGACATATTTTGTTTCATGTCAATCCCTAGTAATCTCCCAAAAATACCTACCAAAACTCAAAACTAACTAACAAACTTCACTTACCACTGTGACTGTAGACTGTAGAACTTGTGCATCCCGGGCCTGTTTCGATTGAATTTTGATTGTAATTTCGTAATTAGAGTACAAATGTCAAATTATTTTATGTGTTAGCATCCCAAGAACAGCAGAGGATACGCAGCATTACACTAAAGGTAGGATCTTCCCAATTCTCTGTATAAAGGTATATTCATGTACTAGGTACTAGGGAGGATGACGCGGGTTAATTCCAAAGAAATAATCAGCAACAAACAAGTATAGAACGGACGTTAATAGGGGAGGAAGTTGCACGAATGGTAGAGTTAGATATTTTCAAGTTAGCTAGAGTCAGTCATTGTAAATCGAACCCTAGTGAATTGTAACACGCCATACCTAAAAGAACAAAGGGTTTACCACAAACAAATTATTAATTAAACTGGATTAACCATATCAAACCCTTAAAACAAAAAATAACACAACGTTAGGGGGTTAATTACAAGTTGCTTAATTGCGAGCATCTTGCCACGTATACCTAAAACGTATTACGTAAAGGGTTGTCGAGGCGCTGCCAAAGGAACGAAGGGGATAGCGGCTTGAGCGACGGAGATACAAGGCTACGAATACGAAAGGGAGATGAACTCTACGTATAGAGTTTACGAATTCGAGGCTACGAACTCTTACGTACAGGGTTAGTTATTCATAAAGCTTTTAAAACTTTTAATTAATTAGGGGGGGGGGTAAGAGCACATTTATTACAAGTTCCATTGCATAATATAAGTCTTGGATAATTTTTTTTAATTTTTTTAATTCAGCACAAGAGTCCCAACAGGTAATTTCGTGGAAAACATAAAAACATTGTTTTTACTGTATTTTTTAACGGTTGTAAGGCGCAGTCTTTTTCCTATTTTTTTCCTCCGTGAGGTGCAATCTAATGAGTGATAACATGTTAAGTTTGTGTCAAAATTTTATGGCGGCCTCCATAGTCAAGGGGTAAGGCTCTCTTCTGGCAAACCAAACGTTTCGGGTTCAAATCCCGGTGTGCGCAAATATAATAAATATAAAAATAGTACGCATTACGTTCCAGAGTGAAAAATACTCTCAGTATCGCCCGTGGTGAAACACCACCATTCAAAATTTAAAATTTGTTTAAAATAGCTTTAGCTGTGTTTGGTAACCAGATCTGAATTCCCAGATACTTTCCCACCTACCTCTTCCCCATCTCATTCCCCTCTCCACCACCTTTAGCCTCTCAATGTTCCCTAATTGGGGATTTCATAGTCTCACTTGCTTCAGACGGGAGCAGTTGGGTCTCTTGTGCGATATTATATATTTTTTCTAATCACACTATTTTTGTCAAAGCGTAACAAAATCATATTTTAACTCAGCCGTTGTGCTTTTGATCGGTCTGTATTTGTTTTGTACTTTCCGTTTCCGGTAAGAGGTGATAATCTGTATAAAAAAGTGTGAAAAAAAGATTGTCACAGAGATAGTGATGTTTCTTTGGATAAATAATATAATTAAAAATTTTTTTTTTTTTCAAGTCACAATATATAAATGTTTTATATTTACGTAGGTAGGTATTTACGTACCCTATTATAATAATTTACGTACCCACTTACAAATCTTCTGTTTAAGGAGGAATTTTTTTGTTTTGATTTATTAAATAAGAGAAATTTAGAAATACACTTTTTTGAACTCGAGAATTATTCGCTGATATGCCCGGCTTTGCCCGGGCTTAACGTTAAGCTTTTTTTTTTGAAATCGGATTTGTACAATTAATTTTCCATTCTTTTTTATATGGAACTACTTTCTTTTTAAAATAACTTTTGAAGGTTAAACCCAAAATTATTTAATTATTTTGTTTGTTTATTTCCTACCCTTTTAAAATGGTTGCCAATTCAGAAAGATAGCATCCAATAATATGGAAAAAAATAAGTTGAAGATAATATTGTTATTTTTGAAATTTGAAACATCGGATTGACAAAAATTACTTCAAACTAAGAGGTTTCAGTAGCGGAATTCGTAAAAGCATTTTCTCGGTTGGGTGAGAGATCCTGGGTTCGAGTCCCATTTAACACCATTATCTTTTAATGATTAATTATAATTAATCGCCACTAATTATGACCTTTCAGATCATAAGACAAAAACACAAAAGTCTGTTAATTGCGTTTAATCCCGTCTAATTAAAGTGAATATAAACATCAATAAATACTTATAGAGGAACGAAATAGAGATCAAACAAATGCTTATTATTAGTCAGTACACTTCTTGAACACTTATGTTAATTATTTATTTACGAATACATATTCGCCGAAAATTGTATGAACATATTGTTTCCAACAATCTCTGGCATTTTCAACTTTGAAAAAGTCTTCGAAATGCACGTCTGCTATGTCATTAACGATTTTTATGATTATGTAATTAATATTAATATCTTTTGGTATATTAATGTTAATTAAATAATTAATATATAAATATAATTTTATAACATAGGAGGCCCTGAGAAAAATAATTCCCATTAGGGCCTATATAATATTTGGGGATGCTGTGTGGATTTGTTGTTGTCTGTGTGATATATATAAATACTTATAAGAGATAGAAGAAAATTATTGCATTGAAAATTATAGGAAATTGTATATTCTACTAAACTTTTAAACATAGTTTAGCCAAAGTTTTCATTGGGAATGAGATATTTGAGAAAAGCTAGATTTCGGCGCGATTTCGGCTGGTTTTTCAAAATGGCGGCGAAAGCTCAAGTGACCCAAGGTCGAAAACTCAGATTTTACATCAGGGGATGAGTGTATAAAACATATATATAAAAAATCGGAACTACCGGAATAATTCCGATCGCGGATCGTTAATTGCACTGGCCTATAAGCAGGTTCCTGTAATAGAACATTTAACTCGGAATTATTATTATAATTCCGAGTGTTTTGTTTCGATTCCGTGATTTTTCACAGGTATTAAAAAAATATTAATTCGATTGCGCCGCTAACTGTAACTGTTCTTTTCTCCTTGAATTTAAACTTTATTTTCAAATGTTACTAGAATCTAGACAAGCGATAATGTATCAACCCATGATATAGGTAATAATATGTTTAAAAGAAAATAATGTTTAAAACCGTATTGGATCCGTCAGGAACCCCGACTATACTACTCATATATCATATTTAGACATCCTAATGTGACCTCTAACATGTTGGCTGGCAATAGTTTTTCCAAAACTTCCAACATATGTATTATTAGTCCTCTTCTTATTTCCTCTACAAACTTATGAAAAAAGAAAAAAATATATATTTGTATCCTTAAATTATTATAAATATTTTTTTATTTTAACTTTATGAGTAAAACCTCAAATTGTAATATTTAAATAAATGAAGACAATATAAGCGAAACTCAATCGAAAATCTGGAAACAGAAAAATCAGAAAAACATATTGACACCTCTGGGACTCGAACCCACGACCTCTTGCTTTCCGGGCAAACGCGCTAACCACTGCGCCACGGTGTCGATATGAAATTCGGTCATGTTTAACTGTACCATACTTCGACAAAGGACCACCTACATTATCTTGGGAGCATTTAGTTCGGGTTTGAATCTTGCAATCATACATAAAGATAGTTGCCAATAATATATGCGTTAAAGAAAATGAAGATAATGTAGGTGGTCCTTAGTCGAAGTATGGTACAGTTAAACATGACCGAATTTCACATCGACACCGTGGCGCAGTGGTTAGCGCGTTTGCCCGGAAAGCAAGAGGTCCTGGGTTCGAGTCCCAGAGGTGTCAATATGTTTTTCTGATTTTTCTGTTTCCAGATTTTCGATTGAGTTTCGCTTATATTGTCTTCATTTATTTAAATATTACAAATATTTTTATTTGTCTCTTTACCTTAATCCAAAATGTCGACAAATTTAAAGAAATTAATTCATTTGAATTTATGGTTAAAAAGTTACAAAAGATTTAGTATACCAAAGTAGGTTTTCAATTATTGATACAAAATTAATTCAGTATTGAGGGACAATTTCTTAGCTCATTAATTCTGGGTCAAGAGGTTAATGTCGTCATCGCATTGTCTCCTGTTATTGTGATTAGCCAGCCAACAATGATTTGAAAAACAGTTACGACGTTACTGAATAAATTTAATTAATAATGCTGACCGCCGCACGGTGGGGCCAAACATTATATTTCAATTCAATAAACAAAACAAAAACATGCAATCTTACAACGTCTCTTCATTTGTTGGAAAGTACCCATTTAGTTGTAGAATAATTACATTAGCAGGTAGACTCGATTGACCCAACCTTTCTACTTGTAAAAAGTTGATGCCAATCGTACGTGAAAACAAGACTCCAGATACTAATATCTACAGCCTGTATGTCTGACGAATATCTAATATCTAGAGCTCATATGTTGAACTAATATCTACGAACTTCAGAGTGTTGACTAATATCTACAGAGCGTAGGTTGAACTAATATCTACAGAGCATAGGTTGGACTAATCAGCTAAATGTGTCCAATAGTCCGATATTAGGGATTTTTACATACATACTTACATAAATTAAGTTTTTTAAACTGCATACGCAATATTACGTTATTCCAATATGCTATACACAATTGCAAATCCAACCTCTGCCAGTAATGTAGATATTCGTCAACACTTTGATTCTCATAGATATTAGTTCGATTTTTTCAGTTTTTGGAATTCCTGTAGATATTAGTAGACGCCTCCGAAAACAATACCCCCGTTACGTGTGCCAGCGCATCCCTTAAATTCACATATTTATTTCGAAAGATACCTGATACAATCCCTAAAGTGATTATGGAGCCATCATGTTCAGGTATGTATCGTATTTTTTCGCATTATCTTTTTAACAACATTAGTTATATTTATTACTAAAAGTGTGCATTGATTAAATACAAAAATGTGATCTCGATTTCTAAAAATTTCATATTTATTTAGAGATTACTTATAATTTCGAAATTACTTTAGGGCAGGGCACCTTCGGGTCCTTCGTGCTTCCATTCGAACATTTTTAGACAAGTAGATATTGTAATTTATCTATCACTTTTAAATTTTTGCTTCTTTTTTGCACGAAATTAATCCCTCAGGTCTCGGGCATGTTTTGTCAGATGGTTAAATAATGTTGTGCTTTGCGATAAAAAAAAAACAAGTTTTAACGTATTCGAATACGAAGAAAAGTGATGAAATATATTTTCAAATTTTATTTAAATAAATGAAAAAAACATATTGACACCTCTGGGACTCGAACCCAGGACCTTTTGCTTTCCGGGCAAACGCGCTAACCACTGCGCAACGGTGTCGATATGAAATTCGGTCATGTTTAACTGTACCATACTTCAACTAAGAACCACCTACAATATCTTCATTTTCTTTAACGCATATATTATTGGCAACTATCTTTATGTATGATTGCAAGATTCTATCCCGAACTAAATGCTCTCTAGATAGTGTCTGGATAAATCTTTATCCATTTTATTTAATATGCGACATCTATCGACTTTTATGCAAGTCTAGGATGAATATTTTATTTTTATTCGGACTATTAAAGTTTTTGCTACATAAAATTTTTGAATCCAAACATAAAAAGGTTTCAAATTGGCCACCTTACATTTTTTCAAACTAAAATTATTGGTAACAAAAAATACTAAAATCACACACATATTTTATTAGACAAAATCTATGTATATAAAAAAATACGCCTGGGGATTAGTGAGATGTCTATATATTGCTATATTAAGCAAAGGAAATTTTAACAGTTATTTAATTTAAACAGTTAATTTATTTTGAAACTTTCAAAATGCCTTCTTTAAACCCCCGCGAAGGTTTCTGGAATATATCTGGAAAGTTTTTTAGTCAAAAATTTGAGAATGCCATTTTGCAAAACAATGATTGTTAAACCAAAATTATATTTTCAAATCTCTTTAAATTAATGAATTTATTTGAAGTACTTACATAATATTTTCGGTATTTGTTTTTGAGGTGTTATGCCGTGTTGCGCTACCTCTTTCTTTAGCCAACGTTTTGGACAGCGTTGCAGTGTCCATCATCAGGGCAGATCCGGCAGATGCGGTAGATGATTTGCCAGATCTGACATGATGATGAACACTGCAATGCTGTCCGAAATGTTGGCTAAAGGAGGAGGTAGCGCAACATGGCATAACACCCCGAAAACAAATACCAAAAATTCTTTTGGTTGTGAAAATCTTAAAACGTATCTACTTACAAAATAATTTGAATCGAATCAAGAACTATAGATATTTTAAAAGGTACCTGTGTTAGGTACCAAAATTGAGTGATTGTTCTTGTTATAAATATAAGTACAATACTGAATATTTGTAATAATTTCACGAAAAATGAAACTTTGAATAAAAAAAATTGTAACAGGTGGCACGTGAGCTGTTTGAAGACTGAATGTACTGGGACTGAAAATAAGGAAGGCGGGAGATGGGTTGGCCGGACGGGGGAGTGGTAGCGGGAGTGGGAAGGCGGAGAAGGTGGTGTTAGTTCAGTACCTCCCTTGTACATATTATCTGAATGAAGAAAGTTTGAATAAAATTGTCATTGAGACAGTGTCAGAGGGGTTTCTTTGCATAATTACTCATTTAAAATAATTTTATAAATTGATACGTAAAACCTATGGCTTATAATTAAGTATATAGGTATTTAAGTCCCTACTTACAAATTTTATACTTTGAGAGGAAATTTAGTTTTTGGTAAATCAAATTAGAGAAAATTAGAAATTTCCTTTTTTTGGGCGCGAGGTCTACTTAAGAATTACATGACGATTTTTTTTCGAAATCAGATGTTGACAAGCAGTTTTAAATTTTTTTGTACACCTCTTTTTATAAGAAATTTAAGAACTTAATAAGGTTATTCCCAAAATAATTTTTTTATTTTATTTTGTTATTTAGTATATTTTTTTTAATATTTCCAATTTCAATTTTGGTCTACCCCACCATCATATTTACCGGTCTGATAGAAGTCAACAAACCAGCGCTAAATCTAGAGGCGGTGGCGTCATGATAGCTGTCAACAAGATACATCCTTCAAAACTTCTGAAGACCAAAAATTGTAATGTGGAGCAAGTTTACATCTTACTAAACGGTAAAAATCAAAAAAATATCATAGGCAGTGTTTATATTCCGCCATCATCAGATATAAGTGTATACAAAAGTCATTTCGAGGATATTGAACAACTGTCGTATAAATTTCCAAATAGTAAAATCACTATCATCGGTGATTACAATTTACCAAAAATCAATTGGGGCACCCGTGACAATTCTACATTATCTCAAAACTCTAGCTTAACTGACACAGAAAAAGAAATAGTTGAATTGTGTGATTTCCTTAACCTAGTTCAATTAAACAATATAAAAAATGACAATAATAGATTACTAGATATTGTTCTTTGTACCGACTTGTCAACTGCGGTTGAAAAGTCACTCGATTCAGTTCTTGCCCCTGATTCTCATCACCCACCTTTAGATATTACTGTATTATGTAACCCTTTAAAATGTCAAATTAAAAACCAGACGCAATCTCCTAACTTTAATAAAGCCAACTATGATGCTATTCGCGATTATTTATATAACACTGACTGGTCTATACTAGAAGGAGGTAATCTCGATGAGAATATTAAAGCCTTTTATGATCATCTATATAAAACCATAGAAAACTTTGTCCCAATTAGTTATAAATTATCTTCAAATTTCCCTCGCTGGTTTAGCAAGGACCTCATTAACATAGTAATTGAGAAGAAAAAAGCCCATAAAATTTATAAAGAAACAACAAATCTTTCTGATTTTATAATTTTCAGCAAGCTGCGAAAAGATTGTAATAAATTATCAAACATTTGTTATAATAATTATATTAAGAATGTGGAATTTTCGATTGGTAACAATGTAAAACATTTTTTCAACTATTGTAAAGCCCAAAATAACAACAACCTTGGCATACCTGAAACTATGCACTATAAACTGAAAACTTCCTGTAAAATCAAAGAAATTGTCAATTTGTTTGCAGATTTTTTTAAGGATGTATATGAAACAGATATCCCTGATGAAGACATGCCAAACTTTGAGTCAGATATAAATTTACAACTATCTCAGATACATATTGAGATTAAAGAAATTGCAGCATGTATCAAACTACTGGAACCTAAATCGTGCTCAGGGCCAGATAAAATTCCCCCCGTATTTCTAAAAAACTGTGGGGGTAGTGTCTCTTACCCTCTGTACCTACTATTTAATCAATCACTTTTAACAGGCAAGTTCCCACAAATATGGAAAAATAGCTTTCTCACTCCAATATTTAAAAGCGGAGACAAGTCTTTAGTTGAAAATTACAGACCAATATGCATACAATCGTCAATACCAAAAATTTTTGAAAAGTTAATTCTTCAAAAAATATGTTCTTGCATAAAATTTAATATCTCATCATTTCAACATGGGTTTATCTCTGGACGATCTACCTTAACTAACCTTACACTGTATGAACATTTTATCTCTGGTGCTCTTGCTAATAGAGAACAAGTTGACTCAATTTACACGGATTTCAGTAAAGCCTTTGATAAGGTTTGCATTAAAATTCTTATAAATAAATTGTCTAAATTAGGAATAAGTGGTAATTTATTATGTTGGATTAAGAATTATTTATCAAAACGTGTACTAACTGTCTGTATTAAAGAACACTTGTCTTACAAATTTGAAGCCACTAGTGGTGTGCCTCAGGGTTCGCACCTTGGTCCAATATTGTTTATACTATTCATAAATGATGTCACCTCCATATTCACTGATGTTAACATATTATTATTTGCTGATGACATGAAAATATATAAAATCATAAAAAATATATACGACTGCTTGTCCCTCCAATCCAATTTTATAAAATTCGTAGAATGGTGTACCATTAACAAACTTACACTTAACATTAAAAAATGTCAAATCATGAGTTTCTTTAGAATTAAAAACCCTATCAAATATAGTTACTCTTTTAACAATCACAGTTTATTGTCAGTACCTGTAATAAGGGACCTTGGAATAACCTTCGACTCTAAGCTACTATTTACCAACCACATTGATATAATAACTGGTAAAGCAATGAAAATGCTGGGCTTCATTGTAAGAATTTGTAGAGATTTCAAAAATATCCAAACATTCAAAATACTATATACAACTCTGGTTAGGAGTCATTTAGAATACAATTCCCCCATATGGAACCCTTTCTACAAAAGCCATGCAAACTCCATTGAAAGAATCCAACGCAAATTTCTCAGATCAATTAATTTCAAATTAGGTATTCCCGCGGTTGACATAAACTATGAATCTTTACTACAAAAAATGCGACTCTTGTCGTTAAAAGATAGAAGAATACTCAATGACCTTATTTTTTTATTTAAAATAAACAATAACTGGTTTGACTCCCCTGAACTTGTCTCATTAATAAATTACCATGTACCTTGTAGACCGACTCGACTCAAAACACCTTTCCACTGTGACAATACTATGACGAACGCAGAACAAAACTCAACCATAAATCGCTTGCATATTTTAGGCAATGAATATGCTAATATCGATAACGCTGCCGGTAATCTGGCTTCATACAAAAGATGCGTTAAACTAAATTTGTTTGCTAGTACCACGTAAATACTTCATGTAAACATAATATGCCTACCAGTACTTCTAAAACTATTAATGCACTAGAAATCATAGGTACTTGTAAAATTTATCATATCAGTTAACATAATCCAGGATTTATTACTTTTTATATTTTATATTTAAATCTTTGTAGGTACCTTGAGATAGGTATCTTATTTGTACATTTTATTGTTTTATTTCTCTCTTTAAATTTTTATTTTTACTTTTACCTAATAATTTATAGTTTGTACTTTAATACTTTATATTTTAAACTATTTATAGTTTGTACTTTAATTAATTTAGTTTTGTACTTTAATTTATAGTTTGTACTTAATACTTTATATCTTAAACTATTCACTTTATAATTTACTTTTATATATTATTGTTTTTATACACTACTTATTACCTTACTTTTTACCTTTTTTCTTAAATTTGACTAACATTTATATTGTTATTCTTCATGTTGTTGTACTATTATAAGTATGTCAATTATGTTAATGGCACGATTTGTGCCGTATATGTGTAAATAAATAAATAAATAAATAAATAAATTTATATATCAAACTACCAATAATTTGGACAATTCGAACATTTACCAATTCGGCCATTTACCAATTCGGACATTGCCACCTTTCATGAAACCGTCATAATTGTCAATCTCATATTTCAAATTTTAGAATTAACAATTCACCATCTTCGACTAATTTTTCCATATTGAAGGCAACTACTCTTTTCATTGGAAACAGCCGTTCTAAGAACTGGTTGGCAATCTAGATAGCGTCTTGGATAAATATATCTTATTTTGTTTTTATTAGGAACAAATATGGTGACTTTTTATAAAAGTCTAAATAAATATTCAATTTTTTTATAGGAACAACTCTCTTTTATAAATTTTGAAGGTTTATTCCCTTAAATATAATATATAAAAGGCGCCCGTCCCGGTAAAACGAGAGGTTCTGGGTTCGAGTCCAAGTTGCGACCGTTATCTTTTTAGATTTTTCTGTGTCTTGTTCTCTTTCAAATTTATAAACAAGTAAATAACCCCCTCACTAGACGATGTCTGTTCTAACCACTTGGGGTGACCTATAGCAGAGGTGTTGGTTTCATTCCCGCCTCCCAATTTGAATTCAAACATCGATAAAGAATCTACCTATCATCAAACATGTGAATTTCGGTTGCCTGTAATGTGCGTTAGTCCTGCGTGATATCTAATTCAACGTATTTAAATTTTCTTTGCATACATAATTTAATACATACCTACATATATTATATAATACATTCAAAATTGGATTTGATTGTATATTAACGTTTCAACGATCCAATATTGTATGATTACTTCTAAAAGAGATCAAAATGAAAAAGGAAGCAATTTTCCGAACAGACCCACCTGATGATTGATGTAACCATATATTTTTTTTATTTCTATTTTTTTATTAGTTACAGATATTTGTTTTTTTTGGCTACCACACTAGGCTCATGCCCGTGTTATGGTAGTCGTACATTTAATATTTTAAATAAGATTTAATAAATACTATTTTATTAAAACAGATGATTTAAATATACTAAATACAAATTAAGAAAAACATTAAGTAAGTGAAAATAAAGAGAAAAAAAGATCATATTTTAAAGAAAAGTTGAAATGAAAATGAAAATTCAAATTTTGAAATACAAACATTAATAATAAAGATTAAATGTTAAGAACTCAAATGTTCTATACAAATGTATAAATTAAAACAAATAAGTATATAAATTAAAATTAAAAATTAAATAAAATTTTGTGAAAAAACTAAGTGAAAAAATAACAAAAAAGAAAAATAGAAATGAAAATGGAAATTAAAATTTTGAAATGCAAACATTAATAATTAAAATGTAGTGTTAGAACTCATGAATTCTTTAAAGTACGCTCGTTCACTTTCGAAAATCCAATGTTGTACACGTGTTATAAAAAGAGAATTAGAATTACTTGAATTTATGTCAGTACTCAAAGCATTATATATTTTAGAAGCGATGAACCAGAATTTTCGTTGAGCGAATGAGGTATTAGTTTTTGGGACCACGCAACCCAGGTTTTATGAAAAGCGGGTGTGTGCTTGATGTTGTGGAGCGATTAGTAGATTATTTTTTCGTATATAACGCTTGTTTTAGTAAATAGCTGTCGAATATCTAAGACCCTGATTTTTGCAAAGAGTTCATTTGAGGGATGAGTAGGTTGACATTTAAATATAATTCTCAGAATTAGTTTTTGAACTAAAATAATTGGTCTAATAATGGTTTCAGTACAACCACCCCTTCCCACTATACCGTATGTTGCTATGGATTGGAAAAGGGCCAAGTATACGCTTCTTAGAGTCTGTAAATCTAAGATAGACCTAAGGGAGCAGAATATATGGCAGAGTTTACGAAGTTTTTTTACTGTGTCACCGATGTGAGCTTCCCAACGTAGTTACTTGTCTATGATTATTCCCAAATATTTAACTACTTTTGATGATTTGAGGGTCGAACACGTACAATTAATATTAGATGTGGTTTCTGGATTTTCTAAATTGAGTTGACACGAGTGGATGATTGGTTTAGGACAGTTGTTGGGTATATTTATTTATTTATTTATTTATTTTATTTATTTATTTATTCTTAGTACATTTATGTTACAAAGGTATAATATATTGTCCTCCACACTAGGAGTTCACCTGTGTTGTGGAGGACATTTTTCAGAAGTAAATTATAAATTATAAATTGTAAATAGTAAAACAAAAGAGTGTTCATAGTTAATATAAAAAAGAGAAACAATAAAAATCAAAATATAAAATCGACTTCAATTCGACAAAAATTATAAATTAGAAGTTAGAAAGATTGTAGCCAGTTTCTTATGTTTTTTTTGTATTCAATAATATTAGTTGTTTTATATTGTGTAGGAAGAGAATTGTATAGTTTTATAGCCTGGTATCTGTAGTGTTTTTGTCCAAAGGATGTGTTTGTTTTTGGTATTTGTAGTTGGAGAGCATGTCTTGTTCTAGTATTGCGAGAGATTTGTGAAATGTTAAATGTGGATAAGTTCTTGTAAAGGAAAGTTAGTATTTGTTTTGAATGTAATTTTTTAATTTTCAGCACTGGGAATTTTTCAAATATGATTGATGTGGGTATTAGTATTGGTAACTTAAGTATTACTTTTATTAGGGTTTTCTGAGCTTTAAACAGTGTATTAATGTATTTTTTTACTGGCACAGCCCCAGGCAATAATGCCGTATTCCATTATGGATTGTGCAAGTGCGAAGTATATATTTTTTATATCACATATGTTTAAAATATTTCTCAAGTTTTTAAAAAAGTAAATCAACTTGTTTAGTTTTCCTATTACCGAATCTATATGTTTATCCCATTTTAAATAACGGTCGAAGTATATACCAAGATATTAAATATTTTCCGTTTATGTAATTGGGGGACAGTCGCATTGGGTTTGTGTTGATATATCAATGGTTGATTGACAGGAATGTATTTTAAGGTGGATGTTATTGGAGGGTTGGCCTCTCGAATTTATGCTGAAAGTTATGAATTTTGTTTTATCTATATTTAAAGTTAATAAGTTAGAGTCGAGCCATTTTTTAGTAATATTTAAGCCAAGTTCTGCTTTTGGGGTTAATGTTTTCCAGTCTTTGGCCTTAAAGAGTAACACAGTGTCATCAGCAAAACTTATAATTTCCCCGTCTATTTGGAGGTGACACAGGTCATTAATATATATAAGGAATAGGATTGGACCAAGTACGCTGCCTAGTACTGGTACTCCGTAGGATACTTGTTCCTTGTCACTACATGTGTTTTCTATAGAGGTATACTGTGTATTTGCGTATGGAAAATGTCATTTATTGTGTTTTGTCTGTGTGTGTCTTTGTTTTGTGTTATACTGTCATCCTATTCTTTCACATATTGAGATTAAGAATGTTGTGTTTTACCAATTTTAACACGTCTTACTCGTGTTACTAAGAAAACCTCAAAACCTTAAGAAAATAATATATAATTCTAATTTAACGACCAAATGATATCAGTAAGTTATCAACATAATTAAAAAAAAAACACGTAAAGGAATAAATTAAATTCAAAATACACTTTTTTAATTTTTGATAAAATATGGATTTTCCGGCTGCAGAGCTGTAGCTGTGCTTCTGGTGTAACCCTAAGTGACCAGTTCAGGTATGGGGGCTCCATCGAAGTTAGCTTCCCAAAAACTGGGCGTACTGTACAGGGCCCACAGATACTGCAGATAGTATACACAACTGCTAACCCTGTACAAATCACAAGTGCGCCTCACGGTTGAATTTGGCAGCCACCTCTGGTATGAATCTCCAAAATACCTGAAATATACCCTCGACTCTGTGCAGAAACGGGCGGTCCGCTTAATAGATTCTCCCATCTGAATAGACGGATTGCAATCTTTAGAGCACAGACGTCGGGTAGGAATGCTATCCTTGTTCTACCGGTATCACAATGGAAGATGCTCCAAGGAACTAGCGTCATTGATCCCTTCGGCACCGGTGCATAATCGGGAAACACGCCAAACGCGTGCCCAACATTTGTATACGGTTGACATTTGTCACATGAGAACGGGTCGTTTCTTCGACTCGTTCTTGTGTTCAACAGCTCGGCTGTGGAACGATTTGCCGGCCTCTGTGTTTCCTCCTTCCTACAACATGGGTCTCTTCAAGACCAATGTTCATTCCTTCCTCTCCACACAGCATCCCAGATGACATAGACCCTGAGGGGAATTATTTACCTCGGGGCCTGCTGTGTGGAGTTATGTAAAAAAAACATAATAGGTGATGATTGCGGTATTTATAATATTTTTCAATTATTTTAAACTTTTAAATGCTCATACTAAGTTTTCGAATAACAGTTAGGTGAGCTAACACTGTCCTGCACTAACCACTGCAATAAAATTATAGGAAAAATGTGGTTTGTTGGTTTTCCTGTATATTTACAGCTTTCAATAGGGACCCCTAAAAGCAGTATGCCCGTAGTTGTACACGGTGACGGCCTGTTCATAATCTCGAGCAACGCCAAGACACGTCGCGTTGGTTTGTATGTAAATAAAGCAGAGCTAGCGCTTGAGAGCCCCTACTTCATCCTGCCGCATGCAACCCGGAATCCTGCTAAAAACTACTAACTATTAAATATTTAATTAAATGATGACAATATTAGCGAAACTCAACCGAAAATCTGGAGACAGAAAAAACAGAAGACAGATATATAATTATAATTTGAGATTTTACTCATAAAGTTTAAAAAATTAAAAATAAATATTCATCCTAGACTTGCAGAAAAAGTCAATAGATGTCGCGTATTAAAAATAAAATGGAAAAAAATATCCAGACACTATCTAGATTGCATTTAGTTCGAGTTGAATCTTGCAATCATATATAAAGATAGCAGCCAATAATATGTGCGTTAAGAAAATAAAGATATTAGTTCTTAGTCGAAGTATGATACAGTTAAAAGTGACCGAATTGATATGGGTTCCGTAGCTCAATCGGTAGAGCTCTTGCCATGTAAGCAAAGGGTCCTCGGTTCGTGTCCCAGCGGAGCCAATATCTTTTCTGATTTTTCTGTCTCCAGATTTTCGATTGAGTTTCGCTAATATTTTCTTCATTTAATTAAATATTATAATTTGAAATTTTACTCATAAAGTTAAAAAAAAAATAAAACGCTTTGGAAAGGATTATAAAAAAAAGCGTTTTGGATGATATTCTGCTCAATAATAAAAACCAAATAATCTGATCTAGATTAGAATTAATGATATGTAGGTACCTACCTGCCGAATATTAAGTATGCAGCGCTTGGGTCGGTAACAGGGATGGTATGCCCAAAAATAATTTCCCTAGAATTTCCCTGGAATTTTCCTGGATTTCTGGTGTACCACCTTGGCAAATCAAAACCCGGGTGGGATAAACATTTGTTGTACGTGTTAATACATTGTAAGCAGTCAAATTACACAAATAATCACATTAACGCCAATACGTAGTCACCGTTTTATCGTTATCTTTCTATAAATATAAGTATAAAACACACCAATAAGAAATTAAAAGATCTGAAATTTGGTTCCCTGCCAAATTCATACAAATTACCTAACGAATGTTCATTTAAACAACATTGTACGCGATTGTATTACTGTATATTATTGCGCGTACACCATTTACTGACGGAGGTTTAAATCCAAACCTCGGTTAGCGGTTACGATAAGAAACTGACGGGAGGTTAGAGGTTACCAGATATTACACCGAACCTGACATTTGTAGTTTGTTCACGAGTTTTTATCACGCAGTTGATAAATTTAAAGGTTTTGTTTTTCTCTAGACGCACGAATAACGAAAGATAAAAGTAATAGGTATTGAATTTGATTTATTTAGTTCGTTGACGTTGCTGTTGGAATTATATTATTAGTTTTAATTTTTTTATTAAATATTTTAGATGTTTATTGGCTAGGTCTAAATAACCCGGTATTCCCAAACCTCCTTCTTATCATTTTCCACCTCACAATATTCTTCCAATAGAGATGTCATAGTTCCCCTGATTTGGACAGCAGGACTTCTTGTGCGGTATTACAATAAAAGATTCTGTTCTTATTAGCAATAACTTTATTCCAAACACTTACTTTAGTTTCATCTAATATTTCACATTAATAATCTTGAATGGAATATTTTTTCAAATTAAGATGTTGAATATTTCTGTCACGGTTATTAGAAAAACAGGTATGATACAATATTTATAAATATTTGAGGAACCGTTTCTTTTTTCTCGCAATTTCTCTAGCATTTTAAAATATTTCCCAGGAATTCTATAGAAACCCCGCCCCCCCTTCCAACCAGCTCCAAAATATTTGTATAAAGAACCGGTTCAAAATTGGTCTCCGGTAACTGGAACCGGAGCGACAACACATTTCAGCTATTAACCATCTCTTTTTTGACCTACATTTAAAACGGTTCCATGACAACTAAGCGGTTCCGAACTAAGTTCGGAATTAGTTGGAAAGTTGGCCGATCGTGCGGTGTCTGCGGCCAACCCTCCAACTCCGACTTTCGATGTCCAAAATGGCGGATGTCGAACAGCTGATTCGGCGCCGTATCTTATCAGTTGCCTACAATTGTACATTGTACAGGCGGTGCTATGGTTGCCAAAAAATTGATTTCGATTTGTAAAGCTAAAAACATTATTATTTTTTTTTTTCAATTTCAATTTCAGTGCCGGCAACCCGGGCGTTTATTTATTATTAGTTATGTACAACATGATTTTTTTTCCTTACCCTCCTCACTAGACAAAGAGTCTGTTCTGAGGCTGGTAACTAACAATTTCTAATTACATAAAAACAAATAAGTTGTAAAAACATAAAAAAAAAGAAAAATATATATTATAGTAAAAATAATAATAATAAAATAAGAGGAAAATCAGAATTTAAAAACAGAGTAGAAAATAGAAAATATATAATATTAGATATTAAGAATATTACTTATCTCTCTTCTTTCTTTGAAATTAAACCAGTTTAAAAATCTTTTGAAAACCCAATTCAAATTATTAGATGCGACGTAGGTCTTTGTTTGGGCTACAAACTTATTGAATATATATGGTGCCAAGTAAGATTCATGTTTTTTTGCAAAATTTGATTTGATATATGGTTCTTGTAATTGATTGTGTGTGTTTGCTCTTGTGTATTGCGAGTGAGTTATGAAGTGTGGTGATATTTTTATGTAGTTTTTGTGGATGATCTTCTTTATGTATAGTTTATTTATGTCTAATAGGTTATTGTTGATCATTATCTGTTCTGTCGGATGTTGATAAGGCTTTCTAAACATAATTCTGATTATTGTTTTATGATTAATTTTAAGTGATTTGAGGTGAGTCTCTGCTGCTGCTCCCCATACTGAAATACCATACATTAGAATACTTTGACAGAGTGCATAATATATATTTTTTAGCTGAGGTAGTGACATAATGTTTCGAATTGTTTTGAAGATGTAAGAGAGTTTCCGTATTTTTTTTGTAATTAGGTTAATTTGGAGATCCCATTTTAAGTTATTGTCAACAGTTAAACCGAGATATTTAATATTTTGCGCATAATCAATTTTGTCACAAACACAGCGTGAGTTAGTTAATGAGGTAACTGTGCAGGGGTGAAGATGTAGTTGTGGGCGACTATCTGGCTGACCAGCTAATGTTTTACTGAAAGTTAAGTATTTTGTTTTAGAAATATTTAGTGTCAGTAGATTATTTATTAGCCATTTATTTACTTCAGTCATCCCTGCTTCCGTGTTTTTGAAGACGTTTTCCCATGATTGGGCTTTGAATAAAATTACAGTGTCATCTGCATAACTGATAACTTTGTACTCTATGTTCTCTAAGCTTATCTCAGTTAGACTGTTAATGTAGATGAGAAACAGTATGGGACCTAAAACGCTGCCTTGGGGTACTCCATACCTGTTGCCTACTTTGTCACTTTCTTGATTATTGATTTTTACAATTTGTTGTCTATTTTCAATGTAGCTGATGAACCATTTTAGTGGTGGACCTGTTATGCCAATGTTTTTGAGTTTTTGTTGGAGTAATTTGTGTGAGATGGTGTCGAAAGCTTTTGCTAGGTCTAAGAACACTCCTAACACCTTTGAACCGCCATCTAGGTTTTTCACTATGTAGGTGGTTAGTTTCGATAAGGCGTCTTCTGTTCCCATTTTCGCTCGAAACCCGAATTGACAGGTGGAGATCAGTTTGTGTTTGTCAAGGTATGCGAGCAATCTTTTTTTCATAGTTTTTTCTAGTAGTTTCGATAGCGAATTTAGGAGAGTGATTGGTCTGTAATTTAAGATCAGCGTTTTGTCTCCCGATTTATGTATTGGAGTAATACAACCTATTTTTAGATGATTGGGGACAAAGCCGAGGCTGAAACTTTGGTTGAAAATATGTTGAAGTGGTATAAGTATATGTTCTCGGAGACTAATCAGTATATGATTGGAGAGGTTATCTGGGCCCACAGCGCAATTTGGTTTGAGAGAAATAATTAAATCCGATATTTCCTTTGTACTTATTTTGTGAGCATAAAACGAATGATTTGGTTGCATGGTAGAGGATAGTTTGGTTAAAGAGTCTTCTGTTGTGCCGTTTTTTAAAAGAATTTTTTCAGCCAAGTTAGATCCAACTTTTGCAAATTGGGAGTTAATAAAATTAGCTATTTTACCAGGTTCATTTTTTGTAAGGGTTTTGTTTCCATTTATTAACAGTACTTTGATCTTCGAGTCTTTTTTCGTATTGGAGAAAGTAATATCTTTGACGATTTTCCAGATTTTTTTGGGGTCATTTTTGGCGGATTTTATTTCTTTTTGTAGTACTTGTATTTGGCTTGTTTGATTAATTTATTACAAAGGTTTCTATATAGCAGGTAATTATTTTTTAGTTTGTCATCATATGGGTTTTTGCGTACTTGCATGTGCATTGTGTCTCTTTTATGAATGCTGTTTACTAATCCTTTCGTAATCCAGGGTGTTATTTTTTTTTCTTTATGTGAGTAGTTTTTCGGGGTATTTTTTGTTGTATGTTTAGCAATATAGGTTCCAACTGTGGTCATAAATGTGTTCAGCGCGTTGTTTGGATCAGGTTCATTTATTACATTTGACCAAGATTCATTATGTATTTCCTCTATTAGGGACTTAAAATTGATTTTGTCTTGTGCGGAGTTGTTTTTTTCATCTTTTTGTTTCTTGTTAAGATGTATGCTTAGTGTAGTAGTGAAATGATCTGTGACCGTTGATCGAATAATGGATGAAGATGTTTTTTTCCTAGTTTTAACAAAAATATGGTCAATACAGGATTCAGAGTTTGACGTAATTCTTGTTGGTGAGTTGATTGTCGAATTTAATCCATAGTGAGTAAGTAGACTTAAGTATTCTGTGGTTATTGGTTGCCCGTTTAGTAAGTTAATATTCATATCCCCTGCAATAATTAATTGTTGTGTTTTTTTATTTTTTTCGAGAAGTTTATTTAAGGAGTTGAAGAAAGGTGAGAGATTGGTATAGCAAGGGGGTCTGTAGACGGCAAATATGGAGATGTCTGGTCCGAGGGAGATTTGGATACAGTTTGCTTCGATTACGTTGATTTCTGTTATTGATGAGTTGAGTGAATCTTTGGCAAAGTGGAATGGAGAGTTGTATAGTCCTTTAAGTTTAGGTTTGTGTACGAGTCATCTATCCAGCATTCAGTCAAGATAATAATGTCGAAGCTTATGTTTATTTCATTTAGGAGGATCGAGAAATTATCGAAGTTCTTTCGAATACTTCTAATGTTTTGGGATATTATGTTTAAGTTGTGTTTTTCTGTGAACAGAAAATTACAATCTGTCGCTTTGTCAAAAGTGTGTTCTGAGTTGTTAAATGTTTCTGTATCAATATTAAGTTGAGTGATCATGTTGCGGTTGCGAAGATACATAAGTTGATCCATACAAAGTTCACACATTTTGCTAGTGGTGGTAAATTAGGAGTAATAGAGGAGTAAAAATTGAGAGTAAAATTATTCAAATACTTTGGATAATAAAAACCTTTAAAAACATAAAATCCTTTAAAAACATAAAATTTCATGGTAGAATAATTAGAATACTTTGGATAATAAAATAGAATCCTTTTGAACCATAAAATTTGATGGTAGACTAATTCAAAGAGTTTGGATAATAAAAAATATATAAAACAGTAACATTTGATGGTAAAATAATAGCAGTATTTTGGATAATAGAAACCTTTAAAAACATAAAATTGGATGGTAAAAAAATGAAAATACTTAGGATAATAAAAACCTTGAAATGCACAAAATTTTAAAGGGAAATTATTTAAGTACTTTGAATAATAAAAACCTTTGAAACAATAAAATTTGACAGTAAAATTTTTCAAATACTTTGGATAATAAAAACCTTTGGTACAATATAATTTGATGGACAAATAAGTTGAGTAATATGGGTAATAAAAACTTTTAGAACAATAAAGTAGTATGGTAATAATGATGGTAAAATAATTCAAATACTTAGGATAATTAAAACATTTAAAGCAATAGCATTTGATGATATAATAATAAAAAAACATTGGATAATAATAACCTTTAAAAATATAAATAATAATATAGAATCATTTTAAACCTTAAAATTTTATGGTAGAATAATTCAAAAACTTTGGATAATAAAAAATATTTACAACAGTAACATTTGATGGTAAAATAAAAACAGTACTTTGGATAATAGAAACCTTTAAACACATGAAATTTGATGGTAAAATAATGAAAATACTTTGGATAATAAAAACCTCGAAAAGCATAAAACTTTAAAGGAAAATCATTTAAGTACTTTGAATAATAAAAACCTTTAAAACAATAAAGTTTGACAGTAAAATTATTCAAATACTTTGGATAATAAAAACCTTCGGTATAATGTAATTTGATGGAAAAATTAGTTGAATAATTTGGGTAATAAAAACTTTTAGAGCAGTAAAAATTTATGTTAAAATAATTCAAATACTTTGGATAATTAGAACATTTAAAACAATAGCATTTGATGGTATAATAATAAAAATACCTTGGATAATAAAAACCTTTAAAAACGTAGAATTGCATGCTAAAATAATTAGAATAATTTGGATAATAAAATCCCTTTAAACCATAAAATTTGATGGTAAAAAAATAAAGATACTTTGGATAATAAAAACCTTTAAAGGTATAAAATTTTATGGTAAAATACTTTAAAAACTTTAGATAATAAAAACCTTTAGAGCAATAATATTTTATGGTAAATTGATTAAGATAATTAGAGTAATAAAAATATTTAGAATAATAGAATTTAATGATAAAATAATTAGAAAAGTTTGGGTAGTAAAGACATTTAAAAAAATAAATTTTTATCGTACAATAGTTAAAAAATATTGGGTAATAAGAACCATTGGAAAAATAGAAATTGAAGTAAAAATAATTAAAATACTTTGAAAGACCTTTAAAACAATAAAGTTAGAAGGTAAAAATATAGAGATAGTTTAGGTTATAATTTGGGTTATAATAGAAAATAATGGTAAAATAATTAGAATAATTTAGGTTATAATAGAAAATGATGGAAAAGTAATTAAAATAATTAGGGTTATAATAGAAAATGATGGAAAAATAATTAAAATAATTTGGGTTATAATAGAAAATGATGGAAAAATAATTAAAATAATTTGGGTAATAAAAACATTCAAAACAATCAATTTTTATGATAAAATAATTTAAAAAATTTGGGTAAAAAAAACATTTAGAATAATAAGATTTGATGTTAAAATAGTTAAAATGGTTTTGGTAATAAAAACATTTAGAGCAGTAAAATTTGGTGTTAAAATAATTTGGATAATAGAAAGAATTAGAAAGATTTTTGTAAACAGAATCGGTAGAAATAATTAATGAAATGGGACTTTTAGGGGAATAATATAGTTGCAATGATTGGAATGTGTTAAATAATTCTGCCATTATGATTTATTGCAATACAGGAAGTTTATAGTAGAATGCTTAGTTATCTACAGTTGAATCCCCATTTCAAATAATTTTTATACAAATCCACCATAACAACATTGCGCAGACTGATATGTTGGGCCAACTCGCACGAACCAGCCATCGCCGATCCCGGGCCAACTCGAACTTTCAAACTTTCAACGCATCAACTACCCTTCCACACAATCCTTCAAACATTTGAAGTTGGAAGCTGACTGCAGTGTGGCCCAAAATAACAATGCATTGGCACTTCAACAGTTCAACATCCCTTTGAAAATTCATTAAGTGATGAAAAAAATTCTTTAATCTAACGTAATCTATTTAACCAGGTTTTTTCTTCATCACTTTTTAAAAGAATGGTGAAGTTACACATTGTTGCGTTCCTGGCCACATTTTTGCAAATTACCTTGGTGTTTCACTTTTAAATTTCATAGTTAGTTTTCAAGTTCTGTAAAGGTTCTATTTAAGTTCCCTTATAACTCCAGTTGTGTGAAACGTCTGGCCAGTAGTGATTTAATCAAATAACTTGAATAGAGGTGACGATTTGTCCCACGAGAAACGTTTGTATTATTATGTCTTACTTCGCTTGGTTACTGGTTAGTACGCAATATTTCTTATTCAAGCAGTTAGATTTAGCTTTCACGAAAAGTGAATATTTATGTCCGGGGAGACGAAAAAATATGTAAAAATATGCATGTTACATTTTTATTTTGATAAAAATATTTCACTTGGGCGGAATGCGAGCTTCGCTGCGCCATTTTAATTTTCATCATTTTTGTATTAAATTTCATAGACAATCAATCATCAATCAATGCTGTCAATCATAGAAAAAATATAATTGCCATATAAAACAATAATTTATACTGTTTTGAAGTGAGTTCATTATTGACAAGTTTGAACCTGTATTTATAACAGAAGAACATGGAAAATAGGTATTAGAATAATTACCCACACCTGTTAAACAAACCCTGCTTGCTAAACAAACCATTCGAAACATGGAATGTATTTCTAAATTACGCCCCGGGTGTCACCCGACGGGGGGTGACACTATACCCGACGGGAGGTGACACCCGACCGACCGTGGAAAAAAAATTACGAAGGATATTGTCACAAAAGAGTTATTTTTATTTTCGCAGCCGAAACGGGGAGAATTTTGTGCCTGGCGGTCTTTTTGTAGACGAAAATAGCCTATTTCTGAAATTCTCTAGCCAAACCCCCCCCCCCTCAAGGACGGACCAATTTTCTACAATCTACACATTTGTGAGGTCGAAATTGGGGGGGGGGGGGGGGGGGTGACACCACGTTATCCGCCCCGGTTCCACGCATGCTAACTACGCCACTGCCATATAGTAGATACTAGTGGTTGGTACTTCTGACAAATGTTATATTTATTTTTTTCATTAAAAAAGGAGCCGTGAGTTGGGTTTATACATTTATACCCTGCCTTCTACAACATGGCTTTCTTCAAGACCGTTCATTCCTAATTTTCCTCAAACAGACCCCAACGCAGCATCCCCAAAGATGGCTTTTACATATTGATGTTATACTATTACAATACACATGACATATATCTATATTTAACATTTCTTGCCTAAAATGATTCTTGAAATCTTCAAGGCCAATGTTGAAAATGTCAAGAGACCTAGAGATATCATTTAGCAGCACCGTACCTCTTGTCATGCTATGCTGGGCCAGAACGTCCGTTCTGCCATGTGAAATACAGATCAAGTCGGGAAAATGACCCTGGCGGTAGTTGTTGGTATGGGCTCTCAATTAGGGCGTGTCAATTATTTCAATTTTTGAATTCAAAAACGCCCGGAGGTTCTCAAAAAGAAAATGAGAAGTTAATGAATTTAATTTTTTTAAAATGGTTATTAGCCCGCCAAAATGCATTGAAAATAAAAAAAAAAAAACAAACCGAAAACCTTTTTTTTTTTTTTTTCAGTAATTTAACCTTTTAACATTGTTTATTATTAAAAAATGCGTATAACTGATAAAAATAATAAAAATCAAGTTTATGAATATAAGTAGGTCAACAAGAATTCTGATTTTATCCAGAAAAAGTGTTATTTTCTCCTATTATATTTTTAAACAACACATCACTTATGTTTTAATTTTTTTGGGATCTTTGTACTGCAGTTATGGAATAAAAAATAAGTTTGGTTCGAAGTATAAAATATGAACCATTTGTTTAATTTTTTTTCCAAATCACGAAATCTATTTTTTTTTCCAAATATCCGGTCATTTCAGTGGGCTAATAGTGAACAATAATTACTTTTATTTTTACGTTTTCGAATAGCTGCAGATCATACGAAACTTTTGAGACCCCGGGCGTTTAAATATAAGGCCTATTTTTTTCTCTCTATGGAGAGCGACACAACCTACTGTCAATGTAATAGTTTATGATTTTAAAAGCTGTTACTGTAAAGGTCCCATTCCTTCTGGATTTGAGACTTTCGTAGCGCCTTTCGGAGAGCAAATCTATGTGATGCATAAATCACGGAGGCGTCTACTAATATCTACAGGAATTCAAAAAACTGAAAAAATCGATCTAATATCTATGAAAACCAAAGTGTTGACGAATATCTACAGCAAAAACTGTTGACTAATATCTATGAGAACCAAAGTGTTGACGAATATCTACAGCACTGGCAGTGGTTGGATTTGCAATTATGTATATCATATTGGAATAACGTTATATTGCGTATGCAGTTTAAAAAACTTAATTTATGTAAGTATGTACGTAAAAATCCCTAATGTAGGACTATTGTACACATTTAGCTGATTAATCCAACCTACGCTCTGTAGATATTAGTTCAACCTACGCTCTGTAGATATTCGTCCGACATACAGGCTGTAGATATTAGTATCTGGAGTCTAAATCACTCTGAGGGAAATTATTTTGTGAAATTATAATGTGTGGAGTTAATGTACAAAAAAAATCTCGAGAACTAAGAAGGCCGAATATTTGAGATGCCAAAAAATAACCAAACTTTAATCATGAACTAATCTGTGACGGCGTCCGTGGTCGAGGGGTAAGATCCTCGACTAGGAATCCAAAGGTCGTGGTTTCTCCCCTATCTCACTTGGTTCTGATATTATGTTGCAGGAGATCTGTGTGTCGTGACCAGGACTGGCCAGCCGGGTGTCTGCAGACACATTATGAAGTGCCCTGTTGCCTTGGAAGCGGCGTTTCAAGGGATACCGCGTCAGGTGAAGTCACATACAAAATATAATATCTCTGCATTTTTATTTCATTTTATTTAATAGCGTTATAAACAGTCTTTATATATTCGTATATGACACTGATAAAGATATTTATGTCATTAACCAATAAAATAATGACATTGAAATTTAAGACCATAATGGAAAAATACACTACATACCTAATATAAAGAATTCTGATAAAGAGTAATTTCCGGCATGCGTTGCAATACCACTTAATAAATAAATTGCTTCTTCCTGCGTGTCCTTTCCCATCCGTCCCGTTCCCCTTCCCCTCACGCGTTCCCACTACGCCTTCTCCGCTTTCCCTCTCCCCACTCTCTTCTCCCGCTTCTCCCGTCCTGCGAAACCCCCTCTCGAGTTCCCGTCCCCCCTCCCGCATTCCGTACATTCAGTCCCGATGCATTCATTTTCAAACAGCTCACATGCCACCTATTGAAATTGTTTTATATGAATTTCATAATGCCAAAGCTCACCAGTATATATAGAAACCTTCGCGGGCGTGTTCACAACAACTCGCCAAGGTTTAATCGTAATCCACCGGCCGGCGTAGTCCAGCGGTAAGGCTCTTGACTCTCACACCGAAGGTCGCGGGATCGAATCCTGGCGTGGGAAATAAATTCTATTGATTAGTTTGTGTTATTTATGTACGTTAGACGAGATACGGGGTCTAATGCAATCTGCATATCCGATGAACGCAAACTCGCAGCTATGTGATTCAACTGAAAGAATCAAACTACCGAGGTATGTACCGGCTCACGCGTTTCCAGGTATATGCAATAAATCGTTAACTCGGCGAGATAGCGAATTCACCAATCTTCATTATACTATTAACCAACTTTTAAATCGATTAGCGATAATTAAATATTTTACTTCACAAAGGAGGTACGAGCACACCCAGTTTCGCTCATTTACATATTTTGTTACCTTATATATATAATAATTTGTTATCACTACTTTCAGTTACTTTAAACATTCTGCATTATATTATCAAATTACGGTCAATTTATTTCCATACATTTATTTCTATATATGCAATTACATTGGGAATAGTTTATAAATGTAACAATATATTAGTGGAACACTGTTCGCTATTTCACATACAAATAACTTTTAATTATGTTTGATTTAACTTGTGATATTGGTAACCATTCAGGTATTTTCTGTAACATGAATATTATTGATGATCTGAATAAAATAAAAAACTATAAGTGGGGCTCATACAGTCTAAAAATTATACATCAGAACATAAGAAGCATATCCAAACTTGACGATTTCCTAATTTTCCTAGATCAATTTAATTACGCATTCGATGTCTTAATTTTATCAGAATGCTGGATAAATAAAGAGTACACCTCAAAAGTAATTCCCAATTATTCAGAACATCACACAAACATATATTTAAATAAATCCAGTGGAATTGTAATTTACATCAGAGACGGTATACAAGCACAAGTCGACGAAATTTTACTACCACAAGCAAACTGCATGAAAATTGTATTGAACAATAGTTTATGTATTTTCGCAATCTATAGATCACCCTCATTCCAAAATATTGACACTTTTTTGAATTCTCTACAATCAATCATCAACAGTTCAAAACAATTAGATCGGCAAATAATTGTAGGCGATTTAAATATTAATACGATTCCGGAGTACCACCGTCAATCCGAAGACTATCTATGTCTGCTTACGGAAAATGGGTTCACGCAGACAATTCACAGCCCTACTCGAGAACAGGGTACGAGTAAATCTTGTCTAGACCATATTAACGTAAAAAAAATTAAACATATCGACTCATTTGTTATCCACACCACAATTTCTGACCACTACACTACAGCCCTCTGCTTTAAAAATAAGCCTCCCACCGCAAACAAAATTAAATACATACCTCGAATAAACTACTCCAATCTTCTTGAGGACTTAAATTCAGAAAAATGGGAAAACGTTCTAGACCAAAGGGATACTGACTCAGCAATGTTGGAATTCATCAACAAGTTAAATGATTATATATCCCAAAACACTAGTAACAAACTCATACCTAATAAACAATTAAAACTAACGCCATGGATCACCCCTGGCCTTGTTAAATCAATCCATAGAAGGAACCAACTCCACAAAAAGGCGAAAAGGAGCCCTGAGAATAATATATTACAAACTCAATATAAAAAGTATAGAAACTTGTGTAAAAATTTAATCATCTCAACTAAAGAAAACTATTTTAAAAACATTATTTACGAAAATAACTATACACCAAAAAGGCTATGGGAAGCATTTCGCAATGTAACAAAAACCAAAATCAATAAATCATCGGAAATTAAATCACTGCACATTGATAACACTATCACGACAGATTTAAAAAAGATTGTGAATTTTGCAAATAACTATTTCACGTCAGTAGGAACTACTCTAGCTAAAAAAATTCTAGATAAAAATAACACAACTGAAGCTGATCTCGCTAAGAAAACTGGCTGTAATCTCGAGCATAAAATAGATAACATTCGAACTACGTCACACGAAGTGAGGAAAACAATTGACGAACTTAAGTCATCCAATGCGTGTGGCCCAGATAAGATCTCTACAAATCTGTTAAAAATTATAAAATCCGCCATAGCATCACCCATAACGTTCATTTGTAATCTAAGTTTTAACTCCGGAAAATTCCCCAATCATTTAAAACAATCAATTGTTATTCTACATCACAAAAATGGGGATAAATCACAGATCAATAACTACCGACCGATTTCTTTGATCAACTCTGTATCTAAAATTATTGAGAAAATTGTTAAGAATCGGCTCAGCCTCTACCTAGAAAACAATAACATCCTTTCCAATTGTCAATACGGTTTCCGTCCAGGTATAGGCACTGAAAATGCCATTGCTAAATTGACAAAAATTATCTCTAATAACATAGATAGAGGTACAAAATGCATTGCGCTGTTCCTGGATCTAGCCAAAGCATTCGACACTATCTCTCACAAAATTCTGTTGAACAAACTACAGCGCATTGGTATACAAGGTCAGCTCTTCAAGCTGTTGTGTAGCTATTTAGATAATAGGAGTCAAAGAGTGCTTATCAACGACACTATAAGCGATTCAGCTAATATTAAATTCGGTGTACCCCAAGGAAGCACTTTAGGACCTCTTTTATTCAATATATATATAAATGATCTATGTAACAGTTCCTTTGCTGATCACATTATCACCTTTGCCGATGACACAGTTCTATTATTTGAAGACAAAAGCTGGAATGTTGTTCACAGTAAAGCGGAAGTAGGTTTAAACAAGGCTAAACAATGGTTAGACAACAATCTCCTCACTCTTAACTTAGATAAAACCAAATTCATCCGTTTCAGCGCAACTCAAGCAGGAAAACCAAAAGAAATACACAACATCCTTATACACCATTGTAATGACCAAACCAATTGTAAATGCTTAAACTTAGAATGTGTCGATAGTATAAAATATCTGGGAATCATAATAGATAAATCTCTGAGATGGGACGAACATATTGTTTCAACTTCCACAAAGATCAGAAAACTTACTCATCTATTCATGTCTGTCAGAAATATTCTTTGCGTAAAAGATATGAAACAAATGTACCATGCCTTGTGTAACTCGTTGCTAGAATATGCATCCTTGGGTTGGGGAGGCTGTTCCAAAACAATAATGGATCCCTTAGCAAAAGCACAAAAATCACTTCTAAGGGTCATCCTCAAGAAACCCTTCAGGTATCCTAGTGATCTATTATTTGAAGAGATACGAGTTCTTGATGTACGGCAACTATACATAAGAAAAATTATTTTACATACACAAAAACACCGACACCACTATTCATCCATTGATCATCTCCACAACACCCGCCATGCAGGGAGGAATCCAGCAGTTCCACCTACTACAAACACATCACATGCCCAAAGACAATACTCCTACTTAGGGCCAAATTGTTCAACGTCATACCTGATGCATGGAAACTGAAAAGTGCAAGCACTTTACGGAAATGGGTTAGCAATTGGCTTCTGGACATGGGGAGAGTCGAGAGCGAACATATGTTAACACAATCTCACATACCTAATATGTACTAAAAAGTTTATGTTATTGCACAAAAAAAATATATCCTTTTGCTCTGTTTTTTTATCCGTGTAAAATAACGACGGTTTTTTGATTCTTGAAAAATAACGACTAGACATATTAAAAATAAGTTTTGAAATTTAATAGATTGGAAATTTATGTTCATATATTCTGGTTTATAAATGGGTAATTTCTATTACTTAGGAAATTCTAAAAAATTATAGTACATTGATTAAAAATTAAATAGTCATAAATGCATTTCAAATTCTTATATCATATGTTGGTGTATAAAAGTGTTAATTCTAATTATGCAATTGCAAATGTTCCCCAAAATAACCTGGAAAACTATTAATGTAATTAAATTTAAGGCCTTTGCAATTTCATTAAAAAAAATTGTTAATTTTTTTTTACCTAAAATATTTAATTCAAAATTGGATGGTTCCGTACTCCTGCAACTGGCAGAGCGAGGTACAGGAGGTAGGTACCATCGATACATCGGTTTGACACTAGCGAAACATACTTAACGTCAATGTACTTAGGTGTTAAACACAATAATATGGTTAATGTTGCAATTTTGCAAACCTATGACCACTTACTTTTAAATTTTCGTTGGTTGTATTTTTATACTAAATTCTTGTTGGATATATTTTTATTTCATTTATATACTTCTATTTCCATTCCTTTGTAATATTATGAACTAAATATACAATTTGGCTGTCCTGAAATGGGTATCCTTCCCAGTTGGACAGGCAAAGTTTCATTGTGTAATGTTTTGTAATATATATGCATGTATAAATAAATAAATAAATAAAAATAAATAAATAAATAAATTTCACAATTAATTCATTTTAAATAATATATAGTTAGTATATTTGCGGCACGTTCCAAAGTGGAAGATACTCTTAGTATCGCCCTGGTGTAAGACCACATTTTAGAATTGAAACCTTGCTTGAAATGGCATAAGCCGTGTTTGGTGACCAGATCTGAATAACCAGGTACTTCCCCACCTTCCTCTTCCCTATCTCCTTCCCCTCCCCACTACCTTCAGCCTCACAAGATACCCCAATTGGGGATGCCATAGTCTCACTGTCTTCAGACGGGAGCAGTTGGGACTCTTGTGCGGTATTCATTTAAAAAAAGCCTCCTCGATGGGATCTCCACCTTGTCGGGGTGAGGAGGCTTGAGTATTCCAAGGACTCTGAGAGCTATGCTGGCAGTAGTGTAACTACCAGAAGGGCCTCCCAAGCCAGAAAGGTCACAGATGAGGAGTCAGACTAAGAGAGATCCACTGCTAGAGGGCAGCAGTACCTGGCAGTATTGAATCAAGGCGGAGAAGAGTAACTTCGGTACGGCTTGGTATCAACATTTTGCAAGCAATGATAACGTATTTATCTAACCGGTTACAATACTGCGATGAGGAAAGCAACGGGAAACTACCTCATTATATCTTCCCAGGAAAAATCATGGTAATGGCTGATAAATACAACGGCCCCGAGTACGGGCGCCCCTTAAATGGGGCAGGGGTGCTAATAATCTCCCGGTCAGCTGTTATCAAGATAAAAAGAAAAGAAGAAATGAGTAAAATACGAACATGGAATGTAAGGAGTATGCACCAACCAGGAAAAATTCACAACACCATAAAATAAATGCAAAGATTGAATATCAATATAATTGGTATAGGAGAGATGAGATGGAAAGATTCAGGAAAATGTACTGTAGACGACTATACTGTCTACTACTCTGGTGACACTAAATCCCGGAATCGAAATGGAGTTGGCATTATCGTTACAAACAATGTAGCAGGTGCCGTGACGAATATCATTCCACATTCAGACACGATCGTTATGATATAAATTCAAACATCAACAGAAAAAATGAATATTATTCAAGTATATGCACCTACATGTGATTGTGAAAAAGAAGAATTGGAAAACTTCTATGAAAATTTAACGAAAGTTCTTTGCTTCACAAAGAAAACATGAAATAACTATAATAATGGGCGATCTTAATACTAAAATCGGTAAGGGTAAAGAAGAATATGTTGTCGGGGAACATGGTCTCAGTACAAGGAATGAAAGAGGAGATCGGTTTGTCCAATTCTTCTTAGAAAACGAATTAGCAGTTACTAATACATTTTTCAAATTACCGGAAAGGCGTTTGTATACATAGAAGTCGCCAGCAGACTCAGTCCAGAGAATTGTACGAAATCAAATTGACTATATTACCATTAACAAAAGATACTAGAACTCGATTAAGTCTGTAAAAACATACCCGGGTGCTGATGTACCATCAGATCATAATCTACTCCTGGCTGAATTTAGGTTGCGTTTTAAGAAAATTGTTAAAAAAGAACGAGCTTTGAAATTAGATTAAAACAAGCTAAAAAATAATGGTCTGTGTAAAGAAACAACGTAAATATTAGAAAAGCAATTCGCCGACCTCCAGACTCAACTATACAATAGTGAAGAAAATATCGAAAATATTGAATACATCTGCAATGTTTCTGTAATGAAGAGAGTAACAGTTTACTGTACAGGTATTTATTAGGGGAGCTGCCTAAGCGAAAGAGGACGAATCTAGCATGCATCGCCTTATATAGATTCGCGCAAGCATGCTATCTCGCTTGCACTCATACAATACATACAGACATTACAGTTTCAAAGAAAATCATCACAGAGATTGCAAAGGAAAAATTCAAAGAAGAGACGCCGCAAAAGAAACAGAAATGGATGACAGATGAAATACTAAACCTCATGGAAGTAAGAATAAAATACAAAAATCGAAACATGGAAGAATCCAAAAGAACCCAAACAGAAATTCGAGGTAAAATTAGGCAAGCAAAAGCTGATTGGCATATTCAACAGTGTGCTATAATTGAAACCCACAATGATAAACATGATATTTTCCAAGTGCACAAGAAAATCAAAGAATTGACTGGAATAAATCGTAAAACTGACATAAGGCAACTGGAGGACCGAGATGGAAAACTTCTAACCGATATTAATGAAAAAATAAAAAGATGGAAAGACTACATCTCAGAACTCTTCAATGATAATAGAAGCGCAGAATATGATATGGGAAATATAACAACAGGCCCACCAATCACAACAAATGAGGTAGAACACGAAATTCGTCTCTCTAATACTGGGAAAGCAGCGGGCCCAGATGGAATACAGGCTGAAATCCTTAAACTTATAGGAAATAAATGGATCCTAGTATTGACGAGTCTCTTTAGCTCAATATACATATATAATACAGGAATTATTCCACTAGATTGGCTTCGATCCACTTTTGTTACGTTCCCTAAGAAAGCAAAAGCAAGAAAATGTAGTGACTACCGCACAATTAGTTTAATGAGCCACATATTAAAGATATTTTTGCGAATTATACATGGACGCGTGCATCGCAATGTGGAAGAAAAGATAGGTGTCACACAATTTGGCTTTCGAAATGGGTTGGGTACTCGAGATGCGTTATTTAGTATTCAAGTACTAATCCAAAGATGTAGAGATGTGAATACAAATGTACATGCATTGACATGCATTCATTGACTTCCTTAAAGCATTTGATAGAGTTAGACACGACAAAATGATTCAAATTCTGAAAACCTCCAGGATAGACGATAAAGATATAAGGATAATAGGTAATCTTTATTGGAACCAGAAAGGAGCAGAAAGAGTAGAGCAATGTCTAACAGACGAAGTAGAAATAAAGAGAGGCGTGCGACAGGGTTGTATTCTTTCACCTATGTTCTTCAACTTATACTCCGAAGAAATATTCAATGAAGCTTTGCAAGAGGCTACTCAAGGACTTGTTATAAATGGGAAGATTCTGAACAACCTGCGTTATGCAGATGATACAGTACTTCTAACAAGTAACATTGAGGATTTACAACTTTTGCTGAATCAAGTAGTGAAGACTTGTGAGAATTTTGGGCTAGAACTGAATATAAATAAAACAAAATACATGCTCATAAGCAAAAATAACGCATTGGATGAATATCTTTATATTGCTGGAACAAAACTAGAGTAGGTACAGAGTATTGTATACTTGGGCTGCAATGTAAATGATAGATGGGATCCTTCAGTTGAAATCAAATGCCGCATTGAGCAAGCTCGTGCAACCTTTATCCGCATGAAAAAAATGTTCTGCAGTCACGATCTCAACCTTGGATTACGAATGCGAATGGTCAGATGCTACGTGTTTTCGATATTATTTTACGGAATGGAAGCATGGACGCTTACTGATGAACTTATGAGGCGACTTGAGGCATTCGAGATGTGGATCTACAGAAGAATACTTAAAATAAGCTGAATGGACAGGGTTACAAACGAAGATGTTATGGTTCGGATGAATAAAGAAAAGGAAGTAATTTAAACTATATAAATCCGAAAACTTCAACATCTTGGACATGTGATGAGACATCCAAAGAAGTATGAGATCCTGCATCTCATAATGCAGGGAAAGATTGCCGGAAGACATTGCAACATGATAGCCAACGTCTGTTGAACGGACAGGGCACACGAAGAAGAAGATAAATAAAAAAAAAATCGGATGAACGGTTTAGCAATGCATTATTTTGTAACGTCAGAGCTCACTATTACAAATAGAAACCATCGCAGGCTGCACACATCAAATCCCCAATGTTTCATCGCAATCGGATGAATGGTTTAGCAATGCATAGAAATCTTGTATACTCATATATTATATATCTGCACCTAAGCAAACATATTTTGATGTTTTTATATGCATATATAAGTTACTGTAAAAGCCCGTAAATTGGTCAATCTTAGGATTTACTAACGGACTTTTGCCATTATAAGCTACCATAGTGCGTGCGGGCTTTTACAGTAACATATAATATACATATATTTCCAAGGTTAACATTTAAATTTCAATGGATATCAAATAATATCTTTGAAGCAGTGATTTTATTCAAATTCGAACTCCTAAATCTCTAATAATTACTATTGAGTAATCTGAAAGAATGTTGCTTGTTGTATGCTAATGAGTTCTAACAGTATGGAAGATTTAGAGTCTCTCGTGTCTAGGATGAACCGAGTATGTATGAAGTTGATGATGAATGTAAGTAAATCTTAAGTCATGGTATTTGGAAGAGAGTGTATGATAACAGAGTGCGATATAGTTGTGAATGATGAATACTTGGAGCCGGTGGATGAGTTTGTGTATGTGGGTAGTATTTTTACGAGAAATGGGAAGGCTGATAAAGATATTGAAAGAAGGCTAAATGCAGGCAACTATATTAATGGAGGACTAAACGCCATTGGCGCTAACAAAAAACTGTCCAAAGAAGCGAAGTTTGCCGTCCATAATGGAGTTCTGGTGCCTAACCTGATGTATGGCAGCGAAGCATGGAACTGGCAGAGGAAGGATGAAAGTAGACTGAATGCTCTAGAAATGAGATCCTTCAGGCCTATGTGTAGTAAAACCATGTACGATCATGTGAGAAATGTGGAAATCCGCGAAGAATGCAAGGCTGATGTAAGCGTAATCAGTAATATTAAGAAAAGGACGCTCAGATGGTTTGGGCATGTAGAGCAAATGAACAAATAGAGGAGTGTAAGGATAATATATGACGCTAATGTGAATGGTAGAAGAAGTCGGGGACGCCCGAGGAAGACAGGGCACGACCAAGTGAATCAGATACTTGAGTCGGGCCATGTGAAGAGTCAGAATGTGAACGAGGCAAGGAAGTGCCAAGATCGAGTTGTTTGGCGGTCCGTCCTCTCTGCCTACCCCTGCGGATAAACGGTGTGATGGTTAGTGAGTTATGAACTAAAAAAAAGAAATGTATGAAATGCCAAGATTTTGGCTAAACATATTATGGTATTTGATCGAGTGTTATTTTTTATGAATGCCGTGAATTTAGCAAGTTTTGTGTTAAACACATCGATGTTTCGGCATCATCTATTAAATGTGCTACAGTTTCTTCTTATAAATACATTTTAAGGTAATTTGTATTACTCTTAGGGATTTAAAATGTGTATGTGTGTCAGGTTTATTCGTAAATCATTTTACCAATCAAAGTAACAATTGTATGTATTTTTCTATGAATATTCTACAATCAAAAACACTGCAGTACAAGATACAAATTTACCATTAATTAAGTATTAGTAACTGAACCAGTTATTTTATTTCAAAGCATTCCTGTTGTTCTCACTGGTTCCACGACAGTTAACCCCCCCCCCCCCGACAGTTAATACCGGGCATACTTATATACAATATGCAGTGGAGGTTATCCACCTCTTACCCGCCCTGGTATAAGTAACTGATGGTTACTCCTTCAAGGCTCTCGCAAGATTCTAATTTTTTTTTTATTAAACGAAGCTACATTTATTTATTTTGAACGAATCTAGACCTCCAGTGTCCTTGCATACGTTGTTAGTAAGCAGAATGTAAGCAGTGCTTAACAGGATAAACAAAATGCAAAAAAATGGATTAGTAAGACAAAAATAAATTAAACAAGGCAAAAGAAAAACTCATTTATGAGACTCCATGAGGCGGCATTGCACCTGTAAAAACCTGCAAGCACCTGCATAAAATAGAGAACATAAGTAATACAATAAATCTCAAATCAATTGGCAAGTACCAACAAAAAATGTGAATGGCTTTCGGTCTGACCATAAACTACACTTAGCTTCCGTGTCCCTTAGCCAACCACTCAGTGAAGCCTCAAAGAATGTTAACTGAATATTTGGGGTAAAATACCCGAAGACTAAAAGAAAATTCAGCGTTGAGTAGTCAAAGGCAGAACAAAGGACAGTCAAGGTCATCTGATCAAGCCTCAAGCCTGCACATGCCATTGGGGGAGGCGCAGATAGATTAGAGAAGGATCTGCAAAATTATTAATGTAAGCAGGGACGAGGTCCAGCACACCCCCATATGGGGAAAGGGAAATAGAAAAATTAAAAAAATTTGAGTTCAGTTCATCCAGTAAAACATTGAAACAGTTAAAGACAAAAAAAAACAAAACAAGAATAATGGCATAAATTAACAGGTAGCATAGTAATTATTAACAAAACAAATCGCAAGGCAAATATATACATTTTTGAAAATATAGTGAATAAAATAACATAACGCAAATGTAAAATATAATATATACAATATGCAGTTGGTTCAGTGAAAATACGGTGTATCTTTGTTACACAAAATACAACTAAGTGTCCCCGAAGGGGAGTGCAGAGAGGTTGTACCGCCGAATAACAAAAGTAAGGTAAGGGTCTTGACACACAATCCGTAGGTCACGGGATGGAATCCCGGCATGCGCAAATAAATTTTATTGGATTAATTTGTGTTATTCACAATTGATTCATTTGAAATAATGTAAAACAAATTTGTGGCACGTTCCAGAGTGGAAGATACTTTCAGTATCGCCCTGGTGTTCACCATTCAGAAGTGAAAAATTCCTTGAAATGGCTTTAGCCGTGTTTGTTGACCGGATCTGAATAGCCAGATACTTCCCCAACTTCCTCTTTCCCATCTCCTTCCTCTTTCCACTGCCTTCAGCCTCACAGCATTCCCCAAATGGGGATGCAATAATCTCACTGGCTCCAGACGGGAGTAGTTGGGACTCTTTGCGATTGCGATTTGCGAGGTATTCACATAAAAAGGCATATTTTACCTCAAATGCATCAAGGATTAATGTACTTGTCTGTATACTCTATATACCAGGGTAGAAGTACAAAAAATCGAGACTCTGAATAAATTCAAAATAAATAAATTCAACCTACCCACCCGTCAAATGAACTCTTTGCAAAAATCAGAGTCTTAGATATTCGACAGCTATTTACTAAGATAAGCATATGTTATACCTATATGCCAAAATAATCTACTGGTGGCCCCACAACATCAAGCACACACACGCTTCTTAGCAAACCTTGGTTGCGTGCTCCCTAAAACTCAAACTTCTTTCGCTCAACGGCAATTCTGGTATAATTCCTAAAATGTATAATGCTTTGAGTGTCGATATAAAGTCACATAATTCTAAATCTCTCTTTAAATCCCGTATCAATCATTGGATATTTGAAAAGGGAAGAGATTTCTTCAAACAACACATGAGAGCTTAATATTACAATAAAAAACAAATAATATTAATATCAATCAAAAAAACATTACAAATTTAATTAATCAATTACTTTAACTTAATATTGCATTTTAAAAAAATCAAACAAAAAATTACTTTCTCTAACACTCTTTCCAATTTCTTTCATAGAACGAATATCAAAAATGACTACAAATATGTACTCTCGTGCAGAAGATTACTTACCAAATTTTATTTCTATTTTTATTTCAAGAAGAATAATGCTCACCAATGTTTATTTCAATCTTCTTTAAATTTTCTTTATTTCTTAGATAACTTGCAATTCTTATATTTTTATCTGTTTTTAGTTTTATTTATCCCTAAATATATTATTTTTTTCTTTTCTCTTCTTATATTTTATTATCTGTTATTATAAAATTATATTACATGTATGACTACCACAACACGGGCAATAGCCTAGTATGGTAGTCAAAAATGGCCAAAAATGTAACATTTAATCATTTATGAAATAATAAAAAATAAAAAAAAATAGGCTTAGTGCACAGAATAAATAAATAAAATAAAATAGAATTTAAAAAGCCTCTTTTTTCTTACAGAAAATGCTAATTTGCAAAGTTAATTAGTTTTGTTACTATCAATAATATTGATGGTTTATTATTTTTATGTTGGTAGTTACAATTTTATAAAATAATTTAAGACACATTGATAATTATTGAAGTGAAAATATTCTGTAGGAACCCCTCTTCGGGTAAAGGCTTTCTCCAAATTGAACCTTTTCAGCTCTATCAAATGTTCGTATGATGAAAGCGTTTTAACGTTGTATGTCAGAATGTATATAAAATATTTTGTGGGTTTTTTTCATTTTTTGGAGGGTTGTTTGGAGGGTTTTGGTCATGATCTTCCACGGTGACCAGCCGGCTTGGAAGTTGAGTTTGGTGTTCTGATAGTGGTTGTTGTATGTTGACGTTGCGAGAGGTGGCGGTAATTGCTTTATGTTAATACTTTTGAACGTAGCTATAACTCTGTGATTTTCCATTACAGATACATGAGACAATATTACTTTGTTTGAACCACTCCACCTTCCACTCCATGATACACCGCTTAGTAAATATTCCAATGTCTAATAATAATTTCCTCTCCGAACTTTCCATTATAAAACAAATTGCTGTAAAAACGGATATGAAGCAATTTTAATTGATAACATCTTAAATAAAAAACATAGCAAATTTCAAAAAATAGATATCTATATAATTCTAATAATAATAATGATAAAATAATAATATTCAAAAAACTGTTTCTGAAAAAATAAGAAAATACACAGATTTAGGAAATGAGATTAAAAGAATTTGGCATTTTCAGACTATAAAAATATTACCATTTGTTATTTCGGCTACTGGCATTATACCTAGGTCTTTGATTCAAAATTTAGGCATATTAGATTTCTCAAAGAATTTATATATAAAAATGCTAAAATCATTCATTTTAAATACATGTAGGATTACAAAAGATTTTTTGAATATTTATATTGAGGGATCAGTAGGATTTATAGGTTCAATTAGGAATTCCACAGAGCCGAACCCTCTGATATGAAAATATCTGGAGTCAGTGAATTATTTTTCCATTTGGTCTCTGGTAGGTTGACATGTTGTTCTTGTATTTATAATACTTATATAGTGCAATTGCATAGCGTGGATCGACTAGGTGATCATTTGGGGAAGTGTGTGAAAGGGTTTAGTTTTTCCAGTGGGGAAAATTTAACCCGGACATTTAAATCTGGTGCGTGAATATATCTTTTAATAATTTTTCAGTTCAATGTTGCAAAAATCTCCCTTCTAATATTAAACCAGCTTTTTATACAAGAAATAAAATCGGTAATTTTTTAAGGAACGTTAAAGATAAGACCATAAATTATTGACTAATTCTGGAATATATGAACTCAAATGTAATGACTGTCCCTCATTTTATACTGGAAAAACGACTCATAATTTTAAAATCAGAATCAAAGAACATTTAAGGTGTCTTAATAATATAAATTTTTCTGAGTTCGCTAACCATATCATTGAAAATAACCATAGTTTTGAAAAAATACTGGGATAAATATTCTTCATATTAATCATAAAAGAAAAACGCTAAGATTCTTAGAAGCCTTGGAAATAAATAAAAAAACCTTACAAACAATGAATCTATTATTACCAAACAAAAAATATTATCTTACAGCCCAATCATGGATATATTCCCCCACCCACTCTTCATTAATTCGTATCAACGGCTCCACCCCTACCACAATCCTTAGTAATAATACATTATTCACGCCCACTATTTTGTAATTGTGAAATCAGTATACGTTTGCCCTGAAGAAAGAACGGTCGTTCCGAAACCGGTCGGCTTTAAACAAATATACAAGTGAGTTAAGTTTTAAGATTTTCATGACCAAAAGCATTTTCGTTATATGTTTTTGGGGTATTATACCGTGTTGCGCTACCTCCTTCTTTAGCCAACGTTTCGGACATTGTTGCAGTGTCCGAAACGTTGGCTAAAAAGGGAGGAAGCGCAACCGAAGACCGCAAAAACAAATAACGAAAATATACAAGTGGTTTAAACAAAGTAATATTGTTTCATTTAGCTATATACGTTAGATACGTTTTAAGATTTTCAAGGCCAAAAGTTTTTTCTTTATTTGTTTTTGGGGTGTTATGCCGTGTTGCGCTACCTCTTTCTTTAAAGAAGGAGGTAGCGCAACACACACTATTTTGTAACTGTCAAATCAGTATATATTTGCCCTGAGGATGGAACGGTCGTTCCGAAACCGGTCGGCTTTAAACAAATATACAAGTTGTTTAAGCAATATAATATTGTTTCATTTAGCTATATTTTAACGTAAGAAACGTTTTAAGATTTTCACGGCCAAAAGTATTTTTGTTTTTTGTTTTTGGGGTGTTATGCCGTATTGCGCTACCTCCTTTAAAGAAAGGGGTAGGGCAACACGGCATAACACTCCATGAATAACGAAAATATATTAACGTTGTTATTTTTCTGCAGATCTGATGAGTTGCCTTCTTTAAAGAAGGAGGTAGCGCAATACGGCATGACACCCCATAAATAACGATAAAGCATTAACGTTGTTAATCAGGTAATTCAGCATGCCCGGTTTTAAAAATACCATCCTATAGGCTTGAAGTTCTTCTAATTTGAGTTTGTGATTTGTTTTTCTTGTTAGCCTGTGTATTTGTTTCGGCTCCCTTTGTGGTTTTGTTTCAGGTGAACTTGAAAGCATTCTTTTCTAATTTCCAGCTGTTTTATTTTTTTTCAATTATGAAAAGTTTATCGTATTTTATTTTTACAAGGTTTTCCTTTTCCTTTTCGATTCTTGCTTGTTCTTGAAGTTCTTTCCTCTTCTCTAGAATATTTTGTGGGAAATCTTCCGTTATGTAGTAACCGGCATTATTTAGTGCACTTCTACTTTTAAACAAGTTGATTTTTGTGAAGAGTATTCAAAAAGTGACAATTATTGGCCGAGGTCTTTCTCTTTTCTTGCCTATTCTTCTAAGTTCTTGAATATCCCTGCGATCCAGTTCTTGAGGGAAATGTTCTTTGATAAAGTTCACTATGAGACTTTCTAGATTAAAATACGATGTTTCCATTTCTTTTATTTCGAAAATGACAATGCTATTTTCTCTTGCCTGTTTTTCTATAAAATAGGGTCGTTTTTCTTAGTTTTCACATTTTTCCCTTAGATGTTCGTGTTTTTCATTGAATAGTTTAAACTTATCTTCCAATATGCAGTTTATATTTTGCGTAACTTTTTCCATCACCTTTTCTCCACTTTTTTCTATTGCGGTCACCGACCACCACTGAATCGCCTACATGCTTTTTTACGTTTGGTAATTTTTTGTTTATGAATTTTGAATTGAAAGCATTGAAACTTGCATAATAATTGGTGTTTTAAACCTCTCAGGCTAAAACACCAATTTTGGAAACAACTGATATAGGTCTCACGGAAATCGTTGTGTCTCCCTTACTATTTAGGTGAGAAATATGATCAAAACGGTATTAAAAAGAAAAAACTTTATTATTTATTTTTGGGGCGTTATGCAATGCTGCGTTACCTTCTTCGTTAGCTAACGTTTCGGACAGCGTTACAGTGTCCATCATCAGGGCGGATGTGTAACGCTGTCCGAAACGTTTGCTAAAGAAGAAGATAGCGCAACACGGCCTAATGTACGTAAAACAATTGTTTAATTAAAAAGTGTTTTTTTTTTCGTTATCTCAAATTTTTGTTAGAAAAAGCGTATAGTGAGCCAGTTTTAAAAAAAATTTATGTTTGCATAAAAATTTTATATTTCAGTAATTATTTTTTTTTCCATAAGAAGCAATTAATTTGTGGTTAAATATTATATTATAAAAAAAATAAAGCAAACACTTTGTATTTAACCACGAATTTATTATTTTATATATCGACCGGTTTCGCTTCGACCAAGCTATTCTCAGGATATAATAGCAACTAAATTAAACTTAATTCCAGTTATTATTATATCCTGAGGAAGCTTGGTCGAAGCGAAACCGATCGATATATAAAATAATAAATTCGTGGTTAAATACAAAGTGTTTGTATTATTTTTTTTAATTATAAGTTTATTTTCAATTTGATCAAAAATTTGATATCGTATTTTACCTTTAAATGACAGTAGTTTAATTTTCGGATTCGTTTAGAAATATTCTATTTATTTGGATTTTACCTTTTGACAAAATATACCCGAGGGGTTAAGCAACTTAAAATGACATTGTTAAATTGGTAAATTTTACCTCACAATGAATCTCAAAATTGAAAAGAATACTTGTGCAGTACTATATTAATATTTAATTAAAATATTTAAAATGGCAGGTCTTATGACTTTGACATTTCTTTTACCACTCTTTGTCCGCTACACAAAATGATTTGTAATTGGTCCCTGTCCTGCTAACCTCGCTACTGCCTGAAGTATGAAAATACTCCTCTCCCATACAATAGTCAGTCAATATACCCTGTCCCTGTCCTGCCAATCTCGTTACTGCCTGAAAAATGAAAACGCTCTTCTCCCATACAAAAGTCAGTCATTATACCCTGTCCCTATCCTGCCAACCTCGCTACTGCCTGAAGTATGAAAACACTCTTCTCCCTTCCATAGTCAGTCAATATACCCTGTCCCTGTCCTGCCAACCTTGTTACTGCCTGAAGTATGAAAACGCTCTTCTCCCATACAATAGTCAGTCAATATACCCTGTCCCTGTTCTGCCAACCTTGCTAATGCCTGGAATATGAAAACACTCTTCTCCCATACAATAGCATTTCGCTTTATTCAAAGATTATTCCTATAACATCTAAAAAATAATCTCATTTTTAACTAGTGAAAATTTGGTATTTTTATTTATTTTTTTAAAAGAAAGACAAACATTTCCTGATTACGAATAACCCGACAATATTTTGATTATCTCCCCCTACCACCACAGTAAGTCGAAAATGTTACTTGAGTAGTGATAGAGAACTAAGCAGCCAAGGAATGGAACACGGAACGCCTGGATGAGACCCAAACGCGATGCCCACTTAACCACTGACAAATATTGTGTACTGACCGATATGTACAACCACTGACGGATTTATTGTTCGTTTCAAAGGATAAATAACAATGCATTTTGGATACTAAATTCCAAAGTAGGTGTACCCGAATAGGTGTAATAGGTGTAAATGAATAGGTAATAGAATGTGGTGTGTTTTCAGGATTGCGTCTCCCCGGAGAACAGGTTTATAGTGTGCTGCCCTTGGGTACCAGGACAAGAGACAGGACTACAAGCCAGGTGCCAGGCAAACACAACTACCCCTAGAGAAGGTACTTCACTTTCATATCATACAGTTTATACACCTTCACTTGTTGTGTTGTGTAACTCTGGTGTGTCTGTTTGTTTGAAGGTGATAACTGTACAATGGTTGAAACAGAAAGTGCGGGAGTATGCAGTCGATTCGCCAACTGTCAAACAGCCAAGGAGGCCGCCTTTAAAGGGATATCCCCACAGGTACTGTTTCTCACTCCTAAGGGGAACGGCTGCCACGCCTTTTTCACACCAAACTTAAATCTTTTGAGGCCAAAATACTTGACCAAACTAAAAAATTATTTGTTTACCCAAATGGTAAGTATAGAAAATATCTACAACTTACCGGTATTAAATAATAAAAATTGTCAAACTTAAAAAAATAGAATCATTATATATGTTATTAGAATTATGACTAATGTGTTAAGTTTAAAATATAAGCAACAATATAATATAGTATGACTATGTGCTACTTTATCTTGTTATATTTTAAATGATATATTAGAGGCCATTGAAGAATTCAGTTTTTTAAGATTTTAAGGACAAGTTTGACGAGCTATGTCAGTTAATGGTAATTATTTTAAAATTAATCTTACCAAACTTACTACGCAATAATATATTGAAATATAAAACTTCGTAAAAATCTGCTTTTCAGGTTGAAATTTTAGATTTATTAATGAAAAATTCGGATTTCAACGTAAATTGGTCGTTTCATATTTGAATTTAAGTTGACTAAAATAATTTTTTAATCGTTAATATTTTTTGTTATTGTTTTTGGGGAGTTACGCCGTGTGGCGCTACCTCCTACCTTAGCTCACGTTTCGGACAGCGTTGCAGTGTCCATCATCAGGCCAGATCCAGCAGATGTGTGATTTAACACCCCAAAAACAAATAACGAAAATACTTTTGGCCATGAAATCTAAAAACGTGTCATTTATATTTTTATTTTATATTTCGTTTTATTTGTTCAGTGTAAGGCCATATTATATTTTAATTATAATTATAAACTCGCAAATAATTGCTAGAGTTGCCTCTGAAATCATGATAAACAAATTTCTATTTTATAATTTGAAATAAAAATAAATGAAGATGCATATTTGCTACACATTTCGATTGAAAAAATATGTTATTATTCAGTTTGGTGAAATATTTTGGCGTCAAACCAAATTTTTATTTTGCTTGAAAAAGCAGCCGTTCCTCTAAAGAAAAATCACAACTTGGTATTAATAATAATAATAATACACTTGCAATGATTAAGCTGTTTAAAATCAATAAAATTAAAATAGGAGTGGCAAAAGACAATAAGAAAAATATCGTGAATATTAATCATTTCTAAAAATTGTGTTTAGTAAACCTTCGCATGATATTTTTATTTTTTTAATTTAAAAAATACAGATATATACAGTTTTAAAGTAAAACATATTATGGTTCATAAAACTAATTACAATATATAAATTTCTTTTTATCGAAACTACCCAATTCAAAAGAGAATGAGATATTATACTCTCCAGTCCCTACCTTGACATTGACAAGTTAGTTAGACACGAAGACCAGGAGAAAAACTATGAAGAAGATATCCATCGGTAATATAGAAATCGACGCATCTATAATTGCAACTGGACACTCATGATATTAGAAACTGGAGCAAAACAAAATTTTCTTATGCCTTATCCACACAAATCCAGTAATTAGTCGGATAGTTGGTAACACTTCCAGTAGAATTAGTATACAGTGGCATCATGTGGATAGAGTAGTCAACAGTTTAGTTGACTGGAATATAAATTATTATATTTTGCAATGAGTCTCCTCCACCAGCTCCTGGGTAGGTGTTACGGTCCATTGTCCGCTTATGGACACCTCCGTGCAAATCCTTGTACTTAGTGGGGGCATCAACTAACTAAATCACGTTCTGGCAGGACAGTAACTATACCACGGAAGTAGAGCTAGCACCGTGTAAAGACTGCCTTAAATAATCCTGCCTAGATTTGAGATCTGTACACTGACTGTGTGTGAACTAGTCCAGTCAAGATGTACATTCGTGCTTGCAAAAGGTCCAGACATTCTGTTTTTTTTTTTTATATGTTGTTTGGACCTAAAACAATATTAAATAAACAGATTTGCAATTTCCAAAGTGCTGTGCGAGCAGCGGTGGACCCAAAAAACCATGAAATTTTGAGGTTTTTTCAGTTTTTGCTCAATATTTCAGTGAAAGAAGGGTCTGACCGGTATATATTCAGTATATGAAATTTTAAATTAAACTAAATCTTCTACAATTTTAAATTAAAGCGAGATATTAACAACCATTGGTTTCCAAGATACAGTACTTCGAATATATGCCATTTTTTCCAAAAATGAAATTTTTTTGAAATGGTCACTATTTTGTAAATTTTTTTCTAAAACACGCATCCCACGTCAAAAATTATATACAATTAAGTTGTAGTAAATTTAATTATCTTTCATTTGAGACTAGATTGATATCTTTAAACTTAGCGGTTCTTTAAAAAACAGCAGATAACCAAAAACAGTTATAAGTATGTTTTGGCGGGAAATGCCAATAAACTGTTCTCACGGCTTTTTATAGTTTTATTTATCAAACAGTTGCAATTTTTTTTGTTATTGTTTACAAATTTTTTGATGAAAAAAAAAGAGAATACACTTATCGGGAATTACGTCATCATCAAACATTACAAAAACATATCTACATACTCAAATGCTTGTACAAACATCATGGTATGTTATGTACTATAAGGACAAATTACATGTACACAAAAAAGGAAACTAACATAAATCATTGTTACGATACACAAATACGCCCCTGCAAATTACTCGGCCCCTCCTCCCAAGTTGTAGCGCACGCCACTGCGCAAACTACAGTTTCACTCCCTCGCCGCTAGCTTGCCGGCGCGCTACCGTCAGCGGAACCCAAGCCACCAGATAGCGAGCCACCAACCGCCACTTCCCTGCAGCCCCCGGTCTAGTGAGCACGCATAATGTGAGAATCGTTCCGCGCGCATTCCAGAAAGTTCCACGTGGAAGCATGGAACGTGTTTTTGCTAAGTGATACACTGCGACACCAAGAATGGCCGAATTCTTTCCCGACACGGAAGATACGAGAGTCCAAACGCTCACTGTAAGTACCCAAGCTGTTTTCCCCCTTATTTGCGTGTGTTCGCAGTAAATTTACCGCGGAGATAAATAGCCCTTCCAGAGAGATTATAGGGACAGATTCCTCCATTTTAGATATAACTGTTGTTGCTACCCTGAACTACTCTGTATGCATTATTGTGATATTGTGTTTACGCAGGTGTTTTACCCAATATAACTGTTGTTTACCCTGGTTACTGGTTTCACTGCCTTCCCCCAGCCCGTATAAATTTGAGCTTTATTTCAGGGAAGCCACACACACGCCTCACAGATCCTACCACCCTGGTGGTGAGGGCCTCTCCCGCTCTGCTGACTAAAACCTGAGCTAGTCTGTCAGCAGAATGTAGGGACCCCCATGTAGGTCCGCTAACATCATATAGAAATTGGGTTTTGGTTGCCAAATCATGCCCATTTGGGTGAATAGTACCGTTCCTGGTAATTGCCGGGAGCCCTGGTGGTTGTAGGAGGTCGTAGAGTAGTTACAGCAACCATCTTCACCATTCGTGCTCGTCTAAAGGTAGACATTTGTCTCTTCAGCGCCTAAATCATTGAGAAGAACGAGCATGTCGATGTCTTCTCCCATTATGACCACCCGATCGGCTACTGCTCTTTTTGAAAGTGCATCATGGCAATCTCTCGATCCGCAACTTCTTCGGCAACAGCCACTTCTACTCCCTCCTTCTGAAAGGCATCACAAAGAAGAGTTATTAGACGTCTCTTGTTGTTCTCATTGCCCAATACATACAGTCTGGATTCATCGAAGTCAATTCGTAGCTGGAATGAGCTGCGTAGCGCTGAAATCGTTCCGCTGTTATGGTGTTTTTTGGTAGCATCTTTGGGGTAGCCGACAAAAACGATGGAGATGTTCTTCCCAAAGTGGTTTCCGACGTAGGTGGTATAATGCACCAAAATTGCTCAAACTGTGCTCTTTTGCTGCCACATGACCTTGTGCAAGAGGTAGCCACCATCCAAAATGACGTGAATGCTGGCATTTATCGGCATGTGGCTGGAAAGAAGAGTGAAAGTAGAATACAGAGTGGATTTTGTGCCTTCGAGCATCCCCTGTTCATTGAATAGAGACATCGGGAACGGGGCCAACTCATACTTGAAGTCATCCTTTAAATCCTGTTCAGATTGCTTTGTAATACACTCGCTGAAAAATTGTGAGCGGATCCACAGCTACTCTTCTGTTTTTGTTCAGCAATTTAACGGTTGATGTGATTGATGCCAGCGTGGTAATTTTGTTATTCCATTTTATTACTACCTTGTCCCATTTTCCCCACAATTTTCACACTCCCTCCGTTGTAACTCTCTGACCTGTGTGGCAATTAATCTCAGGGCCTGCTAGTAAACCAAAACTAATAAAAACCAAACTGTCAGTTTTGGGAAATGGAGGGTGGAGGGCAAACCAGTTATTGAGTTTTTCTACATCACTGTTATCTCGGATGATTCTCAAGTCTCATGTCTACATGATGCTCTCCAGTAAGACATGAGATGCTGTAAAAAAATTTTAGTTCTTCACATACGTTCACCATAAACACCATTCCTGTTGTCCACCTTAAAAGAAAACCTTTGAAGATTTCCCTTTCTTGAGTCAACCCACTCACGGATCAACTAGGTCATGGATTGCATCAGCATCTAAGATAAAAAGAAAGGCATAATTTAGCAATTAAAACACAATATCTACATTAAAAATATTAGTTTTCTTTTTTGTGTACATGTAATTTGTCCTTATAGTAGGTAGCATGATGTTTGTACAAGCAATTTAGTATGTAGGTATATAAAACAATGTTTGATGATGACGTAATTCCCGATAGGTGTATTACCTTCTTCTTTTATTCATCAAACAATTTGTTAACAATAACAAAAATAAATAAATTGTAATTGTTTGATAAATAAAACCATAAAAAGTCGTGAAAACAGTTTTTTTGCATTTCCCCTCAAAACCCACTTATAAATATTTTTGGTTTTCTGCCGTTTTTGAGAGAAACTGATATCTTTCTCCTTTCAATTGAAAGTAAATTAAATTTACCACAAATTTAGTATTTATAATATTTAACGTGGGATGAGTATTTTAGAAAACATTTCACAAAATAAGTGACCAGTTCGAAAAATTAAATTTTTTGGAAAAATGACCTATTTTTGAAGTACTGTATCATGAGAAACACTAGTCGTATATAGCTCGCTTTAGTCTAAAATTTTAGATTTTTTTTTTTTTTAAATATTCAAATTAACTATACCAGTCAGACCCTTCTTTCACTGAAATATTGAGCAAAAACTGAAAAAAGTCCGAAAATTTCATGGTTTTTTGGGTACACCGCCGCTGGAACTGCATTTTGGAAATTGTAAATCTGTTTTTTTTTAATATTGGTTTAAGTCAGAATAAAATATTTATAAAAACAGAATGGCTGAACCTTTTGAAAGCACAACCTCCTTTACATGTTTAACTTGACTGGGCTATATGGCTTAATCAGTGATTTGACACGATCAAACATTCTGATTCCTTCTTAATCTACAAAAAAAATCATTAAGAAACTCTCAAGTATAATCTAAAATAAATATTTCGTAGTATTGAAGGGTTTAGAGGATTAACAGGGGATTAAAAGGTTCAACGGTTAAAATAAGGTTTTTTAGTAGCACAGTGGTTAATGCATTACTTTCAGAGCGGGGAAAGATTTCGCGTTCGATTCTCGGTACAGATCTTATCACTTATTTTCTATGTCTTTCTCCTTCATGTTCTTTAAATCTGAATAACTTTGTACAATCAATTATTAAAATCACAATGAACACAAAGCCAGTTGTATTTTCAGATCTGCGCGGTAGAGGGCACTACTCAGATCGTATGCTGCCCTCTGGTGACAGTGGGTGAAGGTATAGTATTCAGAACTTTCTCATCATTCTCTCAATAATTCATCATTCTTTCTTCTTGTATAACGGTCATGTTGCTTTTTCAGGTGATCAATGCCTTGTAACTGATACAGGGCGGGCCGGCAAGTGCCTTCGTATATCAAAATGCCCCATCGCCGTTGAGGAAGCCCTGAAGGGAAAAACTCCTCAGGTAAAAACGCAACTTGACACTCACATAGTAACTACTGCATGTCTCTATTTTTTATTTTATTTTTTAATATAAATTATATCTTACTAACATTCTACCATTCATAAAAATCACAATGAAACAAGAAGCTTTAAGAATTTTTTTTTTTGTATTTTAGTCTTCATGTAGGTATGTAAATTATTATTTTTTTATGAAAAAATATCAACATGTTTCAAAACAAACAAATTCTTCATGGGTATACAAAAAAAAATATTTTATTACTGCTTTTTGTTTTTATTTTCAGATTTGCGCTTTAGATGGCCCTGTCCCAGTTGTCTGCTGCGAGGGAGTTGTTGAAGGTTTGGCCATTATTCTTTAATCATTATAAATCCAGTTGGTGATGGAGAGTTTGGTTGTATAGGGTTTCTCATCAATTCAAAACTGTTATATATTACAAAAGGCAGTGAGTCGTTGAGGCGGAATACCAGCGGCTCTGACTGTTTGTAAAATTTTCACTAGGAAGATATTTCACACCGTAAACCGGCAAGCATCAACCCTCTAATATTCCACTTTATTACTTATTTCTGGATTGTGGGTAGAATCTTTATCGTCATGTTTTATTGTGTAACCCTGATGTGTCTGTTTGTTTGAAGGTGACGGCTGTACTATTGCGGACACCGGAAAGGCGGGAGTTTGCAGACCATTTTCCAATTGCCAGACAGCGAAAGAGGCAACCAACAAAGGCTTTCTGCCACAGGTAGCTGTTGTGGCATAATATAAAAAACAACATATTTATTTTACTAACAACAATTTTACAAACTATTATTAATAAGTGCACTAGTAAGATACAACGGTTTGGAATCAATCTATTTTCCTGTCATTTTTCACAAATCACTTTTTGTAATAATAATGAGTCTAAGGAGGTAATAAAAAATTTTAAACAAACAATTTTAAATGAACAGATTATTGAAAATGGTGCAAAATAAACAAATATTGATCACATATTCACATACAAACAATTGTTTTGGACATCAGAAGCTACTCAATTTAACATTTTACTTAATGATATAAATAATAACAAAACTGTTTTTATTTTCAGACTTGCGATGTGAAGGGCACCGTTCAGAATGTCTGCTGCCCTCTATCGACAGTTGTTGAAGGTACGGTACCCAGATCTTAATCATCATTCATTACAAATCCAGTAAGCGATGCGATAGTTCGTTGATGACTCCATCATCACCAAACTACCGTCATTGCAAAAGGCAGTGAGTCATAGAGAATACAAATGGCTCTTAGTGTTTGCAACTGTTTCATTAGGAATTCTTGATCTACTTTACACCCGCATATTATTTCTGGATTGTGGGTAGAATCTTCATCATCATATTAAGTCGTGAAACCTTGGTGTATCTGTTTGTTTGCAGGTAGTCACTGTGCTATGGTTGATACAGGAAGGGCGGGAGTGTGCAAACCATTCGCCAACTGCCAGTCAGCAAAAGAGGCCTCCTTTAAAGGCATTTTCCCACAGGTACAGTTTCTATCGTTACGTAAAACTAGCAGAACTCCCCTGTGTTGCCCAGGCTTTATACAGAGTTTGTCAAAATCAGACGTAAACAGTGACGTTTTCTATATATTTTTTTTTGTTTTTACACTAACTTCAAACTGTTCATCATCTTTGGGGATAATGTATGATGTGTTTTTTAACCCTTCAAAAATTTGGCTTTTTTTTCAGATGGTCAAAATATTTTCGCTTTACAGTAAAATGCAAGAGCACATTCAAAAACCAAAAACTGTTTTAGAAAGGTGATGAAATACGCTTTCAAAGTATAGAATTCGAAAAAAACATATTTTTTTATAACAATTTTGCATACAAACATAAAAAAGTTTTCAAAATGGCTCACCTTACATTTTTTTTAACTAAAGTTACTGATAATAATAAAAAAAATAAAAAAAAACATATGCATATTTTATTAGACAAATGTACAACAAACACATATTGTAACTTCACTTTTTGTCGCTCTATATAAAAATAATTTATAAAAAATTCCCAAAGTTTCAATTTTTTTTTCAATTTGCGATTAAAAACTTTGTGTAAATAAAAGGGTACATTTTACTTTTTTGGTGGCTATTTTATAGATTGGAATATAAAGCATGGTGTTTTTCCTTTCTAACACCTATTAGAACATATTTTTAACTATGATAGTAAGGGAGTTACAGCGTTTTATATGAGACCTATGTGCGTTGGGATAAATATGGTCTCCTATGATTAAACGGGTTAAGTGAAGGAAGGAGACAACGATATGGGAAGTAAAAAGGTACGAGGGGTGGGTAGGATTCTGGGATTCTAGGATTCTGAGTGTGTCCAGTGTGTGAAATCATGGATCGAGTGAGCCCGGTTAGAGAGGTTAAAAGAACTCCCCTAATCAGTCTTTACCGATCTGGTCCTCCACGCAGTGGACGGGCAGGCGCTTCTTCCGCCAAGATCTAAACTCACCTTATGATCCCTGGCACCAATGCTAAGTCACCAATCGAAGCGCACCGCCTTATATAACTTGGGACGGCAGTACCCATTGCCGCTTATCAATTTTTTAAAGATCAAGTGAGCAAAATTTCATCAATCTCGCAAGTGTAGATTTATTTAAAAATTTCTCCAGTCAATATATAAAAACTTCTGTATACATATAAATAGTTGAATTAAGCCCGGCGTAGCTCGGAGTTATGAATGGTTTGGAGTAAAGTTTTGTGGTTTTGATATGTATTAAACTTGGTGTAGTTTTAAGGTGCATCATCATGTTATCAATGATTGAAATAGTTGATTTTTGTAGGCCTTTGATTAACTTCGTAGTGCCACGTCTTTCTCGGGCGTCCATGATTTCTTTCACCAGTCACCTCCACTATATAAATTCTTCTTGCACACCTTTCTTAGTTCACACGCGCCTCATTCTACCACACATAAATATTTGATTTATTTGATCATGCCACTTCCACTTTCACTGAATTTAATATCATTATCATCAAACCAATCAGCCAATCCCTGCTATTACATTTCAAGAAATAATTCAAATTAAAAGGAATGTATATAAATAGAAATATAAAGTATAGAAATAAATTAAAGGATCTTCCCTCAAGGCGGTTGCCGCTGTGGTGTTGATTGATGAACTAAACCACGACTAAGACGTTGGTTGACGTTTTCTTTTGATCTTTAAGCTTTTAGTTTAGGGATTTGTGCTTTGAGTTTAGAGTTAGAGCTTTGAGCTATGTTAACTTTTCTGCTTTTGGTCCCCGGTGTTCCTCGGGATTATCGCAGAGTTTTTTTTTTTAATTCCAGTAGCGACAGTATTAATCCTCTTATTTTGAACATCAAGTTGAAAAAAATTCCGATCACTAATCAGCAAAAATTTTCGATCAATCAGTCCCATGAGAGTGGTCACAGACATTCCTAAGATGAATGATGGAATCAAGTAATGCCGCATGTGTTGAACCTAATGTGTAAATGTAATAAATGTTTTTTAACGAAAAAAAACCCTAATATTAAATAAAAGAGTCCTCATTAATGTGTGAAAAAAAAATTGTTGCATTTGATAACAGTTCTTTTCATTGAAAATTTATACTTAATTGTTTATCAAAATTGCATGCGTCAAAATCTTTTGATAATCAGATGTTGCGTTCATTCGTGTTGTATTGTGGAAAAGTAACTGTTACACATCTTACCGATAATTTGTTAAGATTTGCGAGGATTTGTAAAGGAAAACTTGAGACGAAATAACACCAAGCGGGAATCAAAATAAAATTTTGAAATTCCTGGCAAAGAGTGATGCCGTCATGCAGATGGGGTTAATACTCTTATAATCATTTAAAATAATACCAAAACTGTTTTTTTTTTCAGACATGCGATGTTGAGGGCACCGTGCAGAATGTCTGCTGCCCTCCGGAGACAATTGTAAAAGGTACAGTACCCAGAACTTATTCATCATTCATTTCAAACCCAATAGGCGATGCGATGGTTCGTTGATTTTCTAGGCTCCCTCATCACCACAATACTGTCATTGCAAAAGGCAGCGAGTTATTGGGGCGAAATACCAACCGAAATCAACCGAAATGTTCGCAACTTTATCACTAAGAATTCTTGATGACACTTCATACTATAGACTGGCAAACATCAACCCTAAAATATTCCACTGACATACATTACTTCTAGACTTCGGGTAGAATCTTTATTGTCTTGTTGTGTTGGTATGTAACACTGTTATACCTATTTATTTGCAGGGAGTAACTGCACACTAAAGCACACAGGAAAAATGGGAGTATGCAGACCATTCGCAAACTGCCATTCAGCGCAAGAGGGCGCCAGTAAGGGCATTTTACCTCAGGTACTAATCATTTCCTCGTGTCTCTAACAATAACGAAATATTTTACCTACGAGCCCCTAACATGGCCTTCTTTTGCTTACAGAGATGTGACTTAACTGAAAACGAGTCGGAGTTGGTGTGCTGCGCGAAGGCTGACTGTCCGCCGCTACTGAAGGGACTTGTCACTCAACTACCGATTGGCTCCAAGGCCGCGGACTGTGAGTTTCACAAAACCTGAGCGAAAATATTTTAATAATATTATGTTTGATATCGACATGTTCTACGTAAAGTGCTCCATCTGAAAATCTGTTAGTTTATAGGAGTTTTTTTTTAAAATACTCATAAATAAACCTAAAACCGTAAACCGATGTTACTTTGCATCACTTTTTAGTCACTTTTCACCAAAAATTAAATATCTTTTAACGGGAACGATTTGTATTATTAAAATTAAATAGTAAGACAAAATGAATCGTAATTATATATGTTTTTGTTATTTTAAGTATACTTATCGATTACATAAATTAATTATGAATTTTAAAAGTAAGTCCTATTAGGGGGCGACTTTCTCACAATTATATTTCTGTAATTTCTCAGTGGATATCGCATATTAATGCAATTTAACTTCATAAAATATTGTCGGAATCCTTCATTGTCATTATTAAAACACAAAAGAAAATGTATGGTAATAATAAAAAAGCATACGTATTTTAAATTTTGATTTACAAAAATGAAAATCTCAATGAGTGATCTGAAAGTATGTTGCCTGTTGTATGAAGATGATGCGGTGCTGATATCTAACACTATGGAAGATCTACAGTTTCTCGTGTCTAGGATGAAGGAAGTATGTATGAAGAATGAGTTAATGATGAACGTAAGTAAGTTTAAAGTCATGCTGTTTGAAAGAGAGAGTACCAAAACAGTGTGCAATATAGTTGTGAATGATGAATGCTTGGAGCAGGTGAATGAGTTTGTGTATCTGGGTAGTATGTTTACCAGAGTTGGGAAGGCTGATAAAGATATTGAAAGAAGGGCAAATGTAGGTAACTCCATTAATGGAGGACTGAATGCCGTTGGCGCTAACAAAGAACTGTAAAAAGAAGCGAAGCTAGCAGTCCACAATGTAGTCCTGGTACCTACCCTGATGTATGGCAGTGAGGCATGGAACTGGCAGAGGAAGGATAAAAATAAACTGAATGCTGTTGAAATGAGATCCCTGAGGCGTATATGTGGTAAAACCATCTATGATCGTGTGAGAAATGTGGATATCCGCAAAGAATATAAGGCTGATGTAAGCATAAGTAAGATATTAAGAAAGGGATCCTCGGATGGTTTGGGCATGTAGAGAAAATGGACGAAGAAAGTAGTGTTAGAAGAATATTTGACGCAAATGAGAATAGTAGGAGATGTCGGGGACGCCCGAGGAAGAAATGGCACGATCATGTGAATCGGATACTTGAGTCGGGCATGTCAAAAGTCAGAATAATAGAAGAGTATATATGAGACGATGTATGAATGTGAGCGAGGCAAAGACTGTGCGCCAATACCGAGTTGTTTGGCGGTCCGTCCTCTCTGCCTACCCCTGCGGGAAAATGGTGTGATGGTTAGTTAGTTAGTTAAAATAAACTTTTTTTTAAACAACTTGCCACAAATTATGATAGTTGTTCTTAATATTGAACTAATTAAATAAAATAATCACAAAAAATTAACAAGAAAACAAAAGTGTAATTAATAGTTTCCGCTACTAATATTTTGTAATTCTGTGATTGTGAACAATAAACGCTTTGATATACTCTATACCACTAAATCATAGTTTATCAGCCCGATCGATTGGCACCAACAGATACATGACATGAAAGAATGGATTGCCGACTTCCAGTCTTCCTCTTATACACTCCTAAACCACCCATGCCTAAAAACTGAAAAATATTTAACAGCTTTCCAAACAGAAATTAAAAAGGATTGGGGTAACATTGCAAAGTTTTCACAGTGAAATTTAACATAACAAACTACTTTACGCACTTTAAAATGATTCACCCAGCAGATTCACTCGGAGAAGATGCAAACAAATCATTTTCACTAGATTTTTTTTGAAAACGGCACGTCCTCTCTTAAGGCTCCGCAACCGGGCTCAAAAAGAAGAAGATGGAGAGATATAATATTACGAATGTTAGAGGAGCGCGCTAGTTCTTAAAGCGACAAAATCGATGCGAAAATTGTGAAAATGTTTAATAAAACACGACTCGTTTAAAATAGAGTGAAAATCTTGCGGGGGTTAAAGGTCTTATAGGTTGGCTTATTTTTTCATACATATACTCGTAACTTATAAAATAACTGAATCAAATATGTTTACAATAATTTTGGGGCAAACTTTGCGATTTTTTTCTGTCGAGGGAATTTTATATAATTTGCGTTTCGGCACGGGGAATGTCTATATAAAATCTTCAAGAATAACATATATAAAACTTAACGTGTTTAAGGGAGATATGTAAGAAATCGGTAGAAATTCGGTCAGTGGCGACTTAACCTTTGATAATTCAATAGTGATATGGGATTCTGGTTCAAACTTCACATTAAAGGAAAGTGCTTGGCGACACAAACAGAATATTACAGGCCTTTAACCAGCCAGAGCGTACAGGGCGGTTCCTAAGAGAAAGATTAATTATTCTCCGTAACAGCTTTTTAATATTATAACTCAATATCGATTTTATTTCATCAAAATTTGCATTCATTTACCTACCTACACATACCTACATCAAAAAATGCTAAAAAGTGTGATGATAAAACTATTAAAATTATTTACTTTTTGTAATAATTTTTTGATCATAAGTTTTTACCATTTTTCAATAATGTCTAAGCAAAATAAGAATATAAAGAAAATCGTAAATGTATTAATTTTTAAAACCGCAAATAGATAGACAAAATATAGAAATTTTCGTCATAAATAAGCGTTCGGATATTATTTTAATGATTTTATATGAACTAAAATTAGAAATTTGAAACATGCGTTTACTAGATAACGTATTTAATTACAATAATGTATGATTACATGATATGAAATATGTCTTGTAAAATAAGATTCTTCGTTTGAAAATTTATTAAATCTGCCAAGACCTATGGTATAACTTTACTCTACTAAAAATAAACATTTTTTCTCACAATTTAAAACTTGCGTTTACTAGATAAAAGAAAAATCTTTCGAAATGAATTTATTATTTTATGTGGAAAAGAGTCAATACGTCTAAAATTTGATTTAAAAATGACATGTTTCCGGTTTTCTCTGATTATACCCTCTTACAGGAATTAAACAATTTTAATTAATAGCAACGACTACAGATGGATTCAAAATTTTTATTTTTATGCATAGTTCCCTTATAAGATGCAAAATGACCTCGGTTTATGGTACATTGTTTGAAATTTAACTAGTATCGTTTTTTCCCAAATTTCAATCTAATAGGATGATTAACGACAAAACTCTGAGATTTTATTTTCAAAGTTCTCTCCTGTAAACTAACAGATTTCAGATAGAGTCTTTACACTTTACGCAGGGTGTTTCGATTTACTCTCTTGAAACCTCAGACCAAACCACACATCATTCAAATAGATTCGTGTTTTCCCTTTATTCCTTATTGTAAGGGTAAATTTTTTTTTTATAAAAAAAAAGATAAATAAATTAAAAATAATAAGATTTAAATATTTTTTTAATATATCAAATCAACAATACTGTAATGTTATGTTTGCTTTACGATTTTAGATGCCTGTTTCACTAGCATGTACCTGTGTCTAGTGGCGTAGCTAGCATGGGTGTCTTAAAGTGGGTGTTTTGGGTGACTTGTCGGGGCGGATGTCACCCCACCCCCCCCCCCGACCCCTCGGGGCGTAGTGTCACCCCCCCCCCCCGGGGGCGTAGTGTCACCCCCCCCCCTATTAAAGTTGACTTGAGAAATTCAAAACGCTAATTTCGACTTCATTAAATTGGTCCATCCAGGGGGGGGGTGGTTAGAGAATTTCAGCATATTGGATATTCCGCCATATTCAATAACAGACAAGAAATATCTTCCACTCTATGAGTAACTTAGTTCCATGAATAACTGTAGACACTTGAAACGTTTGTTTGTAATGGTTTATTTCCTCTACAGACTGCATAGAGCTGGCAGAGAAGATTCACCCGTGCCAAGAAACCAGCTCCGGTTGGACTCGGGGGGATTTGTGTCCTCTACTCACACCAGACTCCAATATACTATATCACAAGACTCCTATGACAACTACAGCAGAGGCTCCCTACTTAGTAAGTTACAGACATTTAGTTTAGTTTTATTTAAAACATAAAGCCATTAATTTATTGAATAACTATAATTATTTTTCACTAACCCAACGCAGGAGGCCCATGGGCCTCAGAGTCTCTCAGAGCCAATGTAATATTTGGGCATGCTGTGTGGAAGTTTTTGAGTAGGAAAAAGGTATAAAGGGTGGGTAGGAATCTAGTGATCAGTCTGTCCAAAAGTGACGGGTGTATGATTCTATCCCTCTAACTGCAGTGCAAGACGATGGGTCGAGAGAGACAAGCTGCAGTGGACACAGGATCTCTCTGAACTGGCCTCTCTCAGTCCGGCCTGCGACGGAGATGGCGGGCAGGACACCTGCCGCCAAGACTTGAACACACCTCACCCGATGAATCCGGGCACCCTTGCTAAGTCACGAAATGTAGCGAACTACTTGGGGTGACCTATGGCCGAGAGATTGCATGCTAACTCAGAATTAAGTCAACTCAACACCTCTTTGAAAAGTCTTTAAAAGCTATAAAAAATAATTTTAAAATAGCCCATTACCCTAACCTAACGTAAGGGAACGTTACCATACTACGTGACCCACTTTTTACAATTTTTAACCCCCCTCTCCCTCCCCCCTCGGTGACCACGTGCAGTATATTCCAAGAACCCCCCCCCCCCCCTCCCCCTACAGTCTTCTCGTGATAATTCATAAACATGGTTTTGAATAATTTCTTGCTAACATAAAGTTATTTAGCTTATATTTGTCTTTATTAATACGGCGCTTGCTACGTGACACGTAACTGCAAGAGTGCATGCATACATATAATTACGGGTGGAAAAAATATTATCAAGATAAAACTTATGTCAAAATTTAGATTTCTAGATTGACTACGTGAAAAAAACCTAAGCCCCTCACTGTAATCAAGCGTGGTATTTTGAAGATCCCCCCCCCCCCCTGAACGGGTCACGTACAATGTGTACGTTCCCTAACCATTTTAACCATTATTTTGCGGAGATGTTGGCTATCCAATAAATGGTTCCCGGGGCGGCGCTACCCGTATTCACCTGAGTTGGCCGGTCACCATTTTCAACACGGTCGTACATGATTTTAGCACACATGTACTTCAGCAATCCGCAAGTTTCCCCAATAGAATAAATCAGGGTTGGTATCAGCACTCCATTGCGGACGGTTAGCTTCGCTTGGGAGGCGGGAATGGGTACCGCCGCCCCGGGAACCTTTATTGGATAACCAACACCTCTGCCATAGATCACCCCAAGTGGTTCGCTACGTTTGGTGATTTAGCAGGGGTGTCCGGGTTCATGGGGTGAGGTTTGTCTGGGTCTTGGAGGCGGATGACCAGGACACACTGAACCCCAGACTCCTACCCACCCCTTAAACCCTTTTTCTTCTCAGAGCTCTCCTCTCCTTCCTTTTCTTAAAAAACCTCCTCTCTTTCATTTCCTTAAAAAAACCCTCAACATAGCATCCCCAAAGATGACACAGGCCCTGAGGGAAATTATTTTCCTCCGGGACTCCTGTGTGGAGCTTATGTAAAAATAAACGAATTTTCTCTGAACACATTTACAGCTTGGTAAAATGCTTGGCTCTGGATTCAGAGGTCACGAGATCTAATACTAATACTGTGTGTTGAAACATTTTATATTCTATTCATTTTATTATTCCTCACAAATGATGTATGTAATATTGATATCAAACTATTGACGGTTTACCTGCATCACGTTCTAGAGTAGAAGATACTCCCAGTATCGCCCTGGTGAACACTCATTCAGAATTAAAAATTGCAAGAGCTGTGTTACCAGATCTGAATAGGCAGATACTCTCAACCTTCACCTTTCTTCTCCACTTCATTCAGTCTCACTTGTTAATCTCCCGGTGCCCTCTTCTATCCTCAGGATAACACCGGAATGGCGTTTTGACGATGACCCCCATATTGGAGATGCCTTAATAATAATACTAACAAATTCATTACCGCACAAAAGGCCAACTACTTACAACCGTCTGGAGCCAGTAGGACTATGGCATCCCTTATTGGGGTATATTACGAGGCTGAAGGTAGTGAAGTGGGGAATAGAAGGGGAAGAGGAAGGTGGGAAAGATATTGGCTATTCAGTTCTGTCACCAAACAGGGCTAAAGCCATTTCGAGCAAAGTTTACATTCTAAACGATGGCCTTTCCCCGGGGTGATACTGAAATGTTTTACGATATTTCACTTCAAGTGATACAGTCCTACTAGCTCCGGGCAGTTAGCATTTAAACAACGGCCTCAGTGGTCGAGGGGTAAAGCTTTCGACTAGTAATAAGGAGGTCACGGGTACAAATCCTGAGGTGTTTTTTTTTTAATTATGTTGTTATTTCGCAATTTTCTCTTTGGGAAGTATGTTTACGAGAGATGGGAAGGCTGATAGAGATATTGAAATAAGGGTGAATGCAGGTAACTCTATTAATTAGCCGTCCCTAATAGAGTACTGGTACCTACCCTGATGTATGGCAGTGAGGCATGGAACTGGCAGAGGAAGGATGGAAGTAGACTGAACGCTGTAGAAATGAAATCCCTGAGGCGTATGTGTGGTAAAACCATGTATGATCGTGTGAGAAATGTGGAAATCCGCAAAGAATGCATGGCTGATGTAAGCGTAATGAGTAAGATCAAGAAAGGAACGCTCCTATGGTTTGGGCATGTGGAACGAATGAACGAGGAAAGGAGTGTAAGGAGAATATATGACGCAAACGTGAATGGTAGATGAAGTTGAGGACGCCCAAGAAAGACATGGCACGACCAAGTAAATCAGATACTTGAGTCGGGCCATGTCAAGAGTCAGAATAATAGAAGAGAATGTATGAGACGTTGTATGAATGTAAACGAGGCAAGGAATGTGTGCCAAGACCGGGATGTTTGGTGTTCCGTCCTCTCTGCCTACCCCTGCGGGAAAACGGCGTGATGGTTAGTTAGTTAGTTAACATAATATAAATTTTTGACTTATCAAAAGTGGAACATACCTACTCTCAGTATCGCCCTGGTGCAAAACTTTATCCGAATAACCATGTACTTCTCTACCTTCCTCTTCCCCATCTATTTCCCGTCCCCACTACCTTAAATCACACAAAGAAGCCCAATTCGGGATGCCATAGACTCACTGGTTCCACATGGTTGGGTGCAGTTTGGACTCTTGTGCGGTTACATGTTTTTATTTTTATAAATGTGAATATCTCATTAGAGTCGTAGCTGCTCCTGTCTGGAGCCAGTGAGACTATATTATCCCCAAACGGGGTTGAAGATAGTGAGGAGGGGAAGGAGATGGGGAATGAGGAAGGTGGAGAAGCACCGGTTATTCAGATCTGGTCAACAAACACGGCTAAAGCCATTTTAAGCAACGTTTCAAAATTGAATGGTGGTCTTACACCAGGGCGAGACTGAGAGTATCTTCTACTTTGGAACGTGCCGCAATTAAACCGTATATTATTTTATATGAATTAATTAATTTTATTGAAATAAGGCAAATTAAACAAATAAATTTTATTTTTATAAGAAAAACTCTCCTTTTATAACTTTTGAAGATTATTCCCATTAATGTAATACATCATTGAAGAAGAAGATAACAATAATAATCTAAACGTAACTAACTAACTAACCATCACGCCGTTTCCCCGCAGTGGTAGGCAGAGAGGACGGACCGCCAAACAACTCGATCTTGGCACACACTCCTTGCCTCCTACACATTCATACATCGTCTCATATTATGCGTTTCTGTTATTCCGACTCTACACATGGCCCGACTCAAGTATCTGATTTACTTGGTCGTGCCATGTCTTCCTCGGGCGTCCCCGACTTCTTCTACCATTCACAATTGCGCCATAATATATATTCTCTTTACACTACTTTCCTCGTTCATTCGCTCTACATGCCCAAACCATCTGAGCGTCCTTGTCTTAATCTTACTCATTACGCTTACATCAGCCTTGCTTTATTCGCGGATCTCCACATTTCTCACACGATCGTACATGGTTTTACCACACATACGCCTCAGGGATCTCATTTCTAAACGTAAATATGAAAAAGAACAAGACACCGAAAAATAGAAGAAAGATAATGGTCGCAACTAGGACTGAAAAATAATTGGTTGAAGATAATTGTTAATTCTAAAATTTGAAACATGAGATTGACTAAAATGACGGTTTGACAGAAGGTGGCAATAGTGAAATTGGTTAACGTGCACGTCCCGGTTAGACGGGAGGTCTGGGTTCAAGTTATTGTTTTTTTCTATTTTTCTGTGTCTTGTTCTCTTTCATATTTTCGTTAAGATTATTATTGTTATCTTCTTCTTCAAAAAAATCAAATGTATTTTTCCACACCGGGATTCGATCCTGCGTCCTTTGGATTGCGGGTCAAGAACCTTACCCCTCGACCACGTTGGCCGTCGCGTCGTTATAATATATAAAAGAAAAGAACAAAATCTATGAAATAACAAAATCAACAAGTTAATTAATAGCAATAAGAGCAATAATGAAAACAACACTTGCTTAGAGAATAATATTTGTATGTCGTGTTGTGTTCCCAGGGACGGATTGGAACAGGTCAGAGAGGAGACATTACCTGGCGGAATCCTGTAAGTCTAGTGAGTGACCAGTGGGTGTTGTGTTCTGCATGGGCCATTGGATATATTGGGTGAGTTTATTGTTTCTTGTTTATAAAATTCAACTCGTCCTTGAAATAATGACCACAACGGTGAACATAGACAAACGTATTGCTTTGATATTTAATCAATTAAGCCTTAAAAATTTAAACGCCTTTGTGGTGTAATGTCACAAAACTGGCGTTATACACGGTGTCTGGAAACTCGTGGTATAAGCGGGCAACTGGTGAATCTACTTCGCATATGTAATTATTGACTAAGCGTAGCGAAGTTCTGTGTGTAGTTCACAATTTTATATATCGTCTGTATGAACATTTGTTTGTACGTTCCGTTTCTGGTTCAAAATGGTGGCTATTAATGGTAATTTAAAGATTAAATTTTGAAATGTGAAATCGTTGTGATTTTTTGCATTTTCGTATTCGCATTTGTTCATTATGGTACCGTTGGTATCGTTGAGATAGTTACGTTTCCTTGAACATCCTACTTATATTATAAATGCGAAAGTTAGTATGGATGTATGTTTGTTACTCTTTCACGCGAAAACTACTGAATGGATTTTAATGAAACTTTACAGTAATATAGCTCATACATCAGAATAGGCTATAGCTTAGAGCTCTGGCATTAAGAAATTTATATACAAAAATTGCAATAGGATAGAGGGTGGTGAGGGGGGGATAGGATGATGGAGCAGGGCGTTGGGGGGTGGGGGGAGGGGGTTGGGTGGGCGGAGGGAGGTGGGGAAGGGTGAGGGGTTAGGGGGGATTTGGGGGGGTGGGGGGAGGGGGTTGGGTGGGCGGAGGGAGGTGGGGAAGGATGAGGGGTTAGGGGGGATTTGGGGTGGTGGGGGGGAGGGGTGAGTGGGGGCGGGGGAGAGGAGGAGGGGGAGGGGATATGAGTGAGGATTGGGGATAATTATTCTTTATTTGAAATTTAAGAATGTTACAAAAAGTGTACGGTTCATAATAAAGAAAATGTTTGAGAAACTACTTATAAAAAATAAAATTTCGGATGAAACTCGCTTTTTGGACGGAGGTCTATTGCTACAGAATTACATACCTACTGCTACTAGTATAGTCATGAGAAAACTCGCTTAGAAACTCGCTTTTTGGACGGAGGTCTATTGCTACAGAATTACATATCTACTGCTACTAGTATAGTCATGAGAAAACTCGCTTAGAAACTCGCTTTTTGGACGGAGGTCTATTGCTACAGAATTACATATCTACTGCTACTAGTATAGTCATGAGAAAACTCGCTTAGAAACTCGCTTTTTGGACGGAGGTCTATTGCTACAGAATTACATACCTACTGCTACTAGTATTGTCATGAGAAAACAATAAATATAAAATTAAACAGTAAATTTTTTCGATTTAAGAATTGTTTTTTTTAATATATATATATTTTGTCGCCTACTTTAAAGTTAAGAAACTATTGGGGTCTGGTCAACGCTTCAACGCATTTTATATGTTAGTAGACATCTGAAAGTAACATTAATCACAATTTTGGAGGCAGGTGTGGGTACCGCCACCCCGGGAACCATTTATTTCCCTCCAAGTGGATTGCTGCGTTTAGTGACTTAGCAGGAGTGCCTGGGTTCATGGAGTGAGGATTGTCTGGGTCTTGGCGGCTGAAGCATCTACTATAAACTGCGTGGCAGGCCGGATCGGGAGAGACTGGTTGAGGGAGACCTATAGGAGAGCTCTTTGGCCTTTACACGCAGTGGGAGGGATCTATTTTTTTTTCATTAGCTCCACACAGGAAGCCCGGAGAGAAATAATTTCCCTCAGGGCCTATGTCATCTTTGGGGATGCTGTGTGGTTGGCCTTTTTAGGAATGGAAGGAGAGGAGATTCTGGGATGGAAAAGGGTATAAGGGGTGGGTAGGAATCTGGGGATCAATTTGTCCAAGAGTGACGGATCTATCAATCCATTCCTCACACTGCGGTGCAAGGCGATGATCCGAGAGATTTTTGCTGGAGAGGTCAAAACCTCAACCAGTCTTTCCTGATCCGGCCTGCCACGAAGTTGGTGAGCGGACGCATTCGCCGCTAAAACCCGAACAAACCTCACACCTACGAACCCGGACACTTTTGCTAAGTCAACAAACGTAGCGAACTACTTGCGGTGACCTTTGGCAGAGGTGTTGGTTATCCAATAAATGGTTCCCGGGGTGGCGGTATCCATACTCGCCTCCGAAATGATATACACACATTCAGCCGTCACTCCCGGACACACCGACTCCCCGATTCCTACCCACCCCTTAAACTTTTTTACTTCCCAGAACTTTATCTTCTACATTTCATTAAAAAGAACCGCCACACAGCATCCCCAAAAGATGACATAGGCCCTGGAGGGAATTATTTTCTTCATGGCCTCCTGTGTGGAGCTACTTTAAAAAAAATAATATGCCAGATAAAACCAACTTCAACTTGGTAAAGGACCACCATTCAGAACCGAAAATGCTTATTTGTTTATCATGTTGCGTGACTAGATTTGAATTGCCAGGTATCTACTACTCAAAAATCGATTTTATCACATACTTCCTCTCCCTACTCTTTTAGTCATTCAACATTCCTGAATTTGGAATGCCATAGCCCCATTTTGTTTTGCAGGCAGTTGGTACTCTTGTGTTTTAACATCCAATAAAACATCGAATATAACGTGATGGTGACCCGAAAAACAGTGTCAATGTCACGATGATATTAAAAGTAATGTTGAGAGGCTGAAGGGGTTATGCGGTTGGGGAGGAAGAGGTTGTAGGGTAGAAGAAGGTCGGGAAGTACTTCGCCTTTCTGATTAGATCACCAAACATGGCCAAATCCATTTCAAGCAATTCTGCAACCTAATTCTGAATAGTGTTATTTCACTAGGGCGATACTGACAGTACATATCTATCACTCTACTCTGTACTTGTAGTTCTGTGAACAGTAGATCTCGCATCCAAAATCGAATGCTTCTAATTTTCTCTTATTTAATAAATTAAAACATAAATTTCCTCTAACATCATGAGATTTGTAAGTAAGTACTTAAATACCTACCTACGTTATTATTTACCACTTATTTTATGTAAAAAAAAATCGTATAATGATGAAGAAAATTTGTTCAAAGAAACGTCACTATCTCAATGGCAAATAAATACTTTAGTTTATTGAAAAAATGCAAATAATAAAGTCAAAATAAACACGAGGATTTCTCATTTTAAAATAATCTTTTCTGACTCTGACTCTGTAAATAAATGAACAGACAGACGAAATGCAATCAGTCAATTATTAGTGATTTGGATTTGCCCAACTTTGAAATAAAGATCAAATAATGGCTAAAATCTTCCAAACCATAAAATTGCTTTGAAAAAAGATTTACAATATTCCTAGAGGGGTTCCATGTCAACTCATAATGAAACCAACTCAGAAACACCTCAAAAAGATCATTAAAAGCTATGAAAAAATAATTTTAAAATAGCCGGTAACCCTAACCTAACTTAACCTATTTGACCAACCTTTCTGAGGTGCTTCTGAGTTGGTTTCATTATGAGTTGCCTGGTCACCACCTAGAGGTAGGTACCTATGAAATGCAAAACTGAGAGTAATTCAAGGAAAAATAATTTTAAATATATAAGAAATTGGGGAATTTTACGATTTAAATAAAAATTATCTTTTCACGGCTGTAATTCATTATACAGGGTGTTAAGGGACGTACTTCACTTACTTCCCTCCAGTGATTCAAGACAATATTTGGAATAAAAAATGTACTTAAATGAGATTTCGTTCTCCAGTCACTTTATTTATTTTTTTTTAACTTAAATCATAGAAAAATCAATACGTATTAGACAGTTCGGATCTGGGTGAGGGGTTGGGCGGTTACTCGGCTGAGTGATCAGTGATGACAGACAGGTGAAAGAATTTTTTGTTTGTTTGGTTTTACGACAAAATAATTGAAAAAAACCGGAGCCATAAATTTCATTAACATTTATTATTCTGTTAAAATGTCGCTCATTTTCAAGTTATAAATTTTCTAGTTTGTCTTCAACAACTTTGTCAAGATCATCCGTTAGGAAATTATTTTGAAAATAACGTTTTTTGTCACATTTCATATAAAACGGCAACCGCAGCAGAGATCACCCGAGGTCGAAAACATGTAATTATTTTCACATCTGACATGTGACACATCTGCCCTGATGATGGACACTGTAACGCTGTCCGAAACGTTGGCTAAAGGAGGAGGTAGCGCAACACGGCATAACACCCCAAAAGGAAATAACCACAAGAAGAAATTAATTCACTTTGCAATGTTAATTTAACCTGCACTTGTTTTGTTTCAGCTCCAATAATGTTAATTTTGTCGGATTGGGTGGGGCCCTTACACCCCAGTACAATCCTGATGAGATATTTGAAGTTACAGCACAACACATTCACCCGCTATACAACCATAGTTACTCTCCAGTGTACAACAATATCGCCCTCCTTCAGCTTGACAGGCGGTAAGTATTCCATAATTATTATATAAAATATTGACAAAATGAAAAGTAAAAATCACACATCAACGAAAAAAAACAGAAAATGAATACGCCCATAGCCTATAGGTGCTACAGTAATTGTAATTCCAGACCATATGCTATTCGGGCGCTTATTATAGCAACTGATCTGTCTCGTATCTACATTACTAATCTGACGGGTTCCATGTTCGAGGGGTAAGACTCCCGACTAGCAATCCGAATAAATTAGGAGGTGGGTATGGGTACCGCCGCCTCGAGAACCATTTATTGGATGACCAATACCTCTGCCATAGGTCACTCTAATCTCAGTTGTTCGATACGTTAGTTGACTTAGCAGGGGTGCCCGGGTTCATGGGTTGAGATCCGTGATGATCCGTGTCTTATCTCGGATGCATCTGCCCACCAGCTGCATAGCAGGCCGGATCATTTTCCAGACATACTCACTCGGAACATCGCCTTGCACCGCAGTAGGAGGAATGGATTTATACGTCTGTCGTTCCTGGACACACTGACCCCCAGATTCCTACCCACCCCTAAACTTCCTCTTCTTTCATTCCTATAAAGACTCTCCACAAAATATTAATTTAAATTTGGGAGGCGGGGATGGGTACCGCCACCCCGGAAACCTATATTGGATAACAAACACCTCTGCCATAGGTCATCCCAAGTGTTTCGCTACGTTTGGTGATTTAGCAGGGGTGCCCGGGTTCATGGGGTGAGGTTTGTCTAGGTCTTGGAGGCGAATGACCAGGACACACTGAACCCCAGATTCCTACCCAACCCTACCCTTTTCCTTTCCAAAACTCTCCTCTCCTTCCTTCCCTTAAAACCTCCACACAGCATCCCCAAAGATGACACAGGCCCTGAGGGAAATTATTTTCCTCCGGGCCTCCTGTATGGAGCTCATGTAAAAAAAAAAACACAGCATCCCCAAAGATGTAATACGTTCCAAAAAAGGAATTATTTTCCTCAGGGCCTTCTGTGTGAAGCTAATGTAAAAAAAATGAAATACCGGAGTGTGTAAATAAATTACATTTGATTAATATGTGTTATTTTACAAATTTAATAATTTAAAATAATATACGAGTACCTATAGTGTATTTACGGCACTTTCCATTGTGGAAGATACTCTCAGTATCGCCCTGGTGTAAGATCACCATTCAGAATTCATAATTGACATGGCTTCAGCCGTGTTTGCTGACTGGATCTGAATAGTCAGGTCCTTCCCCACCTTCCTCCTCCCCATCTCCTTCCTCTCCCCACTTTTTTTTTTACATTAATTCCACACAGGAGGCCCTGAGGAAAATAATTTCCCTCAGGGTCTATGTCATCTGGGATGCTGTGTGGAGGGTCTTTTTGAGGAGAGGAAGGAATGAACATTGGTCTTGAAGAGACACATGTTGTAGGAAGGAGGAAACACAGAGGCCGGAAAATCATTCCACAGCCGAGCTGTTGAACATAAGAATGAGTCGAAGAAACGACCCGTTCTCATGTGACAAATGTCAACCGTGTACAAATGTTGGGCACGCGTTTGGCGTATTTCCCGACTATGCACCGGTGCCGAAGGGATCAATGATGCTATTTCCTCGGAGCATCTTTCATTGTAATACCGGCAGAACAAGGATAGCATTCCCATCCGACGCCTGTGCTCTAAAGATTGCAATCCGTCTGTTAAGATGGGAGAATCTATTAAACGGATCGCCCGTTTCTGCACAGAGTCGAGGGTATTTTTCAGGTATTTTGTGACTCCAGACCAGAGGTGGCTGCCAAATTCAATCGTGGGGCGCACTTGTGATTTGTACAGGGTTAGCAGTTGTGTACTATGTGCAGTATCTGCGGGCCCTGTACAGTACGCCCAGTTTTTGGGAGGCTAACTTTACTCTGGCTTCGATGGAGCCCCCATACCTTCAGCCTCAAACATACCCCAATTGCAGATACCATAGTTTCACTGGCTCCAGACGGTTGGGAGCAGTCCCCGGCCTTGCCCGAGCTTTACACAGAGCATTTCCAATTCTAATGTAGACAGTGACCTCACGTTCGTTTTGGAGGTCAAGTGTGCAAAATATCATCAATATCGGAAAGAAACTGTAGATTCTATGGTCACGGACACTCTTCTTTACCTACATAGCACAGACCATTTTTTTTACATGAGCTCTACAGAGGAGGCCCTGAGGAAAATAATTTTCCTCATGTCATCTTTGGGGATGCTGGATGAAGTGTTTTTTTAGGGAAACAAAGGAGAAGATAGTTCTGGGAAGGAAAAGGGTTTTAGGGGTGGGAAGGAATCTGGGGTTCAGTGTATCCTGGTCATCCGCCTCCAAGACCTAGAGAAACGTCAAAAATCACTAAACGAAGTGCACCACTTGGGGTGACCTATGGCAGAGGTGTTGGTTATCCAATAAAGGTTCCCGGGGCGGCGGTACCCATTTCCGCCTCCCAAATTGAAAATTGTCTAAATTCTCATTAAACCAATTCTAAAAAAAAGTTCTGTTAAAAATAAAATGCAGGTGGTTTACTAATTGTTTAAATTCTCCAAAACACATTTGGTGTTTTGAGAATGATGTCACTTAAATTCATAGCACATATTTCTAGAGTTCATTGAACTGGAGTTACAGATAGAGTCACTACCGAAATTAATACCTCTTTTTAATTATTATTTAAATTTTACTTATTTACAGATAATAAATAACTCGTACTAAAGTAAAGTAACCATATTTATTATTTTATTTTCATGTCAAATGAACAGTTGACAGGGACACGTGTGGAATGTTCACGTGTGTCATGTGTCATGCCGTAATATCGGCATACCGCACCTAAAGGGTTAAGGGACATTATTGCTTCATAATACCACCTCAAAGTTTTTTTATAAAATAAATTATTGTTTTTCAAAGAAAATAACTATAATGCACCATTCATTTGATTTCAGGGTGACCTTCACAGCCAAAATTCTACCCGCCTGTCTCCACACGGGCACCCCTCTCCCCGACAGTGGCTTCATACTAACTGACGAGGACGGAAAGGTTAGAACACTTTTCTCTGCCTTCATGATGAACAATGACCAATGATGTGATAACGACAAGATTGACAGCAGCTGTCGCCGGTATTAATGTATATTTCAAAAAAAAAGATGTCTAACAATATGTCATTTCCCCACAGGGGTAAGCAGATAGGATGGACCGCCTCACAACTCTGTTTAGACAACACACAACACACAACACTTCTTGCTTAATTCACATTCGTACATCGTCTAAGACATATGCTCTCATCTGTTATTATGAATCTTAAGATGACCCAACTCAACTCTTAATTATATTTTCCTGGTACTCCCTTCTCTGCCCATCCACTCAACATGTCAAAATCAACAGTGCGTCCCTATCTAAAACTTTTGTTCATTTTTTTTACAGTAGTTCCACACAGGAGGTCCTGATGAAAAAAATCCTTCAGGGCTTAAATCATCTTTGCGGATGCTGTGTGGAGGGTCTTTTTAAGGAAAGGTTGGAGAGGATGTTCTGGCAAGGAAAAAATAATGAGGGGTGGGTAGGAATCTGGGGGTCAATGTGTTCAGGGGTGACGGACATATGAATCCATCTCTCTCACTGCGATGCAAGGCGATGGGTCGAGAGAGTCCGGCTGGAGAGGTCTAGGTCAGGTCTCCCTCAAGCAATCTTACCCGATCCGACCCGCCACGCAATAGGTGGGCAAATGCATTGGCCGCCAAGACCTAGACAAAACTCATCCCATAAACCCTTGCACCGCTGCTAAGTTACCAAACATTGCAAACCGCTTGAGGTGACCTGTAGAAGGGGTGTTTGTTTTTTAACAAATAGTTCCTGATGGGCGGTACCCGTACCCGCCTCCTCAACTGTTTATATATAAAAATACATTATTACGTGATTTCCTGATCTCCACATGTTTATGGTTTTTACACCACTCTAAAGAGGTGCAAATATACGAAAATATTATTTAACTTTATTAAAATTAAATATCAATTAAAGCACACATTCCGGCGGTCCAGTGGTTAAGATCCTCGACAACGAATTCAGAGGTAGCGGGTTCAAATCCTAACGAATAATTTCACAATACATTATTAAATCTTTGAAGGTAATGTGTATTTGTGGCACATTCCAGAGTGGAAGATACTCTCAGTATCGCTCTGATGAAAGACTGAAGAAAAAAGGCTTTAGTCGTGGTTGGTGACCATATCTATTGAGTCAGGTAGTTTCCCACCTTCCTCTACCCCTTCTCCCCCTCCTCCCTACTTCCTTCAGCTTCACACCATACCTACATTGGGGATGCCATAGTCCCACTGGTTCCAGACGGTTAGGAGCAATTGGGAGACTTGTGCTGTATTCACAATAAAAACATATTTCTCACTTAATATTATAATAGTATAGGGATAGCGCCGTAAAACGTTCTTTGGTTGTTTTAGCTTTGTTATTCCCACTAAGTACAACAATTCTGGGTTGATTAGAAGAAAGTGGCAGAAAGGCCGCATCACCCACCATTTAGTGTTAAATCTATTCATTCGATGGATCTAACGATGCTAAATACACTCATAAACCTAAAAACAAATTAATTATTCATTTGTATGACAGGTATGGGTACCGCCGCCCCAAGAACCATTTATTGAATAACCAATACCCCTGCCGTAAGTCACCCCATGTGGTTCGCGACGTTTGTCGACTTAGCAGTGGTGAAGTTTTTGAAGTGGAAACTTATTTAGTACCGTTGTGATTTTAAACTCAATGAAACGAAAAAGCGACACTAAAAAGAGACGAACTAATGCACCTATAGGATTGCCTGAGAGAATGAGAGAGAATAATCGGTCTCCTCTTTGTACGATGCTTCGTAGCCTCCCATCTCTTATCTAGGTACTTAAGTTTTCTGAAGGTTTCGCTTCTACCGCGTGCTAACTGCTCACATGTTTCTGCGTATCCATTTGTACACCTATTGTTTGGGGGGCCGGATCGCAAGAGACTAGTTGAGGAAGAATTTTTGAACACTCTAGCCGGACTCTCTCGACCCATCGCCTTGCACCGCAGTGGGAGGGATGGATTCATACGTCCGTTACTCCTGGACAAATTGACCCCAGATTCCTACGCTCCCCTCATACCTTTTTCCTTTCCAGAACTTCCTCTCCTTCCTTTCCCTAAAAGGCCCTCCACACAGCTTCTCCAAAAGCCTTGATGAAATTTTTTTCCTTAAGGGCTCCTTTATGGAGCTATATTTAAAAAAAGGATGTTTATATTAATTTACTCTTCGTATATTTGTTGCAAAAAGTAATGGCACATTTGTTGTCACTGGATAAAACAATCAGTTGGTTTATTATTCAACATTTCAGACGACAATGCAGAGACTGTCTCAGAAGGAGTGCTCCAGAGCAGTTCCCACTGGAAGGGGGTTTAGTCACCCTGCCGGCGTTAAACATGACCAGGAGATATGCAGCCGCCCAGTCAACACAACTGAGAGGTGTCCGGTATGTAACTCATTGTTAACCAAGCTTATTATAATATTGATTTTTTTAAAATACTTATTATTATTTCCAATAAACATTAATATAATAAGAAATGTACAGTTTCAGAAATAAGAGGAGAAAACAGGAGGGCGCCACTGTTGTTCAAATGGCATTGCTAAAAATATAACTCACTTGCTTTTTCTCGTTGCTTCGCTCGCATGGTATTATTTAACAATTTGGAAGGCGGGTATTGGTACCGCCGCCCCGGGATCCATTTATTGGATAACCAACACCCCTGCCACAAGTCACCCCAAGCGGTTCGCTACGTTTGGTGACTTAGCAGGGGTGCCCGGGTTCATGGGATGAGGTTTGTCTAGGTCTTGGTGGCGGATACGTTTGCCCAACTACTGCGTGGCGGGCTGGTTCGGAGGGGACTGATTAAGGGAGGCCTTTTGACCTTTTCAGCCGGATTCTCCAGACCCTTCACCTTGCACCGCAGTGTGAGGAATAGATTCATACGTCCGACCCCCAGATTCCTACCCACCCCTCATAACTTTTTCCTTACCATATCTTCTTCTCCTTCCTTTACCTTAAAAAACCCTCCACACAGCATCCTCAAAGATGACATTGGCCCCTAAAGAAATTGTTTTCCTCGGTGCCTCCTGTGTGGAGCTAATGTAAAAAAAGGGGTTTCCCACTCCACCTCCTCCACTTTCCCTCTCCTGGGAGAGAAAACGTATGATAAATAATTTCATAACGCCAGAGCATACCAATATATATAGCTTATAGATCTCGCAAATAATGTAGCTTTCTATTAATGATAAGAATTTTAAAATCCATTCATTAGTTTTGGCGTGAAAGAGTTACAAACAAACATCCATTCAAACTTTCGCCTTTATAATATTAGTAGAATGGTGGTAATGAAAAGCTGTGTGTGTAACCAACAATTAAAAAAAATTAAAAAGGCAAAAAAGTGAAAAAAATATTTTTTCATCGCAATATAGATACCCACTAATTTTAAAATTAGAATTAAAAATCAGAATTACATAATTTTGTGCAAACATAATGAAGAATAACTTAATTGTAATAAAGTATACGTATACAGTACAGTTTAGAAATGGCTCTCATATATTTAATACTAGCTTTAGTACCTAGCGTTGCCCGGGCTTTAGATCTTGTCCTGTCTCTAATTTTAGATTTGAATATATTTAACTCATTCAGATCTACAAGTAGTGTTTTCAAACTCACCATTAGTGATTTTTCCTTTCTACCTACTATTAAATTTAAATTTATATTAAATTAAATGAAAGCCAATCACTTTGTAAAACATCATTTAATCAAATTTATTTCATTAAGTAGGTACCTTAACAACGGTGCTTCTTCGATTTTTTTTTTTTTTTTAATAACCTGAAAATGTTTTTTTAAATTGTGATTTACAGTGTTCTACACATTCAGTGTATTTGCGCTTTAAAATAATATTTGAATAGTTAAATTGGTTGTCAGCCTACAAATTTTGTAGTTCCATTTTTAATATTGTCTACTCCTAATTGACAGACTAAAACACTAACAAAAATGTAGTTACGCAAAGCCGCCGAAGATATCAGATATGTGACATTCATTATTGGCGTGCTCCAGAGAATAAAGAAGAACACAAGAAATGTCCTGTGGGCGTGTTTCATGTTCCAAAGGTCTGACTATTATTTGCTTAAAATATGTTAATACATGTCCCGCAAAATAAAGAAATTCAAATAAGATAGCGATAGACAATGGGAGACAGAGCGCGTGCTAAATGGGGTAGGAAAAAAATATACTAAATCAGTGGCGACATTGGTTATATCTACATCTGCATGGAAGGCATTTCTATTGTGGGCAAAAAAAAAAGAAATTATTTGTCTTTGTTTTAGCACATATAATTTAATTGAAATGATTTTATTTAATTTCCGGCACATTCTACATACTCTCAGTATCACCTTAGTGGAAGACCACCATTCGAATAGAAAAATTGGTTTATAATTAAGTAGGTAAGTATTTAAAAACCTACTACAAAAGGTGTTAAGCAAGGCTGCGTAATGTCACCATGGTTATTCAATCAATACATGGATAATTGTATGCAAGAATTGAAAGATGTGGGATTGGGCGCGAAATTGAATAGTCTGAAAGTATGTTGCCTGTTGTATGCTGATGACGCGGTGCTGATTTCTAACACTATGGAAGATCTACAGTCTCTCAAGTATGTATGAAGAATGAGTTAATGATGAATGTAAGTAAGTCTAAACTCATGGTGTTTGAAAGAGAGAGTACGAAAACAGTGTGCGATATAGTAGTGAATGATGAATACTTGGAGCAGGTGGATGAGTTTGTTTATCTGGGTAGTATGTTTACGAGAGATGGGAAGGCTGATCGAGATAATGAAAGAAGGATAAATGCCGGTAACTCCATTAATGGAGGATTGAATGCCGTTGGAGCTAATAAAAAACTTTCAATAAAAGCGAAGCTAGCAGTCCACAATGGAGTCCTGGTACCTACCCTGATGTATGGCAGTGAGGCATGGAACTGGCAGAGGAAGGATGAAAGTAAACTGAATGCTGTTGAAATGAGATCCCTGAGACGTATGTCTGGTAAAACTATGTATGATCGTGTTAGAAATGTGGATATCCGCAAAGAATGTAAGGCTGATGTAAGTATAATGAGCAAAATTAAGAAAGGGACCCTCAAATGGTTTGGGCACGTAGAGCGAATGAACGAAGAAAGTAGTGTAAAAAGAATATATGATGCAAATCGTCGCTTTAGTTCGTATTTGTCCAACAGACCATTAGAAAATTTTACACGAGGAGAAGGTTTTCTCTCATTATTTCAATGAAACATTATGGTAGGTGTATACAATAAAATTATTTCTGTAAAGGTTAAGGTCTAATTAGTTTAAATAGTTATTATTGTAGAAAGCAATCACTTTGTGGTTTGACATATTTAATAAAATAAAATACTTTTTTGTTTTAAACGACGAGATTTATTAATTTTTTAACCGACCGGTTTCGCTTAACTTAAGCATCTTCAGGGTACAAATTAATACTAGTATTAATTTAAGAATCTTCTGTTAAGCGAAGATGCTTAAGTTAAGCGAAACCGGTCGGTTAAAAAATTAATAAATCTCGTGGTTTAAAACAAAAAAGTATTTCATTTTATTAGTTTAAATAGTTCTTAGTTAAAGGATTAACTATCATTTTTTATGCTTAATTTTTAATTTTAAAATGGAGATTGAACAAAATTTAAATGGTCTGTTGGACAAATAAGAACTGAGGTGACGAAATGTGAATGGTAGAAGAAGTTGGGGACGCCCGAGGAAGACATGGCACGATCAAGTGAATCAGATACTTGAGACGGGCCATGTCAAAAGTCAGAATAATAGAAGAGCATGTATGAGACGATGTATGAATGTGAGTGAGGCAAAGAGTGTGTGCCAAGACCGAGTTGTTTAGCGGTCCGCCCTCTCTGCCTACCCCTGCGGGGAAACGGCGTGATGGTTAGTTAGTTAGTTACTTAAAAATCTTACGATTTCAGATGAAATCTTGAATACCTATGAGAAAAATGGAATTATACTTTTTTTTGAACACGAGGTCTACTAACTGTTGAGAGAGGTATTAGTATTAGGTTAGGTTAGATAATGAAGAAAGCACCGAACTGCAATTAGAACCATTGAACATGAATGTAAGCACTGACTAACTACCCGTATTATAGGCGAAAATAAGGGAAAAACTTCACTAAATGGATATGGTTTTAAACTGCTGTATGGCTTTGAAAATAACAAATATATTTTGAATTTTTTAGTTTTTAGTATTTGGGGTGCTATGCCGTGTGTTGTGCTACCCCTTTCTTTAGCCAACGTTTCGTACAGTGTTACAGTGGACATCGTCACATACCTGTACCTGTGTTGGACACTGTAACGTTCTTCGAAGCGTTGGCTAAAGGAGGTGGCGCACCATGGCAAAACACCCCAAAAATCAAAAATCATATCTGATATTCTGGTGTGTTTTTAAATATTATTGTCTGAAATTAATGGCTACTTTGTAAAACGACTCGTGAAACTGAAGTTAAACTCCTTAAAGTAAAGTCAGTGTTGGGCCATTTAGTGATGTTTTATGTTAAAAAAATTGATGTATTTCTAATATTTTTTTTGGTACATTTACAAACAGGTATATACATAAAACAAAAAATATAATAACAAAAAGAAATCGTTTTAATAAAATTTAAAAAATATTTTATGCATAGGAGATCAACATGAGTGATTTTACACGAGTTTAAAAAACCAATAACGAAAATACTTTTGGCCGTGAAAATCTTAAAACGTATCATATTTGTATATATATAAATATATAAACACACATTTACACCCATACATAAATACACACGTACAAACGGGTATATTCAGGGTGTTAAGGGACGTACTTGATTTACTTTAACCAGTGATTCCTGACATTATTTGGACTAAAAAATGTAAATGAAATTTTGGTCTCTGGTGACTTTTTTTTTCAAAATTTTTTTCTTCAAAATCAAACAAATTTATTTTTCTTCTGCACATCGTTACGGGTCACTTAGCCAACTAACCGACCAACCCCTAACCCCGCCTCCAACTGTCCGACATCTACCATTTTTTAATGTTTTTATAGAAAAAATAAGTTAAAAATACATCAAAATGAAATTTGTGTGACGTAACTTCATTGTCGTCATTGTTTTTTTTTAATTAAATTAGCTTGGAAATCATTTCTAGTGTGGGCGCAAATAAGTTTGAAATTAATTGTCTTTGTTCTAGCACATATAATTTAATTTAAATGATTTTATTTCATTTCCACATTCTACAGTTGAAGATACTCTCAGTATCACCCTGGTGGAAGTATAACTTCATTCGAATCGAAAAATTGGCTCATAATTAAGTAAGTAGGTATTTAAGTACCTACTTACAAATCTTACAAATTTTGACTAAGGGAAAAATGGAAACACATTTATTTGGATGTGAGGTCTACTAACTGTTGACTGAACTACTAGTATTAAGTTAGGTTAGGTTGACCTCACCAAACCGCAATTAGAACCATTGTCTGTGAACTTCCACTAAATGGATATGGTTTTAAACCGCTATATGTTTTTGAAAATAACAAATATACATATTTTGAATTTTATCATTATTTATTTTTGGGTGTCGTGCTGTGTAACGCTACCTCCTTCTTTAGCCAACGTTTGGCACAACGTTACGGTGTCCATCATAACACATCTGTCCTGATGATGGACACTGTTATCCGAAACATTGGCTAAAGAAGGAGCTGGCGGAACATGGCAAAACACCCCAAAAATAAATAATGAAAACACTTTGGCATGTTGGGCATTAATGCGACAGGACTCGATTATACTTTTCTTTTACATTAGCTCCACACAGGAGGCACCGAGGAAAACAATTTCCTTAGGGGCCTATGGCATCCTGTACAAATCGCAAGTGCGCTCCACGGTTGAATTTGGCAGCCACCTCTGGTCTGGAGCTCCAAAATACCTAAAAAAAACCCTTGACTCTGTGCAGAAACGGGCGGTCCGTTTGATAGATTCTCCTATCTTAACAGACGGATTGCAATATTTAGTGCATAGGCGTCAGGTGGGAATGCTGTCCTTGTTCTACCGGTATTACAATGGAAGATGCTCCGAGGAACTAGCATCATTGATCCCCTCGGCACCGGTGCATAGTCGGGAAACACGCCAAACACGCGCCCAACATTTGTACACGGTTGACATTACTCACATGAAAACGAGTCGTTTCTATGACTCGTTCTTGAGTTCAACGGCTCGGCTGTGGAATGATTTGCCGGCCTCTGTATTTCCTCCCTCCTACAACATGGGTCTCTTCAAGACCCGTGTTCACTCCTTCCTTTCCTCAAAAAGACCCTCGACACAGCATCTACAAAGATGACATAGGCCCTGAGGGAAATTATTTTCCTCAGGGCCTCCTGTGTGGTGTTAATGTAAAAAAAAAAAATCTTTGAGGATGCTGTGTGGAGTGTTTTTTAAGGGAAAGGAAGGAGAAGAAGATATAGGAAGGAAAAAGGTATGAGGGATGGGTAGGAATCTGAGGGTCAGTGTGGCCAGGAGTGACGGACGTATAAATCTATTCTTCACACTGCGGTACAAGGCGAAGGGTCGGGAGAATCCGGCTGGAGAGATGAAAAGGCCTCCCTCAATCAGTCTCCTCCGATCCAGCCCGCCACACAGTGGTTGGGCAAACGTATCCGCCACCAAGACCTAGACAAACCTCATCCCGTGAACCCGGGCACCCCTGCTAAGTCATCAAACGTAGCGAACAACTTGGGGTGACCTGTGGCAGGGGTGTTGGTTGTCCAATACTTACTCATTACCAATGAGGTGGCCAAAGTGTGAGAGCGAGGGTGACCTGACAATTGGTCCGGCGACATTTGGTCCGGCTGACAGTTCGACCGGCCGACATTTGTTCTGTCGATAATTGGTCGGGCCGAAAGTTTAGAAGATGTATTCTTCAAGTAAGTATGCAAATAGGATATACGGCCGTACAACCAAAGACGATATACTTATATCTGAAGGCATCTTCAGTGAAAATCCGTTGTAAAAATATTTTTACTAATAATTTCGACTCTCCGAAGTAGCATGCGGCAACCACAAAATAAGACATACTTATACGTGCAGTCGGCTTAGCAGAAAAACGCTAAAGATTCCTACTTGCTTATATTATAACTGTTATATCTGAATATAACACAAGAGTCCCAACTGCTCCCAACCATCTCGAGCCAGTAAGAATTTGGCATAGGGACCCAATTTTGGTATGGTGAGATGCTGAAGGTAGTGGGGAGGGGAAGGAGACGTGGAAAATGTACCTGGCTATTCAGATATAGTCATCAAACACGGCTAAAGCCATTTCAAGTAACGTTACAATTCTAAATGAATACTGACGAATATACGACATACTTATATGTGCAATATCTACTTAAGATTTAGGAGGCGGATATGTTTACCGCCCCCCGGGAACCATTTATTGAATAACCAACACCCCCGCCATAGTCCCATCCCAAGTGGTTTACTACGTTTGATGACTGGTTTACGGGATGAGGTTTGTCTTGGTCTTGGCGGGGGATGCCTTTGCCCACCTAAGGCATGGCGGACCGGATCAGAAGAGACCGGTTGAGGGAGACCTTTTTATCTCTCCAGCCTGACTCTCTCGACCCATCGCCTTGCACTTCAGTGTGGAAAATTTACCTGGCTATCCATACATCTAGTCACCATACATGGCAAAAGTAATTTCAAATAACGTTGCAATTCTGAATGAATACTGACGAATACCAAAATACGACATACTTACATGTGCAAGATCTACTTTAGATTTAGGAGGTCGTATTTTGCTATTCGTCAGTATTCATTCAGAATTGTAACGTTACTTGAGATGTCTTTAGCCGTGTTTGATGACTATCTGAATAGCCAGGTACATTTTAAATATTTTCCCCTCCCCACTACCTTCAGCATCACATCATACCGAAATTGGGGATGGCATAGTCTCACTGGCTCAAGACGGTTGGGAGCAGTTGGGATTCTTGTGTTATATTCATATATACAAGTTATATTATATGTAAGTCCTTAGCGTTTTTTTCGTAAGCTAACTGCACGTATAAGTATGTCGTATTTTGTGATTGCCGCATGCTACTTCGGACTTCGGAGAGTCTAAATTATTAGTAAAAATAAGTTTACAACGGATTTTCTCTGAAGATGCCTTCAGATAAAAGCCTGCAGATATGTAAGGCCGTATATCCTCTTTGCATACTTACTTGAAGAAAACATCTTCAAAACTTTCGGCCGGACGAACTGTCGGCCGGATCAACTGTCATGGAACCGTCAGCGTGAAATATAAAAAGCGGTTGCGATTCACAGACCCTACGTTTATTGATAAAAGATAACATATCGGTTACTCGAACATGACACTGCAAAAATATTTAGAAGGGTTTTCGAATATGCTAGAACGCCAGCGATCCGCTTCAAGGGAGCGCGTGCAAAGGAATGAATTTACTTGCCGGCCAATTACGGCCGGTGAGCGCTGTCGACGCTCAGTGGTGCCATAGCAAAAAATAATTTATATGGCTAAAAAAATGCTTTCGCTGTCATTCTCTATAACACTTTGGCTGTAAAAATCTAAAATCATATCTGATATTACACATTTTTTTTGCATAGTACTCACCACACCCCAAATAATAAGGTATTATCTGAAATTAAAAACTAGTTGGTTATACGACTCCTGAGACTGATGTTAAAGCAAGTCACACACAGTTATAAAAGATAAACGATGATCGCACGCTAAATAACGCTCTTCGTACAATCCCATCAGACCTGTCACACAAGCGGTTTATGCGCTGAACAATGACAGACAATACAGATCTTATGCCGTAACCGCTACTCACGCGATATACGAAAAGTTATGCAACCCCCTCTCTGCCATAAACAGGAGAGGGGGGTCATTTTAATTACGTAGCAGCCTAAATGGACGGATGACAGCTGCCAAATTGACAGATTCAGTACAAAGAAATGGAATTTCGTGGTAGCTCTCTAATTCATCTGACCCTCTCTCTTACCATATATGAAGAAATACTTCATATCGTCGAGTTAACAGATATCTGCTCGCGCTTTTATAGCTGTGTGGGACACCAACATTAATCTCTGTAAAGTAAAGTCGGTGTTTGGCGATCTAGTGGTGTTTTATGTTGAAACAAATGTAGGTATTTTATTACCTTACAAATAAATTGGTGTTCACTTAGGCACAAATCATTATAAAAAACAATAATTTTCTCATCTCCAGTGCTATAAGTACAAATTTAATAATTATGAGTTTAATATACTTTAATTTTGATAAAATATTCTTTCACACAAAAGACTAGAAGATGCGGAACACTTGTATTATTTCTTTTATACATATTCCTACTTGGGACCTTTACAAAGAGATTTGTATACACATTCATATAAAGTGATCGGACCGCAATGCATTTCCCGTCATTCAAATAGGACCGGGCGTAAAAGATAGGACTACCCCTCCCACCGGAAGTGTGTTCAAAATCCGATTAAAAAAATAAACCAATTTTTATTAATTTCAAAATTTTCATTTTTATTTCTATTTTTCTATAAAATATGATTTTTTTCTCTTTATTTTTCACTTACTTTTAAGAATTTCTTAATTTTTATTTAGTATGTTTAATTATCTGTTTCAATAAAATTGTATGTATTAATTCCTATTTAAAGTATTATATGTACGACTACCACAACACGGGCATTAGCCTAGTGTGGTAGCAAAAAAAAACGAACAATCTGTAATAACTAATAACATTTTATGAAATTAAAATATATAAATAAAAAATAAATTAAAAAATCTGTCATTTGGAGTGTGTTCATCTTATTACTTTATTTGTTCTCAGGACTGGTATGACGGTGCCCCATTGACTGTTCACAATAGCCAGAGGGTGAAATGTACCCATCGACTGGTGGGGTTGAAATCCTCTCGCATCGCTTCACGCTGCACAGTCACCAACACCCGCATATCTTCCTTTATACCCTGGGTAGAGGGTATCGTGTGGCCCTAAAGTGGTGATGTTGACTAAGAAATTTTTTTGTGATTATTTTTTATTATAATTTATTTTTTACAAACGTAATAATATTCATAGATAAAATAACATAACAGAGAGACAAAATGAAAATGAGTAAGAAGAAAAAAATAAGTGTAAATTGTGAATATAAAAGTTATCCGGAAACTAATAGTACAAGCAGGAAACTCGCAAATCTATTTCACACAGAGAACCCAAAAACACCTTTTTTTATCTGAGCACTTTATTTCACTTTAATTTTTTTTCGGAACTACTGCAGCTGGGCGCCGTGTCCACGCTTTAACGCAATCACTACATCACTAATCACTAATATTATATAACAAAGTCCACCGCCACGCCTGTCTGTCTGTCTGTTCGCGATATACTCAAAAACGACTGAACGGATTTTCATGCAGTTTTCACTAATAGCTAGAGTGATTCACGTGGATGTTTTATGTTTTAATTTTTAAGGTTTTGTCTAAATTAGTTGAAATATATAATAAAAAAGGAGAATGTCTGTATGTGATAGACGAGTGGGCTAGAAAGCGGGTGATGTGGATTTGATTTGTATGCAAATCTATAGTTTTATGCCGAGTTTAATGAAATTTTGCAAATGTAACCAACGAAATTAGAGGAAGGTCACTGTCTACTTTTGATTTCAAAAACTCTGTGTAAAGTCCGGGCATCGCCGGGGACTTCAACTAGTTTTAAATAAAACAAACAGCTAATATTAACCACCGAAGGAACAATTTAATAAAAATCCAACTTCGGATAAAAGCAAAAAAAAATATTTTCACAAAATCGAATGCTAATGTTAATAGATTCACCAGTTTCCCATTTGTACCACGAGATTCCGGACAACATGTATAACAAAAACCACCACATAAGCAAGGCCGTGAGTCGCCATTTTCATAATATTATTTCATGTACAAAACTTTAATACAACAACGGCACGCAGAATACACCCCTCAATGGCAACTAGTCTTCCGGACGATAAAAAAATGTAACTATTCTCATTCTGTAGGAGTTATTTTTTTCAAAAAATCCGGCATCTTAGGCGAGTTAAAAAATGAAATTTAAATGTTATTGCTCTAATTCTGCTACCAATTTTAAAAAACAGTTAATTAAATGTATATAACAAATGTTAAATCAATCATCCAATTGGTTGTGGAGTAATCGTAGTTGCCGATTTATAAATATGCTTGTAAAATGAATAGTACCATTGGATGAGATTTAAATGAAGTACTTGATAGTTAGAGGCTAATTTGCCAACCCAGGGCCAAGAACAACTTGTTCCTCTCTCTTGTAAAATGGATTATAATCAGAAAGGCATTCTGTCCTTCAGTTCTTGTTACTTGTTTCCTTCTCAGTACTTGTCAGTAGGAACGCGCACCTGCCTCTCCCGCCCATAAAAATAAAGTGTGCCTAGAAACAGTTAAAAAATTACACATTTTTAATTAATCATACAAAAAAATATATACACCATTTTGTAAAATAAATATTAGGCTTTAAAATAACGAAGAATAAACATTACAATCGTATTAATCCGTAAATATTTTAATTTTTTTTTTAAATATCAATTTTTACCTTCTATACAAAATAAAATTGTCACACTACCTACTTCATGTGTTTATACTTCATAAAATGCGAGTAAAACGTTGTAATATGTGAATTTTTGTAAGTTTTAGGGTCTTAACTAATTGTAGTTTCTGTACAAAGTAATTTGCATGGGGTGTCATAATAAATTAATAATTTATGCACAAAAATCAAAATGAGAAGTAGTCATTTACTTTTTAGTTACAACTCTTTAGTTACGTTTTATTTCTACTTCCACCGTAATTTCTGAACCCAGTCATTAAATTTTACATGGGCAACACTAGCTTCATTCTGGTTGGTAGTTGGTCTGACGTCTCCGCCATAACATTAATTGTTAAAATCAGTAACAACGTGTTTCTTTAGTGGGACTACAATTTCGAGTCAGGAAATGTTATAGCCTTTTTTCACAAAACAGTAAGTCTTTTTTTACTCATCTTTTAGTAATACGTGCGGTACGAACATTGCTAAGCTTACTTATTTATAGTTTTAAGTTTTATCAAACCATAGACTTTTTATAACCCCATTTTATCTAATTCTTATTACAATTTCGTAACTTTTACTGTAAATTTTGTTACGTAACGAAAAAGTATAGTGTAAAGCTGAGTGTACACAGTTACAACCTGATTTTTATTTTATTTATTATAAAGACAAAGTAATACAATACGACAGGAAAAATAAACATATTTTACAAAAAAAATGATAATTCCCAATCAACTACTTTTAAGTAGTTTTTTTTGGGTGCTTTTACTTTGAAGATATAAAAATTATTTCTTTCGGGAAACCAATTCTCTAACATAATATTTGTTTTACCATTTGTACATGTATTTATTTCGATAGGTAACAAATTTAAGCAATTAGGTATCATGTAGTCCAGCGTTATTTGTCCATATTTGTTTAAATGCTTAGGTTAAGAATAGAATATTGCAAGTTTATCTGTAAGTATATGTTGTCCCTTTCAAATTGAAAGTATTTTTGTGAATTAGAAGTGCCTCAAGCTTTTATAAAATCTTATTTAAATAAATATGTATTATAATTTACTATTATAATACCGGCTACAGGATAACTATATTTTAGGAATACCCCCAAAAACCAATGCCGGAAGGCAAAAAGCTTCTTAGAAGAAATTTTACCAAATGTGTCCATGGCAGAAAAAGAGATGGTGAAAAAAAGCTTTTGCTAAATAAAATTACAGATTCTTTAAAAACAAAGTTTAATAAAGTAGATCCCAAAGAAAAGAGAGTAGGTACTAAAAAAGTAGCTACAAACCAAATTGTAAATAAACACAAATTAAAAATAGCTATTTCGATAGTCATTCAAATTAATACATTTTTAAATGTTGTAAACAGTGCTTATTCTTTAATTTCTAAGGATTTGTTGAATATTGTGTTAGGTACTTAAATTTGGGAAGCTGATAATTTTATTAAAAAACATTTATTAATACTTCTTTGTTTTATTTTAAACCCCTTATAATAGGTACAACAAGAATTTGGGTCATGAGTTTATGTATGTTTGTAGTATGTACATTGTACAATAAATAAAAAAAGGAAAAGACGTACATTTAGAAAAGACGAATATTTTTAAAATTAAATAAATAATAGAAAAAAAAAAAAATTGAATTGTATAATATAACAAGCTTTATGTTTACTATTTAGTTACATCTTAGGACTATTTCGTAACAATATTTCGTAAAAACCTTATTTTTTTTGAGAAATACTTATAAAACATTTTCTTTCTAAGCAACAATACCGCATTGAAAAAGTTGGAATGATGGCTGTATGTAAATGCTTTAGGAATATTTGATATAATGTTTTGAACACCTCACCAAGTTTACGAGTTTAAGTTAGTATCATATGTTTTTCTTTGAATTATTAATTGTCATATTAATTATTGGATAAATAGTTTTATTGTAATATTGTATAACATTCGAATAAAATATGTAATATTGTTTGTCCTAAGATTGATGTTAATAAATTTTGAAAAAAAAATTTGTACCTTTTGTTTTGATCCAGACTGAAATCTTTTGTTGGTGTATTCTCTATTACAGATACTGTCGATAAAAGCCTTTATCGTGTCACTAGAGGCGACAGGTCAAATGTCCTCTTATATGGTTATGAGAAAGTGTTATTTGGGAAAAGCCTTGCAATCATATCTTCTACTTATATTTGGTAAAACATTCAGTGTTGTGGAAGTTTCCTTTGTTTGTTTGTATTCACTCCACTGAAGAGATATAAGTGTCCTTGTGCCAGAAGTTATCCCAATTTACTCATTTTTACATTAGCTCCTTACAGGAGGCCTTGAGGATAATTATTTCCCATCTTAGGGGATCCTGTGTGGAGCGTTTTTTTTAAGAAGAAGAAGAAGAAGTACTGCGAAAGAAATAGGTAAGAGGGTCATGTAGGAATCTGGTGGTCAGTGTTTCCAGGAGTGACGGTGTGTGAATACATGTCATATACTGCGGTGCAAGGTGATGAGTCAAGGGATTCTGGCTTGAGAGGTCAAAAGACATCCTCATCCAGTCACATCGGCCGCCAAGGCCTTGACAAACCACACCCCATGAACCCGGGCACTCCTGCTAAGTCACCAAACATAGCAAACCACTTGGGTTACCTATGGCAGAGGTGTTGTTAATTCAATAAATGGTTCCTGGGGCGGCGGTACCCATAACCGCCTCCCAAAATGTAAACTCTTACACAAGAGAACAGAATCTGTAATTTATTGGATTACCCTATCTGGGGCCACGGAAAGATTGGAAAGCTGATATAAATGTAAGTGCAATGAATAAGAATAAGAAGGGGACGCTTATTTACCAAAGATAAGGCTGATACGGATAAGGTTATTGAAAGAAGGGTAAACGCAGGGCTGATCGCAGTTGGCGCTAGCAATAAATTGTTTGTAGAGGCGATGCTAACAATCCATAATGGAGTGCTGGTGCTTACTCTGAATTATGGCAGTAAGGCATAGATTTAAAAGAGGAACGATGAAAGTGGACTAAATGCCGTAGAAATGAAATTCGTAAGGCGCGTGTGTGGTAAATCCGTGTATGATCATGTGAAAAGTTATTCGCAAATAATGTGAAGCTGAAGTAACGGGTGCTTAGATGGTTTGGGCAAGTAGAGAAGATGAACGAAGAAAGGAGTGTAAGGAGTATGAGGCGAATGTGAATGGTAAAAAAAATGGTACAAGGCACGTAATCAGGTACCATGTAATATCATACTGTCAATGGTCAGAATAACAATAGAGTACGATCGAGACTAATGGGTGAATGTGGTTGAAGCAAAGAGTGTATGCCAAGACCGAGTTTTTGGTGGTCGATTCTCTCTGCCTAATTCTGCGGAGAAGTGACGTGACGGTTAATTAATCATTTATAAATACAATTAAAAATACAATGCGATAAATTGAGGAACTATTGGTCGATTCTGACGGCCGGCGCGGCGTAGTGCAGCGGTAAGGCGCTTGACTAGCATTCTGAAGGTCGCGGGATCGAATCCCGGCGTGGCAAATAAATGTTATTGATTAATTTGTGTATTTCACAATATATTCATTTAACATAATATATAGTATAATTGCGGCACGTTCCAGAGTGGAAGATACTCTCAGTATTGCCCTGGTGTAAGACCACCATTCAGAATTGAAACGATGCTTGAAATGGCTTTACCCATGTTTGGTGACAAGATCTGAATAGCCAGGTACTTCCCCACGTTCTCTTCCCTATCTCCTTCCCCTCCCCACTAGCCTCACAACATACCCCAATTGGGGATGCCATAGCCCCACTGGCTCCATACGGGAGCAGTTGGGACTCTTGTGCGGTATTCATGTAAAAAAAATAAAAAATCAGTCCATCTCATTTGGCGACAAGATCAACGGGATTAAGACGACATCAGGGAACGGCTGCGCAGCCCGTTTCATTCAAATCATAATTTTGGATTTGATGCCAAAATACCAAACCAAACTGCAAATTATGTTTGAAATCAAAAGGTTTATCAAATGTCCGAAATGAGCTACTTTATTTATTTGTATTTTAAATTATAAAATACGGGCAATTAAAGATTTCAATATTTCACGATTTAAGAGGCATTTTGTGAGTTAATGATAAATATAATAAATAAGAGTTCAATATATATATATTTTGAACTCTTCCCGTAGTATCTTGATCCTGTAAGAAGTTTTATGGTTATTTCCTTTTGGGGTATTATGCCGTGTTGCGCTACCTCCTCCTTTAGCCAACGTTTCGGACAGCGTTACAGTGTCCATCATCAGGGCAGATGTGTAAATGTTAGAGATGAAATGTGTGCTTAAGTACTTCGAAGCAATACCGTGTCGCCAGCACCAATCCACTGCGGTCTGGCATTACAGTATACTTCAAGATGGTTTTTTGCATTTAACTTTGGTGTAGCCGTCAATTACCGGATACCAAGAACTATTGAGCTTAGCTCCGTCGTCTCTATTAATGTTAATAGGGTTTTTATGAATTTCAATTGCCTCTGTAATTAAGCGTGCTCTATAGGTTTTGGGTCTTCCCAGGACTTCAGGAACAAATCCGAAGTAATGGCCGGTTTCAATTAAATGCTCGGCGATTGCCGATTTGTCAGGGTGGCCAAGTTTACATGCTCGAAAGTGTTCCGATATCCTTTTGGAGATCGTCCGCTCTGTCTGGCCAACATAGACCTTATCACATCCGGAACAGCTGAGTTTATATACTCCATCTGTTTCCAGAGGAAACTTGGTCTTTGCAGACCACAGTAGGTCTTGTATTTTGGTCGTGGTTCCGAAGACAGTCTTGATGCTTTCTTTCCTCAACAGTCTGGCAATTCTGTCTGTCACATTGTGAACATAAGGTAGGAAAGCACAGCCTTTAGACTCTTGTTCAATTCTGTCTTCGTTTGGTGTAGATTTGGCTCTTATTATTTGCCTTGTCTGCCTTGCCGGGTAACCGTTACGCTCCAGTGCATCGGTGAGCTTAGTAAGTTCCGCTCCGATTTTTGTTTCTTCACATATTCTGGTCGCTCGGGTTACCAGCGTATGGATAAGTCCTCTCTTCTGCGCTGGGTGGTGATGCGAATCAGCATGTAGATACCGATTCGTATGAGTTGGTTTCCTATACACTGTGTGTCCTAGGCTACCACCTTCTTTTCGCATCACTTCCACATCTAGAAAAGGCAGGATTTTGTGATTATTTTCCAACTCCATAGTGAACTTAATTTTACTGTGAAGTGAGTTAAGATGGTCTAGGAATTCGTTCAGTTTCTCTATTCTACCTTTCTACCTTTGTCGGCAGGCAGAACTAAGATTTCCTCATTGGCGCGCAATTCTTTTAAGGCCACAAACTCTCCTTTTGTGATGTTTGGGCGGTTTCTCTTTTACGAATGTGCCTCTAGAAGACTCCATGACAATGCTCAGGGAGATATATGAGGAAGACATTTGCAAACTTTTTGAACACTGTCTCAAAACAGGATATTTTGCATTTCAGGGTGAGCTTTTTGAGCAAGTGGAAGGAGTTGCGATGGGCAGTCCGTTGTCGCCGGTTCTAGCTAACTTCTTTATGGAGAAGTTTGAAGAAGTGGCACTTGACACAGCTTCGGCTGTTCCAAAGGTATGGTGGCGTTATGTCGATGATGTTTTCGCCATTTGGCTTCATGGAATAGAGAAACTGAACGAATTCCTAGACCATCTTAACTCACTTCACAGTAAAATTAAGTTCACTATGGAGTTGGAAAATAATCACAAAATCCTGCCTTTTCTAGATGTGGAAGTGATGCGAAAAGAAGATGGTAGCCGAGGACACACAGTGTATAGGAAACCAACTCATACGAATCGGTATCAACATGCTGATTCGCATCACCACCTCGCGCAGAAGAGAGGACTTATCCATACGCTGGTAACCCGAGCGACCAGAATATGTGAAGAAACAAAAATCGGAGCGGAACTTACTAAGCTCACCGATGCACTGGAGCGTAACGGTTACCCGGCAAGGCAGACAAGGCAAATAATAAGAACCAAATCTACACCAAACGAAGACAGAATTGAACAAGAGTCTAAAGGCTGTGCTTTCCTACCTTATGTTCACAATGTGACAGACAGAATTGCCAGACTGTTGAGGAAAGAAAGCATCAAGACTGTCTTCGGAACCACGACCAAAATACAAGACCTACTGAGGTCTGCAAAGACCAAGTTTCCTCTGGAAACAGATGGAGTATATAAACTCAGCTGTTCCGGATGTGATAAGGTCTATGTTGGCCAGACAGAGCGGACGATCTCCAAAAGGATATCGGAACACTTTCGAGCATGTAAACTTGGCCACCCTGACAAATCGGCAATCGCCGAGCATTTAATTGAAACCGGCCATTACTTCGGATTTGTTCCTGAAGTCCTGGGAAGACCCAAAACCTATAGAGCACGCTTAATTACAGAGGCAATTGAAATTCATAAAAACCCTATTAACATTAATAGAGACGACGGAGCTAAGCTCAATAGTTCTTGGTATCCGGTAATTGACGGCTACACCAAAGCTAAATGCAAAAAACCATCTTGAAGTATACTGTAATGCCAGACCGCAGTGGATTGGTGCTGGCGACACGGTATTGCTTCGAAGTACTTAAGCACACATTTCATCTCTAACATTTACACATCTGCCCTGATGATGGACACTGTAACGCTGTCCGAAACGTTGGCTAAAGGAGGAGGTAGCGCAACACGGCATAATACCCCAAAAGGAAATAACCATAAAATTTTTGGCCGTGAAAATCTAAAATCATACCTGTAAGAAGTTGTTTGACAATGTTGATCCACCTTTAACACCGTATAACTTGGCTTTGGTGGAATGTATCTGTATGAATTGGCAACAACGTTACTACAAATACTAAGGTTGCCAGTTTCTCGGTAAAAGTTTTTGTTATATTGCACATAATATTTTCGAACTTTGTATGGAAATCATACGCATCTTATTTGTTGATCTGTCCAAATGCCCATACGTTCCGGATCCGCCCAAATCCACGTACGCGGTTGATCCGCTTGTTGATAATCAAAGAAGGCTGAAAAAGGAAGCCTTCTGATTCGTCGTGTTGGGCGTGGTGTGTTGTGAACGAAGCCTTCTCATTGGTTGACCAGATATGGAAGGCACTTACTAAAAAAAGATATCCAATTGTTCAGCTAAATTTTTACAACGGTTATTAAGAATATATATTCTTCTACATTCTCCACAAAATATTCAATTTGCTGCCCGCGGTCATTCGACAGGCGTTGCATCTCGCTCTAGCAGCATTCTAGCCGCACTTTAAACAAACGAGACAGCGCTAGTTTGATCAAACCCCAAAATATGCATGTTATGCGACAAAATGATATTGTTTAAAAATATGCTTGATTTAGAAGGTGGGTGTGTCGAACAAATGTATTTTGTGCAAATTTTATTGCAATTCTAGGGCCAGTTGCATCGAAAATAGTTAAAGTTACTTTTTAGTTAAAGTTAAATAATAGTAACTTTTTTGTCATTTCTTAAAAAAATGGGTTGTTTCAACTTCGTTTAAATAAAAGTTAACTAAATAGTTAGGTACTTTTATTTAACCCAGAGATGTTGACAGTTAAGTTAGAATTTGGTCAATTTTGTAGCTGTCATCCGTCACCAAGGAACGAAATATTGTTTGAAGAGAAAATAGTTGAAAAAAGGTCTGACAATCCGGGTTTTGATAATCGATTGATTTTAGAATATGTGGGAAATAGAAAGAAGAAACAATTTAAACCACGAACCGATCATTTCCTGTGGGAAGAAATGGATTTTATCGCCAGATTTCGGATGTCGAAAAGTATGGTTAGGCAATTAACATAACTCATTGCCAATGACATCACAACGTCTACAAACAAGTAAGTTTAATTAAACTAATGTATCTACAATTCTATTGACAATATATTAGCATAATTATTAATTATGCATTAAACCGCTTACTCGTTACTACGGCATATTTTTTATTCAAACAGTTATATTTAGCTTTATTATTACGAAAAGTGAGTAAGTATTTATTTCGGGGGAGACCAATAACATGGAAAGAAATGTATTAAAATAATTACACAAACCCGCTAGACCAACCCTGCGTAGCCAAACAAGAGATTCAAAAACGTAGGCTGTTTTTTAAAGTAAAGATAACATACCCAAGCCCGCTAGACAAACCCTGCTTTATTGTCTATTAGTTAAAAAAGGAACATTCCGTATTATCCGTGCATCAAATTTTGACAACACGAACGTTCCGTATTATCCGTGAGGTGGCTAACTGCATATTTACCGCATAATTATATTGTATGTAACTGCCAAAATAATATTTTAATAAATGCAATAGCACAGAAAAAATTTTTTTTTCGTCATTTCAGAAATTACCTACGCTGTGTAACACATTAACATTGCACTTTTATGCAACAGGAACGATGCACAGGAGACATCTCTGGGGTGCATAAAAGTACTGTCTCGCGTATAGTAGACAGGGTTAGCAGAGCAATAGCCCGCCTTCGGCCACAATATATTGTATTTCCACAAACAGAGAATGAAATACAGCAGTGTGCTAATGAGTTTTACAGCATTGCTCGATTTCCTAATACAATTGGTGCCATTGACTGCACCCATGTAGGAATTCTCTCTCCTGGAGGGAACAATGCTGAGTATTACCGTAACCATTACTTTTCATACAATGTGCAAGCAATAGTGGATGCGAAGTGCAAAATAACTAACATTTTGGCAAGATGGCCAGGTTCCACGCATGATAGCACCATTTTTAACAACTCGAGAATTAAAGGAAAACGGGCTCTATGGAGCCAGACACCTGGTTGGCGATCGCGGTTATGCGGTAAAACCTTATTTATTAACCCCACTGGCAAATCCTCTTTCTGACGCTGAACTTTTATACAATGAAAGCCAAATCAGGACCAGAAATGTGGTAGAAAGGACTTTCGGGAGATGGAAAAGGCGTTTTCCCGCAGTGGGGATGAAACTAAGAATCCATGCCACAAGAGTGGAAGCCGTGATCGTTGCCACAGCGGTCTTGCATAACATATGCACTGACAACAATGTCACGGAACCACCAGACTTTGCTGTCATTCTCCAAGAAATTGACGGAGGACATTTTCCTGAAAATGTTGGGCAGGGTAATAATGACATAAGACAAAATCTTGTCAACAGTTATTTTGCTAATTTATTGTAATTTTTTTGTATAAAATAAAGTATTTATTAATTTAAAAGTAAAATGTATTTATAATTATTATAGTATTTATTAATTAATGTAAAAAAAAAACAAGCTTAAAGAAAATTCTTTATGAACAAGAATATAAGCGCCGTGAAGCTATATTCTTTCATTCTATTATAATGGGGAAATCATTATCCCTTCAGTTTTCCTCTTCGATTTTTTTAACTTCCAAATTAAAGTAACCTAACCTAAGACTACGCTAAACATGGTTTGTGATTCAAAAGAAATTGCCCCTTTATAACGCCTACTCGCGTCAACGCAAGAAAAACATCCCAGTTTTCAAGTAGTTTAGCGGCTACGCCAGGTTTGTGTAACATGGTTTGTGATTCTGGCGTACAATCTCACAAGACGAAAGCTAATTTTAATTTTACGTAATCGAAATTTAGAATGAAATATTTTCCACTGTGCATATTAACCGTTGCCAGCGATCTCCAAAAATTACCATTATTAATTCTGTTTTTCATAATTACGCGCCTTATTATATATCCCACGAAGTCGGCTACAATCGTATTCGTTTATATCAAGTCTGAGATACCAACATTACAACAGTAACAAAATGGCGTAGTATCAGTTCACGAAGTGTCATTTTATTCATTCTTTAAACGGCTGTATCTGCCTCAATTTTACCGAGCGCACCTTAATTTCTTTTTTATTCAACTTCTCCACACTTTTCTCATCTAGAAAGTGCATTTTTATTAAATTCCCTGACATTGGCGGGATCTGCATTTTAGCCCTAATTTAGCATAATTATTCAATGGAAATGTTTAAAAAGTTATAGTGAATACTCAAAATAAAATGCTTGTCTTTATTGTTTTAGGCTACTATGTGTGTGTATTTACATATTCTTCCTTGTTCATTATATCTTAAGGCTAAATTATTATAATATCAACACGGATACGTTAGTAATGGAATACTAAATTGGAATAGGGACGTTCCGATACTAGTAAATACGAGTAGGTACTCGATACTTTTGATTCGATACCAAGTACTAATAGCATCGAATCAATCTTGCGATACTTACTCGGTATCGAAACAAAAGTACTTAGTATCGAATCATCGCGTGTGACGTGTCTCGCGTCTTTCGGTCTCGGCTCGGGTGAAGTCGGACGGGTTCCGACTTCACCCGAGCCGAGATCGGGGGAGCCGCCATTTCACGCTAGGGATGTTCCGATACCATCAAAGTATCGATACCTACTCATATCATAGTACTCAAATCAAAATGAAAAAAACATGAAAAATGTATTAAAAAATGATGAAAATGATGAGACGATGTATGAATGTGAGTGAGGCAAAGAGTGTGTGCCAAGACCGAGTTGTTTGGCGGTCCGTCCTCTCTGCCTACCCCTGCGGGGAAACGGCGTGATGGTTGGTTAGTTAACATTTGTTCCAAGCGAGTGCTTATTTTTCAAAGCCGGAGCAACAATGTCGCAAACAAGGAACAGATTGTTTCCAAAATACCTGGAGCAGTTACTGTTTTGGGCAAGATTGATGCTAAAGAGTTTTTTGCTGAATGTACTTTTAAATAAAAGATAATTTTTGTTAATTAAATAAAAAAAATTGTTAATTAATGACTTTACTTTTAATTTTTGCCCTTACTGTCCTTAAACATTTGCCTCGTTATTTCCTTCATTAAAAAAAATCTAAAAGTATCGATATGAGTAAGTATCGATACATCTACCTACCACAACCAAGTCTAGTGTTGACATATTTTTTGTCTACGTAAAATTATTAAAAATCATCAAACAAAACAATAGTGAGCTAGGTCTAAAGTGCTCAAATTTTATAAACTGTAGACCGCGCGTCACATCAACGAATTTTTATCGTGTGAAGTGGCCTGCTTTAGTGTTTTTTACTTACATTTTAAAACTGCCACGAAGTGTCAAACTCTACCCACTTGAAAAAATAAACTGTTGTAAAATACAAATAGTGCCTCATTCGAAGAAATCTAAGTGACGCTAAAGTGATACCGATTACTATCCTATAATAATATTACCCATTTATAAATCACATTTTTACGTAAAGATCGTGTTAAACAATATTATCATGAATACAAAGTGCATTGTTTGTGAAAAAAATATTGACAATCCATCAGACTTTATCTGCTGTGGTGTCTGTGAAAAAAACTACCACCTTATATATGCAGAAATTACTGAAACGACACGCCGCAGAGCCAGGAGTTTGCAATGGAAATGCAAAAAATGTGTAAAAAATGCTAAAAATAACAAATCCCAGCACACAGATAATGTCATATTATCAAACAACGAACAAGAACCGCCATCTATGATCAAACAAGCAAAACAGTATACTCAACCGCCGAAACCTGAACTATCAAATCAATCAATCGACACAGAAAACTTAACATCTGAAAATATAGATGGCGCCAATAGTCTCTTAACCTCCCAATTATTTATAAAAGAGCTGACAGATTTTAAAACATCCATAATGCAATTCGTGGAAGACAAATTTGTTTCATATATAAATAAATATGAAGCTCTCATCTCACAAAATAAGGAAATAATAAAATCTATCCAATCAATGGCAGATCAACAAGAAGACCTAAGAAAACGGATAAATATTATGGAAAAGGCACAAGAAATAGTCAACGAAGAATTAACTGCACAAAAAAATCGCAATAATATACTAGTAAATAATATTTCTAAACAAGATGAAAAAATTGATAAATTGGAGTATCTAAGCCAAATTTGTAACATCGAGATTAGAGGTGTTCCGGAGTCCGACATTGAAAATAATTCAGAAGTTGTAAAAAAAATCTCTAAAATTATCAACTTCGAAAATACCGACGTGCATTCTGTAATAACAAAAATCTTCAGGCTGGGACCGAAATTCTCCGATAAAAATCCAAGACCTATCGTAGCGACATTCAATACCATAACATCGCGGGATGACTTCCTATCCAAATTCAAAACCTACAGGAAATCCACAACCAGTATGACAAATAAAATTAATACAAGGGACCTAGGATTATCGCAAGCCGCCAAACACATTTACGTATCAGACCAACTAACTCAAAAAGGAAAATTTTTATCATCTCAAACAAAAAAATTTGCTGGAGACAATAATTATAAATACTATTGGTCCACCGGAGGGCGCATACTTTTGAGACAAACTGATACCTCCAAGATAATTTCAATAAATAATATTGCTGACCTGGTCAGTGAAAAACGTCAATTACTTAATTAATTTAGTGACTGACGATACAATGTACTGTGCTGCTACATCACTCCACTATACTAGATACTAATGTCTGCATTATATGCCTTTATCTGTTGTTCTATTATACTCAATGTGTACTACTTAAATCTGATAAACAAACTCACTACAAAATCATTTTCACCTTTCAATTTGCACAATGGTATGTTTCACTTATTAATCTAGTTGCATCCTTATGTTAACTTATTTATCTCACCAAACTATTCCCAACAGATATACTTACCTTGCTATTATGCATTATATTGTTTAAATATACATTGTTAATTTTATAATCATAACTTTTTTCCCTGGTTTTTTCATGATTCATACCACGATTTTCGACAAGATAACACAAACTCAAAATAATGTATTATCCTTCTTCTTATTATTATTATTTAGATGGATTGTTTTTTGTTTTTGTCTCATTAGTAACACCACCACCATGATATTTTACAGATATTTTACGAGATATTATGTATACTTCTCTCATCTACCAAGCTTATCTGTTTTTAACACAATTAGTGAGAATATATATTATGTAATCCTATATTTACAACAAATCTATATCGAATGAATGTAATGCACATTATCATCCATCTTATTTATGTTGTAATTTATTATTGATTTAAATTTTTTTTTAGTAACTTGAACACGATGAAACTGAACTGTATTTACTTTAAATATTTCCATCAATATATTAACTTCTCTTATTATTTCTCTCTTAGTACAATCATAAATACAACTAATATAATATATGTATTAAATATCTTATCTTACAGATTACAGATAGATCTTTTTGAAACCTACAAAATTAACACTATTCCAATCTCAAGCAATCTCTCTTCTAATATATTTTGTAATACAAGTATATAATCTAACTATCAATATTTTCTTAACAATTTTTTATATGAGTCATAGCGACAATATTTATATGTGTACTCAATATACATTCTTAAATTCCTTATTAGATTCCTCTGGTTCTACCATAATAACCTTAAAATGTGTTTTTTTGTAGTATTGCCCAATATTCTCAGACTGTAAACAGGAATCAATTATACCACACACGCACATACTATCTACTAGCAACAACATTTACAGTAATATATATCACAATAATAATAAACTTGGAAAAAATATACTGCAAATTCTCAAGTCGGTTTTTAATATAATATTGAAATGATTGTTTTGGTTTTAAAATATTTATAGCATTCAGTTTGCTCCAGTACTTACCTAGTTCTCGCCTAGTTATCACACTTCACACTCACATACTCTCTTTATATTTACTTATGTTACATTTAGTTCGTACTTAAAGAAACATTTTTTTTTTTCAAAAGAAGAAAATTTTTGTCATAAGAAATGAATGATATTAATTTATAATGTTTTTTTAAAATTTTTACTTAAATATGTTTACGCTTAACTAGACTTCACTTCAAAATAACTATCCTCCATTGGTCACCATGATACAGGCAGCTGCCTAGTATGGTGACCTAATGTATCTTACTAAGTAAATGTATTAATTATGTAACATGTAATAAATAAATAAATAAATAAATAAATAAATAAATAAATAAATATTATGAGTATTTGTATGAGTAAGTATCGAAAAATGATTTGAGTACTATGATATGAGTAGATATCGATACTTTGATGGTATCGGAACATCCCTAAATTGGAATATTTTTAAAATTATAGTAAAAACTCCACAAACTATAAAATAATAATATAGGCAAATAAAAAATGTCATCTACAATATTGCTATTCTACTTTTCTTGTTTGCAAAGCTATTTATGACATCATCAAAGTCCAAGTTTCTGGCCAGACCATTTTCTACGGGCCTACGAGTGTCATTGGCTTTTATTAGTCAAAAATCCGGATCCCGTGAGTCCGTCCCGGGCCCCAAGTTTCAGACTTGACCAACGTGCCCTCTCGGCGGCCCTGCCTGAGGGTCCATTTCTTAATCTACTTATTACGCTTTCATCAGTCATACATGGTCATACAACACGCATGGTCCTCGAGTCTTGTATTCTTTGCGGATACCCACATTTCTCACACAATCATACATAGTTTTACAACACGCACACCTCAGGGGTCTCATTTCAACAGCATTCAGTTCCGTGCCTCACTGACACATCAGGGTAGGTACCAGCACTCTATTATAATACTGATGGCACACTAAACTCACTTTTCAGGGATGGTGTCATTGATAAGCGTTTAGTCGCTACACCTTGAAATTCCGATTCACAAGGAAGTGGGGGGTCTTCCACCGTCACCTATAAAGATATAATTATTCCATATTATTGTGGGAAGAATAATTGACTAACAGTTGGGGGGGTCAAGTTCCATACTCATAGCGGGTAAATGATTTCTCCGCTTTCAACACGAATTGTGCTTATAGAATAAGCCTTTTAAAAGGAGTGCCTATTTTTAATAATTAATCATAAATAAATAGAATCTGCATCCTTGGACCTCTAAAGGTGTGGAATGAGTATCATTCTCAGTTCGAAGAATCATATCCAACTTAATATTTATGTTTAAAATTGTAAATGAACATTTTTGAATTTCATATACTTAATTAACAATGATTTTGTGACATGTAATAAGTGATTATGGTATATTTATACTGTTGCTATTAAATAAATAAATTATTAAATATATTAACATTTTCCTTACAAATTCTATCAAACACGATGTCCGCTTTTTCGACAGTTGCTTCTTCGGGTGTGATACATGCGGGATCTGTGCGCTCGGCAGAATTTCAGCAGCTTAAAACAGAATGTTGGATTTGGTTAAAAACTAAATAATTTGACCCTGATAAATGATTAATCGCAATCCATAACTGTGAATGAAAGTAACGTTGTTTACTTTGTTTTTGTTTCGAATGCTAATCATACGATGAATAGTATGTAGAACTTACTTATAGAAGCATCGTCATCAAATTCCGAGGTGATCCCTTCCATGGATAGCATCCATGAAGCATTGTCACTGAGCTTGCATGGCGGCGGACCCCCTCCAGTCTTTCGACGTTCTTTGATGAATTGTGAAGATTCCTGGAAAACATTTGACTCATTATTTTAATTTTCACACAATCTATGACATGAGAAAGCAACGTGTGACAATCTACAAACCTTTCAGGCAGACTTTTTCAAGTTTTCAAACTTATTTCGTAATTGTTTTGTGGATCTGTAACGGTTTGCTGGACAGGAGGCGTTGTACTTAGTTGTCAATAGTTCCCATGTCTGGTCTTTCTCTTTTACACTCAGAGCATCACTTTTTTTATTTAAAATAATGTTTTTGTGAGCATCCACAACTTCTCTCAGCAAAATAACGTCTTCGGCGCTGAAGTTGGAAGACCTCTCTCTGAAAATAAAGTTCGTCGTATTGAGAAGAAAATAAAATAAAAAGTCGAATAAAATGTACATACGACAATAATAAAACCTACTTACTTTGTGATTTTATTTCGTTTTTAACACTGCAACTCAAATAACCTGAACACAAAACTTGCTTTTAAAGACGTCAAAGCGGTTTATTTATTTATGCGTTGACAATCGAAAATGAGGATGCGCGCGGAACTGTATAGTGTTGACATGCAGATTGCAGTGTGACCAGATTTCATTTTACGAATCTACTGCTTGTGTAGGTTAAAAACTACTAAATTCTACCAAAAGAGAACTAGAAAATACTAAAAATCTGTTATATTTTTTCGCTGTTGTGTTACAGCGAAGAAGCATATTTGTTCTCTTCATTATAACGAACAAAAATGCTGCAAACCATGTTTTTGGTGATCATACAAAATGTTCGTCATACTATTGCAAGTCGGAGAAGTATACTAATGATCCAAATTTAGTAAGCGATCTTCAAGATTGTGGAACAGGACTGATATTCAACAATTATTGTCGTCTCTAATAGCAAATGCAGAAAGTCTTATTATTAACGTGACAAATAACACTGTGGAGCAATTCAACAACGTTATAGCCAAATTTATAGGCGGAAAAAGAGCAAATTTTACAAAAATGGGATAACTTCAGCAGTTGAGCTTCTTGAGCAGTAACTTCGTGGAATAGTGAAATGACAACCCATTCGCGAATACAAAAAAAATCCAAGGCCACAGTCCTGGCAACTACACGAAGCATTTTATTAAAAGAAAACGACGTTCGAAGGAGACAATACAGAGGTGTCGAAAAATAAAACTAAGGTATTACGAAAACACGACAGAAAAGAGAAAAAAAGTTACAGGGCCTGATGAAAATTATGGTCAATTGGAATTAGATCCAGATATGCCAGCTGAATTATTTGAAACGATAAAGAGGAATTTTTCAAAGAATTATCTCCATCGAATAAGGATGAACTCGAAAGGAATACGGTGGGCCAAAGCAATAATAATTTGTGGACAATTGAAAGGCGTAAGCGGCTTACAGCTTCTAACTTTGGACAAAAATATGTAAGCTACGGCCAAAAACTTCAGTTGCGAGAGTATTAAACTCGCTACTGTACTCGCCATTTAACGTGACTTGTTCGGGGGGGGGGTCTTCAAAATACCACGCTTCGTACAAATGAGCGGCGGGTTGCTTAGGTTTTTGGTCACCGGGGGGGGGGGGGGGGGGAGGTTAAAATTGGTCACGTAGTATGGGTACGTTCCCGAACTTGCATACCGTCACCTCCTTTCATATTTTTTATATGCTTTGATGTAGCCATGTGTTCCTTCAAAGACGCCACTCGACTTAGTACTTCACAGTTGCATGCTTTAATTTAGATTTACATAACAAATTTTTGAATGAGAGATCTTGCTCCCATTCATTACGATATCCTTGTGTATATTTACGTTTCTTTATAAAAACTTTCAAAAAAGGAATTCCCACTAATCCATCACACTCTATGCTCACGGCACGAATGGTTACGAAAATAATGAAAATTAAAGACAAACCTACCTAATCAATTTTCTTCAATACATGTAGGATTCCGTCAACAGCTTTCTCTCTCGAATAATTAATATTAGAAAGAGATTGTTACAATCCATTCGATGAAAAGGGGAATACAGGGGTTTTTTCGATAGGTTTGCCATATGAAGGCAAAAAAAGTACAAGAATAGTTGAAAAGCGTGAATTCTACCAAAATATATTAAATAATTTTTACCTACTAGATACTGTTACCGGTACCTCGAAATCTACCAAAAAAGTAGAAATCTACTAAATCTGGTCACACTGTTGACATGCGTAAAAATAATGGTGTTTGTTTTTATCAACATACATCAAATACAAGGACAATTCGAAGCCATTTCGGTGGCAACACTGAGTGTCCAGGAGTGATGGACGGATGAATCCATCCCTCCCACTGCGGCGCATGGCGTTATTTTGAGAAAATATCAAAAGAAAATATCTGGAAATATCAAAAGTCGCCTTCAAGATTAAGATTTGGGAGGTGGGTATGGGTACCGCCGCCCCGGTAACCGTTTTTTGCATAACCAATACCTCTGTCATAGGTCACCCCAAGTGGTTCGAAACGTTTGGTGACTTAGCAGGGGTGCCCAGGTTCATGGGGTGAGGAATGTCCGGGTATTTATTTATTTATTATTAACGGTATAAATATACCATAAATACATATTACATGTCACAAAATATTAGTTGTATTTACATAGGATATAATTTAAAAAATTGACGGCGGATGCATCAGCCCACCAGCTGCATGATTGGGAGAGAGTGTTGAGGAGTCCCTTTGACTTTTTCCAGCCGTACTCTCTCGGAACATAGCCTTGCACCGCAGTGGAAGTGATAGATTCCTGGACACACCGACCTCCAGATTCCTACCCACCCTTTATTCCTTTTCCTTTGGGGTCGTCTAATAATCACGTGATGTTTTTTAGCAACTTTTTAACCCCCTCCCTCCCGGTGATATGTGGTGAGGTTTAAGACTACCCCCCCTCCCATTCCCAAAATCACGTGTATTTTTTTTAGTACAAAGTATTTTGAAATTTTCAGAATATTATCACGAAAAATAAATACACGTGATATCTCATTATACCCCCCCCCCCCCCCCGTGATATTTCGTGTTTTTTTCCGAACCCCCCCCCCCCCCCCCTTTCGAGCCTCATGTGATTAATAGATGACCCCCAAGATGAAACTTTTAATCCTCTTAAAGTAAAAATTAATCTTCATGCTACGTACAGATGCTAACCCGCGACCTCCGGTTTCTTAGTCGAAGTTCGTAATGGCGTACATATAAGTAATAAAAACAGTTTTCGAAGATTAAGTACATCCGTTCAAACTGTTCATCCTCTTAAGTAGAAATGAATATACATACTACGCACAGATACTAACCCGCGACCTCTGGATTCATAGTCAAAGTTCGTAGTCTCATTACTCAAGCCGTCACTAATAGGTGTGCTAACTCTACGTACAGATGCTAACCCGCGACCTCCGGATTCTTAGTCGAAGTTCGTAATGGCGTACATATAAGTAATAAAAACAGTTTTCGAAGATTAAGTACATCCGTTCAAACTGTTCATCCTCTTAAGTAGACATGAATATACATACTACGCACAGATGCTAACCCGCGACCTCTGGATTCGTAGTCAAAGTTCGTAGTCTCATTACTCAAGCCGTCTCTAATAGGTGTGCTAACTCTACGTACAGATGCTAACCCGCGACCTCCGGATTCTTAGTCGAAGTTCGTAATGGCGTACATATAAGTAATAAAAACAGTTTTCGAAGATTAAGTACATCCGTTCAAACTGTTCATCCTCTTAAGTAGAAATGAATATACATACTACGCACAGATGCTAACCCGCGACCTCTGGATTCGTAGTCAAAGTTCGTAGTCTCATTACTCAAGCCGTCTCTAATAGGTGTGCTAACTCTACGTACAGATGCTAACCCGCGACCTCCGGATTCTTAGTCGAAGTTCGTAATGGCGTACATATAAGTAATAAAAACAGTTTTCGAAGATTAAGTACATCCGTTCAAACTGTTCATCCTCTTAAGTAGAAATGAATATACATACTACGCACAGATGCTAACCCGCGACATCTGGATTCGTAGTCAAAGTTCGTAGTCTCATTACTCAAGCCGTCTCTAATAGGTGTGCTAACTCTACGTACAGATGCTAACCCGCGACCTCCGGATTCTTAGTCGAAGTTCGTAATGGCGTACATATAAGTAATAAAAACAGTTTTCGAAGATTAAGTACATCCGTTCAAACTGTTCATCCTCTTAAGTAGAAATGAATATACATACTACGCACAGATGCTAACCCGCGACCTCTGGATTCGTAGTCAAAGTTCGTAGTCTCATTACTCAAGCCGTCTCTAATAGGTGTGCTAACTCTACGTACAGATGCTAACCCGCGACCTCCGGATTCTTAGTCGAAGTTCGTAATGGCGTACATATAAGTAATAAAAACATTATTCGAAGATTAAGTACATCCGTTCAAACTGTTCATCCTCTTAAGTAGAAATGAATATACATACTACGCTCAGATGCTAACCCGCGACCTCTGGATTCGTAGTCAAAGTTCGTAGTCTCGTTACTCAAGCCGTCTCTAATAGGTGTGCTAACTCTATTTAATGGTTACAGTAGTTTTTCGAGTTCGAGTCTTTGGTCCCCACCTTAACTCGCATCAGAAAGTTTCCCAACCGGGTAATGATAAAAAGCCTCTCTACCTAGTCCGTACAAATAGTTTGGCACGTGTTAGGTGGTAAATAAAAACACTTTTCAAGGGTAAAGTACCATGACGCAATTGTGAGGCGGTCTATCCTCTTAAGTATATTTTCAGCTTTATAGAACGTACCGATACTAAATGGACCTGAACAATACGACAGACGCACATAGAACTTTTCATTTGCATTGCGCACAGTTCGCGGTCAAAACTTGGCAAATAAGAACGTACCTACAAGTACCTTGTGACGAATCAAATTACGTCACAAGTAAATTTGAATAAGACCTTATCTGGCATTGTGCATTCAAAGACAAATAAAGTGAGGACAGATATGGAGCGAAAGGACAGAACGGAGGAAGGGAGAATTGCGGGGTAGGGCCACGGCCGCCACGGGTCCCACCAGTTCAGAGAGCACGCGCGCCGGTGCAAGCAGTCAAGATCTAGACGGGAAAGAGAGGGGACACGAGTAGTGGTGCAACACCAAGTACGGGTTCCCCGCCCAGCGACGTGGTGCTGGGCGGTGGATGAAGAAATTATAGAGAAGTTGAAGAAAGTGATTTGCAAGATGTGTATTTCCCCGCTCGGTGACCTAGAGCGGCGACCAGGAGCGAACAGTGCGTCGCCCGAGTTCTTAATTGTCCAAACTACCATTTGCGTATTTTACAGGAGGAGGTTTTCTTTGATTATTTCAATAAAACATTATGATAGGTGTGTAAAACGAAGCTATTTACGTAAAGGTAAAGGTCTCATAAGTTAAAACAATTCTTAATAAGATGACTTATTATCGTTTTTGATACTTTATTTTTAATTTTAAAATGGAGATTGAGCAAGAATGCAAAATCAAAATTATTCCTATGGAGATTGACCACACTCAAATGGAGATAGAGCAAATTCTACATAAATATTTTCCGTGCTTAATTGTGCAAACGACCATCTCAAGTTATATACAGGATGAGTTTATTTTCAATATATCTATTTTTGATATCGACAATTCGTGGTGGGATATATATATAAAACTTATTAATTAACTAACTTGTCTGTCCCTCATTATTTTCTATTCCATTTAACCGATTGTGATGAAACTTTGGGTAGTTATTGTGCGCTTGCACGCTAAAACTTCTATGTGTAATGGTGAGCTCTGACTTTATGAAATTTGCACACATATTCCCTTATTATTTTCTGTACCATTCATCCGATTCCGATGATACTTTCATGAGATGTTTTACACATGCCCGCGAAGGTTTCAATATATAATGGTGAGTTCTGGTGTTATCAAATTTGCAATTATGTGAGTTCTGGTGTTATTAAATTTTCCTTCATTATTTCCTAAACTATTCATCCGATTGCGATGAAATTTTGGTGGGGTATTGTGCGCACACCTGCGAAAATAATGATGAGCTCTGGCGTTATGCAATTTTCACAAAAATTACCTTTTTATTTTCTGCGCTTCCGGTGAAACTTTGGTGCGTTTTTGTACGAACGGCAGCGAAGGTCTCTATATGTAATGGTCAGATCTGGGGTTATGAAATTTGCTTAAAATTCCATTATTATTTCATGTACCTACTATTGAACCGATTGTAATGAAACTTTGGTAAGTCGTTGTGCGCATGCACATGAAGGTTTCTACATATAAAAGTGAGCTTTGGCTTTATGCAATTTGCACATAAATTCCCTTTTTATTTTCTATTCCATTCTTCAGATTCCGATGAAACTTTCGTGAGTTATTTTACGCACGCCCGCTAAGGTTTCTACGAGTATATATAATGGTGAGTTCTGGCATTGTAAAATCAATGCATCCCGCATTATTACCATTCATCAGATTGCGATGAAACTTTGGTGAGATATTGTGCGCACGCCTGCGAAAGTTTCTATATATAATGGTGAGCTCTGGCGTTTTGTAATTTGCATAAAAATTACCTTATTATTCTCTACGTAAGTTGTTGTACGCACGGCAGCGAAGGTCTCCATACGTAATGTTGAGTTCTGGCTTTATGAAATTAGCATTTAATTATCTTATTATTTCCTACACAAATTAACCGATTGTGGTGAAACTTTAGTCAGCTGAAACCGCGAAGGTTTCTATGTATAATGGTAAGCTCTGACATAATGATATTAATAAAAAAAAAACATTAGGTGGCTCGCGAGTAGATTGAAAGATGTGTGTATTTTACAAAGTTAAGCTGTAGGGAGGAAGAGGGGGGGGTGGGGAATCCGGGAGGGAGGAATGAAGGAACGAAGTGGGGGGAGTCGCGGGAGTGAAACAAGGGAGGGGCGATGGGGAAAGTGGAAGAGGGAGGGGTTGGAAGGTGTAAGGGGAACGCTGAAGGGACCGTGGAAGGGGAACGGGGCGGGAACGGGAACGCATGGGAATGGACGTGCAGCGATAATTATTAAAAAAAATACCAAAGCTATAATTGAAACACATTAAAATTTGTTAAATATTTATTGAAATGCTTTTTCGTGAAAAAAATACAAACAATCTGAGAATAAGGCAGAGGGAACAGGGCGGGAACGGGAACGCTTTGAAAAGGTCATGCAAAGATAATTTTAAAAAATAATAATAATAAAACTATAATGAAACACATTATAAATTTATTGATTTTTTTTTGTGAGAAAAATAAAAATAAATTAATTAGGTAATTAATTTGTGTATTTCACAATTTATTCATTTAAAATAATATATAGTATATTTGCGGCACGTTCCAGAGTGGAAGATACTCTCAGTATCGCCCTGGTGTAAGACCACCATTCAGAATTGAAACGTTGCTAGAAATGGCTTCTGCCGTGTTTGGTGACCAGATCTGAATAGCCAGGTACTTCTCCACCTTCCTCTTCCCTATCTCCTTCCCCTCCCCACTACTTTCAGCCTCACAACATGCACTGGCTCTAGACGGGAGCAGTTGGGACTCTTGTGCGGTATTCATGTAAAAAAGCGGCGTGATTCAAAAATAATTAATAATAAGTTTTTGAGTTATAATAAAAATCCTGTAAAAACTCTTCTTTTTCATATTCTTTAGCTAAAACTCAAATCCCAAGCATATTTTTGTTGATAAAACTCGGATTCGTAATCAGCACCCCACAACACATAAACGAGGAAAAAATCAGAACTTATATCAACAAACTGCCTAATGACTGGACTAATTCTTAAATGACAAACAAAGGCTTCATACAAATACGAATAAACTGACAATTTCGAATCGAACTTGTAACTTTAAAATGAAATGACAGTCAACAAAACTGAATTCGACAATAAAAACTCTCGGAAAGGAGAATCTGAGTTAAAACCGAAAAATGAACACGCTGTATTACAAAATTCCTTGCCATTTATAAAACAAAACTGAAACGTCATTGATAAAGATACTTAAAACTAATACTAACCGCTCTATTTCAGCACTGCTGTGTATTAGCGTGGTTCGATTTTTTGTTTTTTTGTTTTTCTTAGTAGCGGGGTGTGGAATGGATGCTCTATGGGGATACTTTTAAAAGTCATTATGACAGTATTAAGATATTTCGAGTGCAAGTACTGCCCCAAGTCAATTCAATTTTGGAAAAAACGGCGAGAAATTAGAAAAAGAAGGGTTTAATCTTTGCTCAATAAAAGTAGTTAAAATATAAAAAAATTAAACTTTTCATTTACTCACAATATTATCTACTAATCAAGAAACAATAAAAGTACCATCGCCACACAAAAAATCACAAACAATGTTAAAAAATAAAGTCAAAAATCATGAAAGTTATTGTGTTTTATAGTCCTTTATCGAATTGAATACTGGCATTATACGATAAGATCCTAGCTTGTTTTGTATCCACCCTTCACGTCTTTCAGGGTCGCAAACAGCAGAGCATGATACCGTTACCACTTTGATGCATCTTTCCGTGGCTTGCGTGTGACGGCATCAATCGGAACTCACACAAAATGTTGGATTCGATAATTTCATGGTCTGCAATGGCATCAATTATTGTCTCGCTAGATATCAGTTTTGTAAGAGGTGGTTCTGATGGTTTTTCCGAGTAGATCTAGTCAATATAGTCTGCTGCGTTGAAATTAAAAGTAGGTAGCTTAAATACTCTTATTGGAGAGAAGCCTGACGTACGTTATCGGATACTTGGAATCCGTCTCAGAGCCAACTCTCTAATTTTTCTTCGTTCGTCGTTGAGCATACTAACAAGTATATTTTCGCTGTGGTCAAAATACCCGTTGCGTTGAATTACGGGATCTACCACCTTTTTCAAATGCTCTGGAAGGTAACGAGACAATTTTATGGTTTCGTTGAGGTGTCTCGCCCCGTAAACACACGAAGGTTGTGTTTTTATTTTAAACCACATCGGAGCATACACTCTTAGCACAAATTCAGTCAATATCACCTGATTTTCTGTCGGATTCTTGGTTGAAATGTAAAGTCGAAGACTAGTATTGGCTGTTGTTAACCAACGCGAATGATTTTAGCTTACCCGGGATTTACCCGGGTTTCTTTTCGCAAAATTTTCGTTACATTGTCCTTCGGCGATTGCCCGGCACATTTCCAATAAATAAAGCTGGTCTGTGCTAAGGTCGTCACGGGATTTTGTAATTTCCGGTAAGTTGCATTCTATTACTTGAAATTCTATCACAGGATAGTTCACAATTCTTGAGTAACTTTACTATTAAAGTATTGTTGGTCAGTTGGAAGATTAACGTTAGTAAAACATGAAACTGTACTGCGAGATGTGGACGGTTGATCTAAAGATCTTTGTTGTGTTTCTTGGTATAGTTTGCGCTTTAATTTTCTTAACATATTGCTCTCATTTTGCTTAGTAGTTTTTCTATCTAAAGAACCAATCATCATTTTTCTGTCGCCTCTTTGATCTATTAAAAAATGTCTTTCTTTAATAGGTACTTTTCAATCTTGCGCACAAAAACAATTTTCGAACGAAGTACATTTGCAAGCAGCGTTATCAAATAACGTCTGACTGCGTCTTTTTAAATCATCCAGTTTTTTAAGGTAACTTTCACTATCATTTCTACCTTTGTATGGTTTAAGAATCGGCCGATATTTTTCGTGATAGGTAGTCCTTTATTCGCGCCAAAATTGTGCGGTGTTCCACGATCGGTAGAGATGCTCGTTTCCAAATATTTTCTATTTTAGTAGCAACAATTTCACTAGTATCTCTTACCAAATCCTGGAATCGTTTTTCTGCGCTTTGCGAGACGTGAATAAAATATTTCATCGTGTCTTCATAACTTGGTAACACACTCTCTGGTAATTTCGCACCACAACCAAACAAAGGACAGTTTTTGTCACCGCTGCGTAAACTCAATGTTATTTTGTTTAGGTAACTTGAACTCCAAATAATAATTGTAAACTGTAATTACTCAAATGGACGTGCTCGCGACGCTAATTACTATTGTTTACTGATGATTGCAATAACGCATGCAAAACCCCCGCGGCAAAAATGCGCGGTGCGCGAGCGAGGCGCGAAAATGGACTCAGCAATTTGTCAAATTTTCACGGGAAAATAAATATTATCACATTTTTTTAAATATTATTATTTAAGGCGCAGCAATTTTTATTCATTATGAAATGTAAAAGTAAAAATTAAAGTATAAATTTTGATACAGAACTGTTTTATAAAAGGACAATTTTTTACCAGATTTTAAATAATTCAACTGCTTTGGGGCAGTACTTGTCATCTAAATTTTAAATTGATATTTTGTATGCTTAATTGTATGTACCTAGAGCATCTATTCCGCACCCCGCAAAAACTGATTTATAAAAAATAAAAAATTCCATACAATGGCGATCCACCCTACTGTGTATGTATGATCTTTTGTCAATAGTTTTAGACATTTTGTTGTAATTTCGTTATTCAAAAACTCACTTGTAATACAATTAAATGCCTTTAGCTTCCGCGTAACACACCACAATAACAAAAACAATGTGAAGTAAACAAACAACATGGCGGCGCGGTATCGTAGATTGGCGTGCTGTGATTGGTCGATTGGTGGAGTTTGACTAATCTAGCCCGCAAATTTTATTTCGCGGCAAATGAGATTGAACTAAGAAGGAGTTTAACTAATTAAGAACTCACTTTTAGAATATTGGTGTGGACATTGACATTTTAAAAAGCTTGTAATAAATTGTATATGGCTCGTAAAACAATTTTTTATTTATCTAACGACGCGAAATTTTATCCTTAACATTATTGCATTTAAAACTCATTTTCGATAAAATGGTAGTTTGCACAATTAAGAACTCGGGCGACGAGTGGCCAACATACAAAGACGATGGCACAGGCTGGAGGAGAATCGACTCGGCTAGGAAGGCCTGAGCTGCTGAACTGGAGGAGCTGCCATCGAGGGCCTCGGCATTACCAAGGCACCCGCAGAGAACCCAGTGACACAAAGGTAGTTTCAGTGAACAATTAACTTTTACGTGTGAACAGTGGAGAAGCAACCCCGAACCATATTTAGGACCTTTACTATTCATATTATATGTTAATGAACTTTTTGAACTCCCAATCATTGGAAACATTATATCATATGCAGATGATACAGTTATTACTATTGAAGGAAATTCTTGGAATGAGGTCGAAATATTAGCTAATAATGCAATAAATATCTTAAAAGTATGGTTTGACGAAAACTTATTGACACTAAATGTCGAGAAAACCCATTTTATACCTTATAGTCTAACAGGGAATATCTCAAATAAAAATCTAAGCATAAAAATTCACGAAAGAAATTGCCTTCTTAAAATCGCACCCTGTAACTCAAACTGTATATACATTAGTAGCAAAGAAGAAATAAAATATCTTGGAATAATTATCGATAATAACATCAAATGGAAAAGTCAAATAAATTCCACAGTAGACAGAATGAGAAAACTGATCTATATATTTTTTAGATTAAGAAATACTGTATCATTAAAAATACTAAAAGATATTTATTATGCACTTGCGCATTCTGTACTACAATATGGAATCGTGGCTTGGGGGGGTGCATACAAAGCAACCCTTCTCCCATTGGAAACAATTCAAAAAATATTAATAAAAATCATCCTAAAAAAGCCCTATTACTATCCAACTATAAATGTTTTTCAAGATTTCCCGGTTCCCCCACTTAAAAAAATTTATGACAAAATTGCACTATTACAAATACATAAAGATTTCTTTAGTAAAAATAATTTACCACAATTAAATATAAGCAAAAGAATAATATCTGTTGGAGGATTAACTGTGCCACTAGTGCGAACCACAACAGCACAGCATCACTATACATTCAAGGGTATAAAATTATTTAATAAATTACCCCTTGATATACGATCGGAAGAAAGCTATGAAAAATATAAAAAAAAAATTAAATTAAAATATTCTAGTACCACCTCATAAATTTAACTTATTGTATATTATATTTAGAAATATGTATTGCATTTCAGATATATGTTTTTGCCTTTACTTTAAATCATTTATTAACTAACCTATATTTTTATTACTTTTATCTGTATTTTATCATTATATATCACTAATATTTTTTTTATCATTTAATATTTTTTTATCATTAATATGTATCACTAATATTTTTTTTGTTAAATTACCAATATTTTTTGTTTTAATTTAAACAAATGTAATTTTTTTTTAGTTGTCCTCTCCTAAACACAAGCAGCTGCTTTATTAGGAGAGTGATTGAAATATTGATTATTATATTGTAAAATAAAAAAAAAAATAAAAAGAAAAAAAAAAAAAAATAAAAAAAATAAAATAAAAATATGACAACTAGTTAAGATTTAGATGTAAGTAGATCTAAGTATAATATCTAAGTATAGATCATGTATTAAGACCTAGCCAAACCTAATTAAAATCCATATATTTAAAACCTTTATAATTAAATTCATCCCCCCTTTGTCCCAACCCAAGCGACCAGAGTCGGTGAGAAGGCGAAGAAGGCAGATTGGAGGAAGTACAAAGGTAGGTATAAAAACTGCACTTATTTAACCTTACATCAATGATTATCCTGTGCTAGCTTTCTGTAACAAGGTGATACGTTACAACCTACCTACTAAAAGGAGCAGAAAAGTTCGACAGACCGGCACCAACCGTATATACATATATGGGGATCAACAAATAAAAACGTGTAAAATGTATATGACACCGAAAAATGGGCGTGGCTTACAGGTAAATCTCGATGACAAAAGTTGATCCACATGGATCAGAATATGTATACCAGCTTCGGTAACGGATCTACAAATCCGGCCAGATCAACAAACTCAAACGGATCAACAAAAAACTGGTGTACCGTCGCGCAAAATCAACATAGTACGAGAGGGGATATATATATATATATATTATTTTTTTTTTTTAAATGTATCAAATCAACAATATTGAAATTTTACAAATTATAAACACGAAAATCGTATTTAAAATTTTCCACTTAATTACCGTAGATATTGTATAAAGTTTTATTTTTATTTTATTATTTACTTATCCATATAAAGTAATGTTAAAAATTAGGTTTTTAGATGAATGTATCACTAGAATATACCTGTGTCGAGACAGTTGTGAGTTTGTGAGGCTGACGGAGGTAATGAAGCGAAGAGGAACTACCTGACTATCCATATCTGCTAGAATTTTTTTTTTTTAAATTTTTTTTAAAAAGAAAGACAAACATTTCCGGGTTACGAATAACCCAACAATGTTTGAAAATCTCCTACTACCACCACAGAAAGCCGCAAATGTTGCTTGTGTTGTGATGGAGGACTTAGCCAGCCGAGGAATCGAACACGCGACGCTCGGATGGGACCGCTGGAAGCGCTATGCCCACTCAACCACTGACCAGTCGAATATATAATATCTTCCACTCTATGAGTTACTTAGTCCCATGAATAACTGTAGGCACTTGAAACGCTTATTTGTAATGTTTTGTTTCCTCTACAGACTGCATAGAGCTGGCAGAGAAGATTCACCCGTGCCAAGAAACCAGCTCCGGTTGGACTCGGGGGGATCTGTGTCCTCTACTCACACCAGACTCCAATATAGTATATCACAACACTCCTGTGACAACTGCAACAGAGGCCCCCTACTTAGTAAGTAACAGACCTTAGTCAGCTTTATTTAAAACATAAAAATACATTAATTTACTGAATAACTATTATTATTTTTCACTAACCCAATGCAGGAGGCCCATGGGGAAGATAATATCTGTCAGAGCCATATTTAGGCATGCTGTGTGGAAGTTTTTGAGTAGGAAAAAGGTATGAGGGGTGGGTAGGAATCAAGGGATTAGTGTGTCCAAAAGTGACGGGTGTATGGTTCTATCCCTCTCACTGCAGTGCAAGACGATGGGTCGAGAGAGACCAGCTGCAGTGGTCACAGGATCTCTCTAAACTGGCCTCTCTCGACGGAGATGGCGGGCAGGCCACCTGCCGCCAAGACTCGAACACACCTCACCCGATGAATCCGGGCACTCTTGCTAAGTCACCAAGTGTAGCGAACCACTTGGGGTGACCTATGGCTGAGAGATTCCATGCCAATTCAGAATTAAGTCAACTCAACACCTCTTTGAAAAGTCTTTAAAAGCTATAAAAAATAATTTTAAAATAGCCCATTACCCTAACCTAACGTAAGGGATCGTTACCATACTACGTGACCCACTTTTTGCAATTTTTAACCCCCCTCTTCCTCCCTCCTCGGTGACCACGTGCAGTATATTCCAAGAACCCCCCCCCCCCCCCCCTCCCCCTACAGTTTTCACGTGGTAATTCATAAACATGGTTTTGAATCATTTCTTGTTAACATAAAGTTATTTAGCTTATATTTGTCTTTATTAATACGGCGCTTGCTACGTGACGGCAAGAGTGCATGCATACATATAATTACGGGTGGAAAAAATATTATCAAAATAAAACTTATGTCAAAATTTTGATTTCTAGATTGACTACGTGAAAAAAATCTAAGCCCCTCACTGTGATCAAGCGTGGTATTTTGAAGATCCCCCCCACTTGAACAGTCACGTAGTATGTGTACTTTCCCTAACCTATTTAACCATTTTTTTTTTATCACTTCTTATGACAGTTCAAAGGAGGTTTTGAGTTAATTTCATTTCCCGTTACCGGCGGAGATGTTGGCTATCCAATAAATGGTTCCCGGGGCGGCGCTACCCGTATTCACCTGAGTTGGCCGGTCACCATTTTCAACACGGTAGTACATGATTTTAGCACACATGTACTTCAGCAATTCGCAAGTTTCCTCACTATAATAAATCAGGGTTGGTATCAGCACTCCATTGCGGACGGTTAGCTTCGCTTGGGAGGCGGGAATGGGTACCGCCGCCTCGGGAACCTTTATTGGAAAACCAACATCTCTGCCATAAATCACCCCAAGTGGTTCGTTACGTTTGGTGATTTAGCAAGGGTGCCCGGGTTCATGGAGTGAGGTTTGTCTGGGTCTTGGAGGCGGATGACCAGGACACGCTGAACCCCACAGTCCTACCCACCACTTAAACCTTTTTCTTCTTAGAACTCTTCTCTCCTTTTTTTCCTTAAGAAACCCTCCTCTCTTTCCTTTCCTTAAAAAAACCCTCCACACAGCATCTCCAAAGATGACACAGGCCCTGAGGGAAATTATTTTCCTCCGGGACTCCTGTTTGGAGCTTATGTAAAAAAAACGACTTTTCTCTGAACACATTCACAGCTTGGTAAAATCCTTGTCTCTGGATTAAGAGGTCACGAGATCTAATACTAATACTGTGTGTTGAAACATTTTATATTCTATTCATTTTATTATTCCTCACAAATGTTATATGTAATATTGATATCTAACTATTGACGGTTTACCTGCATCACGTTCTAGAGTAGAAGATACTCCCAGTATCGCCCTGGTGAACACTCATTCAGAATTAAAAATTGCAAGAGTCGTGTTACCAGATCTGAATAGGCAGACACTCCCAACCTTCACCTTTCTTCTCCACTTCATTCAGTCTCACTTATTAATCTCCTGGTGCTCTCTTCTATCCTCAGGATAACTCCGGAATGGCGTTGTGACGTTGCCCCCCATATTGGAGATGCCGTAATAATAATACTAACAAATTCATTACCGTACAAAAGGCCAACTACTCTCAACCGTCTGGAGCCAGTAGGACTGTGGCATCCCTTATTGGGGTATATTACGAGGCTGAAAGTAGTGAAGTGGGGAATAGAAGGGGAAGAGGAAGGTGGGAAAGATATTGGCTATTCAGTTCTAGTCACCAAACAGGACTAAAGCCATTTCGAGCAAAGTTTACATTCTAAACGATGGCCTTTCCCCGGGGTGATACTGAAATATTTTACGATATTTCACTTCAAATAATGCAGTTTTACTGGCTCTGGGCAGTTAGCATTAAAACAACGGCCTCAGTGGTCGAGGAGTAAAGCTCTCGACTAGTAATAAGGAGGTCACGGGTACAAATCCTGGGGTGTTTTTTTTTTCATTATGTTGTTATTTCGCATTTTTTTTATTTGGGAAGTATGTTTACGAGAGATGGGAAGGCTGATAGAGATATTGAAAGAAGGGTGAATGCAGGTAATTCTATTAATTAACCGTCCCTAATAGAGTACTGGTACCTACCCTGATGTATGGCAGTGAGGCATGGAACTGGCAGAGGAAGGATGAAAGTAGACTGAACGCTGTAGAAATCCCTGATAGATCCCTGAGGCGTATGTGTGGTAAAACCATGTATGATCGTGTGAGAAATGTGGAAATCCGCAAAGAATGCAAGGCTGATGTAAGCGTAATGAGTAAGAACAAGAAAGGAACGCTCCGATGGTTTGGGCATGTAGAGCGAATGAACGAGGAAAGGAGTGAAAGGAGAATATATGACGCAAATGTGAATGGTAGAAGAAGTCGAGGACGCCCAAGAAAGACATGGCACGACCAAGTAAATCAGATACTTGAGTCGGGCCATGTCAAGAGTCAGAATAATAGAAGAGAATGTATAAGACGTTGTATGAATGTAAACGAGGCAAGGAATGTGTGCCAAGACCGGGATGTTTGGTGTTCCGTCCTCTCTGCCTACCCCTGCGGGAAAACCGTGTGATGGTTAGTTAGTTAGTTAACATAATATAAATTTTTGACTTATTCAAAAGTGGAACATACCTACTCTCAGTATCGCCCTGGTGCAAAACTTTATCCGAATAACCATGTACTTCTCTACCTTCCTCTTCCCCATCTATTTCCCCTCCCCACTACCTTAAGTCACACAAAGAAGCCCAATTCGGGATGCCATAGACTCACTGGTTCCAGATGGTTGGGTGCAGTTTGGACTCTTGTGCGGTTACATGTTTTTATTTTTTTAAATGTGAATACCTCACAAGAGTCCCAGCTGCTCCTGTCTGGAACCAATCAGACTATAATATCCCCAATTGGGGTTGAAGATAGTGAGGAGGGGAAGAAGATGGGGAAGAGGAAGGTGGAGAAGCACCGGTTATTCAGATCTGGTCAACAAACACGGCTAAAGCCATTTTAAGCAACGTTTCAATATTGAATGGCGGTCTTACACCAGGGCGATACTGAGAGTATCTTCTACTTTGGAACGTGCCGCAATTAAACCGTATATTATTTTATATGAATTAATTAATTTTAGTGAAAGAAGGCAAATTAAACAAATAAATTTTATTTTTTATAGGAAAAGAAGATTATTCCCATTAATGTAATACATCATTGAAGAAGATAACAATAATAATCTAAACGTAACTAACTAACTAACCATCACGCCGTTTCCCCACAGGGGTAGGCAGAGAGGACGGACCGCCAAACAACTCGATCTTGGCACACACTCTTTGCCTCCTACACATTCATACATCGTCTCATACATGCTTTTCTATTATTCCGACTCTTCACATGGCCCGACTCAAGTATCTGATTCACTTGGTAGTGCCATGTCTTCCTCGGGCGTCCCCGACTTCTTCTTACATTCACAATTGCGTCATATATTCTCTTAACACTCCTTTCCTCGTTCATTCGCTTTACATGCCCAAACCATCTGAGCGTCCTTTTCTTAATCTTACTCATTACGCTTACATCAGCCTTGCATTCTTCGCGGATCTCCACATTTCTCACACGATCGTACGATTTTACCACACATACGCCTCAGGGATCTCATTTCTAAACGTAAATATGAAAAAGAACAAGACACCGAAAAATAGAAAAAGACAATGGTCGCGACTAGGACTGAAAAATAATTAGTTGAGGATAATTGTTAATTCTAAAATTTGAAACATGAGATTGACTAAAATGACGGTTTGACAGAAGGTGGCAATAGTGAAATTGGTTAACGCGCTCGTCCCGGTTAGACGAGAGGTCTGGGTTCGAGCTATTGTCTTTTTCTGTGTCTTGTTCTCTTTCATATTAACGTTTAGATTATTATTGACATCTTTTTCAATAAAATCAAATTTATTTTCCAACGCCGGGATTCGATCTTGCGTCTTTTGGATTGCGGGTCAAGAACCTTACCCCTCGACCACGTTGTCCGTCGTTACATATAAAAAAGAAAGAAGAAGATGAAATAACAAAATCAACAAGTTAATTAATAGCAATAAGAGCAATAATGAAAACAACACTTGCTTAGAGAATAATATTTGTATGTCGTGTTGTGTTCCCAGGGACGGATTGGAACAGGTCAGAGAGGAGACATTACCTGGCGGGGCTGGCCTGTAAGTCTAGTGAGTGACCAGTGGGTGTTGTGTTCTGCAAGGGCCATCATTGGAGATATTGGGTGAGTTAATTGTTTCTTGTTTATAAAATTCAACTCGTCCTTGAAATAATGACCACAACGGTGAACATAGACAAACGTATTGCTTTGATATTTAATCAATTAAGCCTTAAAAATTTAAACGCCTTTGTGGTGTAATGTCACAAAACTGGTGTTATACACGGTGTCTGGAAACTCGTGGTATAAGCGGGCAACTGGTGAATCTACTTCACATATGTAATTATTGACTAAGCGTAGCGAAGTTCTGTGTGTAGTTCACAATTTTATATTTCGTCTGTAAAAACATTTGTTTGTACGTTCCGTTTCTGGTTCAAAATGGTGGCTATTAATGGTAATTTAAAGATTAAATTTTGAAATGTGAAATCGTCGTGATTTATTTTGTATTATCATATTCGCATTTGTTCAATATTATAGGTCCTACCTGCCTAGAGAAAATTAGAAAAAAGAATTATCCTTGAGGTAGTTACGTTTCCTTGAACAGAATGTTAATTATTCTTTATTTGAAATTTAAGAATGTTACATAAAGTGAACGGTTTATAATAAAGTAGATGTTTGAGTACCTACTTATAAAAATTAAAATTTTATATGAAATTATGGTTTTTATTTATTAAGTTGGAATAAATTAGAAACTCGCTTTTTGGACGGAGGTCTATTGTTACAGAATTACATACCTACTGCTACTAGTATAGTCATGAGAAAACAATAAATATAATCAATTTTATCGACTTAAGAATTGTTTTTTATAATAAATATATTTTGTCGCCTACTTTAGGGTTAAGAAACTATTGGGGTCTGGTCAACGCTTCAACGCATTTTATATGTTAGTAGACAGCTGAAAGTAACATTAACCACAATTTGGGAGGCGGGTGTGGGTACCGCCACCCCGGGAACCATTTATTTCACCCCAAGTGGTTCGCTACGTTTGATGACTTAGCAGTGCCTTAGAGTGCCTGGGTTCATGGAGTGAGGATTGTCTGGGTCTTGGCGGCTGAAGCATCTACTATAAACTGCGTGGCAGGCCGGATCAGGAGAGACTGGTTGAGGGAGACCTCTAGCCGAGCTCTTTGGGAACATCGCCTTAAACCGCAGTGGGAGGGATCTATTTTTTTTTTTATTAGCTCCACACAGGAAACCCGGAGGGAAATAATTTCCCTCAGTGCCGATGTCATCTTTGGGGATGCTGTGTGGATGGCCTTTTTAGGAAAGGAAGGAGAGGAGGTTCTGGTATGGAAAAGGGTGTAAGGGGTGGGTAGGAATCTGGGGATCAATTTGTCCAAGAGTGACGGATGTATCAATTCATTCCTCCCACTGCGGTGCAAGGCGATGATCCGAGAGATTTTTGCTGGAGAGGTCAAAACCTCAACCAGTCTCTCCTGATCCGACCTGCCACGAAGTTGGTGAGTGGACGCATTCGCCGCTAAAACCCGAACAAACCTCACCCATAAGAACTCAGACACCTTTGCTAAGTCAACAAACGTAGCGAACTACTTGCGGTGACCTTTGGCAGAGGTGTTGGTTATCCAATAAATGGTTCCCGGGGCGGCGGTATCCATACCCGCCTCCCAAATGATATACATACATTCAGCCGTCACACACCGACGCACCGTCTCCTGGACACACCGACTCCACGATTCCTACCCACCCCTTAAAATTTTTAACTTCCCAGAACTTGATCTTCTTCATTTCATTAAAAAGAACCGTCACACAGCATCTCCAAAAGATGACATAGACCCTGAGAGAAATTATTTTCCTCAGGATCTCCTGTGTGGAAATAATGTTAATAAAAAAATGTCAGAAACCAACCAACTTCAAGAGTGGTATCTATTTTCACTGTCATCTTGGTGGAGGACCACCATTCAGAATCGAACCCGTTTATTTGTTTGTTGTGTTGCGTGACTAGATCTGAATAGCCAGTTATCCACTTCTCGACAATCCACTTTATCATATATTTCCTCTCCCCACTCGTTAAGTCTTTCAACATTCCCCAAATCGGAATGCCATAGTCCCATTGGATGCGGGCAGTTGGTACTCTTGTGTTGTAATCACATAAAACATCCAATATAATGTGAAGCTCATCCGAAAAAAGGTGTCAATGCCACGACGATTTCAAAGGATATGTTGAGAGGTTGAAGGGGTTATGCGGTTGGGGAGGCAAGGAGATGGGGTAGAGGAAGGTCGGGAAGTACTTCTCCATTCAGATAAGATCACATTCACTCCATTCAGGCCAAATTCATTTCAAGCTATTCTGAATAGTGTAGTTTCACCAGGGCGATACCGAGAGTAGATACTTATCTATCACTCTTGAACAATGGTTCCCAACCAGTGGTCCGTGGACCACAGTTGGTCCGCGAGATCAAAAATGTGGTCCAAGAAACATTTATTCATTACTACAAAAACCGAATCGAAAGGTATCCAAAATTTAATTCGTAACCCTTTTGGTATTAATGATAGAGAGGTAGCTGAAGAAGTCCAATTGCAAAATGATAGTAATTGCAAGGACGCGTTTAAAAGTTTATCATTATTGTACCTTGAGGTCCCTGTGAGAACAAATAAATTTAATAGTGGTCCCTGGTCAAAAAAAGGTTGTGAACCACGGCTCTAGAACATTCTGTACTCTGTAGTTTAGCAAACAGTATATCTCACATCAAAAACGGTTTCACCAGGGCGATACTGACAGTACCTATCTATCACTCTAGAACATCCTGTATTCTGTAGTTCTGTGAACAGTAGACCTCGCGTCCAAAACAGTTTCACCAGGGCGATACTGACAGTACCTATCTATCACTCTAGAACATCCTGTATTCTGTAGTTCTTTGAACAGTAGACCTCGCGTCCAAAACAGTTTCACCAGGGCGATACTGACAGTACCTATCTATCACTCTAGAACATCCTGTATTCTGTAGTTCTGTGAACAGTAGACCTCGCGTCCAAAACAGTTTCACCAGGGCGATACTGACAATACCTATCTATCTCTCTAGAACATCCTGTACTTAGTAGTTCTGTGAACAGTAGACCTCGCATCCAAAATGGAATGTTTGTAATTTTCTCTTCATCATCATCATCATCATTACATAGTATAAACTGAAGTCGCTCAAAATGTATGTGCGCGTTAATCTTTTAAACTACACAACGGATTTTCATACGGTTTTCACCAATAGATAGTGATTGAAGAGAAATGTTTATATGTATAATACATGTAAATTATATTAGAGAAAAGCCGAGAAATTCAAAGAAAACATATTTTTGTGCGATTTAAAACAGCTGGCGGGCCGTACTATAGTCACTTTTGAAATTCGTTCTACGGAAGAAATTGGAAAATAGATGTCCTAGAGTAAGTAGGTATTTGATTTTCCCTTTTCAAATATCCAGTGTTGCATTGCAAGCATTGTATAATTAGTGGCGAGTTAATCAGTTTATATGTATAATACATGATTGTTATAGTAGAGAAAACCCGATAAATTCAAATATTCAATTCAGGCAGCGGGCAGCGGGCTGCTGGCAAGCGGGTGGTGTGGATTTTATAAAGATTGGGTAATGGCGTTGTATTTCATTAGCCACAGCAACGTGTGGCCGGGTCTGTAAGTATAAAATGAAGTCACTCAAAATGTATGGCGCATAGATCTTTTAACTACGCAACAGATTTTCATGCGGTTTTCACCAATAGATAGAGTGATTCAAGAGGAAGGTTTATATGTATAAAACATGCTTATTATAATAGATAAAAGCCGAGAAATTCAAATATTCAATTCAGGCAGCGGGCAGCTGGCAAGCGGGTGGTGTGGATTTTATAAAGGTTGGGTAATGGCGTTGTGTTTCGTAAGCCACAGCAACGTGTGGCCGGGTCTGCTAGTATTTAATAAATTAAAACCAAAATTTCTTCTAAAATCATGCGATTTGTAAGAAGGTACTTAAATACCTACCTACGTTATTATAAACCACTTATTTTATGTAAATAAAAAATCGTATCGTTACAGAAAATTTGTTCGAAGAAACGGCACTATCTCAATGGCAACCAAATTCTTTAGTTTATTGAAAAAAATGCAAAAAATAACAAAGTAAAAATAAACACGAGGATTTCACATTTTAAAATCAACTTTTCTAACCTAATAAAACGGCCACCATCTTGTACCGGAAACGGAACATGTATGTAAATAAATGAACCGACAGACGAAATGCAATCAGTCAATTATTATTAGTGATTTGGATTTGCTCAACTTTGAACTAAAGATCAAAATAAATAATGGCTTAAATTTTCCAAACTATAAAATATGTTTGAAAAAAGATTTACAATATACCTAGAGGTACCTATGAAATGCAAAACAGAGAGTTATTCAAGGAAAAATTATTTAAAAAATATTCTAAAATGGGAAATTTAACGATTTAAAAAAAATCATCTTTTCACAGCTGTAATTCATTATACATATACAGGGTGTTAAGGGACGTACTTTACTTATTTTCCTCCAGTGATTCCTGACAATATTTGGAATAAAAAATGTACTTAAATGAGATTTCGTTCTTCAGTCACTTTTTTTAGTTTTTTTCAACTTAAATCATTGAAAAATCAATATGTATTAGACAGTTCGGTTCTGAGTGAGGGGTTGGGCGGTTACTCGGCTGAGTGATCAGTGATGATATGCAGTAGAATTTTTCTTTGTTTTGTTTTGCGACAAAATAATTTTAAAAAAAGTCACTGGAGCCATAAATTTCATTAACTTATTATTCTGTTAAAATGTCGCTAATTTTCAAGTTATAAATTTTCTAGTTTGTCTTCAACAACTTTTCAAGATCAACCGTTAGGGAATTATTTTGAAAATAACATTTTTTGTCACATTTCATATAAAGCGGCAACCGAAGCAGAGATCACCCGAGGTAGAAAACATGTAATTATATTTAGAGCACCAACCTTTACCAAATAAAATCAAAATATCTTCAATAATTCTAGACCATCTTTTGCAAAGAAAAGGCTTTTTTATCTCTACTGACTGGACTATGAGGGGTTGAACAGAATCAAATTGAATATCAACATATTAAGCTTTAAAGAACCAGCTTTTAAATAACAATATTATTTGTTGCCGCTATTATGGTATCTAATATTTATAAATATAATTTTATACTCGCATGTTTAAGAAATTCATAAACTCTACTATTTATCTACAGAAAACTCTGCTTTATCTTTATAAATAAAAATCTCGCTTCACGATGTGTGTTCGAGATGAACTACAAAACTACTCAACCGATTTTGCTGAAATTTGGCTTTCCGTATGAAATTTAGTCCAACTTAAAAGATAGAATAGTTTTTATCACGATTATCGACCTTAATGTGAATTAAATGTTCATTAAATTTTTGTTTTAAGACGATTCTTTGTAATTATATGTAAGTTTCTAACAGATGGCGGTGTGAGTTAATTTATCGACACAACACTTGGTTATCTAGGTTGGGTAACCATCCAGTATATGGCGTTGTGTTTCATTAGCCGCAGCAATACGTGTCCGGGTCAGCTAGTATTATATATGCACCTACTTATATGCATGCAATTAATTGTATAACGCTTTAACATCTGTTATAAAACATTGACTGGTCAGTGGTTGAGTGGGCATAGCGCTTGGGTCCCACCCGGGCGTCGCGTGTTCAATTCCTCGGCTGGCTAAGTCCTCCATCACAACACAAGCAACATTTTCGGCTTTCTGTGGTGGTAGTAGGAGATTTTCAAACATTGTTGGGTTATTCGTAATCCGGGAATGTTTGTCTTTCTTTTAAATTTAAAAAAAAAAATTAAAAAAAAAAAAGAATTAAAAATTGAATTATATTGATTTAGCTGTTTTTTGTACTTTAAAATATAAACCCATAACAAGAATGTTATACTCAAAAATCTCAGATGATGTAGTGATTATATTAGACAGTTAGAACAAAATAAGAAGAAATTAATTCACTTTGCAATTTTAATTTAACCTGCACTTGTTTTGTTTCAGCTCCAGTGATGTTCAGTTTGTCGGATTGGGTGGGGCCCTTAGACCCCAGTACAATCCTGATGACATATATGGCGTCACTACCACACACATACACCCGCTATACAACCATAGTTACTCATACGTATACAACAGTATCGCCCTCCTTCAGCTTGACAGGCGGTAAGTATTCCATAATTATTTAAAATATTGACAAAATGAAAAGTAAAAATCACACATCAACGAAAAAAAAGAGAAAAAGAATACGCCCATAGCCTCTATGTAGGTGCTACCGTAATTGTAATTCCAGACCATATGCTATTCGGGCGTTTACTATAGCAACTGATCTATCTCGTTTCTATATTACAAAACTGACGGTCTCCATAGTCGAGCGGTAAGACTCTCGACTAGCAATCCAAATAAATTGGGAGGCGGGTATGGGTACCGCCGCGCCGCCCCGGGAACCATTTATTGGATGACCAATACCTCTGGCTTAGGTCACCTTAAGTGGTTTGATACGTTTGTTGACTTAGCAGGGGTGCCCGGGTTCATGGGTTGAGGTTTATCCGTGTCTTGTCTCGGATGCGTCTGCCCACCAGCTGCATAGCAGGCCGGATCCTTTTCCAGACATACTCACTCGGAACATCGCCTTGCACCGCAGTGGGAGGAATAGATTCATACGTATGTCGCTCCTGGACACACTGACCCCCAGATTCCTACCCACCCCTAAACTTCCTCTCCTTTCATTCCTGTAAAGACCCTCCACAAAATAATAATTTAAATTTGGGAGGCGGGAATGGGTACCGCCGCCCCGGGAACCTTTGTTGGATAACCAACATCTCTGCCATCATAGGTCACCCCAAATGGTTCGCTACGTTTAGTGATTTAGCAGAGGTGCCCGGGTTAATGGGGTGAGGTTTGTCTAGGTCTTGGAAGCGGATGACCAGGACACACTGAACCCCAGATTCCTACCCACCCATTAAACCCTTTTCCTTTCCATAAATCTCATCTCCTTCCTTTCCTTAAAAAACCCTCCACACAGCATTCCCAAAGATGACATAGGCCTGAGGAAAATTATTTTTCTCAAGGCCTCCTGTGTGGAGCTCATGTAAAAAAAAAACACAGCATCCCCAAAGATGTAATACGTCCCAAAAAAGGAATTATTTTCCTCAGGGCCTTCTGTGTGAAGCTAATGTAAAAAAAAATGAAATACCGGAGTGTGTAAGTAAATTACATTTGATTAATGTGTGTTATTTTACAATTTTAATAATTTAAAATAATATACGAGTATAGTGTATTTACGGCACTTTCCATTGTGGAAGATACTCTCAGTATCGCCCTGGTGTAAGATCACCATTCAGAATTCAGAATTGACATGGCTTCAGCCTTGTTTGGTGACTGGATCTGAATAGTCAGGTCCTTCCCCACCTTCCTCCTCCCCATCTCCTTCCTCTCCCCCCCCTTTTTTAACATTAACTCCACACAGGAGGCCCTGAGGAAAATAATTTCCCTCAGGGTCTATGTCATCTGGGATGCTGTGTGGAGGGTCTTTTTGAGGAGAGGAAGGAATGAACATTGGTCTTGAAGAGACCCATGTTGTAGGAAGGAGGTAACACAGAGGCCGGCAAATCATTCCACAGCCGAGCTGTTGAAATCAAGAACGAGTCGAAGAAACGACCCGTTCTCATGTGACAAATGTCAACCGTGTACAAATGTTGGGCACGCGTTTGGCGTGTTTCCCGACTATGCACCGGTGCCGAAGGGATCAATGATGCTAGTTCCTCGGAGCATCTTCCATTGTAATACCGGCAGAACAAGGATAGCATTCCCACCTGATGCCTGTGCTCTAAAGATTGCAATCCTTTTGTTAAGATGGGAGAATCTATTAAACGGACCGCCCGTTTCTGCACAGAGTCGAGGGTATTTTTCAGGTATTTTGGAGCTCCAGACCAGAGGTGGCTGCCAAATTCAACCGTGGGGCACACTTGTGATTTGTACAGGGTTATCAGTTGTGTACTATGTGCAGTATCTGCGGGCTCTGTACAGTACGCCCAGTTTTTGGGAGGCTAACTTTACTCTGGCTTCGATGGAGCCCCCGTACCTTCAGCCTCAAACATATCCCAATTGCAGATACCATAGTTTCACTGCCCACTGGTTCTAGACGGTTGGGAGCAGTCCCCGGCCTTACCCGAGCTTTACGCAGAGTATTTTCAATTCTAATGTAGACAGTGACCTCACGTTCGTTTTGGAGGTCAAGTGTGCAAAATTTCATCAATATCGGAATGAAACTGTAGAGTCTATGGTCACGGACACTTTTCTTTACCTACATAGCACAGACCAATTTTTTTTTACATGAGCTCTACAGAGGAGGCCCTGAGGAAAATAATTTTCCTCATATCATCTTTGGGGATGCTGGATGAAGGGTTTTTTTTATGGAAACAAAGGATAGGAGAGTTCTGGGAAGGAAAAGGGTTTTATGGGTGGGTAGGAATCTGGGGTTCAGTGTATCCTGGTCATCCGCTCTCCAAGACCTAGACAAACCTCAAAAATCACTAAACATAGTGCACCACTTGGGGTGACCTATGGCAGAGGTGTTGGTTATCCAATAAAGGTTCCCGGGGCGGCGATACCCATTTCCGCCTCCCAAATTGAAAATAAACCAATTCTAAAAAAAAAAATTCTGTTAAAAATAAAATGCAGGTGGTTTGCCAATTGTTTAAATTCTCCAAAACACATTTGGTGTTTTGAGAATGATGTCACTTAAATTCATAGCACATATTTCTAGAGTTCATTGAACTTGAGTTACAGATAGAGTCACTACCGAAATTAATACCTCCTTATTATTATTTAAATTTTATTTATTTACAGACAATTAATAATTCGTACTAAAGTAATGTCACCATATGTTGCGTCAGCTATTACCCATCCTTTATTAAATCCACACCACCCGCTTGCCAGCTGCCAGCTGCCTTAATTGAATATTCGAATTTCTTAGCTTTTCTCTACTATAATAAACAATCTATTGGTGAAAACCGCATGAATATCCGTTGCGTAGTTCAAAAGATCTATGCGAACATACATTTTGAGCGACTTCATCAAAATCAAATACCTACTACCTATTATTCTAGGACATCTATTTTCCAATTTCTTCCATAGACGAATTTCAAAAGTGACTATAGTACGGCCCGCCAGCCGTTTTAAATAGCAAAAAAATATATTTTCTTTAAATTTCTCGGCTTTTCTCTAATATAATTTACATGTATTATACATATAAATATTTCTCTTCAATCACTCTATCTATTGGTGAAAACCGTATGAAAATCCGTTGCGTAGTTTAAAAGATTAACGCGCACATACATTTTGAGCGACTTCATTTTATACTATGTAATGATGATGATGATGTCAAATGAACAGTTGACAGGGACACGTGTGGAATGTTCACGTGTGTCATGTGACATGCCGTAATATCGGCATACCGCACCTAAAGGGTTAAGGGACATTATTGCATCGTAATACAACTTCACAGTTTTTTCTAAAATAAATAATTGTTTTTCAAAGAAAATAACTATAATGCACCATTTGTTTGATTTCAGGGTGACCTTCACAGCCAGAATTCTACCCGCCTGTCTCCACACGGGCACCCCTCTCCCCGACAGTGGCTTCATACAAACTGACATAGACGGAAAGGTTAGAACACTTTTCTCTGTCTTCATGATGAACAATGATGTGATAACGACAAGATTGACAGCTGTCGCCGGTATTAATGTATATTTAAAAAAAGGTGTCTAACAATCACGTCATTTCCCCACAGGGGTACGCAGGTAGGATGGACCGCCTCACAACTCTGTTTAGACAACACACAGCACTTCTTGCTTCATTCACATTCGTACATCGTCTAAGAGATATGCTCTCATCTGTTATTATGAATCTTGAGATGACCCAACTCAACTATTAAATATATTTTCCTGGTACTCCCTTCTCTGCCCATCCACTCAACATGTCAAAATCAACAGTGCGTCCCTATCTAAAACTTTTGTTAATTTTTTTTACAGTACTTCCACACAGGAGGCCCTGATGAAAAAAATCCTTCAGGGCTTAAATCATCTTTGCGGATGCTGTGTAGAGGGTCTTTTTAAGGAAAGGTTGGAGAGGATGTTCTGGCAAGGAAAAAATAATGAGGGGTGGGTAGGAATCTGGGGGTCAATGTGTTCAGGGGTGACGGACATATGAATCCATCTCTCTCACTGCGGTGCAAGGCGATGGGTCGAGAGAGTCAGGCTGGAGAGGTCTAGGTCAGGTCTCCCTCAACCAATCTCTCCCGATCCGACCCGCCACGCAATAGGTGGTCAAATGCATTGGCCGCCAAGACCTAGATAAAACTCATCCCATAAACCCTTGCACCGCTGCTAAGTTACCAAACATTGCAAACCGCTTGAGGTGACCTGTAGAAGGGGTGTTGGTTGTCTAATAAATGGTTCCTGGTGGGCGGTACCCGTACCCGCCTCCTAAACTGTTTAAATATAAAAATATTTACATTATTACGTGATTTCTCGATCTCCACATGTTTATTGTTTTAACACCACTCTAAAGAGGTGCAAATATACAAAAAATATTATTTAACTTTATTAAAATTAAATATCAATTAAAGCACACTTCCGACGGTCCAGTGGTTAAGATCCTCGACGACGAATTCAGAGGTAGCGGGTTCATATCCTAACGAATAATTTCATTATAAATTATTAAATTTTTGAATGTAATATGTATTTGTGGCACATTCCAGAGTGGAAGGTACTCTCAGTATCACCCTGGTGAAAGACTGAAGAAAAAAAGACTTTGGTCATGTTTGGTAACCAGATCTAACTATACAGGACTTTCTCACCTTCCTTTACTCCATCTCCTCCCCCTCCACACTTCCTTCAGCTTTACAACATACCTACATTGGGGGTGCCATAGTCCCACTAGCTCCAGATGGTTAGTAGCAGTTGGGAGACTTGTGCTGTATTCACAATAAAAACACATTTCTCACTTCATATTGTAATAGTACAGGGATAGCGCGGTAAAACGTTCTTTGGTTGTTTTTGCATTGTTATTCCCACTAAGTACAACAATTCTGGGTTGATTAGAAGAAAATGGCAGAAAGGTCGCATCACTCCACCATTTAGTGTTAAATCTATTCATTCGATCTAACAATGCTAAATACACTCATAAACCTAAAAACAAATTAATTATTCATTTGTCTGACAGATATATGTACCGCCGCCCCGAGAACCATTTATTGAATAACCAATACCCCTGCCGTAGGTCACCCCATGTGGTTCGCAACGATTGGCGACTTAGCGGGGTGAAGTTTTGAAGTGGAAACATATTTAGCGCCGTTGTGATTTTAAACTCAATGAAATGAAAAAGCGACACTAAAAAGAGACAAACACATAGACCTATAGGACTGCCTAAGAGAATGAGATAGAATAATCGGTCTCCTCTTTGTGCGATGCTTTTAGCCTCCCCTCTCTTATTTAGGTACTTAAGTTTTCTGAAGGTTTCGCTTCTACCACGTGCTAACTGCTCACGTGTTTCTGCGAATCCATTTGCCCACCTTTTGTTTGGCGGGCCGGATCGCGAGAGACTAAAAACTTTTGAACACTCCAGCCGGACTCTCTCGACCCATCGCCTTGCACCGCAGTGGGAGGGATGGATTCATACGTCCGTCACTCCTGAACAAATTGACCCCAGATTCCTACGCTCCCCTCATACCTTTTTCCTTCCCAGAACTTCCTCTCCTTCCTTTCCCTAAAAGGCCCTCCACACAGCTTCTCCAAAAGCCTCGATGAATTTTTTTCCCTTAAGGTCTCCTTTATGGAGCTACATTTAAAAAAAGGATGTTTATATTAATTTACTCTTCGTATATTTGTTGCAAAAAGTAATGGCACATTTGTTGTCACTGGATAAAACAATCAGTTGGTTTGTTTTTCAACATTTCAGACGACAATGCAGAGACTGTCTCAGGAGGAGTGCTCCAGAGCAGTTACCACTGACGAGGACTATCACCCTGTCGGCGTTAAACATGACCTGGAGATATGCAGCCGCCCAGTCAACACAACTGCGGGGTGTCCGGTATGTAACTCATTGTTAACCAAGCTTATTGTATTTTTGTTTTTTTTTTTATTATTTATTCATTTTCCAATAAACATTAATATAACAAGAAATGTACAATTTTTCAAATAAGTGTAGAAAACATAGGAGGGCGCCACTGTTGTTCAAATGGCATTGCTAAAAATATAACTCACTTGCTTTTTCTCGTGGCTTCGCTCGCATGGTATTATTTAACAATTTGGAAGTCGGGTATGGGTACCGCCGCCCGGGATCCATTTATTGGATAACCAACACCCCTGCCACAGGTCACCCCAAGCGGTTCGCTTCGTTTGGTGACTTAGCAGGGGTGCCCGGGTTCATGGGATGAGGTTTGTCTAGGTCTTGGTGGCGAATACGTTTGCCCAACTACTGCGTGGCGGGCTGGATCGGAGGGGACTGATTAAGGGAGGCTTTTTGACCTTTCCAGCCGGATTCTCCCGAAACTTTGCCTTGCACCGCAGTGTGAGGAATAGATTCATACGTCCGACCCCCAGATTTCTACCCACCCCTCATAACTTTTTCCTTACCATATCTTCTTCTCCTTCCTTTACCTTAAAAAATCCTCCACACAGCATCCTCAAAGATGACATAGGCCCCTAAAGAAATTGTTTTCCTCGGTGTCTCCTGTGTGGAGCTAATGTAAAAAAAGGGGTTTCCCACCCCACCTCCTCCACTTTCCGTCTCCTGGGAGAGAAAACGTATGATAAATAATTTCATAACGCCAGAACTTACCAATATATATAGCTTATAGATCTCGCAAATAATGTAGCTTTCTATTAATGAAAGAATTTTTAAAATTCATTCAGTAGTTTTGGCGTGAGAGGGTAACAAACAAACATCCATACAAACTTTCGCCTTCATAATATTAGTAGGATGGTGGTAATGAAAAGCTGTGCGTGTAACCAACATTTAAAAAAAATAAAATAAGCAAAAAAAGCGAAAAAAATATTTTTTCATTGTAATATAGATACCCACTAATTTCAAAATTAGAATTAAAAATCAGAATTACAAAATTTTGTGTAAACATAATGAAGAATAACTTAATTGTAATAAAGTATACGTACCTATACAGTACAGTTTATAAATGGCTCTCATTTATTTAATATTAGCTTTAGTACCTAGCGTTGCCCGGGCTTTAGATCATGTCTCTAATTTTAGATCTGAATATATTTAACTCATTCAGATCTACAAGTAGTGTTTTCAAACTCACCATTAGTGATTCCTTCCTTTCTATACCTGCCGTTAAACTAAAATTTATTTTTAATTAAGTGAAAGCAAATCACATTTTAAAACACCATTAAATCAAATTCGTGACATAAAGTAGGTACCTTAACAACGGTGTTTCTTAGATTTAAAAAAAAAAAAAATTAAGAACTAAAAAATTTTTTTAAATTGTGATTTACAGTGTTCTACACATTCAGTGATTTTGCGCCTTAAAATAATATTTTAATAGTTAAATTGGTTGTCAGCCTACAAATTTTGCATTTCCATTATTAATATTATCTACTCCTAATTGACAGACTAAAACACTAACAAAAATGTAGTTACGCAAAGCAGCCGAAGATAGCTGATATGTGACATTCATTATTGGCGTGCGCCAGAGAATAAAGAACACAAGAAATGCCCTGTGGGCGTGTTTCATGTTCCAAAGGTCTGACTATCATTTGCTTAAAATATGTTAATACATGTCCTGCAAAATAAAGCAATTCAAATAAGATAGCGATAGACAATGGGAGACAGAGCGCGTGCTAAATAAGTTAAAAAAAAAATACTAAATCAGTGGCGACATTGGTTGTATCTACATCTGCATGGAAGGCATTTCTATTGTGGGCAAAAAAAATGAAATTATTTGTCTTTGTTTTAGCACATATAATTTATTGAAATGAGTTTATTTAATTTCCGGCACATTCTACATACTCTCAGTATCACCTTAGTGGAAGACCACCATTCGAATAGAAAAATTGGTTTATAATTAAGTAGGTAAGTATTTAAATACCTACTACAAAAGGTGTTAAGCAAGGCTGCGTAATGTCACCATGGTTATTCAATCAATACATGGATAATTGTATGCAAGAATTGAAAGATGTGGGATTGGGCGCGAAATTGAATAGTCTGAAAGTATGTTGCCTGTTGAATGCTGATGACGCGGTGCTGATTTCTAACACTATGGAAGATCTACAGTCTCTAGTATCTAGGACGAACGAAGTATGTATGAAGAATGAGTTAATGATGAATGTAAGTAAGTCTAAAGTCATGGTGTTTGAAAGAGAGAGTACGAAAACAGTGTGCGATATAGTTGTGAATGATGAATACTTGGAGCAGGTGGAGAGTTTGTTTATCTGGGTAGTATGTTTACGAGAGATGGGAAGGCTGATCGAGATATTGAAAGAAGGATAAATGCCGGTAACTCCATTAATGGAGGATTGAATGCCGTTGGAGCTAATAAAAAACCTTCAATAAAAGCGAAGGTAGCAGTCCACAATGGAGTCCTGGTACCTACCCTGATGTATGGCAGTGAGGCATGGAACTGGCAGAGGAAGGATGAAAGTAAACTGAATGCTGTTGAAATGAGATCCCTGAGACGTATGTGTGGTAAAACTATGTATGATCGTGTTAGAAATGTGGATATCCGCAAAGAATGTAAGGCTGATGTAAGTATAATGAGCAAAATTAAGATAGGGACCCTCAGATGGTTTGGGCACGTAGAGCGAATGAACGAAGAAAGTAGTGTAAAAAGAATATATGATGCAAATGTGAATGGTAGAAGAAGTCGGGGACGCCCGAGGAAGACATGGCACGATCAAGTGAATCAGATACTTGAGACGGGCCATGTCAAAAGTCAGAATAATAGAAGAGCATGTATGAGACGATGTATGAATGTGAGTGAGGCAAAGAGTGTGTGCCAAGACCGAGTTGTTTGGCGGTCCGCCCTCTCTGCCTACCCCTGCGGAGAAACGGCGTGATGGTTAGTTAGTTAGTTACTTAAAAATCTTACGATTTCAGATGAAATCTTGAATACCTATCAGAAAAATGGAATTATACTTTTTTTGAACACGAGGTCTACTAACTGTTGAGAGAGGTATTAGTATTAGGTTAGGTTAGATAATGAAGAAAGCACCGAACTGCAATTAGAACCATTGAACATGAATGTAAGCACTGACTAGCTACCTCCCCGTATTATAGGCGAAAATAAGGGAAAACTTCACTAAATGGATATGGTTTTAAACTGCTGTATGGCTTTGAAAATAACAAATATATTTTGAATTTTGTAGTTTTTAGTATTTGGGGTGCTATGCCGTGTGTTGTGCTACCCCTTTCTTTAGCCAACGTTTCGGACAGTGTTACAGTGGACATCGTCACATACCTGTCCTGGTGTTGGACACTGTAACGTTCTTCGAAGCGTTGGCTAATGGAAGTGGCGCAACATGGCAAAACACCCCAAAAATAAATAACGATAATACTTTAGATGACAAAAATCAAAAATCATATCCGATATTCTGGTGTTTTTTAAATATTATTGTCTGAAATTAATGGCTACTTTGTAAAACGACTCGTGAAACTGAAGTTACACTCCTTAAAGTAAAGTCAGTGTTGGGCCATTTAGTGATGTTTAATGTTAAAAAAATGGATGTATTTTTAATATTTTTTTGGTACATTTACAAACAGGTATATACATAAAAACAAAAAATATAATAACAAAAAAAAATCGTTTTAATAAAATTTTAAAAATATATTTATGCATAGTGTCTACGGAGATCAACATGAGTGATTTTACACGAGTTTAAAATACACCCCAAAAACAAATAACGAAAATACTTTTGACCGTGAAAATCTTAAAACGTATCATATTTGTATATATATAAATATATAAACACACATTTACACCCATACATAAATACACACGTACAAACGGGTATATTCAGGGTGTTAAGGGACGTACTTGACTTACTTTAACCAGTGATTCCTGACATTATTTGGAGTAAAAAATGTAAATGAAATTTTGGTCTCTGGTGACTTTTTTTTTTCAAAATTTTTTTCTTCAAAATCAAACTTTTTTTTTTCTTCTGCACGTCGTCACGGGTCACTTAGCCAACTAACCGACCAACCCCTAACCCCGCCTCCAACTGTCCGACATCTACCATTTTTTAATGTTTTTGTAGAAAAAATAAGTTAAAAATACATCAAAAATGTCACCGGAGACAAAAATTTTTATTTCATTTTTTTCTCCAAATAATGTCAGGAATCACTGGCTAAAGTAAGTCAAGTACGTCACGTAAAGCTGAAGATAGCCGACATGTGACATTCATTATTGGCGTGTGCCATAGAATATAGAAGAAAACAAGATATGCCCTGTGGGCGTGTTTTATGATCCAAAAGTCTGACCATTGTTTGCTTAAATTATTATTATAAACGCCCTGTTTAATAATGAAATTCAAATGGTTTTTTTTTTTTTATTTGAATACCTTACGAGAGTCTCAGCTGCTTCCGTCTGGAACCAATGAGACTATGGCATCCCCAATTGGTTGTATGATGTGAGAATGAAGATAGTGGGATAGGGAAAGAAATGGGGAAGAGGAAAGTAAGGAAATTTCTGGCTATTTAGATCTGGTCACCAAACATGGCTAAAGCCATTTCTAGCAACGTTTCAATTCTGAATGGTGGTCTTTTAACATCAAGGCAATACTGAGAGTATCTTCCACTCTGGAACGTGCCGAAAACATACTATATATTATTTTTAATCAATTAATCGTGAAATAACACAAATTAATCAAATAAAATTTATTGGCCCACCCTGGGATTCGATCCCGCGACCTTAGGATTGCGAGTCAAGAGCCTTAACGCTCGACCACGCCGGCCGTTAGGGCCATCCATAAATTACGTCACACCTTATGGGGGGAGAGTGGAGTAGAGAAGTGGACAAGGGGTATGGGGGGGGTCATCAGCTCTGTAATGTCACGTGTAAAAAATATCAAGATGAAAAACTTTTTTAGATGTTAAATTGCAAAATATGTAACGTCACACTAGCGGAGAGGTTGTCTCACAATTGTGACGATGTGACGTAACTTCAGTATCGTCATTGTTTTTTTTTATTAAATTAGCTTGGAAATCATTTCTAGTATGGGCGCAAATAAGTTTAAAATTAATTGTCTTTGTTCAAGCACATATAATTTAATTTAAATGATTTTATTTCATTTCCACATTCTACAGTTGAAGATACTCTCAGTATCACCCTGGTGGAAGTATCACTTCATTCGAATCGAAAAATTGGCTCATAATTAAGTAGGTAGGTATTTAAGTACCTACTTACAAATCTTACAAATTTTGGCTAAGGGAAAAATGGAAACACATTTTTTTGGACGTGGGGTCTACTAACTGTTGACTGAACTACTAGTATTAAGTTAGGTTAGGTTGACCTCACCAAACCGCAATTAGAACCATTGTCTGTGAACTTCCACTAAAAGGATATGGTTTTAAACCGCTATATGTTTTTGAAAATAACAAATATACATATTTTGAATTTTATCATTATTTATTTTTGGGTGTCGTGCTGTGTAACGCTACCTCCTTCTTTAGCCAACGTTTCGCACAACGTTACGGTGTCCATCATAACACATCTGTCCTGATGATGGACACTGTTATCCGAAACATTGGATAAGAAGGAGATGGCGGAACATGGCAAAACACCCCAAAAATAAATAATGAAAACACTTTGGCATGTTGGGCATTAATGCGACAGGACTCGATTATACTTTTTTTTACATTAGCTCCACACAGGAGGCACCGAGGAAAACAATTTCCTTAGGGGCCTATGGCATCCTGTACAAATCGCAAGTGCGCTCCACGGTTGAATTTTGCAGCCACCTCTGGTCTAGAGCTCCAAAATACCTAAAAAAAAAACCCTTGACTCTGTGCAGAAACGGGCGGTCCGTTTGATAGATTCTCCTATCTTAACAGACGGATTGCAATATTTAGTGCATAGGCGTCAGGTGGGAATGCTGTCCTTGTTCTACCGGTATTACAATGGAAGATGCTCCGAGGAACTAGCATCATTGATCCCCTCGGCACCGGTGCATAGTCGGGAAATACGCCAAACACGCGCCCAACATTTGTACACGGTTGACATTACTCGCATGAGAACGGGTCGTTTCTATGACTCGTTCTTGAGTTCAACGGCTCGGCTGTGGAACGATTTGCCGGCCTCTGTGTTTCCTCCCTCCTACAACATGGGTCTCTTCAAGACCCATGTTCACTCCTTCCTTTCCTCAAAAAGACCCTTCACACAGCATCTACAAAGATGACATAGGCCCTGAGGGAAATTATTTTCCTCAGGGCCTCCTGTGTGGAGATAATGTAAAAAAAAAAAAATCTTTGAGGATGCTGTGTGGAGTGTTTTTTAAGGGAAAGGAAGGAGAAAAAGATATGGAAAGGAAAAAGGAATGAGGGGTGGGTAGGAATCTGGTGGTCAGTGTGGGGGTCAGAGTGACGGACGTATAACTATTCTGCACACTGCGGTGCAAGGCGAAGGGTCGGGAGAATCCGGCTGGAGAGGTCAAAAGGCCTCCCTCAATCAGTTTCCTCCTATCCAGCCCGCCACGCAGTGGTTGGGCAAACGTATCCGCCACCAAGACTTAGACAAACCTCACCCCATGAACCCGGGTACCACTGCTAAGTCACCAAACGTAGCGAACTACTTGGGGTGACCTGTGGCAGGGGTGTTGGTTGTCCAATACTTACTCATTACCAATGAGGTGGCCAAAGTGTGAGAGCGAGGGTGACCTGACAATTGGTCCGGCGACATTTGGTCCGGCGACAATTGGTGCGGTCGAAAGTTTAGAAGATGTTTTCTTCAAGTATGCAAATAGGATATACGGCCGTACAACCAAAGTCGATATACTTATATCTGAGGGCATTTTCAGTGAAAATCCGATGTAAAAATATTTTTACTAATAATTTCGACTCTCCAAAGTAGCATCCGGCAATCACAAAATACGACATACTTATACGTGCAGTCGGCTTAGCAAAAAAACGCTAAAGATTCCTACTTACATATATTATAACTGTTATATCTGAATATAACACAAGAGTCCCAACTGCTCCCAACCATCTCGAACCAGTGAGAATTTGGCATACCCAATTTTGGTTTGGTGTGATGCTGAAGGTAGTGGGGAGGGGAATGAGATGTGGAAAATGTACCTGGCTATTCAGATATAGTCATCAAACACGGCTAAAGCCATATCAAGTAACGTTACAATTCTAAATGAATACTGACGAATAGCAAAATACGATATACTTATATGTGCAATATCTACTTAAGATTTAGGAGGCGGATATGTTTACCGCCGCCCGGGAACCATTTAACAAATAACCAACACCCCTGCCATAGTCCCATCCCAAATGGTTTGCTACATTTGATGACTGTGTTTACGGGATGAGGTTTGTCTTGGTCTTGGCGGGGGATGCCTTTGCCCACCTAAGGCATGGCGGACCGGATCAGAACAGACCGGTTGAGGGAGACCTTTTTATCTCTCCAGCCTGACTCTCTCGACCCATCGCCTCGCAGTGTGGAAAATTTACCTGGCTATCTATACATCTAGTCACCATACATGGCAAAAGTAATTTCAAATAACATTGCAATTCTGAATGAATACTGACGAATACCAAAATACGACATACTTACATGTGCAAGATCTACTTTAGATTTAGGAGGTCGTATTTTGCTATTCGTCAGTATTCATTCAGAATTGTAACGTTACTTGAGATGTCTTTAGCCGTGTTTGATGACTATCTGAATAGCCAGGTACATTTTAAATATTTTCCCCTCCCTACTACCTTCAGCATCACACCATACCGAAATTGGGGATGCCATAGTCTCACTGGCTCGAGACGGTTGGGAGCAGTTGGGACTCTTGTGTTATATTCAGATATACAAGTTATATTATGCGTAAGTCTTAAGCGTTTTTTTGATAAGCTGACTGCACGTATAAGTATGTCGTATTTTGTGATTGCCGTACGCTACTTCGGAGAGTCTAAATTATTAGTAAAAATAAGTTTATAACGGATTTTCTCTGAAGATGCCTTCAGATATAAGCCTGCAGATATGTAAGGCCGTATATCCTCTTTGCATACTTACTTCAAGAAAACATCTTCAAAACTTTTGACCGGACCAATTGTCGCCGGACCAATTGTCGCCGGACCAATTGTCGCCGGACCAAATGTCAGCCGGACCAAATGTCGCCGGATCAACTGTCATGGAACCGTCGCGTCAGCGTGAACTATAAAAAGCGGTTGCGATTCACAGACTCTACGTTTATTGACAAAAGATTACATATCGGTTACTCGAACATGACACTGCAAAAATATTTCAGAAGGGTTTTCGAATATGCTAGAACGCCAGCGAGCCGCTTCAAGAGAGCGCGTACAAAGGAATGAATTTACTTGCCGGCCAATTACGGCCGGTGAGCGCTGTCGACGCTCAGTGGTGCCATAGCAAAAAATAATGTATATGGCTAAAAAAAATGCGCTCGCTGTCATTCACTATAACACTTTGGCTGTAAAAATCTAAAATCATATCTGATATTACACATTTTTTCACATAGTACTCACCACACCCCAAATAATAAGGTATTATCTGAAATTAAAGACTAGTTTGTTATACGACTCCTGAAACTGATGTTAAAGCAAGTCACACACAGTTATAAAAGATAAACGATGATCGCACGCTAAATAACGCTCTTCATACAATCCCATCAGACCTGTCACACAAGCGGTTTATGCGCTGAACAACGACAGACAATACAAATCTTATGCCGTAACCGCTACTCAAGCGATATACGAAAAGATATGCAACCCCCTCTCTGCCATAAACAGGAGAGGGGGGATCATTTTAATTACGGAGCTGCCAAATTGACAGATTCAGTATTTGTACTTTTAAATGAATTTATTTTTCTTCGGAAATGGAAATTCGTGGTAGCTCTCTAATTCATCTGACCCTCTCTCTTACCATATATGAAGAAATATTTCATATCGTCGAGTTAACAGATATCTGCTCGCGCTTTTATAGCTGTGTGGGACACCAACATTAAACTCTGTAAAGTAAAGTCGGTGTTGGGCGATCGAGTGGTGTTTTATGTTGAAACAAATGTAGGTATTTTATTACCTTACAAATAAATTGATGTTCACTTGGCACAAATCATTATAAAAAACAATAATTTTCTCATCTCCAGTGCTATAAGTACAAATTTAATAATTATGAGTTTAATATACTTTCATTTTGATAAAGTATTCTTTCACACAAAAGACTAGAAGATGGGGAACACTTGTATCACTTCTTTTATACATATTCCTACTTGGGACCTTTACAAAGAGATTTGTATACAAATGCATATAAAGTGATCGGACCGCAATGCATTTCCCGTCATTCAAATAGGACCGGGCGTAAAAGATAGGACTACCCATCCCACCGGAAGTGTGTTCAAAATCCGATTAAAAAATTAAACCAATTTTTATTCATTTCAAAATTTTCATTTTCATTTTTATTTCTATTTTTCTATAAAATATGATTTTTTCTCTTTTTTTTCACTTACTTTTAAGTATTTCTTAATTTTTATTTAGTATTTTTAATTATATGTTTCAATAAAATTGTATGTATTAATTCCTATTTAAAGTATTATATGTACGACTACCACAACACGGGCATTAGCCTAGTGTGGTAGCCAAAAAAAACGAACAATCTGTAATAACTAATAAAATTTTATGAAATAAAAATATATAAATAAAAAATAAATTAAAAATTCTGTCATTTGGAGTGTGTTCATCTTATTACTTTATTTGTTCTCAGGGCTGGTTTTACGGTTCCCCATTGACTGTTCACAATAGCCAGAGGGTGGCGTGTACCCATCTCCTGGTGGGGTTGTTTTCCTCGGTCACTTCACCCTGCACGGTCACCAACACCCGCATATCTTCCTTTATACCCTGGATTGAGGGTATCGTGTGGCCCTAAAGCGGTGTTGTTGACTAAGACATTTTTTTGTGATTATTTTTTATTATTATTTATTTTTTACAGACGTAATGATATCCGTAGATAAAATAACATAACAGAGAGACAAAATCAATATGAGTAAGAAGAAAAAAAAAATAAGTGTAAATTGTGAATATAAAAGGTATCCGGAAACTAATAGTACAAGCAGGAAACTCGCAAATCTATTTCACACAGAGAACCTAAAAACACGTTTTTTTTTATCTGAGCACTTTATTTCACTTTAATTTTTTTTTCTACTACTGCAGCTGGGCGCCGTGTCCACGCTTTAACGCAATCACTACATCACTAATCACTAATATTATATAACAAAGTCCACCGCCGCGCCTGTCTGTCTGTCTGTTCGCGATATACTCAAAAACGACTGAACGGATTTAATGCAGTTTTCACTAATAGCTAGAGTGATTCACGTGGAAGTTTTATGTTTTATTTTTAAGGTTTTGTCTAAATTAATGGAAATATATAATAAAATAAGGAGATTGTCTGTATGTGATAGACGAGCGGGCTAGAAAGCGGGTGATGTGGATTTGATTTGTATGCAAATCTATAGTTTTATGCCGAGTTTAATGAAATTTTGTAAATGTAACCATCAAAATTAGTGGAAGGTCACTGTCTACTTTTGATTTCAAAAACTCTGTGTAAAGCCCGGGCATCGCCGGGGACTTCAACTAGTTTTAAATAAAACAAACAGCTAATATTAACCATCGAAGGAACAATTTAATAAAAATCCAACTTCGGATAGAAGTAAAAAAAAAATCACAAAAGCGAATGCTAATGTTAATAGATTCACCAGTTTCCCATTTGTACCACGAGATTCCGGACAACATGTATAACAAAAACTCCCACATAAGCAAGGCCGTGAGTCGCCATTTTCATAATATTGTTTCATGTACAAAACGTTAATACAACAACGGCACGCAGAATACACCTCTCAATGGCAACTATTCTTCCGGAAGATTAAAAAATGTAACTATTCTCATTCTGTATGAATTATTTTTTCCACAAAATCCGGCATCTTATGTGAGTTAAAAAATGAAATTTTAATGTTATTGCTCTAATTCTGCTACCAAAGTTAAAAAAAAACAGTTAACTGGATGTATATAACAAATATAAAATCAATCATTCATTTAGTTGTGAAGTGCTTGTAAAATGAATGTACCATTGGATGAGATTTAAATGAAGTACTTGATAGTTAGCGGCTAATTTGCCAACCCAGGGCCAAGAACAACTTGTTCCTCTCTCTTGTAAACTGGATTATAATCAGAAAGGCATTCTGTCCTTCAGTTCTTGTCACTTGTTTCCTTCTCAGTACTTGTCAGTAGGAACGCGCACCTGCCTCTCCCGCCCATAAAAATAAAGTGTGCCTAGAAACAGTTAAAAAATTACACATTTTTAATTAATCATACAAAAAAAATATACACCATTTTGTAGAATAAATATTAGGCTTTAAAATAACGTAGAATAAACATTACAATCGTATCAATCCGTAAATATTTTTTTTTTTTAAATATCAATTTTTACCTTCCATACAAAATAAAATTGTCACACTACCTACTTCATGTGTTTATACTTCATAAAATGCGAGTAAAACTTTGTAATATGTGAATTTTTGTAAGTTTTAGGGTCTTAACTAATTGTAGTTTCTGTACAAAGTAATTTGCATGGGGTGTCATAATAAATTAATAATTTATGCACAAAAATCAAAATGAGAAGTAGTCATTTACTTTTTAGTTACAACTCTTTAGTTACGTTTTATTTCTACTTCCACCGTAATTTCTGATCCCAGTCATTAAATTTTACATGGGCAACACTAGCTTCATTCTGGTTGGTAGGTGGTCTGACGTCTCCGCCATAACATTAATTGTTAAAATCAGTAACAACGTGTTTCTTTAGTGGGACTACAATTTCGAGACAGGAAATATTATAGCCTTTTTTCACAAAACATTAAGTCTTTTTTTACTCATCTTTTAGTAATACGTGCGGTACGAACATTGCTAAGCTTACTTATTTGTAGTTTTAAGTTTTATCAAACCATAGACTTTTTATAACCCCATTTTATCTAATTCTTATTACAATTTCGTAACTTTTACTGTAAATTTCGTTACGTAACGAAAAAGTATAGTGTAAAGCTGAGTGTACACAGTTACAACCTGATTTTTATTTTATTTATTATAAAGACAAAGTAATACAATACGACAGGAAAAATAAACATATTTTACAAAAAAAATGATAATTCCCAATCAACTACTTTTAAGTAGTTTGTCAATGGGTGCTTTTACTTTGAAGATATAAAAATTATTTCTTTCGGAAAACCAATTCTCTAACATAATATTTGTTTTACCATTTGTACATGTATTTATTTCGATAGGTAACAAATTTAAGCAATTAGGTATCATGTAGTCCAGCGTTATTTGTCCATATTTGTTTAAATGCTTAGGTTAAGAATAGAATATTGCAAGTTTATCTGTAAGTATATGTTGTCCCTTTCAAATTGAAATTATTTTTGTGAATTAGAAGTGCCTCAAGCTTTTATAAAATCTTATTTAAATAAATATGTATTATAATTTACTATTATAATACCGGCTACAGGATAACTATTTTTTAGGAATACCCCCAAAAACCAATGCCGGAAGGCAAAAAGCTTCTTAGAAGAAATTTTACCAAATGTGTCCATGGCAGAAAAAGAGATGGTGAAAAAAAGCTTTTGCTAAATAAAATTACAGATTCTTTAAAAACAGTTTAATAAAGCAGATCCCAAAGAAAAGAGAGTAGGTACTAAAAAAAGTAGCTACAAACCAAATTGTAAATAAACACAAATTAAAAATAGCTATTTCGATAGTCATTCAAATTAATACATTTTTAAATGTTGTAAACAGTGCCTGTTCTTTAATTTCTAAGGATTTGTTGAATATTGTGTTAGGTACTTAAATTTGGGAAGCTGATAATTTAATTAAAAAACATTTATTAATACTTCTTTGTTTTATTTTAAACCCCTTATAATAGGTACAACAAGAATTTGGGTCATGAGTTTATGTATGTTTGTAGTATGTACAATAAATAAAAAAAAGTAAAAGACGTACATTTAGAAAAGACGAATATTTTTAAAATTAAATAAATAATACAAAAAAAAAATTGTATTGTGTAATATAACAAGCTTTATGTTTACTATTTAGTTGCATCTTAGGACTATTTCGTAACAATATTTCGTAAAAACCTTTTTTTTTTGAGAAATACTCATAAAACATTTTCTTTCTAAGCAACAATACCGCATTGAAAAAGTTGGAATGATGGCTGTATGTAAATGCTTTAGGAATATTTGATATAATGTTTTGAACACCTCATCAAGTTTACGAGTTTAAGTTAGTATCATATGTTTTTCTTTGAATTATTAATTGTCATATTAATTATTGGATAAATAGTTTTATTGTAATGTTGTATAACATTCGAATAAAATATGTAATATTGTTTGTCCTAAGATTAATGTTAATAAATTTAGAAAAAAAAAATTGTACCTTTTGTTTTGATCCAGACTGAAATCTTTTGTTGGTGTTTTCTCTATTACAGATATTGTCGATAAAAGCCTTTATCGTGTCACTAGAGGCGACAGGTCAAATGTCCTCTTATAATGGTTATGAGAAAGTGTTATTTGGGAAAAGCCTTGCAATCATATCTTCTACTTATATTTGGTAAAACATTCAGTGTTGTGGAAGTTTCCTTTGTTTGTTTGTATTCACTCCACTGAAGAGATATATACGTGTCCTTGTGCCAGAAGTTATCCCAATTTACTAATTTTTACATTAGCTCCTTACAGGAGGCCTTGAGGATAATTATTTCCCATCTTAGGGGATCCTGTGTGGAGCGTTTTTTTTAAGAAGAAGTACTGCCAAAGAAATAGGTAGGAGGGTCATGTAGGAATCTGGTGGTCAGTGTTTCCAGGAGTGGCAATCGTGTCAGGGATTCTGGCTTGAGAGATCAAAAAACCTCCTCATCCAGTCACGTCGGCCGCCAAGGCCTTGAAAAACCTTACCCCATGAACCTGGGCACCTCTGCTGAGTCACCAAACATAGCGAACCACTTGAGGTGACTTATGGCACAGGTGTTGTTAATCCAATAAATAGCGGTACCCATAACCGCCTCCAAAAATGTAAACTCTTACACAAGAGAATAGAATCTGTAATTTATTGGATTATCCTATCTGAAGCCACGGAAAGAATGGAATGCTGATATTAATGTAAGTGCAATGAATAAGAATAAGAAGGGGACGCTTATTTACCAAAGATAAGGCTGATACGGATAAGGTTTTTGAAATAAGGGTAAACGCAGGGCTGATCGCAGTTGGCGCTAGCAATAAATTGTTCGTAGAGGCGAAGCTAACAATCCACAATGCAGTGCTGGTGCTTACTCTGAATTATGGCAGTAAGGCATAGATTTAAAAGAGGAACGATGAAAGTGAACTAAACGCTGTAGAAATGAAATCCATAAGGCGCGTGTGTGATAAATCCGTGAATGATCATGTGAAAAGTTATTCGCAAATAATGTGAAGCTGATGTAACGGGTGCTTAGATGGTTTGGGCAAGTAGAGTAGATGAACGAAGAAAGGAATGTAAGGATTATGATGCGAATGTGAATGGTAAAAGAAATCGGGACGCCCAACGAAGACAAGGCACGTGATCAGGTACCATATAATATCATACTGTCAATGGTTAGAATAACAATAGAGTACGATCGAGACTAATGGGTGAATGTGGTTGAAGCAAAGAGTGCATGCCAAGACCGAGTTGTTTGGTGGTCGATTCTCTCTGCCTACTTCTGCGGAGAAGTGACGTGACGGTTAATTAATCATTTATAAATACAATTAAAAAGAAAATGCGATAAATTGAGGAACTATTGGTCGATTCTGACGGCCGGCGTAGTGCAGCGGTAAGGCGCTTGACTAGCATTCCGAAGGTCGCGAGATCGAAACTTGCTGTTGAACAGAATTAATTCGGATATCGACATATTTAGCGTCAGTGAAGCTGCCTTTAAAAGGCAAGCCCAATTGATGCTTATATAGTTTTTTTTTTTGCCTACCATTTATATTTATGTTTAGTAATACAAAAATATTTTAAAAACGAATTAATATTTCAAATTTTGTAACGTTTTTGAAAGAATAAATAAATTGAATTGAATTGAAATTGAATTGAGGGGAAGGGTAATGAAGTAGGTGGGGTTAGCGGGAGGGATGATGAGGAAGGGGAAGCTGATGATGGTGGGGGGGGGGGGGGACGCGAGGGGAAGGGGACGCAGGAGGGGAAGGGGGATGCATGGGAAAGGAAATGCAGTGAGAAATATTGTATTTCTTTGCATTGCAACGCACGCCGTGCTTTGTGCTTTGATCTTTGTAACTTACATAAATTGGTTGAAATCACGGACATATGAATATATCTGGACCTGCCCTAAGTGATAAAAACGTATTATTTCCCCCTCCACATGGCGCCGGCTGTAGCTCCTCCTTGGAACCGGCTCGCTCCATGGGGAGGGGATATAGCCTCGCTTGAATCTAAAATGTGTGACGTCATCATTCTTGCCGTGAACAGCGAGAAGCTGACATCCATACATTTAACGAAATAACGGCAGCTTGTGCTATACAATATATCTACGTATCAATGTTCACATAGCGAATGTGGGCGGTACTCCAATGTGCTCGTCGCTGGTTACAGGGGTAAGTAAATTATGAAACATTTGTAAAAGTGTTTTAACTAAACACGGCAACAAAATATTGATATGTGTATTGGCGCGAGTCTTTTTGGGGCGAGCATTTGGCCTTAGCAAATATGTTTTGAACGTGGTAAGCAATTCGCGCTCCCATGTAAAAAGGTCTATTCATTCAAAGCAGATTTTGCTTTTAAGAACTAAATGGTGATATTGTAATGCGAGATGCCTATATACTGTCAGATTGATTGTTCAACGAATGACAGTCATCTTTCCCCTCTTCGCTCTCCATAGTTTGGTTTTACCCCTCATCTGTAACTGCTTGTCTATCCATTTGGATGTCTATGGTTGAAATACTATTTACGTAAATTGTATGTGGTAGACAAGTGAGCTGGCAAGCGTGCGGTGTGGATTTGATTTATATGCAAATATACAGTTTTATGCCAAGGTTGATTAAATTTTGCACATGTGACCTTGAAAACAAGAGGAAGGTTACTGTCTACATTTGATTTTTAAAACTCTATGTTAAGCCCGGGCATCGCCGGGGACTTCAGCTATTTGCGTATAAGTTTGATGGGGGGCCAACTGTAAGGGATCAACTGTCAAGAAACCAAAAATGGCGTATGACCAATGAACAGAAAATCACTAGAAGCATTATGATTGTATATGAAATGACACACCATTGAAATCGATGACATCATGTTCAAGAAAGAATTTCGACATTTGCACAAAAAGTAGTTTCAGTAGCACATTCAAAATACCTCTCTGTTTCTAGTTTTATAACATTATTTCATCAACCTCCCGTTTAATTTTAAAACAATCTCAATTAATCATGAATTCCAACTTAAATTAAAACATTTACCTGAAACTACTGTAAGAGTTCATGTCTAATATATATATTTTTTTAAATAGATATTTTCTTTATGTATAGAGTTTTTCTTACTCATCTGTTGTTATTATTTGAAATATTTTATTATTTACTTACAAAGATTTCATATAATTGAGCGTGAATTCCCTCAGCAACACAAGAGCCGCGTCTCTTTATGGTGAGGAAAAGCTATTTTTATATTCATTTGCAACCAAAGATATTGAAAAATAAGAGATGTGCTATACGCAGTTTTCACTGGGTGGGAATGTGTTTCCTGGCCTCACCGATATTTTTAACCAATACTACTGTACACTTTCAAAAACTCAACTAAATAAAAGAATTTTTATTTATTTATTGTTTTGGAACATTAACAGAGTATTAACATAAAAAAGGCATTAGATTGGCATTGTATTCTTGGCGTAGATGTTAATAATCCACTTAAAAATGTTCACAGAATGCACAGTTTAATAGTTGTTTTTCGCTATGTATACATAGAAGTTAACAGAAATTAGAAATAGCAAAATATAATCAGAGGTATAAAAAGAGATAACAAAAATAGTGATGATAAAATACAGAGATGACAAAGATAAAAAAAGATCGATATACGATGTAAAAAAGACAGAAAAACCAAAAAGTAAAGTACAAATAGAGTAAGAAACAGCCATTCACATTCAAGTTCAAGATCAAATATAAGTATTTTCAATTCTCAATTATTTGTTAGGTTAGTCTATTGTTAATTTGCTTTTTAAAGTAAGCGAGACTATTTGCATAGATGTCTATATGGTTACATTCAATTGAATTATACAGACGACACATTCGGGACACTGGATTGAAGTATGCAATATTGTTTTTAAATAATTCGAGATGAAATATATTCTGACTCCTTAAATTGCGTCTATTGGGGACCTTAATAAGAATATTGCTCAGACAATGAGTTGTTTCAAGCTTATTATGAATGATTTTGTATAGACTCATTAAGTCAGCAACTTTTCTTCTTTTTTCCAGAGTTGTAAACTTAAAATATTGGAGTCGTTCCTCGTAAGATTGGAGTAAGGCATTTAGTCCAAGTTTAAATGATAACAATCTCAGATTTTTTTTTTGCACAGATTCAATAGTTTTTGAATATTTTAAGTAGTGTGGGTTCCAGATAACACTACCATATTCCAATTTGCTTCTGACCAATGAGTTGTATAGGGTTATAATGGATTGGGGTTTTTTAAATGGTTTCGATATTCTATGTATAAATCCCATCATTTTCAAGGATTTACTCGTGATATCACTGATTCTTAAATAATGTAGTAGGTACCTACTTACGCTCAAGCCTACTGAATAATTAAAATCTACGAATACCTATGTTAAAAGGTAAAATTTTATGGGGCGCAAAAAACTTCAAAAAACTTAGGTTGTGGATGTTTCCATGTTCAAATATATAATTTACTCCAACTGCAGCTGGACTTTGGGTAGCATAACACTGAGCAGTCTACAGTCTGCAGTTCTACAACTGACTTCGTAATTATTCAGAAAGTAATTTAAATACCAAATTTCTACTTCTTCAAGCAGATGAATGCTTCGTCTTTCCAGGAAATCAAAATGAGATTTGTTTACTTTGTAGTTACAGAATTGTTTCGAACATATTTAAATTTCCTTCAAGAGTACGATAAAACTAAATTTTATTTGATTCTTTCGTAATACCTGTTACAATCAAAATTGAGAACACATCAATTTCAATTATCTAGAAACATTTTTGAAAAGTGAGACCTTTTTTCCTTTATAAAACTTATCTTACAACATCACACCTGTCACTAGCTTCTCTCGAGGGAACACCAGCCCCATCAATACATCCCATAAATCACCCTCCCTGCTCTGGTGGGGGAGCTAACCCTGAGGCCTATATTACAGACGAGACTGATAGCTACTAAAACGTACCCACCAACACCACTTTTCAACCAAATTACACGCAGTTCTTTCAGAAGAATGTGTTTGAATATTTCACTTATGTACCTACTTAAAACCTTTGGCATTTATGTTCCTCCCTTATTCATTGTTCTGTTTGCTTCCTTCCTTCAATACGCATCCACTTCCATGCCTATTACATCCAGTGGAGATATGCATGAAAGAGAGTGGTCTTTAAAGGTAGTGGAGAGCCATTACGTATTGTTTGGTGGTACCAAAGTGTGCACTAAACGGCAGCGGGGTATCTGCTAAAAACAATGGTGGCAAAGGCGGCAAATCGTAATCTAAACAGTACAACAAGATACTCTATACCGCTTAGGTACAATTGCTACAAAAAAAAAACATTCGTCATCTTAGTTTAATCATTTACATCAGCTTGTTTTCCTTTCAGTTGTTAGTTGTTAGTGTAAAGCACGAAGTTAGCTTCTCCGATATAAACGAGTTGAATCATTTTATTAATCTACATTGGTAAGGTAAGGTAAGAACTAAGCAGCCAGTTGATGTTTACTCGGTTTAAGCAGCTCCAGGGTCCAATTACAGGGTGGAGAACAACGCCCAGCTTTCCGCCCAGCCCCAGAACACCTCCCCTATAAATATTTCCCCAGGGAGGGTGGTTTAGGGCGACAGGGGGCGGTACAGCCACAGACCTGCCATATAAATTATGGGACACCTACAACAGGAGATGCAATAAATTTAATGCATAAACTTTCACATCTCAGAATGTTTAGTTTTCAGAAACAACGAAATATATTTATTTCTGTCTACATCATTTCGAATCGTTGCACGTTATCCCTTGACCTAGATTATATAAAGGTAGGGTTTGTATTGAGCTATCTCACAAAGGGATGAATTCTGGGAACAGTGTTTATTTGTAAATAAATTGGGAGATGGACATGAGTGACGATCTGCGATACTATAAGCTCCTAGAAATGTCAATACAACGGAAACCTTCGTCTATTTTTTGCCTCACAGGATTCTATTTCAGGTGGAGATAGTTTATCATTGTCTTCTTAGAAGAAAACACGCAATCGACATCTGGAGAAGTTCGGCTATAAAAATATAAATAAAGTTCTTCGAAAAGGAACATTTGTCCACATTTTTATCATCTTAAGCTAATCATTCCGTTACTTTTACGTTTTATTTTTAAGTTTTCATCAAAACCAGATTACAAGACGTCGGAATTTTTTATCCGTGCAGTAATTCAGGAACTAACTACCTTAACCACTCGAGGGTTCGCGTTAAATAATTGAAATACGCGTCCAGCGTCCGGGATTTCTGAGCGTCCGATTTGGAAACTTCCCGCCCTCATTAAAAAAAAATCTTAAACATTTTTTTTTTCATTAACTCTACACAGGCGGCCCCAAGGAAAATTAATTCCCCTCAAGGTCAATGTCATTTTTGGGGATGCTGTGTAGAGGGTCTATTTAAGAAAGAAACGAGAGGGGTGGGTAGGAATCTAGGGGCAGGAGTATCCAGAAGAGACGGAGATATGAATCCATCCCTCCCACAGCGGTGCAAGGCGATGTTCCGAGAGAATACGGCTGGAGAAGTCAATGGTACTCCACCTACGATCCGGCCTGCCATGCAGCTAGTTGGCAGATGCATCCATCGCCAAGACTCGGACAAACCCCACTCCATGAATCCGGGCACCCCTGCTTAGTCACCAAACGTAGCGAAACACTTGGGGTGACCTATGGATGAGGTGTTGGTTATCCAATGATGGTACCCATACCCGCCTCCCAAATATCTATAACTTTTTTCCAATTTCTTTCATTATATTTGATGTTAGCAGTATAAATGGTATTATTTTTAATTGTCATTGGCAGATTTTTAAAGTATTTTTGGTACTTTTGGGTTCTTTAAAGGTATTTATTTTGAAATTTGCGAACTTCCAATCCTAAATTTTGACGGAATCTGGTATTATATTATCTTTCTCTATATATGATACTCTTTCCCCCGATTCATGAAATGCAGATAAGGTTAGAGATTAGTGCCAAAGAAGGAAGCATGTTCGTTTTTACGTAAGGTATTCTTTGTACGGCAAAAGCTGCACTGCAACATGAAGACTTTTTTTATTATATTTGCAAGTAAAATGCATCTCCTGCAATATCCTCCCCCTGGTAGAAGGTTAAAGCAGCAGTTTCCCAGTAAACAGCCTTCGTTAGTGTTCTCAGCTAAAATTAGTGTATTGATGTGTTCAGTTATGTTTGCCAAACATAACTGAACACAATCAAAGCAATTTGGGTAAAATACATATTAGTGCAGATGAAATAAAATGTTTTTTGACTAAAATAGATTCCAATAAGGGTCCAGGTCCTGATAATATTCCCCCTTTCTTTATCAGTTGCTGTGCAGACTCTTTATGTTTACCGCTTTATATCATTTTTAATGCATCCCTAACCACGGGAACTTTTCCTGATCTGTGGAAAGAGGCACATGTGGTGCCAGTATTAAAATCGGGAGACCAATCTTTAATTAAAAATTATAGGCCAATCAGTATACTATCCTGTTTTGCTAAGGTTTTTGAATCTCTTATATATAAAAATATTTTTTCACATTTTAAGCCCCTTCTCTGCACTAGGCAACATGGGTTTGTTCCTCAAAGATCAATCAACTCAAATCTTTTGGAATTTTGTAATTATGTGTGTAATTCTTTTAATGAAAGATTACAAGTAGATACAATTTATACTGATTTCCAAAAAGCTTTTGATAAAGTTAACCACTCCATCTTACTAAAAAAACTTGAACAAATTGGAATACATGGAGACCTATTACGCTGGGTGAAATCATATTTGTATAACAGAACTCAATTAGTTCTTATTAATGGATACAAATCATCCCCTATTGTTGTAACTTCTGGTGTACCACCGGGTTCAAATCTTGGCCCCCTGCTTTTTCTTATATTCATAAACGACCTTGGCTCGAAATTAAACTGTGATTATGCTTTTTTCGCTGATGATCTTAAAATTTTTCGTAAAATTAAGTCTCCTTCCGATCATCAACTGCTTCAAAATGACCTCGACACACTCAATAACTGGTGTACTGTCAATGATATGCACTTAAATGTTGATAAATGTTACATTTTAAATTTCACTAGAAATAGAATTATAAAGGAGTATTCTTATGTTATCAATAATATAATTCTCAAAAAAGTGTCTTCAATAAGGGATCTAGGAATCACTCTTGATTCTAAATTCATATTTGATGTACATATTAACGACATTAAGTGCAAATCATTAAAAATGATGGGATTTATTCACAGAATATGTAAACCTTTCAAAGATCCTCAATCAATTCTAACTCTTTACAATGCCTTAATTAGAAGTAAACTTGAATATGGAAGCACTATCTGGAATCCACATTACTGCAAATATGAAAACATTGTAGAATCAGTTCAAAAAAAATTACTTAGAATGTTATCCTTCAAATGTGGACTACATGACCATCTCAGATCATACGACGTACGTCGTGATTACTTCAAGATTGATTCACTTAAAACTAGAAGGCAATTGACTGATCTAATATGTTTACATAAAATTATTCACGGCCACCTTGATACTAAATTATGTCTTAGCAGTATTGTAATAAATGTCCCCAATTCCCATTGTTTAAGACGCCATAACATTTTTCACATGAATACATTCAAAAATAATATCGCATACTTTAGCCCTCTGACACAGATGTGTCGACTATATAACAAGATAGAGTGTGATGATGTGGATATTTTCGTTGATAATTTGTACGGGTTCAAAAAAAAAGTTCTGGCGCTGTTAAAAAAAAAATAATAACTAACTAATTATATTGTGTGAATAGTCTCTTTATGCATGCCTCGCGTATTTCATGTCTCTTACCACTCATTGTATGTGTTACTCGAGTGACCTTGTATATAATTATGTATTTGTATTTGTGATGTTCTTGTTTCTGTAATTGTATGTATATGTATTTAATTGTATGTAATTTGTAGATTTTTTATAATTGTGAAATAACTGAGTTTTTATAACTGGATAGTTCATACGCAAGTGTAAACATCTGTAAAAACCCAGTATAAATAAATAAATAATAAATAAATAGATACTGTTTCACTTCCACTCATTATTGATAGAAACCGCCGCTGGAAGGTTTACTTACCAATTAGCTGATGATGCAGCACACAGACCAAATGCAACTATTATAATAATGAGAGAATTCTATATCGTTTATTTATTCAAAATACTGGACTAGAATAAGTTTAATCGAAGATTATGAATGTACAATAACCTCGTGAGGCCAAAACAATGATTGTTTTACTCTAATCCTCAGGGTTATTCGCTTTTGGGAACGGCTTATACAGCTCTCATAGAAATCCTTGTGTCACCCTCACTATCATAGCTGGAAATATTATCAAAAAGGTGTTAGAAACCAAAAATAACACAACTAACTAACTAACTAACTAACCATCACGCCGTTTCTCCGCAGAGGTAGGCAGAGAGGACGGACGGCCAAACATCCCGGTCTTGGCACACATTCCTTGCCTCGTTTCCATTCATACAACGTCTCATACATTCTCTTCTATTATTCTGACTCTTGACATGGCCCGACTCAAGTATTTGATTCACTTGGTCGTGCCATGTCTTTCTTGGGCGTCCTCGACTTCTTCTACAATTCACATTTGCGTCATATATTCTCCTTACACTACTTTCCTCGTTCATTCATTCTACATGCCCAAACCATCGGAGCGTTCCTTTCTTGATCTTACTCATTACGCTTACATCAGCCTTGCATTCTTTGCGGATTTCCACATTTCTCACACGATCATACATGGTTTTACCACACATATGCCTCAGGGATCTCATTTCTACAGCGTTCAGTCTACTTTCATCCTTGCTCTGCCAGTTCCATGTCTCACTGTCATACATCAGGGTAAGTACCAGTACTCCATTATGGACGGCTAGTTTCGCGTCTTTGGACAGTTTTTTGTTGGTGCCAACGGCGTTCAGTCCTCCATTAATAGAGTTACCTGCATTCACCCTTCTTTCAATATCTCTATCAGCCTTCCCATCTCTCGTAAACCCACACTTCCCAAATAAACAAACTCATTCACCTGTTCCAAGTATTCATCTATCACATAAATAACACAATTTATATTGAAATCCAAAAGTTAACCACAAAAGCATTAAAATGCACACCTTTATGAAAACAAAGTTTTGCATCCCAATTTGAATAAAATTAATGAAACATTGGAAATTTTTTATTACTTATATTACCTGAAACAGAAAAAAAAGCCAAGTGACGATAACGTTTATAATATATCTAATTAAATTGTGCTTTTTATTTTTTTCCATTAAAGTTGTATTTAAAAATTAAGACCTAATTTCAAATGAAGTCGAACCATTCAAATAGTATATAAAAATATAAGTGGATAAACAGGTCCTTAAAACACGCGCGATTTTTCGAGCACGACGGCGTAGCCGAGTGCTCGAAATAAAGCGAGTGTTTTAAAGACCAGTTATCCACGAATACTTTACGCTATTTTTTTTTATTGGTACACTTTGAAAACATAAATATTGATATTATTATTAAAAATTTGGAAATAAGAACTATTAATGAATTCGTGATGTGACATCACAATATCTTGTTGTCATGGAAATGAAAAACACAAACATTAATTTGCAATCTGTCACATAAGATTAATAGTTGACATCACAGTTTTTACTAGTTATTGTGTGTTGTAAAATGAGTTCTAACATTGATAATTTAAATACCAAAGCAGAATCGCGGTTAATACCTGAAAAATCCAAATTTTTTAAACATTTGTAATGTTTTATTTGATGTTTAAAATATTCCTGTCAGATTTATAGTTAAAAGTTGACATTTAGACTTCATATTTTGGTGATTTGTTGATGTTGCCATGGTAACTTTAAAAAACGCGCGTTCCATAAAGTGCGATTTAAACACGCTAGAGCGTACTTTAAATGAGTAAAAAAGGGCACCAATAAAAAAAAGAGTTTTTAGTTTTCGGATACGATCAGAAATATAACGTTTATTTGGTTTTTATTGCACAGCGGAGGGGTTAAAAAGTAACAAGTTGCTCTTTTATCAATTGTCTTCAAATTTTTTTCATATCTAGCAAGTGTAAAAAATACCAATTAGGATATGAATTAGAGCATTGCCCTGGTGGTCACGGGAGACGGCTGATATCACGCTGGAGAGTTATGCTGATGGAAGAAAAATAATAATATTTAATGGAAGAAATAGAGAATTCTACCAACACATCATCAGACATGGATTGCAATTTGATAAAATTGGTTGGAAAGTTGCAATAACAAAATTTATAGCTCTTTTCTTGACCTTCACAAGAGATCAAATAGGAAAAGCTAATGGTGCAATCTATGAGCATATTGGTTCCGTCTAGTTCATGCAATGAATGGTAATATCAATGGCAATGGTCAGCGGAATAGTTCTTTTGTTAAAAACCATTCACCCTAAAGACCCAATCAACTGCTGGGTGTTAGCTCCTATTCGTACAGCGCACTAACCTCACACTCCACACAATTTATTTAATTTTGTTTTTAGCTTTTACAGAAGAGGGAACGAAACACTTTATATTTCCACCGTTCCCCGATACTCTACACGAGAATATGGCCACAGGTAATCAACGAGCGATGTTTTCTGGCACACGAAGGTTATTGGAAAATACGACAAAAAACATAAAAACACAATAAAAAACCAGTGAAAGGTGTTGACAATAAAACAGTTCCGATATAATGGGATAAGAAAATACACGCTTTCAATTTCAGAGCGCTCCGTAAAAGCGCTGTTGCTTCACTTCAAACAAACAACATAAAATAACAGTTAAGTGAACATTTTTTGCAAGAGCTTCGGCAAGGGAAGGGCTGAACTGAAATAATTATGAAGAGATGCAAGACATCTCTTGTTAAGGCTCTGCAACCGGTCCCGAAAAGAAGAAGATAGAGAGATACGAAATTACGAATGTTAGAGGAGAGCGCTAACATTTGCAGCGACAAAATCGACGCAAAAATTGCGAAAATGTTTAATAAAACACGACTCGTTTAAAATAGAGCAAAAAGCTCGCGGGCATTATCTTAAACAGCATTTAAAGAAACACTATGAATTTTTTCATACATATAACTTGTAAAATAACTGAAACAAACATGTTAATAATAATTTTTGGAGCATACTTTACAATTTTTTTCTATCGAGGGAATTTTATATAATTTGCGTTTCGGCGCGGGCAAAGTCTAGATATTATCTTCAAGAATAACATATATTTTTTAAGAGCTTTAAAACTTACCGTGTTTAAGGGAAATATGTAATAAATCGGTACAAATCCGAGTTGCGGGCCCTTAAACTGTGAAACTAATTAGTTAGCCTTGAGATTATCAAAAAGATATCACACGGGATCTTTTTGAAAAAACTCAAAAAATGTTTTAAAATAACTCTTCAGGTTGGCCACATTTTGGACTCGCGCTCGCGAGTGTTTGCAAATTGACCAAAATATGCCGGAAACACTCTAGTAGGTAATTTTTATATGTTGTATAAAAAATAATGAAAATATAAGAAATGTTGCTAAAGCGGAATTATAATGCCATCCTTTCAGGGGAAAACGGGGGTCACTGCACAGATACAGATTTGAAAGGGTCAGAGGACATGACTTAAGTGTAATTTTTAACGTTTCATACAACATCCCCATATTTACCTTGGTTTACGGTACACATTTTAAAACGTTTATTTATTTTATTTAAATGAATTATTACGGCAGTTTGGCAGCGGTGATTTCACTGGAAGGGTCTGGGAGCTTATCTCTGAGGGAGATTTACGGGAAGCAGGTCAGGAATTACGAGATCATAAACTATATTACTAAAGGCCATTGTTTAGGCTTTTAACGTTGCCCTTTTTGACCTTATGACTTTTGTTGTTGTTGTCAGTTTATGAAATATAATTTGTCATCCATTATGCTATCGGGAGATCCGAAATTGCTATTTTCCACGCTTTTTGTATATTTATGTTTCTATTGTGTTCACTGTTTGGTGTTAAATGATGTTCAGGGCATATTCAAATCTTGAAATTTGTGTTGTATTCAGATCTTTTAGTATTAAAAAAGGCTGTCAGGTGCTAACGACGACTTTATAAGGAGAATTATTGTTATTTCTACAATCCTTCGAAAAAATGGCGTAGTCAAAATTTATGGTGCATTTGGCGCTTTTTTTATTGGTTATCCATGAGGTTTCAACTTCTTTCGATAGATGTCAATAGGTTAAATAGATAGGTAAAACGAAGTTCTGCTATATTCCAACAGATGGCAGCTGATTTAGTTATCAGAAGATTACCATCTATCGCCATTCGTGTCTCAGGTACGAACGTTACCAGGCTCGATAAAAGACTTAGCTATCGAGTAAATATTACAATTACGCGTATTTATAGTTTCAATAAAATTGCATATTATTTTTTTATACTAAACGCCAACGTTTTGCTAAACACAATCAGCTTTACTAATAAAAACACTTCCCAATTGTTAGCGATGTTTTATTTACACATTGACTAATAACTGCACAATTTCTTTTTCGAATTATTACAAATATATATTTTTTTAAATGTGCTGTGAATTAATTGGCAACATTGTATTTTGGCAGACTGGAGCATGCGCAGCGCCGAGCGCGTGAGATATGCATCAAAATGACCGTTTAGATTTGTGATTCAAATTATTTTTTTTTTCTTCATAATTTCTTGTCCAATTTTACCAATTAAGATATTATAAAACACGATTGGTTTTAAAAGAGAAAAAATCTCGCGGGTATTGTCTAAAATAGCATTTAAAGGAACACTGAGAATTTTTCGTAAGTACATATACATATAACTTGAAAAAAGCGTGTTTATATTAAAATTGCCGTTTCACTGTGAGGAATGTATAGATATTATCGTCAAGAATAACATACAGTTTTTGAGAGCTCCAAAATTTAAGGTATTAGGAAAATATGTAATCAATCGATAGAAATGCGGGAAGCCGGGCCTTAAACAGCTATATCGGTAGTTACGGAACAGACACTATCAGCCCCCGTGGGGCCGGGGTCATTAAAGGCTTAGCTAATGATGTATTATTCAAATGTTCTGTCAGGCAATCCATTAAATAGATAAAGAGGCCAACTAATAGTAACAGGAAGGGAAATGCGGTTGCAATAAAAGTTGATAAACAAAAAAATATTTTTAATGTTGATTTGAGAGAGATTATTTGATTCATTTCATCAATGTTTGGAGTGCTGGATAAAGTTAATCATTTAATGTTTTTAATCGTATTCTTTGGGTTATTTTTCCATGTCTTTGGCTTCAGGTTTTATTACATAATACCGAGTGTTCAAAATAAACAATACTAAATCAGTGCTCGGAATCTAATTATGGTCAATTGTCTCAAATTGTTTAATTCTCAAAGTTAGTAATCTCGGATTTGCGGTGAAATTCCCCACACAATAGACCCTTCTAACTGAAGCAATTGTAGAATTCCACGCTGTTTAACTGCTTTACTCAAATTTCATTTGTTTGGAACAGTTTGTAGGAAAGTTGAATTAGAGGACGATCTTGTTGTAGTGTGGAGAGGAGTGGGATCATGTAGCAAGGGGAGATATATTCTTAGAACTAATTCGAGATGATGTAAACAGTAGAAAGTGGAATAATTAGTATGATTTATTATTTGAGAGAATATTAAGAAGGTCATGTAATAGAAAATAAAACAAACAAAAGTAAAGTGGAAAAGGTTTGTTAGTTTTATAATGGTGCTAAAAGAAGTTAAAGCCAAACACTGTGTTTTATTTTTCATAAGGGCCTCGTGGTCCAAACACGAGGCCCTGAGGAATAAATCCCTCTGGGTGAATGTTATCTTTGGAGATGCTATTTGAATGGTTTTTTTAGGGAAGGAAAGGGGAGAAAGTTCTAGGAAGGATAAATGTATGAGAGTTAGGTAGGAATCTGGGGGTTAAGCGTCCAGGAGTAAAGGACGTATGAATCCACCCCTCCCACTGCGGTGCAAGGAGATGGATCTAGAGAGTCCGGCTAGAGAGGTCCAGTCCACCACGCTGTGGGTGGGCAAAAAAACAAACCTCACCCTGTGATCCCGGGAACCCGTGCTAAATCACCATTTGGCGTGACCTTTGGAAGAGGTGTTGGTTATCCAATAAATGGTTCCCGGTGCGGCGGCACCCATACTCACCTCCAAAATTTAAATGAAAAATTGAATTCAAGATGCAAAACTCAAAAATTTGTTTCTTCAACCATAACAACTAAATAATACCTTTTTCCAAGACGCAGAGTAAGCAACAGAATTCACTGTAACTCCTTTAGTTACCTCCTCCGCCGGTAAAGAGAACTATAGCGGGGCATTTATATAAAAGCCACACTTTTCTTCTATAAACACAATTAAACTTTTATTGGGTGGGTACAATCAATTACACAAGTAGCGAGTTCAATAAATGTAAAAACAGTGGTAGCTTTAACGTACCAACTACAACAGTTGCTTTATGGTTATTATCACTATAATAACTCCAAAGGACACTTGTTATCCTTAATTACCTACTCGTCACTTTATACAAAAGATTCACGAGTTCCTTGAAGCCGCGCGAGCTGATCTCGGAAGGCGGACTTCGACTTTTACTATTTTCCTGGAGCTTAGCGCGGGACTCCCCGGCAGGCTAAAAACACAAAACTCTAAGGTTTCGCTTGTCTTTATATACGTTTAGCCCGCTGCCCTTGTGGCAGCGGTAGTAAGAGACAACCAATGCAAGACAGAGAAAGTATTCGAGCGTGAACACTTCTCAAAATGCGCTCGAAATAACTATACTTGTTACAGAACTGTATATTGCACTATTAACTGTGGTCAAACTCAGGGCTATTACCTCTAGGTCCCGGAATGGTTATCAAAAACTCGGGTCTAGACAGTCATTGTAAAAGACAAAAACAAGAGGGTCATAATAATTTTCAAATATTTGAAAGATTCAAATATTGGTATGATTTGTTTATCGATTTTCATTATAATATCGAGCCGATCAACCAATCCCAATCCCTAAACGATTCAGGACATCCCCGTTCTAGATTACAGCAACAGGTTTTACTTGGGAAGACATTAAGCCAATATTTATTTTTAATCCCAAAGGGCGGTGAGGTTAGGAAGATTTGATGGACGTAGATAGGAATGATCCTTAATCTAAATTCATTGGCAATAAAATGGATGGGAATACATAATTTCAAGAAATATTTAAGATTTATTTACTACTTATTAATTATTAGCATTCCTAGAACCTTAGGTCTTTTCAATATAAAAAAAACATTATTAATTAATTGACTTTTTAAAATATTATCTACTTTTTGATAGACCGCTGGCTCCGGGAGTATTTGCGCGCCCAGCATCAGAGCCTCTAAGAGTACGAATATCTGATGTAGTTAAATATTCATTGTAAACCTTACGATAACGTAAATAAAGCTACTTGTATTCTCGAAGAACCTCGATCTTATTTGAAGTTTTCCTAACATATTTTAAGTAGGTTTTCTTAATCACTGGGATTCAAGTATATTACATTCATAAAGAAGCATGTTAACCGCTTCGAAAAAAGGGGAAGACCCTTGTCCCTTAGTTATAACTATAACTTGAGTTAAGTACCTGCAACGACTGAATATTGATTTCTCGACAAAAATAATGAAATATTCGCGTGTTGGAGGCTTCAACATGACACCTTCCTTTAGGTGAAAGTAATAGCTGGACAGACAGGGATAGTGAGATAGGTGTTGTTGTTCATGAACAGATCATCAGCGTGACTGCTTTTCAACACGCAACCGCTGTCATGTCAATCCCGCTAATAGGTCATATCCAAACACAACTACACTCAAATTCCATGTAAGTTGGTGATTTTGTTTGCAGAGATCTCAACGCGCGACGAACAACACGAATATACTCTAACTTTGCGATGCTCATAAGTGGAACCAGACATGTTTTTCGAATTTATTTTTCGAAATCAATTGTTCGGATTTCAGTTTTTCGAAAGACTAGTTTTTGGAACAGCAATTGGCCGAAAGACATATTTTTAGAATTTGTTAATCAACTTTTAGAAAATGTATTTCACTTGCTTATTTATTTATTTATTTCAACGCCATAAAATGGCTATTACAATCCGGTAATACATGATGCATGATACACAGTGGTACACAGGAGGGTAATTATAATGATAATAATGTACATTAGACAAAGTACATATGTATGATAACAACTAATATTTAGTTACAGGATACAAATATGTTTTACAACAAACAAAAAAAAAAGAATATGAGCTCGTACAAAATACACATTTTTATGCAGAGTAAAAATAAGGAAATAAAGGTGACTTCTTAGAAAAATTCTCAACATCAAGTATAATATATCTACTTTACTTTTATTTGTACACATTGTTGGATTCTAGGAATTGGCTAAAATGGAGTAACTTAGTAATAATATTATTGTTACCTTCAGTTGAAATTACTGCAGTTCGAAATGACTACAGGTACTGCTAGTTAGTTCTGCTTTTCAGGGCTGTCAGTTAGAGAATCAATAATGAATCATTGGTTTAAAAATAGTAATTATGAAAAAAATAAATATTTATTAGCTATCACTTAACTAGTCTGTCTGATAGTTAATATAAATGAAGTAAGTAGTTTGGAATCTATATTAGAGTATGATATAGACGCTGTGCAGACGAACACTATTATACCTAACATTAATTATGACTAACGAGATACTGTAAGGTTAGGTTGCTGATTTTGTTCATCCTATAATAAAATACTCTTGTACGTACTGTATACATACTTATATCAATTCGAAAAACTAATATTTCTGTCAACTGATGTTCGAAAAATTGAATTCGAAAAATTGATTTCGAAAAATCGCAATTCGGTCAATTTACCTAGAACCCTCATAAGTTATGAGAAAATACTTGTGCATGCATTCAAAGAAAAAAAAAACATTAAAAACGGCTTTCACAATCGAATTTGTAAAGAGAGTGAATTTTGGGTACAGATAATTGACAAGTCATTAGAGGCAAAGAAAAATAGAAAGCAATTTGCACTTAGTAACCTCGAAGAAAAGAAATTACGAAAGCAGGGGAAATTTTGTGAGGATTATGATCCGAACTTTCAAATTGGACGTTCGGTAATGATAGCGACCAAACAATGAGTATAATGCAGGGAAAAGATGTTCCGGAGTGTAGCTAGAGGACATTAATGCTGTAAATTTTGTCTGAATGTACGAGTATATATTTTTATATCAACTGCAAATTAAAGAACTAGAAAGAAACTTTTAAAATACTCGACAGAACGAGAATAATCCCAAGTTCCCATCCTTTCCAATCGCCTGCTCAGAATCAATCAAATCTAAATACTGGGAAGAATCTGATACGATAATTTAATTTGATCTGGTAAATAAATTAAACAATTTCCGAGTGAACCGGATATGCAGTGTATTAGCCCCCGGCTTCACTAAGTGCGGCTTCTCGGAAGAAAGAAGCAGATATTATAATGATGGGTTGGGAGAAGTGTGAAGACAGAACACATTGTTAGCACAGAGCATCGTGGAGAGAAGGTTGGTGTGGTAAAGTGGTGATGGACTGTTAGTTCACAGGATTCCTCAAGGACACAGGAATAGTCGAATAATATGACGGCCTCCGTGGTCGAGGGGTAAGGTTCTCGATTCGCAATCCGAAAATATCGGGTTCAAATCCCGACATGCGCAAATAAATTCTATTTCACGAATTTGTGTCATTTCACAATTAATTCATATAAAATAATCTATTTTATATTGGCGACATTTTCCAGAATTGACGATACTCTAAGTATTGTCCTGGTGTAAGACCACTATTCAGAATTGAAACGTCGCTCGAAATTGCTTTAGGAGTGTTTGGTGACCAGATCTGAATAGCCAGGTACTTCCCCACTTTTATCTTTCCGATCTCCTTCTCCTCCCAACCACTTTCAGCCTTGTATATACCCAATATACCCAAATTTATGACGTATTAGTCTCACTGGTTCCAGATGAGAGCAGTTGAGAGTCTTATGCGGAAAAACTATTTGTTTATCCAGCTTTCAGCTTGCAGACAAATTAAATAAGATTTAAATTAACTGGTTTACAGAGTCAGCCACTCTGTTGGAAGTAATTATATTTAAACATCTGGAGCACTGACACAATCTGCATGGTAATATGAGCTTTAATAAACCGGCTGCCAATAGCACTGAACGTTATGAAAATTTAAATATTCTGCCAAAACACTTTACGTTTCAAAAGTTATTTCTAACCCCTTTGGTTAGGCATCATAATATGTTTTAGTTTTTTTTATCTCGATTATTAATTAAAACTATTCATATCACAGGGTGGTTGATTGGCAGTCTCCATGTGCTTTTAGGGATACTAAAATGTATTGCGCCCGTTTGAGCTGCGAATCGACCACCATGGATCAAAGATGGCGTTGATGTGTCATTTTCAATACAAAATGCGAATTATGCAAGATGTCATTGTAACATGCGCAAAAAAACGCAAACTGCAAAATCATTGTAAGTTTGAATCATTGTGAATTTTATTCTCTCCGGATCAACTTGATAACCTAATCGGTGTCCGTCATAATGTATTATTATCAAAATGTGCACCATTTCTAAAATGTGGAAAATACTCGCATATTATGATTCCCTCCTTTGGAATCTTCAAGCCAAACTTAGATAAACATATTGGACAAAAATTAAGTCGGTTTAATGAACAATTATAAAACAATGATAAACTAACGTTTAAGACAATATTTTATGTATGCGGCATGTATCTTTTCTCGGAAGATTTTTTCAATGTAGATGAGTGTTTCAGGATGATAATTATTGCTTATAATAATTGTTTTCTAATAATAAATGTTTTGAAATTGACCACATTTGGCCAGCGAACGCTCGAGGGTGTTTTCAAATTGAGCAGGAATACAGAGTTCTGGGTGTTAGCTCAACTAACCATAGCAGCATTCAGGAATACAATGGAAGTTAGCTGAAATTAAACTATTTATCATTCCTTAAATACAATTCAGCCCCAAGGGAATAAACAGAAGAAAGGAAGATAAGTTTTAAGATTTTCACGGCCAAAAGCATTTTCGTTATTTGTTTTTGGGGTGTTATGCCGTGTTCACACATCTACCGGATCTGCCGGATCTGCCCTGATGATGGACACTGCAACGATGTCCGAAACGTTGGCTAAAGAAGGAGGTAGCGCAACACGGCATAACACCCCAAAAACAAATAACGAAAAAGAAGAAAGGAATATTATATTAATTTAATACATCTTGGGATTTACGTTGCTTTTAGGTTTCTTTTTTGTTTCGTGTACATTCATATCCACCTTCTTTTCTTTTTTTCCTTTCAATTACTTTGTACATGTATGTGTATATTATACCCTTATGGAATGTGTGGGATTTCACTCTCCTCCCCACATACTGGAATAAACACTTATTTATTATTTATTTATTTTTATTCTATTGTAGGTAGGTATTACATTTCACAAATTTATACGTATTTGTCTTTGTCATATTGATCATCTCAACACCATACCAATGTGTTTTATTCTGTTTGGTAAATACTCGACCAATTGTAGTGAAGTTCACAACCAGCCGCTGCAGAGACAACTTTCTAGCTGCTATAAGGAAGACAGGCGGCATAAACTCTGGCGACCTGAAGCTTCCTGGGGAAAACAACGTTTATGTTAACGAACATCTGACGACTTCTACCCGTGCACTTTTCAAGAGAGTGAGAGACTTATGCAAGGAAAAGAACTTTAAATTCAGGTGGATCAAGTTTGGAAAAATTTTTATCCGAAGAAATGAATCCAGTCCCATTATTCAAGTAACTTTGGAATCGGACTTGATTAAGGTTTTTTGCTGAAATCTCTTTTAGTTTTAGCAATCCTAACAATTTACTGTTTTTATAATTCCAACGTTTCTCTGTTTAATTTTTCATTTATTTCTGCTTTACTACAGCAACACTCTAATACTTACAATGTTCTTCAACATGCCTACAACTCTTTTAAAAATGTAATATTTTATATATTTTATGAAATTAATGAACCAAAATGTTGAATGTTTATTACCAGAATGTAACTGGACTGCGATCCAAAACTAATAGTTTTTATTTTAATGTTACCAATAACAATTTTGATATTATAATGATAACAGAAACTTGGCTTTTAGATAGCATTGCCAGTGATGAGCTATTTGACAACCGCTACCTAGTATTTAGGCGTGACCGCAAAGAACAAAAACGAGGAGGAGGTGTACTGATTGCTCTGAAGAAGCACCTCGTAGCTCACGAACGTAATGAATGGGTCACGAATGCAGAAGATATATGGGTGACTATTTCGATCAAGAATATCATAAAAATCCATTTATGTTGTGTGTACATACCACCAGGAGTCAATCACTCTCATAGCATTAATGAATTCATGAATAAATTATGTGAACTTAGAGCACTTTATCATGACGATCATTTTGTGATCTCGGGTGATTTCAACTTACCTATAATTAACTGGTCTCTTAATAATGGAAACAGTATGCAAATTATGAATGGTTATCAATCTGAAATTATCTCAAAACTATCTGACACTCTTTCATTTACAGATCTATCGCAGTATTGCACCTTTCCGAATAATAATCATAAATTCTTAGACCTTGTTTTTAGTTCGACCCCTCTTAACGTATCAAATACTGACCAGTATCTCACCCCGGAATGTAAACATCATAAAGCTATTCTCTTTGACATAAACATAGCCCTGGAAACCCCTATGGTGAACAATAAACGGACAATCAATCTCTTTAGGAAAGCTAATTTTGAAACAATTAATAATATCCTCAGTAGTATTGATTGGGACGCTGAATTCTTAAATTTATCAACTAATAATGCCATTGATCGTTTTTATGTTATATTATATGAAATCATTCGTTTAAACGTCCCATCAAAGGATGTTCATATTAACAACTCTTATCCCTATTGGTTTAGTCCAGCTCTGATAAAACTTACTAAAGAAAAATATAAAGTGTTCAAAATATGGAAAAAGTGGTCCAATCCTTTAGACTACCATGAATTCTGTATCCTTCGATCAAGGCAGAAGAAAATGTCGAAGGAATGTCTTAAACAATTTATAACAAACGCTGAACTAAATATATCCCATGACCCAAAAAATTTCTGGTCTTACGTTAAAGGAAAAAGAAATAATTCTAGTTTACCTCATGTAATGAAACTGGGCGACGTTACTGCTGTGAATCCTTTTGCTATATGCAACCTGTTCTCACAGCACTTCGTCTCCACCTTTAATTATAACACTACCTCCGATGTACACTCTACCAACCATTATATAAATAATCAAGTTAATATCTCTTCGGTATCAGTTTCAAAAGAAAAAATAGAAAAAATAATTGATACTATTTCTAACTCATTGGGTGCGGGTAGTGATAAAATTCCAGCATTCTTTATCAAAATGTGTAGCAAGGTAATCTCGAAGCCCTTATTATTGCTCTTTCAATCCTCATTGAAAGAAGGTATCTTTCCTGATCGTTGGAAGTGTGCTCTTATCACACCAGTATTTAAGTCTGGGGCTAAAAATGATGTCCAGAACTATCGTCCTATATCTAAGTTACCAATTTTCAGTAAAATCTTTGAAAAAATTGTTCACGAACAACTTTACAACTGCGTCCAGTCTGTAATACTCGGAAACCAACATGGCTTTATGAAAAAAAGATCAGTTGTCTCTAATCTTGCCATATTCATTGAAAATATTACGAAATCAATGGATGATCAAATCCAAGTTGACGTAATCTATACAGACTTCTCGAAAGCGTTTGATAAAATTGATCACAATCTTCTTTTATCCAAATTACTGGCTTTGGGAATTCACGGGGATTTGTATCGATGGTTAGTCTCTTATCTTGATGGGCGCACTCAAGGAGTAACAATTAATGGTTTCATCTCTGAGTTCGTAAATATACCTTCCGGTGTACCCCAAGGATCTCATCTGGGGCCGTTACTATTTACAATTTTCATCAACGACATTATAAAATGCTTTCATTATGCAAAAGTTCTACTCTTCGCTGATGATATGAAAATATATCTTCCGATTATCTCTATCACTGACTGCATTAAATTACAGGAAGATCTTTATAGACTTAATGACTACTGTATAATTAATCATCTCAACATGAACACTTCTAAATGTTATGTGATAACCTTCACTAGAAATAAAATTAAATTTGACCATAACTACCTTATAGCGAACCAATCACTCAAAAGGGTTACTCAAATTCGTGATCTAGGTGTTCTACTTGATAGTAAACTCACATTTGAGGCACATATTAACATGATTGTGAAGAAAGCCCTTAGTATGTTAGGATTCTTATTTCGTATTGGAAAAGAATTCAAGAACATTCAAACACTTAAAATATTGTATTATTCATATGTTCGCAGTCATCTTGAGTTTGCTTCTCAGATATGGAATCCTCAATATAAAATTTATATTAAACGCATTGAAGCCATCCAAAGAAAATTTGTCCATCATTTAAATTTCAAGTTTAATATTGGTTATCGTGACATAAACAGCTCGCTGGACCTTTATGGACTTAAACCATTAAAAATTAGAAGAGACTCTGCAGATATAATATATCTTCATAAAATTATCAATGGTTTTATTGATTGTTCGCCCCTTTTGGCTGAGATTAATTTTAGAGTCCCAGGTGTTAGAACCAGAGAAATATCACTTTTTCAACTTCAAAAATGTTCTACTAATCTCAGACAAAATGCTTTTATATTCAGAGCGTGCAATGTATTTGATAAGAACTTTAATAATATAGACATATTCTCATGTAATTTAAGTACCTTAAAAAAGTATGTCATAGCCAACATTAAATAATTTTTGACCGTATTGCCTTTTACCATGTTATTGCTGTGAATCCTTTTCAGTTGCATACTTGTCATTTGACACTATTGTATTCACTCTTGAGTTGTAGGTATGTACAATTTGTACAATGTACATATTATTATTGTTGTTGTTGTGGAGTGAGAATAGATTTCTGACTCTGAATACTTCATGTTTAAAATTTAGTAAGCAGATTATTATATTATAGTTTAGGTATATTGTGTTTTTAAATAATTTTTTTTGAATAATTTTTATATTTTTGTTAAGTTCTTACGGGTACAGGACCCTTGCTTTTTTGTATTACTTTTTAATTATAATTTTAATTAGGTGAAAATCTATCATTGGATATTATGTATATTATTAATTTTATTATTATAGTGTAAAATATCTGTTGATTTTCCATAATAAATAAAATAAATAAAATAAAAAAATACATTTAGTAAAGAATTTACCTCTGATTAAAACCGCGAATCGGAATGAATGAAGCGAATTTTTTCAAAGACAAGCATTGATATGGATTACGTAAACTTATTTTCAACACACTTCAAGTCAAGTTTCTCAAAATATATTTAAAACTGCCTCCACTGCAAGGGGTGTATTAAAACTACCCTTCTCCCCTTCTCTTTGAATATCAGGCAACCCTAACTTCCAACATCTTTCATAGTCTAGACGGGGTGATTAGACACACGGATGAGAGGATTGCCAAAGAGACTAAAGGAAGACAGCAATGGGGGTGACAGCAGAGGTACAAAGTCAAATTGCAGCAGTGTTTTGTTCGCACCACCCGGTACGGAGATTGTTTTCCTGAACATGATGTCGTCAGAAGCTTTAGCAGGTAGTTTTATATTTGTTTCATACGACGAAAGCTTTGCGTTTTCATCAGAGGTGATTATGAAGAGTGGTTCAATAAGAAGTTTGCAATTATTCAGATAAGGTATAAGGAGTCATCAGTCCTAGGTTATAGAAAAGGCGTATTAAAGTTTTTTTTAAAAGAAAGCATACTTTACCGACGTTTCAGAGGATCAATGGAGGGCCTTACCTGGAACAACAAGAAAATTCATACATTAGTTTTAGTGACCATATCAACAGTACGCCTAACACTAACACAACATACAGATACGAAAATCACTGACAAGTTCTTTATTACATACATAACCAGGGAATAAACCATTTCACCCTTATTTAAAAAATAAAACTCCAAATAATGTTGTTACCGCATCGCTTTGCCGAAGTAACGATGAAATTATTTCACTGTTTACTGAACCGACAAAAACAAAACTATGAATATTGAACAATCCCTGTGAAAATGGAAATAATGAAAACTTCTCGAATTAGTAAAACCCCACCCATTGATTGCAGTATTATGTATTGTAAAAACAAAGGATTTAATTTTTAACAAAGGGTTATTTATGGGAGCATTTGGATTGGTACATCATATGTGTTCCACAGAACAAATAATGTTTAAAATTGTGAAAAAGTTAAAATGTTTGCTTTTTATCGTGTCTTAAAAGTAATTTGTTTAAAGTAATTTTTTTTTACATTAACTCCACACAGGAGGCCCTGAGAAAACAATTTCCCTCAGTGCCCGTGACATCTTTGGGGATGCTTTGTGGAGAGTCTTTTTTGTGGAAAGGAAGGAGTGAACCTGGGTCTTGGAGAGGGCTACCTTGTGGGATGGAGGAAACACAAAGGTCGGCAATCGTTCCAGAGCCGAGCTGTTGAACTCAAATGAGTCGTAGAAACGACCCGTTCTCATGTGACAAATGGCAATTATCAAAAAATAATTGGCGCGGAATCAGTGACTTTAGTTCCTCGAAGCATTTTCCATTGAAATATCGGTAGACGAGCACAGCATTCCCTGCGTGGCAGGGCGGTTCGTTAGATTTTGGTTGAGGGAGACCTTTTGATCTCTCTAGGTGGATTATTTTGACCAATGGCTTTGCCAGTATGAGGGATGGAATCATACCTCCATTATTCCTGGACACATTGACTCCCAGATTCCTACCCGCCCATCATATATTTTCTTTCTCAGAAATTCCTCTCCTTCCTTTCCCTAAAACGACCCTTGAGACAAAATCCCTAAAGATGACATAGGCCCTGAGGGATTTTTTTTCCTCTGTGCCTCTTGTGTGGAGCTAATGTAAAAAAATTAAAACGAACGTTTATCTTAGCTCTTACAATATAAGTAACAATATTTCGAAAACAACAGCATTTTATTACTCTCCTGAACAACTCTCGACATTTTCCAAATGGATTTCGTTGATTATTTCCTAAGTAATTCGTTTACTTGTAATTATCACTTGTCTACTAGACAAGAATGTATTGAAGAGGAAAAGGAGGGAGAAGAGGTAAAAGAAAGTTGAGGACACACAAAGAAAATTAGATTAATAAATTATTATAATTTCGTCTCACAGCCTCCTCATATGAATATGAAATTAGTTTATCTTCAATTTCAAAACACCTTCATTGAAAATATCGTATAACGCGTGAGATTCACTAAATCCAGAGCTAAATGAATTTATTTGGTATAAGCAGATTTACGTGGTTGTTAACATCGTTAAAATCTACAGATGCTGTCAGTTTCTATGAGATCTTCATTTCATACAAAGGGTAGATGACAAAAAGTTTCAGAGCAACCGAATATTAGCTTAATGAGGTTTTGAGGGGGCTACAATATCATTATTGGAATGGGTATGCTGGAAAACGTGTGGAGAGGTATATCTACCAATAGAATAGTTACTTTATAAATAGATACATAACTCCCGCACATCACCGTGGAATCCTTAAGAAGTATCAATCATTTTATCAAAAATATCAGAGTTTTTTTGTTATATTCTCACACAAAGCAGACACTTTTAGAGGCACTCAAATATGTACGTATTTTAAAGTATTTTCGTAGAATTTCACCAAGAATGGAGGAGCTGGCAGTTCCTCTGCGGAATGTTCCGACGACAGTTGGCAGTTGACAGCTGACAGATTATGACAGACAGGCGAAGATTCGTGTGACGCTAGTGGGCTATGTACTACAAAAATTCTCATTAATAAGAAAGAAAAAAATCTCGACTAATTCGACCTAGCTAAGTTTTGCTTCAAATATAGCTTTGGTCACGTCATCTTGTTCAGAGATCCAAGTTTCATTAAAGAGTTTCCGACTAGTTTCGTTTGATTTAACATGCAATCCGGCTCGAAGGACCATAATATGTGTAAACCAGGGAAAACTAAGCGGGCATTCTACCCTTAAAGAATATTGAAAGGAATATAATCCGCGGCGTCATTATATCAAAAATTGTAATTGTAGCGGGTCAAACCGCAAATCATTTACTGGATAACCAACCCCCCTTCCATTTGGTGACTTAGCAGATGTGCCCGAGTTCATGGGGTGAGGTTTATTTGGGAACGGCGCAGCGTTAGAAATAAAAATACCACACTTTGTACTTAAATGTAAAAGTTAACCACAAAAGCATTAAAATGTACACTTTTACGATACAATGAATTTTCAAAACTTAGTTTGAATAAAATTTATTAGCCTTTGAAATTTTTTATTAATTATTTTGACAAGAAACGAAAAAAAGTGAGGTCACTGTGACGTTTATTATACATTTGTCTATTATAATACGTACGTATTTTTTGTCAGTAATTTAAGACAAGCCATTTTTTATGTTTGCGTTCAAAATTTATCACTTTTCTGAAACAGTTTTTCGTTTTCAAATACGTTTAGAAATATTCCAATTATTTGGTTTTTATTACAAAGCGGAAATATTTTGACCTACTTACAAAATATGCCGTTGGTCTGAGGGTCTTAGAAAACTTCTTACATTTTTCAATCTTTAATCTCATCGCTTTCCTGGGAGATCACCTTTATTATCTCATTTCCATTTTAAACGTTATAGACATCCCCGATGATATCATTATCTGAGATTCCAAGGATATCAAATGTAAATACGGACCCTTTATTAAACAATTTTGATCAAAACCCTTCTCATACAAGCACGTTAAATAATATTCTAATAGTAATATGAAATGTAATAAGCCTGAACAATAATACACAAAACATCTTAAAAGGCGTATTGTTTACATGTGTAGACGTAGACTGTGTAGGCGTATATTAATATGTTCAGATGAAAATCTAAACGTTTCTTTATTTTTGTTATTATAACTTGTGCAATATGTTTTACCTTGAATAATGTTAGGTAAGTGGTGTAAAGATTTAATTGAAATATTTAATTTTATTTTCTACCTGTCATTTCATTCGTTTATTCCATCATTTTTTTTTTACATGAGCTCCACACAGGAGGCCCCGAAGAAAATAATTTCCTTGAAGGCGTTATGTCATCTTTGGGGATTCTGTGTGGAGGTTTTTTTTTTGGGAAATGACGGAGAGGAGAGTTCTGGGAAGGAAAAGGGTTTAAGGGGTGGGTAGGAATCTGGGATTCAGTGTGTCCTGGTCATCCACCTCCAAGACCGAGACAAACGTCATCTCAGGAACCCCTGCTAAATCACCAAACACAGCGAACCACGTGGGGTTACCTACGAGTATGGCAGAGGTGTTGGTTATCCAATAAAGGTTCCCGGGGCAGCGGTACCCATTCCGCCTCCCAAATTTGGTCTATGGATTCTTTTACAGAATATTCTGTTTGTGTTTGTTTTCACAAGAAGCAAAAAAATATCAAATTATTTGGAAATTATTGTCATTAATTCCTTGCGAAAATTCAATCAATCCATTTTTAAAAGCCTCACAGACAGCATCTAAAATCATTTTACCTTTATTGCAAGTTTATCTGAACTATTTATACACGATTAACCAAAATACTAGTAATTTAACACAAGTGTTTAAATTTCGAAGACGAAAAAAGTCAAACGTTTACGATCGACTCGAGACTTCCAGAGGCCTTCAAGGGACTGAATAAATGTGACTTCTACAATGCATGTCTGCAATTGTTGCAAACTTTATAGTTCCTGGCTGACATTAGCTTCAACCAGGGGGCCCTGAGGAAAAATTCCCCTCAGGACCCATGTCATCTTCGGGGAAGCTGTATGAGGAGCGGTTTAGAAAAGGAAAGAAGAGGAAGTTCTGGAAAGGAAAGGGGTATGAGGGATGGGTAGGAATCTGGGGGGTCAGCATGTTCAGAAGTGACGGACTTATGAATCTATCCTCCCACTGCGGTAAGACACTGTTCCGAGAGAGTCCTGCTGATGAGATCAGAAGGTCTCCCTCAAACAGTCTCTCCCGATCAAGATTATCGTTTTGTCCTTTTTTGGTAATCCGATTTCATTGCACGTCCAAGTGTTTTGTCCGTGAATGTCCTTATGGTATATAATTTAGTTTGAAAAGTATTTTGGAAACAGTTTGTATATTATTTTTTGTATAAACATCGCCGCGTTCTGTTTCTTTGCTAGCCAATTTAGTTCTTTTAACATTTTGGTAACTTTTGATCAGATCCCTTTATGCGCATCAAATTGCACCACCAAACCAAAAAAATGGTTAATGGAGTTTTTTTTAATATTGATATTATTTCTCAGCACCCATACAACACCCATAAGGGCAGATCCGGTAGATGTGTGTACATCTACCGGATCTGCCCTGATGATGGACACTGCAACGATTTCCGAAACGTTGGCTAAAGAAGGAGGTAGCGCAACACGGCATAACACCCCAAAAACAAATAACGAAAATATTTTTTGTTTGTTTTAACATTTGAAGTTTTTAAGCTCTATATATATATATATATATATATATGTTGTTTTTGAAGGCAGATAATATCTAAACATTCCCCATGCCGAAACGCAAATTATATGAAATTCCTTCGATCGAAAAAAATCGCATAGTGTGCTCCGAAAATTATTATTTTCACGTCTGTTTCAGATATTTTACAAGTTATATGCATGAAAAAATTCACAGTGTTTTTTTAAATGCTGTTAGAGACAGCCCCCAAGAGATTTTTGCTTTGTTCTAAACGAGTCGTGGTTTATTAAACATTTTCAAAATTTCCGCTCAATTTAACCGTTTTAGCGCACTCTCTCCAACATTTATTTTTACGTATCTCTCCGTCTTCTTCTTTTTAAGCGGGGATACGGCGCCAAGTGGAAATCATTTAATTTTCTGAATTTAAAGCTAGCGTTGTTCTACATAAAAATAGAACAGCGTCATAAGCACCTCCCAATTTTTCCCTCGTGTGTGTGTTCAAAATGTTACCTGGCTATTACAGAGTTAGTATTTTCTCGGTAGGGAAGAATTGTTACCTACAAACGCTACTAACCAACCATCAAGCATCGCTACAAATGTTCCAGTGGTTAATACTTGAAAAAACATTATAAAAGTACTGCTATCTATTATAATTAAGACACAAAATATTTAAAAAAAAAAAACTATATTAGAACTGCCAAAATAGCAACAATGGGTTTTCTCCTTATCAGTGCCTCATTGAACTTAATAATTGCGTAAAAGCCTAAAGCACTTAATATATAAGCTGCCATATTTTTATAGTAAAAATTGGGATCATTATATTCCTGGTGGAAATATTTTTCATGATTATTATAATGAACCAACGTTCAGAAGACATTTGATGAAACACTTGGAAAACGACACACAATTTGGCTATATGTATTTCTACTTGCTCTAAAAACATAATTCTTTTGTTGGCGTCCTGGGCGTATCTAGAATAGCCAAATGTGTCCCCAGAGGATTATATTGGTTTAATAATATAAGGGAAGGATATCAGTAAGGTGAGTGGCCTCGGGACACGGGGAAGTGCGGCCGTTTTCTTCCCAAATTTTCGTACGGGGAAATTAAGGAAAATTCGCAAGTATAAGCTATCACCCTCGGTTTGATGTCACCATTCTTAACGCACTCGTTGTGTTGTGGAGGGTGGACTCTGGACATAGATCACCGCGGGATTTATTTCTGTATAACTTTAGAATATAAGTGGGTCAAGGAAACGTATCGAAGCAGGCTCGATCTGCTACTAATAACCACCATCATCATCATCATCATCTTCTTCTTCCCTTATCCTATTCGGGTCGGCAAGGCTCCTCCATACGTCCCTGTCTTGTGCTGATTGTTCGGCCTCTGTCCATGGTAGACCCATCCTCTCCTCACACAGTTTCTGGAGTTGCCTCGCCCAACTGTATCTTGGGCGGCTCACTGGACGTCTACCCCCTGGAATCGCACTCAGTAGCTTCCTCGGAATTCGGTCATCAGACATTCTTAGTACATGTATATAATAATGCTACTAATAACCACCCTATTTATTAAACGTTACTCACAATCCCTCCGTCAAACATCACATTTATTATAATCCCCATGACATGAGCAATAACATGTAGCTACGATATTTCTGTAATCTTTTGACGTTTAGTACATTGGTCAACAGAGCTCGGGGCCAAAAGGGCTCATTTCTCTTTCATCGTATTGAGAAAGAGAAAAGGGATTCGTCGAGTTTGTTAAGTTTTTTGCAAGTGAACGTGGCTTCAATATGTGAAGATTAAACTTTAACAAAGATTTGCTTGGGTTTTTTTAATGTATACAACGTTTTCGCTGCATTTTAATGGGTGGGGATTCCTGCCTAAAATATTTTCGTGAGATTTAAAATATTTTTAATTAATAGAAGCATTTCAGTCTTGGTGATATCGGGAAACCCTTATCCATTTGGGGGCTATACATTTCTGATCTCTTAAGTACTTTCTTACATAATAATGCAAAACCTAGCTGTAACGGACTTGTTCAACGTTTTGATAGGTGGTCACACAAAAAAGATTCGAGCCCAAAGCACGGCTGAATGTAACCACAGTTTTCCCAAAAATATGTTTGAATTCTATGTAAAAACTTTGTAAATGTTATGTTTTGTATGTTTTTTTTTCAAAATAAAAAATAAACGTTGGGGTGGGGGTGGAACGAGCATGCACAGAGAGAGTTTGTCCATAACTCTGTGGCCGACTTGTAAATCATAACTATAGTTGGTAGAGTCAAAGCGGAGCACAGAACAGTCTACAGTCTGCAGTTCTACAACTGACTTCGTAATAATTCATAAAGAAATTTAAATATCTAATTTCTACTTGTCCAAGCAGATGAATGCTTCGTTTTCACACGAATTTGAATTGGGAAAATCTTACCTTTCAGATACGCGTTTAATAGGAATGGTTGAGTTCTTTTTTTGTGCATTAGAAATTAATATAATCCTATTACAATACACATAAGATACACATAACTTTAAAAGATAAAGAAGAAAAAATAAAATTACAATAATACATATTTTAGAATTTTTGCCTAAAATGACTCTTGAAACCTTCAATGTTGAAAATGTCAAGGGACCTAGAGATATCATTTAGCAGCACCATTACTTTTGTCATGCTGTGCTGGACCAGAAAGTCTGTTCTGCCATGTGGGAAACTATGTATGATCGTGTGAGAAATGTGTAGATCTGCAAAAAATGTAACGCTGATGTAAGCGTAATGAGTAAGATTAAGAAAGCGATCATCAGAATAAAAGGTCATGTTCCGAACTTTACAGTCCAACAGTTTATAATGAGCTATTTCACGGAGGGAAGTATTTTGCGAAAAGTGTTTATTTAGATATAAATTGAAAATAAGACGTAAGTAATGATCTCTAAATTTAGCTCGTAGAAATGCCAATACAACGGAAACCTTCCTCAATCTTTTGTCTTACGAGAACTTATTTCGGAAGAAGATAGTTTATCATTGTCTTCTTAGAATAAACACGCAATCGACTCTGGAGAATTCTTCGTGGAAAAAATTAAACTAAAACTCTTTGCAAAATTCATTTTTATTTTTCGATCATTCTTCGTTAATGTCATTTCAATTAAAATATTTTATTTATTTAGGCGACCATGAACTTCATATCAAACACAAAGGGAAACCGTCACCAAATTAAATATCAACGATAGACCCAATAAACTTGCTTTAAATTCTCGTAAAATTTTCTTGTTAGAAATTAGCGTACTTTGCCGAATTTTTTTACACAACGCCTGGGATTTATATATAGGGAAGCAAATTATGTATTAACGAATACTGGAATAACATCCGGGTAATAAAAGTATTTAATTTCGTATGCTCTATTTTGACCTTGTCACTTCTTATAAAATGTTGTATCTAAATAAATAAAACAAAAGTGAAAAAAATCGTCTTTGGAGATGCCCTGTGGAGAGTCTTTTTAGGAAAGGAAGGAGAAGAAGTTACGACAAGGAAAAAGGTTTGAGGGGTGGGTTGGAGTTTGGAGGTCAATGTGTCCAAGAATAACGGATGTATGAAACTATCCCTTCCACTGCGGTTTAAGGCAATGTTCTGGAAGAGTTCTGCTTGTGAGGGCAAAAGTGAAAAGGTCTCCCATAACCAATCTCTCTTGATCCGGTCTGCCACGCAGTTAATGGGCAGACCCATCCGCCGCAAAGATCTGATCATACCTCACCCCATGAACCCGGGCACCTCTGCTATAGCATCGAACTTGGCGAACTACTTGGGATGACCTATGGTAGAAATGTTGATAATCCAACAAAATTGTTACTCAGGATGGTAAACGCTAAAAATATAAAAGCTTGTACTAAATAATCCCTAAATGAAAGTATTCAAAATTTCTGAAAACAAACATGTGTGAATATTTCACCCTATAGAGTGTATAGAGTGACCCCCATTTTTCATTTAACTTATTAAAAGTTTTCCTAGCATAATGTTGAATTGTTAAAGAATATAAACTTGCAACATTTTCTAAGCAATTTCTGCAACGTTTGCAATAAGCAAACAATGAAACCAGAGTTGCATTCCTTACACCGAAAGACCAAAGGAATTTATGCATTATTCAAATTGCAGCCTGGATTTCAAGGGTGTAGCGTAAATCTATTTATTGTAAGGGAAAGAAAATATTTCCACAATTTGCGCTGAAAGGATTGGGTACATAACAGAAACTCCTTTAACTGTTATGATCATATTAGTCTATGATTAGTAACGACGAGCTCAGTACCAGTACTGAGCTCTTCGGGCCACATAGTCACGTTTCCGAGCTGTTCCGAAGTTAACCGAAGGTAGATGTGAGTAGTCATTAAAATTCAAGAACTCCGCTGACAAAACCTTGTTTTCAACCAGGAAGGACGTAAGTCCTCCGAATTATAATTATAAATTACGATACGTTAATAAAAAGTCATTGTGATTGTAGCACCCGATAAGACATTATCTAAAGTGTACAAAAACAGAACTAATTAAACGAATACGTGATTAAGTGCTAGCTCTTGAAATTAGCGTATATTTGTGCTTTTTTATTTATTATTAGCGTTTATTTGAGCCTTCAGTATCGATGCTTATTTTAATATATTTTGATTAAAATATATATGTTTTAATTAGACCCGAATCAAACATTTACATTTAAATTCTTCCAAAAAATAACAGCTTAAGTAAAATTAATTTGCGAGGTAAATTAAAATCAATTCCATAGAGAAAACTGGGGTCTGAAATTCTAACTGAGAGGGAAATGTTATTTTAATTTTTAAACTAACTTACTAAGGCTCGAACCATGAAACTAAGGGCCATGATAAACATGGTATGCATAATATGTAGTAACTAAAAGTTACCTAACTTTATATATATATATATATATATATATATATATATATATATATATATATATATATATATATATATATATATATATATATATTATAATTCGGTACAAAACCTCGAGGAAATCAAAGTCAAATAAAAAAGAGCAAAATATCACTGGAAAGTTGCAAATGAAAACACGTAAATAACAATTTATAAAAAACTGTGAAGACCTAAAAAATCCTAGAAGGACCAATGTAAGGACTCATGTACGGTAAGGACATGTAAAACCTAGAAATTGATACAGTTTATTCCAATGACAATAATCTGAAAGCTTTATAGGCCTTGTATAACATGTTAGAACATTGTCGAACATAGAGAAAGCGGATAGATGTCCTCGAAATGTGGTGCTGGAGAAAAATGACAATCTGTCCATTCTGGAGGAGTTAGAGATCCACAATAGGTTCTCAACTATCTGCCTACAACGTAATTTAAGATACTTTGGAAACGTTGCTCGCCAAACTGAGGACTCCAACTTGGAGAAGCTCTTATTCACTGATAGAGGAAGGTCATCAATGCGCTGGAGTGACCAAATATCACGGTTGTCCGATACTAGGGTGTTCTTGGCTCTCCACGCAGCGCACAACCACGAGAAGTAGAGGAACCTTGTCCACTATGGAAATTAGAGTAGGGTTCGCGATCCTCAGCAATGAGGAATCCATTGTAACATATCTATTTCGCGAGTAGGTACTGCTTAAAGCAGGTACTGTTTATTGTCTATTAATTTTTTATTTTTTATTTAACTTTGTTGGTTGGCGAAACTGCAACGACACCGGAAACGGGCGTGCGGGGGAAAGATGGCGGAGGACATAACGTAGATTTTGTGTGCGGGAGGAGATTTTCGGGGCGATTGGGATTATGGTGGGTGTTACAAAGGCGATGTAGCCTAAAAAGTTCGTTTATACACGTCACGTGAGTGTGTGACAACTCTAATGGCCCTGTAGCCGATTTATTTTGTTGAATCCCTCGCCGGATGCCGCGAGATAATGTTGTCCGCGTGCTGATGTTTTTGACACCAAATTCAACGGGTGATCAACTGCCCGCTAGGATTCTTGCCTGGTGAATCCTTTGGCCGATGAGGTTCCTTCATGCCGCTTGATGGGTGAGGACCTTCCGTGCTCTTTTTGTTGGGTGAATTCCCTTTACTGATGAAGCGGCTCCTAGCCTTTGTTGTACCTTTGGGCCGGTGAGATTCCCCATGCCGCCTGATGGATGGAGGCTCAACCGAGCTTTTTGTGTTGGGAGGACTCCCTTTAACCAAACGCCCCATGACGTGTGGAACGGCGTTTTGGGGTTTGCTGTTGACGATCGCTGTTGAGGATTGCTCTACACGACTGGAAGAGAGTCACGACGACGAGACGTACGCGCTTCTGATAACCAACCGTAATTTTAACATAACTCTCTCTCTCCAATTCTGATAGATGCCAAAGGTATTTGTGTTTCTTTTTTTACATTTCTTTGATGTCATTTGCAAAGTGCAATAAAGCCGTTTTTTTTACATTTCACTAGAAAATACTTTCATTTATTTATATGCATGATCTCTGATCCCTATTTCCACCATCCTGAGATGGAAGTTCTTTATGCTCTGGGAGGCTGTCGGATGACAAAGGTGGGTAACCTACATTACTTGGTATTACATTTGCGCCCAACGAAAGAGTTTTTTAAATATATTAAACAGGTGTTCGGAAGGGTATTTATAGATCATGCATATATCTATAAGAATAGTCTTATTTAATGTTATATAATTTGTCTGCTTTTTACGATGTCATTTTACAACTCATCAGTGTGTGGGTAGTAAGTTAGTTATTTGCAATTATGCATTTGAACTTGTTGATTACCAAAGTTTGACGTTTAGTTATATCTATTGCCATATATAAAAAAAATGTGCGTGTTAATATATTGTTTCTCGCAATTTAATGTACATTGGTACCAGTGACAGCTTGAATAATTTTCAGCGAAAAATATTCTCTTTTCTGGCAATACTGGATTTAAGTGTCAGTTGTCAAAACATCATAACAATTGTTGTGTTTTGTTTTCGCAAATAAGAAGATACGTTATATTGTGTAAGGGTTTTGTACATTAATTGGATATACTATTAAGAATTTACAAGGGAAGACGATGTGGATTCTTTTTATAATTTTTCGCGGAAAACTTGCTTTGTTTTGAGGGAATTTTAGTTCCGGTGATCCATTGGCTTTACACGGTGTCCGGTGAGCTACATACATTATAAAATGTCCGGTGAGCTACATACATAAAAAATTTTTTTTTTTTTGGAAAATAATTTTGATTTTTTTTTTTCTAATAATTTTTTTTTAATGAAAGATAATTTGCTTTACAGGGTGTCCGGTATTTCAAACTATAAAGTACATTATTTTTTTTTTAAATTCAATAATTATTTAATTATTTTTTCCCAAATTTAAAATTAAAAAAAAAAAAAAAACAAAACAAAATGGCGATTACTAATATTAACGGTGCAACTAAGGAGGAGATGATACAGATGTTATCTGAATTAAATATCACTCCAGAGCCTACGTTATCAGCTATGCGGGAACAGGCTCGCATATATAATAAAAGTTTAAAACAATCAAGTAGTGATTCTCCACAACAAAATGAAGGCAATAGTGATAATGCGAGTCAGACTACAAACATAGTCAATAATTATTATCAATCGATAAATACAAATACGTCCGTACATTCTTGGGGTATTAAATTTTCTGGTTCTTCTGATGTTAGGGATTTTATACAACGTGTGGAGGAATTATCTAGATGCCGTCATATAGAACTGTCATCGGTTGTGACGTCCTTTGCAGATCTTTTGGAGGGGAAAGCTCTCTCTTGGTATAGGACTATTTATAAAGATTCATTATCTTGGCCTGAGTTGAGAAATCTCCTCATTACACGTTTTGACCGTTGTATTAATCAAACAGAGGCCCTAAATGCTTTATTCGCGATGAAACAGAAATTTAACCAAAGTGTTGTGGATTACGTTGATGAAGTTAAATTAGCTAATCTCAGATTAGACGTTCAACTTACGGAGGAACAGTTAGTAGACCTAGTTTCTGATAGTCTGTTACCTAAATACGCATTGGCCATCGCATATTTTGCAGAAAAGGAATTATCTTCCTTGGTAAATGTGTGTAGGAGATTTGAAAAGCACTCCGTAGATAAACCCTTACCGCATTTTACTTCTCCTCAAGCATCATCCTCTTCTCCTACACATTCTTCTTCTTCGAATAGTAGAAAAACTTTAAATTGTTTTTATTGTAAGGCGCAAGGTCATACAAAACCTTTTTGTAGAAAATGGAAGTTTGATTCTCAGAAGAATTCTGACAAACGCCGAGATGACCCCGCTCGCACAAATCCAAAAAACTAGAGTGTGATCCTCTGCGTCCTGCTAGCAAGGATGCCGGGAGATCATCATCACCCGTAGTTGATAGCTCAAGTAACCGGTTCTTCAGGCGTGACATGGACGCATGCATGCCGATGGCTAGTTCTGGACAAGACATCAGACCCCATGCGAATATTTCTATTCAAAATCTTGTCTTTTCGGGTCTCTTGGACAGTGGTGCGACGGTCAGTTGTTTTGGCGGTTCTCTTTATAACTTCTTTATTAGTCTAGGCTTTAGTTTAGATAAATTAGAATCTTACGTTACCACCGCTGATGGGGTACGTCAGGATGTAATTGGTACTATGCGAGTACTAGTTACTTATAATAATATTAAGAAATATATTACCTTTTTTATTATTCCGTCTCTTTCACCTGTGATTGTTTTGGGAGTCGACTTTTGGAAACAATTTGACATCGCTCCTCAATTGTTTCCAGAGGCCAACAGTGGACGTGATGTTGAGAATACTATAGGTGAAATTCGCAAGATCACGTCAGCTTCCTTACTGTCCCCCCAAGACAATCGTAGGCTTAATAAGGTAATAGATAAATTTAAGTCAATTTCTTTTGAAAAATGTGGATTGGGTCGTACTCATTTAGTTCAGCACAAAATTAATACGACGGGAGATCCCATTAAGCAACGATATTACCCGTTGTCTCAAACACGTCAAAAACAACTTGAAGCTCAACTTAAGGAAATGCTTGACTTAGGTGTTGTTCGACGTTCGCGTTCGGCTTGGTCGAACCCGGTTTTGATTGTGCCTAAAAAGGATGGTTCTGCAAGGTTCTGCTTAGACTCCAGGAAGCTTAACAGCGTCACGACAAGAGATTCCTACCCCTTGCCGTATATTTCGCGTATTTTAGACAAGCTACGTGGTGCACGCTTCATATCTTCTATTGACTTATCGAAAAGTTTCTGGCAAATCCCTTTACATAAGGATTCTTGCTGCAAAACGGCTTTTGTAGTACCTGGACATGGCTTGTTTGAATTCGTTAGGATGCCGTTTGGGTTAAAAAACGCTCCTAGTGAACTTCAGCGTCTGGTTGATGCACTTTTTGGTCCAGAGTTCGACGATAACGTTTTTTGCTATTTGGATGACCTAATTATAATTTCAGAAGATATCGATTCACATTTAGAGCAATTAAATAGGGTTTTCTTGCGTCTGAAAGAAGCAGGCTTAACTGTCAATTTGAAAAAGTGCGAGTTTTGCAAGGATGAATTGAAGTATCTCGGTTACGTTGTGGATGCAAAAGGACTTCGCACAGACCCAGTTAAGTTGGAATGCATTCGTACTTACCCCATTCCAAAGAATTCTAAACAGGTAAAAGCTTTCATTGGCCTGTGCGGGTATTATAGGCGTTTTATAAAGGATTTTTCAACCATTGCTGCTCCCTTAACAAAACTCACTGGTTCAAGGAAGGGAATTAGTAATTTCTCTTGGTCTCCTGAAGCGGAGTTGTCTTTTAAGAAATTAAAGAAGGCGTTGACTTCTGCCCCTGTTATTAATTGTCCGGATTTTTCGCTTCCTTTCACGATTCACTGTGACGCGAGCAACGTTGGGATCGGAGGTGTACTTACACAAATTTTTGAAGGAGAGGAGCACCCTGTATCTTATTTCTCTAGGTGTCTTAATGTGCATGAACGAAACTACGGCGTGACGGAGCGCGAACTCCTAGCGGTGTTAGATTCAGTCAACCATTTTAGGCCCTACATAGAAGGTGCTCACTTCACTGTGGTAACGGACCATTCTAGTCTACAATGGTTAGTCTCATTATCTAATCCAACAGGTCGGCTTGCTCGCTGGTCTACTCGGCTGTCACAGTACTCTTTTGATGTTATACATAGGAAAGGTAAATTAAATACGGTTCCGGACGTTCTCTCACGTAAAGACGTTTCTTTAATTTCGGCCATTGATTCCGTTCCCACGAGTACAGATACTTGGTATAATACCTTATTTTCTAATTGTAAATCAAATCCACAACGTTTTAATAATTTTCAAATTAAGGAAAATAAATTATTTCGTCACACTAAATCTCGTTTCGCTCTGCAGGAGGACACAGCTTGGAAGCTTGTTGTTCCTTTTGAGGACCGTAACGCTGTTCTATCTAAAGAACATGAGTCTGTTATTTCTTGTCATCCAGGAGTTTTTAGAACATATAAGAAGGTTCAACTTCATTATTTTTGGCCAGGGATGTATAATGACGTCAAAAATTTTGTCAATAGATGTAAAACGTGTAAGGCACATAAAATTAACACTGCTGCGCCGGCAGGCATTTCTACGAACCCGAAAATAGTCACAAGACCTATGCAAATGCTGTCTATTGACCTTGTCGGTCCTCTTCCGCGTAGCTATGCAGGATTTATGTATATTCTAACAGTCGTTGATGTATTTTCTAAATATACCTGGATTTTTCCGCTTAGAAATGCAACTACTAAAAGCATTGTTAAAAACATTGAACAATACATATTCCTTGTACACGGGGTACCGCAAACGTGCGTCTGCGACAACGGAAAACAATTTATTTCAAAAGACTTTAAACAATTGTTAGCAGAGTATAACGTACCTCCGCCTTTTTATAATGCTTTTTATACTCCCCAAAATAACGTGGTCGAACGCTATAACCAAACCATTGGAACTGCTTTGTCTATTTTAACCGAATCTGACCAGCGTAATTGGTCCAGATTTCTGCCTCAAATTCAATCAGCTCTCAATAACACGGTTAATTTTGCAACCGGCTTCACCCCCTTCTTCCTCATGCATGGTAGGGAACAAATTATTGACGGAAACTTTCATAAAAATAACTTATCTTCTGGTGTCGTAGACACTACGTTGCAGCAATCTAGGGACGAATTTGCTAAGAAGTTGGAAGACTTAGTTCCAATTTATGAACAAGTTTCAAATGCTTTGTTACAAGCTTTTAAGAAAAATGCCCAACACTACAATTTACGCCGTAAGACGGTTAATTATGAAGTAGGCGATGTCGTTTGGAGGAAGAATTTCGTTCAATCCAGTGGACCGAATTATTTCTCTCACAAATTGGCCCCTAGATTCGTTCGCAATGTTATTAAAGGTAAAGTCTCTAATTTGGTCTATACTCTAGCTGATATGAACGGTAAAATTGTAGGAAATTTTCATGTAAAGGATATTGTTCGCATGGATTAAATATTTCTTACTCTTTATATATAGATGAAACCAACGTGATTGCATGCGGGACTACCAACCCTGCATGCTGTTCCATTTGTTTCGTCAGTGGTTTTTCTGGTCACTTGCTTTTGAGGTTTGGTACCCTCAAGAGGTTTTGTCTAGAATTTTCACGAAATTTCCTCAATCTTGCTTCCTCAATTTAATTTTTTTTTCTTTAAATTCTTCGGAATTTTTTCTATAGGAGACGTCGTTTACAATGAATGTCGTTTCCTCTGATCCGTGTGATCAGTGGCGCCCAATATTTTGTCTAAGTCATATTTTGTAATTGACTTAGTCTTTGACGAGATTTTTTTTATTTAAACTCTAAATAATTTTTTTTGTATGAAATGAGTTGTTTCGCCTTCCTTATAGGCTACAATTATACTTACACACTGATGCGTTCGTAAAACAATAGGTTATGTTGTACTGTTTTAGCGTTTAAGTCTGAATCCTTCTTTTCAAGTTCGTTGGAATTTTCTCCCGAATAATGACTTTCCAAGCACTTGGAAAGAATGATTCAAAACTTCTGTTTATGAGAGATTTGAGCGACTTTCTTATGTACAGATTGTTAAAATTTCAACAATTAGTGATTAAGTAAAATTTTTCTTAAATATACCATAGCTATGTTAAATAGATTAAGTCTGGTATAACTTTCCTTAAAGTCAGTTAGTTAAGTTTGTTAAGAATATTTGTTAAGAATTTTTTTTTCTTGTCACAAACAAAGGTGGTACTGCTCTGGCATACCTACCCATTAAAGTAACTCATATTTGAAGTTTATCACCTTACCTCTAATACAGGAAAGTGTGTTTTGTCTTTTAGTTCTAAGTTAACATTAAGCATTTACATATATAGGTCTCTCACTGCTTAAACCAGTGTTGTACTGCTAATTTTGTCCACTAGTGTCGTTCATTTGGATATTGTTCGATCACACCTTATCTAGTGTCGATTATCTAATAAGTATATTCGATCACCAAAATATCATTGTTTGTTCAAGAAATTTATGACTTTTCACTTACTTGATGTATTAAGTTTTTTTTTGAAGAAATGCCACCTGAGTTTATCTTCAGTCTTTTCTTGCACAAGCAACGTCCTCTGAGGATGGTTTATAATAGTTACATCTTGTATTTTTGTATAAAATCAAGAGTACTTTTTGAGGTTCACTTTTTTAATAGCTAGGTGTTTTGTTTAATTTTAATCCCTAAGCTCTAAGCCTAACATTCTAGATCCTGTTTTGCTTCTGTGTTCCTAATGAATTTTTTCATAATTTTGATGGATAGGTAATAGAAATATGTAAACCCTAATCTAACCTCTTTTATAGATAGGTAGTGCCTCGGTATTGTAAAACCTGATCTAAACTGTTTGACAGATAGGTATGTCTTTACATATAAACCCTACTCTGACCACTTTGTAATTGACAGTTTTTTATAAAACTTGTTATACGATGGACAAGTAATAATTGTATTATACTTGATCTGATTTTTTTTGACAGATAGGTATGTCTTTACATATAAACCCTACTCTGACCACTTTGTAATTGACAGTTTTTTATAAAACTTGTTATACGATGGACAAGTAATAATTGTATTATACTTGATCTGATTTTTTTTTGACAGATAGGTATGTCTTTACATATAAACCCTACTCTGACCACTTTGTAATTGACAGTTTTTTATAAAACTTGTTGTACGATGGACAAGTAATAATTGTATTATACTTGATCTGACCTCCTAGACATCAATTTTTAAATTGAATGAGTTAATTCTGTATATTTGTTTATACCTTGGTCTAGTTTTAGTTGATAATTTAAGACGCGTTGAGTATAATATCTGTGACGTAACTTTTTTCAAATATCACTTTTGATTAGAATATAAGGATAGAGAGAGAGAGTTATTTTTTTTATGTTAATAATAACTAAGTGTTGTTTTTTTTCTATAAATGAAAGTGGGAGCTTGAATTCTCCATACTCACTAGTGTTTTCTTGAGAGATTGTCTCTCGTCATGTGAGTAACGTGTTGGTAATCTTACAAGCGAGCTTGTAAAAGTGGAGGTATTACCTCATTTTCTATGTTGTTTTTTTGTACACCATTCTGTGAATGGGTTTGCTACTTTAATATGTTTTACCTTTATGTTTTTCTGATACTATGTTGTGTTATTTTTTCTTTAACAGATGTGGAAAGAGAGAGTCGTATTGGGCGGTGTCCTAATAATTTTACTTCACTTCGCGGCGTAAAATTTTCGGGGGTTGCGGGGAAATGTAACATATCTATTTCGCGAGTAGGTACTGCTTAAAGCAGGTACTGTTTATTGTCTATTAATTTTTTATTTTTTATTTAACTTTGTTGGTTGGCGAAACTGCAACGACACCGGAAACGGGCGTGCGGGGGAAAGATGGCGGAGGACATAACGTAGATTTTGTGTGCGGGAGGAGATTTTCGGGGCGATTGGGATTATGGTGGGTGTTACAAAGGCGATGTAGCCTAAAAAGTTCGTTTATACACGTCACGTGAGTGTGTGACAACTCTAATGGCCCTGTAGCCGATTTATTTTGTTGAATCCCTCGCCGGATGCCGCGAGATAATGTTGTCCGCGTGCTGATGTTTTTGACACCAAATTCAACGGGTGATCAACTGCCCGCTAGGATTCTTGCCTGGTGAATCCTTTGGCCGATGAGGTTCCTTCATGCCGCTTGATGGGTGAGGACCTTCCGTGCTCTTTTTGTTGGGTGAATTCCCTTTACTGATGAAGCGGCTCCTAGCCTTTGTTGTACCTTTGGGCCGGTGAGATTCCCCATGCCGCCTGATGGATGGAGGCTCAACCGAGCTTTTTGTGTTGGGAGGACTCCCTTTAACCAAACGCCCCATGACGTGTGGAACGGCGTTTTGGGGTTTGCTGTTGACGATCGCTGTTGAGGATTGCTCTACACGACTGGAAGAGAGTCACGACGACGAGACGTACGCGCTTCTGATAACCAACCGTAATTTTAACATAACTCTCTCTCTCCAATTCTGATAGATGCCAAAGGTATTTGTGTTTCTTTTTTTACATTTCTTTGATGTCATTTGCAAAGTGCAATAAAGCCGTTTTTTTTACATTTCACTAGAAAATACTTTCATTTATTTATATGCATGATCTCTGATCCCTATTTCCACCATCCTGAGATGGAAGTTCTTTATGCTCTGGGAGGCTGTCGGATGACAAAGGTGGGTAACCTACATTACTTGGTATTACATTTGCGCCCAACGAAAGAGTTTTTTAAATATATTAAACAGGTGTTCGGAAGGGTATTTATAGATCATGCATATATCTATAAGAATAGTCTTATTTAATGTTATATAATTTGTCTGCTTTTTACGATGTCATTTTACAACTCATCAGTGTGTGGGTAGTAAGTTAGTTATTTGCAATTATGCATTTGAACTTGTTGATTACCAAAGTTTGACGTTTAGTTATATCTAGAAGAGGAACTTGCATAAAGTAAACATATGAAAATCATTCCAAAAGCGAGATTTTTTATATCTCAAAATAAAGCAGTTCTGTATTCACAGAACCTACATAATAAATTATATGCGGACAGAGGGCCCATTAAGTAGCTGAGGTCATGTTTTGATTACACATTTACACCTTCACCTGAATGCTACATTACCCCCCCACAACCCCCACTGGTCAGGAATTTCAGAAGGTTGTAGTTATTATTTAGCTGTATTATTTACGCTTTTACGCTTATTTAGATTATCTCCACGATAAGCTTAGCTTTGTTTTTCATTAATTTTCTGCGAAATTTGAAATGAAAATAGAAACACGGTAGTTATTATATAAGTGATTTGGTTTCAAAAGTGTATATGTAATTAAGAAAGGTCTGTATTGTGCTTGCCTTATTCTTATTCTCTTCTCTGTATGCTATTTCTATTATTTAACAAGTAAAAGTTGGTCAGGAGAGCAAGGCAATTAAGTAGCGGAACAAGTTTCAGTTGAAAAGAACTTTTAGTTCTGCTAGTGACACAACTTACCGCACCGCTGTCAGTTCAGAAAATTGGATGATTTTGGTTGGTATTGTAAAATTAAAATTGAAAAGAATTCGTACAAAATAATTAATACTCTAATTAGTCGAAATTTTTTTTTCAGAAGTAGGTAGAATATTTAAAATGAAGAATGTTTAACTTCTAAGGACGATGGAAGGAGAGATATGAAAAGAAATTGATTCCTAAGAGGGTGGAATAATTAATTTGGAGATTGTTTATGTTCTGAGAAGGACGAATAAATTACCGTTTAACTTGTCTACGAGAAATTCTCTATACTGTAACAAAGAATTTAACAACACATTTTCCGTAGAAATTTTATTTTTAAAATAATTGTAGATTTATTACCGAAAAATTGTTTCAAAAGATTTTGGGTCAGCCGGTGAAGTTAGTGCAATTTACTAATTGTTTTAGTGTTTAATTCGTTGAACTCCATTTTCGAGGCGGGTATGTGAACCATTTATTGCATAACAAACACCACTCTTATAGGTTACCCCAAGTGCTTCGCTACGTTTGGTGATTTATCAAAGGTGCTCGGGTTCATGGGGTGAGGTTCGTCTAGGTATTGGCGGCGAATACGTTTGAACCTTCTACTACGTGGCAGGCCAGATTGGGAGAGGATGGTCCAGGGAGACCTAAGCAACAATACAGCTTACAACAGACAGACCCTCTTGACCCATCGCCTTGCACCGCAGTGAGAGGGATGGATTGATAAGTCTGTCAAACCTGGATACATTGACCCCTGATTCCAGCCCACTCCTCATTCCTTTTTCCTTCCCAGAACTTACTTTCTTTCCTTTTCCTAAAAAAGACCCTCCACACATCATCCCCAATCATGAGATAGGCCCTTAGAGCGTTTTTTTTCCTCAGGCCCTACTGTATGGAGCTTATGTAAAAAATTATAGGTACATTCTCATACTCTATCATAACAAAAAACATTAAATTATTTATTATAAGCAATAATTATCAGCCTGAAACACTCATTTACATTGAAAAATCTTCCGAGAAAAGATACTTGCCGCCAACGGGACTTGAACCCGTGTCCTTAATAATATAATAACGTAGTATTTATATAGCGCAGTTTTGTGATTTGTTGTTTTGCCGGTCGGATGCTCTGACCACTGAGCTATGGCGGCTTATCTAATACCCGCCAAATAATTCAATATATACTGGTGTTTCATTCAACAATTACTGATTATTACATGTTTCTACCGGAAAACAACCAACTTTATTTTTGTGAGGGAGGTATTGTTAGTACTAAATCTCTCGCTAGGTGGCGTCGAAACAAATTATGTCTACATTTTTTGGTGAAATACTTTTAACTTAAATTTAATTATTATTTTTAATTTATAAATTAACGTTTAAGACAAGATTTTTATGTATAGCACAAAGGGTAAAAATTATTATAAGCAATAATTATCAGCCTGAAACACTCATTTACATTGAAAAATCTTCCGAGAAAAGATACTTGCCGCCAACAGGACTGGTCAGAGCATCTAACCGGCAATCAGAAGGACACGGGTTCAAGTCCCGTTGGCGGCAAGTATCTTTTCTCGGAAGATTTTTCAATGTAAATGAGTGTTTCAGGCTGATAATTATTTCTCATAATAATTGTTACCCTTTGTGCTATGCATAAAAATCTTGTCTTAAACGTTAGTTTGTAAATTAAAAATAATAATTAATAAATTATTTGCTTGGAATTTATTAATAACTGTGTGGGGTGAGGGTCCGGCGAGAAATTGCGCCAAAATCAAATGCGCGAAATATTAGAACATTGACCTTTGAATTTTATTTCACTAAAGAAAGTTCAAGAACAAACTCAACGAAAAGAACTTGATTTCATCGTCAATGTTATGCCCCAATGGTTGGCTCCCTTGAAAAGAGTTATGTTATCGGATTAGTTTGGAAGATTTATTTGGAGTTTATTTATTTATTGGAAAAGTTTTTAAAGAGAAAAAAAATTTTAGCACCGTTGTAATTTGAAACGAAAAATTGCGACTCTTAAAACAGACACACACATTTATAGGATTCAGCATGCGAGAGAGTGAGAAGTATAATAGGTATCCTCTTTGAGCGGTGGTTCGTATCCTATCGATCTCCTCTTTGTGCGGTGTTTCGTAGCCTCTCTACTCTTTCCTCCTTTGGTTTTCTGAAGGTTGCACTTCTACCGCATGTGAATTGTACAATTTGTTTGTTATTTATTCAATAGCTACATAACCAATTACACACATAGAACAAAAGACAGCAACTTAAAGAATTCAATAAAGGCAAAGCCAGTGTATGGGTGTTATAGTTTACGTACATAAAACAGTGCTCGTTAATAAAAAAATATATAATTACTTATACATGAATAAGTTTTAATGTGATATAATGGTTTTATACAAGATTCTGCTTATTTATTTAAGGAAAATAGATTGCTTTTTTTATTATTTAAATGTTATACAGCAAGACATAGCATATTTTATTAGATAGTCAAAAATTAAATATAGATGCAATAAGTATAAGTTAAAGAAAAACTTTTGTTTTAAATCCAATTTTTTTGTTATCCAACTTTTAAGATGTTTTTATGTGAGTTCAGGGTATGTCACAAGTTGATGGAAATGGGTAAGGAATTGAATATTATGTTAGGTTTTTTATATTAGTTCCACACACGAAGCTAAAGAGTGCCTATCTCACATTGACGGATGTTGTGTGAAGAGTATTTAAAAGGAAAGGAAAAATACTTAATTCTTGGAAGGAAAAGGTATCAGGGATGGGTAGAAATCTAGGGACAGTGTATTCAGCATGATGGGACGTACATCCCTCTAACTTTGGTGCAAGGCGATGGGTCGAGAGAGAGCAGCTGGAGTGATTAAAGGGTCTCCCTAAACCGACCTCTCACGATCCATGCACCACACGCGAAGTATCCGGGCACCCCTGCTAAGTCACCAAACGTATCCAACCACTTGGGGTGACCTAAGGTAGAGGTGTTGGGTACCCATATACGCCTTCCAAATTGTGCTTTCTTCACTAAGATCGCAAATTATTCTTTGAAGTTTGGCATAATAAAAGGATTTAAAACCTTCTCTAAAGTGTTCATTGAAGTCAAGTATCGTACATAATTAATAAGTATGTAATTAAATGGTAAACAAAACCTTCCATGTCCTTCCAAAAACACACAATTTCCATCTAAAAACCACATTATATATTTAGATTTCCTTTTTCTGTGGATATTTCCACCCACGCGCGCTGCCCATTTCCACTGTACTATGTAAAACCGCGGTCTAAAAATGCAATATTTTGACGTAAACATTTCTGGTTTCCCTTTTAAAGTGAAACGAATCTAAATTAATAATAACGGTATATTTGCGTGCCACATTACTTCTATTAAGTTCCTTGGCGTGCCAGGGGGGGGGGGGGGGGTTTAAAGAGCCGGTAAATAATTCAATATTTTCTTTCCAGATTAAATTCTGGTTATTTCTTAAAACCTAATTAGACATTTTAAAAAGGGTTGAAATTGAAGTATGGTAACATAATTTACGTAACCCTTTGTATGAGACCGTGTGTTTAATATTCCAGACTAGTTTAGTTGAAGGTCCCGTGCTCGAGGAGCAAGGCTCTTGACTAGCGATCCGAAGGTCGCGGATTCAAATCTCGGCGTGCGCAGATATATTTTATTTGATTGATTAATCTTGTTCGGTGACTAGATCTGAATAGCCAGTACCTCCCCACCTTCCTCTTTCCCATCTCCTCTCCACTTAACCTTCAGCGTCACAACATACCCCAATTGGGGATGCTATAGTCTCACTGGCTCCAGATGGGGGGCAGTTGGGACTCTTGTGCGGTATTCATGTAAAAAAATAAATTTAGACAGCATAAATAAGATAGATTTTTTTATAAGACCCATACCTCGTCAAATAATACGTGCGTCTTTACAACAAGCTAATAGATATAGGAAGGAATGGTGTTAAACTATAAGCCAACAGATTCTATTAATAATATCACATCGTAAACACGGAGTTTTCTAATACGTTAAAAATCTAACAGCAATAATTGCCTACGGAGAATTTATTACACGCCCTTACTGAGATTGCCAAAAATACGCCGGACATTTTACAATATGTTGTCAGCAGCACGTAAAAATATTTCTATTTCATTTCCCCAGCTGAAAACTGCTCCTACTAACGCCACCAAATAACAGACACAAAAAAAGTTTGAACGGATGTTAAAATAATTCAGCCCGCCATAAAAGATGGTACTAACTGCTGTAGAATATATTAAGTACCTGCAATAGTTGACGTCACCTTCTTTACATACTGCTTCATTTTTCCTTTCTACCCCCCCACATCCAGTACGACATATTCCTTAATCCCAACAGGGTTGAAGGCACGTGTTTAAGGGTGGCACTGAAGTTGTGCTAGGACAGGAATAGTTCCTATTCGTAACACGTGACTGGGCAGGTGCCACCTACTTTACTGCCTCCTCCTGACTGGATAACACGTATATACTCTACCATAGGTAATACAGCCTACAGCGTTTCTAAGAAAAATATATAAATATAAGGAGGATTATTTGCTTATGCCTCTGTTAACATTGCGCACTATGATTTCCCGAGCTTTGAGATGAAAAGGTCAAGTATTTGTGTTGTGAACTTTTCGCTACTTATTTTCACGTGACTCTTTTTTGCCTCCGGGTAACTTAAATATTTACTGCTTAATATTTTAATAAAATTCACAATATCACTCGTAGGGAAGCAAGAAAGAATTACTTTCATACAAAATTAATCTAATTATTATTCTTATAAAAGCTGACAAAGGGTACAGACTTTATATTAAAAATTACGTACGTAATTTAAACTGATGAGATTAAAAAACGTTTTACGGAATTATGGTTAAATTTAACAGGTTTATTTGAGATTAAAGTACACAAACATATATTTTCAACCGAAGTCATAAAAGTTCGAACTTTTGAGGGAATATGCTACGATAATCAATGTTGTGATACGAAAAACATGCAGCATAAAAACATGGGATTTTATCTCAACCAAACAGACTTCCAAATAACAAAACTTTATAAATAAAGTCAATAAATAATAAATAATCGCCGGAATACACCTGCTATATTAAAATTGATTCACGTACCTACCATTAGATCAAGATTCCTTAGTATGTATTATTGTGACAATTATTTTAAGAAGGATTGTTTTTTCAACTCTTTTTTATGTTTTTAATTGAAATATTGCAGTTTTCACATATTAATTATTATTTAAAGTTCAAAAATCAAAAGGAATGTCATTCAGTTTCTTAAACGGAATTTGTTTTTACGACATATTTAAAAATAAGAAATATATAGTGCATTTAAAATAAATACATTGGAAAAATTCCGAAATTCGTTGAGAAATTATTATTGTAGCGGACGTGTTGTTGTCCCTACAAGACTGTAATAGGGCACCGGCGTCTCGTGCACGATGATCCGGACGTCTTCCAAATTATGAGGGTGATAACCCTGAATTGTGTAGGGTGGCAACCCTTGATCTGCCTCCCTGCACCCAGAGCTTGATGATGGCGGCTCTGGATGTCCTGCTCTCTGCCTGAACCTGGCACCTTGCGGTGTCCTCGAGTGGGGCCGGCTAGTCTGGAGAAGGTAGGCACCAGGCTTGGTAATCAGGCAGAGCTTCAGCAGGAGGCAGTCGGAGAGAGGTTTTCCAGAGGAAGTATTTAATAAAACACTTTGTCGAGTTGAACGTTGAACTGGTTTATTTTCAAAAAGTCGCTGTATTTATTCAATCCGGTGAACCCGATTTGGGGCCGGAAGAAACCACAGAAAAGTGGTGGGGGGAGTCATTCCGCGCCACCACTAGTATATAATGGGCGGAAAAATGCTCATTATCTATTTTGCCTGTTTAAGTTCGAAAAGCGCTCGCTTAAATTTAGAACTTTGCAGGATTTTGTAGCCTAAACTACTGCAAAATACATACATTTATAATTGAAAACAAATAAAGAAAGGTACAATGTATAAGAAGAATTTTTGTTTGGTGAAATTTGAAGCATTTTGAGATTTTTTGATTTTAAATTTAGTTAGATGATTCTGATTAATTGATTTCACAATGAAATGCAATCATATTATTTTTCCCCGGTTCCCCGTGAGATACTCTATCGAAATCTGTTTGTTTCAATGTCCCACGAGGTCCCGGGATTTTTGAAATGGAAAAAATGTAAAAATTTCATCTGCGAAATTTTCTAAGTGTTTGACAAGAACAAAATGTGATTCTACTTTTGTAGGTATTTACCTAGAGGCAAAGTTTTTATGTTTCCCTGGAGGCCTTGCAGGTCATACAATGAAAACTGATTATTTCATTGTCCTGCAAGGCTCTCAGACAATTTAAATTAAAAAGTAAAAAATTAATAGTACAATATAAAAATTAAAAAGGTAAAAATAATGAGTTTACAATCTCCCCAGTGGCAACCTGAAAGTAATCGTTTATTTGTTGCACTGGGGAAATGTACATTTGGATTTGGATTCAGAGTTCCTAAACATGCGTTTACTGACTTTATTAATGGTTGGCCTCTTGTGAGTCGGAATGTTTGCCTTCGTGGGCTTCGTGTGGGCTTCATATTTGCCTTCGTGGGCCTCGTGTGGGCTTCGGAGGTTAAATATTTGCCTTCGTGGGCTAAATAATAACAATTTTAATGCAAATGAGGCAACGCAGTTTTTTTTGCCAAAGCGGCAAAGCAATCTGCTTGCTTAGAGCAAGAAATAAGAAGTAAACAAGAGAAAGAAATATAGGCCCTTGTTGGGGCCGCCAATAATAATAAATTTGTAGATTATAGTTTAAAAATGTCTCCCGGTGGCAACCTGGCACACAAGCATTTATTGGGTTGCACCGGGGGCATTGTACATAGTAATGAAAGCCTTAAAATATTTTATTTAATTAAGATATAGCATAAAAATATACAAGAATAAAATTTGACAAGAAAATTGACAAGAGAAATCCTTTTCATCAACATTATCGCTGGCGGCACGGTATTTTTGCATTTTGTGGCCAGGTCATTTTTTACAAATTTCCAAAAAAAATGACCACAAAACTGCAGAGGACCGGGCCAACGATGAACATTGATGAAAAAGATTTCGAGGGTATGAACACGTCGGTTACAATTATTAAATAATATATATGTTTGTTTCGTTATTTGTTTTTGGGGTGTAATGCTGTGTTGAGCTACCTCCTTCTTTAGCCAACGTTTCGTACAACGTTGCAGTGTCCATCATCAGGGCAGATCCGGCCGATCCAGTAGATGTATATGTTACTGTGAAATTCCTTACTACGGCAAATCTTAAGATTTTCCAGTAAATCCTAAGATTTACTAGCAAAACCTAAGATTTACCAATTTACGTGCTTTTACAGTAGCATATACAACAGGTAAACTGATCTCCTTAGCTGGATAAGTAATGTATACATACTCGTGTCTTTTCATGAAACATTTTTTGTCAGTTTTTAATAAGTAAGGTTTTCACATAACAGGTCCTTTATCAATTAAATAAAATATTCACTACGTTTTTTATTAAGGCTGTAAATAAAATATTTAAAAAAATAAGATAAAAAATAAATTTGTAAGAACCACTTTAATTTTTTATACTCTATGCCGATCGGGTTTCGCTGCATACGTAGCTTCTTCAGGGCAGTATAATAATATTCTACATTTATAAACCAACAAAAAATTATTATTTGTAAAAGTCACATAAAAAAGCAAAATAACAAGCTGAAATTTTTTAGGTATCGTACCTACAACATATTTGTAATAATACATCGTGATTAAAAGTTTCTCAGATTTAAAATGACACGAAAGTCACCTCGAAGGCTTTTGCCACTTATGGGGCTAGTTTGAAATATAGGTGTGTAAGGGTAGCCTCTTTATGTGAAGTGCGGTACGTCCTTTGGCAGGAGGTTCTGTCGGACAAGTGGGGGGAGGGGTGGGGGGGGGGGGGGGGTGATGCGTGACTCCAGACATCCATTACCAGCACGTATCAGAAACAGGAAACAGAGTCATATTTCAAACTAGCCCCTTAATGCCTTCAAAGTGAGACAGAAATACCGCTTTAGTTTCAACCACTGTCACAGATAAAATCTGCTTCTATTAGACAACGATTATGGTATTATATTAGTAGTACCTGATTCAGCAAGTAGAATTTCCTGCAACTGGAAGAGGTGATCACTTCCTGTTACACCCCTGGCAGCCTCCACCATCAGAAGCCACACCACACCACACAATACACCCCTGGACAAACTACACACACTTGACTATTCTACTTCAGTAGAAACATTCTTATTTCGTACTATTTATTCTACTGCGAATTCAATCAATTGATTTTTTAACACTGAGAAACTTTTCACAGGGAAAAACTTTTGATTCTTTAACTTTAGCACACACCAGAAGTAACTTAGTTAAAAGTAACAACTTCGTTGATTAAGCTTAACCACTTTGTATGTAATACGTGACGCCACTTTCCAATAATAAATTAATTTATTATTATACCTGAAACAAGAGAAAACAAATTATTAGTTAGGAATATAATAACACATCTTCATTGCTCCTTGATTCTGTTGGTTTAATCTATAAAAAATGCAATAATATTTTTTTTTTATTGTTTTCTTATTTTATTAATTTTTGGGTATCGCTGGCAACGGTTAATATGCACTTTTTTAAAAAAAACCTTTTGATTAACCTTAATTACATTAAAAGGCAACTATTTGCATTGGGGGAAGTGGAAAATATTTCATTCTAAATTTCATTACGTAAAATTAAAATTAGCTTTCTTCTTGTGAGATTGTACGCCAGAATCACAAACCATGTTACACAAACCTAACGTAGCCGCTAAACTACTTGAAAACTGGGATGTTTTTTCTTGCCTTGACGCGAGTAGGCGTTATAAAGGGGCACTTTCTTTTGTATCACAAACCATGTTACACAAAAATATTTTCCACTTCCCCCAATGCAAATAGTTGTCTTTTAATGTAATTAAGGTGAACCAAAAGATTTTTTCAAAAAAAAGTGCGTATTAACCGTTGCCAGCGATCCTCAAAATTTACCCTTATTTTTAATTCAAAATGAATAAAATACTTTCGAGTGTAAGGAGAATATGAATATGATGCAAATGTGAATGGTAGAATAAGTCGGGGACGTCCGAGGAAGACATGGCACGACCAAGTGAATCTGATACTTGAGTCGGGACATTTCAAGAGTCAAAATAATAGAAGAGCATGTATGAGACGATGTATGAATGTGCACATGGCAAGGAGTGTGTGCCAAGATAGAGTTGTTTGGCGGTTCACCCTCTCTGCATAACCCCTGCGGGGAAACGGCGTGATGGTTAGTTAGTTAGTTACAGAGGGCTATAGGAGGGTGTCTGATCGTCACTCTCTCTCTCCTTCCCTCTCATTGCCTTTGGACAATTTTAAATAATTATATTTAATAAATAAAGCATTCCACGCAGTTATGAGACCCTCCACCTCTCCCAGGCGCCATCTAAAGAGGATTACGACCCCAAATTTGGTAATTAATTAGTTCCTGTCCTTAACATTAATAATTAATAACTCTCAAAGGATGTTGGTCTCTTCTGTAATAAGAAGTTAATCTTATACAGATCTGGAGGGAACAGCAAAGGAGCACATTAAAACTAAAGAACAATTCCGTGAACATTATAATAACAATCAAACTTCTTCAAGTTGTTTGTTAGTGTTAAAAGTTTATCATAGAAGTATCGTCTTGTACTTTCCGACTATACAAATAAAAAAAATCGTTGCACTCACAACAAACAACTGTTTTCATCGACTTTATACATTTTAACGCACAAAAGTAGTAATCCAACTTGTTGCATTTTTTTACATTAGCTCCTCATAGGAGGAGGCACTGATGAAAAAAATCCCTCAGAGCCTGCGTCTTTTTTAGGATGCTCTTTGAGTGGTCTTTTTGTGGTAAGGAAAGAGAGGAAGGAAAAAGGTATGAGGGTTGGAGAGGAATCTGGGGTCAATGTATCAAAGAGTGACTAACGTGTGAATCCATCCCTTCCTCTGCGGTACAAGGTGACATGTCAAGAGTCTGGCTGGAGAGGTCCAAAGGTCTCTCAACTGGTCTCTACCGATCCGGCCTGCCATGCAGTAGGTAGGCAAACGCATTCACCGTCAACATCTAGACAAAACTCACCGATGAACCCGGGCACCCCTATCAAGTCACCAAACGTAGCAAACCACTCGGGACGACCCTAGGCAAGGGTGTCGATTTTTTAATTGTAAATTAAGGAAGCGGCTAAATATTTATTATTTAATTATATGGTACGTTAAATTAATATTTAAAATACATTTAATTTTAACGTAAACACTACCCCACCCAGTCCCTTGAGATCTGGCAGTAAAATGCATTTTATTTTTGCGCAATCTAATACTCAACTAACGTTAGATATATTATTTTCACAGAAAGATTGCATCTCCTTACTGTGTCTGATATTGAATGAAGACACCATGAAAATAAATATAAAAATACATAAAAAAAAAAATATGAATTTGAACTTGCCAAAAAGCTTTATTGCGACAAAATAATGAATAAAATATTGTAAACATGGCATTTATCATTTACCAACCTCACACAATCATTAATAATAATTATTAATTCAACCACAACACATGACATTAATGACAACACCAACAAAAGAAGTCCAATCTATCAAACACTGACTAACTATTTGTACTAAATACACAAACATTCAATATTTCAACAAAATATTGTCTTTTTAAAGTTACACATTTTATTAAAACGTAGTACCGCGCGAACTTTGGCAATAATATAACGTGAAATCGTAATTAGTTTGGAAAAACTAGGAACATACGAGTACGATACAACCTTTCTAAGTACAGCATGATCGCTGACTGCTGACTGCGGGTAGCGGCAAAGCCTCCTAGGAGTTTTCGTAGCGGGGCGGAGGCCGCGGCGGGGAGGGATCAAAGTTCCGGAGTGCAGGAGCGAAGGGTGGTGTAAGGGGAGGAGAAAGAGTTGAGGGGGAGTAGCCGAGAGGAGAATTGTATGATAATATAAACCCGATGTCCGGAAACTCCCAGTAAAAGCGAAAAACTAAACTTTTTCGGTGTGGCTTTTTTTTATTTGAACTTTCGTTTTGAGTAGATTGTGCCCAAAGTTGGATGTTTTTACGTCAAATTTTTCATTAATATCCCACGAGTGATTTAGGTACTGAAGCAATGGAGTCATCGAGTCTGAATAATACATTTTTTTTATGACACGATAATATATGAATTGGAATCGGGCAAGGAGAGTGAGACCAAGTTGTGTAGCGCTCCGTCTTCTCTGCCTACCTCCACGGAGATATGGCATGATATAACTAGAAAATATTTCTTAAAAATAATAAATGCTTAAAACCAGCTACTTTCCAGGAGAAATCCCGAATGTACAGCTGAGAAGTAACCATTTTATCAATAGAATCAATGATTACTAACTAAAATGTATAAAATTGTAAAAAATCAGTTGATAAATATGAATAAATGTTTTTTTAGTTACTTTCCACTTACTTACATCCCATCGAAATGCAGACTTTGTACAAATTGATATTTGTGAGCATTTTATGAATCTGATCGTTTGTCATTTTTTATGTCCGTTGGAGAAAAACGTTTTTTCCAACATGCTTTATTGAATAATGACAGTCGTTAGTTAAAGCATTGATTTATAGTTAGTGGGAAGAAAATAAAGTTATTACATCTCTAGTGAATTAGGTTCAGGCTGATTCATCTCTATAATAATAAATTAAATAAGTTTTCAAATCAAATTGATTCATTTCTGATCTTTCTGGGTGCTAATTTTTAGAAACATTATAATCAAAAGGCCGCGTTTCCACTTGTAAGTTTTTTCGCGTAAGTAGCTAGGGTAAGAGAGTATGGCAAAATTATCTATGTAAACGTCAACAAAGAGATGACGTTTACATAGATAATTTTGCCATAACTCTCTTACCCTAGCTACTTACGCGAAAAAACTTACAAGTGGAAACGCGGCCAAACAAATATCCTTGTAGTAATGACAGTTCATCATAAGTCGACTCCGAGCAGAAACAGGCGGTCCGTTTGATACATTGTCCTATCTTAACAAACGGATTGCAATCTTTATAGCACAGGCGTTGGGTTTGAATGCTGTCCTTATTCTACTGGTATTTCAATGGAAGATGATCCGAGGAACTAGCGTCATTCATTCCTTCAGCACTTTCGTATCTTGTCACATGAGAACGGGTCGTTCTCTTTGATTCCTCCTTCCTATAACATGGATTTCTTCAAAGGCCCTGGTTCAATCCTTCCTTTCAGCAAAAGGATCCTCCACACAGCATATCCAAAGATTTTTTAAAAACATTATCTCCACACAGAAGGCCCTGACGAAAAAATTCCCTCAGGGCGGATGCCATATTTTGGGGATGGGGTGTGGAGGGTGTTTTTGAAGGAAAGGAAGGAGAGAAAGTTCTGGAAAGGAAAACAGTATGACGGATGGGTAGGAATTTAATAGGTCAATGTGTTCAGGAGAGACGAATGCATAAATCCGCCCCTCCTACTGCTTTGCAAGGCGATGGGTCGAGAGAGGTAATCAGGTTTTCTTTAAATAGTCTCTCCCGATTTGGCCCACATGTCAAACCTCACCCCATGAACCCGGGCACCTCAGCTAAGTCACCAAACGTAGTGAATCACTTGGGGTGACCTATGACAGGGGTTTTATTCAATAAATGGTTACTGGGGCGGCGGTTCCCGTACCCGCCTCCCACATAGATGGCGAGTATGGGTACGAATAAACGACTCGTTTTTTTGTTTCCTCCCTCCTACAATACGGATTTCTTCAAGACCCAGGTTCACTCATTCCTTTCCATGAAAAGACCCTCCACGAAGCATCCCCAAAGATGACTTAGGCACCGAAGGAAATTATTATTTAGCTCAGGGCTTCCTGTGTGGAGTTAGTTTAAAATAAATAATATAATTTATAATTTTTACGTACACTACATACATTTAATAATCAATACAGTATGGTTGTCTCCACAGGGGTACGCAGAGAGGATGTGGCTCCACAATCAACGTTTTTATTTCCAAGAGTTTTATTTCCCATGTACAATTGTTACTCCATTTTTATTTGTAACTTAAGTTTCATTTAGTTGCTGCCGGTTGCGAACAATCTTAAATCTCGAAACCAATAGCAGATTAATAAAAATGAAGTAACAAATGTACATGTGAAATAAAACTCTTCAAAACAAAATGAAATATGATGTTAATATGAAAGCGGGAATGCATTACTTAATAAACAAGGAGTCAGTGATCCAATAAAGGTTTTATTTAAAACACCTGTTTCCTGTTGCATTCACATTATTTTGTTTTATTTATTTTGCATATATCTCAATGAAGATCACTGCATCAGTTTGTATTGGCCACTACAGACATTAACCAGTTTAAAGGAGCAACTAATTTACTGTAGACCCGTTTCTTTTAATTATTTGCAAATCGATTAGATTGTAGTCGATTACGTTTTGCATTGGTTTTATTTATATTATGAGATGTGATTTATAATTCTAATTAAAGTTTAAAGATTTGAATCCTTTGGCGTTGCGATGATTCTCGATCTCATTATTTAATTCATGCAATGTTAGCAGGAATCCATGGTAATATGTAGAATATATGAAATAGGAGCAAACCCACCTCGGAACAATGAGTAGTATTATTGTACTAGAAAATAGTCCGGAATTAATTTCAAATTTGGCCTGCACTAGATTTATGGCTTTAATTTATGTAAATACGGACCTTTCATGATAAAGCCTATTATGTTTAGAGATTTTGACCTAAAGCGAAAAACAAAACCCAAATGAATTATGGGCAGAGCTTTTTTACATTTGCTCAACATAGGAAGCCATGAGAAAAAAAAACCCCAGGACCTTTGTCATCTTTAAGGATATTGTGTGGAGGCTATTTTTAGGGAAATTAAATTCTGGGAAAGAAATAGGTATGAGAGGTGGGTAGGAATCTGGTGGTCAATGTATTCAGGAGTGATGGGTGTGTGAATCCATTCATCCCACTGCGTTGCAAGGCGATGGGTTGAGAGAGTCCGGTTAGGTCTCTCTCAACCAGTCTCTCCCGATCTGGCCCGCATTAGGTCTGAGATCAGTGGTTCCCAAGCGGTGGTCCGTGGACCAGAGGTGCTCCGCGAGATCTAAAATGTGGTCCACGTAACATTTATTATAGTATAAAAATAAAACAACACTTTGTATTTAACCACGAATTTATTATTTATATATCTACCGGTTTCACTTAGACCAAGCTTCCTCAGGATAAAATAATAACTAAATATTAAGACAGAGTTATCAGTTATATATAAGTTGAGCGACATGTTCTTTTGTCATATTCTTTCTACCTCTGTCGCTCAACTTATATATAACTGATAACTCTGTCTTAATATTTAGTTATTATTTTATCCTGAAGAAGCTTGGTCTAAGTGAAACCGGTAGATATATAAATAATAAATTCGTGGTTAAATACAAAGTGTTGTTTTATTTTTATAATATAATGTCTAACCACAAAGTAATTGCTTCTTATGAAAAAAAATATTATAGTATTTGCAAGGAAGCGTTTGATTACGCGATTAACAGTTTATCATTATTGTACCTTGTGGAAATGTTTAGGTATTTTTTTTTCATATTTGTCTTTTATTGTGATATCGCTGTGTATTATTCTAGTTATGTTGATTTTGGTTGTGTAAAGTTTCTAGAACTTTATATATTTTGTATTGTCTACTCCACCTCAGTCCCTGTATCCTTCAGGTGACTACTTGTAATCTTAGCATTTTTACAGTTATTATTTTTCCATTGTTTTGAGTGATGGCATTTGTTTTTTCTAATATTTTTCTACAAACTTTTATAAAATAATATTAATCATATTCTCTGTATTTATCTCATGTTATGTTCATCATTCATTACACTAACCCAACACCCCATTTTCAGACTAACTCCTGTTTTATAGGGATATTTGAGGATTTAGCTTCGTGTATCATAAGTAGCTTCATTTATTAAAAAAAATTAAAGTCCTTGTGAGAGCCCTGAAGGAGTAACCATCTGTAACCAGGGCGGGAAAGCGGTTGGATTACCTCAAGTGTACCTTGTGGTCCCTGTGAGAAAGAATGTGTGTCATAGTGGTCCCAGTTCAAAAAAAGGTCGAGAAGTGTGGTGGTGTTACCCAAACCCGTTTTCCAAATTATTGCCATACTGAAACGCATGCGCTTTGGACCGCGCTTCAAATGATAGAGCAGTTTTGAAACCAACCGTTATTCTGTCTCGAATATCGGTCGTATTAACATCGTACTTCTTACTTATTAGTATACGTGTTTCCAACCTTTTCTGATAATATGGCTTTTGTAAATTTTAATGCCTAATAAAAGTTATTCTGTTGGAATATTCAATTTCTGTATTTAAAAGCATCCTTTAGCAAACAGCAGATCGACTCGTTAACTTACTCCCGCGATAAAGGTTTTTTTTTATAGTGATACCTCACAAGGGTCTTAGCTGCTCCCAGTGGAGCCAGTGAGACTATGGCATCCCCAATTGGGGTATGTTGTGAAGCTGAAGGTAGTGGGAGGGGAAGGAGATAGGGAAGAGGAAGGTGGGGAAGTACCTGGCTATTCAGATCTGGTCACCAAACACGGCTAATGCCATTTCAAGCAACGTTTCAATTCTGAATGGTGGTCTTACACCAGGGCGATACTGAGAGTATCTTCCACTCTGGAACGTGCCGCAAATATACTATATACTGTTTTAAATGAATAAATTGTGAAATAACACAAATTAATCAAATAAAATGTATTTACCACGCCGGGATTCGATCCCGCGACCAACGGAATACCGCTGCACTACGCCGGCCGTCAGTTAATACGCTTCTAGTGTTATTCTGTTCAGAGCGCCTAAGCAGAATACGAAATAATAAACCAAATGTGCTATATGACATTTATATTCTCATTTGCTACGAACAGATTATCTATCTCTGGTAGAATAATATGATTAATATATCTTCCCTGACAGGTATTTATTTATTTATTTATTTATTTTATTTTAAATGCACATTTACAGTTATACATAACCAATAATAAACATACATTTTATTTTATTAAGTAATAATAGCGTTTTTGAATTGATTAATATTTAGTTTAAAAATATCTATATCAGGGGGCAGGAAATTTAGTAAAATAATCATTTTTCCGAGCGGCATTACTAATGGTAAGTTAGTTCTGCATCTCGGAACAACAAAAGTTCTGTGTCTGCGTGCTCTTGTGAAGTTGTCGGGGACATAAAACTCAAATTTTTGTAATATATCGGGAATACAGATGTTACCGTTTAAAAGTTTATATGCTGTTGTCAGCAAAGCAGTTTTCCTTCTTTCGGCGAGGCTATTAATACCCAGCATGCCGGACAAAAAGGCTGATGGATATAACCAGGGATAATATCCGAAGTCTCTAAGATACAAATATCTCAGAAACTTCTTTTGCACTTTCTCAATCATTTGAGAGTATGTTAAGTCCACTGGTCCCCATATAACTGAACCACTTTCCAAAATGCTACGTACTAAGCTATAGTATAGCAAACGAATCGCGGCTGAGCTGCAAAAGTGTCTGGAGTTGCTTAGCACAAATCCTAGCATTCTTAGAGCTTTGCTGCATATCGTCTCTATGTGGACGTGAAATGTTAGGTGCGCATCAAATGTGATTCCCAAATCTCTCATAAGAACAATGTGCTGAAGAGACGAATAAGACATTTTGTAGTTATAGTAAATCGTTTTGTTCGCCTTGGTGTAGCACATGATAGAGCATTTCTTAATATTAAATCCTAATTTATTGGTGTGACTCCATTCGACGATAGAATTTATATCACTTTGTAGCTGCAAGCAATTTTCCAAAGATTTTATTAAAAGGAATAGTTTAAGGTCATCCGCGAATAAGAGAAACTTAGAAAATTTTATGCAATGATAAATGTCGTTGATAAATAGCGAGAAAAGTAAGGGTCCAAGATTTGACCCCTGCGGAACTCCAGAGTTTGTGATGAAGTTGGAAGATTGAAATATACCATAAGTTACGTATTGCTGTCTGTTTGAGAAATAACTTAGAAATAGTCGTAGAAGTTTCGCTGAAAATCCAAATTGGTCGAGTTTATTTAGGAGAATAAGTGGATCTACCGAGTCAAAGGCTTTTGCGAAGTCGTTGTATGATACATCTACTTGATTGTTGCTATCAAGAGCTTGAGATATGTACTCCGTAAAAACCATTAGATTAGACACAGTAGATCTGCCAGACCTAAAACCGTGTTGCTGGTCAATTATAAAGGGTTCAACTTGGGTATAAATGAATTTATGAATTATTAGTTCAAACAACTTGGCTGGAGAGGATAGGATCGCCACTGGTCTGTAATTAGAGACTGGAGCCTTATCACCAGTTTTATGTAACGGTGTAACTTTCGAGATCTTCCACACGTCTGGGAATATTCCAGAGTTAAGTGAGAGATTATAAATATACGCGAGAGGTGTTAATAAGGGCTCAAAACAGCCCTTTAATACGAATGACGGAATAAGATCCGGTCCAAAAGAAGTTTTGGCTTTTAATTTTTTAGCAGCCGCGGTAATGTCAATGTTTGTGATGTTTTGAATATCAACATTCTGCGCTATTAGTGGTGTTTTTTTTCCAGGTATAAAAGATTTCAAGTCCGCAGCTTCCTTACTATAAGTTGATTTAAAATAGTCTGCAAATGCTTCTGGAATATCTGCTCCCGAGAAAGACTGATTATTCCAAGTAACATGGTCAACAAACCCGCCATCACTTCTCTTGGACGAGATATATTCCGCCATCACTTCACTTGGACGAGATAGGTATGTATGGCGCGTGTTACCGGGGTATAAATCACTCCACGTTGGAAGGGATCACATGTCTGACAATAAGAAGAATAAAGGATTTATCGGAAATCCCAAATAAAGCCTCGATTAATTCCATGTGACAACCTGTAAACATGGCGTAGATAATTCATGTAGAGGATTGTTCACCATTGAGTTTTTTTAAATACCGTAAGGTTACATTACGTTATCTCGGCCGGCTTGGTCGAGGGGTAAGGCTCTTGACTCGCAATCCGAAGGTCGCGGGATCGAACCCGGCGTGGGCAAATAAATTTTATTTGACTAATTTGTGTTATTTCATAATAAATGCATTTAAAATAATACATCGTGTATTTGCGGCACGATCCAGAGTGGAAGATACTCTGCCCTGGTGTAAGACCACCATTCCGTATTGAAGCGTTGCTTGAAATGGATTTAGCCGTGTTTGGTGACCAGACCGAGATAGCCAGGGACTTCCCTACCTCCCTCTTCCCTATCTCCTTCCCCTCCCCACTACCTTCAGCCTCACAACACACCCCAATTGAGGATGCCATAGTCTCATTGGTTCCAGGCGGGAGGAGCTGGGACCCTTGTGAGGTATTCGTATAAAAAAATACATCTTATGTTTGGTTGTTGGGTTACTGGAGGGATTTGCTGTTTTCTCTGACGAACAGTATTTATCGGATGATCGGGAGATTCAATGATTCTACGGTTCGTCAGGTGACGAGTCATATTTATTATCGTCTTATTTACAATTTATTTAACTAAACTTAACGTCCGATCTAATGGATGCTTTGTGCTTATCTGTGGTAAATTGGTCACTGAAGGAGCCCACCTGTCAATCGGATATCATCGGCTATATCCGTAACCGGGATTAGATCCGAACGAGAGATAGTTGACTCTCTTATAGTACAAGTTTAAATTACCCGGTTAACCCCTCAAAGTGAAGATCTTGTGAACTACCAACGCAACAATTTTAAATTTTTGCTAGGCCCTCTTTTGTAAATTGCCTCTCTTAAAACACAACTATAAAGGAGTTTATAACGAAGATATTTGTCAAAGTTCCACAACTTTACATCTTGGAAAAAGGTCCCTTCGCCGGATGTTATGAGAGCAAAAGAGCTTTTTGTTTTACATTGTCGTTTCTCTCAACATGGTTCCTTAGCTTTGCGGTGAACGCTGAACTTTTGACTCCAGGGATGAAGGAACGGATCCCAAACTTCTTCATTTTTATGACAAAACTTTCCAAATTGGAACAATTAAAGTTTTGTAACTGTCGTCTAGTGGAAGACAGTGGAACTCAGTGGCCTGTACGGAGTTTTCAAACAAGGAAGGTAACTGTCGTCCAGTTTATGAGCTTTTATATTGTTTCGTCAAACATGTTTTTCTCCCTGTAGATGTTTTATGACAAGACAGTAGAACTCAGGGGCCTGCATAGTGTGTTTAACCGGGGCAGGCGGTAGTAGGAAAAATAGCGGAATTAATTGATATAAAAACATAGTTGATATAGTTATTACAGATGTACTAATTAATAGAGGTACCAACAGATGGCACTGATTGCTATATTTGTGATTTGTTCCAAAAGGCACGACCTTTATCTTCACCAACACAAACGAGACCTCGCTAGAATGAGCATCGCACACACTTGCAGATTTTTTTGTTTCGAATGAAGAATTTGTGTAAGATAGCGTAGGCAGTGCTTATGTGCCTAATGCACGGCACGTTCCTGGTGGAAATGGAAAGAGAACTTAGCGAAGTAGAAGACTGGAAGGTTTTTCGTTTCTTAACATTTGACGTCACAAATACATAATGATAAAAAAAAATATTTTCCAGGTTTTATGCATTTGTTTAAAATATCTGCTATTTTCTTGTCATATTAAAATATAACGAGAACTAAAAAATTCCAAGAGCCTGGAAAAATTCAATGAACGTAAATATAACGACTGGTCAGTGGTTGAGTGGGCATAGCGCTTGGGTCCCACCCGAGTGTCGCGTGTTCGATTCCTCGGCTGGCTAAGTCCTCCATCACAACACAAGCAACATTTTCGGCTTTCTGTAGTGGTAGTAGAAGATTTTCAAACATTGTTGGGTTATTCGTAACCCGGGAATATTTGTCTTTCTTTTTAAGAAAATTTTAAGAAATAACATACTTCCTTTTCCGTTTAACGATACAATTAAATATGTACCTTCGCATGTGAAAACCTTTTACGGTCCGTGGTTTGCGAACCTAAAGCCACTGTATAATAAGCAGTAATTGTTGAATGAAACACTAGCATATATTGAATCATTTGGCGGGTACGAGATAAGCCGCCATAGCTCAGTGGTCAAGAGCAATCGACCGGCAATCGAGAGGACACGGGTTCAAGTCCCGTTGGCGTCATGTATCTTTTCTCGGAAGATTTTTCAATGTGGATGAGTGTTTCAGGCTGATAATTATTGCTTATAATAATTGTTACCCTTTGTGCTATGCATAAAAAAACTTGTCTTAAAAAAAAAAAAAACGTTAGTTTTACAATTAAAAATAATAAAGCCACTGTATTGGGAAAAGATGTAAGCCGTCTGGCGTAAAATGGGTTATAAACCTTGGATTACTGAACATGTAAAATCCAGCATACTTTGAAGTTTTTGCTAGCTGGAACTATAAATTTTATTTCAGTATGAAACCGGGAAATTGTTGTGCGAAACAAGACGCAGGGAAGGGAAATAAAGATGTGGAAATATATTATTTGGCCGTTTATTGAAAAACCAACACCTCTGCCAAAGGTCACCCCAAGTGGTTCGCTACTTTTGGTGATTTAGCAGGGTCTCCGGGTTCATGGTCTTGGCGGCGGATGCTTCTGCTCACCTAGCGGGCCGGATTTAGAGAATGGTTGAGGGAGAGCTTATAATTCTTCGGCAAGACTCTCTTTACCCATCGCCTTGCACCGCAGTGGGAGGCATGGATTCATACGTCCGTCACTCCCGAACACACTGACCTCCAGATATCTGCCCACCCCTCATACTCTTTTACTTCCTCCATAAAACAACCCTTGACACAGCATCCCTGAAGGTAAATAATTTTTTCTCAAGGTCTCCTACGTGAAGCTAATACATAAATAAATATTACCGGATAATAAGCAGTCCTTTCAAAATAATGGAAATGTCTACAACCGCCCGAATCAATGAATATCCTTTGCCGTTATACCCATCATCGCCAAACGTCAGTCAGCAGAAGGGGTTTGGTATAAAAAAAACCTCTTCTGTCGGAATGCGCTAACGAAGCGAAGGTACAAGTTTAACTCTACGGCGTTTCTTTAATAAAGCTTGAATGAACGTCTTCAGGTTTTTGTGAATTCAACAGTTTTAATCAATTTATTGCATCGACCCTCTTCAGCAGACGTGACATGGAGAAATGGATACGTTGGGATATTATTTGGAACAGCAAAATTCTTTAAATTATTCCGGCAGCAATTTTTGCAGCAAAAACACTAATAATCTGGAAAATCGGTATTAATGATCGGTAGATAACCACATTAAAAAGGTTCACTTTTTTATTGTATTAGCTCCACACATGCAGAAAATAATTATCTGAGAGGATTGTGTGTATTTAAGGAAAGGGAGGAGAAAATGTTCTGAGAAGGAAAAAAAGGTATGAGGGTTGGATAGGACTCTGAAGGTCAGTGTGTCCAGGAGTGACAGACGTACGATGTACGTTGGTCGATAGAGTCCGGCTGAAGAAGTCAAAAAGCATATCTCAACCAGTCTCTCGATCCGGCCCGCCATACAGAATGTGGGCAGACGCATCCGCAACAAATGAGGTCCTGGGTTCGTGTCCCAGAGGTGCCAATAACTTTTCTCATTTTCTGTTTCCAGATTTTCGATTAAGTTTAACTTATATTGTCTTCATTTAATAAAGTAAAATAATCCATTTATAAAAAGGGGAAGAAAGTTTCATTGCCAAAAAACAAACAACCGCAACTTGCCGGATTTGTTCCTAAAGTTCCGGCTACTTTGGATGTAGTCCTGAGATACCCGCAACGCATAAAGTATGCTTAACTGCAGAAACAAATTAATTTTACAAAAATCCCATAAATGGCGACGAAGCTAAGCTCGATAGTTAGTACTAAATATCCGGTAATTGATGACTACACCAAAACTAAGCTCAAAAAATCATTTTAAATTATAATGTAGTATCAGCCCTTAGAGGCTGATAGTACGGCATCATCGATTACACATCTGTCCAAACGATTGACACTGTAATACTGTCCGAACCGTTGGCTAAAGAAGGGAGTAGCCCAAAAACAAATCATGATAATACTTTTGGCCATGAAAATCTCAAATCATTTGTACTGAAACTTATTCAAAGACAATGTTCTATTTCTATGTAAAATGTTTTTGATAGATAAATCTATATCTGGAAATGTGTTCCAGGTTTTTCACATCCTCCCCCAACACTCTCCTCGCTCTGTCCCTGAATAAACTACAATTACTGCATTTCCACCACATCCTGTTTGCCTTCATTTTCATTTCCATCCGGAAAACCCTCCAACGAGAAAAACCGTGGCAGGCAAATATTCCCTGGGACAATATACCGTCTGTAGGCAACATTCCGGAATAGCCGTGGAGAGTAAGATGAATGTTGTGCTGAAAAAACGGGAAGTCCAGCTGCGCATTGTGACGCGTCCTTTGTTCATCTATTTCTGTTTATGATCAACATAAATATTACGGGACCGTTTTTTCTGTAGGTTTGTTCGGAGAATATTACAAATATATCGACGTATAAGTTTAATGGTGGAACTTCACTTAGCTATTCGTATTCGCATATTTGACATATTTTATATATTAATCGACCATTTATCGGATAACCAACATAGGTATTCCCCTGCCATAGGTATTACCAAGTGATTCGCTACATTTGAAGCTTAGCAGGGGAGCCTGCTGAAATTTCGTGGGGTGAAATTTGTGTAGATCTTAGCGGCGAATGCGTTTGGATACTGGTTGAGGAAGACCTAACCTAGACCTCTCCAACCGAACTCTCTCGGATGATAGCCTTGCACCGCAGTGGGAGGGATAGATAATAAATGGCTTTTAACTCTGAAGATAACAAATGAATGTCAGAAGGGCCTCTCAAACCTAAGCTAACCTAACCCAACGCTCCTTCTTAAAAGTCTCCTTCACAAGATTCACCGTCTATTGAAATCAGTTCAATACTTTTGGCTGTAAATAATATGGTCCTTCGGTAAGATTTTTTTTTTCACAGTGTGTCACGTAGTATCCCATTCTGTTGGTGAATTACGGTTTCGATAAAGTCATATCTATCCGCTGCAAAGAAAAACTATGGATTATAATCGTCCTATTGTGGTCTTCCTAATTTTTATCAAATTATGTTTGTTTCTGGGTTTGTATGTATGTATATATTTATGTGCGCTTTGCATTGCTAAACCATTCATCCGATTGAGATGAAACTTTGGGGATTTGATGTGCATGCCCGCGATGGTTTCTGTATACAATAGTGAGCTCTAGCATTATGAAATTATGCACTGCTAAACCGTTCACCCGATTGCGATTAAAATTTGGGGATTTCTAGGGAGGAGCGGGGAGGGTGGGCGGGAGGGGGTGGAGTGGGGAGGGGGAGTGGGGGGGGGAGTGTGGAAGGGGAGTGTGGAGGGAGGAGGGTAGAGTGGGGAGTGGGGAGTTGAGGGGGGAGGGGCGGAGGAGGGAGGTTGGTGGGTGGAGGGGGTGGGGGAGGGTGGAGGGGTTTGGGGGAAAGGGTGGGTGAATGGTGAGGGTGGAGGTTGGAAGGGGTGCGGGAGGGTGGAAGGGATTGGGGGAGGGGTGAGGGGGGAGGGGTGAGAAGGGAGGTGAGGTGGAAAGGGGAACTCGGAAGGGTGTGGAGGGGAGGGGGAGGAGGAGAACTAAAAGCCTCCCGCAGGGCCTTGTATCCTACATTTCACTGAGTACATACGACAAATACCATCTTTAAAATTTGGAAATATCTGATATTGACTAATTTGTTGGATTCTGATTAATAACACTTGAATCATTTCTACGATCTTTAGAACAGTGGGTATTTGGAGCCATGATTGAAAACATTCTCAAGCCTGGGACCAAACTTCCCCAACTTTCTCACCCAACAGATTACTGACAAAGAAAGGGGCGGCAACCACAGTCACCTCAGTTGAGTTACCCAGCGCGCCCTAATAATAATAATAATATTTGGATGATTTATATAGCGCCGTTTTTGTGAAAAATCACCTCAAGGGCGCTGTACAAACTTATAATACATTTATAAAATCTAAAAAACTACAAGCTAGGCAAACAATTATAAACAAATTATGGCTAAAAATTGCATACACCGGTTCATTGATCACCGATACGAAAATATATGTACAATATTTTGACCAATGAACGCGATGCTGCCTAAAATTTAATGAAAACAGGACCATACTTACCTGGGAGGTCGCTTGAAATTAACACTGTATATTGTCCATTTAAAGAAATTTAGATAGAGTTCGCACGCAGAGGACATTATTGTGAACACATGTTATTTAATCCTGAAAAATGTTTTAATATGAATATGTAATGAATTCTTTGATGAGTGTGTTTTGGAAAGTAAAAGCAACATGTAAAGGTGGGTGGTGCAGTAGTACCCATAAGGATTTGATCTTTCTTAATGTGATTCTTGATGAGACAGATTGATTAAATGTGTAAGGAATCGAGTAATTTTAATTCAGTAAGAAAAGTGTGATTAAGACATATCATAGACAGTGCAAGTATGATACTCTCAGATAGGTATATTTGAAATTACGGGTATGAGAGCCCAAACAGGAAGGTTTTTAGTTTGGACCTAAACTCTGTTGGGCTTGTTATGCATCTTAATTCCGGAGGAAGTCTATTCCAAGCCTTAGGCCCGGATACTCCGAAAGCACGATCTCCAAACATAGTATTTGGCTTCCGTTTAGGTTCTATTAGTCTGCCTTTAGCAGATGAAGTTGCTGATCTAAGGGTTAATTGTCTCGGACCGGTATTTTCCGGGACGCATAATTCGGAGATGTAAGGTGGGGCCATTTCGTTGATTGATTTAAAAACCATCCAGCACAATTTATACTGGATTCTCTCAGGGCACTTGAGCCAGTGAAGGTTACGAAGGTGTTCTGAAATATGCGAATATTTAGAAACTCCAGTTATGAGCCTTGCCGCTGCATTAAACACGGATTGAAGTTTGTCAATTTGATATTTTGGAAGACTAGCGTAGATGCCGTTACAGTAATCGAGCCGCGAGACTACGTAAGAGTTAATTAATAGTTTTGTCGCCTCTGTAGGAAGGTTTCTTCGAACTGACTTGAGTTATCTTAGGTGAAAAAAACCGGTGCTTACTGTCCTATTTATTTGACTTTTTAACGAAAAGTCTGAATCTAAATTAACGCCAAGAAGTTTGACTGTTGTCTTTGGAATAATATCGTTGCCGGAAATAGAAATAGGTGAATTGTCTATGAAATGTTGGCGTTTGTTTGTGGCCGCCCATAGAAACTCAGTCTTAGATGGGTTCAGCTTCAGCTTGTTTGAAGACATCCAACGAGTTATTGCTTCTAGGCATTCAGCTATGCGGATTTTTAGACTGTTGATTTCGTTTGGAGAGCAGTAAAAATAAACTTGCTGATCGTCAGCGTAGCAGTGGGACAGGAGACCAAATGACTCGATTATTTTGGCGACATCATTTGTAAAAAGGATGAAAAGAAGTGGGCCTAAAACGGATCCTTGGGGTACCCCTGAAGAAAGTGTTGCGAAGTTAGAGAGCTTATTTCCAACCTTAACGGCTTGTAAGCGATTGGATAGATATGACACCAGCCAATTTTTAATATCGGAACTCAAACCAAATGTTTCCTCTAATCTCTTAATGAGAAAGTCATGATCAATCGTGTCAAACGCTGCACTCATGTCTAAGAGTGAGATAAGTGCTAACTTACCTGACTCTATGGCCAAAGTTATATCTGACAGCATACGAAGTATTCCGGTTTCTGTTGAGTGAAACCTTCTATATGCGGATTGACGATTAGTGAATAATTTATTTGAATTCAAATGACTGGTTATTTGTGCAGCAGCAATTTTCTCCAGGATTTTTGATAGGAAAGGTAAATTTGAAACTGGTCGATAATTACCTAAGTTATCGGGGTCAAGTTGTGATTTTTTTAGTATCGGCGTAACTACAGCAGACTTTAGAGGTTCAGGGAAGTCACCTGTGCTCAGAGATTTATTAAAAAGATGAACTAGGAACGGGGCTAAGACAATGACACATTTTTTTAGTAACCATGTTGGTATAGGGTCAAGACTACACTGCTTATTTGGCGAACTTGAAATTAATTTTTTTACTTCTTCCAGCGTTGTGAGTTTGAAGGAAGACAAATTTCCTTTAGAATTTATAGTAAATATTGGTGGAGGGGCGTTAGATGTGGAGGCACGAATGGCTTCAATTTTTTCCCGAAAAAACGTTAAGAAGGCATCTGGGTTAATATCTATTTTAGTTGGAACAGTGGCTTCGGAAATAACAGTCTTTATTGAGTTCCAGAGACGCCGTGGATTGGTTCGCTCAGAGTCAATCTTTTCATTCCAATATTCTGATCTTTTGGAATTTATTTTGCTCATATACTGTTTTTGAGCAAGAATCCACTCATCCCTAGAAGTTACCGTAGAATTTTTCCTATATGACCTCTCTAATTTCCGCATAAGTCTTTTCTGGTTTCGGCATTCATCGTCATACCAGCCGTCAGACTTTCGAACTTTACGTGTTTTTGACGTCGTCGGAGCATATTTATTTAACAGACATAAAAGAGTTGTATTATACGTCTCGACAAGTTCTGTTGGCGTCTTTGTTTCCCAAAAATTAGGTGTACATAATAGAGAGGTCTGAAGCTCTTCCAGGAAATCACTAAAACTAAATTTACGCCATTCCCTTGATATAATTGTACTATATGGTACTTTCGGCGGGTTAAAATCAATATCAGTGCAAACAAGCCGATGGTCCGATAGTCCTATATCACGAATATCTGCTAAGAGTGGCGATCCACTCTTCTTTGAAATGAGTACATCCAATATACCACCAGCATCGTGAGTTGGGACGTCGACCCACTGGCGGCATCCAAAGCTGGCTAATAAATCTAAGAATTTAACGGTGTTCGGTGATGTCACACGCTCGAGACGGATATTAATGTCACCTGTAATAATGAGTGTATCAGAAAGACCAACTGAATGTTCCAAAAAACGCGAGAACTCATTATAAAATTCGACAGAGATTGGTTTCGATCCGGGCCTATACAGAGTACAGAGCATAAACGACGTTCCTGTAGAAGAGACCCTGCACGCAATATACTCAAACGTGCTAAATGTACCAAGAGTTACTTTAGTTAACCGCAATCCTTGTCGGGCTATTATCGCTATACCCCCGTGGTTCACATGAGAGATGTTATTTGATGATTCATCGGCACTAGGTCGGGCTTCCTCGAGCACCACATATCCCAAAGCTTGGAGTCTCTTAATTGAGTACGAGTCACTGTTCTCATGCCAAGTTTCTGTAACGGTAAGGATGTGGAGTTTTTCGTCTCTGAAAACATCATCCACCGCCTCTAGTTTGTTATTAAGGGAACGCGCGTTCCAGGAACCAATTGCAAGCTGTCTGCTCTTATAGTTAGCATGCCTTTCTAATCGAATTTCATTGAAGTTGTGAAAATTATCAAAATCGCGGAGGGAATTATTCGCTAGGTTATTCTATTCGCCGGTTGATGCGACTTCTTGAAAACAGTCTACAGACGGAGAGTTATTATTATTATTATTACTATTATTATTATTATTAATTATTGGAACATTTAGTTCCTTCCTGTGTAAGTATTTTGTTCTTTGTCCCCCACGGCAACCTCTATATCTAAATTTCACGTTAAGATCACGGGCTAGTTTGTACAAGTTTATTTTTGTGGTCACTAAGGGGTCCAACAGTGCACTTTCACTTTTAAAACTTAGGAGTGTTGCTCGGTCATACTTAATAGGAGTGTTTACAATCTGCACTGCATCACTGAGTATTTCGTCACATTTTTCCTTTCCGATGCACACTTGTTTTTTGTTGTCACTATCGGTATTGTTTAAAGCCAACATAGCTTTAAAGATACCCCTAATAAATCACTTCCCGCACTTGACATTGTTCGACGGTCTTTCACTATGCACATGTGGCGAGCGTCTCTGACCGTTGACGGGTAACTCTCTAACTCTGACCGCTGATCTTGCGTTAACAGTGCTCCTTTGGAACAATATATCAGTTATGAGATTAGAACATTTGAAAATTTTGTGATAAAACTTGCATTAATCTCAAAACAGCGACACTAAAATTATTTTATTTTTACACACGCAACGTAAAAATTCACGCGAATATTTTAAGCTATATTTACACCAGAAAAATTGAAAACTTCTCAAGATTTCCAAAATAAAAGTCGGAGCGCTAAAAATAGCAGCTGGCAGCTCCGAAAGCGCACTCGACATGTGCACTAGTGGACTAACTGCCGACGAAGTCTATTCCTGAGTTTTACTTTTTTCATCGAACTATGACAATATTAAGTCTGAGTAAATAATAGAGAAATTAACAGCGCTGACGATTTGAAAACTTTTATTCATTTTCCTCTCATTTCACTCGCTTTCCCAGCTTTGCGCTGAAAATTCCAGCAAATTCCAGCAACAATTTACAACATTCGATTTTCCACCTGATTGCTCACTGCCTAAAGCAGTCCTCTCGATCAATATTTCTCGTATAAACCTCATAATGTATTCTCGAACCATTCTAATGTGAATGATAAAAGAAGTCGGGGATGCACTAGGAAGACTTGGCATGATCAAGTGAATCAGATACTTGAGTCGGGCCATGTCAAAAGTCAGGATAATAGAAGAGTATTTTTTATGTGATTAAATAAATTCTCAAGTAGCTACTCCCAATCGCCTGGAGTTAATGAGACTATGGCGTCCCTTGGGGTATGTTGTGAGTCTGAATGTAAGTGAGGAAGGGAAGAAGATGGGGAAGAGGAAGGAGGGGAAGTACCTGGCCATTCTGATCCACCAAAAACCGCTGAAGCCAATTTAAGCATTGTTTAAATTCTGAGTGGCGGTCTTCTACCGGGGTGATACTGTGTAACGATTTAAAACTACTCGCCCCGGTATCAAGCGCTTGAGAAGGACATATTAATTTTACAACCGTGCAGTTACGAACACGGCAACGGCCGAGTACATAATCGGAGATTGCTAATCAGTTCCAGAGAGGTTGGACAGCTGTCAGGAAGTACATCACGGAAAGGATTCGCAAGAGGATTGCGCCATCAAACACGTGAGCGATTGTCATCATGTTACGATAGATTCTCACAATATGGTTTACTATATTTATAAATTTGTTCTTCATATAATTATTAGGAAGGACTGGCGCCCTAAGTATCTAAAGCAGGATTACTATTTGAGATTTGAAACTTTAAACCTTTTGATTTTCTTACATACCCACAGATCAGCATATTAGAATTGTTATTACACGTCACTAGTCAGATTTAGTTTATCGATCTGAACATGCCCTGATATTCATTGTAAATGTAGAGTCTCTTGCCTTTTAAATTGATTAATTTCGTAGATAATGGATGATAAGGAATTATGAATATAACCTCAATAAAATTTGTTCTTAGCATTACAACATAACTCTTTAATTCCATTTAACCTTACTTAATTTTGTCCTACACATGAAATACATGTTTTACACACTTTTCAGAAGTATTACACGAGAAAATATTGGTACATTTGGCGGCCCAGCGTGGATTAAACCTAGTGATCTGTTATTTTGTGGGTAGGATGTAAATTTTTGCACAATGTTTTATGTGTAGTTAAAAGTTTCAAGTGGTAATCTTGCTAATTTGTGAATATATGATGACAGTTGCTCGCGGTTTTGATGCTCGGTGGATCCATTTCGTGATGAAATTCCCAAGTTAAATAATAATTTTACACAGTTTAATATATTTGAATGTCCCCCCTGGAGCTCTAGCGCTCTGCTTTTTTACTGTTTATTGACTTACAGTACGCTGTAGTCAAATTTATTTTTTACTTTTTATGAACGAGACAAGGTTATTGTTGTCGTGTATATTTGGTACATGTGCTAATTATTTCTTTCATACCTACATAGCATAGTTTCTTCGTGTGATGTCGGAACCGCAAATTCTAACGAGGAGTCAGGCCAAGATTCAGGATTCTGTGACAATGATGAAACAAAATGAAGCTTCGCCGGAGGGACAGGCGGAAACGCAATCGTCTTCCTGAAAGTCATTCCCCGTACACAAATGGAATCTGGTTTTTGACGGATCCACATGCGTACGCAACTTCATTGAACGTGTAGAAGAATTAGCAGATTCTCGTGGTGTAAGTAACATTAATCTATTTTCTAGCGCGATTGAATTTTTTACAGGCGATGCTTTGAACTAGTTCAGGGTGAACCGTTCCAATTTTAATTCATGGCCAGAGATTGTTGCAGGTTTGCAGGAGGAGTTTGAACTCTTGGACCGTGACAAACGTCTTGTAGCTCAGTTAAGAACTACTTGTCAAAAACCTAAAGAAAACTTGGGTTTGTGGAGGTCGAACAAAGGACACTGACTTGCATCGTCCGTCCACCCGATTGGTCCCTCAGGCACCAATTGAACGCAGACCTTTCCACCAGCTACTGGCCTCGCGTGCATCAAAAACTCACGATTCATTCTGCTTTAACTCTCGGTCAGGAGACGCTGGTCTTTAATATTTGTTCGCCCTTCACATTACTTTATTATTGAATATATTTAAATTGGAGATTTATGTGTTTGTAAATAGTGTTAATAAACTTGTAAGTATTGAATCGTCTTACTTATTCGCTTTGCCATACACACTATACACGATAAACCATAACCCCCAAAGTGGTGACCCTTGTGAATAAACGAAATACGCGTAATCAACACGAATTTAACTATAAAGTGAACCAACAACCAAGCCTCTTGACCGAAGGTTTAAGGCAGAATCCCGGGCGAATTAAATCTGTGAGTACCTTTATCATTTCTATTATCACTACTACAATAATTTAAATTATATTGACATATTTAAAACATTCATATCGTAAATTACGATTTATTCTTACTTGCCAATATTTATTGTTAAAATTTTTTTGCAATCAATTATCGCCTGGTCATCAATACTTTAAATTAATATTACCTACAACCAGTAACAAAGAACTACTCACACTGTTTTCAAATAATAAATTTATGTCGACCCACAATAAAAAACATTTTTTGCAACGGATTAAGCTTGCGTAAATTTACATTTCAGGCAATCCATCATCTGGAATAACAGTCTTAGACAAATCACAAAATGGCGTCGAACTGTTAAAAAAATTTCCCAATCTAACACGCCCCACTTTAGCGTCCCCACCGACTGCGAAGCACAGAGTAACTCATTGCATCGAGACGAGAGGACCTCCAGTTTCAGCTCGCGCTAGACGCCTAGCTCCTGCCCAGCTGGAAGCGGCCAAAAAAGAATTTAAGTTTTTGATGGAGCAGGGAATTTGTCGCCCGTCAAGCAGTAATTGGTCTAGTCCGCTCCATATGGTAAAAAAACCAAATGGAGAATGGCGCGCCTGCGGCGACTACCGGCTTTTAAATGCCAAAACCATCCCAGACAGGTATCCTTTACCGCAGCTACAAGATTTTGCACACAAACTCAATGGTGCAGTCATCTTCTCAACCGTGGACCTCACGAGAGCATATCACCAAATACCTATTGAACCGGATGATATTCCAAAAACAGCAATCATCACGCCGTTCGGACTTTTCGAATTCACTGCAATGCAATTCGGACTGTGCAACGCCGGCCAATCATTCCAACGATTCATGCACAATGTAACCAGAGACCTCGAATTCTGTTTCGTTTATATAGACGATATTCTCGTTGTATCAGAGAATGAAGCGGAGCATCAATCACATCTCGAACGTTTATTCAAGCGTCTCTCTGACTATGGCCTAGTCATAAACGCCGACAAGTGCCATTTTAACACAACATCAGTAAAATTTCTAGGATACGAAATAACTCAGCATGGAATGGCACCTCTTGAAGAAAAAGTCAGAGCCATATCTGATTTTCCGCCACCAAAAACCGCAAGAGGACTGAGAAGATTCCTAGGCATGTTGAACTTTTATCGAAAATTCCTTCCCCACGCTATCGAAACTCAGTCCATACTTTTCAACGAGATCAAAGGCTACGCGAAAAATGATAAACGAGAAATTTGCTGGAACGAACAATTAACAGGGGCATTTGAAAAATGTAAAAACGACTTAGCAACCGCCACGCTCTTAAATCATCCGGACCCCGTGGCTAGCATAGCCATAATGGTTGACGCAAGTGATTTAGCTCTGGGGGCATCACTGCAGCAATCGCGAGATGGAAATTGGCATCCACTGGGATTTTTCTCAAGAAAATTTTCTCCCTCGCAATGCAAATACAGCACATACGATCGTGAACTTACAGCAGTGTATGAGGCTCTAAAGTATTTCAGACCACAAGTCGAAGGCCGCGAATTAACAATCTTCACCGATCACAAACCCATTACGTTCGCATTTACCAAGAAAAATTTAACGAGCTCACCACGCCAGGAAAGACAACTCGACTTCATCAGCCAGTTCACGGTCGGGATCCCGGGAGAGAAAAACGAAGTAGCCGACGCGTTATCTCGCATCGAAACAATATCTTGCCCGTCAACGATTAATTTCAACGAAATGGCAAAATTACAACAGAGCGACGAGGACATAAAATCAGCACAGCGAGATTCATCATTAGTCCTCAAACAACTAACCATCACGGGCTCGGACGAACCCGTGTGGTGCGACGTATCTACGGGCATGATCAGACCTTTCGTTCCTCGTGAGATGCGACACACAGTAATAGGCCAAATCCATAATTTATGTCATCCCGGAAACGCGGGCACTAAAAATAGCGTCCGTCAAAAGTACGTGTGGCCAAACATGTCAAAAGACATAAAGTTTTTTGTGAAACACTGTCAAAAATGCCAGCTCGCAAAGATCCACAAACATACAGTAAGCCCCTTATCCACGTACACCCCGCCAGAGGATCGCTTCCAACATCTTAACATCGATCTGGTGGGACCGTTACCACTCTGTCAAGAATACACGTACGTACTTACAATGATCGACCGCTTCACAAGGTGGCCCGAAGCCGTTCCCCTAAAGGATATCTCTGCAGAAACCGTCGCGAAAGCAATCACGTCGACCTGGATTGCCCGCTTCGGCACCCCAGAAACGATCACAACGGATCAAGGCAGACAATTCAAGTCAAACCTCTTCAGATCACTAACAAAAATTCTCGGCATAAAACACTGCCGAACAACAGCTTACCATCCCCAAGCGAACGGGATGATCGAAAGATGGCACCGCACTCTAAAAACGGCTCTCAAAACCCACGCAGACAAACCCTGGGTAGAGATGCTTCCACTGATCTTGCTGGGACTAAGAACAACGGTACGAGATGACGTAAAATGCTCGTCTGCGGAACTAATGTACGGAAAAACGCTTCGCCTACCAAGCGATTTTTTCTACCCATCTCAAAGCGAAGAGCCAGACACCTTCGTCGGCAGGCTACAGCAACAGATGGCACAACTAAAACCGATTCCAGTAAATCATCATGTAAATAACAGAGTCTTTATCCACAAAGAATTACCCGAGGCAACTCACGTTTTTTTGAGGACCGACGCGGTTCGAAGGCCACTTCAAACTCCATTCGAAGGACCCTTCAAAGTGGTCGAGCGAGACGCAAAAACCTTCGTAATACTCGTCCGTGGAAAAACAAAACGCGTTTCCATTGACAGAGTAAAGCCTGCATTCGTCCTGCATGAAGAAGCCGACCCGCTACAGAACAACGTTACCGATCAAGTACGCACACCGGTAGTGTCGGATTCATCACCACGATCAAATGCTGTGATAACCAGGTCTGGACGCAAAGTCAAATTTACTGATAGGTACCGTCCATAATAAAATAATTTTTTGTGCACTTCCATATAAAAAAAACAAACCAAAACTTTTTTTCTAATAGCATTTATCCCTGTCATAACTTAACTGAATTTAAATTAACATCATGCATTTATTCTCAAACAGCCAAATTTATTGCATTTCTAACTGGTACCTGTTTTTATTATTTATTCAGCATTGCCGCTTATCGCATAATAATAATATCACATTATCAATTAACTAGCGAGCGACATAGATACTCACTTATACATAATATTATTTACTTAAAATCAACAATAGGCAGCGAACTATTTTTACGCACCAGATTTAAATGTCCGGGTTAAATTTTCCCCCCAAAAAAAAAAAAAAAAAAAAAAAAAAAAAAAAAGGAAAAAACAAAACCTTTCATACACTTCCCCAAATGATCATCTAGTGAATCCACGTTATGCAATTGCACTATATAAGTATTATAAATACAAAACAATACAAGAACAACATGTCAACCTACTAGAGACCAAATGGGAATATAATTCACCGACTCCAGATATTTTCATATCAGAGGGTTCGGCTCTGTGGCATTTCTAATTGAACCTATAAATCCTACTGATCCCTCAATATAAATATTTAAAAAATCTTTTGTAATCCTACATGTATTTAAAATTACTGCTTTTTGCATTTTTATATACAAATTCTTTGACAAATCTAATATGCTTAAATTTTGAATCAGATTCCTAGGTATTATGCCAGTGGCCGAAATAACAAATGGTAATATTTTTATAGTCCGAGAATGCCAAATTCTTTTAATCTCATTTCCTAAATCTGTGTATTTTCTAATTTTTTCAGAAACAGTTTTTTGAATATTACAGGAATTTGGAATAGCTACATCAATGATATAAGTTATTTTTTTAATTTTGTCATGTAAAACTATATCAGGTCTATTATGACTAATTGTTCTGTCTGTTAGTATAGTTTTATCATAATATATTTTATAAAATTCATTTTCTATAAATGAATTTGGTTCATATTCATAATAAGGTACTACATTACGGCAATCAATCAAGTTATGTTTAATTACCAAACTTTGGTGAATTATTTTTAAAACCTGATTGTGCCTAAATGTATACTCGGAAGGCGCTAATATAGAACATCCCGATATAATATGTTCTATAGTTTCGGGAAAAGCCAAACATTTTCTACATAAATCATCAATTTGATTTATATCTTTGATTATATGCTTTCTATAATTTTTAGTATTAATGACTCTATCTTGAATGGCAAGCATAAATCCTTCTATTTCTGCGCTCAACTCTCCAATACTCAACCATTTGTTTGACGAAAGTTTGTCAACATACGTTTGGTTGAGATAATTGAAGTGTTTTGCGTGAATAATTTTATTTGACCAGGAATCTAATAATTCCTGGTTAGTATTTATAAGAATGTTGGCATTCTCGTCATATAAATTTAAAGGTGTAATATTTCTATCTGCCTTGCAAATTATTTTGTGCATTTCTGAGCTATTAGCTTTTCTATGGAAAAAATTTCTAAGCAATTCTACCTGATTGTGTTTCAAAGATGTTATTTTGACTACACCTCTACCTCCTAAATTTCTAGGTAAATTAATTCGTTCTATAGCTGAATTTGGATGATGGCAATTAAATTTTGTTAACGTAGTTCTAATTAATCGTTCTAAACTATCTAAATCTGTATTGGACCATTTAATTATGCCAAATGAGTACGTTAGTAGAGGTATTGCCCAAGTATTTATTGCTTTTACTAAATTTTTAGCAGATAGATTGCATTTTAAAATTTTTCTGATCCTAGTTTGAAATTTAATCCTAATATCATTTTTAATACTAGTGTGATCTAATCTATTCGATTGCGGGTATCCTAAATATTTATAAACCTCATCCCCTTTCATACTTTGAATTTTGAAATTTCTAAATATACCCTCGTCTCCATCTACAATTTTGCCTTTCTCTATATGGATTGTTTTACATTTATCTAAACCAAAAGTCATTTTAATATCATCTGAAAAAATTTTAACTACCTTAATCATTTTCTCTAAATTTGATTCAGAATTTGAAAATAATTTTATATCATCCATATATAATAGATGTGAAACTATACTACTCTCTCTTGTATTACCCTTAATTTTTATTCCAAACTTGCTTTTAATTAACATTTTAGAAAGGGGATTCAATGCTAAGCAAAACCAAAGAGGGCTCAATGAGTCTCCTTGAAAAATCCCTCTTTTTATTGAAATGCCCGGTACTACTATTTTCTTA